>CM068369.1:167793931-169090124 GCA_034769895.1 Magicicada septendecula | reverse complement strand
ATCTAGATTATAATACTAACGAATTAATTAAAGACAACCCAACGTTTTACTCACACACACACTCATTTTGTTACACCCCATTTAAGTTAATGAGCTCAAAAAAAAGTTATAATCGATTAAAATGGATTTACGTGTGGCTACTTCCTTAATGTGTATCCGGACGCCAAAGGTTGTAGTTCTGTCATTTTGATGGTTTATTGTTTCGTCCCAAAAAAGTTATCATAATTAAAATTTAGACTCGTTCTCACTTTACACTTTCACCATATTCGGTCCAAAAAAAATCAACGTTTCGAATTATTACTTCATTGCATTAACACTGCTTCTACCTTTTTATGTATCATTCTCTAGTCCATATTTTGGAAGTTTTAATAAGTTTTGGCATGTAGGCCTTTTACTGAGAACCACGCGGTTCACTTGCTGGGATGCAACAGACGTTGTTTTCTGTGCACACTGCGCGAAGGTATTTCTGAAACGTGCCATTAGCGTGAGAAACTTGGCTGACTGTGTGCGCGGTTGATAGCGCGGGCGTGCCCTCCTTGCAATCTACGTATACCAATGCCAATTCACACCCGTCTCGACGCTACAGTCTGTTCGCCACACGTATTTGGTTGCAAATAATATTGAAAAGATTTAATTTCCAAAGCCCTATAGGTCTGTACCGTTACAATACCCCCCCAATGAGAGATCTTCTGCCGAAACAGAAGAACTCTCATTGCTAAATCCCTAAGAGGATCGGTGAGGATATGACGCCAACAAAACCCCCCTTTAACACTTTACACATTATGGGTAAACTACCCCCCTAGCTAGGCGACCATGGCTGCATCTGAACGAGATTACTGGACTTCTCTATTCGAGATCCCATCACCGTAAAATCGGGCAGTTACTCACCATAGTACCACCTAACCTTGCATCATTCCGTCAAAAAATCAACACCTGGCCTTATACCATACCAGATCCTCAACCGATATGTTCCCCCTTACATTCATACTGGGTTGCCTTTAGCAAAATACTGGATGCATACACATTTTCATTATCGATTACATATTACGTCCATTTACATTAAAATAAACTTCACAAGCATTCTATAATTGCTTCTACACGAAGTAATTCTCCCTTTCCAAACAACAAAATTTTTTCTGATATTATTTACAATTAAATTCAATTAATTAAATTTTATTCCACTAGTAAAAACAATCTAGGTCCATGATCAAAACCCACTTCCACGTTAGTCTACTTTATTTCTTTCCATTCCTTAATTTCATTGCCAATTTAAAATTTTTCCAAAATTGTCAAAAATCTTTCAAATACATTTACTTTATTCTTGTTATATTACTCACACTTATAATAAACAAATAAACAATATAATATAATAAACCATACAATAATAAACAAATATATTATAATAAACTTATACTAAACAACCTATTTCTACCATAAATTCAAGAATAGCTACACTTGATTACAAAGATAACATAAGATATACATAATGAATCCGCTGACCTCTTTTATACAGATAGTGAACCTCAGAATTTAACATAAACTTCTTTACTGCATTTACTGCAACGATTTTTTTTTTTTTTTAAAAGAATTATCTTGTTATTAAAACTTACTATTCCCTCCTTTACTTATATAAAAAAAAAAAACTACAAATCAATTATGAGGCATACATTACGTATCTAACCCCAATCATCAGCTGATCTCTCTGGGTCAGGTGAATGACCTTACCCTAGATACACTTCAAAATTATACAATATAAAATATATGACATATGTTTATAATACTTACACTCTAACATAGTAAAATAATAACATAATAAAACATAATAAATTCCTTCTCCCCTAGAAATAATCTTTTTCAAAAACCAGTAAAGTCATCTATAAAATATCATAGAGAGCAAAACATGATAAAAATTGTTAATACTGTATCTTTTAATTAATGATTAAAGCAAAACATATTTCAGTCAACTACTTCCGTACAAATCATATACTGTAATAATCTGCCCTTGGACATAATAATCTCTTGATTCAACATAAAATCGTTTGATCCGCCTATCAGCTCATTCAGTTTACGTCAGTTTAAGGTTTCAATTCGTTACTCCCCTGAGTAACCTCCCTACCACACACACTATTGTACCCCCCACTGAACTGTGGCGTTCAGCTGCTTCCACAAGGACGGCATTGGTGGAGGAATTTTAGCATCTCCTTGTCCTTGCTTCAGCCTTACATTTTTCAAAATGCCAGATATTATAATACCTGAATTACATATTTATAACCTTAATGCGGGTCTATCACCTTTTTTTACTGTTCCTACGGGAACAGAGTGATAGCCGCTGTTCCATAGTTTGGTGATTCCCCTGAGTTACCCCCCTTTAAATTTCTAAATTCACCTTTACAACGATAACAGCTATGGCCAGTTAAGGCAGAACGTGACGCAATGAGCCCTGACCATAGCTGTCAAAGCTAAACCAATTCCACGGTCAGGGTTCGGTGAGGCCGTGACCGCCCGAAAAGTTGGGGAATCACAAGTAAAAGATATCTTAGTTTATGATATAGCTACATTTAAAATTTACAATTTACATTGCATGAAATTTCTAGTCTTGGTTTTGCGTTCTAACATCATACATTTCGTTCTTAACTTTGACCTTCATTAACATAATATAGTGAGTACAACAAAATATTTACTTAGTCACTCAAATTAATCTATTCCTACTTACATAGGCTATCATCAACTAACGATTGAATCTTTAATTACATTTAATAAAATAATTGACCGTTTAATAAAAAGGATTCACTCTCTCACTCCATTAAAATAACATTTAATCTGCAGCTGAATAAAATTACAAACATTTCAATTTTAGGTTTAGTTTCAAACTCCATAAACCTTTCATCCCGTTACATTTTATTATTACAAGTCAATTATGAACTTCTATTAATTAATTCCCCATTATTTATCATTTACCATATCATTAACTTTTCCAAAATTTTTCTTTGTTATCAACCTTCCTTTTACATAACCTTTCATTTAAAATTCGCTATTTAGACATTGAACATTTTACTTTCTTTAAATTGCATTATAAAATTCATACTCACAGTATCTCACTCAACACATCTGCTTCCTATTACTGACATAAAATAATAAACAATTCATCACCAATATCACGTACACACTCTATGTACCTTCTGCAACATTATAACATTCATATAATTAATATAACTAAATACATTTTATATCTACTTATTTATTATCAAATTTCAATCTCCTAAAATCATTTAAATTCATTAGCAAAATTCTCTTTATACCACATTTTAAATCAATCAAAATATTTAAACATCTCAAATTATTTTCATTCCATCAATTATTAAAAACACAATATATTTTAATTACCTTCTTTCAAAACAATTACAAGTCATTTAGCATCAACTCTCATTATTTATTTAGTCTATTAAAATATTATTTTTATTATTACATCACTTCCTACTACCTACCCATTGTCTACATTAAATATATTTTACAATACAAACATAATTAATTTCACTATAAATTTATTTACAAATTCTTGTCATTATTTTTCTGTTTACCACACTTCATTTTCTAAGTTAGCAAGATCGTCACCATAAATTAAAATATTTAAAATGTTCATTTATTGAGTTTATATTCAGCCTCCATCATCATGTATGAGTCTTACTTTTATATAATAATTATCGTCCTTACTCACATTCAATTCATTATTATTATTTATATAATCGTTCTCTAATATTTCAAATTGTTCCGTAAAACCCACATAATAATTTACTGGATTATCCCACATTGTTATCAAATCATAAAACCTGTCTACATCATTGATTTTGGTCTTGTCACCGTCTGTATTATTACCTATCACCCTTGAGTATTTTAATCTCTCAATTTAAAAATCATTTACTACTAATACTCCGCGTCTAAGCACAGGTAAGCATTCAATATAATTATCAACGTTATTATTATTTATTTCTGCACTAAACGATAATTAAAGTCATTACTTTGTTTATTGAAATTACTATTTACTTTACTGAAATTGGCTTTCATAAAATCAAATATGTCATCTAATGACAATTCTTTTTCTTTTATATTTGTTTTTATCACTACAGGAGTAGATTGTGCTTCTGCATTATTCATTAAAATTGATTCGGTTAAGTCAGCGTTAGTTACTGCTTGAACGCTCAAGTCAGCTGTTGGCATTGACTGTCTTAATTCGCCCACACTTGGTGACGGGTCTATTGACACAAGGCCACTCTCACTCATACCTGAGTCTATCAAATTATTTTCTTTTTCGTTGTCAGACATTTTATACTGTTCTATTAAATACTTATTAAATTTTACTTGTACTCTAACATGCACAATTTCTCAATACCTCGTAATTTTATTTTGCGTATATTGCGTAAATTTTACGTAAGTTATTTTCGGCTTCCGCTAACCCTATTCCATTCTCTGTGCTTTAAAATAGGTCAACTTGGAATAAATACATTATTTATTCCAAATCCTGGTCACGGCACCATTTGTCGTGTTTCCTACGATTTAATTAATTAGAAAATGATCTTAAACTCCCACTTACCTTCTATTTGTCACTCTCTGGCCAGATCGTCTAGTGGTGTAACCCTATTTCGTATAGCGAATTTACCAGCACAGAAAATGAAATTAGGTACTTGAAATGATTATTCTAACACACATATATCAAGTGAAATAACGTATTAATTTATTGTTTTAGGTTGTGATATTCTCTGTTCTCCTTTCTTTCTAATCAACTATAATTATGACTTCTCACTCGATTCTCCAACATTTAAATTAACTGTATTCAATATTGAGGTGAAGCCCCTTTTTACCAACAACAAATTTTAACATATTTTTATTTCTTATATCTAGATTATAATACTAACGAATTAATTAAAGACAACCCAACGTTTTACTCACACACACACTCATTTTGTTACACCCCATTTAAGTTAATGAGCTCAAAAAAAAGTTATAATCGATTAAAATGGATTTACGTGTGGCTACTTCCTTAATGTGTATCCGGACGCCAAAGGTTGTAGTTCTGTCATTTTGATGGTTTATTGTTTCGTCCCAAAAAAGTTATCATAATTAAAATTTAGACTCGTTCTCACTTTACACTTTCACCATATTCGGTCCAAAAAAAATCAACGTTTCGAATTATTACTTCATTGCATTAACACTGCTTCTACCTTTTTATGTATCATTCTCTAGTCCATATTTTGGAAGTTTTAATAAGTTTTGGCATGTAGGCCTTTTACTGAGAACCACGCGGTTCACTTGCTGGGATGCCAGACGTTGTTTTCTGTGCACACTGCGCGAAGGTATTTCTGAAACGTGCCATTAGCGTGAGAAACTTGGCTGACTGTGTGCGCGGTTGATAGCGCGGGCGTGCCCTCCTTGCAATCTACGTATACCAATGCCAATTCACACCCGTCTCGACGCTACAGTCTGTTCGCCACACGTATTTGGTTGCAAATAATATTGAAAAGATTTAATTTCCAAAGCCCTATAGGTCTGTACCGTTACAATACCCCCCCAATGAGAGATCTTCTGCCGAAACAGAAGAACTCTCATTGCTAAATCCCTAAGAGGATCGGTGAGGATATGACGCCAACAAAACCCCCCTTTAACACTTTACACATTATGGGTAAACTACCCCCCTAGCTAGGCGACCATGGCTGCATCTGAACGAGATTACTGGACTTCTCTATTCGAGATCCCATCACCGTAAAATCGGGGCAGTTACTCACCATAGTACCACCTAACCTTGCATCATTCCGTCAAAAAATCAACACCTGGCCTTATACCATACCAGATCCTCAACCGATATGTTCCCCCCTTACATTCATACTGGGTTGCCTTTAGCAAAATACTGGATGCATACACATTTTCATTATCGATTACATATTACGTCCATTTACATTAAAATAAACTTCACAAGCATTCTATAATTGCTTCTACACGAAGTAATTCTCCCTTTCCAAACAACAAAATTTTTTCTGATATTATTTACAATTAAATTCAATTAATTAAATTTTATTCCACTAGTAAAAACAATCTAGGTCCATGATCAAAACCCACTTCCACGTTAGTCTACTTTATTTCTTTCCATTCCTTAATTTCATTGCCAATTTAAAATTTTTCCAAAATTGTCAAAAATCTTTCAAATACATTTACTTTATTCTTGTTATATTACTCACACTTATAATAAACAAATAAACAATATAATATAATAAACCATACAATAATAAACAAATATATTATAATAAACTTATACTAAACAACCTATTTCTACCATAAATTCAAGAATAGCTACACTTGATTACAAAGATAACATAAGATATACATAATGAATCCGCTGACCTCTTTTATACAGATAGTGAACCTCAGAATTTAACATAAACTTCTTTACTGCATTTACTGCAACGATTTTTTTTTTTTTTTTTAAAGAATTATCTTGTTATTAAAACTTACTATTCCCTCCTTTACTTATATAAAAAAAAAAAACTACAAATCAATTATGAGGCATACATTACGTATCTAACCCCAATCATCAGCTGATCTCTCTGGGTCAGGTGAATGACCTTACCCTAGATACACTTCAAAATTATACAATATAAAATATATGACATATGTTTATAATACTTACACTCTAACATAGTAAAATAATAACATAATAAAACATAATAAATTCCTTCTCCCCTAGAAATAATCTTTTTCAAAAACCAGTAAGTCATCTATAAAATATCATAGAGAGCAAAACATGATAAAAATTGTTAATACTGTATCTTTTAATTAATGATTAAAGCAAAACATATTTCAGTCAACTACTTCCGTACAAATCATATACTGTAATAATCTGCCCTTGGACATAATAATCTCTTGATTCAACATAAAATCGTTTGATCCGCCTATCAGCTCATTCAGTTTACGTCAGTTTAAGGTTTCAATTCGTTACTCCCCTGAGTAACCTCCCTACCACACACACTATTGTACCCCCCACTGAACTGTGGCGTTCAGCTGCTTCCACAAGGACGGCATTGGTGGAGGAATTTTAGCATCTCCTTGTCCTTGCTTCAGCCTTACATTTTTCAAAATGCCAGATATTATAATACCTGAATTACATATTTATAACCTTAATGCGGGTCTATCACCTTTTTTTTACTGTTCCTACGGGAACAGAGTGATAGCCGCTGTTCCATAGTTTGGTGATTCCCCTGAGTTACCCCCCTTTAAATTTCTAATTCACCTTTACAACGATAACAGCTATGGCCAGTTAAGGCAGAACGTGACGCAATGAGCCCTGACCATAGCTGTCAAAGCTAAACCAATTCCACGGTCAGGGTTCGGTGAGGCCGTGACCGCCCGAAAAGTTGGGGAATCACAAGTAAAAGATATCTTAGTTTATGATATAGCTACATTTAAAATTTACAATTTACATTGCATGAAATTTCTAGTCTTGGTTTTGCGTTCTAACATCATACATTTCGTTCTTAACTTTGACCTTCATTAACATAATATAGTGAGTACAACAAAATATTTACTTAGTCACTCAAATTAATCTATTCCTACTTACATAGGCTATCATCAACTAACGATTGAATCTTTAATTACATTTAATAAAATAATTGACCGTTTAATAAAAAGGATTCACTCTCTCACTCCATTAAAATAACATTTAATCTGCAGCTGAATAAAATTACAAACATTTCAATTTTAGGTTTAGTTTCAAACTCCATAAACCTTTCATCCCGTTACATTTTATTATTACAAGTCAATTATGAACTTCTATTAATTAATTCCCCATTATTTATCATTTACCATATCATTAACTTTTCCAAAATTTTTCTTTGTTATCAACCTTCCTTTTACATAACCTTTCATTTAAAATTCGCTATTTAGACATTGAACATTTTACTTTCTTTAAATTGCATTATAAAATTCATACTCACAGTATCTCACTCAACACATCTGCTTCCTATTACTGACATAAAATAATAAACAATTCATCACCAATATCACGTACACACTCTATGTACCTTCTGCAACATTATAACATTCATATAATTAATATAACTAAATACATTTTATATCTACTTATTTATTATCAAATTTCAATCTCCTAAAATCATTTAAATTCATTAGCAAAATTCTCTTTATACCACATTTTAAATCAATCAAAATATTTAAACATCTCAAATTATTTTCATTCCATCAATTATTAAAAACACAATATATTTTAATTACCTTCTTTCAAAACAATTACAAGTCATTTAGCATCAACTCTCATTATTTATTTAGTCTATTAAAATATTATTTTTATTATTACATCACTTCCTACTACCTACCCATTGTCTACATTAAATATATTTTACAATACAAACATAATTAATTTCACTATAAATTTATTTACAAATTCTTGTCATTATTTTTCTGTTTACCACACTTCATTTTCTAAGTTAGCAAGATCGTCACCATAAATTAAAATATTTAAAATGTTCATTTATTGAGTTTATATTCAGCCTCCATCATCATGTATGAGTCTTACTTTTATATAATAATTATCGTCCTTACTCACATTCAATTCATTATTATTATTTATATAATCGTTCTCTAATATTTCAAATTGTTCCGTAAAACCCACATAATAATTTACTGGATTATCCCACATTGTTATCAAATCATAAAACCTGTCTACATCATTGATTTTGGTCTTGTCACCGTCTGTATTATTACCTATCACCCTTGAGTATTTTAATCTCTCAATTTAAAAATCATTTACTACTAATACTCCGCGTCTAAGCACAGGTAAGCATTCAATATAATTATCAACGTTATTATTATTTATTTCTGCACTAAACGATAATTAAAGTCATTACTTTGTTTATTGAAATTACTATTTACTTTACTGAAATTGGCTTTCATAAAATCAAATATGTCATCTAATGACAATTCTTTTTCTTTTATATTTGTTTTTATCACTACAGGAGTAGATTGTGCTTCTGCATTATTCATTAAAATTGATTCGGTTAAGTCAGCGTTAGTTACTGCTTGAACGCTCAAGTCAGCTGTTGGCATTGACTGTCTTAATTCGCCCACACTTGGTGACGGGTCTATTGACACAAGGCCACTCTCACTCATACCTGAGTCTATCAAATTATTTTCTTTTTCGTTGTCAGACATTTTATACTGTTCTATTAAATACTTATTAAATTTTACTTGTACTCTAACATGCACAATTTCTCAATACCTCGTAATTTTATTTTGCGTATATTGCGTAAATTTTACGTAAGTTATTTTCGGCTTCCGCTAACCCTATTCCATTCTCTGTGCTTTAAAATAGGTCAACTTGGAATAAATACATTATTTATTCCAAATCCTGGTCACGGCACCATTTGTCGTGTTTCCTACGATTTAATTAATTAGAAAATGATCTTAAACTCCCACTTACCTTCTATTTGTCACTCTCTGGCCAGATCGTCTAGTGGTGTAACCCTATTTCGTATAGCGAATTTACCAGCACAGAAAATGAAATTAGGTACTTGAAATGATTATTCTAACACACATATATCAAGTGAAATAACGTATTAATTTATTGTTTTAGGTTGTGATATTCTCTGTTCTCCTTTCTTTCTAATCAACTATAATTATGACTTCTCACTCGATTCTCCAACATTTAAATTAACTGTATTCAATATTGAGGTGAAGCCCCTTTTTACCAACAACAAATTTTAACATATTTTTATTTCTTATATCTAGATTATAATACTAACGAATTAATTAAAGACAACCCAACGTTTTACTCACACACACACTCATTTTGTTACACCCCATTTAAGTTAATGAGCTCAAAAAAAAGTTATAATCGATTAAAATGGATTTACGTGTGGCTACTTCCTTAATGTGTATCCGGACGCCAAAGGTTGTAGTTCTGTCATTTTGATGGTTTATTGTTTCGTCCCAAAAAAGTTATCATAATTAAAATTTAGACTCGTTCTCACTTTACACTTTCACCATATTCGGTCCAAAAAAAATCAACGTTTCGAATTATTACTTCATTGCATTAACACTGCTTCTACCTTTTTATGTATCATTCTCTAGTCCATATTTTGGAAGTTTTAATAAGTTTTGGCATGTAGGCCTTTTACTGAGAACCACGCGGTTCACTTGCTGGGATGCAACAGACGTTGTTTTCTGTGCACACTGCGCGAAGGTATTTCTGAAACGTGCCATTAGCGTGAGAAACTTGGCTGACTGTGTGCGCGGTTGATAGCGCGGGCGTGCCCTCCTTGCAATCTACGTATACCAATGCCAATTCACACCCGTCTCGACGCTACAGTCTGTTCGCCACACGTATTTGGTTGCAAATAATATTGAAAAGATTTAATTTCCAAAGCCCTATAGGTCTGTACCGTTACAATACCCCCCCAATGAGAGATCTTCTGCCGAAACAGAAGAACTCTCATTGCTAAATCCCTAAGAGGATCGGTGAGGATATGACGCCAACAAAACCCCCCTTTAACACTTTACACATTATGGGTAAACTACCCCCCTAGCTAGGCGACCATGGCTGCATCTGAACGAGATTACTGGACTTCTCTATTCGAGATCCCATCACCGTAAAATCGGGCAGTTACTCACCATAGTACCACCTAACCTTGCATCATTCCGTCAAAAAATCAACACCTGGCCTTATACCATACCAGATCCTCAACCGATATGTTCCCCCTTACATTCATACTGGGTTGCCTTTAGCAAAATACTGGATGCATACACATTTTCATTATCGATTACATATTACGTCCATTTACATTAAAATAAACTTCACAAGCATTCTATAATTGCTTCTACACGAAGTAATTCTCCCTTTCCAAACAACAAAATTTTTTCTGATATTATTTAAAATTAAATTCAATTAATTAAATTTTATTCCACTAGTAAAAACAATCTAGGTCCATGATCAAAACCCACTTCCACGTTAGTCTACTTTATTTCTTTCCATTCCTTAATTTCATTGCCAATTTAAAATTTTTCCAAAATTGTCAAAAATCTTTCAAATACATTTACTTTATTCTTGTTATATTACTCACACTTATAATAAACAAATAAACAATATAATATAATAAACCATACAATAATAAACAAATATATTATAATAAACTTATACTAAACAACCTATTTCTACCATAAATTCAAGAATAGCTACACTTGATTACAAAGATAACATAAGATATACATAATGAATCCGCTGACCTCTTTTATACAGATAGTGAACCTCAGAATTTAACATAAACTTCTTTACTGCATTTACTGCAACGATTTTTTTTTTTTTTTTTAAAAGAATTATCTTGTTATTAAAACTTACTATTCCCTCCTTTACTTATATAAAAAAAAAAAACTACAAATCAATTATGAGGCATACATTACGTATCTAACCCCAATCATCAGCTGATCTCTCTGGGTCAGGTGAATGACCTTACCCTAGATACACTTCAAAATTATACAATATAAAATATATGACATATGTTTATAATACTTACACTCTAACATAGTAAAATAATAACATAATAAAACATAATAAATTCCTTCTCCCCTAGAAATAATCTTTTTCAAAAACCAGTAAAGTCATCTATAAAATATCATAGAGAGCAAAACATGATAAAAATTGTTAATACTGTATCTTTTAATTAATGATTAAAGCAAAACATATTTCAGTCAACTACTTCCGTACAAATCATATACTGTAATAATCTGCCCTTGGACATAATAATCTCTTGATTCAACATAAAATCGTTTGATCCGCCTATCAGCTCATTCAGTTTACGTCAGTTTAAGGTTTCAATTCGTTACTCCCCTGAGTAACCTCCCTACCACACACACTATTGTACCCCCCACTGAACTGTGGCGTTCAGCTGCTTCCACAAGGACGGCATTGGTGGAGGAATTTTAGCATCTCCTTGTCCTTGCTTCAGCCTTACATTTTTCAAAATGCCAGATATTATAATACCTGAATTACATATTTATAACCTTAATGCGGGTCTATCACCTTTTTTTACTGTTCCTACGGGAACAGAGTGATAGCCGCTGTTCCATAGTTTGGTGATTCCCCTGAGTTACCCCCCTTTAAATTTCTAAATTCACCTTTACAACGATAACAGCTATGGCCAGTTAAGGCAGAACGTGACGCAATGAGCCCTGACCATAGCTGTCAAAGCTAAACCAATTCCACGGTCAGGGTTCGGTGAGGCCGTGACCGCCCGAAAAGTTGGGGAATCACAAGTAAAAGATATCTTAGTTTATGATATAGCTACATTTAAAATTTACAATTTACATTGCATGAAATTTCTAGTCTTGGTTTTGCGTTCTAACATCATACATTTCGTTCTTAACTTTGACCTTCATTAACATAATATAGTGAGTACAACAAAATATTTACTTAGTCACTCAAATTAATCTATTCCTACTTACATAGGCTATCATCAACTAACGATTGAATCTTTAATTACATTTAATAAAATAATTGACCGTTTAATAAAAAGGATTCACTCTCTCACTCCATTAAAATAACATTTAATCTGCAGCTGAATAAAATTACAAACATTTCAATTTTAGGTTTAGTTTCAAACTCCATAAACCTTTCATCCCGTTACATTTTATTATTACAAGTCAATTATGAACTTCTATTAATTAATTCCCCATTATTTATCATTTACCATATCATTAACTTTTCCAAAATTTTTCTTTGTTATCAACCTTCCTTTTACATAACCTTTCATTTAAAATTCGCTATTTAGACATTGAACATTTTACTTTCTTTAAATTGCATTATAAAATTCATACTCACAGTATCTCACTCAACACATCTGCTTCCTATTACTGACATAAAATAATAAACAATTCATCACCAATATCACGTACACACTCTATGTACCTTCTGCAACATTATAACATTCATATAATTAATATAACTAAATACATTTTATATCTACTTATTTATTATCAAATTTCAATCTCCTAAAATCATTTAAATTCATTAGCAAAATTCTCTTTATACCACATTTTAAATCAATCAAAATATTTAAACATCTCAAATTATTTTCATTCCATCAATTATTAAAAACACAATATATTTTAATTACCTTCTTTCAAAACAATTACAAGTCATTTAGCATCAACTCTCATTATTTATTTAGTCTATTAAAATATTATTTTTATTATTACATCACTTCCTACTACCTACCCATTGTCTACATTAAATATATTTTACAATACAAACATAATTAATTTCACTATAAATTTATTTACAAATTCTTGTCATTATTTTTCTGTTTACCACACTTCATTTTCTAAGTTAGCAAGATCGTCACCATAAATTAAAATATTTAAAATGTTCATTTATTGAGTTTATATTCAGCCTCCATCATCATGTATGAGTCTTACTTTTATATAATAATTATCGTCCTTACTCACATTCAATTCATTATTATTATTTATATAATCGTTCTCTAATATTTCAAATTGTTCCGTAAAACCCACATAATAATTTACTGGATTATCCCACATTGTTATCAAATCATAAAACCTGTCTACATCATTGATTTTGGTCTTGTCACCGTCTGTATTATTACCTATCACCCTTGAGTATTTTAATCTCTCAATTTAAAAATCATTTACTACTAATACTCCGCGTCTAAGCACAGGTAAGCATTCAATATAATTATCAACGTTATTATTATTTATTTCTGCACTAAACGATAATTAAAGTCATTACTTTGTTTATTGAAATTACTATTTACTTTACTGAAATTGGCTTTCATAAAATCAAATATGTCATCTAATGACAATTCTTTTTCTTTTATATTTGTTTTTATCACTACAGGAGTAGATTGTGCTTCTGCATTATTCATTAAAATTGATTCGGTTAAGTCAGCGTTAGTTACTGCTTGAACGCTCAAGTCAGCTGTTGGCATTGACTGTCTTAATTCGCCCACACTTGGTGACGGGTCTATTGACACAAGGCCACTCTCACTCATACCTGAGTCTATCAAATTATTTTCTTTTTCGTTGTCAGACATTTTATACTGTTCTATTAAATACTTATTAAATTTTACTTGTACTCTAACATGCACAATTTCTCAATACCTCGTAATTTTATTTTGCGTATATTGCGTAAATTTTACGTAAGTTATTTTCGGCTTCCGCTAACCCTATTCCATTCTCTGTGCTTTAAAATAGGTCAACTTGGAATAAATACATTATTTATTCCAAATCCTGGTCACGGCACCATTTGTCGTGTTTCCTACGATTTAATTAATTAGAAAATGATCTTAAACTCCCACTTACCTTCTATTTGTCACTCTCTGGCCAGATCGTCTAGTGGTGTAACCCTATTTCGTATAGCGAATTTACCAGCACAGAAAATGAAATTAGGTACTTGAAATGATTATTCTAACACACATATATCAAGTGAAATAACGTATTAATTTATTGTTTTAGGTTGTGATATTCTCTGTTCTCCTTTCTTTCTAATCAACTATAATTATGACTTCTCACTCGATTCTCCAACATTTAAATTAACTGTATTCAATATTGAGGTGAAGCCCCTTTTTACCAACAACAAATTTTAACATATTTTTATTTCTTATATCTAGATTATAATACTAACGAATTAATTAAAGACAACCCAACGTTTTACTCACACACACACTCATTTTGTTACACCCCATTTAAGTTAATGAGCTCAAAAAAAAGTTATAATCGATTAAAATGGATTTACGTGTGGCTACTTCCTTAATGTGTATCCGGACGCCAAAGGTTGTAGTTCTGTCATTTTGATGGTTTATTGTTTCGTCCCAAAAAAGTTATCATAATTAAAATTTAGACTCGTTCTCACTTTACACTTTCACCATATTCGGTCCAAAAAAAATCAACGTTTCGAATTATTACTTCATTGCATTAACACTGCTTCTACCTTTTTATGTATCATTCTCTAGTCCATATTTTGGAAGTTTTAATAAGTTTTGGCATGTAGGCCTTTTACTGAGAACCACGCGGTTCACTTGCTGGGATGCAACAGACGTTGTTTTCTGTGCACACTGCGCGAAGGTATTTCTGAAACGTGCCATTAGCGTGAGAAACTTGGCTGACTGTGTGCGCGGTTGATAGCGCGGGCGTGCCCTCCTTGCAATCTACGTATACCAATGCCAATTCACACCCGTCTCGACGCTACAGTCTGTTCGCCACACGTATTTGGTTGCAAATAATATTGAAAAGATTTAATTTCCAAAGCCCTATAGGTCTGTACCGTTACAATACCCCCCCAATGAGAGATCTTCTGCCGAAACAGAAGAACTCTCATTGCTAAATCCCTAAGAGGATCGGTGAGGATATGACGCCAACAAAACCCCCCTTTAACACTTTACACATTATGGGTAAACTACCCCCCTAGCTAGGCGACCATGGCTGCATCTGAACGAGATTACTGGACTTCTCTATTCGAGATCCCATCACCGTAAAATCGGGCAGTTACTCACCATAGTACCACCTAACCTTGCATCATTCCGTCAAAAAATCAACACCTGGCCTTATACCATACCAGATCCTCAACCGATATGTTCCCCCTTACATTCATACTGGGTTGCCTTTAGCAAAATACTGGATGCATACACATTTTCATTATCGATTACATATTACGTCCATTTACATTAAAATAAACTTCACAAGCATTCTATAATTGCTTCTACACGAAGTAATTCTCCCTTTCCAAACAACAAAATTTTTTCTGATATTATTTAAAATTAAATTCAATTAATTAAATTTTATTCCACTAGTAAAAACAATCTAGGTCCATGATCAAAACCCACTTCCACGTTAGTCTACTTTATTTCTTTCCATTCCTTAATTTCATTGCCAATTTAAAATTTTTCCAAAATTGTCAAAAATCTTTCAAATACATTTACTTTATTCTTGTTATATTACTCACACTTATAATAAACAAATAAACAATATAATATAATAAACCATACAATAATAAACAAATATATTATAATAAACTTATACTAAACAACCTATTTCTACCATAAATTCAAGAATAGCTACACTTGATTACAAAGATAACATAAGATATACATAATGAATCCGCTGACCTCTTTTATACAGATAGTGAACCTCAGAATTTAACATAAACTTCTTTACTGCATTTACTGCAACGATTTTTTTTTTTTTTTTAAAAGAATTATCTTGTTATTAAAACTTACTATTCCCTCCTTTACTTATATAAAAAAAAAAAACTACAAATCAATTATGAGGCATACATTACGTATCTAACCCCAATCATCAGCTGATCTCTCTGGGTCAGGTGAATGACCTTACCCTAGATACACTTCAAAATTATACAATATAAAATATATGACATATGTTTATAATACTTACACTCTAACATAGTAAAATAATAACATAATAAAACATAATAAATTCCTTCTCCCCTAGAAATAATCTTTTTCAAAAACCAGTAAAGTCATCTATAAAATATCATAGAGAGCAAAACATGATAAAAATTGTTAATACTGTATCTTTTAATTAATGATTAAAGCAAAACATATTTCAGTCAACTACTTCCGTACAAATCATATACTGTAATAATCTGCCCTTGGACATAATAATCTCTTGATTCAACATAAAATCGTTTGATCCGCCTATCAGCTCATTCAGTTTACGTCAGTTTAAGGTTTCAATTCGTTACTCCCCTGAGTAACCTCCCTACCACACACACTATTGTACCCCCCACTGAACTGTGGCGTTCAGCTGCTTCCACAAGGACGGCATTGGTGGAGGAATTTTAGCATCTCCTTGTCCTTGCTTC
Source organism: Magicicada septendecula (assembly GCA_034769895.1). NCBI lineage: Eukaryota > Metazoa > Arthropoda > Insecta > Hemiptera > Cicadidae > Magicicada > Magicicada septendecula. The sequence continues at coordinate 169,073,236 of CM068369.1, read as the reverse complement.
AGCCTTACATTTTTCAAAATGCCAGATATTATAATACCTGAATTACATATTTATAACCTTAATGCGGGTCTATCACCTTTTTTTACTGTTCCTACGGGAACAGAGTGATAGCCGCTGTTCCATAGTTTGGTGATTCCCCTGAGTTACCCCCCTTTAAATTTCTAAATTCACCTTTACAACGATAACAGCTATGGCCAGTTAAGGCAGAACGTGACGCAATGAGCCCTGACCATAGCTGTCAAAGCTAAACCAATTCCACGGTCAGGGTTCGGTGAGGCCGTGACCGCCCGAAAAGTTGGGGAATCACAAGTAAAAGATATCTTAGTTTATGATATAGCTACATTTAAAATTTACAATTTACATTGCATGAAATTTCTAGTCTTGGTTTTGCGTTCTAACATCATACATTTCGTTCTTAACTTTGACCTTCATTAACATAATATAGTGAGTACAACAAAATATTTACTTAGTCACTCAAATTAATCTATTCCTACTTACATAGGCTATCATCAACTAACGATTGAATCTTTAATTACATTTAATAAAATAATTGACCGTTTAATAAAAAGGATTCACTCTCTCACTCCATTAAAATAACATTTAATCTGCAGCTGAATAAAATTACAAACATTTCAATTTTAGGTTTAGTTTCAAACTCCATAAACCTTTCATCCCGTTACATTTTATTATTACAAGTCAATTATGAACTTCTATTAATTAATTCCCCATTATTTATCATTTACCATATCATTAACTTTTCCAAAATTTTTCTTTGTTATCAACCTTCCTTTTACATAACCTTTCATTTAAAATTCGCTATTTAGACATTGAACATTTTACTTTCTTTAAATTGCATTATAAAATTCATACTCACAGTATCTCACTCAACACATCTGCTTCCTATTACTGACATAAAATAATAAACAATTCATCACCAATATCACGTACACACTCTATGTACCTTCTGCAACATTATAACATTCATATAATTAATATAACTAAATACATTTTATATCTACTTATTTATTATCAAATTTCAATCTCCTAAAATCATTTAAATTCATTAGCAAAATTCTCTTTATACCACATTTTAAATCAATCAAAATATTTAAACATCTCAAATTATTTTCATTCCATCAATTATTAAAAACACAATATATTTTAATTACCTTCTTTCAAAACAATTACAAGTCATTTAGCATCAACTCTCATTATTTATTTAGTCTATTAAAATATTATTTTTATTATTACATCACTTCCTACTACCTACCCATTGTCTACATTAAATATATTTTACAATACAAACATAATTAATTTCACTATAAATTTATTTACAAATTCTTGTCATTATTTTTCTGTTTACCACACTTCATTTTCTAAGTTAGCAAGATCGTCACCATAAATTAAAATATTTAAAATGTTCATTTATTGAGTTTATATTCAGCCTCCATCATCATGTATGAGTCTTACTTTTATATAATAATTATCGTCCTTACTCACATTCAATTCATTATTATTATTTATATAATCGTTCTCTAATATTTCAAATTGTTCCGTAAAACCCACATAATAATTTACTGGATTATCCCACATTGTTATCAAATCATAAAACCTGTCTACATCATTGATTTTGGTCTTGTCACCGTCTGTATTATTACCTATCACCCTTGAGTATTTTAATCTCTCAATTTAAAAATCATTTACTACTAATACTCCGCGTCTAAGCACAGGTAAGCATTCAATATAATTATCAACGTTATTATTATTTATTTCTGCACTAAACGATAATTAAAGTCATTACTTTGTTTATTGAAATTACTATTTACTTTACTGAAATTGGCTTTCATAAAATCAAATATGTCATCTAATGACAATTCTTTTTCTTTTATATTTGTTTTTATCACTACAGGAGTAGATTGTGCTTCTGCATTATTCATTAAAATTGATTCGGTTAAGTCAGCGTTAGTTACTGCTTGAACGCTCAAGTCAGCTGTTGGCATTGACTGTCTTAATTCGCCCACACTTGGTGACGGGTCTATTGACACAAGGCCACTCTCACTCATACCTGAGTCTATCAAATTATTTTCTTTTTCGTTGTCAGACATTTTATACTGTTCTATTAAATACTTATTAAATTTTACTTGTACTCTAACATGCACAATTTCTCAATACCTCGTAATTTTATTTTGCGTATATTGCGTAAATTTTACGTAAGTTATTTTCGGCTTCCGCTAACCCTATTCCATTCTCTGTGCTTTAAAATAGGTCAACTTGGAATAAATACATTATTTATTCCAAATCCTGGTCACGGCACCATTTGTCGTGTTTCCTACGATTTAATTAATTAGAAAATGATCTTAAACTCCCACTTACCTTCTATTTGTCACTCTCTGGCCAGATCGTCTAGTGGTGTAACCCTATTTCGTATAGCGAATTTACCAGCACAGAAAATGAAATTAGGTACTTGAAATGATTATTCTAACACACATATATCAAGTGAAATAACGTATTAATTTATTGTTTTAGGTTGTGATATTCTCTGTTCTCCTTTCTTTCTAATCAACTATAATTATGACTTCTCACTCGATTCTCCAACATTTAAATTAACTGTATTCAATATTGAGGTGAAGCCCCTTTTTACCAACAACAAATTTTAACATATTTTTATTTCTTATATCTAGATTATAATACTAACGAATTAATTAAAGACAACCCAACGTTTTACTCACACACACACTCATTTTGTTACACCCCATTTAAGTTAATGAGCTCAAAAAAAAGTTATAATCGATTAAAATGGATTTACGTGTGGCTACTTCCTTAATGTGTATCCGGACGCCAAAGGTTGTAGTTCTGTCATTTTGATGGTTTATTGTTTCGTCCCAAAAAAGTTATCATAATTAAAATTTAGACTCGTTCTCACTTTACACTTTCACCATATTCGGTCCAAAAAAAAATCAACGTTTCGAATTATTACTTCATTGCATTAACACTGCTTCTACCTTTTTATGTATCATTCTCTAGTCCATATTTTGGAAGTTTTAATAAGTTTTGGCATGTAGGCCTTTTACTGAGAACCGCGCGGTTCACTTGCTGGGATCCAACAGACGTTGTTTTCTGTGCACACTGCGCGAAGGTATTTCTGAAACGTGCCATTAGCGTGAGAAACTTGGCTGACTGTGTGCGCGGTTGATAGCGCGGGCGTGCCCTCCTTGCAATCTACGCATACCAATGCCAATTCACACCCGTCTCGACGCTACAGTCTGTTCACCACACGTATTTGGTTGCAAATAATATTGAAAAGATTTAATTTCCAAAGCCCTATAGGTCTGTACCGTTACAATACCCCCCCAATGAGAGATCTTCTGCCGAAACAGAAGAACTCTCATTGCTAAATCCCTAAGAGGATCGGTGAGGATATGACGCCAACAAAACCCCCCTTTAACACTTTACACATTATGGGTAAACTACCCCCCTAGCTAGGCGACCATGGCTGCACCTGAACGAGATTACTGGACTTCTCTATTCGAGATCCCATCACCGTAAAATCGGGCAGTTACTCACCATAGTACCACCTAACCTTGCATCATTCCGTCAAAAAATCAACACCTGGCCTTATACCATACCAGATCCTCAACCGATATGTTCCCCCTTACATTCATACTGGGTTGCCTTTAGCAAAATACTGGATGCATACACATTTTCATTATCGATTACATATTACGTCCATTTACATTAAAATAAACTTCACAAGCATTCTATAATTGCTTCTACACGAAGTAATTCTCCCTTTCCAAACAACAAAATTTTTTCTGATATTATTTAAAATTAAAATCAACTAATTAAATTTTATTCCACTAGTAAAAACAATCTAGGTCCATGATCAAAACCCACTTCCACGTTAGTCTACTTTATTTCTTTCCATTCCTTAATTTCATTGCCAATTTAAAATTTTTCCAAAATTGTCCAAAATCTTTCAAATACATTTACTTTATTCTTGTTATATTACTCACACTTATAATAAACAAATAAACAATATAATATAATAAACCATACAATAATAAACAAATTTATTATAATAAACTTATACTAAACAACCTATTTCTACCATAAATTCAAGAATAGCTACACTTGATTACAAAGATAACATAAGATATACATAATGAATCCGCTGACCTCTTTTATACAGATAGTGAACCTCAGAATTTAACATAAACTTCTTTACTGCATTTACTGCAACGATTTTTTTTTTTTTTTTTAAAGAATTATCTTGTTATTAAAACTTACTATTCCCTCCTTTACTTATATAAAAAAAAAAAACTACAAATCAATTATGAGGCATACATTACGTATCTAACCCCAATCATCAGCTGATCTCTCTGGGTCAGGTGAATGACCTTACCCTAGATACACTTCAAAATTATACAATATAAAATATATGACATATGTTTATAATACTTACACTCTAACATAGTAAAATAATAACATAATAAAACATAATAAATTCCTTCTCCCCTAGAAATAATCTTTTTCAAAAACCAGTAAAGTCATCTATAAAATATCATAGAGAGCAAAACATGATAAAAATTGTTAATACTGTATCTTTTAATTAATGATTAAAGCAAAACATATTTCAGTCAACTACTTCCGTACAAATCATATACTGTAATAATCTGCCCTTGGACATAATAATCTCTTGATTCAACATAAAATCGTTTGATCCGCCTATCAGCTCATTCAGTTTACGTCAGTTTAAGGTTTCAATTCGTTACTCCCCTGAGTAACCTCCCTACCACACACACTATTGTACCCCCCACTGAACTGTGGCGTTCAGCTGCTTCCACAAGGACGGCATTGGTGGAGGAATTTTAGCATCTCCTTGTCCTTGCTTCAGCCTTACATTTTTCAAAATGCCAGATATTATAATACCTGAATTACATATTTATAACCTTAATGCGGTTCTATCACCTTTTTTTACTGTTCCTACGCGAACAGAGTGATAGCCGCTGTTCCATAGTTTGGTGATTCCCCTGAGTTACCCCCCTTTAAATTTCTAAATTCACCTTTACAACGATAACAGCTATGGCCAGTTAAGGCAGAACGTGACGCAATGAGCCCTGACCATAGCTGTCAAAGCTAAACCAATTCCACGGTCAGGGTTCGGTGAGGCCGTGACCGCCCGAAAAGTTGGGGAATCACAAGTAAAAGATATCTTAGTTTATGATATAGCTACATTTAAAATTTACAATTTACATTGCATGAAATTTCTAGTCTTGGTTTTGCGTTCTAACATCATACATTTCGTTCTTAACTTTGACCTTCATTAACATAATATAGTGAGTACAACAAAATATTTACTTAGTCACTCAAATTAATCTATTCCTACTTACATAGGCTATCATCAACTAACGATTGAATCTTTAATTACATTTAATAAAATAATTGACCGTTTAATAAAAAGGATTCACTCTCTCACTCCATTAAAATAACATTTAATCTGCAGCTGAATAAAATTACAAACATTTCAATTTTAGGTTTAGTTTCAAACTCCATAAACCTTTCATCCCGTTACATTTTATTATTACAAGTCAATTATGAACTTCTATTAATTAATTCCCCATTATTTATCATTTACCATATCATTAACTTTTCCAAAATTTTTCTTTGTTATCAACCTTCCTTTTACATAACCTTTCATTTAAAATTCGCTATTTAGACATTGAACATTTTACTTTCTTTAAATTGCATTATAAAATTCATACTCACAGTATCTCACTCAACACATCTGCTTCCTATTACTGACATAAAATAATAAACAATTCATCACCAATATCACGTACACACTCTATGTACCTTCTGCAACATTATAACATTCATATAATTAATATAACTAAATACATTTTATATCTACTTATTTATTATCAAATTTCAATCTCCTAAAATCATTTAAATTCATTAGCAAAATTCTCTTTATACCACATTTTAAATCAATCAAAATATTTAAACATCTCAAATTATTTTCATTCCATCAATTATTAAAAACACAATATATTTTAATTACCTTCTTTCAAAACAATTACAAGTCATTTAGCATCAACTCTCATTATTTATTTAGTCTATTAAAATATTATTTTTATTATTACATCACTTCCTACTACCTACCCATTGTCTACATTAAATATATTTTACAATACAAACATAATTAATTTCACTATAAATTTATTTACAAATTCTTGTCATTATTTTTCTGTTTACCACACTTCATTTTCTAAGTTAGCAAGGTCGTCACCATAAATTAAAATATGTAAAATGTTCATTTATTGAGTTTATATTCAGCCTCCATCATCATGTATGAGTCTTACTTTTATATAATAATTATCGTCCTTACTCACACTCAATTCATTATTATTATTTATATAATCGTTCTCTAATATTTCAAATTGTTCCGTAAAACCCACATAATAATTTACTGGATTATCCCACATTGTTATCAAATCATAAAACCTGTCTACATCATTGATTTTGGTCTTGTCACCGTCTGTATTATTACCTATCACCCTTGAGTATTTTAATCTCTCAATTTAAAAATCATTTACTACTAATACTCCGCGTCTAAGCACAGGTAAGCATTCAATATAATTATCAACGTTATTATTATTTATTTCTGCACTAAACGATAATTAAAGTCATTACTTTGTTTATTGAAATTACTATTTACTTTACTGAAATTGGCTTTCATAAAATCAAATATGTCATCTAATGACAATTCTTTTTCTTTTATATTTGTTTTTATCACTACAGGAGTAGATTGTGCTTCTGCATTATTCATTAAAATTGATTCGGTTAAGTCAGCGTTAGTTACTGCTTGAACGCTCAAGTCAGCTGTTGGCATTGACTGTCTTAATTCGCCCACACTTGGTGACGGGTCTATTGACACAAGGCCACTCTCACTCATACCTGAGTCTATCAAATTATTTTCTTTTTCGTTGTCAGACATTTTATACTGTTCTATTAAATACTTATTAAATTTTACTTGTACTCTAACATGCACAATTTCTCAATACCTCGTAATTTTATTTTGCGTATGTTGCGTAAATTTTACGTAAGTTATTTTCGGCTTCCGCTAACCCTATTCCATTCTCTGTGCTTTAAAATAGGTCAACTTGGAATAAATACATTATTTATTCCAAATCCTGGTCACGGCACCATTTGTCGTGTTTCCTACGATTTAATTAATTAGAAAATGATCTTAAACTCCCACTTACCTTCTATTTGTCACTCTCTGGCCAGATCGTCTAGTGGTGTAACCCTATTTCGTATAGCGAATTTACCAGCACAGAAAATGAAATTAGGTACTTGAAATGATTATTCTAACACACATATATCAAGTGAAATAACGTATTAATTTATTGTTTTAGGTTGTGATATTCTCTGTTCTCCTTTCTTTCTAATCAACTATAATTATGACTTCTCACTCGATTCTCCAACATTTAAATTAACTGTATTCAATATTGAGGTGAAGCCCCTTTTTACCAACAACAAATTTTAACATATTTTTATTTCTTATATCTAGATTATAATACTAACGAATTAATTAAAGACAACCCAGCGTTTTACTCACACACACACTCATTTTGTTACACCCCATTTAAGTTAATGAGCTCAAAAAAAAGTTATAATCGATTAAAATGGATTTACGTGTGGCTACTTCCTTAATGTGTATCCGGACGCCAAAGGTTGTAGTTCTGTCATTTTGATGGTTTATTGTTTCGTCCCAAAAAAGTTATCATAATTAAAATTTAGACTCGTTCTCACTTTACACTTTCACCATATTCGGTCCAAAAAAAAAATCAACGTTTCGAATTATTACTTCATTGCATTAACACTGCTTCTACCTTTTTATGTATCATTCTCTAGTCCATATTTTGGAAGTTTTAATAAGTTTTGGCATGTAGGCCTTTTACTGAGAACCGCGCGGTTCACTTGCTGGGATGCAACAGACGTTGTTTTCTGTGCACACTGCGCGAAGGTATTTCTGAAACGTGCCATTAGCGTGAGAAACTTGGCTGACTGTGTGCGCGGTTGATAGCGCGGGCGTGCCCTCCTTGCAATCTACGCATACCAATGCCAATTCACACCCGTCTCGACGCTACAGTCTGTTCACCACACGTATTTGGTTGCAAATAATATTGAAAAGATTTAATTTCCAAAGCCGTATAGGTCTGTACCGTTACAATACCCCCCCAATGAGAGATCTTCTGCCGAAACAGAAGAACTCTCATTGCTAAATCCCTAAGAGGATCGGTGAGGATATGACGCCAACAAAACCCCCCTTTAACACTTTACACATTATGGGTAAACTACCCCCCTAGCTAGGCGACCATGGCTGCACCTGAACGAGATTACTGGACTTCTCTATTCGAGATCCCATCACCGTAAAATCGGGCAGTTACTCACCATAGTACCACCTAACCTTGCATCATTCCGTCAAAAAATCAACACCTGGCCTTATACCATACCAGATCCTCAACCGATATGTTCCCCCTTACATTCATACTGGGTTGCCTTTAGCAAAATACTGGATGCATACACATTTTCATTATCGATTACATATTACGTCCATTTACATTAAAATAAACTTCACAAGCATTCTATAATTGCTTCTACACGAAGTAATTCTCCCTTTCCAAACAACAAAATTTTTTCTGATATTATTTAAAATTAAAATCAATTAATTAAATTTTATTCCACTAGTAAAAACAATCTAGGTCCATGATCAAAACCCACTTCCACGTTAGTCTACTTTATTTCTTTCCATTCCTTAATTTCATTGCCAATTTAAAATTTTTCCAAAATTGTCCAAAATCTTTCAAATACATTTACTTTATTCTTGTTATATTACTCACACTTATAATAAACAAATAAACAATATAATATAATAAACCATACAATAATAAACAAATTTATTATAATAAACTTATACTAAACAACCTATTTCTACCATAAATTCAAGAATAGCTACACTTGATTACAAAGATAACATAAGATATACATAATGAATCCGCTGACCTCTTTTATACAGATAGTGAACCTCAGAATTTAACATAAACTTCTTTACTGCATTTACTGCAACGATTTTTTTTTTTTTTTTAAAAGAATTATCTTGTTATTAAAACTTACTATTCCCTCCTTTACTTATATAAAAAAAAAAACTACAAATCAATTATGAGGCATACATTACGTATCTAACCCCAATCATCAGCTGATCTCTCTGGGTCAGGTGAATGACCTTACCCTAGATACACTTCAAAATTATACAATATAAAATATATGACATATGTTTATAATACTTACACTCTAACATAGTAAAATAATAACATAATAAAACATAATAAATTCCTTCTCCCCTAGAAATAATCTTTTTCAAAAACCAGTAAAGTCATCTATAAAATATCATAGAGAGCAAAACATGATAAAAATTGTTAATACTGTATCTTTTAATTAATGATTAAAGCAAAACATATTTCAGTCAACTACTTCCGTACAAATCATATACTGTAATAATCTGCCCTTGGACATAATAATCTCTTGATTCAACATAAAATCGTTTGATCCGCCTGTCAGCTCATTCAGTTTACGTCAGTTTAAGGTTTCAATTCGTTACTCCCCTGAGTAACCTCCCTACCACACACACTATTGTACCCCCCACTGAACTGTGGCGTTCAGCTGCTTCCACAAGGACGGCATTGGTGGAGGAATTTTAGCATCTCCTTGTCCTTGCTTCAGCCTTACATTTTTCAAAATGCCAGATATTATAATACCTGAATTACATATTTATAACCTTAATGCGGTTCTATCACCTTTTTTTACTGTTCCTACGCGAACAGAGTGATAGCCGCTGTTCCATAGTTTGGTGATTCCCCTGAGTTACCCCCCTTTAAATTTCTAAATTCACCTTTACAACGATAACAGCTATGGCCAGTTAAGGCAGAACGTGACGCAATGAGCCCTGACCATAGCTGTCAAAGCTAAACCAATTCCACGGTCAGGGTTCGGTGAGGCCGTGACCGCCCGAAAAGTTGGGGAATCACAAGTAAAAGATATCTTAGTTTATGATATAGCTACATTTAAAATTTACAATTTACATTGCATGAAATTTCTAGTCTTGGTTTTGCGTTCTAACATCATACATTTCGTTCTTAACTTTGACCTTCATTAACATAATATAGTGAGTACAACAAAATATTTACTTAGTCACTCAAATTAATCTATTCCTACTTACATAGGCTATCATCAACTAACGATTGAATCTTTAATTACATTTAATAAAATAATTGACCGTTTAATAAAAAGGATTCACTCTCTCACTCCATTAAAATAACATTTAATCTGCAGCTGAATAAAATTACAAACATTTCAATTTTAGGTTTAGTTTCAAACTCCATAAACCTTTCATCCCGTTACATTTTATTATTACAAGTCAATTATGAACTTCTATTAATTAATTCCCCATTATTTATCATTTACCATATCATTAACTTTTCCAAAATTTTTCTTTGTTATCAACCTTCCTTTTACATAACCTTTCATTTAAAATTCGCTATTTAGACATTGAACATTTTACTTTCTTTAAATTGCATTATAAAATTCATACTCACAGTATCTCACTCAACACATCTGCTTCCTATTACTGACATAAAATAATAAACAATTCATCACCAATATCACGTACACACTCTATGTACCTTCTGCAACATTATAACATTCATATAATTAATATAACTAAATACATTTTATATCTACTTATTTATTATCAAATTTCAATCTCCTAAAATCATTTAAATTCATTAGCAAAATTCTCTTTATACCACATTTTAAATCAATCAAAATATTTAAACATCTCAAATTATTTTCATTCCATCAATTATTAAAAACACAATATATTTTAATTACCTTCTTTCAAAACAATTACAAGTCATTTAGCATCAACTCTCATTATTTATTTAGTCTATTAAAATATTATTTTTATTATTACATCACTTCCTACTACCTACCCATTGTCTACATTAAATATATTTTACAATACAAACATAATTAATTTCACTATAAATTTATTTACAAATTCTTGTCATTATTTTTCTGTTTACCACACTTCATTTTCTAAGTTAGCAAGGTCGTCACCATAAATTAAAATATGTAAAATGTTCATTTATTGAGTTTATATTCAGCCTCCATCATCATGTATGAGTCTTACTTTTATATAATAATTATCGTCCTTACTCACACTCAATTCATTATTATTATTTATATAATCGTTCTCTAATATTTCAAATTGTTCCGTAAAACCCACATAATAATTTACTGGATTATCCCACATTGTTATCAAATCATAAAACCTGTCTACATCATTGATTTTGGTCTTGTCACCGTCTGTATTATTACCTATCACCCTTGAGTATTTTAATCTCTCAATTTAAAAATCATTTACTACTAATACTCCGCGTCTAAGCACAGGTAAGCATTCAATATAATTATCAACGTTATTATTATTTATTTCTGCACTAAACGATAATTAAAGTCATTACTTTGTTTATTGAAATTACTATTTACTTTACTGAAATTGGCTTTCATAAAATCAAATATGTCATCTAATGACAATTCTTTTTCTTTTATATTTGTTTTTATCACTACAGGAGTAGATTGTGCTTCTGCATTATTCATTAAAATTGATTCGGTTAAGTCAGCGTTAGTTACTGCTTGAACGCTCAAGTCAGCTGTTGGCATTGACTGTCTTAATTCGCCCACACTTGGTGACGGGTCTATTGACACAAGGCCACTCTCACTCATACCTGAGTCTATCAAATTATTTTCTTTTTCGTTGTCAGACATTTTATACTGTTCTATTAAATACTTATTAAATTTTACTTGTACTCTAACATGCACAATTTCTCAATACCTCGTAATTTTATTTTGCGTATGTTGCGTAAATTTTACGTAAGTTATTTTCGGCTTCCGCTAACCCTATTCCATTCTCTGTGCTTTAAAATAGGTCAACTTGGAATAAATACATTATTTATTCCAAATCCTGGTCACGGCACCATTTGTCGTGTTTCCTACGATTTAATTAATTAGAAAATGATCTTAAACTCCCACTTACCTTCTATTTGTCACTCTCTGGCCAGATCGTCTAGTGGTGTAACCCTATTTCGTATAGCGAATTTACCAGCACAGAAAATGAAATTAGGTACTTGAAATGATTATTCTAACACACATATATCAAGTGAAATAACGTATTAATTTATTGTTTTAGGTTGTGATATTCTCTGTTCTCCTTTCTTTCTAATCAACTATAATTATGACTTCTCACTCGATTCTCCAACATTTAAATTAACTGTATTCAATATTGAGGTGAAGCCCCTTTTTACCAACAACAAATTTTAACATATTTTTATTTCTTATATCTAGATTATAATACTAACGAATTAATTAAAGACAACCCAACGTTTTACTCACACACACACTCATTTTGTTACACCCCATTTAAGTTAATGAGCTCAAAAAAAAGTTATAATCGATTAAAATGGATTTACGTGTGGCTACTTCCTTAATGTGTATCCGGACGCCAAAGGTTGTAGTTCTGTCATTTTGATGGTTTATTGTTTCGTCCCAAAAAAGTTATCATAATTAAAATTTAGACTCGTTCTCACTTTACACTTTCACCATATTCGGTCCAAAAAAAAATCAACGTTTCGAATTATTACTTCATTGCATTAACACTGCTTCTACCTTTTTATGTATAATTCTCTAGTCCATATTTTGGAAGTTTTAATAAGTTTTGGCATGTAGGCCTTTTACTGAGAACCGCGCGGTTCACTTGCTGGGATGCAACAGACGTTGTTTTCTGTGCACACTGCGCGAAGGTATTTCTGAAACGTGCCATTAGCGTGAGAAACTTGGCTGACTGTGTGCGCGGTTGATAGCGCGGGCGTGCCCTCCTTGCAATCTACGCATACCAATGCCAATTCACACCCGTCTCGACGCTACAGTCTGTTCACCACACGTATTTGGTTGCAAATAATATTGAAAAGATTTAATTTCCAAAGCCCTATAGGTCTGTACCGTTACAATACCCCCCCAATGAGAGATCTTCTGCCGAAACAGAAGAACTCTCATTGCTAAATCCGTAAGAGGATCGGTGAGGATATGACGCCAACAAAACCCCCCTTTAACACTTTACACATTATGGGTAAACTACCCCCCTAGCTAGGCGACCATGGCTGCACCTGAACGAGATTACTGGACTTCTCTATTCGAGATCCCATCACCGTAAAATCGGGCAGTTACTCACCATAGTACCACCTAACCTTGCATCATTCCGTCAAAAAATCAACACCTGGCCTTATACCATACCAGATCCTCAACCGATATGTTCCCCCTTACATTCATACTGGGTTGCCTTTAGCAAAATACTGGATGCATACACATTTTCATTATCGATTACATATTACGTCCATTTACATTAAAATAAACTTCACAAGCATTCTATAATTGCTTCTACACGAAGTAATTCTCCCTTTCCAAACAACAAAATTTTTTCTGATATTATTTAAAATTAAAATCAATTAATTAAATTTTATTCCACTAGTAAAAACAATCTAGGTCCATGATCAAAACCCACTTCCACGTTAGTCTACTTTATTTCTTTCCATTCCTTAATTTCATTGCCAATTTAAAATTTTTCCAAAATTGTCCAAAATCTTTCAAATACATTTACTTTATTCTTGTTATATTACTCACACTTATAATAAACAAATAAACAATATAATATAATAAACCATACAATAATAAACAAATTTATTATAATAAACTTATACTAAACAACCTATTTCTACCATAAATTCAAGAATAGCTACACTTGATTACAAAGATAACATAAGATATACATAATGAATCCGCTGACCTCTTTTATACAGATAGTGAACCTCAGAATTTAACATAAACTTCTTTACTGCATTTACTGCAACGATTTTTTTTTTTTTTTTTAAAGAATTATCTTGTTATTAAAACTTACTATTCCCTCCTTTACTTATATAAAAAAAAAACTACAAATCAATTATGAGGCATACATTACGTATCTAACCCCAATCATCAGCTGATCTCTCTGGGTCAGGTGAATGACCTTACCCTAGATACACTTCAAAATTATACAATATAAAATATATGACATATGTTTATAATACTTACACTCTAACATAGTAAAATAATAACATAATAAAACATAATAAATTCCTTCTCCCCTAGAAATAATCTTTTTCAAAAACCAGTAAAGTCATCTATAAAATATCATAGAGAGCAAAACATGATAAAAATTGTTAATACTGTATCTTTTAATTAATGATTAAAGCAAAACATATTTCAGTCAACTACTTCCGTACAAATCATATACTGTAATAATCTGCCCTTGGACATAATAATCTCTTGATTCAACATAAAATCGTTTGATCCGCCTATCAGCTCATTCAGTTTACGTCAGTTTAAGGTTTCAATTCGTTACTCCCCTGAGTAACCTCCCTACCACACACACTATTGTACCCCCCACTGAACTGTGGCGTTCAGCTGCTTCCACAAGGACGGCATTGGTGGAGGAATTTTAGCATCTCCTTGTCCTTGCTTCAGCCTTACATTTTTCAAAATGCCAGATATTATAATACCTGAATTACATATTTATAACCTTAATGCGGTTCTATCACCTTTTTTTACTGTTCCTACGCGAACAGAGTGATAGCCGCTGTTCCATAGTTTGGTGATTCCCCTGAGTTACCCCCCTTTAAATTTCTAAATTCACCTTTACAACGATAACAGCTATGGCCAGTTAAGGCAGAACGTGACGCAATGAGCCCTGACCATAGCTGTCAAAGCTAAACCAATTCCACGGTCAGGGTTCAGTGAGACCGTGACCGCCCGAAAAGTTGGGGAATCACAAGTAAAAGATATCTTAGTTTATGATATAGCTACATTTAAAATTTACAATTTACATTGCATGAAATTTCTAGTCTTGGTTTTGCGTTCTAACATCATACATTTCGTTCTTAACTTTGACCTTCATTAACATAATATAGTGAGTACAACAAAATATTTACTTAGTCACTCAAATTAATCTATTCCTACTTACATAGGCTATCATCAACTAACGATTGAATCTTTAATTACATTTAATAAAATAATTGACCGTTTAATAAAAAGGATTCACTCTCTCACTCCATTAAAATAACATTTAATCTGCAGCTGAATAAAATTACAAACATTTCAATTTTAGGTTTAGTTTCAAACTCCATAAACCTTTCATCCCGTTACATTTTATTATTACAAGTCAATTATGAACTTCTATTAATTAATTCCCCATTATTTATCATTTACCATATCATTAACTTTTCCAAAATTTTTCTTTGTTATCAACCTTCCTTTTACATAACCTTTCATTTAAAATTCGCTATTTAGACATTGAACATTTTACTTTCTTTAAATTGCATTATAAAATTCATACTCACAGTATCTCACTCAACACATCTGCTTCCTATTACTGACATAAAATAATAAACAATTCATCACCAATATCACGTACACACTCTATGTACCTTCTGCAACATTATAACATTCATATAATTAATATAACTAAATACATTTTATATCTACTTATTTATTATCAAATTTCAATCTCCTAAAATCATTTAAATTCATTAGCAAAATTCTCTTTATACCACATTTTAAATCAATCAAAATATTTAAACATCTCAAATTATTTTCATTCCATCAATTATTAAAAACACAATATATTTTAATTACCTTCTTTCAAAACAATTACAAGTCATTTAGCATCAACTCTCATTATTTATTTAGTCTATTAAAATATTATTTTTATTATTACATCACTTCCTACTACCTACCCATTGTCTACATTAAATATATTTTACAATACAAACATAATTAATTTCACTATAAATTTATTTACAAATTCTTGTCATTATTTTTCTGTTTACCACACTTCATTTTCTAAGTTAGCAAGGTCGTCACCATAAATTAAAATATGTAAAATGTTCATTTATTGAGTTTATATTCAGCCTCCATCATCATGTATGAGTCTTACTTTTATATAATAATTATCGTCCTTACTCACACTCAATTCATTATTATTATTTATATAATCGTTCTCTAATATTTCAAATTGTTCCGTAAAACCCACATAATAATTTACTGGATTATCCCACATTGTTATCAAATCATAAAACCTGTCTACATCATTGATTTTGGTCTTGTCACCGTCTGTATTATTACCTATCACCCTTGAGTATTTTAATCTCTCAATTTAAAAATCATTTACTACTAATACTCCGCGTCTAAGCACAGGTAAGCATTCAATATAATTATCAACGTTATTATTATTTATTTCTGCACTAAACGATAATTAAAGTCATTACTTTGTTTATTGAAATTACTATTTACTTTACTGAAATTGGCTTTCATAAAATCAAATATGTCATCTAATGACAATTCTTTTTCTTTTATATTTGTTTTTATCACTACAGGAGTAGATTGTGCTTCTGCATTATTCATTAAAATTGATTCGGTTAAGTCAGCGTTAGTTACTGCTTGAACGCTCAAGTCAGCTGTTGGCATTGACTGTCTTAATTCGCCCACACTTGGTGACGGGTCTATTGACACAAGGCCACTCTCACTCATACCTGAGTCTATCAAATTATTTTCTTTTTCGTTGTCAGACATTTTATACTGTTCTATTAAATACTTATTAAATTTTACTTGTACTCTAACATGCACAATTTCTCAATACCTCGTAATTTTATTTTGCGTATGTTGCGTAAATTTTACGTAAGTTATTTTCGGCTTCCGCTAACCCTATTCCATTCTCTGTGCTTTAAAATAGGTCAACTTGGAATAAATACATTATTTATTCCAAATCCTGGTCACGGCACCATTTGTCGTGTTTCCTACGATTTAATTAATTAGAAAATGATCTTAAACTCCCACTTACCTTCTATTTGTCACTCTCTGGCCAGATCGTCTAGTGGTGTAACCCTATTTCGTATAGCGAATTTACCAGCACAGAAAATGAAATTAGGTACTTGAAATGATTATTCTAACACACATATATCAAGTGAAATAACGTATTAATTTATTGTTTTAGGTTGTGATATTCTCTGTTCTCCTTTCTTTCTAATCAACTATAATTATGACTTCTCACTCGATTCTCCAACATTTAAATTAACTGTATTCAATATTGAGGTGAAGCCCCTTTTTACCAACAACAAATTTTAACATATTTTTATTTCTTATATCTAGATTATAATACTAACGAATTAATTAAAGACAACCCAGCGTTTTACTCACACACACACTCATTTTGTTACACCCCATTTAAGTTAATGAGCTCAAAAAAAAGTTATAATCGATTAAAATGGATTTACGTGTGGCTACTTCCTTAATGTGTATCCGGACGCCAAAGGTTGTAGTTCTGTCATTTTGATGGTTTATTGTTTCGTCCCAAAAAAGTTATCATAATTAAAATTTAGACTCGTTCTCACTTTACACTTTCACCATATTCGGTCCAAAAAAAAATCAACGTTTCGAATTATTACTTCATTGCATTAACACTGCTTCTACCTTTTTATGTATCATTCTCTAGTCCATATTTTGGAAGTTTTAATAAGTTTTGGCATGTAGGCCTTTTACTGAGAACCGCGCGGTTCACTTGCTGGGATGCAACAGACGTTGTTTTCTGTGCACACTGCGCGAAGGTATTTCTGAAACGTGCCATTAGCGTGAGAAACTTGGCTGACTGTGTGCGCGGTTGATAGCGCGGGCGTGCCCTCCTTGCAATCTACGCATACCAATGCCAATTCACACCCGTCTCGACGCTACAGTCTGTTCACCACACGTATTTGGTTGCAAATAATATTGAAAAGATTTAATTTCCAAAGCCGTATAGGTCTGTACCGTTACAATACCCCCCCAATGAGAGATCTTCTGCCGAAACAGAAGAACTCTCATTGCTAAATCCCTAAGAGGATCGGTGAGGATATGACGCCAACAAAACCCCCCTTTAACACTTTACACATTATGGGTAAACTACCCCCCTAGCTAGGCGACCATGGCTGCACCTGAACGAGATTACTGGACTTCTCTATTCGAGATCCCATCACCGTAAAATCGGGCAGTTACTCACCATAGTACCACCTAACCTTGCATCATTCCGTCAAAAAATCAACACCTGGCCTTATACCATACCAGATCCTCAACCGATATGTTCCCCCTTACATTCATACTGGGTTGCCTTTAGCAAAATACTGGATGCATACACATTTTCATTATCGATTACATATTACGTCCATTTACATTAAAATAAACTTCACAAGCATTCTATAATTGCTTCTACACGAAGTAATTCTCCCTTTCCAAACAACAAAATTTTTTCTGATATTATTTAAAATTAAAATCAATTAATTAAATTTTATTCCACTAGTAAAAACAATCTAGGTCCATGATCAAAACCCACTTCCACGTTAGTCTACTTTATTTCTTTCCATTCCTTAATTTCATTGCCAATTTAAAATTTTTCCAAAATTGTCCAAAATCTTTCAAATACATTTACTTTATTCTTGTTATATTACTCACACTTATAATAAACAAATAAACAATATAATATAATAAACCATACAATAATAAACAAATTTATTATAATAAACTTATACTAAACAACCTATTTCTACCATAAATTCAAGAATAGCTACACTTGATTACAAAGATAACATAAGATATACATAATGAATCCGCTGACCTCTTTTATACAGATAGTGAACCTCAGAATTTAACATAAACTTCTTTACTGCATTTACTGCAACGATTTTTTTTTTTTTTTTTAAAGAATTATCTTGTTATTAAAACTTACTATTCCCTCCTTTACTTATATAAAAAAAAAACTACAAATCAATTATGAGGCATACATTACGTATCTAACCCCAATCATCAGCTGATCTCTCTGGGTCAGGTGAATGACCTTACCCTAGATACACTTCAAAATTATACAATATAAAATATATGACATATGTTTATAATACTTACACTCTAACATAGTAAAATAATAACATAATAAAACATAATAAATTCCTTCTCCCCTAGAAATAATCTTTTTCAAAAACCAGTA
Organism: Magicicada septendecula; assembly: GCA_034769895.1. NCBI lineage: Eukaryota > Metazoa > Arthropoda > Insecta > Hemiptera > Cicadidae > Magicicada > Magicicada septendecula. The sequence goes on along the minus strand of CM068369.1, from coordinate 169,054,020 downwards.
AAGTCATCTATAAAATATCATAGAGAGCAAAACATGATAAAAATTGTTAATACTGTATCTTTTAATTAATGATTAAAGCAAAACATATTTCAGTCAACTACTTCCGTACAAATCATATACTGTAATAATCTGCCCTTGGACATAATAATCTCTTGATTCAACATAAAATCGTTTGATCCGCCTATCAGCTCATTCAGTTTACGTCAGTTTAAGGTTTCAATTCGTTACTCCCCTGAGTAACCTCCCTACCACACACACTATTGTACCCCCCACTGAACTGTGGCGTTCAGCTGCTTCCACAAGGACGGCATTGGTGGAGGAATTTTAGCATCTCCTTGTCCTTGCTTCAGCCTTACATTTTTCAAAATGCCAGATATTATAATACCTGAATTACATATTTATAACCTTAATGCGGTTCTATCACCTTTTTTTACTGTTCCTACGCGAACAGAGTGATAGCCGCTGTTCCATAGTTTGGTGATTCCCCTGAGTTACCCCCCTTTAAATTTCTAAATTCACCTTTACAACGATAACAGCTATGGCCAGTTAAGGCAGAACGTGACGCAATGAGCCCTGACCATAGCTGTCAAAGCTAAACCAATTCCACGGTCAGGGTTCGGTGAGACCGTGACCGCCCGAAAAGTTGGGGAATCACAAGTAAAAGATATCTTAGTTTATGATATAGCTACATTTAAAATTTACAATTTACATTGCATGAAATTTCTAGTCTTGGTTTTGCGTTCTAACATCATACATTTCGTTCTTAACTTTGACCTTCATTAACATAATATAGTGAGTACAACAAAATATTTACTTAGTCACTCAAATTAATCTATTCCTACTTACATAGGCTATCATCAACTAACGATTGAATCTTTAATTACATTTAATAAAATAATTGACCGTTTAATAAAAAGGATTCACTCTCTCACTCCATTAAAATAACATTTAATCTGCAGCTGAATAAAATTACAAACATTTCAATTTTAGGTTTAGTTTCAAACTCCATAAACCTTTCATCCCGTTACATTTTATTATTACAAGTCAATTATGAACTTCTATTAATTAATTCCCCATTATTTATCATTTACCATATCATTAACTTTTCCAAAATTTTTCTTTGTTATCAACCTTCCTTTTACATAACCTTTCATTTAAAATTCGCTATTTAGACATTGAACATTTTACTTTCTTTAAATTGCATTATAAAATTCATACTCACAGTATCTCACTCAACACATCTGCTTCCTATTACTGACATAAAATAATAAACAATTCATCACCAACATCACGTACACACTCTATGTACCTTCTGCAACATTATAACATTCATATAATTAATATAACTAAATACATTTTATATCTACTTATTTATTATCAAATTTCAATCTCCTAAAATCATTTAAATTCATTAGCAAAATTCTCTTTATACCACATTTTAAATCAATCAAAATATTTAAACATCTCAAATTATTTTCATTCCATCAATTATTAAAAACACAATATATTTTAATTACCTTCTTTCAAAACAATTACAAGTCATTTAGCATCAACTCTCATTATTTATTTAGTCTATTAAAATATTATTTTTATTATTACATCACTTCCTACTACCTACCCATTGTCTACATTAAATATATTTTACAATACAAACATAATTAATTTCACTATAAATTTATTTACAAATTCTTGTCATTATTTTTCTGTTTACCACACTTCATTTTCTAAGTTAGCAAGGTCGTCACCATAAATTAAAATATGTAAAATGTTCATTTATTGAGTTTATATTCAGCCTCCATCATCATGTATGAGTCTTACTTTTATATAATAATTATCGTCCTTACTCACACTCAATTCATTATTATTATTTATATAATCGTTCTCTAATATTTCAAATTGTTCCGTAAAACCCACATAATAATTTACTGGATTATCCCACATTGTTATCAAATCATAAAACCTGTCTACATCATTGATTTTGGTCTTGTCACCGTCTGTATTATTACCTATCACCCTTGAGTATTTTAATCTCTCAATTTAAAAATCATTTACTACTAATACTCCGCGTCTAAGCACAGGTAAGCATTCAATATAATTATCAACGTTATTATTATTTATTTCTGCACTAAACGATAATTAAAGTCATTACTTTGTTTATTGAAATTACTATTTACTTTACTGAAATTGGCTTTCATAAAATCAAATATGTCATCTAATGACAATTCTTTTTCTTTTATATTTGTTTTTATCACTACAGGAGTAGATTGTGCTTCTGCATTATTCATTAAAATTGATTCGGTTAAGTCAGCGTTAGTTACTGCTTGAACGCTCAAGTCAGCTGTTGGCATTGACTGTCTTAATTCGCCCACACTTGGTGACGGGTCTATTGACACAAGGCCACTCTCACTCATACCTGAGTCTATCAAATTATTTTCTTTTTCGTTGTCAGACATTTTATACTGTTCTATTAAATACTTATTAAATTTTACTTGTACTCTAACATGCACAATTTCTCAATACCTCGTAATTTTATTTTGCGTATGTTGCGTAAATTTTACGTAAGTTATTTTCGGCTTCCGCTAACCCTATTCCATTCTCTGTGCTTTAAAATAGGTCAACTTGGAATAAATACATTATTTATTCCAAATCCTGGTCACGGCACCATTTGTCGTGTTTCCTACGATTTAATTAATTAGAAAATGATCTTAAACTCCCACTTACCTTCTATTTGTCACTCTCTGGCCAGATCGTCTAGTGGTGTAACCCTATTTCGTATAGCGAATTTACCAGCACAGAAAATGAAATTAGGTACTTGAAATGATTATTCTAACACACATATATCAAGTGAAATAACGTATTAATTTATTGTTTTAGGTTGTGATATTCTCTGTTCTCCTTTCTTTCTAATCAACTATAATTATGACTTCTCACTCGATTCTCCAACATTTAAATTAACTGTATTCAATATTGAGGTGAAGCCCCTTTTTACCAACAACAAATTTTAACATATTTTTATTTCTTATATCTAGATTATAATACTAACGAATTAATTAAAGACAACCCAGCGTTTTACTCACACACACACTCATTTTGTTACACCCCATTTAAGTTAATGAGCTCAAAAAAAAGTTATAATCGATTAAAATGGATTTACGTGTGGCTACTTCCTTAATGTGTATCCGGACGCCAAAGGTTGTAGTTCTGTCATTTTGATGGTTTATTGTTTCGTCCCAAAAAATTTATCATAATTAAAATTTAGACTCGTTCTCACTTTACACTTTCACCATATTCGGTCCAAAAAAAAATCAACGTTTCGAATTATTACTTCATTGCATTAACACTGCTTCTACCTTTTTATGTATCATTCTCTAGTCCATATTTTGGAAGTTTTAATAAGTTTTGGCATGTAGGCCTTTTACTGAGAACCGCGCGGTTCACTTGCTGGGATGCAACAGACGTTGTTTTCTGTGCACACTGCGCGAAGGTATTTCTGAAACGTGCCATTAGCGTGAGAAACTTGGCTGACTGTGTGCGCGGTTGATAGCGCGGGCGTGCCCTCCTTGCAATCTACGCATACCAATGCCAATTCACACCCGTCTCGACGCTACAGTCTGTTCACCACACGTATTTGGTTGCAAATAATATTGAAAAGATTTAATTTCCAAAGCCCTATAGGTCTGTACCGTTACAATACCCCCCCAATGAGAGATCTTCTGCCGAAACAGAAGAACTCTCATTGCTAAATCCCTAAGAGGATCGGTGAGGATATGACGCCAACAAAACCCCCCTTTAACACTTTACACATTATGGGTAAACTACCCCCCTAGCTAGGCGACCATGGCTGCACCTGAACGAGATTACTGGACTTCTCTATTCGAGATCCCATCACCGTAAAATCGGGCAGTTACTCACCATAGTACCACCTAACCTTGCATCATTCCGTCAAAAAATCAACACCTGGCCTTATACCATACCAGATCCTCAACCGATATGTTCCCCCTTACATTCATACTGGGTTGCCTTTAGCAAAATACTGGATGCATACACATTTTCATTATCGATTACATATTACGTCCATTTACATTAAAATAAACTTCACAAGCATTCTATAATTGCTTCTACACGAAGTAATTCTCCCTTTCCAAACAACAAAATTTTTTCTGATATTATTTAAAATTAAAATCAATTAATTAAATTTTATTCCACTAGTAAAAACAATCTAGGTCCATGATCAAAACCCACTTCCACGTTAGTCTACTTTATTTCTTTCCATTCCTTAATTTCATTGCCAATTTAAAATTTTTCCAAAATTGTCCAAAATCTTTCAAATACATTTACTTTATTCTTGTTATATTACTCACACTTATAATAAACAAATAAACAATATAATATAATAAACCATACAATAATAAACAAATTTATTATAATAAACTTATACTAAACAACCTATTTCTACCATAAATTCAAGAATAGCTACACTTGATTACAAAGATAACATAAGATATACATAATGAATCCGCTGACCTCTTTTATACAGATAGTGAACCTCAGAATTTAACATAAACTTCTTTACTGCATTTACTGCAACGATTTTTTTTTTTTTTTTTAAAGAATTATCTTGTTATTAAAACTTACTATTCCCTCCTTTACTTATATAAAAAAAAAACTACAAATCAATTATGAGGCATACATTACGTATCTAACCCCAATCATCAGCTGATCTCTCTGGGTCAGGTGAATGACCTTACCCTAGATACACTTCAAAATTATACAATATAAAATATATGACATATGTTTATAATACTTACACTCTAACATAGTAAAATAATAACATAATAAAACATAATAAATTCCTTCTCCCCTAGAAATAATCTTTTTCAAAAACCAGTAAAGTCATCTATAAAATATCATAGAGAGCAAAACATGATAAAAATTGTTAATACTGTATCTTTTAATTAATGATTAAAGCAAAACATATTTCAGTCAACTACTTCCGTACAAATCATATACTGTAATAATCTGCCCTTGGACATAATAATCTCTTGATTCAACATAAAATCGTTTGATCCGCCTATCAGCTCATTCAGTTTACGTCAGTTTAAGGTTTCAATTCGTTACTCCCCTGAGTAACCTCCCTACCACACACACTATTGTACCCCCCACTGAACTGTGGCGTTCAGCTGCTTCCACAAGGACGGCATTGGTGGAGGAATTTTAGCATCTCCTTGTCCTTGCTTCAGCCTTACATTTTTCAAAATGCCAGATATTATAATACCTGAATTACATATTTATAACCTTAATGCGGTTCTATCACCTTTTTTTACTGTTCCTACGCGAACAGAGTGATAGCCGCTGTTCCATAGTTTGGTGATTCCCCTGAGTTACCCCCCTTTAAATTTCTAAATTCACCTTTACAACGATAACAGCTATGGCCAGTTAAGGCAGAACGTGACGCAATGAGCCCTGACCATAGCTGTCAAAGCTAAACCAATTCCACGGTCAGGGTTCGGTGAGACCGTGACCGCCCGAAAAGTTGGGGAATCACAAGTAAAAGATATCTTAGTTTATGATATAGCTACATTTAAAATTTACAATTTACATTGCATGAAATTTCTAGTCTTGGTTTTGCGTTCTAACATCATACATTTCGTTCTTAACTTTGACCTTCATTAACATAATATAGTGAGTACAACAAAATATTTACTTAGTCACTCAAATTAATCTATTCCTACTTACATAGGCTATCATCAACTAACGATTGAATCTTTAATTACATTTAATAAAATAATTGACCGTTTAATAAAAAGGATTCACTCTCTCACTCCATTAAAATAACATTTAATCTGCAGCTGAATAAAATTACAAACATTTCAATTTTAGGTTTAGTTTCAAACTCCATAAACCTTTCATCCCGTTACATTTTATTATTACAAGTCAATTATGAACTTCTATTAATTAATTCCCCATTATTTATCATTTACCATATCATTAACTTTTCCAAAATTTTTCTTTGTTATCAACCTTCCTTTTACATAACCTTTCATTTAAAATTCGCTATTTAGACATTGAACATTTTACTTTCTTTAAATTGCATTATAAAATTCATACTCACAGTATCTCACTCAACACATCTGCTTCCTATTACTGACATAAAATAATAAACAATTCATCACCAACATCACGTACACACTCTATGTACCTTCTGCAACATTATAACATTCATATAATTAATATAACTAAATACATTTTATATCTACTTATTTATTATCAAATTTCAATCTCCTAAAATCATTTAAATTCATTAGCAAAATTCTCTTTATACCACATTTTAAATCAATCAAAATATTTAAACATCTCAAATTATTTTCATTCCATCAATTATTAAAAACACAATATATTTTAATTACCTTCTTTCAAAACAATTACAAGTCATTTAGCATCAACTCTCATTATTTATTTAGTCTATTAAAATATTATTTTTATTATTACATCACTTCCTACTACCTACCCATTGTCTACATTAAATATATTTTACAATACAAACATAATTAATTTCACTATAAATTTATTTACAAATTCTTGTCATTATTTTTCTGTTTACCACACTTCATTTTCTAAGTTAGCAAGGTCGTCACCATAAATTAAAATATGTAAAATGTTCATTTATTGAGTTTATATTCAGCCTCCATCATCATGTATGAGTCTTACTTTTATATAATAATTATCGTCCTTACTCACACTCAATTCATTATTATTATTTATATAATCGTTCTCTAATATTTCAAATTGTTCCGTAAAACCCACATAATAATTTACTGGATTATCCCACATTGTTATCAAATCATAAAACCTGTCTACATCATTGATTTTGGTCTTGTCACCGTCTGTATTATTACCTATCACCCTTGAGTATTTTAATCTCTCAATTTAAAAATCATTTACTACTAATACTCCGCGTCTAAGCACAGGTAAGCATTCAATATAATTATCAACGTTATTATTATTTATTTCTGCACTAAACGATAATTAAAGTCATTACTTTGTTTATTGAAATTACTATTTACTTTACTGAAATTGGCTTTCATAAAATCAAATATGTCATCTAATGACAATTCTTTTTCTTTTATATTTGTTTTTATCACTACAGGAGTAGATTGTGCTTCTGCATTATTCATTAAAATTGATTCGGTTAAGTCAGCGTTAGTTACTGCTTGAACGCTCAAGTCAGCTGTTGGCATTGACTGTCTTAATTCGCCCACACTTGGTGACGGGTCTATTGACACAAGGCCACTCTCACTCATACCTGAGTCTATCAAATTATTTTCTTTTTCGTTGTCAGACATTTTATACTGTTCTATTAAATACTTATTAAATTTTACTTGTACTCTAACATGCACAATTTCTCAATACCTCGTAATTTTATTTTGCGTATGTTGCGTAAATTTTACGTAAGTTATTTTCGGCTTCCGCTAACCCTATTCCATTCTCTGTGCTTTAAAATAGGTCAACTTGGAATAAATACATTATTTATTCCAAATCCTGGTCACGGCACCATTTGTCGTGTTTCCTACGATTTAATTAATTAGAAAATGATCTTAAACTCCCACTTACCTTCTATTTGTCACTCTCTGGCCAGATCGTCTAGTGGTGTAACCCTATTTCGTATAGCGAATTTACCAGCACAGAAAATGAAATTAGGTACTTGAAATGATTATTCTAACACACATATATCAAGTGAAATAACGTATTAATTTATTGTTTTAGGTTGTGATATTCTCTGTTCTCCTTTCTTTCTAATCAACTATAATTATGACTTCTCACTCGATTCTCCAACATTTAAATTAACTGTATTCAATATTGAGGTGAAGCCCCTTTTTACCAACAACAAATTTTAACATATTTTTATTTCTTATATCTAGATTATAATACTAACGAATTAATTAAAGACAACCCAACGTTTTACTCACACACACACTCATTTTGTTACACCCCATTTAAGTTAATGAGCTCAAAAAAAAGTTATAATCGATTAAAATGGATTTACGTGTGGCTACTTCCTTAATGTGTATCCGGACGCCAAAGGTTGTAGTTCTGTCATTTTGATGGTTTATTGTTTCGTCCCAAAAAAGTTATCATAATTAAAATTTAGACTCGTTCTCACTTTACACTTTCACCATATTCGGTCCAAAAAAAAATCAACGTTTCGAATTATTACTTCATTGCATTAACACTGCTTCTACCTTTTTATGTATCATTCTCTAGTCCATATTTTGGAAGTTTTAATAAGTTTTGGCATGTAGGCCTTTTACTGAGAACCGCGCGGTTCACTTGCTGGGATGCAACAGACGTTGTTTTCTGTGCACACTGCGCGAAGGTATTTCTGAAACGTGCCATTAGCGTGAGAAACTTGGCTGACTGTGTGCGCGGTTGATAGCGCGGGCGTGCCCTCCTTGCAATCTACGCATACCAATGCCAATTCACACCCGTCTCGACGCTACAGTCTGTTCACCACACGTATTTGGTTGCAAATAATATTGAAAAGATTTAATTTCCAAAGCCCTATAGGTCTGTACCGTTACAATACCCCCCCAATGAGAGATCTTCTGCCGAAACAGAAGAACTCTCATTGCTAAATCCCTAAGAGGATCGGTGAGGATATGACGCCAACAAAACCCCCCTTTAACACTTTACACATTATGGGTAAACTACCCCCCTAGCTAGGCGACCATGGCTGCACCTGAACGAGATTACTGGACTTCTCTATTCGAGATCCCATCACCGTAAAATCGGGCAGTTACTCACCATAGTACCACCTAACCTTGCATCATTCCGTCAAAAAATCAACACCTGGCCTTATACCATACCAGATCCTCAACCGATATGTTCCCCCTTACATTCATACTGGGTTGCCTTTAGCAAAATACTGGATGCATACACATTTTCATTATCGATTACATATTACGTCCATTTACATTAAAATAAACTTCACAAGCATTCTATAATTGCTTCTACACGAAGTAATTCTCCCTTTCCAAACAACAAAATTTTTTCTGATATTATTTAAAATTAAAATCAATTAATTAAATTTTATTCCACTAGTAAAAACAATCTAGGTCCATGATCAAAACCCACTTCCACGTTAGTCTACTTTATTTCTTTCCATTCCTTAATTTCATTGCCAATTTAAAATTTTTCCAAAATTGTCCAAAATCTTTCAAATACATTTACTTTATTCTTGTTATATTACTCACACTTATAATAAACAAATAAACAATATAATATAATAAACCATACAATAATAAACAAATTTATTATAATAAACTTATACTAAACAACCTATTTCTACCATAAATTCAAGAATAGCTACACTTGATTACAAAGATAACATAAGATATACATAATGAATCCGCTGACCTCTTTTATACAGATAGTGAACCTCAGAATTTAACATAAACTTCTTTACTGCATTTACTGCAACGATTTTTTTTTTTTTTTTTAAAGAATTATCTTGTTATTAAAACTTACTATTCCCTCCTTTACTTATATAAAAAAAAAAAAACTACAAATCAATTATGAGGCATACATTATGTATCTAACCCCAATCATCAGCTGATCTCTCTGGGTCAGGTGAATGACCTTACCCTAGATACACTTCAAAATTATACAATATAAAATATATGACATATGTTTATAATACTTACACTCTAACATAGTAAAATAATAACATAATAAAACATAATAAATTCCTTCTCCCCTAGAAATAATCTTTTTCAAAAACCAGTAAAGTCATCTATAAAATATCATAGAGAGCGAAACATGATAAAAATTGTTAATACTGTATCTTTTAATTAATGATTAAAGCAAAACATATTTCAGTCAACTACTTCCGTACAAATCATATACTGTAATAATCTGCCCTTGGACATAATAATCTCTTGATTCAACATAAAATCGTTTGATCCGCCTATCAGCTCATTCAGTTTACGTCATTTTAAGGTTTCAATTCGTTACTCCCCTGAGTAACCTCCCTACCACACACACTATTGTACCCCCCACTGAACTGTGGCGTTCAGCTGCTTCCACAAGGACGGCATTGGTGGAGGAATTTTAGCATCTCCTTGACCTTGCTTCAGCCTTACATTTTTCAAAATGCCAGATATTATAATACCTGAATTACATATTTATAACCTTAATGCGGTTCTATCACCTTTTTTTACTGTTCCTACGCGAACAGAGTGATAGCCACTGTTCCATAGTTTGGTGATTCCCCTGAGTTACCCCCCTTTAAATTTCTAAATTCACCTTTACAACGATAACAGCTATGGCCAGTTAAGGCAGAACGTGACGCAATGAGCCCTGACCATAGCTGTCAAAGCTAAACCAATTCCACGGTCAGGGTTCGGTGAGGCCGTGACCGCCCGAAAAGTTGGGGAATCACAAGTAAAAGATATCTTAGTTTATGATATAGCTACATTTAAAATTTACAATTTACATTGCATGAAATTTCTAGTCTTGGTTTTGCGTTCTAACATCATACATTTCGTTCTTAACTTTGACCTTCATTAACATAATATAGTGAGTACAACAAAATATTTACTTAGTCACTCAAATTAATCTATTCCTACTTACATAGGCTATCATCAACTAACGATTGAATCTTTAATTACATTTAATAAAATAATTGACCGTTTAATAAAAAGGATTCACTCTCTCACTCCATTAAAATAACATTTAATCTGCAGCTGAATAAAATTACAAACATTTCAATTTTAGGTTTAGTTTCAAACTCCATAAACCTTTCATCCCGTTACATTTTATTATTACAAGTCAATTATGAACTTCTATTAATTAATTCCCCATTATTTATCATTTACCATATCATTAACTTTTCCAAAATTTTTCTTTGTTATCAACCTTCCTTTTACATAACCTTTCATTTAAAATTCGCTATTTAGACATTGAACATTTTACTTTCTTTAAATTGCATTATAAAATTCATACTCACAGTATCTCACTCAACACATCTGCTTCCTATTACTGACATAAAATAATAAACAATTCATCACCAACATCACGTACACACTCTATGTACCTTCTGCAACATTATAACATTCATATAATTAATATAACTAAATACATTTTATATCTACTTATTTATTATCAAATTTCAATCTCCTAAAATCATTTAAATTCATTAGCAAAATTCTCTTTATACCACATTTTAAATCAATCAAAATATTTAAACATCTCAAATTATTTTCATTCCATCAATTATTAAAAACACAATATATTTTAATTACCTTCTTTCAAAACAATTACAAGTCATTTAGCATCAACTCTCATTATTTATTTAGTCTATTAAAATATTATTTTTATTATTACATCACTTCCTACTACCTACCCATTGTCTACATTAAATATATTTTACAATACAAACATAATTAATTTCACTATAAATTTATTTACAAATTCTTGTCATTATTTTTCTGTTTACCACACTTCATTTTCTAAGTTAGCAAGGTCGTCACCATAAATTAAAATATGTAAAATGTTCATTTATTGAGTTTATATTCAGCCTCCATCATCATGTATGAGTCTTACTTTTATATAATAATTATCGTCCTTACTCACACTCAATTCATTATTATTATTTATATAATCGTTCTCTAATATTTCAAATTGTTCCGTAAAACCCACATAATAATTTACTGGATTATCCCACATTGTTATCAAATCATAAAACCTGTCTACATCATTGATTTTGGTCTTGTCACCGTCTGTATTATTACCTATCACCCTTGAGTATTTTAATCTCTCAATTTAAAAATCATTTACTACTAATACTCCGCGTCTAAGCACAGGTAAGCATTCAATATAATTATCAACGTTATTATTAATTATTTCTGCACTAAACGATAATTAAAGTCATTACTTTGTTTATTGAAATTACTATTTACTTTACTGAAATTGGCTTTCATAAAATCAAATATGTCATCTAATGACAATTCTTTTTCTTTTATATTTGTTTTTATCACTACAGGAGTAGATTGTGCTTCTGCATTATTCATTAAAATTGATTCGGTTAAGTCAGCGTTAGTTACTGCTTGAACGCTCAAGTCAGCTGTTGGCATTGACTGTCTTAATTCGCCCACACTTGGTGACGGGTCTATTGACACAAGGCCACTCTCACTCATACCTGAGTCTATCAAATTATTTTCTTTTTCGTTGTCAGACATTTTATACTGTTCTATTAAATACTTATTAAATTTTACTTGTACTCTAACATGCACAATTTCTCAATACCTCGTAATTTTATTTTGCATATGTTGCGTAAATTTTACGTAAGTTATTTTCGGCTTCCGCTAACCCTATTCCATTCTCTGTGCTTTAAAATAGGTCAACTTGGAATAAATACATTATTTATTCCAAATCCTGGTCACGGCACCATTTGTCGTGTTTCCTACGATTTAATTAATTAGAAAATGATCTTAAACTCCCACTTACCTTCTATTTGTCACTCTCTGGCCAGATCGTCTAGTGGTGTAACCCTATTTCGTATAGCGAATTTACCAGCACAGAAAATGAAATTAGGTACTTGAAATGATTATTCTAACACACATATATCAAGTGAAATAACGTATTAATTTATTGTTTTAGGTTGTGATATTCTCTGTTCTCCTTTCTTTCTAATCAACTATAATTATGACTTCTCACTCGATTCTCCAACATTTAAATTAACTGTATTCAATATTGAGGTGAAGCCCCTTTTTACCAACAACAAATTTTAACATATTTTTATTTCTTATATCTAGATTATAATACTAACGAATTAATTAAAGACAACCCAGCATTTTACTCACACACACACTCATTTTGTTACACCCCATTTAAGTTAATGAGCTCAAAAAAAAGTTATAATCGGTTAAAATGGATTTACGTGTGGCTACTTCCTTAATGTGTATCCGGACGCCAAAGGTTGTAGTTCTGTCATTTTGATGGTTTATTGTTTCGTCCCAAAAAAGTTATCATAATTAAAATTTAGACTCGTTCTCACTTTACACTTTCACCATATTCGGTCCAAAAAAAAATCAACGTTTCGAATTATTACTTCATTGCATTAACACTGCTTCTACCTTTTTATGTATCATTCTCTAGTCCATATTTTGGAAGTTTTAATAAGTTTTGGCATGTAGGCCTTTTACTGAGAACCGCGCGGTTCACTTGCTGGGATGCAACAGACGTTGTTTTCTGTGCACACTGCGCGAAGGTATTTCTGAAACGTGCCATTAGCGTGAGAAACTTGGCTGACTGTGTGCGCGGTTAATAGCGCGGGCGTGCCCTCCTTGCAATCTACGCATACCAATGCCAATTCACACCCGTCTCGACGCTACAGTCTGTTCACCACACGTATTTGGTTGCAAATAATATTGAAAAGATTTAATTTCCAAAGCCCTATAGGTCTGTACCGTTACAATACCCCCCCAATGAGAGATCTTCTGCCGAAACAGAAGAACTCTCATTGCTAAATCCCTAAGAGGATCGGTGAGGATATGACGCCAACAAAACCCCCCTTTAACACTTTACACATTATGGGTAAACTACCCCCCTAGCTAGGCGACCATGGCTGCACCTGAACGAGATTACTGGACTTCTCTATTCGAGATCCCATCACCGTAAAATCGGGCAGTTACTCACCATAGTACCACCTAACCTTGCATCATTCCGTCAAAAAATCAACACCTGGCCTTATACCATACCAGATCCTCAACCGATATGTTCCCCCTTACATTCATACTGGGTTGCCTTTAGCAAAATACTGGATGCATACACATTTTCATTATCGATTACATATTACGTCCATTTACATTAAAATAAACTTCACAAGCATTCTATAATTGCTTCTACACGAAGTAATTCTCCCTTTCCAAACAACAAAATTTTTTCTGATATTATTTAAAATTAAAATCAATTAATTAAATTTTATTCCACTACTAAAAACAATCTAGGTCCATGATCAAAACCCACTTCCACGTTAGTCTACTTTATTTCTTTCCATTCCTTAATTTCATTGCCAATTTAAAATTTTTCCAAAATTGTCCAAAATCTTTCAAATACATTTACTTTATTCTTGTTATATTACTCACACTTATAATAAACAAATAAACAATATAATATAATAAACCATACAATAATAAACAAATTTATTATAATAAACTTATACTAAACAACCTATTTCTACCATAAATTCAAGAATAGCTGCACTTGATTACAAAGATAACATAAGATATACATAATGAATCCGCTGACCTCTTTTATACAGATAGTGAACCTCAGAATTTAACATAAACTTCTTTACTGCATTTACTGCAACGATTTTTTTTTTTTTTTTTAAGGAATTATCTTGTTATTAAAACTTACTATTCCCTCCTTTACTTATATAAAAAAAAAAAACTACAAATCAATTATGAGGCATACATTACGTATCTAACCCCAATCATCAGCTGATCTCTCTGGGTCAGGTGAATGACCTTACCCTAGATACACTTCAAAATTATACAATATAAAATATATGACATATGTTTATAATACTTACACTCTAATATAGTAAAATAATAACATAATAAAACATAATAAATTCCTTCTCCCCTAGAAATAATCTTTTTAAAAAACCAGTAAAGTCATCTATAAAATATCATAGAGAGCAAAACATGATAAAAATTGTTAATACTGTATCTTTTAATTAATGATTAAAGCAAAACATATTTCAGTCAACTACTTCCGTACAAATCATATACTGTAATAATCTGCCCTTGGACATAATAATCTCTTGATTCAACATAAAATCGTTTGATCCGCCTATCAGCTCATTCAGTTTACGTCAGTTTAAGGTTTCAATTCGTTACTCCCCTGAGTAACCTCCCTACCACACACACTATTGTACCCCCCACTGAACTGTGGCGTTCAGCTGCTTCCACAAGGACGGCATTGGTGGAGGAATTTTAGCATCTCCTTGTCCTTGCTTCAGCCTTACATTTTTCAAAATGCCAGATATTATAATACCTGAATTACATATTTATAACCTTAATGCGGTTCTATCACCTTTTTTTACTGTTCCTACGCGAACAGAGTGATAGCCGCTGTTCCATAGTTTGGTGATTCCCCTGAGTTACCCCCCTTTAAATTTCTAAATTCACCTTTACAACGATAACAGCTATGGCCAGTTAAGGCAGAACGTGACGCAATGAGCCCTGACCATAGCTGTCAAAGCTAAACCAATTCCACGGTCAGGGTTCGGTGAGGCCGTGACCGCCCGAAAAGTTGGGGAATCACAAGTAAAAGATATCTTAGTTTATGATATAGCTACATTTAAAATTTACAATTTACATTGCATGAAATTTCTAGTCTTGGTTTTGCGTTCTAACATCATACATTTCGTTCTTAACTTTGACCTTCATTAACATAATATAGTGAGTACAACAAAATATTTACTTAGTCACTCAAATTAATCTATTCCTACTTACATAGGCTATCATCAACTAACGATTGAATCTTTAATTACATTTAATAAAATAATTGACCGTTTAATAAAAAGGATTCACTCTCTCACTCCATTAAAATAACATTTAATCTGCAGCTGAATAAAATTACAAACATTTCAATTTTAGGTTTAGTTTCAAACTCCATAAACCTTTCATCCCGTTACATTTTATTATTACAAGTCAATTATGAACTTCTATTAATTAATTCCCCATTATTTATCATTTACCATATCATTAACTTTTCCAAAATTTTTCTTTGTTATCAACCTTCCTTTTACATAACCTTTCATTTAAAATTCGCTATTTAGACATTGAACATTTTACTTTCTTTAAATTGCATTATAAAATTCATACTCACAGTATCTCACTCAACACATCTGCTTCCTATTACTGACATAAAATAATAAACAATTCATCACCAACATCACGTACACACTCTATGTACCTTCTGCAACATTATAACATTCATATAATTAATATAACTAAATACATTTTATATCTACTTATTTATTATCAAATTTCAATCTCCTAAAATCATTTAAATTCATTAGCAAAATTCTCTTTATACCACATTTTAAATCAATCAAAATATTTAAACATCTCAAATTATTTTCATTCCATCAATTATTAAAAACACAATATATTTTAATTACCTTCTTTCAAAACAATTACAAGTCATTTAGCATCAACTCTCATTATTTATTTAGTCTATTAAAATATTATTTTTATTATTACATCACTTCCTACTACCTACCCATTGTCTACATTAAATATATTTTACAATACAAACATAATTAATTTCACTATAAATTTATTTACAAATTCTTGTCATTATTTTTCTGTTTACCACACTTCATTTTCTAAGTTAGCAAGGTCGTCACCATAAATTAAAATATGTAAAATGTTCATTTATTGAGTTTATATTCAGCCTCCATCATCATGTATGAGTCTTACTTTTATATAATAATTATCGTCCTTACTCACACTCAATTCATTATTATTATTTATATAATCGTTCTCTAATATTTCAAATTGTTCCGTAAAACCCACATAATAATTTACTGGATTATCCCACATTGTTATCAAATCATAAAACCTGTCTACATCATTGATTTTGGTCTTGTCACCGTCTGTATTATTACCTATCACCCTTGAGTATTTTAATCTCTCAATTTAAAAATCATTTACTACTAATACTCCGCGTCTAAGCACAGGTAAGCATTCAATATAATTATCAACGTTATTATTAATTATTTCTGCACTAAACGATAATTAAAGTCATTACTTTGTTTATTGAAATTACTATTTACTTTACTGAAATTGGCTTTCATAAAATCAAATATGTCATCTAATGACAATTCTTTTTCTTTTATATTTGTTTTTATCACTACAGGAGTAGATTGTGCTTCTGCATTATTCATTAAAATTGATTCGGTTAAGTCAGCGTTAGTTACTGCTTGAACGCTCAAGTCAGCTGTTGGCATTGACTGTCTTAATTCGCCCACACTTGGTGACGGGTCTATTGACACAAGGCCACTCTCACTCATACCTGAGTCTATCAAATTATTTTCTTTTTCGTTGTCAGACATTTTATACTGTTCTATTAAATACTTATTAAATTTTACTTGTACTCTAACATGCACAATTTCTCAATACCTCGTAATTTTATTTTGCATATGTTGCGTAAATTTTACGTAAGTTATTTTCGGCTTCCGCTAACCCTATTCCATTCTCTGTGCTTTAAAATAGGTCAACTTGGAATAAATACATTATTTATTCCAAATCCTGGTCACGGCACCATTTGTCGTGTTTCCTACGATTTAATTAATTAGAAAATGATCTTAAACTCCCACTTACCTTCTATTTGTCACTCTCTGGCCAGATCGTCTAGTGGTGTAACCCTATTTCGTATAGCGAATTTACCAGCACAGAAAATGAAATTAGGTACTTGAAATGATTATTCTAACACACATATATCAAGTGAAATAACGTATTAATTTATTGTTTTAGGTTGTGATATTCTCTGTTCTCCTTTCTTTCTAATCAACTATAATTATGACTTCTCACTCGATTCTCCAACATTTAAATTAACTGTATTCAATATTGAGGTGAAGCCCCTTTTTACCAACAACAAATTTTAACATATTTTTATTTCTTATATCTAGATTATAATACTAACGAATTAATTAAAGACAACCCAGCATTTTACTCACACACACACTCATTTTGTTACACCCCATTTAAGTTAATGAGCTCAAAAAAAAGTTATAATCGGTTAAAATGGATTTACGTGTGGCTACTTCCTTAATGTGTATCCGGACGCCAAAGGTTGTAGTTCTGTCATTTTGATGGTTTATTGTTTCGTCCCAAAAAAGTTATCATAATTAAAATTTAGACTCGTTCTCACTTTACACTTTCACCATATTCGGTCCAAAAAAAAATCAACGTTTCGAATTATTACTTCATTGCATTAACACTGCTTCTACCTTTTTATGTATCATTCTCTAGTCCATATTTTGGAAGTTTTAATAAGTTTTGGCATGTAGGCCTTTTACTGAGAACCGCGCGGTTCACTTGCTGGGATGCAACAGACGTTGTTTTCTGTGCACACTGCGCGAAGGTATTTCTGAAACGTGCCATTAGCGTGAGAAACTTGGCTGACTGTGTGCGCGGTTGATAGCGCGGGCGTGCCCTCCTTGCAATCTACGCATACCAATGCCAATTCACACCCGTCTCGACGCTACAGTCTGTTCACCACACGTATTTGGTTGCAAATAATATTGAAAAGATTTAATTTCCAAAGCCCTATAGGTCTGTACCGTTACAATACCCCCCCAATGAGAGATCTTCTGCCGAAACAGAAGAACTCTCATTGCTAAATCCCTAAGAGGATCGGTGAGGATATGACGCCAACAAAACCCCCCTTTAACACTTTACACATTATGGGTAAACTACCCCCCTAGCTAGGCGACCATGGCTGCACCTGAACGAGATTACTGGACTTCTCTATTCGAGATCCCATCACCGTAAAATCGGGCAGTTACTCACCATAGTACCACCTAACCTTGCATCATTCCGTCAAAAAATCAACACCTGGCCTTATACCATACCAGATCCTCAACCGATATGTTCCCCCTTACATTCATACTGGGTTGCCTTTAGCAAAATACTGGATGCATACACATTTTCATTATCGATTACATATTACGTCCATTTACATTAAAATAAACTTCACAAGCATTCTATAATTGCTTCTACACGAAGTAATTCTCCCTTTCCAAACAACAAAATTTTTTCTGATATTATTTAAAATTAAAATCAATTAATTAAATTTTATTCCACTACTAAAAACAATCTAGGTCCATGATCAAAACCCACTTCCACGTTAGTCTACTTTATTTCTTTCCATTCCTTAATTTCATTGCCAATTTAAAATTTTTCCAAAATTGTCCAAAATCTTTCAAATACATTTACTTTATTCTTGTTATATTACTCACACTTATAATAAACAAATAAACAATATAATATAATAAACCATACAATAATAAACAAATTTATTATAATAAACTTATACTAAACAACCTATTTCTACCATAAATTCAAGAATAGCTGCACTTGATTACAAAGATAACATAAGATATACATAATGAATCCGCTGACCTCTTTTATACAGATAGTGAACCTCAGAATTTAACATAAACTTCTTTACTGCATTTACTGCAACGATTTTTTTTTTTTTTTTTAAGGAATTATCTTGTTATTAAAACTTACTATTCCCTCCTTTACTTATATAAAAAAAAAAAACTACAAATCAATTATGAGGCATACATTACGTATCTAACCCCAATCATCAGCTGATCTCTCTGGGTCAGGTGAATGACCTTACCCTAGATACACTTCAAAATTATACAATATAAAATATATGACATATGTTTATAATACTTACACTCTAATATAGTAAAATAATAACATAATAAAACATAATAAATTCCTTCTCCCCTAGAAATAATCTTTTTAAAAAACCAGTAAAGTCATCTATAAAATATCATAGAGAGCAAAACATGATAAAAATTGTTAATACTGTATCTTTTAATTAATGATTAAAGCAAAACATATTTCAGTCAACTACTTCCGTACAAATCATATACTGTAATAATCTGCCCTTGGACATAATAATCTCTTGATTCAACATAAAATCGTTTGATCCGCCTATCAGCTCATTCAGTTTACGTCAGTTTAAGGTTTCAATTCGTTACTCCCCTGAGTAACCTCCCTACCACACACACTATTGTACCCCCCACTGAACTGTGGCGTTCAGCTGCTTCCACAAGGACGGCATTGGTGGAGGAATTTTAGCATCTCCTTGTCCTTGCTTCAGCCTTACATTTTTCAAAATGCCAGATATTATAATACCTGAATTACATATTTATAACCTTAATGCGGTTCTATCACCTTTTTTTACTGTTCCTACGCGAACAGAGTGATAGCCGCTGTTCCATAGTTTGGTGATTCCCCTGAGTTACCCCCCTTTAAATTTCTAAATTCACCTTTACAACGATAACAGCTATGGCCAGTTAAGGCAGAACGTGACGCAATGAGCCCTGACCATAGCTGTCAAAGCTAAACCAATTCCACGGTCAGGGTTCGGTGAGGCCGTGACCGCCCGAAAAGTTGGGGAATCACAAGTAAAAGATATCTTAGTTTATGATATAGCTACATTTAAAATTTACAATTTACATTGCATGAAATTTCTAGTCTTGGTTTTGCGTTCTAACATCATACATTTCGTTCTTAACTTTGACCTTCATTAACATAATATAGTGAGTACAACAAAATATTTACTTAGTCACTCAAATTAATCTATTCCTACTTACATAGGCTATCATCAACTAACGATTGAATCTTTAATTACATTTAATAAAATAATTGACCGTTTAATAAAAAGGATTCACTCTCTCACTCCATTAAAATAACATTTAATCTGCAGCTGAATAAAATTACAAACATTTCAATTTTAGGTTTAGTTTCAAACTCCATAAACCTTTCATCCCGTTACATTTTATTATTACAAGTCAATTATGAACTTCTATTAATTAATTCCCCATTATTTATCATTTACCATATCATTAACTTTTCCAAAATTTTTCTTTGTTATCAACCTTCCTTTTACATAACCTTTCATTTAAAATTCGCTATTTAGACATTGAACATTTTACTTTCTTTAAATTGCATTATAAAATTCATACTCACAGTATCTCACTCAACACATCTGCTTCCTATTACTGACATAAAATAATAAACAATTCATCACCAACATCACGTACACACTCTATGTACCTTCTGCAACATTATAACATTCATATAATTAATATAACTAAATACATTTTATATCTACTTATTTATTATCAAATTTCAATCTCCTAAAATCATTTAAATTCATTAGCAAAATTCTCTTTATACCACATTTTAAATCAATCAAAATATTTAAACATCTCAAATTATTTTCATTCCATCAATTATTAAAAACACAATATATTTTAATTACCTTCTTTCAAAACAATTACAAGTCATTTAGCATCAACTCTCATTATTTATTTAGTCTATTAAAATATTATTTTTATTATTACATCACTTCCTACTACCTACCCATTGTCTACATTAAATATATTTTACAATACAAACATAATTAATTTCACTATAAATTTATTTACAAATTCTTGTCATTATTTTTCTGTTTACCACACTTCATTTTCTAAGTTAGCAAGGTCGTCACCATAAATTAAAATATGTAAAATGTTCATTTATTGAGTTTATATTCAGCCTCCATCATCATGTATGAGTCTTACTTTTATATAATAATTATCGTCCTTACTCACACTCAATTCATTATTATTATTTATATAATCGTTCTCTAATATTTCAAATTGTTCCGTAAAACCCACATAATAATTTACTGGATTATCCCACATTGTTATCAAATCATAAAACCTGTCTACATCATTGATTTTGGTCTTGTCACCGTCTGTATTATTACCTATCACCCTTGAGTATTTTAATCTCTCAATTTAAAAATCATTTACTACTAATACTCCGCGTCTAAGCACAGGTAAGCATTCAATATAATTATCAACGTTATTATTATTTATTTCTGCACTAAACGATAATTAAAGTCATTACTTTGTTTATTGAAATTACTATTTACTTTACTGAAATTGGCTTTCATAAAATCAAATATGTCATCTAATGACAATTCTTTTTCTTTTATATTTGTTTTTATCACTACAGGAGTAGATTGTGCTTCTGCATTATTCATTAAAATTGATTCGGTTAAGTCAGCGTTAGTTACTGCTTGAACGCTCAAGTCAGCTGTTGGCATTGACTGTCTTAATTCGCCCACACTTGGTGACGGGTCTATTGACACAAGGCCACTCTCACTCATACCTGAGTCTATCAAATTATTTTCTTTTTCGTTGTCAGACATTTTATACTGTTCTATTAAATACTTATTAAATTTTACTTGTACTCTAACATGCACAATTTCTCAATACCTCGTAATTTTATTTTGCGTATGTTGCGTAAATTTTACGTAAGTTTTTTCGGCTTCCGCTAACCCTATTCCATTCTCTGTGCTTTAAAATAGGTCAACTTGGAATAAATACATTATTTATTCCAAATCCTGGTCACGGCACCATTTGTCGTGTTTCCTACGATTTAATTAATTAGAAAATGATCTTAAACTCCCACTTACCTTCTATTTGTCACTCTCTGGCCAGATCGTCTAGTGGTGTAACCCTATTTCGTATAGCGAATTTACCAGCACAGAAAATGAAATTAGGTACTTGAAATGATTATTCTAACACACATATATCAAGTGAAATAACGTATTAATTTATTGTTTTAGGTTGTGATATTCTCTGTTCTCCTTTCTTTCTAATCAACTATAATTATGACTTCTCACTCGATTCTCCAACATTTAAATTAACTGTATTCAATATTGAGGTGAAGCCCCTTTTTACCAACAACAAATTTTAACATATTTTTATTTCTTATATCTAGATTATAATACTAACGAATTAATTAAAGACAACCCAACGTTTTACTCACACACACACTCATTTTGTTACACCCCATTTAAGTTAATGAGCTCAAAAAAAAGTTATAATCGATTAAAATGGATTTACGTGTGGCTACTTCCTTAATGTGTATCCGGACGCCAAAGGTTGTAGTTCTGTCATTTTGATGGTTTATTGTTTCGTCCCAAAAAAGTTATCATAATTAAAATTTAGACTCGTTCTCACTTTACACTTTCACCATATTCGGTCCAAAAAAAAATCAACGTTTCGAATTATTACTTCATTGCATTAACACTGCTTCTACCTTTTTATGTATCATTCTCTAGTCCATATTTTGGAAGTTTTAATAAGTTTTGGCATGTAGGCCTTTTACTGAGAACCGCGCGGTTCACTTGCTGGGATGCAACAGACGTTGTTTTCTGTGCACACTGCGCGAAGGTATTTCTGAAACGTGCCATTAGCGTGAGAAACTTGGCTGACTGTGTGCGCGGTTGATAGCGCGGGCGTGCCCTCCTTGCAATCTACGCATACCAATGCCAATTCACACCCGTCTCGACGCTACAGTCTGTTCACCACACGTATTTGGTTGCAAATAATATTGAAAAGATTTAATTTCCAAAGCCCTATAGGTCTGTACCGTTACAATACCCCCCCAATGAGAGATCTTCTGCCGAAACAGAAGAACTCTCATTGCTAAATCCCTAAGAGGATCGGTGAGGATATGACGCCAACAAAACCCCCCTTTAACACTTTACACATTATGGGTAAACTACCCCCCTAGCTAGGCGACCATGGCTGCACCTGAACGAGATTACTGGACTTCTCTATTCGAGATCCCATCACCGTAAAATCGGGCAGTTACTCACCATAGTACCACCTAACCTTGCATCATTCCGTCAATAAATCAACACCTGGCCTTATACCATACCAGATCCTCAACCGATATGTTCCCCCTTACATTCATACTATGTTGCCTTTAGCAAAATACTGGATGCATACACATTTTCATTATCGATTACATATTACGTCCATTTACATTAAAATAAACTTCACAAGCATTCTATAATTGCTTCTACACGAAGTAATTCTCCCTTTCCAAACAACAAAATTTTTTCTGATATTATTTAAAATTAAAATCAATTAATTAAATTTTATTCCACTAGTAAAAACAATCTAGGTCCATGATCAAAACCCACTTCCACGTTAGTCTACTTTATTTCTTTCCATTCCTTAATTTCATTGCCAATTTAAAATTTTTCCAAAATTGTCCAAAATCTTTCAAATACATTTACTTTATTCTTGTTATATTACTCACACTTATAATAAACAAATAAACAATATAATATAATAAACCATACAATAATAAACAAATTTATTATAATAAACTTATACTAAACAACCTATTTCTACCATAAATTCAAGAATAGCTACACTTGATTACAAAGATAACATAAGATATACATAATGAATCCGCTGACCTCTTTTATACAGATAGTGAACCTCAGAATTTAACATAAACTTCTTTACTGCATTTACTGCAACGATTTTTTTTTTTTTTTTAAAGAATTATCTTGTTATTAAAACTTACTATTCCCTCCTTTACTTATATAAAAAAAAAAACTACAAATCAATTATGAGGCATACATTACGTATCTAACCCCAATCATCAGCTGATCTCTCTGGGTCAGGTGAATGACCTTACCCTAGATACACTTCAAAATTATACAATATAAAATATATGACATATGTTTATAATACTTACACTCTAACATAGTAAAATAATAACATAATAAAACATAATAAATTCCTTCTCCCCTAGAAATAATCTTTTTCAAAAACCAGTAAAGTCATCTATAAAATATCATAGAGAGCAAAACATGATAAAAATTGTTAATACTGTATCTTTTAATTAATGATTAAAGCAAAACATATTTCAGTCAACTACTTCCGTACAAATCATATACTGTAATAATCTGCCCTTGGACATAATAATCTCTTGATTCAACATAAAATCGTTTGATCCGCCTATCAGCTCATTCAGTTTACGTCAGTTTAAGGTTTCAATTCGTTACTCCCCTGAGTAACCTCCCTACCACACACACTATTGTACCCCCCACTGAACTGTGGCGTTCAGCTGCTTCCACAAGGACGGCATTGGTGGAGGAATTTTAGCATCTCCTTGTCCTTGCTTCAGCCTTACATTTTTCAAAATGCCAGATATTATAATACCTGAATTACATATTTATAACCTTAATGCGGTTCTATCACCTTTTTTTACTGTTCCTACGCGAACAGAGTGATAGCCGCTGTTCCATAGTTTGGTGATTCCCCTGAGTTACCCCCCTTTAAATTTCTAAATTCACCTTTACAACGATAACAGCTATGGCCAGTTAAGGCAGAACGTGACGCAATGAGCCCTGACCATAGCTGTCAAAGCTAAACCAATTCCACGGTCAGGGTTCGGTGAGGCCGTGACCGCCCGAAAAGTTGGGGAATCACAAGTAAAAGATATCTTAGTTTATGATATAGCTACATTTAAAATTTACAATTTACATTGCATGAAATTTCTAGTCTTGGTTTTGCGTTCTAACATCATACATTTCGTTCTTAACTTTGACCTTCATTAACATAATATAGTGAGTACAACAAAATATTTACTTAGTCACTCAAATTAATCTATTCCTACTTACATAGGCTATCATCAACTAACGATTGAATCTTTAATTACATTTAATAAAATAATTGACCGTTTAATAAAAAGGATTCACTCTCTCACTCCATTAAAATAACATTTAATCTGCAGCTGAATAAAATTACAAACATTTCAATTTTAGGTTTAGTTTCAAACTCCATAAACCTTTCATCCCGTTACATTTTATTATTACAAGTCAATTATGAACTTCTATTAATTAATTCCCCATTATTTATCATTTACCATATCATTAACTTTTCCAAAATTTTTCTTTGTTATCAACCTTCCTTTTACATAACCTTTCATTTAAAATTCGCTATTTAGACATTGAACATTTTACTTTCTTTAAATTGCATTATAAAATTCATACTCACAGTATCTCACTCAACACATCTGCTTCCTATTACTGACATAAAATAATAAACAATTCATCACCAATATCACGTACACACTCTATGTACCTTCTGCAACATTATAACATTCATATAATTAATGTAACTAAATACATTTTATATCTACTTATTTATTATCAAATTTCAATCTCCTAAAATCATTTAAATTCATTAGCAAAATTCTCTTTATACCACATTTTAAATCAATCAAAATATTTAAACATCTCAAATTATTTTCATTCCATCAATTATTAAAAACACAATATATTTTAATTACCTTCTTTCAAAACAATTACAAGTCATTTAGCATCAACTCTCATTATTTATTTAGTCTATTAAAATATTATTTTTATTATTACATCACTTCCTACTACCTACCCATTGTCTACATTAAATATATTTTACAATACAAACATAATTAATTTCACTATAAATTTATTTACAAATTCTTGTCATTATTTTTCTGTTTACCACACTTCATTTTCTAAGTTAGCAAGGTCGTCACCATAAATTAAAATATGTAAAATGTTCATTTATTGAGTTTATATTCAGCCTCCATCATCATGTATGAGTCTTACTTTTATATAATAATTATCGTCCTTACTCACACTCAATTCATTATTATTATTTATATAATCGTTCTCTAATATTTCAAATTGTTCCGTAAAACCCACATAATAATTTACTGGATTATCCCACATTGTTATCAAATCATAAAACCTGTCTACATCATTGATTTTGGTCTTGTCACCGTCTGTATTATTACCTATCACCCTTGAGTATTTTAATCTCTCAATTTAAAAATCATTTACTACTAATACTCCGCGTCTAAGCACAGGTAAGCATTCAATATAATTATCAACGTTATTATTATTTATTTCTGCACTAAACGATAATTAAAGTCATTACTTTGTTTATTGAAATTACTATTTACTTTACTGAAATTGGCTTTCATAAAATCAAATATGTCATCTAATGACAATTCTTTTTCTTTTATATTTGTTTTTATCACTACAGGAGTAGATTGTGCTTCTGCATTATTCATTAAAATTGATTCGGTTAAGTCAGCGTTAGTTACTGCTTGAACGCTCAAGTCAGCTGTTGGCATTGACTGTCTTAATTCGCCCACACTTGGTGACGGGTCTATTGACACAAGGCCACTCTCACTCATACCTGAGTCTATCAAATTATTTTCTTTTTCGTTGTCAGACATTTTATACTGTTCTATTAAATACTTATTAAATTTTACTTGTACTCTAACATGCACAATTTCTCAATACCTCGTAATTTTATTTTGCGTATGTTGCGTAAATTTTACGTAAGTTTATTTTCGGCTTCCGCTAACCCTATTCCATTCTCTGTGCTTTAAAATAGGTCAACTTGGAATAAATACATTATTTATTCCAAATCCTGGTCACGGCACCATTTGTCGTGTTTCCTACGATTTAATTAATTAGAAAATGATCTTAAACTCCCACTTACCTTCTATTTGTCACTCTCTGGCCAGATCGTCTAGTGGTGTAACCCTATTTCGTATAGCGAATTTACCAGCACAGAAAATGAAATTAGGTACTTGAAATGATTATTCTAACACACATATATCAAGTGAAATAACGTATTAATTTATTGTTTTAGGTTGTGATATTCTCTGTTCTCCTTTCTTTCTAATCAACTATAATTATGACTTCTCACTCGATTCTCCAACATTTAAATTAACTGTATTCAATATTGAGGTGAAGCCCCTTTTTACCAACAACAAATTTTAACATATTTTTATTTCTTATATCTAGATTATAATACTAACGAATTAATTAAAGACAACCCAGCGTTTTACTCACACACACACTCATTTTGTTACACCCCATTTAAGTTAATGAGCTCAAAAAAAAGTTATAATCGATTAAAATGGATTTAAGTGTGGCTACTTCCTTAATGTGTATCCGGACGCCAAAGGTTGTAGTTCTGTCATTTTGATGGTTTATTGTTTCGTCCCAAAAAAGTTATCATAATTAAAATTTAGACTCGTTCTCACTTTACACTTTCACCATATTCGGTCCAAAAAAAAATCAACGTTTCGAATTATTACTTCATTGCATTAACACTGCTTCTACCTTTTTATGTATCATTCTCTAGTCCATATTTTGGAAGTTTTAATAAGTTTTGGCATGTAGGCCTTTTACTGAGAACCGCGCGGTTCACTTGCTGGGATGCAACAGACGTTGTTTTCTGTGCACACTGCGCGAAGGTATTTCTGAAACGTGCCATTAGCGTGAGAAACTTGGCTGACTGTGTGCGCGGTTGATAGCGCGGGCGTGCCCTCCTTGCAATCTACGCATACCAATGCCAATTCACACCCGTCTCGACGCTACAGTCTGTTCACCACACGTATTTGGTTGCAAATAATATTGAAAAGATTTAATTTCCAAAGCCCTATAGGTCTGTACCGTTACAATACCCCCCCAATGAGAGATCTTCTGCCGAAACAGAAGAACTCTCATTGCTAAATCCCTAAGAGGATCGGTGAGGATATGACGCCAACAAAACCCCCCTTTAACACTTTACACATTATGGGTAAACTACCCCCCTAGCTAGGCGACCATGGCTGCACCTGAACGAGATTACTGGACTTCTCTATTCGAGATCCCATCACCGTAAAATCGGGCAGTTACTCACCATAGTACCACCTAACCTTGCATCATTCCGTCAAAAAATCAACACCTGGCCTTATACCATACCAGATCCTCAACCGATATGTTCCCCCTTACATTCATACTGGGTTGCCTTTAGCAAAATACTGGATGCATACACATTTTCATTATCGATTACATATTACGTCCATTTACATTAAAATAAACTTCACAAGCATTCTATAATTGCTTCTACACGAAGTAATTCTCCCTTTCCAAACAACAAAATTTTTTCTGATATTATTTAAAATTAATATCAATTAATTAAATTTTATTCCACTAGTAAAAACAATCTAGGTCCATGATCAAAACCCACTTCCACGTTAGTCTACTTTATTTCTTTCCATTCCTTAATTTCATTGCCAATTTAAAATTTTTCCAAAATTGTCCAAAATCTTTCAAATACATTTACTTTATTCTTGTTATATTACTCACACTTATAATAAACAAATAAACAATATAATATAATAAACCATACAATAATAAACAAATTTATTATAATAAACTTATACTAAACAACCTATTTCTACCATAAATTCAAGAATAGCTACACTTGATTACAAAGATAACATAAGATATACATAATGAATCCGCTGACCTCTTTTATACAGATAGTGAACCTCAGAATTTAACATAAACTTCTTTACTGCATTTACTGCAACGATTTTTTTTTTTTTTTTAAAGAATTATCTTGTTATTAAAACTTACTATTCCCTCCTTTACTTATATAAAAAAAAAAACTACAAATCAATTATGAGGCATACATTACGTATCTAACCCCAATCATCAGCTGATCTCTCTGGGTCAGGTGAATGACCTTACCCTAGATACACTTCAAAATTATACAATATAAAATATATGACATATGTTTATAATACTTACACTCTAACATAGTAAAATAATAACCATAATAAAACATAATAAATTCCTTCTCCCCTAGAAATAATCTTTTTCAAAAACCAGTAAAGTCATCTATAAAATATCATAGAGAGCAAAACATGATAAAAATTGTTAATACTGTATCTTTTAATTAATGATTAAAGCAAAACATATTTCAGTCAACTACTTCCGTACAAATCATATACTGTAATAATCTGCCCTTGGACATAATAATCTCTTGATTCAACATAAAATCGTTTGATCCGCCTATCAGCTCATTCAGTTTACGTCAGTTTAAGGTTTCAATTCGTTACTCCCCTGAGTAACCTCCCTACCACACACACTATTGTACCCCCCACTGAACTGTGGCGTTCAGCTGCTTCCACAAGGACGGCATTGGTGGAGGAATTTTAGCATCTCCTTGTCCTTGCTTCAGCCTTACATTTTTCAAAATGCCAGATATTATAATACCTGAATTACATATTTATAACCTTAATGCGGTTCTATCACCTTTTTTTACTGTTCCTACGCGAACAGAGTGATAGCCGCTGTTCCATAGTTTGGTGATTCCCCTGAGTTACCCCCCTTTAAATTTCTAAATTCACCTTTACAACGATAACAGCTATGGCCAGTTAAGGCAGAACGTGACGCAATGAGCCCTGACCATAGCTGTCAAAGCTAAACCAATTCCACGGTCAGGGTTCGGTGAGGCCGTGACCGCCCGAAAAGTTGGGGAATCACAAGTAAAAGATATCTTAGTTTATGATATAGCTACATTTAAAATTTACAATTTACATTGCATGAAATTTCTAGTCTTGGTTTTGCGTTCTAACATCATACATTTCGTTCTTAACTTTGACCTTCATTAACATAATATAGTGAGTACCACAAAATATTTACTTAGTCACTCAAATTAATCTATTCCTACTTACATAGGCTATCATCAACTAACGATTGAATCTTTAATTACATTTAATAAAATAATTGACCGTTTAATAAAAAGGATTCACTCTCTCACTCCATTAAAATAACATTTAATCTGCAGCTGAATAAAATTACAAACATTTCAATTTTAGGTTTAGTTTCAAACTCCATAAACCTTTCATCCCGTTACATTTTATTATTACAAGTCAATTATGAACTTCTATTAATTAATTCCCCATTATTTATCATTTACCATATCATTAACTTTTCCAAAATTTTTCTTTGTTATCAACCTTCCTTTTACATAACCTTTCATTTAAAATTCGCTATTTAGACATTGAACATTTTACTTTCTTTAAATTGCATTATAAAATTCATACTCACAGTATCTCACTCAACACATCTGCTTCCTATTACTGACATAAAATAATAAACAATTCATCACCAATATCACGTACACACTCTATGTACCTTCTGCAACATTATAACATTCATATAATTAATATAACTAAATACATTTTATATCTACTTATTTATTATCAAATTTCAATCTCCTAAAATCATTTAAATTCATTAGCAAAATTCTCTTTATACCACATTTTAAATCAATCAAAATATTTAAACATCTCAAATTATTTTCATTCCATCAATTATTAAAAACACAATATATTTTAATTACCTTCTTTCAAAACAATTACAAGTCATTTAGCATCAACTCTCATTATTTATTTAGTCTATTAAAATATTATTTTTATTATTACATCACTTCCTACTACCTACCCATTGTCTACATTAAATATATTTTACAATACAAACATAATTAATTTCACTATAAATTTATTTACAAATTCTTGTCATTATTTTTCTGTTTACCACACTTCATTTTCTAAGTTAGCAAGGTCGTCACCATAAATTAAAATATGTAAAATGTTCATTTATTGAGTTTATATTCAGCCTCCATCATCATGTATGAGTCTTACTTTTATATAATAATTATCGTCCTTACTCACACTCAATTCATTATTATTATTTATATAATCGTTCTCTAATATTTCAAATTGTTCCGTAAAACCCACATAATAATTTACTGGATTATCCCACATTGTTATCAAATCATAAAACCTGTCTACATCATTGATTTTGGTCTTGTCACCGTCTGTATTATTACCTATCACCCTTGAGTATTTTAATCTCTCAATTTAAAAATCATTTACTACTAATACTCCGCGTCTAAGCACAGGTAAGCATTCAATATAATTATCAACGTTATTATTATTTATTTCTGCACTAAACGATAATTAAAGTCATTACTTTGTTTATTGAAATTACTATTTACTTTACTGAAATTGGCTTTCATAAAATCAAATATGTCATCTAATGACAATTCTTTTTCTTTTATATTTGTTTTTATCACTACAGGAGTAGATTGTGCTTCTGCATTATTCATTAAAATTGATTCGGTTAAGTCAGCGTTAGTTACTGCTTGAACGCTCAAGTCAGCTGTTGGCATTGACTGTCTTAATTCGCCCACACTTGGTGACGGGTCTATTGACACAAGGCCACTCTCACTCATACCTGAGTCTATCAAATTATTTTCTTTTTCGTTGTCAGACATTTTATACTGTTCTATTAAATACTTATTAAATTTTACTTGTACTCTAACATGCACAATTTCTCAATACCTCGTAATTTTATTTTGCGTATGTTGCGTAAATTTTACGTAAGTTATTTTCGGCTTCCGCTAACCCTATTCCATTCTCTGTGCTTTAAAATAGGTCAACTTGGAATAAATACATTATTTATTCCAAATCCTGGTCACGGCACCATTTGTCGTGTTTCCTACGATTTAATTAATTAGAAAATGATCTTAAACTCCCACTTACCTTCTATTTGTCACTCTCTGGCCAGATCGTCTAGTGGTGTAACCCTATTTCGTATAGCGAATTTACCAGCACAGAAAATGAAATTAGGTACTTGAAATGATTATTCTAACACACATATATCAAGTGAAATAACGTATTAATTTATTGTTTTAGGTTGTGATATTCTCTGTTCTCCTTTCTTTCTAATCAACTATAATTATGACTTCTCACTCGATTCTCCAACATTTAAATTAACTGTATTCAATATTGAGGTGAAGCCCCTTTTTACCAACAACAAATTTTAACATATTTTTATTTCTTATATCTAGATTATAATACTAACGAATTAATTAAAGACAACCCAGCGTTTTACTCACACACACACTCATTTTGTTACACCCCATTTAAGTTAATGAGCTCAAAAAAAAGTTATAATCGATTAAAATGGATTTACGTGTGGCTACTTCCTTAATGTGTATCCGGACGCCAAAGGTTGTAGTTCTGTCATTTTGATGGTTTATTGTTTCGTCCCAAAAAAGTTATCATAATTAAAATTTAGACTCGTTCTCACTTTACACTTTCACCATATTCGGTCCAAAAAAAAATCAACGTTTCGAATTATTACTTCATTGCATTAACACTGCTTCTACCTTTTTATGTATCATTCTCTAGTCCATATTTTGGAAGTTTTAATAAGTTTTGGCATGTAGGCCTTTTACTGAGAACCGCGCGGTTCACTTGCTGGGATGCAACAGACGTTGTTTTCTGTGCACACTGCGCGAAGGTATTTCTGAAACGTGCCATTAGCGTGAGAAACTTGGCTGACTGTGTGCGCGGTTGATAGCGCGGGCGTGCCCTCCTTGCAATCTACGCATACCAATGCCAATTCACACCCGTCTCGACGCTACAGTCTGTTCACCACACGTATTTGGTTGCAAATAATATTGAAAAGATTTAATTTCCAAAGCCCTATAGGTCTGTACCGTTACAATACCCCCCCAATGAGAGATCTTCTGCCGAAACAGAAGAACTCTCATTGCTAAATCCCTAAGAGGATCGGTGAGGATATGACGCCAACAAAACCCCCCTTTAACACTTTACACATTATGGGTAAACTACCCCCCTAGCTAGGCGACCATGGCTGCACCTGAACGAGATTACTGGACTTC
This sequence comes from Magicicada septendecula, assembly GCA_034769895.1. Taxonomy (NCBI): domain Eukaryota; kingdom Metazoa; phylum Arthropoda; class Insecta; order Hemiptera; family Cicadidae; genus Magicicada; species Magicicada septendecula. Next base: position 169,020,803 of record CM068369.1, on the reverse strand, counting down.
TCTATTCGAGATCCCATCACCGTAAAATCGGGCAGTTACTCACCATAGTACCACCTAACCTTGCATCATTCCGTCAAAAAATCAACACCTGGCCTTATACCATACCAGATCCTCAACCGATATGTTCCCCCTTACATTCATACTGGGTTGCCTTTAGCAAAATACTGGATGCATACACATTTTCATTATCGATTACATATTACGTCCATTTACATTAAAATAAACTTCACAAGCATTCTATAATTGCTTCTACACGAAGTAATTCTCCCTTTCCAAACAACAAAATTTTTTCTGATATTATTTAAAATTAAAATCAATTAATTAAATTTTATTCCACTAGTAAAAACAATCTAGGTCCATGATCAAAACCCACTTCCACGTTAGTCTACTTTATTTCTTTCCATTCCTTAATTTCATTGCCAATTTAAAATTTTTCCAAAATTGTCCAAAATCTTTCAAATACATTTACTTTATTCTTGTTATATTACTCACACTTATAATAAACAAATAAACAATATAATATAATAAACCATACAATAATAAACAAATTTATTATAATAAACTTATACTAAACAACCTATTTCTACCATAAATTCAAGAATAGCTACACTTGATTACAAAGATAACATAAGATATACATAATGAATCTGCTGACCTCTTTTATACAGATAGTGAACCTCAGAATTTAACATAAACTTCTTTACTGCATTTACTGCAACGATTTTTTTTTTTTTTTAAAGAATTATCTTGTTATTAAAACTTACTATTCCCTCCTTTACTTATATAAAAAAAAAAACTACAAATCAATTATGAGGCATACATTACGTATCTATCCCCAATCATCAGCTGATCTCTCTGGGTCAGGTGAATGACCTTACCCTAGATACACTTCAAAATTATACAATATAAAATATATGACATATGTTTATAATACTTACACTCTAACATAGTAAAATAATAACATAATAAAACATAATAAATTCCTTCTCCCCTAGAAATAATCTTTTTCAAAAACCAGTAAAGTCATCTATAAAATATCATAGAGAGCAAAACATGATAAAAATTGTTAATACTGTATCTTTTAATTAATGATTAAAGCAAAACATATTTCAGTCAACTACTTCCGTACAAATCATATACTGTAATAATCTGCCCTTGGACATAATAATCTCTTGATTCAACATAAAATCGTTTGATCCGCCTATCAGCTCATTCAGTTTACGTCAGTTTAAGGTTTCAATTCGTTACTCCCCTGAGTAACCTCCCTACCACACACACTATTGTACCCCCCACTGAACTGTGGCGTTCAGCTGCTTCCACAAGGACGGCATTGGTGGAGGAATTTTAGCATCTCCTTGTCCTTGCTTCAGCCTTACATTTTTCAAAATGCCAGATATTATAATACCTGAATTACATATTTATAACCTTAATGCGGTTCTATCACCTTTTTTTACTGTTCCTACGCGAACAGAGTGATAGCCGCTGTTCCATAGTTTGGTGATTCCCCTGAGTTACCCCCCTTTAAATTTCTAAATTCACCTTTACAACGATAACAGCTATGGCCAGTTAAGGCAGAACGTGACGCAATGAGCCCTGACCATAGCTGTCAAAGCTAAACCAATTCCACGGTCAGGGTTCGGTGAGGCCGTGACCGCCCGAAAAGTTGGGGAATCACAAGTAAAAGATATCTTAGTTTATGATATAGCTACATTTAAAATTTACAATTTACATTGCATGAAATTTCTAGTCTTGGTTTTGCGTTCTAACATCATACATTTCGTTCTTAACTTTGACCTTCATTAACATAATATAGTGAGTACAACAAAATATTTACTTAGTCACTCAAATTAATCTATTCCTACTTACATAGGCTATCATCAACTAACGATTGAATCTTTAATTACATTTAATAAAATAATTGACTGTTTAATAAAAAGGATTCACTCTCTCACTCCATTAAAATAACATTTAATCTGCAGCTGAATAAAATTACAAACATTTCAATTTTAGGTTTAGTTTCAAACTCCATAAACCTTTCATCCCGTTACATTTTATTATTACAAGTCAATTATGAACTTCTATTAATTAATTCCCCATTATTTATCATTTACCATATCATTAACTTTTCCAAAATTTTTCTTTGTTATCAACCTTCCTTTTACATAACCTTTCATTTAAAATTCGCTATTTAGACATTGAACATTTTACTTTCTTTAAATTGCATTATAAAATTCATACTCACAGTATCTCACTCAACACATCTGCTTCCTATTACTGACATAAAATAATAAACAATTCATCACCAATATCACGTACACACTCTATGTACCTTCTGCAACATTATAACATTCATATAATTAATGTAACTAAATACATTTTATATCTACTTATTTATTATCAAATTTCAATCTCCTAAAATCATTTAAATTCATTAGCAAAATTCTCTTTATACCACATTTTAAATCAATCAAAATATTTAAACATCTCAAATTATTTTCATTCCATCAATTATTAAAAACACAATATATTTTAATTACCTTCTTTCAAAACAATTACAAGTCATTTAGCATCAACTCTCATTATTTATTTAGTCTATTAAAATATTATTTTTATTATTACATCACTTCCTACTACCTACCCATTGTCTACATTAAATATATTTTACAATACAAACATAATTAATTTCACTATAAATTTATTTACAAATTCTTGTCATTATTTTTCTGTTTACCACACTTCATTTTCTAAGTTAGCAAGGTCGTCACCATAAATTAAAATATGTAAAATGTTCATTTATTGAGTTTATATTCAGCCTCCATCATCATGTATGAGTCTTACTTTTATATAATAATTATCGTCCTTACTCACACTCAATTCATTATTATTATTTATATAATCGTTCTCTAATATTTCAAATTGTTCCGTAAAACCCACATAATAATTTACTGGATTATCCCACATTGTTATCAAATCATAAAACCTGTCTACATCATTGATTTTGGTCTTGTCACCGTCTGTATTATTACCTATCACCCTTGAGTATTTTAATCTCTCAATTTAAAAATCATTTACTACTAATACTCCGCGTCTAAGCACAGGTAAGCATTCAATATAATTATCAACGTTATTATTATTTATTTCTGCACTAAACGATAATTAAAGTCATTACTTTGTTTATTGAAATTACTATTTACTTTACTGAAATTGGCTTTCATAAAATCAAATATGTCATCTAATGACAATTCTTTTTCTTTTATATTTGTTTTTATCACTACAGGAGTAGATTGTGCTTCTGCATTATTCATTAAAATTGATTCGGTTAAGTCAGCGTTAGTTACTGCTTGAACGCTCAAGTCAGCTGTTGGCATTGACTGTCTTAATTCGCCCACACTTGGTGACGGGTCTATTGACACAAGGCCACTCTCACTCATACCTGAGTCTATCAAATTATTTTCTTTTTCGTTGTCAGACATTTTATACTGTTCTATTAAATACTTATTAAATTTTACTTGTACTCTAACATGCACAATTTCTCAATACCTCGTAATTTTATTTTGCGTATGTTGCGTAAATTTTACGTAAGTTTATTTTCGGCTTCCGCTAACCCTATTCCATTCTCTGTGCTTTAAAATAGGTCAACTTGGAATAAATACATTATTTATTCCAAATCCTGGTCACGGCACCATTTGTCGTGTTTCCTACGATTTAATTAATTAGAAAATGATCTTAAACTCCCACTTACCTTCTATTTGTCACTCTCTGGCCAGATCGTCTAGTGGTGTAACCCTATTTCGTATAGCGAATTTACCAGCACAGAAAATGAAATTAGGTACTTGAAATGATTATTCTAACACACATATATCAAGTGAAATAACGTATTAATTTATTGTTTTAGGTTGTGATATTCTCTGTTCTCCTTTCTTTCTAATCAACTATAATTATGACTTCTCACTCGATTCTCCAACATTTAAATTAACTGTATTCAATATTGAGGTGAAGCCCCTTTTTACCAACAACAAATTTTAACATATTTTTATTTCTTATATCTAGATTATAATACTAACGAATTAATTAAAGACAACCCAGCGTTTTACTCACACACACACTCATTTTGTTACACCCCATTTAAGTTAATGAGCTCAAAAAAAAGTTATAATCGATTAAAATGGATTTACGTGTGGCTACTTCCTTAATGTGTATCCGGACGCCAAAGGTTGTAGTTCTGTCATTTTGATGGTTTATTGTTTCGTCCCAAAAAAGTTATCATAATTAAAATTTAGACTCGTTCTCACTTTACACTTTCACCATATTCGGTCCAAAAAAAAATCAACGTTTCGAATTATTACTTCATTGCATTAACACTGCTTCTACCTTTTTATGTATCATTCTCTAGTCCATATTTTGGAAGTTTTAATAAGTTTTGGCATGTAGGCCTTTTACTGAGAACCGCGCGGTTCACTTGCTGGGATGCAACAGACGTTGTTTTCTGTGCACACTGCGCGAAGGTATTTCTGAAACGTGCCATTAGCGTGAGAAACTTGGCTGACTGTGTGCGCGGTTGATAGCGCGGGCGTGCCCTCCTTGCAATCTACGCATACCAATGCCAATTCACACCCGTCTCGACGCTACAGTCTGTTCACCACACGTATTTGGTTGCAAATAATATTGAAAAGATTTAATTTCCAAAGCCCTATAGGTCTGTACCGTTACAATACCCCCCCAATGAGAGATCTTCTGCCGAAACAGAAGAACTCTCATTGCTAAATCCCTAAGAGGATCGGTGAGGATATGACGCCAACAAAACCCCCCTTTAACACTTTACACATTATGGGTAAACTACCCCCCTAGCTAGGCGACCATGGCTGCACCTGAACGAGATTACTGGACTTCTCTATTCGAGATCCCATCACCGTAAAATCGGGCAGTTACTCACCATAGTACCACCTAACCTTGCATCATTCCGTCAAAAAATCAACACCTGGCCTTATACCATACCAGATCCTCAACCGATATGTTCCCCCTTACATTCATACTGGGTTGCCTTTAGCAAAATACTGGATGCATACACATTTTCATTATCGATTACATATTACGTCCATTTACATTAAAATAAACTTCACAAGCATTCTATAATTGCTTCTACACGAAGTAATTCTCCCTTTCCAAACAACAAAATTTTTTCTGATATTATTTAAAATTAATATCAATTAATTAAATTTTATTCCACTAGTAAAAACAATCTAGGTCCATGATCAAAACCCACTTCCACGTTAGTCTACTTTATTTCTTTCCATTCCTTAATTTCATTGCCAATTTAAAATTTTTCCAAAATTGTCCAAAATCTTTCAAATACATTTACTTTATTCTTGTTATATTACTCACACTTATAATAAACAAATAAACAATATAATATAATAAACCATACAATAATAAACAAATTTATTATAATAAACTTATACTAAACAACCTATTTCTACCATAAATTCAAGAATAGCTACACTTGATTACAAAGATAACATAAGATATACATAATGAATCCGCTGACCTCTTTTATACAGATAGTGAACCTCAGAATTTAACATAAACTTCTTTACTGCATTTACTGCAACGATTTTTTTTTTTTTTTAAAGAATTATCTTGTTATTAAAACTTACTATTCCCTCCTTTACTTATATAAAAAAAAAAACTACAAATCAATTATGAGGCATACATTACGTATCTAACCCCAATCATCAGCTGATCTCTCTGGGTCAGGTGAATGACCTTACCCTAGATACACTTCAAAATTATACAATATAAAATATATGACATATGTTTATAATACTTACACTCTAACATAGTAAAATAATAACCATAATAAAACATAATAAATTCCTTCTCCCCTAGAAATAATCTTTTTCAAAAACCAGTAAAGTCATCTATAAAATATCATAGAGAGCAAAACATGATAAAAATTGTTAATACTGTATCTTTTAATTAATGATTAAAGCAAAACATATTTCAGTCAACTACTTCCGTACAAATCATATACTGTAATAATCTGCCCTTGGACATAATAATCTCTTGATTCAACATAAAATCGTTTGATCCGCCTATCAGCTCATTCAGTTTACGTCAGTTTAAGGTTTCAATTCGTTACTCCCCTGAGTAACCTCCCTACCACACACACTATTGTACCCCCCACTGAACTGTGGCGTTCAGCTGCTTCCACAAGGACGGCATTGGTGGAGGAATTTTAGCATCTCCTTGTCCTTGCTTCAGCCTTACATTTTTCAAAATGCCAGATATTATAATACCTGAATTACATATTTATAACCTTAATGCGGTTCTATCACCTTTTTTTACTGTTCCTACGCGAACAGAGTGATAGCCGCTGTTCCATAGTTTGGTGATTCCCCTGAGTTACCCCCCTTTAAATTTCTAAATTCACCTTTACAACGATAACAGCTATGGCCAGTTAAGGCAGAACGTGACGCAATGAGCCCTGACCATAGCTGTCAAAGCTAAACCAATTCCACGGTCAGGGTTCGGTGAGGCCGTGACCGCCCGAAAAGTTGGGGAATCACAAGTAAAAGATATCTTAGTTTATGATATAGCTACATTTAAAATTTACAATTTACATTGCATGAAATTTCTAGTCTTGGTTTTGCGTTCTAACATCATACATTTCGTTCTTAACTTTGACCTTCATTAACATAATATAGTGAGTACAACAAAATATTTACTTAGTCACTCAAATTAATCTATTCCTACTTACATAGGCTATCATCAACTAACGATTGAATCTTTAATTACATTTAATAAAATAATTGACCGTTTAATAAAAAGGATTCACTCTCTCACTCCATTAAAATAACATTTAATCTGCAGCTGAATAAAATTACAAACATTTCAATTTTAGGTTTAGTTTCAAACTCCATAAACCTTTCATCCCGTTACATTTTATTATTACAAGTCAATTATGAACTTCTATTAATTAATTCCCCATTATTTATCATTTACCATATCATTAACTTTTCCAAAATTTTTCTTTGTTATCAACCTTCCTTTTACATAACCTTTCATTTAAAATTCGCTATTTAGACATTGAACATTTTACTTTCTTTAAATTGCATTATAAAATTCATACTCACAGTATCTCACTCAACACATCTGCTTCCTATTACTGACATAAAATAATAAACAATTCATCACCAATATCACGTACACACTCTATGTACCTTCTGCAACATTATAACATTCATATAATTAATGTAACTAAATACATTTTATATCTACTTATTTATTATCAAATTTCAATCTCCTAAAATCATTTAAATTCATTAGCAAAATTCTCTTTATACCACATTTTAAATCAATCAAAATATTTAAACATCTCAAATTATTTTCATTCCATCAATTATTAAAAACACAATATATTTTAATTACCTTCTTTCAAAACAATTACAAGTCATTTAGCATCAACTCTCATTATTTATTTAGTCTATTAAAATATTATTTTTATTATTACATCACTTCCTACTACCTACCCATTGTCTACATTAAATATATTTTACAATACAAACATAATTAATTTCACTATAAATTTATTTACAAATTCTTGTCATTATTTTTCTGTTTACCACACTTCATTTTCTAAGTTAGCAAGGTCGTCACCATAAATTAAAATATGTAAAATGTTCATTTATTGAGTTTATATTCAGCCTCCATCATCATGTATGAGTCTTACTTTTATATAATAATTATCGTCCTTACTCACACTCAATTCATTATTATTATTTATATAATCGTTCTCTAATATTTCAAATTGTTCCGTAAAACCCACATAATAATTTACTGGATTATCCCACATTGTTATCAAATCATAAAACCTGTCTACATCATTGATTTTGGTCTTGTCACCGTCTGTATTATTACCTATCACCCTTGAGTATTTTAATCTCTCAATTTAAAAATCATTTACTACTAATACTCCGCGTCTAAGCACAGGTAAGCATTCAATATAATTATCAACGTTATTATTATTTATTTCTGCACTAAACGATAATTAAAGTCATTACTTTGTTTATTGAAATTACTATTTACTTTACTGAAATTGGCTTTCATAAAATCAAATATGTCATCTAATGACAATTCTTTTTCTTTTATATTTGTTTTTATCACTACAGGAGTAGATTGTGCTTCTGCATTATTCATTAAAATTGATTCGGTTAAGTCAGCGTTAGTTACTGCTTGAACGCTCAAGTCAGCTGTTGGCATTGACTGTCTTAATTCGCCCACACTTGGTGACGGGTCTATTGACACAAGGCCACTCTCACTCATACCTGAGTCTATCAAATTATTTTCTTTTTCGTTGTCAGACATTTTATACTGTTCTATTAAATACTTATTAAATTTTACTTGTACTCTAACATGCACAATTTCTCAATACCTCGTAATTTTATTTTGCGTATGTTGCGTAAATTTTACGTAAGTTATTTTCGGCTTCCGCTAACCCTATTCCATTCTCTGTGCTTTAAAATAGGTCAACTTGGAATAAATACATTATTTATTCCAAATCCTGGTCACGGCACCATTTGTCGTGTTTCCTACGATTTAATTAATTAGAAAATGATCTTAAACTCCCACTTACCTTCTATTTGTCACTCTCTGGCCAGATCGTCTAGTGGTGTAACCCTATTTCGTATAGCGAATTTACCAGCACAGAAAATGAAATTAGGTACTTGAAATGATTATTCTAACACACATATATCAAGTGAAATAACGTATTAATTTATTGTTTTAGGTTGTGATATTCTCTGTTCTCCTTTCTTTCTAATCAACTATAATTATGACTTCTCACTCGATTCTCCAACATTTAAATTAACTGTATTCAATATTGAGGTGAAGCCCCTTTTTACCAACAACAAATTTTAACATATTTTTATTTCTTATATCTAGATTATAATACTAACGAATTAATTAAAGACAACCCAGCGTTTTACTCACACACACACTCATTTTGTTACACCCCATTTAAGTTAATGAGCTCAAAAAAAAGTTATAATCGATTAAAATGGATTTACGTGTGGCTACTTCCTTAATGTGTATCCGGACGCCAAAGGTTGTAGTTCTGTCATTTTGATGGTTTATTGTTTCGTCCCAAAAAAGTTATCATAATTAAAATTTAGACTCGTTCTCACTTTACACTTTCACCATATTCGGTCCAAAAAAAAATCAACGTTTCGAATTATTACTTCATTGCATTAACACTGCTTCTACCTTTTTATGTATCATTCTCTAGTCCATATTTTGGAAGTTTTAATAAGTTTTGGCATGTAGGCCTTTTACTGAGAACCGCGCGGTTCACTTGCTGGGATGCAACAGACGTTGTTTTCTGTGCACACTGCGCGAAGGTATTTCTGAAACGTGCCATTAGCGTGAGAAACTTGGCTGACTGTGTGCGCGGTTGATAGCGCGGGCGTGCCCTCCTTGCAATCTACGCATACCAATGCCAATTCACACCCGTCTCGACGCTACAGTCTGTTCACCACACGTATTTGGTTGCAAATAATATTGAAAAGATTTAATTTCCAAAGCCCTATAGGTCTGTACCGTTACAATACCCCCCCAATGAGAGATCTTCTGCCGAAACAGAAGAACTCTCATTGCTAAATCCCTAAGAGGATCGGTGAGGATATGACGCCAACAAAACCCCCCTTTAACACTTTACACATTATGGGTAAACTACCCCCCTAGCTAGGCGACCATGGCTGCACCTGAACGAGATTACTGGACTTCTCTATTCGAGATCCCATCACCGTAAAATCGGGCAGTTACTCACCATAGTACCACCTAACCTTGCATCACTCCGTCAAAAAATCAACACCTGGCCTTATACCATACCAGATCCTCAACCGATATGTTCCCCCTTACATTCATACTGGGTTGCCTTTAGCAAAATACTGGATGCATACACATTTTCATTATCGATTACATATTACGTCCATTTACATTAAAATAAACTTCACAAGCATTCTATAATTGCTTCTACACGAAGTAATTCTCCCTTTCCAAACAACAAAATTTTTTCTGATATTATTTAAAATTAATATCAATTAATTAAATTTTATTCCACTAGTAAAAACAATCTAGGTCCATGATCAAAACCCACTTCCACGTTAGTCTACTTTATTTCTTTCCATTCCTTAATTTCATTGCCAATTTAAAATTTTTCCAAAATTGTCCAAAATCTTTCAAATACATTTACTTTATTCTTGTTATATTACTCACACTTATAATAAACAAATAAACAATATAATATAATAAACCATACAATAATAAACAAATTTATTATAATAAACTTATACTAAACAACCTATTTCTACCATAAATTCAAGAATAGCTACACTTGATTACAAAGATAACATAAGATATACATAATGAATCCGCTGACCTCTTTTATACAGATAGTGAACCTCAGAATTTAACATAAACTTCTTTACTGCATTTACTGCAACGATTTTTTTTTTTTTTTTAAAGAATTATCTTGTTATTAAAACTTACTATTCCCTCCTTTACTTATATAAAAAAAAAAACTACAAATCAATTATGAGGCATACATTACGTATCTAACCCCAATCATCAGCTGATCTCTCTGGGTCAGGTGAATGACCTTACCCTAGATACACTTCAAAATTATACAATATAAAATATATGACATATGTTTATAATACTTACACTCTAACATAGTAAAATAATAACCATAATAAAACATAATAAATTCCTTCTCCCCTAGAAATAATCTTTTTCAAAAACCAGTAAAGTCATCTATAAAATATCATAGAGAGCAAAACATGATAAAAATTGTTAATACTGTATCTTTTAATTAATGATTAAAGCAAAACATATTTCAGTCAACTACTTCCGTACAAATCATATACTGTAATAATCTGCCCTTGGACATAATAATCTCTTGATTTAACATAAAATCGTTTGATCCGCCTATCAGCTCATTCAGTTTACGTCAGTTTAAGGTTTCAATTCGTTACTCCCCTGAGTAACCTCCCTACCACACACACTATTGTACCCCCCACTGAACTGTGGCGTTCAGCTGCTTCCACAAGGACGGCATTGGTGGAGGAATTTTAGCATCTCCTTGTCCTTGCTTCAGCCTTACATTTTTCAAAATGCCAGATATTATAATACCTGAATTACATATTTATAACCTTAATGCGGTTCTATCACCTTTTTTTACTGTTCCTACGCGAACAGAGTGATAGCCGCTGTTCCATAGTTTGGTGATTCCCCTGAGTTACCCCCCTTTAAATTTCTAAATTCACCTTTACAACGATAACAGCTATGGCCAGTTAAGGCAGAACGTGACGCAATGAGCCCTGACCATAGCTGTCAAAGCTAAACCAATTCCACGGTCAGGGTTCGGTGAGGCCGTGACCGCCCGAAAAGTTGGGGAATCACAAGTAAAAGATATCTTAGTTTATGATATAGCTACATTTAAAATTTACAATTTACATTGCATGAAATTTCTAGTCTTGGTTTTGCGTTCTAACATCATACATTTCGTTCTTAACTTTGACCTTCATTAACATAATATAGTGAGTACAACAAAATATTTACTTAGTCACTCAAATTAATCTATTCCTACTTACATAGGCTATCATCAACTAACGATTGAATCTTTAATTACATTTAATAAAATAATTGACCGTTTAATAAAAAGGATTCACTCTCTCACTCCATTAAAATAACATTTAATCTGCAGCTGAATAAAATTACAAACATTTCAATTTTAGGTTTAGTTTCAAACTCCATAAACCTTTCATCCCGTTACATTTTATTATTACAAGTCAATTATGAACTTCTATTAATTAATTCCCCATTATTTATCATTTACCATATCATTAACTTTTCCAAAATTTTTCTTTGTTATCAACCTTCCTTTTACATAACCTTTCATTTAAAATTCGCTATTTAGACATTGAACATTTTACTTTCTTTAAATTGCATTATAAAATTCATACTCACAGTATCTCACTCAACACATCTGCTTCCTATTACTGACATAAAATAATAAACAATTCATCACCAATATCACGTACACACTCTATGTACCTTCTGCAACATTATAACATTCATATAATTAATGTAACTAAATACATTTTATATCTACTTATTTATTATCAAATTTCAATCTCCTAAAATCATTTAAATTCATTAGCAAAATTCTCTTTATACCACATTTTAAATCAATCAAAATATTTAAACATCTCAAATTATTTTCATTCCATCAATTATTAAAAACACAATATATTTTAATTACCTTCTTTCAAAACAATTACAAGTCATTTAGCATCAACTCTCATTATTTATTTAGTCTATTAAAATATTATTTTTATTATTACATCACTTCCTACTACCTACCCATTGTCTACATTAAATATATTTTACAATACAAACATAATTAATTTCACTATAAATTTATTTACAAATTCTTGTCATTATTTTTCTGTTTACCACACTTCATTTTCTAAGTTAGCAAGGTCGTCACCATAAATTAAAATATGTAAAATGTTCATTTATTGAGTTTATATTCAGCCTCCATCATCATGTATGAGTCTTACTTTTATATAATAATTATCGTCCTTACTCACACTCAATTCATTATTATTATTTATATAATCGTTCTCTAATATTTCAAATTGTTCCGTAAAACCCACATAATAATTTACTGGATTATCCCACATTGTTATCAAATCATAAAACCTGTCTACATCATTGATTTTGGTCTTGTCACCGTCTGTATTATTACCTATCACCCTTGAGTATTTTAATCTCTCAATTTAAAAATCATTTACTACTAATACTCCGCGTCTAAGCACAGGTAAGCATTCAATATAATTATCAACGTTATTATTATTTATTTCTGCACTAAACGATAATTAAAGTCATTACTTTGTTTATTGAAATTACTATTTACTTTACTGAAATTGGCTTTCATAAAATCAAATATGTCATCTAATGACAATTCTTTTTCTTTTATATTTGTTTTTATCACTACAGGAGTAGATTGTGCTTCTGCATTATTCATTAAAATTGATTCGGTTAAGTCAGCGTTAGTTACTGCTTGAACGCTCAAGTCAGCTGTTGGCATTGACTGTCTTAATTCGCCCACACTTGGTGACGGGTCTATTGACACAAGGCCACTCTCACTCATACCTGAGTCTATCAAATTATTTTCTTTTTCGTTGTCAGACATTTTATACTGTTCTATTAAATACTTATTAAATTTTACTTGTACTCTAACATGCACAATTTCTCAATACCTCGTAATTTTATTTTGCGTATGTTGCGTAAATTTTACGTAAGTTATTTTCGGCTTCCGCTAACCCTATTCCATTCTCTGTGCTTTAAAATAGGTCAACTTGGAATAAATACATTATTTATTCCAAATCCTGGTCACGGCACCATTTGTCGTGTTTCCTACGATTTAATTAATTAGAAAATGATCTTAAACTCCCACTTACCTTCTATTTGTCACTCTCTGGCCAGATCGTCTAGTGGTGTAACCCTATTTCGTATAGCGAATTTACCAGCACAGAAAATGAAATTAGGTACTTGAAATGATTATTCTAACACACATATATCAAGTGAAATAACGTATTAATTTATTGTTTTAGGTTGTGATATTCTCTGTTCTCCTTTCTTTCTAATCAACTATAATTATGACTTCTCACTCGATTCTCCAACATTTAAATTAACTGTATTCAATATTGAGGTGAAGCCCCTTTTTACCAACAACAAATTTTAACATATTTTTATTTCTTATATCTAGATTATAATACTAACGAATTAATTAAAGACAACCCAGCGTTTTACTCACACACACACTCATTTTGTTACACCCCATTTAAGTTAATGAGCTCAAAAAAAAGTTATAATCGATTAAAATGGATTTACGTGTGGCTACTTCCTTAATGTGTATCCGGACGCCAAAGGTTGTAGTTCTGTCATTTTGATGGTTTATTGTTTCGTCCCAAAAAAGTTATCATAATTAAAATTTAGACTCGTTCTCACTTTACACTTTCACCATATTCGGTCCAAAAAAAAATCAACGTTTCGAATTATTACTTCATTGCATTAACACTGCTTCTACCTTTTTATGTATCATTCTCTAGTCCATATTTTGGAAGTTTTAATAAGTTTTGGCATGTAGGCCTTTTACTGAGAACCGCGCGGTTCACTTGCTGGGATGCAACAGACGTTGTTTTCTGTGCACACTGCGCGAAGGTATTTCTGAAACGTGCCATTAGCGTGAGAAACTTGGCTGACTGTGTGCGCGGTTGATAGCGCGGGCGTGCCCTCCTTGCAATCTACGCATACCAATGCCAATTCACACCCGTCTCGACGCTACAGTCTGTTCACCACACGTATTTGGTTGCAAATAATATTGAAAAGATTTAATTTCCAAAGCCCTATAGGTCTGTACCGTTACAATACCCCCCCAATGAGAGATCTTCTGCCGAAACAGAAGAACTCTCATTGCTAAATCCCTAAGAGGATCGGTGAGGATATGACGCCAACAAAACCCCCCTTTAACACTTTACACATTATGGGTAAACTACCCCCCTAGCTAGGCGACCATGGCTGCACCTGAACGAGATTACTGGACTTCTCTATTCGAGATCCCATCACCGTAAAATCGGGCAGTTACTCACCATAGTACCACCTAACCTTGCATCACTCCGTCAAAAAATCAACACCTGGCCTTATACCATACCAGATCCTCAACCGATATGTTCCCCCTTACATTCATACTGGGTTGCCTTTAGCAAAATACTGGATGCATACACATTTTCATTATCGATTACATATTACGTCCATTTACATTAAAATAAACTTCACAAGCATTCTATAATTGCTTCTACACGAAGTAATTCTCCCTTTCCAAACAACAAAATTTTTTCTGATATTATTTAAAATTAATATCAATTAATTAAATTTTATTCCACTAGTAAAAACAATCTAGGTCCATGATCAAAACCCACTTCCACGTTAGTCTACTTTATTTCTTTCCATTCCTTAATTTCATTGCCAATTTAAAATTTTTCCAAAATTGTCCAAAATCTTTCAAATACATTTACTTTATTCTTGTTATATTACTCACACTTATAATAAACAAATAAACAATATAATATAATAAACCATACAATAATAAACAAATTTATTATAATAAACTTATACTAAACAACCTATTTCTACCATAAATTCAAGAATAGCTACACTTGATTACAAAGATAACATAAGATATACATAATGAATCCGCTGACCTCTTTTATACAGATAGTGAACCTCAGAATTTAACATAAACTTCTTTACTGCATTTACTGCAACGATTTTTTTTTTTTTTTTAAAGAATTATCTTGTTATTAAAACTTACTATTCCCTCCTTTACTTATATAAAAAAAAAAACTACAAATCAATTATGAGGCATACATTACGTATCTAACCCCAATCATCAGCTGATCTCTCTGGGTCAGGTGAATGACCTTACCCTAGATACACTTCAAAATTATACAATATAAAATATATGACATATGTTTATAATACTTACACTCTAACATAGTAAAATAATAACCATAATAAAACATAATAAATTCCTTCTCCCCTAGAAATAATCTTTTTCAAAAACCAGTAAAGTCATCTATAAAATATCATAGAGAGCAAAACATGATAAAAATTGTTAATACTGTATCTTTTAATTAATGATTAAAGCAAAACATATTTCAGTCAACTACTTCCGTACAAATCATATACTGTAATAATCTGCCCTTGGACATAATAATCTCTTGATTCAACATAAAATCGTTTGATCCGCCTATCAGCTCATTCAGTTTACGTCAGTTTAAGGTTTCAATTCGTTACTCCCCTGAGTAACCTCCCTACCACACACACTATTGTACCCCCCACTGAACTGTGGCGTTCAGCTGCTTCCACAAGGACGGCATTGGTGGAGGAATTTTAGCATCTCCTTGTCCTTGCTTCAGCCTTACATTTTTCAAAATGCCAGATATTATAATACCTGAATTACATATTTATAACCTTAATGCGGTTCTATCACCTTTTTTTACTGTTCCTACGCGAACAGAGTGATAGCCGCTGTTCCATAGTTTGGTGATTCCCCTGAGTTACCCCCCTTTAAATTTCTAAATTCACCTTTACAACGATAACAGCTATGGCCAGTTAAGGCAGAACGTGACGCAATGAGCCCTGACCATAGCTGTCAAAGCTAAACCAATTCCACGGTCAGGGTTCGGTGAGGCCGTGACCGCCCGAAAAGTTGGGGAATCACAAGTAAAAGATATCTTAGTTTATGATATAGCTACATTTAAAATTTACAATTTACATTGCATGAAATTTCTAGTCTTGGTTTTGCGTTCTAACATCATACATTTCGTTCTTAACTTTGACCTTCATTAACATAATATAGTGAGTACCACAAAATATTTACTTAGTCACTCAAATTAATCTATTCCTACTTACATAGGCTATCATCAACTAACGATTGAATCTTTAATTACATTTAATAAAATAATTGACCGTTTAATAAAAAGGATTCACTCTCTCACTCCATTAAAATAACATTTAATCTGCAGCTGAATAAAATTACAAACATTTCAATTTTAGGTTTAGTTTCAAACTCCATAAACCTTTCATCCCGTTACATTTTATTATTACAAGTCAATTATGAACTTCTATTAATTAATTCCCCATTATTTATCATTTACCATATCATTAACTTTTCCAAAATTTTTCTTTGTTATCAACCTTCCTTTTACATAACCTTTCATTTAAAATTCGCTATTTAGACATTGAACATTTTACTTTCTTTAAATTGCATTATAAAATTCATACTCACAGTATCTCACTCAACACATCTGCTTCCTATTACTGACATAAAATAATAAACAATTCATCACCAATATCACGTACACACTCTATGTACCTTCTGCAACATTATAACATTCATATAATTAATATAACTAAATACATTTTATATCTACTTATTTATTATCAAATTTCAATCTCCTAAAATCATTTAAATTCATTAGCAAAATTCTCTTTATACCACATTTTAAATCAATCAAAATATTTAAACATCTCAAATTATTTTCATTCCATCAATTATTAAAAACACAATATATTTTAATTACCTTCTTTCAAAACAATTACAAGTCATTTAGCATCAACTCTCATTATTTATTTAGTCTATTAAAATATTATTTTTATTATTACATCACTTCCTACTACCTACCCATTGTCTACATTAAATATATTTTACAATACAAACATAATTAATTTCACTATAAATTTATTTACAAATTCTTGTCATTATTTTTCTGTTTACCACACTTCATTTTCTAAGTTAGCAAGGTCGTCACCATAAATTAAAATATGTAAAATGTTCATTTATTGAGTTTATATTCAGCCTCCATCATCATGTATGAGTCTTACTTTTATATAATAATTATCGTCCTTACTCACACTCAATTCATTATTATTATTTATATAATCGTTCTCTAATATTTCAAATTGTTCCGTAAAACCCACATAATAATTTACTGGATTATCCCACATTGTTATCAAATCATAAAACCTGTCTACATCATTGATTTTGGTCTTGTCACCGTCTGTATTATTACCTATCACCCTTGAGTATTTTAATCTCTCAATTTAAAAATCATTTACTACTAATACTCCGCGTCTAAGCACAGGTAAGCATTCAATATAATTATCAACGTTATTATTATTTATTTCTGCACTAAACGATAATTAAAGTCATTACTTTGTTTATTGAAATTACTATTTACTTTACTGAAATTGGCTTTCATAAAATCAAATATGTCATCTAATGACAATTCTTTTTCTTTTATATTTGTTTTTATCACTACAGGAGTAGATTGTGCT
This sequence comes from Magicicada septendecula, assembly GCA_034769895.1. Taxonomy (NCBI): domain Eukaryota; kingdom Metazoa; phylum Arthropoda; class Insecta; order Hemiptera; family Cicadidae; genus Magicicada; species Magicicada septendecula. The sequence continues at coordinate 169,002,839 of CM068369.1, read as the reverse complement.
TCTGCATTATTCATTAAAATTGATTCGGTTAAGTCAGCGTTAGTTACTGCTTGAACGCTCAAGTCAGCTGTTGGCATTGACTGTCTTAATTCGCCCACACTTGGTGACGGGTCTATTGACACAAGGCCACTCTCACTCATACCTGAGTCTATCAAATTATTTTCTTTTTCGTTGTCAGACATTTTATACTGTTCTATTAAATACTTATTAAATTTTACTTGTACTCTAACATGCACAATTTCTCAATACCTCGTAATTTTATTTTGCGTATGTTGCGTAAATTTTACGTAAGTTATTTTCGGCTTCCGCTAACCCTATTCCATTCTCTGTGCTTTAAAATAGGTCAACTTGGAATAAATACATTATTTATTCCAAATCCTGGTCACGGCACCATTTGTCGTGTTTCCTACGATTTAATTAATTAGAAAATGATCTTAAACTCCCACTTACCTTCTATTTGTCACTCTCTGGCCAGATCGTCTAGTGGTGTAACCCTATTTCGTATAGCGAATTTACCAGCACAGAAAATGAAATTAGGTACTTGAAATGATTATTCTAACACACATATATCAAGTGAAATAACGTATTAATTTATTGTTTTAGGTTGTGATATTCTCTGTTCTCCTTTCTTTCTAATCAACTATAATTATGACTTCTCACTCGATTCTCCAACATTTAAATTAACTGTATTCAATATTGAGGTGAAGCCCCTTTTTACCAACAACAAATTTTAACATATTTTTATTTCTTATATCTAGATTATAATACTAACGAATTAATTAAAGACAACCCAGCGTTTTACTCACACACACACTCATTTTGTTACACCCCATTTAAGTTAATGAGCTCAAAAAAAAGTTATAATCGATTAAAATGGATTTACGTGTGGCTACTTCCTTAATGTGTATCCGGACGCCAAAGGTTGTAGTTCTGTCATTTTGATGGTTTATTGTTTCGTCCCAAAAAAGTTATCATAATTAAAATTTAGACTCGTTCTCACTTTACACTTTCACCATATTCGGTCCAAAAAAAAATCAACGTTTCGAATTATTACTTCATTGCATTAACACTGCTTCTACCTTTTTATGTATCATTCTCTAGTCCATATTTTGGAAGTTTTAATAAGTTTTGGCATGTAGGCCTTTTACTGAGAACCGCGCGGTTCACTTGCTGGGATGCAACAGACGTTGTTTTCTGTGCACACTGCGCGAAGGTATTTCTGAAACGTGCCATTAGCGTGAGAAACTTGGCTGACTGTGTGCGCGGTTGATAGCGCGGGCGTGCCCTCCTTGCAATCTACGCATACCAATGCCAATTCACACCCGTCTCGACGCTACAGTCTGTTCACCACACGTATTTGGTTGCAAATAATATTGAAAAGATTTAATTTCCAAAGCCCTATAGGTCTGTACCGTTACAATACCCCCCCAATGAGAGATCTTCTGCCGAAACAGAAGAACTCTCATTGCTAAATCCCTAAGAGGATCGGTGAGGATATGACGCCAACAAAACCCCCCTTTAACACTTTACACATTATGGGTAAACTACCCCCCTAGCTAGGCGACCATGGCTGCACCTGAACGAGATTACTGGACTTCTCTATTCGAGATCCCATCACCGTAAAATCGGGCAGTTACTCACCATAGTACCACCTAACCTTGCATCATTCCGTCAAAAAATCAACACCTGGCCTTATACCATACCAGATCCTCAACCGATATGTTCCCCCTTACATTCATACTGGGTTGCCTTTAGCAAAATACTGGATGCATACACATTTTCATTATCGATTACATATTACGTCCATTTACATTAAAATAAACTTCACAAGCATTCTATAATTGCTTCTACACGAAGTAATTCTCCCTTTCCAAACAACAAAATTTTTTCTGATATTATTTAAAATTAAAATCAATTAATTAAATTTTATTCCACTAGTAAAAACAATCTAGGTCCATGATCAAAACCCACTTCCACGTTAGTCTACTTTATTTCTTTCCATTCCTTAATTTCATTGCCAATTTAAAATTTTTCCAAAATTGTCCAAAATCTTTCAAATACATTTACTTTATTCTTGTTATATTACTCACACTTATAATAAACAAATAAACAATATAATATAATAAACCATACAATAATAAACAAATTTATTATAATAAACTTATACTAAACAACCTATTTCTACCATAAATTCAAGAATAGCTACACTTGATTACAAAGATAACATAAGATATACATAATGAATCTGCTGACCTCTTTTATACAGATAGTGAACCTCAGAATTTAACATAAACTTCTTTACTGCATTTACTGCAACGATTTTTTTTTTTTTTTAAAGAATTATCTTGTTATTAAAACTTACTATTCCCTCCTTTACTTATATAAAAAAAAAAACTACAAATCAATTATGAGGCATACATTACGTATCTATCCCCAATCATCAGCTGATCTCTCTGGGTCAGGTGAATGACCTTACCCTAGATACACTTCAAAATTATACAATATAAAATATATGACATATGTTTATAATACTTACACTCTAACATAGTAAAATAATAACATAATAAAACATAATAAATTCCTTCTCCCCTAGAAATAATCTTTTTCAAAAACCAGTAAAGTCATCTATAAAATATCATAGAGAGCAAAACATGATAAAAATTGTTAATACTGTATCTTTTAATTAATGATTAAAGCAAAACATATTTCAGTCAACTACTTCCGTACAAATCATATACTGTAATAATCTGCCCTTGGACATAATAATCTCTTGATTCAACATAAAATCGTTTGATCCGCCTATCAGCTCATTCAGTTTACGTCAGTTTAAGGTTTCAATTCGTTACTCCCCTGAGTAACCTCCCTACCACACACACTATTGTACCCCCCACTGAACTGTGGCGTTCAGCTGCTTCCACAAGGACGGCATTGGTGGAGGAATTTTAGCATCTCCTTGTCCTTGCTTCAGCCTTACATTTTTCAAAATGCCAGATATTATAATACCTGAATTACATATTTATAACCTTAATGCGGTTCTATCACCTTTTTTTACTGTTCCTACGCGAACAGAGTGATAGCCGCTGTTCCATAGTTTGGTGATTCCCCTGAGTTACCCCCCTTTAAATTTCTAAATTCACCTTTACAACGATAACAGCTATGGCCAGTTAAGGCAGAACGTGACGCAATGAGCCCTGACCATAGCTGTCAAAGCTAAACCAATTCCACGGTCAGGGTTCGGTGAGGCCGTGACCGCCCGAAAAGTTGGGGAATCACAAGTAAAAGATATCTTAGTTTATGATATAGCTACATTTAAAATTTACAATTTACATTGCATGAAATTTCTAGTCTTGGTTTTGCGTTCTAACATCATACATTTCGTTCTTAACTTTGACCTTCATTAACATAATATAGTGAGTACAACAAAATATTTACTTAGTCACTCAAATTAATCTATTCCTACTTACATAGGCTATCATCAACTAACGATTGAATCTTTAATTACATTTAATAAAATAATTGACCGTTTAATAAAAAGGATTCACTCTCTCACTCCATTAAAATAACATTTAATCTGCAGCTGAATAAAATTACAAACATTTCAATTTTAGGTTTAGTTTCAAACTCCATAAACCTTTCATCCCGTTACATTTTATTATTACAAGTCAATTATGAACTTCTATTAATTAATTCCCCATTATTTATCATTTACCATATCATTAACTTTTCCAAAATTTTTCTTTGTTATCAACCTTCCTTTTACATAACCTTTCATTTAAAATTCGCTATTTAGACATTGAACATTTTACTTTCTTTAAATTGCATTATAAAATTCATACTCACAGTATCTCACTCAACACATCTGCTTCCTATTACTGACATAAAATAATAAACAATTCATCACCAATATCACGTACACACTCTATGTACCTTCTGCAACATTATAACATTCATATAATTAATGTAACTAAATACATTTTATATCTACTTATTTATTATCAAATTTCAATCTCCTAAAATCATTTAAATTCATTAGCAAAATTCTCTTTATACCACATTTTAAATCAATCAAAATATTTAAACATCTCAAATTATTTTCATTCCATCAATTATTAAAAACACAATATATTTTAATTACCTTCTTTCAAAACAATTACAAGTCATTTAGCATCAACTCTCATTATTTATTTAGTCTATTAAAATATTATTTTTATTATTACATCACTTCCTACTACCTACCCATTGTCTACATTAAATATATTTTACAATACAAACATAATTAATTTCACTATAAATTTATTTACAAATTCTTGTCATTATTTTTCTGTTTACCACACTTCATTTTCTAAGTTAGCAAGGTCGTCACCATAAATTAAAATATGTAAAATGTTCATTTATTGAGTTTATATTCAGCCTCCATCATCATGTATGAGTCTTACTTTTATATAATAATTATCGTCCTTACTCACACTCAATTCATTATTATTATTTATATAATCGTTCTCTAATATTTCAAATTGTTCCGTAAAACCCACATAATAATTTACTGGATTATCCCACATTGTTATCAAATCATAAAACCTGTCTACATCATTGATTTTGGTCTTGTCACCGTCTGTATTATTACCTATCACCCTTGAGTATTTTAATCTCTCAATTTAAAAATCATTTACTACTAATACTCCGCGTCTAAGCACAGGTAAGCATTCAATATAATTATCAACGTTATTATTATTTATTTCTGCACTAAACGATAATTAAAGTCATTACTTTGTTTATTGAAATTACTATTTACTTTACTGAAATTGGCTTTCATAAAATCAAATATGTCATCTAATGACAATTCTTTTTCTTTTATATTTGTTTTTATCACTACAGGAGTAGATTGTGCTTCTGCATTATTCATTAAAATTGATTCGGTTAAGTCAGCGTTAGTTACTGCTTGAACGCTCAAGTCAGCTGTTGGCATTGACTGTCTTAATTCGCCCACACTTGGTGACGGGTCTATTGACACAAGGCCACTCTCACTCATACCTGAGTCTATCAAATTATTTTCTTTTTCGTTGTCAGACATTTTATACTGTTCTATTAAATACTTATTAAATTTTACTTGTACTCTAACATGCACAATTTCTCAATACCTCGTAATTTTATTTTGCGTATGTTGCGTAAATTTTACGTAAGTTTATTTTCGGCTTCCGCTAACCCTATTCCATTCTCTGTGCTTTAAAATAGGTCAACTTGGAATAAATACATTATTTATTCCAAATCCTGGTCACGGCACCATTTGTCGTGTTTCCTACGATTTAATTAATTAGAAAATGATCTTAAACTCCCACTTACCTTCTATTTGTCACTCTCTGGCCAGATCGTCTAGTGGTGTAACCCTATTTCGTATAGCGAATTTACCAGCACAGAAAATGAAATTAGGTACTTGAAATGATTATTCTAACACACATATATCAAGTGAAATAACGTATTAATTTATTGTTTTAGGTTGTGATATTCTCTGTTCTCCTTTCTTTCTAATCAACTATAATTATGACTTCTCACTCGATTCTCCAACATTTAAATTAACTGTATTCAATATTGAGGTGAAGCCCCTTTTTACCAACAACAAATTTTAACATATTTTTATTTCTTATATCTAGATTATAATACTAACGAATTAATTAAAGACAACCCAGCGTTTTACTCACACACACACTCATTTTGTTACACCCCATTTAAGTTAATGAGCTCAAAAAAAAGTTATAATCGATTAAAATGGATTTACGTGTGGCTACTTCCTTAATGTGTATCCGGACGCCAAAGGTTGTAGTTCTGTCATTTTGATGGTTTATTGTTTCGTCCCAAAAAAGTTATCATAATTAAAATTTAGACTCGTTCTCACTTTACACTTTCACCATATTCGGTCCAAAAAAAAATCAACGTTTCGAATTATTACTTCATTGCATTAACACTGCTTCTACCTTTTTATGTATCATTCTCTAGTCCATATTTTGGAAGTTTTAATAAGTTTTGGCATGTAGGCCTTTTACTGAGAACCGCGCGGTTCACTTGCTGGGATGCAACAGACGTTGTTTTCTGTGCACACTGCGCGAAGGTATTTCTGAAACGTGCCATTAGCGTGAGAAACTTGGCTGACTGTGTGCGCGGTTGATAGCGCGGGCGTGCCCTCCTTGCAATCTACGCATACCAATGCCAATTCACACCCGTCTCGACGCTACAGTCTGTTCACCACACGTATTTGGTTGCAAATAATATTGAAAAGATTTAATTTCCAAAGCCCTATAGGTCTGTACCGTTACAATACCCCCCCAATGAGAGATCTTCTGCCGAAACAGAAGAACTCTCATTGCTAAATCCCTAAGAGGATCGGTGAGGATATGACGCCAACAAAACCCCCCTTTAACACTTTACACATTATGGGTAAACTACCCCCCTAGCTAGGCGACCATGGCTGCACCTGAACGAGATTACTGGACTTCTCTATTCGAGATCCCATCACCGTAAAATCGGGCAGTTACTCACCATAGTACCACCTAACCTTGCATCATTCCGTCAAAAAATCAACACCTGGCCTTATACCATACCAGATCCTCAACCGATATGTTCCCCCTTACATTCATACTGGGTTGCCTTTAGCAAAATACTGGATGCATACACATTTTCATTATCGATTACATATTACGTCCATTTACATTAAAATAAACTTCACAAGCATTCTATAATTGCTTCTACACGAAGTAATTCTCCCTTTCCAAACAACAAAATTTTTTCTGATATTATTTAAAATTAATATCAATTAATTAAATTTTATTCCACTAGTAAAAACAATCTAGGTCCATGATCAAAACCCACTTCCACGTTAGTCTACTTTATTTCTTTCCATTCCTTAATTTCATTGCCAATTTAAAATTTTTCCAAAATTGTCCAAAATCTTTCAAATACATTTACTTTATTCTTGTTATATTACTCACACTTATAATAAACAAATAAACAATATAATATAATAAACCATACAATAATAAACAAATTTATTATAATAAACTTATACTAAACAACCTATTTCTACCATAAATTCAAGAATAGCTACACTTGATTACAAAGATAACATAAGATATACATAATGAATCCGCTGACCTCTTTTATACAGATAGTGAACCTCAGAATTTAACATAAACTTCTTTACTGCATTTACTGCAACGATTTTTTTTTTTTTTTTAAAGAATTATCTTGTTATTAAAACTTACTATTCCCTCCTTTACTTATATAAAAAAAAAAACTACAAATCAATTATGAGGCATACATTACGTATCTAACCCCAATCATCAGCTGATCTCTCTGGGTCAGGTGAATGACCTTACCCTAGATACACTTCAAAATTATACAATATAAAATATATGACATATGTTTATAATACTTACACTCTAACATAGTAAAATAATAACCATAATAAAACATAATAAATTCCTTCTCCCCTAGAAATAATCTTTTTCAAAAACCAGTAAAGTCATCTATAAAATATCATAGAGAGCAAAACATGATAAAAATTGTTAATACTGTATCTTTTAATTAATGATTAAAGCAAAACATATTTCAGTCAACTACTTCCGTACAAATCATATACTGTAATAATCTGCCCTTGGACATAATAATCTCTTGATTCAACATAAAATCGTTTGATCCGCCTATCAGCTCATTCAGTTTACGTCAGTTTAAGGTTTCAATTCGTTACTCCCCTGAGTAACCTCCCTACCACACACACTATTGTACCCCCCACTGAACTGTGGCGTTCAGCTGCTTCCACAAGGACGGCATTGGTGGAGGAATTTTAGCATCTCCTTGTCCTTGCTTCAGCCTTACATTTTTCAAAATGCCAGATATTATAATACCTGAATTACATATTTATAACCTTAATGCGGTTCTATCACCTTTTTTTACTGTTCCTACGCGAACAGAGTGATAGCCGCTGTTCCATAGTTTGGTGATTCCCCTGAGTTACCCCCCTTTAAATTTCTAAATTCACCTTTACAACGATAACAGCTATGGCCAGTTAAGGCAGAACGTGACGCAATGAGCCCTGACCATAGCTGTCAAAGCTAAACCAATTCCACGGTCAGGGTTCGGTGAGGCCGTGACCGCCCGAAAAGTTGGGGAATCACAAGTAAAAGATATCTTAGTTTATGATATAGCTACATTTAAAATTTACAATTTACATTGCATGAAATTTCTAGTCTTGGTTTTGCGTTCTAACATCATACATTTCGTTCTTAACTTTGACCTTCATTAACATAATATAGTGAGTACAACAAAATATTTACTTAGTCACTCAAATTAATCTATTCCTACTTACATAGGCTATCATCAACTAACGATTGAATCTTTAATTACATTTAATAAAATAATTGACCGTTTAATAAAAAGGATTCACTCTCTCACTCCATTAAAATAACATTTAATCTGCAGCTGAATAAAATTACAAACATTTCAATTTTAGGTTTAGTTTCAAACTCCATAAACCTTTCATCCCGTTACATTTTATTATTACAAGTCAATTATGAACTTCTATTAATTAATTCCCCATTATTTATCATTTACCATATCATTAACTTTTCCAAAATTTTTCTTTGTTATCAACCTTCCTTTTACATAACCTTTCATTTAAAATTCGCTATTTAGACATTGAACATTTTACTTTCTTTAAATTGCATTATAAAATTCATACTCACAGTATCTCACTCAACACATCTGCTTCCTATTACTGACATAAAATAATAAACAATTCATCACCAATATCACGTACACACTCTATGTACCTTCTGCAACATTATAACATTCATATAATTAATGTAACTAAATACATTTTATATCTACTTATTTATTATCAAATTTCAATCTCCTAAAATCATTTAAATTCATTAGCAAAATTCTCTTTATACCACATTTTAAATCAATCAAAATATTTAAACATCTCAAATTATTTTCATTCCATCAATTATTAAAAACACAATATATTTTAATTACCTTCTTTCAAAACAATTACAAGTCATTTAGCATCAACTCTCATTATTTATTTAGTCTATTAAAATATTATTTTTATTATTACATCACTTCCTACTACCTACCCATTGTCTACATTAAATATATTTTACAATACAAACATAATTAATTTCACTATAAATTTATTTACAAATTCTTGTCATTATTTTTCTGTTTACCACACTTCATTTTCTAAGTTAGCAAGGTCGTCACCATAAATTAAAATATGTAAAATGTTCATTTATTGAGTTTATATTCAGCCTCCATCATCATGTATGAGTCTTACTTTTATATAATAATTATCGTCCTTACTCACACTCAATTCATTATTATTATTTATATAATCGTTCTCTAATATTTCAAATTGTTCCGTAAAACCCACATAATAATTTACTGGATTATCCCACATTGTTATCAAATCATAAAACCTGTCTACATCATTGATTTTGGTCTTGTCACCGTCTGTATTATTACCTATCACCCTTGAGTATTTTAATCTCTCAATTTAAAAATCATTTACTACTAATACTCCGCGTCTAAGCACAGGTAAGCATTCAATATAATTATCAACGTTATTATTATTTATTTCTGCACTAAACGATAATTAAAGTCATTACTTTGTTTATTGAAATTACTATTTACTTTACTGAAATTGGCTTTCATAAAATCAAATATGTCATCTAATGACAATTCTTTTTCTTTTATATTTGTTTTTATCACTACAGGAGTAGATTGTGCTTCTGCATTATTCATTAAAATTGATTCGGTTAAGTCAGCGTTAGTTACTGCTTGAACGCTCAAGTCAGCTGTTGGCATTGACTGTCTTAATTCGCCCACACTTGGTGACGGGTCTATTGACACAAGGCCACTCTCACTCATACCTGAGTCTATCAAATTATTTTCTTTTTCGTTGTCAGACATTTTATACTGTTCTATTAAATACTTATTAAATTTTACTTGTACTCTAACATGCACAATTTCTCAATACCTCGTAATTTTATTTTGCGTATGTTGCGTAAATTTTACGTAAGTTATTTTCGGCTTCCGCTAACCCTATTCCATTCTCTGTGCTTTAAAATAGGTCAACTTGGAATAAATACATTATTTATTCCAAATCCTGGTCACGGCACCATTTGTCGTGTTTCCTACGATTTAATTAATTAGAAAATGATCTTAAACTCCCACTTACCTTCTATTTGTCACTCTCTGGCCAGATCGTCTAGTGGTGTAACCCTATTTCGTATAGCGAATTTACCAGCACAGAAAATGAAATTAGGTACTTGAAATGATTATTCTAACACACATATATCAAGTGAAATAACGTATTAATTTATTGTTTTAGGTTGTGATATTCTCTGTTCTCCTTTCTTTCTAATCAACTATAATTATGACTTCTCACTCGATTCTCCAACATTTAAATTAACTGTATTCAATATTGAGGTGAAGCCCCTTTTTACCAACAACAAATTTTAACATATTTTTATTTCTTATATCTAGATTATAATACTAACGAATTAATTAAAGACAACCCAGCGTTTTACTCACACACACACTCATTTTGTTACACCCCATTTAAGTTAATGAGCTCAAAAAAAAGTTATAATCGATTAAAATGGATTTACGTGTGGCTACTTCCTTAATGTGTATCCGGACGCCAAAGGTTGTAGTTCTGTCATTTTGATGGTTTATTGTTTCGTCCCAAAAAAGTTATCATAATTAAAATTTAGACTCGTTCTCACTTTACACTTTCACCATATTCGGTCCAAAAAAAAATCAACGTTTCGAATTATTACTTCATTGCATTAACACTGCTTCTACCTTTTTATGTATCATTCTCTAGTCCATATTTTGGAAGTTTTAATAAGTTTTGGCATGTAGGCCTTTTACTGAGAACCGCGCGGTTCACTTGCTGGGATGCAACAGACGTTGTTTTCTGTGCACACTGCGCGAAGGTATTTCTGAAACGTGCCATTAGCGTGAGAAACTTGGCTGACTGTGTGCGCGGTTGATAGCGCGGGCGTGCCCTCCTTGCAATCTACGCATACCAATGCCAATTCACACCCGTCTCGACGCTACAGTCTGTTCACCACACGTATTTGGTTGCAAATAATATTGAAAAGATTTAATTTCCAAAGCCCTATAGGTCTGTACCGTTACAATACCCCCCCAATGAGAGATCTTCTGCCGAAACAGAAGAACTCTCATTGCTAAATCCCTAAGAGGATCGGTGAGGATATGACGCCAACAAAACCCCCCTTTAACACTTTACACATTATGGGTAAACTACCCCCCTAGCTAGGCGACCATGGCTGCACCTGAACGAGATTACTGGACTTCTCTATTCGAGATCCCATCACCGTAAAATCGGGCAGTTACTCACCATAGTACCACCTAACCTTGCATCACTCCGTCAAAAAATCAACACCTGGCCTTATACCATACCAGATCCTCAACCGATATGTTCCCCCTTACATTCATACTGGGTTGCCTTTAGCAAAATACTGGATGCATACACATTTTCATTATCGATTACATATTACGTCCATTTACATTAAAATAAACTTCACAAGCATTCTATAATTGCTTCTACACGAAGTAATTCTCCCTTTCCAAACAACAAAATTTTTTCTGATATTATTTAAAATTAATATCAATTAATTAAATTTTATTCCACTAGTAAAAACAATCTAGGTCCATGATCAAAACCCACTTCCACGTTAGTCTACTTTATTTCTTTCCATTCCTTAATTTCATTGCCAATTTAAAATTTTTCCAAAATTGTCCAAAATCTTTCAAATACATTTACTTTATTCTTGTTATATTACTCACACTTATAATAAACAAATAAACAATATAATATAATAAACCATACAATAATAAACAAATTTATTATAATAAACTTATACTAAACAACCTATTTCTACCATAAATTCAAGAATAGCTGCACTTGATTACAAAGATAACATAAGATATACATAATGAATCCGCTGACCTCTTTTATACAGATAGTGAACCTCAGAATTTAACATAAACTTCTTTACTGCATTTACTGCAACGATTTTTTTTTTTTTTTTAAAGAATTATCTTGTTATTAAAACTTACTATTCCCTCCTTTACTTATATAAAAAAAAAAACTACAAATCAATTATGAGGCATACATTACGTATCTAACCCCAATCATCAGCTGATCTCTCTGGGTCAGGTGAATGACCTTACCCTAGATACACTTCAAAATTATACAATATAAAATATATGACATATGTTTATAATACTTACACTCTAACATAGTAAAATAATAACCATAATAAAACATAATAAATTCCTTCTCCCCTAGAAATAATCTTTTTCAAAAACCAGTAAAGTCATCTATAAAATATCATAGAGAGCAAAACATGATAAAAATTGTTAATACTGTATCTTTTAATTAATGATTAAAGCAAAACATATTTCAGTCAACTACTTCCGTACAAATCATATACTGTAATAATCTGCCCTTGGACATAATAATCTCTTGATTCAACATAAAATCGTTTGATCCGCCTATCAGCTCATTCAGTTTACGTCAGTTTAAGGTTTCAATTCGTTACTCCCCTGAGTAACCTCCCTACCACACACACTATTGTACCCCCCACTGAACTGTGGCGTTCAGCTGCTTCCACAAGGACGGCATTGGTGGAGGAATTTTAGCATCTCCTTGTCCTTGCTTCAGCCTTACATTTTTCAAAATGCCAGATATTATAATACCTGAATTACATATTTATAACCTTAATGCGGTTCTATCACCTTTTTTTACTGTTCCTACGCGAACAGAGTGATAGCCGCTGTTCCATAGTTTGGTGATTCCCCTGAGTTACCCCCCTTTAAATTTCTAAATTCACCTTTACAACGATAACAGCTATGGCCAGTTAAGGCAGAACGTGACGCAATGAGCCCTGACCATAGCTGTCAAAGCTAAACCAATTCCACGGTCAGGGTTCGGTGAGGCCGTGACCGCCCGAAAAGTTGGGGAATCACAAGTAAAAGATATCTTAGTTTATGATATAGCTACATTTAAAATTTACAATTTACATTGCATGAAATTTCTAGTCTTGGTTTTGCGTTCTAACATCATACATTTCGTTCTTAACTTTGACCTTCATTAACATAATATAGTGAGTACAACAAAATATTTACTTAGTCACTCAAATTAATCTATTCCTACTTACATAGGCTATCATCAACTAACGATTGAATCTTTAATTACATTTAATAAAATAATTGACCGTTTAATAAAAAGGATTCACTCTCTCACTCCATTAAAATAACATTTAATCTGCAGCTGAATAAAATTACAAACATTTCAATTTTAGGTTTAGTTTCAAACTCCATAAACCTTTCATCCCGTTACATTTTATTATTACAAGTCAATTATGAACTTCTATTAATTAATTCCCCATTATTTATCATTTACCATATCATTAACTTTTCCAAAATTTTTCTTTGTTATCAACCTTCCTTTTACATAACCTTTCATTTAAAATTCGCTATTTAGACATTGAACATTTTACTTTCTTTAAATTGCATTATAAAATTCATACTCACAGTATCTCACTCAACACATCTGCTTCCTATTACTGACATAAAATAATAAACAATTCATCACCAACATCACGTACACACTCTATGTACCTTCTGCAACATTATAACATTCATATAATTAATATAACTAAATACATTTTATATCTACTTATTTATTATCAAATTTCAATCTCCTAAAATCATTTAAATTCATTAGCAAAATTCTCTTTATACCACATTTTAAATCAATCAAAATATTTAAACATCTCAAATTATTTTCATTCCATCAATTATTAAAAACACAATATATTTTAATTACCTTCTTTCAAAACAATTACAAGTCATTTAGCATCAACTCTCATTATTTATTTAGTCTATTAAAATATTATTTTTATTATTACATCACTTCCTACTACCTACCCATTGTCTACATTAAATATATTTTACAATACAAACATAATTAATTTCACTATAAATTTATTTACAAATTCTTGTCATTATTTTTCTGTTTACCACACTTCATTTTCTAAGTTAGCAAGGTCGTCACCATAAATTAAAATATGTAAAATGTTCATTTATTGAGTTTATATTCAGCCTCCATCATCATGTATGAGTCTTACTTTTATATAATAATTATCGTCCTTACTCACACTCAATTCATTATTATTATTTATATAATCGTTCTCTAATATTTCAAATTGTTCCGTAAAACCCACATAATAATTTACTGGATTATCCCACATTGTTATCAAATCATAAAACCTGTCTACATCATTGATTTTGGTCTTGTCACCGTCTGTATTATTACCTATCACCCTTGAGTATTTTAATCTCTCAATTTAAAAATCATTTACTACTAATACTCCGCGTCTAAGCACAGGTAAGCATTCAATATAATTATCAACGTTATTATTATTTATTTCTGCACTAAACGATAATTAAAGTCATTACTTTGTTTATTGAAATTACTATTTACTTTACTGAAATTGGCTTTCATAAAATCAAATATGTCATCTAATGACAATTCTTTTTCTTTTATATTTGTTTTTATCACTACAGGAGTAGATTGTGCTTCTGCATTATTCATTAAAATTGATTCGGTTAAGTCAGCGTTAGTTACTGCTTGAACGCTCAAGTCAGCTGTTGGCATTGACTGTCTTAATTCGCCCACACTTGGTGACGGGTCTATTGACACAAGGCCACTCTCACTCATACCTGAGTCTATCAAATTATTTTCTTTTTCGTTGTCAGACATTTTATACTGTTCTATTAAATACTTATTAAATTTTACTTGTACTCTAACATGCACAATTTCTCAATACCTCGTAATTTTATTTTGCGTATGTTGCGTAAATTTTACGTAAGTTATTTTCGGCTTCCGCTAACCCTATTCCATTCTCTGTGCTTTAAAATAGGTCAACTTGGAATAAATACATTATTTATTCCAAATCCTGGTCACGGCACCATTTGTCGTGTTTCCTACGATTTAATTAATTAGAAAATGATCTTAAACTCCCACTTACCTTCTATTTGTCACTCTCTGGCCAGATCGTCTAGTGGTGTAACCCTATTTCGTATAGCGAATTTACCAGCACAGAAAATGAAATTAGGTACTTGAAATGATTATTCTAACACACATATATCAAGTGAAATAACGTATTAATTTATTGTTTTAGGTTGTGATATTCTCTGTTCTCCTTTCTTTCTAATCAACTATAATTATGACTTCTCACTCGATTCTCCAACATTTAAATTAACTGTATTCAATATTGAGGTGAAGCCCCTTTTTACCAACAACAAATTTTAACATATTTTTATTTCTTATATCTAGATTATAATACTAACGAATTAATTAAAGACAACCCAGCGTTTTACTCACACACACACTCATTTTGTTACACCCCATTTAAGTTAATGAGCTCAAAAAAAAGTTATAATCGATTAAAATGGATTTACGTGTGGCTACTTCCTTAATGTGTATCCGGACGCCAAAGGTTGTAGTTCTGTCATTTTGATGGTTTATTGTTTCGTCCCAAAAAAGTTATCATAATTAAAATTTAGACTCGTTCTCACTTTACACTTTCACCATATTCGGTCCAAAAAAAAATCAACGTTTCGAATTATTACTTCATTGCATTAACACTGCTTCTACCTTTTTATGTATCATTCTCTAGTCCATATTTTGGAAGTTTTAATAAGTTTTGGCATGTAGGCCTTTTACTGAGAACCGCGCGGTTCACTTGCTGGGATGCAACAGACGTTGTTTTCTGTGCACACTGCGCGAAGGTATTTCTGAAACGTGCCATTAGCGTGAGAAACTTGGCTGACTGTGTGCGCGGTTGATAGCGCGGGCGTGCCCTCCTTGCAATCTACGCATACCAATGCCAATTCACACCCGTCTCGACGCTACAGTCTGTTCACCACACGTATTTGGTTGCAAATAATATTGAAAAGATTTAATTTCCAAAGCCCTATAGGTCTGTACCGTTACAATACCCCCCCAATGAGAGATCTTCTGCCGAAACAGAAGAACTCTCATTGCTAAATCCCTAAGAGGATCGGTGAGGATATGACGCCAACAAAACCCCCCTTTAACACTTTACACATTATGGGTAAACTACCCCCCTAGCTAGGCGACCATGGCTGCACCTGAACGAGATTACTGGACTTCTCTATTCGAGATCCCATCACCGTAAAATCGGGCAGTTACTCACCATAGTACCACCTAACCTTGCATCATTCCGTCAAAAAATCAACACCTGGCCTTATACCATACCAGATCCTCAACCGATATGTTCCCCCTTACATTCATACTGGGTTGCCTTTAGCAAAATACTGGATGCATACACATTTTCATTATCGATTACATATTACGTCCATTTACATTAAAATAAACTTCACAAGCATTCTATAATTGCTTCTACACGAAGTAATTCTCCCTTTCCAAACAACAAAATTTTTTCTGATATTATTTAAAATTAATATCAATTAATTAAATTTTATTCCACTAGTAAAAACAATCTAGGTCCATGATCAAAACCCACTTCCACGTTAGTCTACTTTATTTCTTTCCATTCCTTAATTTCATTGCCAATTTAAAATTTTTCCAAAATTGTCCAAAATCTTTCAAATACATTTACTTTATTCTTGTTATATTACTCACACTTATAATAAACAAATAAACAATATAATATAATAAACCATACAATAATAAACAAATTTATTATAATAAACTTATACTAAACAACCTATTTCTACCATAAATTCAAGAATAGCTACACTTGATTACAAAGATAACATAAGATATACATAATGAATCCGCTGACCTCTTTTATACAGATAGTGAACCTCAGAATTTAACATAAACTTCTTTACTGCATTTACTGCAACGATTTTTTTTTTTTTTTTAAAGAATTATCTTGTTATTAAAACTTACTATTCCCTCCTTTACTTATATAAAAAAAAAAACTACAAATCAATTATGAGGCATACATTACGTATCTAACCCCAATCATCAGCTGATCTCTCTGGGTCAGGTGAATGACCTTACCCTAGATACACTTCAAAATTATACAATATAAAATATATGACATATGTTTATAATACTTACACTCTAACATAGTAAAATAATAACCATAATAAAACATAATAAATTCCTTCTCCCCTAGAAATAATCTTTTTCAAAAACCAGTAAAGTCATCTATAAAATATCATAGAGAGCAAAACATGATAAAAATTGTTAATACTGTATCTTTTAATTAATGATTAAAGCAAAACATATTTCAGTCAACTACTTCCGTACAAATCATATACTGTAATAATCTGCCCTTGGACATAATAATCTCTTGATTCAACATAAAATCGTTTGATCCGCCTATCAGCTCATTCAGTTTACGTCAGTTTAAGGTTTCAATTCGTTACTCCCCTGAGTAACCTCCCTACCACACACACTATTGTACCCCCCACTGAACTGTGGCGTTCAGCTGCTTCCACAAGGACGGCATTGGTGGAGGAATTTTAGCATCTCCTTGTCCTTGCTTCAGCCTTACATTTTTCAAAATGCCAGATATTATAATACCTGAATTACATATTTATAACCTTAATGCGGTTCTATCACCTTTTTTTACTGTTCCTACGCGAACAGAGTGATAGCCGCTGTTCCATAGTTTGGTGATTCCCCTGAGTTACCCCCCTTTAAATTTCTAAATTCACCTTTACAACGATAACAGCTATGGCCAGTTAAGGCAGAACGTGACGCAATGAGCCCTGACCATAGCTGTCAAAGCTAAACCAATTCCACGGTCAGGGTTCGGTGAGGCCGTGACCGCCCGAAAAGTTGGGGAATCACAAGTAAAAGATATCTTAGTTTATGATATAGCTACATTTAAAATTTACAATTTACATTGCATGAAATTTCTAGTCTTGGTTTTGCGTTCTAACATCATACATTTCGTTCTTAACTTTGACCTTCATTAACATAATATAGTGAGTACCACAAAATATTTACTTAGTCACTCAAATTAATCTATTCCTACTTACATAGGCTATCATCAACTAACGATTGAATCTTTAATTACATTTAATAAAATAATTGACCGTTTAATAAAAAGGATTCACTCTCTCACTCCATTAAAATAACATTTAATCTGCAGCTGAATAAAATTACAAACATTTCAATTTTAGGTTTAGTTTCAAACTCCATAAACCTTTCATCCCGTTACATTTTATTATTACAAGTCAATTATGAACTTCTATTAATTAATTCCCCATTATTTATCATTTACCATATCATTAACTTTTCCAAAATTTTTCTTTGTTATCAACCTTCCTTTTACATAACCTTTCATTTAAAATTCGCTATTTAGACATTGAACATTTTACTTTCTTTAAATTGCATTATAAAATTCATACTCACAGTATCTCACTCAACACATCTGCTTCCTATTACTGACATAAAATAATAAACAATTCATCACCAATATCACGTACACACTCTATGTACCTTCTGCAACATTATAACATTCATATAATTAATATAACTAAATACATTTTATATCTACTTATTTATTATCAAATTTCAATCTCCTAAAATCATTTAAATTCATTAGCAAAATTCTCTTTATACCACATTTTAAATCAATCAAAATATTTAAACATCTCAAATTATTTTCATTCCATCAATTATTAAAAACACAATATATTTTAATTACCTTCTTTCAAAACAATTACAAGTCATTTAGCATCAACTCTCATTATTTATTTAGTCTATTAAAATATTATTTTTATTATTACATCACTTCCTACTACCTACCCATTGTCTACATTAAATATATTTTACAATACAAACATAATTAATTTCACTATAAATTTATTTACAAATTCTTGTCATTATTTTTCTGTTTACCACACTTCATTTTCTAAGTTAGCAAGGTCGTCACCATAAATTAAAATATGTAAAATGTTCATTTATTGAGTTTATATTCAGCCTCCATCATCATGTATGAGTCTTACTTTTATATAATAATTATCGTCCTTACTCACACTCAATTCATTATTATTATTTATATAATCGTTCTCTAATATTTCAAATTGTTCCGTAAAACCCACATAATAATTTACTGGATTATCCCACATTGTTATCAAATCATAAAACCTGTCTACATCATTGATTTTGGTCTTGTCACCGTCTGTATTATTACCTATCACCCTTGAGTATTTTAATCTCTCAATTTAAAAATCATTTACTACTAATACTCCGCGTCTAAGCACAGGTAAGCATTCAATATAATTATCAACGTTATTATTATTTATTTCTGCACTAAACGATAATTAAAGTCATTACTTTGTTTATTGAAATTACTATTTACTTTACTGAAATTGGCTTTCATAAAATCAAATATGTCATCTAATGACAATTCTTTTTCTTTTATATTTGTTTTTATCACTACAGGAGTAGATTGTGCTTCTGCATTATTCATTAAAATTGATTCGGTTAAGTCAGCGTTAGTTACTGCTTGAACGCTCAAGTCAGCTGTTGGCATTGACTGTCTTAATTCGCCCACACTTGGTGACGGGTCTATTGACACAAGGCCACTCTCACTCATACCTGAGTCTATCAAATTATTTTCTTTTTCGTTGTCAGACATTTTATACTGTTCTATTAAATACTTATTAAATTTTACTTGTACTCTAACATGCACAATTTCTCAATACCTCGTAATTTTATTTTGCGTATGTTGCGTAAATTTTACGTAAGTTATTTTCGGCTTCCGCTAACCCTATTCCATTCTCTGTGCTTTAAAATAGGTCAACTTGGAATAAATACATTATTTATTCCAAATCCTGGTCACGGCACCATTTGTCGTGTTTCCTACGATTTAATTAATTAGAAAATGATCTTAAACTCCCACTTACCTTCTATTTGTCACTCTCTGGCCAGATCGTCTAGTGGTGTAACCCTATTTCGTATAGCGAATTTACCAGCACAGAAAATGAAATTAGGTACTTGAAATGATTATTCTAACACACATATATCAAGTGAAATAACGTATTAATTTATTGTTTTAGGTTGTGATATTCTCTGTTCTCCTTTCTTTCTAATCAACTATAATTATGACTTCTCACTCGATTCTCCAACATTTAAATTAACTGTATTCAATATTGAGGTGAAGCCCCTTTTTACCAACAACAAATTTTAACATATTTTTATTTCTTATATCTAGATTATAATACTAACGAATTAATTAAAGACAACCCAGCGTTTTACTCACACACACACTCATTTTGTTACACCCCATTTAAGTTAATGAGCTCAAAAAAAAGTTATAATCGATTAAAATGGATTTACGTGTGGCTACTTCCTTAATGTGTATCCGGACGCCAAAGGTTGTAGTTCTGTCATTTTGATGGTTTATTGTTTCGTCCCAAAAAAGTTATCATAATTAAAATTTAGACTCGTTCTCACTTTACACTTTCACCATATTCGGTCCAAAAAAAAATCAACGTTTCGAATTATTACTTCATTGCATTAACACTGCTTCTACCTTTTTATGTATCATTCTCTAGTCCATATTTTGGAAGTTTTAATAAGTTTTGGCATGTAGGCCTTTTACTGAGAACCGCGCGGTTCACTTGCTGGGATGCAACAGACGTTGTTTTCTGTGCACACTGCGCGAAGGTATTTCTGAAACGTGCCATTAGCGTGAGAAACTTGGCTGACTGTGTGCGCGGTTGATAGCGCGGGCGTGCCCTCCTTGCAATCTACGCATACCAATGCCAATTCACACCCGTCTCGACGCTACAGTCTGTTCACCACACGTATTTGGTTGCAAATAATATTGAAAAGATTTAATTTCCAAAGCCCTATAGGTCTGTACCGTTACAATACCCCCCCAATGAGAGATCTTCTGCCGAAACAGAAGAACTCTCATTGCTAAATCCCTAAGAGGATCGGTGAGGATATGACGCCAACAAAACCCCCCTTTAACACTTTACACATTATGGGTAAACTACCCCCCTAGCTAGGCGACCATGGCTGCACCTGAACGAGATTACTGGACTTCTCTATTCGAGATCCCATCACCGTAAAATCGGGCAGTTACTCACCATAGTACCACCTAACCTTGCATCATTCCGTCAAAAAATCAACACCTGGCCTTATACCATACCAGATCCTCAACCGATATGTTCCCCCTTACATTCATACTGGGTTGCCTTTAGCAAAATACTGGATGCATACACATTTTCATTATCGATTACATATTACGTCCATTTACATTAAAATAAACTTCACAAGCATTCTATAATTGCTTCTACACGAAGTAATTCTCCCTTTCCAAACAACAAAATTTTTTCTGATATTATTTAAAATTAATATCAATTAATTAAATTTTATTCCACTAGTAAAAACAATCTAGGTCCATGATCAAAACCCACTTCCACGTTAGTCTACTTTATTTCTTTCCATTCCTTAATTTCATTGCCAATTTAAAATTTTTCCAAAATTGTCCAAAATCTTTCAAATACATTTACTTTATTCTTGTTATATTACTCACACTTATAATAAACAAATAAACAATATAATATAATAAACCATACAATAATAAACAAATTTATTATAATAAACTTATACTAAACAACCTATTTCTACCATAAATTCAAGAATAGCTACACTTGATTACAAAGATAACATAAGATATACATAATGAATCCGCTGACCTCTTTTATACAGATAGTGAACCTCAGAATTTAACATAAACTTCTTTACTGCATTTACTGCAACGATTTTTTTTTTTTTTTTAAAGAATTATCTTGTTATTAAAACTTACTATTCCCTCCTTTACTTATATAAAAAAAAAAACTACAAATCAATTATGAGGCATACATTACGTATCTAACCCCAATCATCAGCTGATCTCTCTGGGTCAGGTGAATGACCTTACCCTAGATACACTTCAAAATTATACAATATAAAATATATGACATATGTTTATAATACTTACACTCTAACATAGTAAAATAATAACCATAATAAAACATAATAAATTCCTTCTCCCCTAGAAATAATCTTTTTCAAAAACCAGTAAAGTCATCTATAAAATATCATAGAGAGCAAAACATGATAAAAATTGTTAATACTGTATCTTTTAATTAATGATTAAAGCAAAACATATTTCAGTCAACTACTTCCGTACAAATCATATACTGTAATAATCTGCCCTTGGACATAATAATCTCTTGATTCAACATAAAATCGTTTGATCCGCCTATCAGCTCATTCAGTTTACGTCAGTTTAAGGTTTCAATTCGTTACTCCCCTGAGTAACCTCCCTACCACACACACTATTGTACCCCCCACTGAACTGTGGCGTTCAGCTGCTTCCACAAGGACGGCATTGGTGGAGGAATTTTAGCATCTCCTTGTCCTTGCTTCAGCCTTACATTTTTCAAAATGCCAGATATTATAATACCTGAATTACATATTTATAACCTTAATGCGGTTCTATCACCTTTTTTTACTGTTCCTACGCGAACAGAGTGATAGCCGCTGTTCCATAGTTTGGTGATTCCCCTGAGTTACCCCCCTTTAAATTTCTAAATTCACCTTTACAACGATAACAGCTATGGCCAGTTAAGGCAGAACGTGACGCAATGAGCCCTGACCATAGCTGTCAAAGCTAAACCAATTCCACGGTCAGGGTTCGGTGAGGCCGTGACCGCCCGAAAAGTTGGGGAATCACAAGTAAAAGATATCTTAGTTTATGATATAGCTACATTTAAAATTTACAATTTACATTGCATGAAATTTCTAGTCTTGGTTTTGCGTTCTAACATCATACATTTTGTTCTTAACTTTGACCTTCATTAACATAATATAGTGAGTACAACAAAATATTTACTTAGTCACTCAAATTAATCTATTCCTACTTACATAGGCTATCATCAACTAACGATTGAATCTTTAATTACATTTAATAAAATAATTGACCGTTTAATAAAAAGGATTCACTCTCTCACTCCATTAAAATAACATTTAATCTGCAGCTGAATAAAATTACAAACATTTCAATTTTAGGTTTAGTTTCAAACTCCATAAACCTTTCATCCCGTTACATTTTATTATTACAAGTCAATTATGAACTTCTATTAATTAATTCCCCATTATTTATCATTTACCATATCATTAACTTTTCCAAAATTTTTCTTTGTTATCAACCTTCCTTTTACATAACCTTTCATTTAAAATTCGCTATTTAGACATTGAACATTTTACTTTCTTTAAATTGCATTATAAAATTCATACTCACAGTATCTCACTCAACACATCTGCTTCCTATTACTGACATAAAATAATAAACAATTCATCACCAATATCACGTACACACTCTATGTACCTTCTGCAACATTATAACATTCATATAATTAATGTAACTAAATACATTTTATATCTACTTATTTATTATCAAATTTCAATCTCCTAAAATCATTTAAATTCATTAGCAAAATTCTCTTTATACCACATTTTAAATCAATCAAAATATTTAAACATCTCAAATTATTTTCATTCCATCAATTATTAAAAACACAATATATTTTAATTACCTTCTTTCAAAACAATTACAAGTCATTTAGCATCAACTCTCATTATTTATTTAGTCTATTAAAATATTATTTTTATTATTACATCACTTCCTACTACCTACCCATTGTCTACATTAAATATATTTTACAATACAAACATAATTAATTTCACTATAAATTTATTTACAAATTCTTGTCATTATTTTTCTGTTTACCACACTTCATTTTCTAAGTTAGCAAGGTCGTCACCATAAATTAAAATATGTAAAATGTTCATTTATTGAGTTTATATTCAGCCTCCATCATCATGTATGAGTCTTACTTTTATATAATAATTATCGTCCTTACTCACACTCAATTCATTATTATTATTTATATAATCGTTCTCTAATATTTCAAATTGTTCCGTAAAACCCACATAATAATTTACTGGATTATCCCACATTGTTATCAAATCATAAAACCTGTCTACATCATTGATTTTGGTCTTGTCACCGTCTGTATTATTACCTATCACCCTTGAGTATTTTAATCTCTCAATTTAAAAATCATTTACTACTAATACTCCGCGTCTAAGCACAGGTAAGCATTCAATATAATTATCAACGTTATTATTATTTATTTCTGCACTAAACGATAATTAAAGTCATTACTTTGTTTATTGAAATTACTATTTACTTTACTGAAATTGGCTTTCATAAAATCAAATATGTCATCTAATGACAATTCTTTTTCTTTTATATTTGTTTTTATCACTACAGGAGTAGATTGTGCTTCTGCATTATTCATTAAAATTGATTCGGTTAAGTCAGCGTTAGTTACTGCTTGAACGCTCAAGTCAGCTGTTGGCATTGACTGTCTTAATTCGCCCACACTTGGTGACGGGTCTATTGACACAAGGCCACTCTCACTCATACCTGAGTCTATCAAATTATTTTCTTTTTCGTTGTCAGACATTTTATACTGTTCTATTAAATACTTATTAAATTTTACTTGTACTCTAACATGCACAATTTCTCAATACCTCGTAATTTTATTTTGCGTATGTTGCGTAAATTTTACGTAAGTTTATTTTCGGCTTCCGCTAACCCTATTCCATTCTCTGTGCTTTAAAATAGGTCAACTTGGAATAAATACATTATTTATTCCAAATCCTGGTCACGGCACCATTTGTCGTGTTTCCTACGATTTAATTAATTAGAAAATGATCTTAAACTCCCACTTACCTTCTATTTGTCACTCTCTGGCCAGATCGTCTAGTGGTGTAACCCTATTTCGTATAGCGAATTTACCAGCACAGAAAATGAAATTAGGTACTTGAAATGATTATTCTAACACACATATATCAAGTGAAATAACGTATTAATTTATTGTTTTAGGTTGTGATATTCTCTGTTCTCCTTTCTTTCTAATCAACTATAATTATGACTTCTCACTCGATTCTCCAACATTTAAATTAACTGTATTCAATATTGAGGTGAAGCCCCTTTTTACCAACAACAAATTTTAACATATTTTTATTTCTTATATCTAGATTATAATACTAACGAATTAATTAAAGACAACCCAGCGTTTTACTCACACACACACTCATTTTGTTACACCCCATTTAAGTTAATGAGCTCAAAAAAAAGTTATAATCGATTAAAATGGATTTACGTGTGGCTACTTCCTTAATGTGTATCCGGACGCCAAAGGTTGTAGTTCTGTCATTTTGATGGTTTATTGTTTCGTCCCAAAAAAGTTATCATAATTAAAATTTAGACTCGTTCTCACTTTACACTTTCACCATATTCGGTCCAAAAAAAAATCAACGTTTCGAATTATTACTTCATTGCATTAACACTGCTTCTACCTTTTTATGTATCATTCTCTAGTCCATATTTTGGAAGTTTTAATAAGTTTTGGCATGTAGGCCTTTTACTGAGAACCGCGCGGTTCACTTGCTGGGATGCAACAGACGTTGTTTTCTGTGCACACTGCGCGAAGGTATTTCTGAAACGTGCCATTAGCGTGAGAAACTTGGCTGACTGTGTGCGCGGTTGATAGCGCGGGCGTGCCCTCCTTGCAATCTACGCATACCAATGCCAATTCACACCCGTCTCGACGCTACAGTCTGTTCACCACACGTATTTGGTTGCAAATAATATTGAAAAGATTTAATTTCCAAAGCCCTATAGGTCTGTACCGTTACAATACCCCCCCAATGAGAGATCTTCTGCCGAAACAGAAGAACTCTCATTGCTAAATCCCTAAGAGGATCGGTGAGGATATGACGCCAACAAAACCCCCCTTTAACACTTTACACATTATGGGTAAACTACCCCCCTAGCTAGGCGACCATGGCTGCACCTGAACGAGATTACTGGACTTCTCTATTCGAGATCCCATCACCGTAAAATCGGGCAGTTACTCACCATAGTACCACCTAACCTTGCATCATTCCGTCAAAAAATCAACACCTGGCCTTATACCATACCAGATCCTCAACCGATATGTTCCCCCTTACATTCATACTGGGTTGCCTTTAGCAAAATACTGGATGCATACACATTTTCATTATCGATTACATATTACGTCCATTTACATTAAAATAAACTTCACAAGCATTCTATAATTGCTTCTACACGAAGTAATTCTCCCTTTCCAAACAACAAAATTTTTTCTGATATTATTTAAAATTAATATCAATTAATTAAATTTTATTCCACTAGTAAAAACAATCTAGGTCCATGATCAAAACCCACTTCCACGTTAGTCTACTTTATTTCTTTCCATTCCTTAATTTCATTGCCAATTTAAAATTTTTCCAAAATTGTCCAAAATCTTTCAAATACATTTACTTTATTCTTGTTATATTACTCACACTTATAATAAACAAATAAACAATATAATATAATAAACCATACAATAATAAACAAATTTATTATAATAAACTTATACTAAACAACCTATTTCTACCATAAATTCAAGAATAGCTACACTTGATTACAAAGATAACATAAGATATACATAATGAATCCGCTGACCTCTTTTATACAGATAGTGAACCTCAGAATTTAACATAAACTTCTTTACTGCATTTACTGCAACGATTTTTTTTTTTTTTTTAAAGAATTATCTTGTTATTAAAACTTACTATTCCCTCCTTTACTTATATAAAAAAAAAAACTACAAATCAATTATGAGGCATACATTACGTATCTAACCCCAATCATCAGCTGATCTCTCTGGGTCAGGTGAATGACCTTACCCTAGATACACTTCAAAATTATACAATATAAAATATATGACATATGTTTATAATACTTACACTCTAACATAGTAAAATAATAACCATAATAAAACATAATAAATTCCTTCTCCCCTAGAAATAATCTTTTTCAAAAACCAGTAAAGTCATCTATAAAATATCATAGAGAGCAAAACATGATAAAAATTGTTAATACTGTATCTTTTAATTAATGATTAAAGCAAAACATATTTCAGTCAACTACTTCCGTACAAATCATATACTGTAATAATCTGCCCTTGGACATAATAATCTCTTGATTCAACATAAAATCGTTTGATCCGCCTATCAGCTCATTCAGTTTACGTCAGTTTAAGGTTTCAATTCGTTACTCCCCTGAGTAACCTCCCTACCACACACACTATTGTACCCCCCACTGAACTGTGGCGTTCAGCTGCTTCCACAAGGACGGCATTGGTGGAGGAATTTTAGCATCTCCTTGTCCTTGCTTCAGCCTTACATTTTTCAAAATGCCAGATATTATAATACCTGAATTACATATTTATAACCTTAATGCGGTTCTATCACCTTTTTTTACTGTTCCTACGCGAACAGAGTGATAGCCGCTGTTCCATAGTTTGGTGATTCCCCTGAGTTACCCCCCTTTAAATTTCTAAATTCACCTTTACAACGATAACAGCTATGGCCAGTTAAGGCAGAACGTGACGCAATGAGCCCTGACCATAGCTGTCAAAGCTAAACCAATTCCACGGTCAGGGTTCGGTGAGGCCGTGACCGCCCGAAAAGTTGGGGAATCACAAGTAAAAGATATCTTAGTTTATGATATAGCTACATTTAAAATTTACAATTTACATTGCATGAAATTTCTAGTCTTGGTTTTGCGTTCTAACATCATACATTTCGTTCTTAACTTTGACCTTCATTAACATAATATAGTGAGTACCACAAAATATTTACTTAGTCACTCAAATTAATCTATTCCTACTTACATAGGCTATCATCAACTAACGATTGAATCTTTAATTACATTTAATAAAATAATTGACCGTTTAATAAAAAGGATTCACTCTCTCACTCCATTAAAATAACATTTAATCTGCAGCTGAATAAAATTACAAACATTTCAATTTTAGGTTTAGTTTCAAACTCCATAAACCTTTCATCCCGTTACATTTTATTATTACAAGTCAATTATGAACTTCTATTAATTAATTCCCCATTATTTATCATTTACCATATCATTAACTTTTCCAAAATTTTTCTTTGTTATCAACCTTCCTTTTACATAACCTTTCATTTAAAATTCGCTATTTAGACATTGAACATTTTACTTTCTTTAAATTGCATTATAAAATTCATACTCACAGTATCTCACTCAACACATCTGCTTCCTATTACTGACATAAAATAATAAACAATTCATCACCAATATCACGTACACACTCTATGTACCTTCTGCAACATTATAACATTCATATAATTAATATAACTAAATACATTTTATATCTACTTATTTATTATCAAATTTCAATCTCCTAAAATCATTTAAATTCATTAGCAAAATTCTCTTTATACCACATTTTAAATCAATCAAAATATTTAAACATCTCAAATTATTTTCATTCCATCAATTATTAAAAACACAATATATTTTAATTACCTTCTTTCAAAACAATTACAAGTCATTTAGCATCAACTCTCATTATTTATTTAGTCTATTAAAATATTATTTTTATTATTACATCACTTCCTACTACCTACCCATTGTCTACATTAAATATATTTTACAATACAAACATAATTAATTTCACTATAAATTTATTTACAAATTCTTGTCATTATTTTTCTGTTTACCACACTTCATTTTCTAAGTTAGCAAGGTCGTCACCATAAATTAAAATATGTAAAATGTTCATTTATTGAGTTTATATTCAGCCTCCATCATCATGTATGAGTCTTACTTTTATATAATAATTATCGTCCTTACTCACACTCAATTCATTATTATTATTTATATAATCGTTCTCTAATATTTCAAATTGTTCCGTAAAACCCACATAATAATTTACTGGATTATCCCACATTGTTATCAAATCATAAAACCTGTCTACATCATTGATTTTGGTCTTGTCACCGTCTGTATTATTACCTATCACCCTTGAGTATTTTAATCTCTCAATTTAAAAATCATTTACTACTAATACTCCGCGTCTAAGCACAGGTAAGCATTCAATATAATTATCAACGTTATTATTATTTATTTCTGCACTAAACGATAATTAAAGTCATTACTTTGTTTATTGAAATTACTATTTACTTTACTGAAATTGGCTTTCATAAAATCAAATATGTCATCTAATGACAATTCTTTTTCTTTTATATTTGTTTTTATCACTACAGGAGTAGATTGTGCTTCTGCATTATTCATTAAAATTGATTCGGTTAAGTCAGCGTTAGTTACTGCTTGAACGCTCAAGTCAGCTGTTGGCATTGACTGTCTTAATTCGCCCACACTTGGTGACGGGTCTATTGACACAAGGCCACTCTCACTCATACCTGAGTCTATCAAATTATTTTCTTTTTCGTTGTCAGACATTTTATACTGTTCTATTAAATACTTATTAAATTTTACTTGTACTCTAACATGCACAATTTCTCAATACCTCGTAATTTTATTTTGCGTATGTTGCGTAAATTTTACGTAAGTTATTTTCGGCTTCCGCTAACCCTATTCCATTCTCTGTGCTTTAAAATAGGTCAACTTGGAATAAATACATTATTTATTCCAAATCCTGGTCACGGCACCATTTGTCGTGTTTCCTACGATTTAATTAATTAGAAAATGATCTTAAACTCCCACTTACCTTCTATTTGTCACTCTCTGGCCAGATCGTCTAGTGGTGTAACCCTATTTCGTATAGCGAATTTACCAGCACAGAAAATGAAATTAGGTACTTGAAATGATTATTCTAACACACATATATCAAGTGAAATAACGTATTAATTTATTGTTTTAGGTTGTGATATTCTCTGTTCTCCTTTCTTTCTAATCAACTATAATTATGACTTCTCACTCGATTCTCCAACATTTAAATTAACTGTATTCAATATTGAGGTGAAGCCCCTTTTTACCAACAACAAATTTTAACATATTTTTATTTCTTATATCTAGATTATAATACTAACGAATTAATTAAAGACAACCCAGCGTTTTACTCACACACACACTCATTTTGTTACACCCCATTTAAGTTAATGAGCTCAAAAAAAAGTTATAATCGATTAAAATGGATTTACGTGTGGCTACTTCCTTAATGTGTATCCGGACGCCAAAGGTTGTAGTTCTGTCATTTTGATGGTTTATTGTTTCGTCCCAAAAAAGTTATCATAATTAAAATTTAGACTCGTTCTCACTTTACACTTTCACCATATTCGGTCCAAAAAAAAATCAACGTTTCGAATTATTACTTCATTGCATTAACACTGCTTCTACCTTTTTATGTATCATTCTCTAGTCCATATTTTGGAAGTTTTAATAAGTTTTGGCATGTAGGCCTTTTACTGAGAACCGCGCGGTTCACTTGCTGGGATGCAACAGACGTTGTTTTCTGTGCACACTGCGCGAAGGTATTTCTGAAACGTGCCATTAGCGTGAGAAACTTGGCTGACTGTGTGCGCGGTTGATAGCGCGGGCGTGCCCTCCTTGCAATCTACGCATACCAATGCCAATTCACACCCGTCTCGACGCTACAGTCTGTTCACCACACGTATTTGGTTGCAAATAATATTGAAAAGATTTAATTTCCAAAGCCCTATAGGTCTGTACCGTTACAATACCCCCCCAATGAGAGATCTTCTGCCGAAACAGAAGAACTCTCATTGCTAAATCCCTAAGAGGATCGGTGAGGATATGACGCCAACAAAACCCCCCTTTAACACTTTACACATTATGGGTAAACTACCCCCCTAGCTAGGCGACCATGGCTGCACCTGAACGAGATTACTGGACTTCTCTATTCGAGATCCCATCACCGTAAAATCGGGCAGTTACTCACCATAGTACCACCTAACCTTGCATCATTCCGTCAAAAAATCAACACCTGGCCTTATACCATACCAGATCCTCAACCGATATGTTCCCCCTTACATTCATACTGGGTTGCCTTTAGCAAAATACTGGATGCATACACATTTTCATTATCGATTACATATTACGTCCATTTACATTAAAATAAACTTCACAAGCATTCTATAATTGCTTCTACACGAAGTAATTCTCCCTTTCCAAACAACAAAATTTTTTCTGATATTATTTAAAATTAAAATCAATTAATTAAATTTTATTCCACTAGTAAAAACAATCTAGGTCCATGATCAAAACCCACTTCCACGTTAGTCTACTTTATTTCTTTCCATTCCTTAATTTCATTGCCAATTTAAAATTTTTCCAAAATTGTCCAAAATCTTTCAAATACATTTACTTTATTCTTGTTATATTACTCACACTTATAATAAACAAATAAACAATATAATATAATAAACCATACAATAATAAACAAATTTATTATAATAAACTTATACTAAACAACCTATTTCTACCATAAATTCAAGAATAGCTACACTTGATTACAAAGATAACATAAGATATACATAATGAATCCGCTGACCTCTTTTATACAGATAGTGAACCTCAGAATTTAACATAAACTTCTTTACTGCATTTACTGCAACGATTTTTTTTTTTTTTTTAAAGAATTATCTTGTTATTAAAACTTACTATTCCCTCCTTTACTTATATAAAAAAAAAACTACAAATCAATTATGAGGCATACATTACGTATCTAACCCCAATCATCAGCTGATCTCTCTGGGTCAGGTGAATGACCTTACCCTAGATACACTTCAAAATTATACAATATAAAATATATGACATATGTTTATAATACTTACACTCTAACATAGTAAAATAATAACATAATAAAACATAATAAATTCCTTCTCCCCTAGAAATAATCTTTTTCAAAAACCAGTAAAGTCATCTATAAAATATCATAGAGAGCAAAACATGATAAAAATTGTTAATACTGTATCTTTTAATTAATGATTAAAGCAAAACATATTTCAGTCAACTACTTCCGTACAAATCATATACTGTAATAATCTGCCCTTGGACATAATAATCTCTTGATTCAACATAAAATCGTTTGATCCGCCTATCAGCTCATTCAGTTTACGTCAGTTTAAGGTTTCAATTCGTTACTCCCCTGAGTAACCTCCCTACCACACACACTATTGTACCCCCCACTGAACTGTGGCGTTCAGCTGCTTCCACAAGGACGGCATTGGTGGAGGAATTTTAGCATCTCCTTGTCCTTGCTTCAGCCTTACATTTTTCAAAATGCCAGATATTATAATACCTGAATTACATATTTATAACCTTAATGCGGTTCTATCACCTTTTTTTACTGTTCCTACGCGAACAGAGTGATAGCCGCTGTTCCATAGTTTGGTGATTCCCCTGAGTTACCCCCCTTTAAATTTCTAAATTCACCTTTACAACGATAACAGCTATGGCCAGTTAAGGCAGAACGTGACGCAATGAGCCCTGACCATAGCTGTCAAAGCTAAACCAATTCCACGGTCAGGGTTCGGTGAGGCCGTGACCGCCCGAAAAGTTGGGGAATCACAAGTAAAAGATATCTTAGTTTATGATATAGCTACATTTAAAATTTACAATTTACATTGCATGAAATTTCTAGTCTTGGTTTTGCGTTCTAACATCATACATTTCGTTCTTAACTTTGACCTTCATTAACATAATATAGTGAGTACAACAAAATATTTACTTAGTCACTCAAATTAATCTATTCCTACTTACATAGGCTATCATCAACTAACGATTGAATCTTTAATTACATTTAATAAAATAATTGACCGTTTAATAAAAAGGATTCACTCTCTCACTCCATTAAAATAACATTTAATCTGCAGCTGAATAAAATTACAAACATTTCAATTTTAGGTTTAGTTTCAAACTCCATAAACCTTTCATCCCGTTACATTTTATTATTACAAGTCAATTATGAACTTCTATTAATTAATTCCCCATTATTTATCATTTACCATATCATTAACTTTTCCAAAATTTTTCTTTGTTATCAACCTTCCTTTTACATAACCTTTCATTTAAAATTCGCTATTTAGACATTGAACATTTTACTTTCTTTAAATTGCATTATAAAATTCATACTCACAGTATCTCACTCAACACATCTGCTTCCTATTACTGACATAAAATAATAAACAATTCATCACCAATATCACGTACACACTCTATGTACCTTCTGCAACATTATAACATTCATATAATTAATATAACTAAATACATTTTATATCTACTTATTTATTATCAAATTTCAATCTCCTAAAATCATTTAAATTCATTAGCAAAATTCTCTTTATACCACATTTTAAATCAATCAAAATATTTAAACATCTCAAATTATTTTCATTCCATCAATTATTAAAAACACAATATATTTTAATTACCTTCTTTCAAAACAATTACAAGTCATTTAGCATCAACTCTCATTATTTATTTAGTCTATTAAAATATTATTTTTATTATTACATCACTTCCTACTACCTACCCATTGTCTACATTAAATATATTTTACAATACAAACATAATTAATTTCACTATAAATTTATTTACAAATTCTTGTCATTATTTTTCTGTTTACCACACTTCATTTTCTAAGTTAGCAAGGTCGTCACCATAAATTAAAATATGTAAAATGTTCATTTATTGAGTTTATATTCAGCCTCCATCATCATGTATGAGTCTTACTTTTATATAATAATTATCGTCCTTACTCACACTCAATTCATTATTATTATTTATATAATCGTTCTCTAATATTTCAAATTGTTCCGTAAAACCCACATAATAATTTACTGGATTATCCCACATTGTTATCAAATCATAAAACCTGTCTACATCATTGATTTTGGTCTTGTCACCGTCTGTATTATTACCTATCACCCTTGAGTATTTTAATCTCTCAATTTAAAAATCATTTACTACTAATACTCCGCGTCTAAGCACAGGTAAGCATTCAATATAATTATCAACGTTATTATTATTTATTTCTGCACTAAACGATAATTAAAGTCATTACTTTGTTTATTGAAATTACTATTTACTTTACTGAAATTGGCTTTCATAAAATCAAATATGTCATCTAATGACAATTCTTTTTCTTTTATATTTGTTTTTATCACTACAGGAGTAGATTGTGCTTCTGCATTATTCATTAAAATTGATTCGGTTAAGTCAGCGTTAGTTACTGCTTGAACGCTCAAGTCAGCTGTTGGCATTGACTGTCTTAATTCGCCCACACTTGGTGACGGGTCTATTGACACAAGGCCACTCTCACTCATACCTGAGTCTATCAAATTATTTTCTTTTTCGTTGTCAGACATTTTATACTGTTCTATTAAATACTTATTAAATTTTACTTGTACTCTAACATGCACAATTTCTCAATACCTCGTAATTTTATTTTGCGTATGTTGCGTAAATTTTACGTAAGTTTATTTTCGGCTTCCGCTAACCCTATTCCATTCTCTGTGCTTTAAAATAGGTCAACTTGGAATAAATACATTATTTATTCCAAATCCTGGTCACGGCACCATTTGTCGTGTTTCCTACGATTTAATTAATTAGAAAATGATCTTAAACTCCCACTTACCTTCTATTTGTCACTCTCTGGCCAGATCGTCTAGTGGTGTAACCCTATTTCGTATAGCGAATTTACCAGCACAGAAAATGAAATTAGGTACTTGAAATGATTATTCTAACACACATATATCAAGTGAAATAACGTATTAATTTATTGTTTTAGGTTGTGATATTCTCTGTTCTCCTTTCTTTCTAATCAACTATAATTATGACTTCTCACTCGATTCTCCAACATTTAAATTAACTGTATTCAATATTGAGGTGAAGCCCCTTTTTACCAACAACAAATTTTAACATATTTTTATTTCTTATATCTAGATTATAATACTAACGAATTAATTAAAGACAACCCAGCGTTTTACTCACACACACACTCATTTTGTTACACCCCATTTAAGTTAATGAGCTCAAAAAAAAGTTATAATCGATTAAAATGGATTTACGTGTGGCTACTTCCTTAATGTGTATCCGGACGCCAAAGGTTGTAGTTCTGTCATTTTGATGGTTTATTGTTTCGTCCCAAAAAAGTTATCATAATTAAAATTTAGACTCGTTCTCACTTTACACTTTCACCATATTCGGTCCAAAAAAAAATCAACGTTTCGAATTATTACTTCATTGCATTAACACTGCTTCTACCTTTTTATGTATCATTCTCTAGTCCATATTTTGGAAGTTTTAATAAGTTTTGGCATGTAGGCCTTTTACTGAGAACCGCGCGGTTCACTTGCTGGGATGCAACAGACGTTGTTTTCTGTGCACACTGCGCGAAGGTATTTCTGAAACGTGCCATTAGCGTGAGAAACTTGGCTGACTGTGTGCGCGGTTGATAGCGCGGGCGTGCCCTCCTTGCAATCTACGCATACCAATGCCAATTCACACCCGTCTCGACGCTACAGTCTGTTCACCACACGTATTTGGTTGCAAATAATATTGAAAAGATTTAATTTCCAAAGCCCTATAGGTCTGTACCGTTACAATACCCCCCCAATGAGAGATCTTCTGCCGAAACAGAAGAACTCTCATTGCTAAATCCCTAAGAGGATCGGTGAGGATATGACGCCAACAAAACCCCCCTTTAACACTTTACACATTATGGGTAAACTACCCCCCTAGCTAGGCGACCATGGCTGCACCTGAACGAGATTACTGGACTTCTCTATTCGAGATCCCATCACCGTAAAATCGGGCAGTTACTCACCATAGTACCACCTAACCTTGCATCATTCCGTCAAAAAATCAACACCTGGCCTTATACCATACCAGATCCTCAACCGATATGTTCCCCCTTACATTCATACTGGGTTGCCTTTAGCAAAATACTGGATGCATACACATTTTCATTATCGATTACATATTACGTCCATTTACATTAAAATAAACTTCACAAGCATTCTATAATTGCTTCTACACGAAGTAATTCTCCCTTTCCAAACAACAAAATTTTTTCTGATATTATTTAAAATTAATATCAATTAATTAAATTTTATTCCACTAGTAAAAACAATCTAGGTCCATGATCAAAACCCACTTCCACGTTAGTCTACTTTATTTCTTTCCATTCCTTAATTTCATTGCCAATTTAAAATTTTTCCAAAATTGTCCAAAATCTTTCAAATACATTTACTTTATTCTTGTTATATTACTCACACTTATAATAAACAAATAAACAATATAATATAATAAACCATACAATAATAAACAAATTTATTATAATAAACTTATACTAAACAACCTATTTCTACCATAAATTCAAGAATAGCTACACTTGATTACAAAGATAACATAAGATATACATAATGAATCCGCTGACCTCTTTTATACAGATAGTGAACCTCAGAATTTAACATAAACTTCTTTACTGCATTTACTGCAACGATTTTTTTTTTTTTTTTAAAGAATTATCTTGTTATTAAAACTTACTATTCCCTCCTTTACTTATATAAAAAAAAAAACTACAAATCAATTATGAGGCATACATTACGTATCTAACCCCAATCATCAGCTGATCTCTCTGGGTCAGGTGAATGACCTTACCCTAGATACACTTCAAAATTATACAATATAAAATATATGACATATGTTTATAATACTTACACTCTAACATAGTAAAATAATAACCATAATAAAACATAATAAATTCCTTCTCCCCTAGAAATAATCTTTTTCAAAAACCAGTAAAGTCATCTATAAAATATCATAGAGAGCAAAACATGATAAAAATTGTTAATACTGTATCTTTTAATTAATGATTAAAGCAAAACATATTTCAGTCAACTACTTCCGTACAAATCATATACTGTAATAATCTGCCCTTGGACATAATAATCTCTTGATTCAACATAAAATCGTTTGATCCGCCTATCAGCTCATTCAGTTTACGTCAGTTTAAGGTTTCAATTCGTTACTCCCCTGAGTAACCTCCCTACCACACACACTATTGTACCCCCCACTGAACTGTGGCGTTCAGCTGCTTCCACAAGGACGGCATTGGTGGAGGAATTTTAGCATCTCCTTGTCCTTGCTTCAGCCTTACATTTTTCAAAATGCCAGATATTATAATACCTGAATTACATATTTATAACCTTAATGCGGTTCTATCACCTTTTTTTACTGTTCCTACGCGAACAGAGTGATAGCCGCTGTTCCATAGTTTGGTGATTCCCCTGAGTTACCCCCCTTTAAATTTCTAAATTCACCTTTACAACGATAACAGCTATGGCCAGTTAAGGCAGAACGTGACGCAATGAGCCCTGACCATAGCTGTCAAAGCTAAACCAATTCCACGGTCAGGGTTCGGTGAGGCCGTGACCGCCCGAAAAGTTGGGGAATCACAAGTAAAAGATATCTTAGTTTATGATATAGCTACATTTAAAATTTACAATTTACATTGCATGAAATTTCTAGTCTTGGTTTTGCGTTCTAACATCATACATTTCGTTCTTAACTTTGACCTTCATTAACATAATATAGTGAGTACAACAAAATATTTACTTAGTCACTCAAATTAATCTATTCCTACTTACATAGGCTATCATCAACTAACGATTGAATCTTTAATTACATTTAATAAAATAATTGACCGTTTAATAAAAAGGATTCACTCTCTCACTCCATTAAAATAACATTTAATCTGCAGCTGAATAAAATTACAAACATTTCAATTTTAGGTTTAGTTTCAAACTCCATAAACCTTTCATCCCGTTACATTTTATTATTACAAGTCAATTATGAACTTCTATTAATTAATTCCCCATTATTTATCATTTACCATATCATTAACTTTTCCAAAATTTTTCTTTGTTATCAACCTTCCTTTTACATAACCTTTCATTTAAAATTCGCTATTTAGACATTGAACATTTTACTTTCTTTAAATTGCATTATAAAATTCATACTCACAGTATCTCACTCAACACATCTGCTTCCTATTACTGACATAAAATAATAAACAATTCATCACCAATATCACGTACACACTCTATGTACCTTCTGCAACATTATAACATTCATATAATTAATGTAACTAAATACATTTTATATCTACTTATTTATTATCAAATTTCAATCTCCTAAAATCATTTAAATTCATTAGCAAAATTCTCTTTATACCACATTTTAAATCAATCAAAATATTTAAACATCTCAAATTATTTTCATTCCATCAATTATTAAAAACACAATATATTTTAATTACCTTCTTTCAAAACAATTACAAGTCATTTAGCATCAACTCTCATTATTTATTTAGTCTATTAAAATATTATTTTTATTATTACATCACTTCCTACTACCTACCCATTGTCTACATTAAATATATTTTACAATACAAACATAATTAATTTCACTATAAATTTATTTACAAATTCTTGTCATTATTTTTCTGTTTACCACACTTCATTTTCTAAGTTAGCAAGGTCGTCACCATAAATTAAAATATGTAAAATGTTCATTTATTGAGTTTATATTCAGCCTCCATCATCATGTATGAGTCTTACTTTTATATAATAATTATCGTCCTTACTCACACTCAATTCATTATTATTATTTATATAATCGTTCTCTAATATTTCAAATTGTTCCGTAAAACCCACATAATAATTTACTGGATTATCCCACATTGTTATCAAATCATAAAACCTGTCTACATCATTGATTTTGGTCTTGTCACCGTCTGTATTATTACCTATCACCCTTGAGTATTTTAATCTCTCAATTTAAAAATCATTTACTACTAATACTCCGCGTCTAAGCACAGGTAAGCATTCAATATAATTATCAACGTTATTATTATTTATTTCTGCACTAAACGATAATTAAAGTCATTACTTTGTTTATTGAAATTACTATTTACTTTACTGAAATTGGCTTTCATAAAATCAAATATGTCATCTAATGACAATTCTTTTTCTTTTATATTTGTTTTTATCACTACAGGAGTAGATTGTGCTTCTGCATTATTCATTAAAATTGATTCGGTTAAGTCAGCGTTAGTTACTGCTTGAACGCTCAAGTCAGCTGTTGGCATTGACTGTCTTAATTCGCCCACACTTGGTGACGGGTCTATTGACACAAGGCCACTCTCACTCATACCTGAGTCTATCAAATTATTTTCTTTTTCGTTGTCAGACATTTTATACTGTTCTATTAAATACTTATTAAATTTTACTTGTACTCTAACATGCACAATTTCTCAATACCTCGTAATTTTATTTTGCGTATGTTGCGTAAATTTTACGTAAGTTATTTTCGGCTTCCGCTAACCCTATTCCATTCTCTGTGCTTTAAAATAGGTCAACTTGGAATAAATACATTATTTATTCCAAATCCTGGTCACGGCACCATTTGTCGTGTTTCCTACGATTTAATTAATTAGAAAATGATCTTAAACTCCCACTTACCTTCTATTTGTCACTCTCTGGCCAGATCGTCTAGTGGTGTAACCCTATTTCGTATAGCGAATTTACCAGCACAGAAAATGAAATTAGGTACTTGAAATGATTATTCTAACACACATATATCAAGTGAAATAACGTATTAATTTATTGTTTTAGGTTGTGATATTCTCTGTTCTCCTTTCTTTCTAATCAACTATAATTATGACTTCTCACTCGATTCTCCAACATTTAAATTAACTGTATTCAATATTGAGGTGAAGCCCCTTTTTACCAACAACAAATTTTAACATATTTTTATTTCTTATATCTAGATTATAATACTAACGAATTAATTAAAGACAACCCAACGTTTTACTCACACACACACTCATTTTGTTACACCCCATTTAAGTTAATGAGCTCAAAAAAAAGTTATAATCGATTAAAATGGATTTACGTGTGGCTACTTCCTTAATGTGTATCCGGACGCCAAAGGTTGTAGTTCTGTCATTTTGATGGTTTATTGTTTCGTCCCAAAAAAGTTATCATAATTAAAATTTAGACTCGTTCTCACTTTACACTTTCACCATATTCGGTCCAAAAAAAAATCAACGTTTCGAATTATTACTTCATTGCATTAACACTGCTTCTACCTTTTTATGTATCATTCTCTAGTCCATATTTTGGAAGTTTTAATAAGTTTTGGCATGTAGGCCTTTTACTGAGAACCGCGCGGTTCACTTGCTGGGATGCAACAGACGTTGTTTTCTGTGCACACTGCGCGAAGGTATTTCTGAAACGTGCCATTAGCGTGAGAAACTTGGCTGACTGTGTGCGCGGTTGATAGCGCGGGCGTGCCCTCCTTGCAATCTACGCATACCAATGCCAATTCACACCCGTCTCGACGCTACAGTCTGTTCACCACACGTATTTGGTTGCAAATAATATTGAAAAGATTTAATTTCCAAAGCCCTATAGGTCTGTACCGTTACAATACCCCCCCAATGAGAGATCTTTTGCCGAAACAGAAGAACTCTCATTGCTAAATCCCTAAGAGGATCGGTGAGGATATGACGCCAACAAAACCCCCCTTTAACACTTTACACATTATGGGTAAACTACCCCCCTAGCTAGGCGACCATGGCTGCACCTGAACGAGATTACTGGACTTCTCTATTCGAGATCCCATCACCGTAAAATCGGGCAGTTACTCACCATAGTACCACCTAACCTTGCATCATTCCGTCAAAAAATCAACACCTGGCCTTATACCATACCAGATCCTCAACCGATATGTTCCCCCTTACATTCATACTGGGTTGCCTTTAGCAAAATACTGGATGCATACACATTTTCATTATCGATTACATATTACGTCCATTTACATTAAAATAAACTTCACAAGCATTCTATAATTGCTTCTACACGAAGTAATTCTCCCTTTCCAAACAACAAAATTTTTTCTGATATTATTTAAAATTAAAATCAATTAATTAAATTTTATTCCACTAGTAAAAACAATCTAGGTCCATGATCAAAACCCACTTCCACGTTAGTCTACTTTATTTCTTTCCATTCCTTAATTTCATTGCCAATTTAAAATTTTTCCAAAATTGTCCAAAATCTTTCAAATACATTTACTTTATTCTTGTTATATTACTCACACTTATAATAAACAAATAAACAATATAATATAATAAACCATACAATAATAAACAAATTTATTATAATAAACTTATACTAAACAACCTATTTCTACCATAAATTCAAGAATAGCTACACTTGATTACAAAGATAACATAAGATATACATAATGAATCTGCTGACCTCTTTTATACAGATAGTGAACCTCAGAATTTAACATAAACTTCTTTACTGCATTTACTGCAACGATTTTTTTTTTTTTTTTAAAGAATTATCTTGTTATTAAAACTTACTATTCCCTCCTTTACTTATATAAAAAAAAAAACTACAAATCAATTATGAGGCATACATTACGTATCTAACCCCAATCATCAGCTGATCTCTCTGGGTCAGGTGAATGACCTTACCCTAGATACACTTCAAAATTATACAATATAAAATATATGACATATGTTTATAATACTTACACTCTAACATAGTAAAATAATAACATAATAAAACATAGTAAATTCCTTCTCCCCTAGAAATAATCTTTTTCAAAAACCAGTAAAGTCATCTATAAAATATCATAGAGAGCAAAACATGATAAAAATTGTTAATACTGTATCTTTTAATTAATGATTAAAGCAAAACATATTTCAGTCAACTACTTCCGTACAAATCATATACTGTAATAATCTGCCCTTGGACATAATAATCTCTTGATTCAACATAAAATCGTTTGATGCGCCTATCAGCTCATTCAGTTTACGTCAGTTTAAGGTTTCAATTCGTTACTCCCCTGAGTAACCTCCCTACCACACACACTATTGTACCCCCCACTGAACTGTGGCGTTCAGCTGCTTCCACAAGGACGGCATTGGTGGAGGAATTTTAGCATCTCCTTGTCCTTGCTTCAGCCTTACATTTTTCAAAATGCCAGATATTATAATACCTGAATTACATATTTATAACCTTAATGCGGTTCTATCACCTTTTTTTACTGTTCCTACGCGAACAGAGTGATAGCCGCTGTTCCATAGTTTGGTGATTCCCCTGAGTTACCCCCCTTTAAATTTCTAAATTCACCTTTACAACGATAACAGCTATGGTCAGTTAAGGCAGAACGTGACGCAATGAGCCCTGACCATAGCTGTCAAAGCTAAACCAATTCCACGGTCAGGGTTCGGTGAGGCCGTGACCGCCCGAAAAGTTGGGGAATCACAAGTAAAAGATATCTTAGTTTATGATATAGCTACATTTAAAATTTACAATTTACATTGCATGAAATTTCTAGTCTTGGTTTTGCGTTCTAACATCATACATTTCGTTCTTAACTTTGACCTTCATTAACATAATATAGTGAGTACAACAAAATATTTACTTAGTCACTCAAATTAATCTATTCCTACTTACATAGGCTATCATCAACTAACGATTGAATCTTTAATTACATTTAATAAAATAATTGACCGTTTAATAAAAAGGATTCACTCTCTCACTCCATTAAAATAACATTTAATCTGCAGCTGAATAAAATTACAAACATTTCAATTTTAGGTTTAGTTTCAAACTCCATAAACCTTTCATCCCGTTACATTTTATTATTACAAGTCAATTATGAACTTCTATTAATTAATTCCCCATTATTTATCATTTACCATATCATTAACTTTTCCAAAATTTTTCTTTGTTATCAACCTTCCTTTTACATAACCTTTCATTTAAAATTCGCTATTTAGACATTGAACATTTTACTTTATTTAAATTGCATTATAAAATTCATACTCACAGTATCTCACTCAACACATCTGCTTCCTATTACTGACATAAAATAATAAACAATTCATCACCAATATCACGTACACA
Source organism: Magicicada septendecula (assembly GCA_034769895.1). Lineage (NCBI taxonomy): Eukaryota > Metazoa > Arthropoda > Insecta > Hemiptera > Cicadidae > Magicicada > Magicicada septendecula. Next base: position 168,959,794 of record CM068369.1, on the reverse strand, counting down.
CTCTATGTACCTTCTGCAACATTATAACATTCATATAATTAATATAACTAAATACATTTTATATCTACTTATTTATTATCAAATTTCAATCTCCTAAAATCATTTAAATTCATTAGCAAAATTCTCTTTATACCACATTTTAAATCAATCAAAATATTTAAACATCTCAAATTATTTTCATTCCATCAATTATTAAAAACACAATATATTTTAATTACCTTCTTTCAAAACAATTACAAGTCATTTAGCATCAACTCTCATTATTTATTTAGTCTATTAAAATATTATTTTTATTATTACATCACTTCCTACTACCTACCCATTGTCTACATTAAATATATTTTACAATACAAACATAATTAATTTCACTATAAATTTATTTACAAATTCTTGTCATTATTTTTCTGTTTACCACACTTCATTTTCTAAGTTAGCAAGGTCGTCACCATAAATTAAAATATGTAAAATGTTCATTTATTGAGTTTATATTCAGCCTCCATCATCATGTATGAGTCTTACTTTTATATAATAATTATCGTCCTTACTCACACTCAATTCATTATTATTATTTATATAATCGTTCTCTAATATTTCAAATTGTTCCGTAAAACCCACATAATAATTTACTGGATTATCCCACATTGTTATCAAATCATAAAACCTGTCTACATCATTGATTTTGGTCTTGTCACCGTCTGTATTATTACCTATCACCCTTGAGTATTTTAATCTCTCAATTTAAAAATCATTTACTACTAATACTCCGCGTCTAAGCACAGGTAAGCATTCAATATAATTATCAACGTTATTATTATTTATTTCTGCACTAAACGATAATTAAAGTCATTACTTTGTTTATTGAAATTACTATTTACTTTACTGAAATTGGCTTTCATAAAATCAAATATGTCATCTAATGACAATTCTTTTTCTTTTATATTTGTTTTTATCACTACAGGAGTAGATTGTGCTTCTGCATTATTCATTAAAATTGATTCGGTTAAGTCAGCGTTAGTTACTGCTTGAACGCTCAAGTCAGCTGTTGGCATTGACTGTCTTAATTCGCCCACACTTGGTGACGGGTCTATTGACACAAGGCCACTCTCACTCATACCTGAGTCTATCAAATTATTTTCTTTTTCGTTGTCAGACATTTTATACTGTTCTATTAAATACTTATTAAATTTTACTTGTACTCTAACATGCACAATTTCTCAATACCTCGTAATTTTATTTTGCGTATGTTGCGTAAATTTTACGTAAGTTATTTTCGGCTTCCGCTAACCCTATTCCATTCTCTGTGCTTTAAAATAGGTCAACTTGGAATAAATACATTATTTATTCCAAATCCTGGTCACGGCACCATTTGTCGTGTTTCCTACGATTTAATTAATTAGAAAATGATCTTAAACTCCCACTTACCTTCTATTTGTCACTCTCTGGCCAGATCGTCTAGTGGTGTAACCCTATTTCGTATAGCGAATTTACCAGCACAGAAAATGAAATTAGGTACTTGAAATGATTATTCTAACACACATATATCAAGTGAAATAACGTATTAATTTATTGTTTTAGGTTGTGATATTCTCTGTTCTCCTTTCTTTCTAATCAACTATAATTATGACTTCTCACTCGATTCTCCAACATTTAAATTAACTGTATTCAATATTGAGGTGAAGCCCCTTTTTACCAACAACAAATTTTAACATATTTTTATTTCTTATATCTAGATTATAATACTAACGAATTAATTAAAGACAACCCAACGTTTTACTCACACACACACTCATTTTGTTACACCCCATTTAAGTTAATGAGCTCAAAAAAAAGTTATAATCGATTAAAATGGATTTACGTGTGGCTACTTCCTTAATGTGTATCCGGACGCCAAAGGTTGTAGTTCTGTCATTTTGATGGTTTATTGTTTCGTCCCAAAAAAGTTATCATAATTAAAATTTAGACTCGTTCTCACTTTACACTTTCACCATATTCGGTCCAAAAAAAAATCAACGTTTCGAATTATTACTTCATTGCATTAACACTGCTTCTACCTTTTTATGTATCATTCTCTAGTCCATATTTTGGAAGTTTTAATAAGTTTTGGCATGTAGGCCTTTTACTGAGAACCGCGCGGTTCACTTGCTGGGATGCAACAGACGTTGTTTTCTGTGCACACTGCGCGAAGGTATTTCTGAAACGTGCCATTAGCGTGAGAAACTTGGCTGACTGTGTGCGCGGTTGATAGCGCGGGCGTGCCCTCCTTGCAATCTACGCATACCAATGCCAATTCACACCCGTCTCGACGCTACAGTCTGTTCACCACACGTATTTGGTTGCAAATAATATTGAAAAGATTTAATTTCCAAAGCCCTATAGGTCTGTACCGTTACAATACCCCCCCAATGAGAGATCTTTTGCCGAAACAGAAGAACTCTCATTGCTAAATCCCTAAGAGGATCGGTGAGGATATGACGCCAACAAAACCCCCCTTTAACACTTTACACATTATGGGTAAACTACCCCCCTAGCTAGGCGACCATGGCTGCACCTGAACGAGATTACTGGACTTCTCTATTCGAGATCCCATCACCGTAAAATCGGGCAGTTACTCACCATAGTACCACCTAACCTTGCATCATTCCGTCAAAAAATCAACACCTGGCCTTATACCATACCAGATCCTCAACCGATATGTTCCCCCTTACATTCATACTGGGTTGCCTTTAGCAAAATACTGGATGCATACACATTTTCATTATCGATTACATATTACGTCCATTTACATTAAAATAAACTTCACAAGCATTCTATAATTGCTTCTACACGAAGTAATTCTCCCTTTCCAAACAACAAAATTTTTTCTGATATTATTTAAAATTAAAATCAATTAATTAAATTTTATTCCACTAGTAAAAACAATCTAGGTCCATGATCAAAACCCACTTCCACGTTAGTCTACTTTATTTCTTTCCATTCCTTAATTTCATTGCCAATTTAAAATTTTTCCAAAATTGTCCAAAATCTTTCAAATACATTTACTTTATTCTTGTTATATTACTCACACTTATAATAAACAAATAAACAATATAATATAATAAACCATACAATAATAAACAAATTTATTATAATAAACTTATACTAAACAACCTATTTCTACCATAAATTCAAGAATAGCTACACTTGATTACAAAGATAACATAAGATATACATAATGAATCTGCTGACCTCTTTTATACAGATAGTGAACCTCAGAATTTAACATAAACTTCTTTACTGCATTTACTGCAACGATTTTTTTTTTTTTTTTAAAGAATTATCTTGTTATTAAAACTTACTATTCCCTCCTTTACTTATATAAAAAAAAAAACTACAAATCAATTATGAGGCATACATTACGTATCTAACCCCAATCATCAGCTGATCTCTCTGGGTCAGGTGAATGACCTTACCCTAGATACACTTCAAAATTATACAATATAAAATATATGACATATGTTTATAATACTTACACTCTAACATAGTAAAATAATAACATAATAAAACATAGTAAATTCCTTCTCCCCTAGAAATAATCTTTTTCAAAAACCAGTAAAGTCATCTATAAAATATCATAGAGAGCAAAACATGATAAAAATTGTTAATACTGTATCTTTTAATTAATGATTAAAGCAAAACATATTTCAGTCAACTACTTCCGTACAAATCATATACTGTAATAATCTGCCCTTGGACATAATAATCTCTTGATTCAACATAAAATCGTTTGATGCGCCTATCAGCTCATTCAGTTTACGTCAGTTTAAGGTTTCAATTCGTTACTCCCCTGAGTAACCTCCCTACCACACACACTATTGTACCCCCCACTGAACTGTGGCGTTCAGCTGCTTCCACAAGGACGGCATTGGTGGAGGAATTTTAGCATCTCCTTGTCCTTGCTTCAGCCTTACATTTTTCAAAATGCCAGATATTATAATACCTGAATTACATATTTATAACCTTAATGCGGTTCTATCACCTTTTTTTACTGTTCCTACGCGAACAGAGTGATAGCCGCTGTTCCATAGTTTGGTGATTCCCCTGAGTTACCCCCCTTTAAATTTCTAAATTCACCTTTACAACGATAACAGCTATGGTCAGTTAAGGCAGAACGTGACGCAATGAGCCCTGACCATAGCTGTCAAAGCTAAACCAATTCCACGGTCAGGGTTCGGTGAGGCCGTGACCGCCCGAAAAGTTGGGGAATCACAAGTAAAAGATATCTTAGTTTATGATATAGCTACATTTAAAATTTACAATTTACATTGCATGAAATTTCTAGTCTTGGTTTTGCGTTCTAACATCATACATTTCGTTCTTAACTTTGACCTTCATTAACATAATATAGTGAGTACAACAAAATATTTACTTAGTCACTCAAATTAATCTATTCCTACTTACATAGGCTATCATCAACTAACGATTGAATCTTTAATTACATTTAATAAAATAATTGACCGTTTAATAAAAAGGATTCACTCTCTCACTCCATTAAAATAACATTTAATCTGCAGCTGAATAAAATTACAAACATTTCAATTTTAGGTTTAGTTTCAAACTCCATAAACCTTTCATCCCGTTACATTTTATTATTACAAGTCAATTATGAACTTCTATTAATTAATTCCCCATTATTTATCATTTACCATATCATTAACTTTTCCAAAATTTTTCTTTGTTATCAACCTTCCTTTTACATAACCTTTCATTTAAAATTCGCTATTTAGACATTGAACATTTTACTTTATTTAAATTGCATTATAAAATTCATACTCACAGTATCTCACTCAACACATCTGCTTCCTATTACTGACATAAAATAATAAACAATTCATCACCAATATCACGTACACACTCTATGTACCTTCTGCAACATTATAACATTCATATAATTAATATAACTAAATACATTTTATATCTACTTATTTATTATCAAATTTCAATCTCCTAAAATCATTTAAATTCATTAGCAAAATTCTCTTTATACCACATTTTAAATCAATCAAAATATTTAAACATCTCAAATTATTTTCATTCCATCAATTATTAAAAACACAATATATTTTAATTACCTTCTTTCAAAACAATTACAAGTCATTTAGCATCAACTCTCATTATTTATTTAGTCTATTAAAATATTATTTTTATTATTACATCACTTCCTACTACCTACCCATTGTCTACATTAAATATATTTTACAATACAAACATAATTAATTTCACTATAAATTTATTTACAAATTCTTGTCATTATTTTTCTGTTTACCACACTTCATTTTCTAAGTTAGCAAGGTCGTCACCATAAATTAAAATATGTAAAATGTTCATTTATTGAGTTTATATTCAGCCTCCATCATCATGTATGAGTCTTACTTTTATATAATAATTATCGTCCTTACTCACACTCAATTCATTATTATTATTTATATAATCGTTCTCTAATATTTCAAATTGTTCCGTAAAACCCACATAATAATTTACTGGATTATCCCACATTGTTATCAAATCATAAAACCTGTCTACATCATTGATTTTGGTCTTGTCACCGTCTGTATTATTACCTATCACCCTTGAGTATTTTAATCTCTCAATTTAAAAATCATTTACTACTAATACTCCGCGTCTAAGCACAGGTAAGCATTCAATATAATTATCAACGTTATTATTATTTATTTCTGCACTAAACGATAATTAAAGTCATTACTTTGTTTATTGAAATTACTATTTACTTTACTGAAATTGGCTTTCATAAAATCAAATATGTCATCTAATGACAATTCTTTTTCTTTTATATTTGTTTTTATCACTACAGGAGTAGATTGTGCTTCTGCATTATTCATTAAAATTGATTCGGTTAAGTCAGCGTTAGTTACTGCTTGAACGCTCAAGTCAGCTGTTGGCATTGACTGTCTTAATTCGCCCACACTTGGTGACGGGTCTATTGACACAAGGCCACTCTCACTCATACCTGAGTCTATCAAATTATTTTCTTTTTCGTTGTCAGACATTTTATACTGTTCTATTAAATACTTATTAAATTTTACTTGTACTCTAACATGCACAATTTCTCAATACCTCGTAATTTTATTTTGCGTATGTTGCGTAAATTTTACGTAAGTTATTTTCGGCTTCCGCTAACCCTATTCCATTCTCTGTGCTTTAAAATAGGTCAACTTGGAATAAATACATTATTTATTCCAAATCCTGGTCACGGCACCATTTGTCGTGTTTCCTACGATTTAATTAATTAGAAAATGATCTTAAACTCCCACTTACCTTCTATTTGTCACTCTCTGGCCAGATCGTCTAGTGGTGTAACCCTATTTCGTATAGCGAATTTACCAGCACAGAAAATGAAATTAGGTACTTGAAATGATTATTCTAACACACATATATCAAGTGAAATAACGTATTAATTTATTGTTTTAGGTTGTGATATTCTCTGTTCTCCTTTCTTTCTAATCAACTATAATTATGACTTCTCACTCGATTCTCCAACATTTAAATTAACTGTATTCAATATTGAGGTGAAGCCCCTTTTTACCAACAACAAATTTTAACATATTTTTATTTCTTATATCTAGATTATAATACTAACGAATTAATTAAAGACAACCCAACGTTTTACTCACACACACACTCATTTTGTTACACCCCATTTAAGTTAATGAGCTCAAAAAAAAGTTATAATCGATTAAAATGGATTTACGTGTGGCTACTTCCTTAATGTGTATCCGGACGCCAAAGGTTGTAGTTCTGTCATTTTGATGGTTTATTGTTTCGTCCCAAAAAAGTTATCATAATTAAAATTTAGACTCGTTCTCACTTTACACTTTCACCATATTCGGTCCAAAAAAAAATCAACGTTTCGAATTATTACTTCATTGCATTAACACTGCTTCTACCTTTTTATGTATCATTCTCTAGTCCATATTTTGGAAGTTTTAATAAGTTTTGGCATGTAGGCCTTTTACTGAGAACCGCGCGGTTCACTTGCTGGGATGCAACAGACGTTGTTTTCTGTGCACACTGCGCGAAGGTATTTCTGAAACGTGCCATTAGCGTGAGAAACTTGGCTGACTGTGTGCGCGGTTGATAGCGCGGGCGTGCCCTCCTTGCAATCTACGCATACCAATGCCAATTCACACCCGTCTCGACGCTACAGTCTGTTCACCACACGTATTTGGTTGCAAATAATATTGAAAAGATTTAATTTCCAAAGCCCTATAGGTCTGTACCGTTACAATACCCCCCCAATGAGAGATCTTTTGCCGAAACAGAAGAACTCTCATTGCTAAATCCCTAAGAGGATCGGTGAGGATATGACGCCAACAAAACCCCCCTTTAACACTTTACACATTATGGGTAAACTACCCCCCTAGCTAGGCGACCATGGCTGCACCTGAACGAGATTACTGGACTTCTCTATTCGAGATCCCATCACCGTAAAATCGGGCAGTTACTCACCATAGTACCACCTAACCTTGCATCATTCCGTCAAAAAATCAACACCTGGCCTTATACCATACCAGATCCTCAACCGATATGTTCCCCCTTACATTCATACTGGGTTGCCTTTAGCAAAATACTGGATGCATACACATTTTCATTATCGATTACATATTACGTCCATTTACATTAAAATAAACTTCACAAGCATTCTATAATTGCTTCTACACGAAGTAATTCTCCCTTTCCAAACAACAAAATTTTTTCTGATATTATTTAAAATTAAAATCAATTAATTAAATTTTATTCCACTAGTAAAAACAATCTAGGTCCATGATCAAAGCCCACTTCCACGTTAGTCTACTTTATTTCTTTCCATTCCTTAATTTCATTGCCAATTTAAAATTTTTCCAAAATTGTCCAAAATCTTTCAAATACATTTACTTTATTCTTGTTATATTACTCACACTTATAATAAACAAATAAACAATATAATATAATAAACCATACAATAATAAACAAATTTATTATAATAAACTTATACTAAACAACCTATTTCTACCATAAATTCAAGAATAGCTACACTTGATTACAAAGATAACATAAGATATACATAATGAATCTGCTGACCTCTTTTATACAGATAGTGAACCTCAGAATTTAACATAAACTTCTTTACTGCATTTACTGCAACGATTTTTTTTTTTTTTTTAAAGAATTATCTTGTTATTAAAACTTACTATTCCCTCCTTTACTTATATAAAAAAAAAAAAAACTACAAATCAATTATGAGGCATACATTACGTATCTAACCCCAATCATCAGCTGATCTCTCTGGGTCAGGTGAATGACCTTACCCTAGATACACTTCAAAATTATACAATATAAAATATATGACATATGTTTATAATACTTACACTCTAACATAGTAAAATAATAACATAATAAAACATAGTAAATTCCTTCTCCCCTAGAAATAATCTTTTTCAAAAACCAGTAAAGTCATCTATAAAATATCATAGAGAGCAAAACATGATAAAAATTGTTAATACTGTATCTTTTAATTAATGATTAAAGCAAAACATATTTCAGTCAACTACTTCCGTACAAATCATATACTGTAATAATCTGCCCTTGGACATAATAATCTCTTGATTCAACATAAAATCGTTTGATCCGCCTATCAGCTCATTCAGTTTACGTCAGTTTAAGGTTTCAATTCGTTACTCCCCTGAGTAACCTCCCTACCACACACACTATTGTACCCCCCACTGAACTGTGGCGTTCAGCTGCTTCCACAAGGACGGCATTGGTGGAGGAATTTTAGCATCTCCTTGTCCTTGCTTCAGCCTTACATTTTTCAAAATGCCAGATATTATAATACCTGAATTACATATTTATAACCTTAATGCGGTTCTATCACCTTTTTTTACTGTTCCTACGCGAACAGAGTGATAGCCGCTGTTCCATAGTTTGGTGATTCCCCTGAGTTACCCCCCTTTAAATTTCTAAATTCACCTTTACAACGATAACAGCTATGGTCAGTTAAGGCAGAACGTGACGCAATGAGCCCTGACCATAGCTGTCAAAGCTAAACCAATTCCACGGTCAGGGTTCGGTGAGGCCGTGACCGCCCGAAAAGTTGGGGAATCACAAGTAAAAGATATCTTAGTTTATGATATAGCTACATTTAAAATTTACAATTTACATTGCATGAAATTTCTAGTCTTGGTTTTGCGTTCTAACATCATACATTTCGTTCTTAACTTTGACCTTCATTAACATAATATAGTGAGTACAACAAAATATTTACTTAGTCACTCAAATTAATCTATTCCTACTTACATAGGCTATCATCAACTAACGATTGAATCTTTAATTACATTTAATAAAATAATTGACCGTTTAATAAAAAGGATTCACTCTCTCACTCCATTAAAATAACATTTAATCTGCAGCTGAATAAAATTACAAACATTTCAATTTTAGGTTTAGTTTCAAACTCCATAAACCTTTCATCCCGTTACATTTTATTATTACAAGTCAATTATGAACTTCTATTAATTAATTCCCCATTATTTATCATTTACCATATCATTAACTTTTCCAAAATTTTTCTTTGTTATCAACCTTCCTTTTACATAACCTTTCATTTAAAATTCGCTATTTAGACATTGAACATTTTACTTTCTTTAAATTGCATTATAAAATTCATACTCACAGTATCTCACTCAACACATCTGCTTCCTATTACTGACATAAAATAATAAACAATTCATCACCAATATCACGTACACACTCTATGTACCTTCTGCAACATTATAACATTCATATAATTAATATAACTAAATACATTTTATATCTACTTATTTATTATCAAATTTCAATCTCCTAAAATCATTTAAATTCATTAGCAAAATTCTCTTTATACCACATTTTAAATCAATCAAAATATTTAAACATCTCAAATTATTTTCATTCCATCAATTATTAAAAACACAATATATTTTAATTACCTTCTTTCAAAACAATTACAAGTCATTTAGCATCAACTCTCATTATTTATTTAGTCTATTAAAATATTATTTTTATTATTACATCACTTCCTACTACCTACCCATTGTCTACATTAAATATATTTTACAATACAAACATAATTAATTTCACTATAAATTTATTTACAAATTCTTGTCATTATTTTTCTGTTTACCACACTTCATTTTCTAAGTTAGCAAGGTCGTCACCATAAATTAAAATATGTAAAATGTTCATTTATTGAGTTTATATTCAGCCTCCATCATCATGTATGAGTCTTACTTTTATATAATAATTATCGTCCTTACTCACACTCAATTCATTATTATTATTTATATAATCGTTCTCTAATATTTCAAATTGTTCCGTAAAACCCACATAATAATTTACTGGATTATCCCACATTGTTATCAAATCATAAAACCTGTCTACATCATTGATTTTGGTCTTGTCACCGTCTGTATTATTACCTATCACCCTTGAGTATTTTAATCTCTCAATTTAAAAATCATTTACTACTAATACTCCGCGTCTAAGCACAGGTAAGCATTCAATATAATTATCAACGTTATTATTATTTATTTCTGCACTAAACGATAATTAAAGTCATTACTTTGTTTATTGAAATTACTATTTACTTTACTGAAATTGGCTTTCATAAAATCAAATATGTCATCTAATGACAATTCTTTTTCTTTTATATTTGTTTTTATCACTACAGGAGTAGATTGTGCTTCTGCATTATTCATTAAAATTGATTCGGTTAAGTCAGCGTTAGTTACTGCTTGAACGCTCAAGTCAGCTGTTGGCATTGACTGTCTTAATTCGCCCACACTTGGTGACGGGTCTATTGACACAAGGCCACTCTCACTCATACCTGAGTCTATCAAATTATTTTCTTTTTCGTTGTCAGACATTTTATACTGTTCTATTAAATACTTATTAAATTTTACTTGTACTCTAACATGCACAATTTCTCAATACCTCGTAATTTTATTTTGCGTATGTTGCGTAAATTTTACGTAAGTTATTTTCGGCTTCCGCTAACCCTATTCCATTCTCTGTGCTTTAAAATAGGTCAACTTGGAATAAATACATTATTTATTCCAAATCCTGGTCACGGCACCATTTGTCGTGTTTCCTACGATTTAATTAATTAGAAAATGATCTTAAACTCCCACTTACCTTCTATTTGTCACTCTCTGGCCAGATCGTCTAGTGGTGTAACCCTATTTCGTATAGCGAATTTACCAGCACAGAAAATGAAATTAGGTACTTGAAATGATTATTCTAACACACATATATCAAGTGAAATAACGTATTAATTTATTGTTTTAGGTTGTGATATTCTCTGTTCTCCTTTCTTTCTAATCAACTATAATTATGACTTCTCACTCGATTCTCCAACATTTAAATTAACTGTATTCAATATTGAGGTGAAGCCCCTTTTTACCAACAACAAATTTTAACATATTTTTATTTCTTATATCTAGATTATAATACTAACGAATTAATTAAAGACAACCCAGCGTTTTACTCACACACACACTCATTTTGTTACACCCCATTTAAGTTAATGAGCTCAAAAAAAAGTTATAATCGATTAAAATGGATTTACGTGTGGCTACTTCCTTAATGTGTATCCGGACGCCAAAGGTTGTAGTTCTGTCATTTTGATGGTTTATTGTTTCGTCCCAAAAAAGTTATCATAATTAAAATTTAGACTCGTTCTCACTTTACACTTTCACCATATTCGGTCCAAAAAAAAATCAACGTTTCGAATTATTACTTCATTGCGTTAACACTGCTTCTACCTTTTTATGAATCATTCTCTAGTCCATATTTTGGAAGTTTTAATAAGTTTTGGCATGTAGGCCTTTTACTGAGAACCGCGCGGTTCACTTGCTGGGATGCAACAGACGTTGTTTTCTGTGCACACTGCGCGAAGGTATTTCTGAAACGTGCCATTAGCGTGAGAAACTTGGCTGACTGTGTGCGCGGTTGATAGCGCGGGCGTGCCCTCCTTGCAATCTACGCATACCAATGCCAATTCACACCCGTCTCGACGCTACAGTCTGTTCACCACACGTATTTGGTTGCAAATAATATTGAAAAGATTTAATTTCCAAAGCCCTATAGGTCTGTACCGTTACAATACCCCCCAATGAGAGATCTTCTGCCGAAACAGAAGAACTCTCATTGCTAAATCCCTAAGAGGATCGGTGAGGATATGACGCCAACAAAACCCCCCTTTAACACTTTACACATTATGGGTAAACTACCCCCCTAGCTAGGCGACCATGGCTGCACCTGAACGAGATTACTGGACTTCTCTATTCGAGATCCCATCACCGTAAAATCGGGCAGTTACTCACCATAGTACCACCTAACCTTGCATCATTCCGTCAAAAAATCAACACCTGGCCTTATACCATACCAGATCCTCAACCGATATATTCCCCCTTACATTCATACTGGGTTGCCTTTAGCAAAATACTGGATGCATACACATTTTCATTATCGATTACATATCACGTCCATTTACATTAAAATAAACTTCACAAGCATTCTATAATTGCTTCTACACGAAGTAATTCTCCCTTTCCAAACAACAAAATTTTTTCTGATATTATTTAAAATTAAAATCAATTAATTAAATTTTATTCCACTAGTAAAAACAATCTAGGTCCATGATCAAAACCCACTTCCACGTTAGTCTACTTTATTTCTTTCCATTCCTTAATTTCATTGCCAATTTAAAATTTTTCCAAAATTGTCCAAAATCTTTCAAATACATTTACTTTATTCTTGTTATATTACTCACACTTATAATAAACAAATAAACAATATAATATAATAAACCATACAATAATAAACAAATTTATTATAATAAACTTATACTAAACAACCTATTTCTACCATAAATTCAAGAATAGCTACACTTGATTACAAAGATAACATAAGATATACATAATGAATCTGCTGACCTCTTTTATACAGATAGTGAACCTCAGAATTTAACATAAACTTCTTTACTGCATTTACTGCAACGATTTTTTTTTTTTTTTAAAAGAATTATCTTGTTATTAAAACTTACTATTCCCTCCTTTACTTATATAAAAAAAAAAAACTACAAATCAATTATGAGGCATACATTACGTATCTAACCCCAATCATCAGCTGATCTCTCTGGGTCAGGTGAATGACCTTACCCTAGATACACTTCAAAATTATACAATATAAAATATATGACATATGTTTATAATACTTACACTCTAACATAGTAAAATAATAACATAATAAAACATAATAAATTCCTTCTCCCCTAGAAATAATCTTTTTCAAAAACCAGTAAAGTCATCTATAAAATATCATAGAGAGCAAAACATGATAAAAATTGTTAATACTGTATCTTTTAATTAATGATTAAAGCAAAACATATTTCAGTCAACTACTTCCGTACAAATCATATACTGTAATAATCTGCCCTTGGACATAATAATCTCTTGATTCAACATAAAATCGTTTGATCCGCCTATCAGCTCATTCAGTTTACGTCAGTTTAAGGTTTCAATTCGTTACTCCCCTGAGTAACCTCCCTACCACACACACTATTGTACCCCCCACTGAACTGTGGCGTTCAGCTGCTTCCACAAGGACGGCATTGGTGGAGGAATTTTAGCATCTCCTTGTCCTTGCTTCAGCCTTACATTTTTCAAAATGCCAGATATTATAATACCTGAATTACATATTTATAACCTTAATGCGGTTCTATCACCTTTTTTTACTGTTCCTACGCGAACAGAGTGATAGCCGCTGTTCCATAGTTTGGTGATTCCCGTGAGTTACCCCCCTTTAAATTTCTAAATTCACCTTTACAACGATAACAGCTATGGTCAGTTAAGGCAGAACGTGACGCAATGAGCCCTGACCATAGCTGTCAAAGCTAAACCAATTCCACGGTCAGGGTTCGGTGAGGCCGTGACCGCCCGAAAAGTTGGGGAATCACAAGTAAAAGATATCTTAGTTTATGATATAGCTACATTTAAAATTTACAATTTACATTGCATGAAATTTCTAGTCTTGGTTTTGCGTTCTAACATCATACATTTCGTTCTTAACTTTGACCTTCATTAACATAATATAGTGAGTACAACAAAATATTTACTTAGTCACTCAAATTAATCTATTCCTACTTACATAGGCTATCATCAACTAACGATTGAATCTTTAATTACATTTAATAAAATAATTGACCGTTTAATAAAAAGGATTCACTCTCTCACTCCATTAAAATAACATTTAATCTGCAGCTGAATAAAATTACAAACATTTCAATTTTAGGTTTAGTTTCAAACTCCATAAACCTTTCATCCCGTTACATTTTATTATTACAAGTCAATTATGAACTTCTATTAATTAATTCCCCATTATTTATCATTTACCATATCATTAACTTTTCCAAAATTTTTCTTTGTTATCAACCTTCCTTTTACATAACCTTTCATTTAAAATTCGCTATTTAGACATTGAACATTTTACTTTCTTTAAATTGCATTATAAAATTCATACTCACAGTATCTCACTCAACACATCTGCTTCCTATTACTGACATAAAATAATAAACAATTCATCACCAATATCACGTACACACTCTATGTACCTTCTGCAACATTATAACATTCATATAATTAATATAACTAAATACATTTTATATCTACTTATTTATTATCAAATTTCAATCTCCTAAAATCATTTAAATTCATTAGCAAAATTCTCTTTATACCACATTTTAAATCAATCAAAATATTTAAACATCTCAAATTATTTTCATTCCATCAATTATTAAAAACACAATATATTTTAATTACCTTCTTTCAAAACAATTACAAGTCATTTAGCATCAACTCTCATTATTTATTTAGTCTATTAAAATATTATTTTTATTATTACATCACTTCCTACTACCTACCCATTGTCTACATTAAATATATTTTACAATACAAACATAATTAATTTCACTATAAATTTATTTACAAATTCTTGTCATTATTTTTCTGTTTACCACACTTCATTTTCTAAGTTAGCAAGGTCGTCACCATAAATTAAAATATGTAAAATGTTCATTTATTGAGTTTATATTCAGCCTCCATCATCATGTATGAGTCTTACTTTTATATAATAATTATCGTCCTTACTCACACTCAATTCATTATTATTATTTATATAATCGTTCTCTAATATTTCAAATTGTTCCGTAAAACCCACATAATAATTTACTGGATTATCCCACATTGTTATCAAATCATAAAACCTGTCTACATCATTGATTTTGGTCTTGTCACCGTCTGTATTATTACCTATCACCCTTGAGTATTTTAATCTCTCAATTTAAAAATCATTTACTACTAATACTCCGCGTCTAAGCACAGGTAAGCATTCAATATAATTATCAACGTTATTATTCTTTATTTCTGCACTAAACGATAATTAAAGTCATTACTTTGTTTATTGAAATTACTATTTACTTTACTGAAATTGGCTTTCATAAAATCAAATATGTCATCTAATGACAATTCTTTTTCTTTTATATTTGTTTTTATCACTACAGGAGTAGATTGTGCTTCTGCATTATTCATTAAAATTGATTCGGTTAAGTCAGCGTTAGTTACTGCTTGAACGCTCAAGTCAGCTGTTGGCATTGACTGTCTTAATTCGCCCACACTTGGTGACGGGTCTATTGACACAAGGCCACTCTCACTCATACCTGAGTCTATCAAATTATTTTCTTTTTCGTTGTCAGACATTTTATACTGTTCTATTAAATACTTATTAAATTTTACTTGTACTCTAACATGCACAATTTCTCAATACCTCGTAATTTTATTTTGCGTATGTTGCGTAAATTTTACGTAAGTTATTTTCGGCTTCCGCTAACCCTATTCCATTCTCTGTGCTTTAAAATAGGTCAACTTGGAATAAATACATTATTTATTCCAAATCCTGGTCACGGCACCATTTGTCGTGTTTCCTACGATTTAATTAATTAGAAAATGATCTTAAACTCCCACTTACCTTCTATTTGTCACTCTCTGGCCAGATCGTCTAGTGGTGTAACCCTATTTCGTATAGCGAATTTACCAGCACAGAAAATGAAATTAGGTACTTGAAATGATTATTCTAACACACATATATCAAGTGAAATAACGTATTAATTTATTGTTTTAGGTTGTGATATTCTCTGTTCTCCTTTCTTTCTAATCAACTATAATTATGACTTCTCACTCGATTCTCCAACATTTAAATTAACTGTATTCAATATTGAGGTGAAGCCCCTTTTTACCAACAACAAATTTTAACATATTTTTATTTCTTATATCTAGATTATAATACTAACGAATTAATTAAAGACAACCCAGCGTTTTACTCACACACACACTCATTTTGTTACACCCCATTTAAGTTAATGAGCTCAAAAAAAAGTTATAATCGATTAAAATGGATTTACGTGTGGCTACTTCCTTAATGTGTATCCGGACGCCAAAGGTTGTAGTTCTGTCATTTTGATGGTTTATTGTTTCGTCCCAAAAAAGTTATCATAATTAAAATTTAGACTCGTTCTCACTTTACACTTTCACCATATTCGGTCCAAAAAAAAATCAACGTTTCGAATTATTACTTCATTGCGTTAACACTGCTTCTACCTTTTTATGAATCATTCTCTAGTCCATATTTTGGAAGTTTTAATAAGTTTTGGCATGTAGGCCTTTTACTGAGAACCGCGCGGTTCACTTGCTGGGATGCAACAGACGTTGTTTTCTGTGCACACTGCGCGAAGGTATTTCTGAAACGTGCCATTAGCGTGAGAAACTTGGCTGACTGTGTGCGCGGTTGATAGCGCGGGCGTGCCCTCCTTGCAATCTACGCATACCAATGCCAATTCACACCCGTCTCGACGCTACAGTCTGTTCACCACACGTATTTGGTTGCAAATAATATTGAAAAGATTTAATTTCCAAAGCCCTATAGGTCTGTACCGTTACAATACCCCCCAATGAGAGATCTTCTGCCGAAACAGAAGAACTCTCATTGCTAAATCCCTAAGAGGATCGGTGAGGATATGACGCCAACAAAACCCCCCTTTAACACTTTACACATTATGGGTAAACTACCCCCCTTGCTAGGCGACCATGGCTGCACCTGAACGAGATTACTGGACTTCTCTATTCGAGATCCCATCACCGTAAAATCGGGCAGTTACTCACCATAGTACCACCTAACCTTGCATCATTCCGTCAAAAAATCAACACCTGGCCTTATACCATACCAGATCCTCAACCGATATGTTCCCCCTTACATTCATACTGGGTTGCCTTTAGCAAAATACTGGATGCATACACATTTTCATTATCGATTACATATCACGTCCATTTACATTAAAATAAACTTCACAAGCATTCTATAATTGCTTCTACACGAAGTAATTCTCCCTTTCCAAACAACAAAATTTTTTCTGATATTATTTAAAATTAAAATCAATTAATTAAATTTTATTCCACTAGTAAAAACAATCTAGGTCCATGATCAAAACCCACTTCCACGTTAGTCTACTTTATTTCTTTCCATTCCTTAATTTCATTGCCAATTTAAAATTTTTCCAAAATTGTCCAAAATCTTTCAAATACATTTACTTTATTCTTGTTATATTACTCACACTTATAATAAACAAATAAACAATATAATATAATAAACCATACAATAATAAACAAATTTATTATAATAAACTTATACTAAACAACCTATTTCTACCATAAATTCAAGAATAGCTACACTTGATTACAAAGATAACATAAGATATACATAATGAATCTGCTGACCTCTTTTATACAGATAGTGAACCTCAGAATTTAACATAAACTTCTTTACTGCATTTACTGCAACGATTTTTTTTTTTTTTTTAAAAGAATTATCTTGTTATTAAAACTTACTATTCCCTCCTTTACTTATATAAAAAAAAAAAACTACAAATCAATTATGAGGCATACATTACGTATCTAACCCCAATCATCAGCTGATCTCTCTGGGTCAGGTGAATGACCTTACCCTAGATACACTTCAAAATTATACAATATAAAATATATGACATATGTTTATAATACTTACACTCTAACATAGTAAAATAATAACATAATAAAACATAATAAATTCCTTCTCCCCTAGAAATAATCTTTTTCAAAAACCAGTAAAGTCATCTATAAAATATCATAGAGAGCAAAACATGATAAAAATTGTTAATACTGTATCTTTTAATTAATGATTAAAGCAAAACATATTTCAGTCAACTACTTCCGTACAAATCATATACTGTAATAATCTGCCCTTGGACATAATAATCTCTTGATTCAACATAAAATCGTTTGATCCGCCTATCAGCTCATTCAGTTTACGTCAGTTTAAGGTTTCAATTCGTTACTCCCCTGAGTAACCTCCCTACCACACACACTATTGTACCCCCCACTGAACTGTGGCGTTCAGCTGCTTCCACAAGGACGGCATTGGTGGAGGAATTTTAGCATCTCCTTGTCCTTGCTTCAGCCTTACATTTTTCAAAATGCCAGATATTATAATACCTGAATTACATATTTATAACCTTAATGCGGTTCTATCACCTTTTTTTACTGTTCCTACGCGAACAGAGTGATAGCCGCTGTTCCATAGTTTGGTGATTCCCCTGAGTTACCCCCCTTTAAATTTCTAAATTCACCTTTACAACGATAACAGCTATGGTCAGTTAAGGCAGAACGTGACGCAATGAGCCCTGACCATAGCTGTCAAAGCTAAACCAATTCCACGGTCAGGGTTCGGTGAGGCCGTGACCGCCCGAAAAGTTGGGGAATCACAAGTAAAAGATATCTTAGTTTATGATATAGCTACATTTAAAATTTACAATTTACATTGCATGAAATTTCTAGTCTTGGTTTTGCGTTCTAACATCATACATTTCGTTCTTAACTTTGACCTTCATTAACATAATATAGTGAGTACAACAAAATATTTACTTAGTCACTCAAATTAATCTATTCCTACTTACATAGGCTATCATCAACTAACGATTGAATCTTTAATTACATTTAATAAAGTAATTGACCGTTTAATAAAAAGCATTCACTCTCACTCCATTAAAATAACATTTAATCTGCAGCTGAATAAAATTACAAACATTTCAATTTTAGGTTTAGTTTCAAACTCCATAAACCTTTCATCCCGTTACATTTTATTATTACAAGTCAATTATGAACTTCTATTAATTAATTCCCCATTATTTATCATTTACCATATCATTAACTTTTCCAAAATTTTTCTTTGTTATCAACCTTCCTTTTACATAACCTTTCATTTAAAATTCGCTATTTAGACATTGAACATTTTACTTTCTTTAAATTGCATTATAAAATTCATACTCACAGTATCTCACTCAACACATCTGCTTCCTATTACTGACATAAAATAATAAACAATTCATCACCAATATCACGTACACACTCTATGTACCTTCTGCAACATTATAACATTCATATAATTAATATAACTAAATACATTTTATATCTACTTATTTATTATCAAATTTCAATCTCCTAAAATCATTTAAATTCATTAGCAAAATTCTCTTTATACCACATTTTAAATCAATCAAAATATTGAAACATCTCAAATTATTTTCATTCCATCAATTATTAAAAACACAATATATTTTAATTACCTTCTTTCAAAACAATTACAAGTCATTTAGCATCAACTCTCATTATTTATTTAGTCTATTAAAATATTATTTTTATTATTACATCATTTCCTACTACCTACCCATTGTCTACATTAAATATATTTTACAATACAAACATAATTAATTTCACTATAAATTTATTTACAAATTCTTGTCATTATTTTTCTGTTTACCACACTTCATTTTCTAAGTTAGCAAGGTCGTCACCATAAATTAAAATATGTAAAATGTTCATTTATTGAGTTTATATTCAGCCTCCATCATCATGTATGAGTCTTACTTTTATATAATAATTATCGTCCTTACTCACACTCAATTCATTATTATTATTTATATAATCGTTCTCTAATATTTCAAATTGTTCCGTAAAACCCACATAATAATTTACTGGATTATCCCACATTGTTATCAAATCATAAAACCTGTCTACATCATTGATTTTGGTCTTGTCACCGTCTGTATTATTACCTATCACCCTTGAGTATTTTAATCTCTCAATTTAAAAATCATTTACTACTAATACTCCGCGTCTAAGCACAGGTAAGCATTCAATATAATTATCAACGTTATTATTATTTATTTCTGCACTAAACGATAATTAAAGTCATTACTTTGTTTATTGAAATTACTATTTACTTTACTGAAATTGGCTTTCATAAAATCAAATATGTCATCTAATGACAATTCTTTTTCTTTTATATTTGTTTTTATCACTACAGGAGTAGATTGTGCTTCTGCATTATTCATTAAAATTGATTCGGTTAAGTCAGCGTTAGTTACTGCTTGAACGCTCAAGTCAGCTGTTGGCATTGACTGTCTTAATTCGCCCACACTTGGTGACGGGTCTATTGACACAAGGCCACTCTCACTCATACCTGAGTCTATCAAATTATTTTCTTTTTTGTTGTCAGACATTTTATACTGTTCTATTAAATACTTATTAAATTTTACTTGTACTCTAACATGCACAATTTCTCAATACCTCGTAATTTTATTTTGCGTATGTTGCGTAAATTTTACGTAAGTTATTTTCGGCTTCCGCTAACCCTATTCCATTCTCTGTGCTTTAAAATAGGTCAACTTGGAATAAATACATTATTTATTCCAAATCCTGGTCACGGCACCATTTGTCGTGTTTCCTACGATTTAATTAATTAGAAAATGATCTTAAACTCCCACTTACCTTCTATTTGTCACTCTCTGGCCAGATCGTCTAGTGGTGTAACCCTATTTCGTATAGCGAATTTACCAGCACAGAAAATGAAATTAGGTACTTGAAATGATTATTCTAACACACATATATCAAGTGAAATAACGTATTAATTTATTGTTTTAGGTTGTGATATTCTCTGTTCTCCTTTCTTTCTAATCAACTATAATTATGACTTCTCACTCGATTCTCCAACATTTAAATTAACTGTATTCAATATTGAGGTGAAGCCCCTTTTTACCAACAACAAATTTTAACATATTTTTATTTCTTATATCTAGATTATAATACTAACGAATTAATTAAAGACAACCCAACGTTTTACTCACACACACACTCATTTTGTTACACCCCATTTAAGTTAATGAGCTCAAAAAAAAGTTATAATCGATTAAAATGGATTTACGTGTGGCTACTTCCTTAATGTGTATCCGGACGCCAAAGGTTGTAGTTCTGTCATTTTGATGGTTTATTGTTTCGTCCCAAAAAAGTTATCATAATTAAAATTTAGACTCGTTCTCACTTTACACTTTCACCATATTCGGTCCAAAAAAAAATCAACGTTTCGAATTATTACTTCATTGCATTAACACTGCTTCTACCTTTTTATGTATCATTCTCTAGTCCATATTTTGGAAGTTTTAATAAGTTTTGGCATGTAGGCCTTTTACTGAGAACCGCGTGGTTCACTTGCTGGGATGCAACAGACGTTGTTTTCTGTGCACACTGCGCGAAGGTATTTCTGAAACGTGCCATTAGCGTGAGAAACTTGGCTGACTGTGTGCGCGGTTGATAGCGCGGGCGTGCCCTCCTTGCAATCTACGCATACCAATGCCAATTCACACCCGTCTCGACGCTACAGTCTGTTCACCACACGTATTTGGTTGCAAATAATATTGAAAAGATTTAATTTCCAAAGCCCTATAGGTCTGTACCGTTACAATACCCCCCCAATGAGAGATCTTCTGCCGAAACAGAAGAACTCTCATTGCTAAATCCCTAAGAGGATCGGTGAGGATATGACGCCAACAAAACCCCCCTTTAACACTTTACACATTATGGGTAAACTACCCCCCTTGCTAGGCGACCATGGCTGCACCTGAACGAGATTACTGGACTTCTCTATTCGAGATCCCATCACCGTAAAATCGGGCAGTTACTCACCATAGTACCACCTAACCTTGCATCATTCCGTCAAAAAATCAACACCTGGCCTTATACCATACTAGATCCTCAACCGATATGTTCCCCCTTACATTCATACTGGGTTGCCTTTAGCAAAATACTGGATGCATACACATTTTCATTATCGATTACATATCACGTCCATTTACATTAAAATAAACTTCACAAGCATTCTATAATTGCTTCTACACGAAGTAATTCTCCCTTTCCAAACAACAAAATTTTTTCTGATATTATTTAAAATTAAAATCAATTAATTAAATTTTATTCCACTAGTAAAAACAATCTAGGTCCATGATCAAAACCCACTTCCACGTTAGTCTACTTTATTTCTTTCCATTCCTTAATTTCATTGCCAATTTAAAATTTTTCCAAAATTGTCCAAAATCTTTCAAATACATTTACTTTATTCTTGTTATATTACTCACACTTATAATAAACAAATAAACAATATAATATAATAAACCATACAATAATAAACAAATTTATTATAATAAACTTATACTAAACAACCTATTTCTACCATAAATTCAAGAATAGCTACACTTGATTACAAAGATAACATAAGATATACATAATGAATCTGCTGACCTCTTTTATACAGATAGTGAACCTCAGAATTTAACATAAAAAACTTCTTTACTGCATTTACTGCAACGATTTTTTTTTTTTTTAAAAGAATTATCTTGTTATTAAAACTTACTATTCCCTCCTTTACTTATATAAAAAAAAAAAACTACAAATCAATTATGAGGCATACATTACGTATCTAACCCCAATCATCAGCTGATCTCTCTGGGTCAGGTGAATGACCTTACCCTAGATACACTTCAAAATTATACAATATAAAATATATGACATATGTTTATAATACTTACACTCTAACATAGTAAAATAATAACATAATAAAACATAATAAATTCCTTCTCCCCTAGAAATAATCTTTTTCAAAAACCAGTAAAGTCATCTATAAAATATCATAGAGAGCAAAACATGATAAAAATTGTTAATACTGTATCTTTTAATTAATGATTAAAGCAAAACATATTTCAGTCAACTACTTCCGTACAAATCATATACTGTAATAATCTGCCCTTGGACATAATAATCTCTTGATTCAACATAAAATCGTTTGATCCGCCTATCAGCTCATTCAGTTTACGTCAGTTTAAGGTTTCAATTCGTTACTCCCCTGAGTAACCTCCCTACCACACACACTATTGTACCCCCCACTGAACTGTGGCGTTCAGCTGCTTCCACAAGGACGGCATTGGTGGAGGAATTTTAGCATCTCCTTGTCCTTGCTTCAGCCTTACATTTTCAAAATGCCAGATATTATAATACCTGAATTACATATTTATAACCTTAATGCGGTTCTATCACCTTTTTTTACTGTTCCTACGCGAACAGAGTGATAGCCGCTGTTCCATAGTTTGGTGATTCCCCTGAGTTACCCCCCTTTAAATTTCTAAATTCACCTTTACAACGATAACAGCTATGGTCAGTTAAGGCAGAACGTGACGCAATGAGCCCTGACCATAGCTGTCAAAGCTAAACCAATTCCACGGTCAGGGTTCGGTGAGGCCGTGACCGCCCGAAAAGTTGGGGAATCACAAGTAAAAGATATCTTAGTTTATGATATAGCTACATTTAAAATTTACAATTTACATTGCATGAAATTTCTAGTCTTGGTTTTGCGTTCTAACATCATACATTTCGTTCTTAACTTTGACCTTCATTAACATAATATAGTGAGTACAACAAAATATTTACTTAGTCACTCAAATTAATCTATTCCTACTTACATAGGCTATCATCAACTAACGATTGAATCTTTAATTACATTTAATAAAGTAATTGACCGTTTAATAAAAAGGATTCACTCTCACTCCATTAAAATAACATTTAATCTGCAGCTGAATAAAATTACAAACATTTCAATTTTAGGTTTAGTTTCAAACTCCATAAACCTTTCATCCCGTTACATTTTATTATTACAAGTCAATTATGAACTTCTATTAATTAATTCCCCATTATTTATCATTTACCATATCATTAACTTTTCCAAAATTTTTCTTTGTTATCAACCTTCCTTTTACATAACCTTTCATTTAAAATTCGCTATTTAGACATTGAACATTTTACTTTCTTTAAATTGCATTATAAAATTCATACTCACAGTATCTCACTCAACACATCTGCTTCCTATTACTGACATAAAATAATAAACAATTCATCACCAATATCACGTACACACTCTATGTACCTTCTGCAACATTATAACATTCATATAATTAATATAACTAAATACATTTTATATCTACTTATTTATTATCAAATTTCAATCTCCTAAAATCATTTAAATTCATTAGCAAAATTCTCTTTATACCACATTTTAAATCAATCAAAATATTGAAACATCTCAAATTATTTTCATTCCATCAATTATTAAAAACACAATATATTTTAATTACCTTCTTTCAAAACAATTACAAGTCATTTAGCATCAACTCTCATTATTTATTTAGTCTATTAAAATATTATTTTTATTATTACATCATTTCCTACTACCTACCCATTGTCTACATTAAATATATTTTACAATACAAACATAATTAATTTCACTATAAATTTATTTACAAATTCTTGTCATTATTTTTCTGTTTACCACACTTCATTTTCTAAGTTAGCAAGGTCGTCACCATAAATTAAAATATGTAAAATGTTCATTTATTGAGTTTATATTCAGCCTCCATCATCATGTATGAGTCTTACTTTTATATAATAATTATCGTCCTTACTCACACTCAATTCATTATTATTATTTATATAATCGTTCTCTAATATTTCAAATTGTTCCGTAAAACCCACATAATAATTTACTGGATTATCCCACATTGTTATCAAATCATAAAACCTGTCTACATCATTGATTTTGGTCTTGTCACCGTCTGTATTATTACCTATCACCCTTGAGTATTTTAATCTCTCAATTTAAAAATCATTTACTACTAATACTCCGCGTCTAAGCACAGGTAAGCATTCAATATAATTATCAACGTTATTATTATTTATTTCTGCACTAAACGATAATTAAAGTCATTACTTTGTTTATTGAAATTACTATTTACTTTACTGAAATTGGCTTTCATAAAATCAAATATGTCATCTAATGACAATTCTTTTTCTTTTATATTTGTTTTTATCACTACAGGAGTAGATTGTGCTTCTGCATTATTCATTAAAATTGATTCGGTTAAGTCAGCGTTAGTTACTGCTTGAACGCTCAAGTCAGCTGTTGGCATTGACTGTCTTAATTCGCCCACACTTGGTGACGGGTCTATTGACACAAGGCCACTCTCACTCATACCTGAGTCTATCAAATTATTTTCTTTTTTGTTGTCAGACATTTTATACTGTTCTATTAAATACTTATTAAATTTTACTTGTACTCTAACATGCACAATTTCTCAATACCTCGTAATTTTATTTTGCGTATGTTGCGTAAATTTTACGTAAGTTATTTTCGGCTTCCGCTAACCCTATTCCATTCTCTGTGCTTTAAAATAGGTCAACTTGGAATAAATACATTATTTATTCCAAATCCTGGTCACGGCACCATTTGTCGTGTTTCCTACGATTTAATTAATTAGAAAATGATCTTAAACTCCCACTTACCTTCTATTTGTCACTCTCTGGCCAGATCGTCTAGTGGTGTAACCCTATTTCGTATAGCGAATTTACCAGCACAGAAAATGAAATTAGGTACTTGAAATGATTATTCTAACACACATATATCAAGTGAAATAACGTATTAATTTATTGTTTTAGGTTGTGATATTCTCTGTTCTCCTTTCTTTCTAATCAACTATAATTATGACTTCTCACTCGATTCTCCAACATTTAAATTAACTGTATTCAATATTGAGGTGAAGCCCCTTTTTACCAACAACAAATTTTAACATATTTTTATTTCTTATATCTAGATTATAATACTAACGAATTAATTAAAGACAACCCAACGTTTTACTCACACACACACTCATTTTGTTACACCCCATTTAAGTTAATGAGCTCAAAAAAAAGTTATAATCGATTAAAATGGATTTACGTGTGGCTACTTCCTTAATGTGTATCCGGACGCCAAAGGTTGTAGTTCTGTCATTTTGATGGTTTATTGTTTCGTCCCAAAAAAGTTATCATAATTAAAATTTAGACTCGTTCTCACTTTACACTTTCACCATATTCGGTCCAAAAAAAAATCAACGTTTCGAATTATTACTTCATTGCATTAACACTGCTTCTACCTTTTTATGTATCATTCTCTAGTCCATATTTTGGAAGTTTTAATAAGTTTTGGCATGTAGGCCTTTTACTGAGAACCGCGTGGTTCACTTGCTGGGATGCAACAGACGTTGTTTTCTGTGCACACTGCGCGAAGGTATTTCTGAAACGTGCCATTAGCGTGAGAAACTTGGCTGACTGTGTGCGCGGTTGATAGCGCGGGCGTGCCCTCCTTGCAATCTACGCATACCAATGCCAATTCACACCCGTCTCGACGCTACAGTCTGTTCACCACACGTATTTGGTTGCAAATAATATTGAAAAGATTTAATTTCCAAAGCCCTATATGTCTGTACCGTTACAATACCCCCCCAATGAGAGATCTTTTGCCGAAACAGAAGAACTCTCATTGCTAAATCCCTAAGAGGATCGGTGAGGATATGACGCCAACAAAACCCCCCTTTAACACTTTACACATTATGGGTAAACTACCCCCCTAGCTAGGCGACCATGGCTGCACCTGAACGAGATTACTGGACTTCTCTATTCGAGATCCCATCACCGTAAAATCGGGCAGTTACTCACCATAGTACCACCTAACCTTGCATCATTCCGTCAAAAAATCAACACCTGGCCTTATACCATACCAGATCCTCAACCGATATGTTCCCCCTTACATTCATACTGGGTTGCCTTTAGCAAAATACTGGATGCATACACATTTTCATTATCGATTACATATTACGTCCATTTACATTAAAATAAACTTCACAAGCATTCTATAATTGCTTCTACACGAAGTAATTCTCCCTTTCCAAACAACAAAATTTTTTCTGATATTATTTAAAATTAAAATCAATTAATTAAATTTTATTCCACTAGTAAAAACAATCTAGGTCCATGATCAAAACCCACTTCCACGTTAGTCTACTTTATTTCTTTCCATTCCTTAATTTCATTGCCAATTTAAAATTTTTCCAAAATTGTCCAAAATCTTTCAAATACATTTACTTTATTCTTGTTATATTACTCACACTTATAATAAACAAATAAACAATATAATATAATAAACCATACAATAATAAACAAATTTATTATAATAAACTTATACTAAACAACCTATTTCTACCATAAATTCAAGAATAGCTACACTTGATTACAAAGATAACATAAGATATACATAATGAATCTGCTGACCTCTTTTATACAGATAGTGAACCTCAGAATTTAACATAAACTTCTTTACTGCATTTACTGCAACGATTTTTTTTTTTTTTTTAAAGAATTATCTTGTTATTAAAACTTACTATTCCCTCCTTTACTTATATAAAAAAAAAAAACTACAAATCAATTATGAGGCATACATTACGTATCTAACCCCAATCATCAGCTGATCTCTCTGGGTCAGGTGAATGACCTTACCCTAGATACACTTCAAAATTATACAATATAAAATATATGACATATGTTTATAATACTTACACTCTAACATAGTAAAATAATAACATAATAAAACATAATAAATTCCTTCTCCCCTAGAAATAATCTTTTTCAAAAACCAGTAAAGTCATCTATAAAATATCATAGAGAGCAAAACATGATAAAAATTGTTAATACTGTATCTTTTAATTAATGATTAAAGCAAAACATATTTCAGTCAACTACTTCCGTACAAATCATATACTGTAATAATCTGCCCTTGGACATAATAATCTCTTGATTCAACATAAAATCGTTTGATCCGCCTATCAGCTCATTCAGTTTACGTCAGTTTAAGGTTTCAATTCGTTACTCCCCTGAGTAACCTCCCTACCACACACACTATTGTACCCCCCACTGAACTGTGGCGTTCAGCTGCTTCCACAAGGACGGCATTGGTGGAGGAATTTTAGCATCTCCTTGTCCTTGCTTCAGCCTTACATTTTTCAAAATGCCAGATATTATAATACCTGAATTACATATTTATAACCTTAATGCGGTTCTATCACCTTTTTTTACTGTTCCTACGCGAACAGAGTGATAGCCGCTGTTCCATAGTTTGGTGATTCCCCTGAGTTACCCCCTTTAAATTTCTAAATTCACCTTTACAACGATAACAGCTATGGTCAGTTAAGGCAGAACGTGACGCAATGAGCCCTGACCATAGCTGTCAAAGCTAAACCAATTCCACGGTCAGGGTTCGGTGAGGCCGTGACCGCCCGAAAAGTTGGGGAATCACAAGTAAAAGATATCTTAGTTTATGATATAGCTACATTTAAAATTTACAATTTACATTGCATGAAATTTCTAGTCTTGGTTTTGCGTTCTAACATCATACATTTCGTTCTTAACTTTGACCTTCATTAACATAATATAGTGAGTACAACAAAATATTTACTTAGTCACTCAAATTAATCTATTCCTACTTACATAGGCTATCATCAACTAACGATTGAATCTTTAATTACATTTAATAAAATAATTGACCGTTTAATAAAAAGGATTCACTCTCACTCCATTAAAATAACATTTAATCTGCAGCTGAATAAAATTACAAACATTTCAATTTTAGGTTTAGTTTCAAACTCCATAAACCTTTCATCCCGTTACATTTTATTATTACAAGTCAATTATGAACTTCTATTAATTAATTCCCCATTATTTATCATTTACCATATCATTAACTTTTCCAAAATTTTTCTTTGTTATCAACCTTCCTTTTACATAACCTTTCATTTAAAATTCGCTATTTAGACATTGAACATTTTACTTTCTTTAAATTGCATTATAAAATTCATACTCACAGTATCTCACTCAACACATCTGCTTCCTATTACTGACATAAAATAATAAACAATTCATCACCAATATCACGTACACACTCTATGTACCTTCTGCAACATTATAACATTCATATAATTAATATAACTAAATACATTTTATATCTACTTATTTATTATCAAATTTCAATCTCCTAAAATCATTTAAATTCATTAGCAAAATTCTCTTTATACCACATTTTAAATCAATCAAAATATTTAAACATCTCAAATTATTTTCATTCCATCAATTATTAAAAACACAATATATTTTAATTACCTTCTTTCAAAACAATTACAAGTCATTTAGCATCAACTCTCATTATTTATTTAGTCTATTAAAATATTATTTTTATTATTACATCACTTCCTACTACCTACCCATTGTCTACATTAAATATATTTTACAATACAAACATAATTAATTTCACTATAAATTTATTTACAAATTCTTGTCATTATTTTTCTGTTTACCACACTTCATTTTCTAAGTTAGCAAGGTCGTCACCATAAATTAAAATATGTAAAATGTTCATTTATTGAGTTTATATTCAGCCTCCATCATCATGTATGAGTCTTACTTTTATATAATAATTATCGTCCTTACTCACACTCAATTCATTATTATTATTTATATAATCGTTCTCTAATATTTCAAATTGTTCCGTAAAACCCACATAATAATTTACTGGATTATCCCACATTGTTATCAAATCATAAAACCTGTCTACATCATTGATTTTGGTCTTGTCACCGTCTGTATTATTACCTATCACCCTTGAGTATTTTAATCTCTCAATTTAAAAATCATTTACTACTAATACTCCGCGTCTAAGCACAGGTAAGCATTCAATATAATTATCAACGTTATTATTATTTATTTCTGCACTAAACGATAATTAAAGTCATTACTTTGTTTATTGAAATTACTATTTACTTTACTGAAATTGGCTTTCATAAAATCAAATATGTCATCTAATGACAATTCTTTTTCTTTTATATTTGTTTTTATCACTACAGGAGTAGATTGTGCTTCTGCATTATTCATTAAAATTGATTCGGTTAAGTCAGCGTTAGTTACTGCTTGAACGCTCAAGTCAGCTGTTGGCATTGACTGTCTTAATTCGCCCACACTTGGTGACGGGTCTATTGACACAAGGCCACTCTCACTCATACCTGAGTCTATCAAATTATTTTCTTTTTCGTTGTCAGACATTTTATACTGTTCTATTAAATACTTATTAAATTTTACTTGTACTCTAACATGCACAATTTCTCAATACCTCGTAATTTTATTTTGCGTATGTTGCGTAAATTTTACGTAAGTTATTTTCGGCTTCCGCTAACCCTATTCCATTCTCTGTGCTTTAAAATAGGTCAACTTGGAATAAATACATTATTTATTCCAAATCCTGGTCACGGCACCATTTGTCGTGTTTCCTACGATTTAATTAATTAGAAAATGATCTTAAACTCCCACTTACCTTCTATTTGTCACTCTCTGGCCAGATCGTCTAGTGGTGTAACCCTATTTCGTATAGCGAATTTACCAGCACAGAAAATGAAATTAGGTACTTGAAATGATTATTCTAACACACATATATCAAGTGAAATAACGTATTAATTTATTGTTTTAGGTTGTGATATTCTCTGTTCTCCTTTCTTTCTAATCAACTATAATTATGACTTCTCACTCGATTCTCCAACATTTAAATTAACTGTATTCAATATTGAGGTGAAGCCCCTTTTTACCAACAACAAATTTTAACATATTTTTATTTCTTATATCTAGATTATAATACTAACGAATTAATTAAAGACAACCCAACGTTTTACTCACACACACACTCATTTTGTTACACCCCATTTAAGTTAATGAGCTCAAAAAAAAGTTATAATCGATTAAAATGGATTTACGTGTGGCTACTTCCTTAATGTGTATCCGGACGCCAAAGGTTGTAGTTCTGTCATTTTGATGGTTTATTGTTTCGTCCCAAAAAAGTTATCATAATTAAAATTTAGACTCGTTCTCACTTTACACTTTCACCATATTCGGTCCAAAAAAAAATCAACGTTTCGAATTATTACTTCATTGCATTAACACTGCTTCTACCTTTTTATGTATCATTCTCTAGTCCATATTTTGGAAGTTTTAATAAGTTTTGGCATGTAGGCCTTTTACTGAGAACCGCGCGGTTCACTTGCTGGGATGCAACAGACGTTGTTTTCTGTGCACACTGCGCGAAGGTATTTCTGAAACGTGCCATTAGCGTGAGAAACTTGGCTGACTGTGTGCGCGGTTGATAGCGCGGGCGTGCCCTCCTTGCAATCTACGCATACCAATGCCAATTCACACCCGTCTCGACGCTACAGTCTGTTCACCACACGTATTTGGTTGCAAATAATATTGAAAAGATTTAATTTCCAAAGCCCTATATGTCTGTACCGTTACAATACCCCCCCAATGAGAGATCTTTTGCCGAAACAGAAGAACTCTCATTGCTAAATCCCTAAGAGGATCGGTGAGGATATGACGCCAACAAAACCCCCCTTTAACACTTTACACATTATGGGTAAACTACCCCCCTAGCTAGGCGACCATGGCTGCACCTGAACGAGATTACTGGACTTCTCTATTCGAGATCCCATCACCGTAAAATCGGGCAGTTACTCACCATAGTACCACCTAACCTTGCATCATTCCGTCAAAAAATCAACACCTGGCCTTATACCATACCAGATCCTCAACCGATATGTTCCCCCTTACATTCATACTGGGTTGCCTTTAGCAAAATACTGGATGCATACACATTTTCATTATCGATTACATATTACGTCCATTTACATTAAAATAAACTTCACAAGCATTCTATAATTGCTTCTACACGAAGTAATTCTCCCTTTCCAAACAACAAAATTTTTTCTGATATTATTTAAAATTAAAATCAATTAATTAAATTTTATTCCACTAGTAAAAACAATCTAGGTCCATGATCAAAACCCACTTCCACGTTAGTCTACTTTATTTCTTTCCATTCCTTAATTTCATTGCCAATCTAAAATTTTTCCAAAATTGTCCAAAATCTTTCAAATACATTTACTTTATTCTTGTTATATTACTCACACTTATAATAAACAAATAAACAATATAATATAATAAACCATACAATAATAAACAAATTTATTATAATAAACTTATACTAAACAACCTATTTCTACCATAAATTCAAGAATAGCTACACTTGATTACAAAGATAACATAAGATATACATAATGAATCTGCTGACCTCTTTTATACAGATAGTGAACCTCAGAATTTAACATAAACTTCTTTACTGCATTTACTGCAACGATTTTTTTTTTTTTTTAAAGAATTATCTTGTTATTAAAACTTACTATTCCCTCCTTTACTTATATAAAAAAAAAAAACTACAAATCAATTATGAGGCATACATTACGTATCTAACCCCAATCATCAGCTGATCTCTCTGGGTCAGGTGAATGACCTTACCCTAGATACACTTCAAAATTATACAATATAAAATATATGACATATGTTTATAATACTTACACTCTAACATAGTAAAATAATAACATAATAAAACATAATAAATTCCTTCTCCCCTAGAAATAATCTTTTTCAAAAACCAGTAAAGTCATCTATAAAATATCATAGAGAGCAAAACATGATAAAAATTGTTAATACTGTATCTTTTAATTAATGATTAAAGCAAAACATATTTCAGTCAACTACTTCCGTACAAATCATATACTGTAATAATCTGCCCTTGGACATAATAATCTCTTGATTCAACATAAAATCGTTTGATCCGCCTATCAGCTCATTCAGTTTACGTCAGTTTAAGGTTTCAATTCGTTACTCCCCTGAGTAACCTCCCTACCACACACACTATTGTACCCCCCACTGAACTGTGGCGTTCAGCTGCTTCCACAAGGACGGCATTGGTGGAGGAATTTTAGCATCTCCTTGTCCTTGCTTCAGCCTTACATTTTTCAAAATGCCAGATATTATAATACCTGAATTACATATTTATAACCTTAATGCGGTTCTATCACCTTTTTTTACTGTTCCTACGCGAACAGAGTGATAGCCGCTGTTCCATAGTTTGGTGATTCCCCTGAGTTACCCCCTTTAAATTTCTAAATTCACCTTTACAACGATAACAGCTATGGTCAGTTAAGGCAGAACGTGACGCAATGAGCCCTGACCATAGCTGTCAAAGCTAAACCAATTCCACGGTCAGGGTTCGGTGAGGCCGTGACCGCCCGAAAAGTTGGGGAATCACAAGTAAAAGATATCTTAGTTTATGATATAGCTACATTTAAAATTTACAATTTACATTGCATGAAATTTCTAGTCTTGGTTTTGCGTTCTAACATCATACATTTCGTTCTTAACTTTGACCTTCATTAACATAATATAGTGAGTACAACAAAATATTTACTTAGTCACTCAAATTAATCTATTCCTACTTACATAGGCTATCATCAACTAACGATTGAATCTTTAATTACATTTAATAAAA
This sequence comes from Magicicada septendecula, assembly GCA_034769895.1. Taxonomy (NCBI): domain Eukaryota; kingdom Metazoa; phylum Arthropoda; class Insecta; order Hemiptera; family Cicadidae; genus Magicicada; species Magicicada septendecula. The sequence goes on along the minus strand of CM068369.1, from coordinate 168,925,969 downwards.
TAATTGACCGTTTAATAAAAAGGATTCACTCTCTCACTCCATTAAAATAACATTTAATCTGCAGCTGAATAAAATTACAAACATTTCAATTTTAGGTTTAGTTTCAAACTCCATAAACCTTTCATCCCGTTACATTTTATTATTACAAGTCAATTATGAACTTCTATTAATTAATTCCCCATTATTTATCATTTACCATATCATTAACTTTTCCAAAAATTTTCTTTGTTATCAACCTTCCTTTTACATAACCTTTCATTTAAAATTCGCTATTTAGACATTGAACATTTTACTTTCTTTAAATTGCATTATAAAATTCATACTCACAGTATCTCACTCAACACATCTGCTTCCTATTACTGACATAAAATAATAAACAATTCATCACCAATATCACGTACACACTCTATGTACCTTCTGCAACATTATAACATTCATATAATTAATATAACTAAATACATTTTATATCTACTTATTTATTATCAAATTTCAATCTCCTAAAATCATTTAAATTCATTAGCAAAATTCTCTTTATACCACATTTTAAATCAATCAAAATATTTAAACATCTCAAATTATTTTCATTCCATCAATTATTAAAAACACAATATATTTTAATTACCTTCTTTCAAAACAATTACAAGTCATTTAGCATCAACTCTCATTATTTATTTAGTCTATTAAAATATTATTTTTATTATTACATCACTTCCTACTACCTACCCATTGTCTACATTAAATATATTTTACAATACAAACATAATTAATTTCACTATAAATTTATTTACAAATTCTTGTCATTATTTTTCTGTTTACCACACTTCATTTTCTAAGTTAGCAAGGTCGTCACCATAAATTAAAATATGTAAAGTGTTCATTTATTGAGTTTATATTCAGCCTCCATCATCATGTATGAGTCTTACTTTTATATAATAATTATCGTCCTTACTCACACTCAATTCATTATTATTATTTATATAATCGTTCTCTAATATTTCAAATTGTTCCGTAAAACCCACATAATAATTTACTGGATTATCCCACATTGTTATCAAATCATAAAACCTGTCTACATCATTGATTTTGGTCTTGTCACCGTCTGTATTATTACCTATCACCCTTGAGTATTTTAATCTCTCAATTTAAAAATCATTTACTACTAATACTCCGCGTCTAAGCACAGGTAAGCATTCAATATAATTATCAACGTTATTATTATTTATTTCTGCACTAAACGATAATTAAAGTCATTACTTTGTTTATTGAAATTACTATTTACTTTACTGAAATTGGCTTTCATAAAATCAAATATGTCATCTAATGACAATTCTTTTTCTTTTATATTTGTTTTTATCACTACAGGAGTAGATTGTGCTTCTGCATTATTCATTAAAATTGATTCGGTTAAGTCAGCGTTAGTTACTGCTTGAACGCTCAAGTCAGCTGTTGGCATTGACTGTCTTAATTCGCCCACACTTGGTGACGGGTCTATTGACACAAGGCCACTCTCACTCATACCTGAGTCTATCAAATTATTTTCTTTTTCGTTGTCAGACATTTTATACTGTTCTATTAAATACTTATTAAATTTTACTTGTACTCTAACATGCACAATTTCTCAATACCTCGTAATTTTATTTTGCGTATGTTGCGTAAATTTTACGTAAGTTATTTTCGGCTTCCGCTAACCCTATTCCATTCTCTGTGCTTTAAAATAGGTCAACTTGGAATAAATACATTATTTATTCCAAATCCTGGTCACGGCACCATTTGTCGTGTTTCCTACGATTTAATTAATTAGAAAATGATCTTAAACTCCCACTTACCTTCTATTTGTCACTCTCTGGCCAGATCGTCTAGTGGTGTAACCCTATTTCGTATAGCGAATTTACCAGCACAGAAAATGAAATTAGGTACTTGAAATGATTATTCTAACACACATATATCAAGTGAAATAACGTATTAATTTATTGTTTTAGGTTGTGATATTCTCTGTTCTCCTTTCTTTCTAATCAACTATAATTATGACTTCTCACTCGATTCTCCAACATTTAAATTAACTGTATTCAATATTGAGGTGAAGCCCCTTTTTACCAACAACAAATTTTAACATATTTTTATTTCTTATATCTAGATTATAATACTAACGAATTAATTAAAGACAACCCAACGTTTTACTCACACACACACTCATTTTGTTACACCCCATTTAAGTTAATGAGCTCAAAAAAAAGTTATAATCGATTAAAATGGATTTACGTGTGGCTACTTCCTTAATGTGTATCCGGACGCCAAAGGTTGTAGTTCTGTCATTTTGATGGTTTATTGTTTCGTCCCAAAAAAGTTATCATAATTAAAATTTAGACTCGTTCTCACTTTACACTTTCACCATATTCGGTCCAAAAAAAAATCAACGTTTCGAATTATTACTTCATTGCATTAACACTGCTTCTACCTTTTTATGTATCATTCTCTAGTCCATATTTTGGAAGTTTTAATAAGTTTTGGCATGTAGGCCTTTTACTGAGAACCGCGCGGTTCACTTGCTGGGATGCAACAGACGTTGTTTTCTGTGCACACTGCGCGAAGGTATTTCTGAAACGTGCCATTAGCGTGAGAAACTTGGCTGACTGTGTGCGCGGTTGATAGCGCGGGCGTGCCCTCCTTGCAATCTACGCATACCAATGCCAATTCACACCCGTCTCGACGCTACAGTCTGTTCACCACACGTATTTGGTTGCAAATAATATTGAAAAGATTTAATTTCCAAAGCCCTATATGTCTGTACCGTTACAATACCCCCCCAATGAGAGATCTTTTGCCGAAACAGAAGAACTCTCATTGCTAAATCCCTAAGAGGATCGGTGAGGATATGACGCCAACAAAACCCCCCTTTAACACTTTACACATTATGGGTAAACTACCCCCCTAGCTAGGCGACCATGGCTGCACCTGAACGAGATTACTGGACTTCTCTATTCGAGATCCCATCACCGTAAAATCGGGCAGTTACTCACCATAGTACCACCTAACCTTGCATCATTCCGTCAAAAAATCAACACCTGGCCTTATACCATACCAGATCCTCAACCGATATGTTCCCCCTTACATTCATACTGGGTTGCCTTTAGCAAAATACTGGATGCATACACATTTTCATTATCGATTACATATTACGTCCATTTACATTAAAATAAACTTCACAAGCATTCTATAATTGCTTCTACACGAAGTAATTCTCCCTTTCCAAACAACAAAATTTTTTCTGATATTATTTAAAATTAAAATCAATTAATTAAATTTTATTCCACTAGTAAAAACAATCTAGGTCCATGATCAAAACCCACTTCCACGTTAGTCTACTTTATTTCTTTCCATTCCTTAATTTCATTGCCAATTTAAAATTTTTCCAAAATTGTCCAAAATCTTTCAAATACATTTACTTTATTCTTGTTATATTACTCACACTTATAATAAACAAATAAACAATATAATATAATAAACCATACAATAATAAACAAATTTATTATAATAAACTTATACTAAACAACCTATTTCTACCATAAATTCAAGAATAGCTACACTTGATTACAAAGATAACATAAGATATACATAATGAATCTGCTGACCTCTTTTATACAGATAGTGAACCTCAGAATTTAACATAAACTTCTTTACTGCATTTACTGCAACGATTTTTTTTTTTTTTTAAAGAATTATCTTGTTATTAAAACTTACTATTCCCTCCTTTACTTATATAAAAAAAAAAAACTACAAATCAATTATGAGGCATACATTACGTATCTAACCCCAATCATCAGCTGATCTCTCTGGGTCAGGTGAATGACCTTACCCTAGATACACTTCAAAATTATACAATATAAAATATATGACATATGTTTATAATACTTACACTCTAACATAGTAAAATAATAACATAATAAAACATAATAAATTCCTTCTCCCCTAGAAATAATCTTTTTCAAAAACCAGTAAAGTCATCTATAAAATATCATAGAGAGCAAAACATGATAAAAATTGTTAATACTGTATCTTTTAATTAATGATTAAAGCAAAACATATTTCAGTCAACTACTTCCGTACAAATCATATACTGTAATAATCTGCCCTTGGACATAATAATCTCTTGATTCAACATAAAATCGTTTGATCCGCCTATCAGCTCATTCAGTTTACGTCAGTTTAAGGTTTCAATTCGTTACTCCCCTGAGTAACCTCCCTACCACACACACTATTGTACCCCCCACTGAACTGTGGCGTTCAGCTGCTTCCACAAGGACGGCATTGGTGGAGGAATTTTAGCATCTCCTTGTCCTTGCTTCAGCCTTACATTTTTCAAAATGCCAGATATTATAATACCTGAATTACATATTTATAACCTTAATGCGGTTCTATCACCTTTTTTTACTGTTCCTACGCGAACAGAGTGATAGCCGCTGTTCCATAGTTTGGTGATTCCCCTGAGTTACCCCCCTTTAAATTTCTAAATTCACCTTTACAACGATAACAGCTATGGTCAGTTAAGGCAGAACGTGACGCAATGAGCCCTGACCATAGCTGTCAAAGCTAAACCAATTCCACGGTCAGGGTTCGGTGAGGCCGTGACCGCCCGAAAAGTTGGGGAATCACAAGTAAAAGATATCTTAGTTTATGATATAGCTACATTTAAAATTTACAATTTACATTGCATGAAATTTCTAGTCTTGGTTTTGCGTTCTAACATCATACATTTCGTTCTTAACTTTGACCTTCATTAACATAATATAGTGAGTACAACAAAATATTTACTTAGTCACTCAAATTAATCTATTCCTACTTACATAGGCTATCATCAACTAACGATTGAATCTTTAATTACATTTAATAAAATAATTGACCGTTTAATAAAAAGGATTCACTCTCTCACTCCATTAAAATAACATTTAATCTGCAGCTGAATAAAATTACAAACATTTCAATTTTAGGTTTAGTTTCAAACTCCATAAACCTTTCATCCCGTTACATTTTATTATTACAAGTCAATTATGAACTTCTATTAATTAATTCCCCATTATTTATCATTTACCATATCATTAACTTTTCCAAAATTTTTCTTTGTTATCAACCTTCCTTTTACATAACCTTTCATTTAAAATTCGCTATTTAGACATTGAACATTTTACTTTCTTTAAATTGCATTATAAAATTCATACTCACAGTATCTCACTCAACACATCTGCTTCCTATTACTGACATAAAATAATAAACAATTCATCACCAATATCACGTACACACTCTATGTACCTTCTGCAACATTATAACATTCATATAATTAATATAACTAAATACATTTTATATCTACTTATTTATTATCAAATTTCAATCTCCTAAAATCATTTAAATTCATTAGCAAAATTCTCTTTATACCACATTTTAAATCAATCAAAATATTTAAACATCTCAAATTATTTTCATTCCATCAATTATTAAAAACACAATATATTTTAATTACCTTCTTTCAAAACAATTACAAGTCATTTAGCATCAACTCTCATTATTTATTTAGTCTATTAAAATATTATTTTTATTATTACATCACTTCCTACTACCTACCCATTGTCTACATTAAATATATTTTACAATACAAACATAATTAATTTCACTATAAATTTATTTACAAATTCTTGTCATTATTTTTCTGTTTACCACACTTCATTTTCTAAGTTAGCAAGGTCGTCACCATAAATTAAAATATGTAAAATGTTCATTTATTGAGTTTATATTCAGCCTCCATCATCATGTATGAGTCTTACTTTTATATAATAATTATCGTCCTTACTCACACTCAATTCATTATTATTATTTATATAATCGTTCTCTAATATTTCAAATTGTTCCGTAAAACCCACATAATAATTTACTGGATTATCCCACATTGTTATCAAATCATAAAACCTGTCTACATCATTGATTTTGGTCTTGTCACCGTCTGTATTATTACCTATCACCCTTGAGTATTTTAATCTCTCAATTTAAAAATCATTTACTACTAATACTCCGCGTCTAAGCACAGGTAAGCATTCAATATAATTATCAACGTTATTATTATTTATTTCTGCACTAAACAATAATTAAAGTCATTACTTTGTTTATTGAAATTACTATTTACTTTACTGAAATTGGCTTTCATAAAATCAAATATGTCATCTAATGACAATTCTTTTTCTTTTATATTTGTTTTTATCACTACAGGAGTAGATTGTGCTTCTGCATTATTCATTAAAATTGATTCGGTTAAGTCAGCGTTAGTTACTGCTTGAACGCTCAAGTCAGCTGTTGGCATTGACTGTCTTAATTCGCCCACACTTGGTGACGGGTCTATTGACACAAGGCCACTCTCACTCATACCTGAGTCTATCAAATTATTTTCTTTTTCGTTGTCAGACATTTTATACTGTTCTATTAAATACTTATTAAATTTTACTTGTACTCTAACATGCACAATTTCTCAATACCTCGTAATTTTATTTTGCGTATGTTGCGTAAATTTTACGTAAGTTATTTTCGGCTTCCGCTAACCCTATTCCATTCTCTGTGCTTTAAAATAGGTCAACTTGGAATAAATACATTATTTATTCCAAATCCTGGTCACGGCACCATTTGTCGTGTTTCCTACGATTTAATTAATTAGAAAATGATCTTAAACTCCCACTTACCTTCTATTTGTCACTCTCTGGCCAGATCGTCTAGTGGTGTAACCCTATTTCGTATAGCGAATTTACCAGCACAGAAAATGAAATTAGGTACTTGAAATGATTATTCTAACACACATATATCAAGTGAAATAACGTATTAATTTATTGTTTTAGGTTGTGATATTCTCTGTTCTCCTTTCTTTCTAATCAACTATAATTATGACTTCTCACTCGATTCTCCAACATTTAAATTAACTGTATTCAATATTGAGGTGAAGCCCCTTTTTACCAACAACAAATTTTAACATATTTTTATTTCTTATATCTAGATTATAATACTAACGAATTAATTAAAGACAACCCAGCGTTTTACTCACACACACACTCATTTTGTTACACCCCATTTAAGTTAATGAGCTCAAAAAAAAGTTATAATCGATTAAAATGGATTTACGTGTGGCTACTTCCTTAATGTGTATCCGGACGCCAAAGGTTGTAGTTCTGTCATTTTGATGGTTTATTGTTTCGTCCCAAAAAAGTTATCATAATTAAAATTTAGACTCGTTCTCACTTTACACTTTCACCATATTCGGTCCAAAAAAAATCAACGTTTCGAATTATTACTTCATTGCATTAACACTGCTTCTACCTTTTTATGTATCATTCTCTAGTCCATATTTTGGAAGTTTTAATAAGTTTTGGCATGTAGGCCTTTTACTGAGAACCGCGCGGTTCACTTGCTGGGATGCAACAGACGTTGTTTTCTGTGCACACTGCGCGAAGGTATTTCTGAAACGTGCCATTAGCGTGAGAAACTTGGCTGACTGTGTGCGCGGTTGATAGCGCGGGCGTGCCCTCCTTGCAATCTACGCATACCAATGCCAATTCACACCCGTCTCGACGCTACAGTCTGTTCACCACACGTATTTGGTTGCAAATAATATTGAAAAGATTTAATTTCCAAAGCCCTATAGGTCTGTACCGTTACAATACCCCCCCAATGAGAGATCTTTTGCCGAAACAGAAGAACTCTCATTGCTAAATCCCTAAGAGGATCGGTGAGGATATGACGCCAACAAAACCCCCCTTTAACACTTTACACATTATGGGTAAACTACCCCCCTAGCTAGGCGACCATGGCTGCACCTGAACGAGATTACTGGACTTCTCTATTCGAGATCCCATCACCGTAAAATCGGGCAGTTACTCACCATAGTACCACCTAACCTTGCATCATTCCGTCAAAAAATCAACACCTGGCCTTATACCATACCAGATCCTCAACCGATATGTTCCCCCTTACATTCATACTGGGTTGCCTTTAGCAAAATACTGGATGCATACACATTTTCATTATCGATTACATATTACGTCCATTTACATTAAAATAAACTTCACAAGCATTCTATAATTGCTTCTACACGAAGTAATTCTCCCTTTCCAAACAACAAAATTTTTTCTGATATTATTTAAAATTAAAATCAATTAATTAAATTTTATTCCACTAGTAAAAACAATCTAGGTCCATGATCAAAACCCACTTCCACGTTAGTCTACTTTATTTCTTTCCATTCCTTAATTTCATTGCCAATTTAAAATTTTTCCAAAATTGTCCAAAATCTTTCAAATACATTTACTTTATTCTTGTTATATTACTCACACTTATAATAAACAAATAAACAATATAATATAATAAACCATACAATAATAAACAAATTTATTATAATAAACTTATACTAAACAACCTATTTCTACCATAAATTCAAGAATAGCTACACTTGATTACAAAGATAACATAAGATATACATAATGAATCTGCTGACCTCTTTTATACAGATAGTGAACCTCAGAATTTAACATAAACTTCTTTACTGCATTTACTGCAACGATTTTTTTTTTTTTTTTAAAGAATTATCTTGTTATTAAAACTTACTATTCCCTCCTTTACTTATATAAAAAAAAAAAACTACAAATCAATTATGAGGCATACATTACGTATCTAACCCCAATCATCAGCTGATCTCTCTGGGTCAGGTGAATGACCTTACCCTAGATACACTTCAAAATTATACAATATAAAATATATGACATATGTTTATAATACTTACACTCTAACATAGTAAAATAATAACATAATAAAACATAATAAATTCCTTCTCCCCTAGAAATAATCTTTTTCAAAAACCAGTAAAGTCATCTATAAAATATCATAGAGAGCAAAACATGATAAAAATTGTTAATACTGTATCTTTTAATTAATGATTAAAGCAAAACATATTTCAGTCAACTACTTCCGTACAAATCATATACTGTAATAATCTGCCCTTGGACATAATAATCTCTTGATTCAACATAAAATCGTTTGATCCGCCTATCAGCTCATTCAGTTTACGTCAGTTTAAGGTTTCAATTCGTTACTCCCCTGAGTAACCTCCCTACCACACACACTATTGTACCCCCCACTGAACTGTGGCGTTCAGCTGCTTCCACAAGGACGGCATTGGTGGAGGAATTTTAGCATCTCCTTGTCCTTGCTTCAGCCTTACATTTTTCAAAATGCCAGATATTATAATACCTGAATTACATATTTATAACCTTAATGCGGTTCTATCACCTTTTTTTACTGTTCCTACGCGAACAGAGTGATAGCCGCTGTTCCATAGTTTGGTGATTCCCCTGAGTTACCCCCCTTTAAATTTCTAAATTCACCTTTACAACGATAACAGCTATGGTCAGTTAAGGCAGAACGTGACGCAATGAGCCCTGACCATAGCTGTCAAAGCTAAACCAATTCCACGGTCAGGGTTCGGTGAGGCCGTGACCGCCCGAAAAGTTGGGGAATCACAAGTAAAAGATATCTTAGTTTATGATATAGCTACATTTAAAATTTACAATTTACATTGCATGAAATTTCTAGTCTTGGTTTTGCGTTCTAACATCATACATTTCGTTCTTAACTTTGACCTTCATTAACATAATATAGTGAGTACAACAAAATATTTACTTAGTCACTCAAATTAATCTATTCCTACTTACATAGGCTATCATCAACTAACGATTGAATCTTTAATTACATTTAATAAAATAATTGACCGTTTAATAAAAAGGATTCACTCTCTCACTCCATTAAAATAACATTTAATCTGCAGCTGAATAAAATTACAAACATTTCAATTTTAGGTTTAGTTTCAAACTCCATAAACCTTTCATCCCGTTACATTTTATTATTACAAGTCAATTATGAACTTCTATTAATTAATTCCCCATTATTTATCATTTACCATATCATTAACTTTTCCAAAATTTTTCTTTGTTATCAACCTTCCTTTTACATAACCTTTCATTTAAAATTCGCTATTTAGACATTGAACATTTTACTTTCTTTAAATTGCATTATAAAATTCATACTCACAGTATCTCACTCAACACATCTGCTTCCTATTACTGACATAAAATAATAAACAATTCATCACCAATATCACGTACACACTCTATGTACCTTCTGCAACATTATAACATTCATATAATTAATATAACTAAATACATTTTATATCTACTTATTTATTATCAAATTTCAATCTCCTAAAATCATTTAAATTCATTAGCAAAATTCTCTTTATACCACATTTTAAATCAATCAAAATATTTAAACATCTCAAATTATTTTCATTCCATCAATTATTAAAAACACAATATATTTTAATTACCTTCTTTCAAAACAATTACAAGTCATTTAGCATCAACTCTCATTATTTATTTAGTCTATTAAAATATTATTTTTATTATTACATCACTTCCTACTACCTACCCATTGTCTACATTAAATATATTTTACAATACAAACATAATTAATTTCACTATAAATTTATTTACAAATTCTTGTCATTATTTTTCTGTTTACCACACTTCATTTTCTAACTTAGCAAGGTCGTCACCATAAATTAAAATATGTAAAATGTTCATTTATTGAGTTTATATTCAGCCTCCATCATCATGTATGAGTCTTACTTTTATATAATAATTATCGTCCTTACTCACACTCAATTCATTATTATTATTTATATAATCGTTCTCTAATATTTCAAATTGTTCCGTAAAACCCACATAATAATTTACTGGATTATCCCACATTGTTATCAAATCATAAAACCTGTCTACATCATTGATTTTGGTCTTGTCACCGTCTGTATTATTACCTATCACCCTTGAGTATTTTAATCTCTCAATTTAAAAATCATTTACTACTAATACTCCGCGTCTAAGCACAGGTAAGCATTCAATATAATTATCAACGTTATTATTATTTATTTCTGCACTAAACGATAATTAAAGTCATTACTTTGTTTATTGAAATTACTATTTACTTTACTGAAATTGGCTTTCATAAAATCAAATATGTCATCTAATGACAATTCTTTTTCTTTTATATTTGTTTTTATCACTACAGGAGTAGATTGTGCTTCTGCATTATTCATTAAAATTGATTCGGTTAAGTCAGCGTTAGTTACTGCTTGAACGCTCAAGTCAGCTGTTGGCATTGACTGTCTTAATTCGCCCACACTTGGTGACGGGTCTATTGACACAAGGCCACTCTCACTCATACCTGAGTCTATCAAATTATTTTCTTTTTCGTTGTCAGACATTTTATACTGTTCTATTAAATACTTATTAAATTTTACTTGTACTCTAACATGCACAATTTCTCAATACCTCGTAATTTTATTTTGCGTATGTTGCGTAAATTTTACGTAAGTTATTTTCGGCTTCCGCTAACCCTATTCCATTCTCTGTGCTTTAAAATAGGTCAACTTGGAATAAATACATTATTTATTCCAAATCCTGGTCACGGCACCATTTGTCGTGTTTCCTACGATTTAATTAATTAGAAAATGATCTTAAACTCCCACTTACCTTCTATTTGTCACTCTCTGGCCAGATCGTCTAGTGGTGTAACCCTATTTCGTATAGCGAATTTACCAGCACAGAAAATGAAATTAGGTACTTGAAATGATTATTCTAACACACATATATCAAGTGAAATAACGTATTAATTTATTGTTTTAGGTTGTGATATTCTCTGTTCTCCTTTCTTTCTAATCAACTATAATTATGACTTCTCACTCGATTCTCCAACATTTAAATTAACTGTATTCAATATTGAGGTGAAGCCCCTTTTTACCAACAACAAATTTTAACATATTTTTATTTCTTATATCTAGATTATAATACTAACGAATTAATTAAAGACAACCCAACGTTTTACTCACACACACACTCATTTTGTTACACCCCATTTAAGTTAATGAGCTCAAAAAAAAGTTATAATCGATTAAAATGGATTTACGTGTGGCTACTTCCTTAATGTGTATCCGGACGCCAAAGGTTGTAGTTCTGTCATTTTGATGGTTTATTGTTTCGTCCCAAAAAAGTTATCATAATTAAAATTTAGACTCGTTCTCACTTTACACTTTCACCATATTCGGTCCAAAAAAAAATCAACGTTTCGAATTATTACTTCATTGCATTAACACTGCTTCTACCTTTTTATGTATCATTCTCTAGTCCATATTTTGGAAGTTTTAATAAGTTTTGGCATGTAGGCCTTTTACTGAGAACCGCGCGGTTCACTTGCTGGGATGCAACAGACGTTGTTTTCTGTGCACACTGCGCGAAGGTATTTCTGAAACGTGCCATTAGCGTGAGAAACTTGGCTGACTGTGTGCGCGGTTGATAGCGCGGGCGTGCCCTCCTTGCAATCTACGCATACCAATGCCAATTCACACCCGTCTCGACGCTACAGTCTGTTCACCACACGTATTTGGTTGCAAATAATATTGAAAAGATTTAATTTCCAAAGCCCTATAGGTCTGTACCGTTACAATACCCCCCCAATGAGAGATCTTTTGCCGAAACAGAAGAACTCTCATTGCTAAATCCCTAAGAGGATCGGTGAGGATATGACGCCAACAAAACCCCCCTTTAACACTTTACACATTATGGGTAAACTACCCCCCTAGCTAGGCGACCATGGCTGCACCTGAACGAGATTACTGGACTTCTCTATTCGAGATCCCATCACCGTAAAATCGGGCAGTTACTCACCATAGTACCACCTAACCTTGCATCATTCCGTCAAAAAATCAACACCTGGCCTTATACCATACCAGATCCTCAACCGATATGTTCCCCCTTACATTCATACTGGGTTGCCTTTAGCAAAATACTGGATGCATACACATTTTCATTATCGATTACATATTACGTCCATTTACATTAAAATAAACTTCACAAGCATTCTATAATTGCTTCTACACGAAGTAATTCTCCCTTTCCAAACAACAAAATTTTTTCTGATATTATTTAAAATTAAAATCAATTAATTAAATTTTATTCCACTAGTAAAAACAATCTAGGTCCATGATCAAAACCCACTTCCACGTTAGTCTACTTTATTTCTTTCCATTCCTTAATTTCATTGCCAATTTAAAATTTTTCCAAAATTGTCCAAAATCTTTCAAATACATTTACTTTATTCTTGTTATATTACTCACACTTATAATAAACAAATAAACAATATAATATAATAAACCATACAATAATAAACAAATTTATTATAATAAACTTATACTAAACAACCTATTTCTACCATAAATTCAAGAATAGCTACACTTGATTACAAAGATAACATAAGATATACATAATGAATCTGCTGACCTCTTTTATACAGATAGTGAACCTCAGAATTTAACATAAACTTCTTTACTGCATTTACTGCAACGATTTTTTTTTTTTTTTTAAAGAATTATCTTGTTATTAAAACTTACTATTCCCTCCTTTACTTATATAAAAAAAAAAAACTACAAATCAATTATGAGGCATACATTACGTATCTAACCCCAATCATCAGCTGATCTCTCTGGGTCAGGTGAATGACCTTACCCTAGATACACTTCAAAATTATACAATATAAAATATATGACATATGTTTATAATACTTACACTCTAACATAGTAAAATAATAACATAATAAAACATAATAAATTCCTTCTCCCCTAGAAATAATCTTTTTCAAAAACCAGTAAAGTCATCTATAAAATATCATAGAGAGCAAAACATGATAAAAATTGTTAATACTGTATCTTTTAATTAATGATTAAAGCAAAACATATTTCAGTCAACTACTTCCGTACAAATCATATACTGTAATAATCTGCCCTTGGACATAATAATCTCTTGATTCAACATAAAATCGTTTGATCCGCCTATCAGCTCATTCAGTTTACGTCAGTTTAAGGTTTCAATTCGTTACTCCCCTGAGTAACCTCCCTACCACACACACTATTGTACCCCCCACTGAACTGTGGCGTTCAGCTGCTTCCACAAGGACGGCATTGGTGGAGGAATTTTAGCATCTCCTTGTCCTTGCTTCAGCCTTACATTTTTCAAAATGCCAGATATTATAATACCTGAATTACATATTTATAACCTTAATGCGGTTCTATCACCTTTTTTTACTGTTCCTACGCGAACAGAGTGATAGCCGCTGTTCCATAGTTTGGTGATTCCCCTGAGTTACCCCCCTTTAAATTTCTAAATTCACCTTTACAACGATAACAGCTATGGTCAGTTAAGGCAGAACGTGACGCAATGAGCCCTGACCATAGCTGTCAAAGCTAAACCAATTCCACGGTCAGGGTTCGGTGAGGCCGTGACCGCCCGAAAAGTTGGGGAATCACAAGTAAAAGATATCTTAGTTTATGATATAGCTACATTTAAAATTTACAATTTACATTGCATGAAATTTCTAGTCTTGGTTTTGCGTTCTAACATCATACATTTCGTTCTTAACTTTGACCTTCATTAACATAATATAGTGAGTACAACAAAATATTTACTTAGTCACTCAAATTAATCTATTCCTACTTACATAGGCTATCATCAACTAACGATTGAATCTTTAATTACATTTAATAAAATAATTGACCGTTTAATAAAAAGGATTCACTCTCTCACTCCATTAAAATAACATTTAATCTGCAGCTGAATAAAATTACAAACATTTCAATTTTAGGTTTAGTTTCAAACTCCATAAACCTTTCATCCCGTTACATTTTATTATTACAAGTCAATTATGAACTTCTATTAATTAATTCCCCATTATTTATCATTTACCATATCATTAACTTTTCCAAAATTTTTCTTTGTTATCAACCTTCCTTTTACATAACCTTTCATTTAAAATTCGCTATTTAGACATTGAACATTTTACTTTCTTTAAATTGCATTATAAAATTCATACTCACAGTATCTCACTCAACACATCTGCTTCCTATTACTGACATAAAATAATAAACAATTCATCACCAATATCACGTACACACTCTATGTACCTTCTGCAACATTATAACATTCATATAATTAATATAACTAAATACATTTTATATCTACTTATTTATTATCAAATTTCAATCTCCTAAAATCATTTAAATTCATTAGCAAAATTCTCTTTATACCACATTTTAAATCAATCAAAATATTTAAACATCTCAAATTATTTTCATTCCATCAATTATTAAAAACACAATATATTTTAATTACCTTCTTTCAAAACAATTACAAGTCATTTAGCATCAACTCTCATTATTTATTTAGTCTATTAAAATATTATTTTTATTATTACATCACTTCCTACTACCTACCCATTGTCTACATTAAATATATTTTACAATACAAACATAATTAATTTCACTATAAATTTATTTACAAATTCTTGTCATTATTTTTCTGTTTACCACACTTCATTTTCTAAGTTAGCAAGGTCGTCACCATAAATTAAAATATGTAAAATGTTCATTTATTGAGTTTATATTCAGCCTCCATCATCATGTATGAGTCTTACTTTTATATAATAATTATCGTCCTTACTCACACTCAATTCATTATTATTATTTATATAATCGTTCTCTAATATTTCAAATTGTTCCGTAAAACCCACATAATAATTTACTGGATTATCCCACATTGTTATCAAATCATAAAACCTGTCTACATCATTGATTTTGGTCTTGTCACCGTCTGTATTATTACCTATCACCCTTGAGTATTTTAATCTCTCAATTTAAAAATCATTTACTACTAATACTCCGCGTCTAAGCACAGGTAAGCATTCAATATAATTATCAACGTTATTATTATTTATTTCTGCACTAAACGATAATTAAAGTCATTACTTTGTTTATTGAAATTACTATTTACTTTACTGAAATTGGCTTTCATAAAATCAAATATGTCATCTAATGACAATTCTTTTTCTTTTATATTTGTTTTTATCACTACAGGAGTAGATTGTGCTTCTGCATTATTCATTAAAATTGATTCGGTTAAGTCAGCGTTAGTTACTGCTTGAACGCTCAAGTCAGCTGTTGGCATTGACTGTCTTAATTCGCCCACACTTGGTGACGGGTCTATTGACACAAGGCCACTCTCACTCATACCTGAGTCTATCAAATTATTTTCTTTTTCGTTGTCAGACATTTTATACTGTTCTATTAAATACTTATTAAATTTTACTTGTACTCTAACATGCACAATTTCTCAATACCTCGTAATTTTATTTTGCGTATGTTGCGTAAATTTTACGTAAGTTATTTTCGGCTTCCGCTAACCCTATTCCATTCTCTGTGCTTTAAAATAGGTCAACTTGGAATAAATACATTATTTATTCCAAATCCTGGTCACGGCACCATTTGTCGTGTTTCCTACGATTTAATTAATTAGAAAATGATCTTAAACTCCCACTTACCTTCTATTTGTCACTCTCTGGCCAGATCGTCTAGTGGTGTAACCCTATTTCGTATAGCGAATTTACCAGCACAGAAAATGAAATTAGGTACTTGAAATGATTATTCTAACACACATATATCAAGTGAAATAACGTATTAATTTATTGTTTTAGGTTGTGATATTCTCTGTTCTCCTTTCTTTCTAATCAACTATAATTATGACTTCTCACTCGATTCTCCAACATTTAAATTAACTGTATTCAATATTGAGGTGAAGCCCCTTTTTACCAACAACAAATTTTAACATATTTTTATTTCTTATATCTAGATTATAATACTAACGAATTAATTAAAGACAACCCAGCGTTTTACTCACACACACACTCATTTTGTTACACCCCATTTAAGTTAATGAGCTCAAAAAAAAGTTATAATCGATTAAAATGGATTTACGTGTGGCTACTTCCTTAATGTGTATCCGGACGCCAAAGGTTGTAGTTCTGTCAATTTGATGGTTTATTGTTTCGTCCCAAAAAAGTTATCATAATTAAAATTTAGACTCGTTCTCACTTTACACTTTCACCATATTCGGTCCAAAAAAAATCAACGTTTCGAATTATTACTTCATTGCATTAACACTGCTTCTACCTTTTTATGTATCATTCTCTAGTCCATATTTTGGAAGTTTTAATAAGTTTTGGCATGTAGGCCTTTTACTGAGAACCGCGCGGTTCACTTGCTGGGATGCAACAGACGTTGTTTTCTGTGCACACTGCACGAAGGTATTTCTGAAACGTGCCATTAGCGTGAGAAACTTGGCTGACTGTGTGCGCGGTTGATAGCGCGGGCGTGCCCTCCTTGCAATCTACGCATACCAATGCCAATTCACACCCGTCTCGACGCTACAGTCTGTTCACCACACGTATTTGGTTGCAAATAATATTGAAAAGATTTAATTTCCAAAGCCCTATAGGTCTGTACCGTTACAATACCCCCCCCAATGAGAGATCTTTTGCCGAAACAGAAGAACTCTCATTGCTAAATCCCTAAGAGGATCGGTGAGGATATGACGCCAACAAAACCCCCCTTTAACACTTTACACATTATGGGTAAACTACCCCCCTTGCTAGGCGACCATGGCTGCACCTGAACGAGATTACTGGACTTCTCTATTCGAGATCCCATCACCGTAAAATCGGGCAGTTACTCACCATAGTACCACCTAACCTTGCATCATTCCGTCAAAAAATCAACACCTGGCCTTATACCATACCAGATCCTCAACCGATATGTTCCCCCTTACATTCATACTGGGTTGCCTTTAGCAAAATACTGGATGCATACACATTTTCATTATCGATTACATATCACGTCCATTTACATTAAAATAAACTTCACAAGCATTCTATAATTGCTTCTACACGAAGTAATTCTCCCTTTCCAAACAACAAAATTTTTTCTGATATTATTTAAAATTAAAATCAATTAATTAAATTTTATTCCACTAGTAAAAACAATCTAGGTCCATGATCAAAACCCACTTCCACGTTAGTCTACTTTATTTCTTTCCATTCCTTAATTTCATTGCCATTTTAAAATTTTTCCAAAATTGTCCAAAATCTTTCAAATACATTTACTTTATTCTTGTTATATTACTCACACTTATAATAAACAAATAAACAATATAATATAATAAACCATACAATAATAAACAAATTTATTATAATAAACTTATACTAAACAACCTATTTCTACCATAAATTCAAGAATAGCTACACTTGATTACAAAGATAACATAAGATATACATAATGAATCTGCTGACCTCTTTTATACAGATAGTGAACCTCAGAATTTAACATAAACTTCTTTACTGCATTTACTGCAACGATTTTTTTTTTTTTTAAAAGAATTATCTTGTTATTAAAACTTACTATTCCCTCCTTTACTTATATAAAAAAAAAAAACTACAAATCAATTATGAGGCATACATTACGTATCTAACCCCAATCATCAGCTGATCTCTCTGGGTCAGGTGAATGACCTTACCCTAGATACACTTCAAAATTATACAATATAAAATATATGACATATGTTTATAATACTTACACTCTAACATAGTAAAATAATAACATAATAAAACATAATAAATTCCTTCTCCCCTAGAAATAATCTTTTTCAAAAACCAGTAAAGTCATCTATAAAATATCATAGAGAGCAAAACATGATAAAAATTGTTAATACTGTATCTTTTAATTAATGATTAAAGCAAAACATATTTCAGTCAACTACTTCCGTACAAATCATATACTGTAATAATCTGCCCTTGGACATAATAATCTCTTGATTCAACATAAAATCGTTTGATCCGCCTATCAGCTCATTCAGTTTACGTCAGTTTAAGGTTTCAATTCGTTACTCCCCTGAGTAACCTCCCTACCACACACACTATTGTACCCCCCACTGAACTGTGGCGTTCAGCTGCTTCCACAAGGACGGCATTGGTGGAGGAATTTTAGCATCTCCTTGTCCTTGCTTCAGCCTTACATTTTTCAAAATGCCAGATATTATAATACCTGAATTACATATTTATAACCTTAATGCGGTTCTATCACCTTTTTTTACTGTTCCTACGCGAACAGAGTGATAGCCGCTGTTCCATAGTTTGGTGATTCCCCTGAGTTACCCCCCTTTAAATTTCTAAATTCACCTTTACAACGATAACAGCTATGGTCAGTTAAGGCAGAACGTGACGCAATGAGCCCTGACCATAGCTGTCAAAGCTAAACCAATTCCACGGTCAGGGTTCGGTGAGGCCGTGACCGCCCGAAAAGTTGGGGAATCACAAGTAAAAGATATCTTAGTTTATGATATAGCTACATTTAAAATTTACAATTTACATTGCATGAAATTTCTAGTCTTGGTTTTGCGTTCTAACATCATACATTTCGTTCTTAACTTTGACCTTCATTAACATAATATAGTGAGTACAACAAAATATTTACTTAGTCACTCAAATTAATCTATTCCTACTTACATAGGCTATCATCAACTAACGATTGAATCTTTAATTACATTTAATAAAATAATTGACCGTTTAATAAAAAGGATTCACTCTCTCACTCCATTAAAATAACATTTAATCTGCAGCTGAATAAAATTACAAACATTTCAATTTTAGGTTTAGTTTCAAACTCCATAAACCTTTCATCCCGTTACATTTTATTATTACAAGTCAATTATGAACTTCTATTAATTAATTCCCCATTATTTATCATTTACCATATCATTAACTTTTCCAAAATTTTTCTTTGTTATCAACCTTCCTTTTACATAACCTTTCATTTAAAATTCGCTATTTAGACATTGAACATTTTACTTTCTTTAAATTGCATTATAAAATTCATACTCACAGTATCTCACTCAACACATCTGCTTCCTATTACTGACATAAAATAATAAACAATTCATCACCAATATCACGTACACACTCTATGTACCTTCTGCAACATTATAACATTCATATAATTAATATAACTAAATACATTTTATATCTACTTATTTATTATCAAATTTCAATCTCCTAAAATCATTTAAATTCATTAGCAAAATTCTCTTTATACCACATTTTAAATCAATCAAAATATTTAAACATCTCAAATTATTTTCATTCCATCAATTATTAAAAACACAATATATTTTAATTACCTTCTTTCAAAACAATTACAAGTCATTTAGCATCAACTCTCATTATTTATTTAGTCTATTAAAATATTATTTTTATTATTACATCACTTCCTACTACCTACCCATTGTCTACATTAAATATATTTTACAATACAAACATAATTAATTTCACTATAAATTTATTTACAAATTCTTGTCATTATTTTTCTGTTTACCACACTTCATTTTCTAAGTTAGCAAGGTCGTCACCATAAATTAAAATATGTAAAATGTTCATTTATTGAGTTTATATTCAGCCTCCATCATCATGTATGAGTCTTACTTTTATATAATAATTATCGTCCTTACTCACACTCAATTCATTATTATTATTTATATAATCGTTCTCTAATATTTCAAATTGTTCCGTAAAACCCACATAATAATTTACTGGATTATCCCACATTGTTATCAAATCATAAAACCTGTCTACATCATTGATTTTGGTCTTGTCACCGTCTGTATTATTACCTATCACCCTTGAGTATTTTAATCTCTCAATTTAAAAATCATTTACTACTAATACTCCGCGTCTAAGCACAGGTAAGCATTCAATATAATTATCAACGTTATTATTATTTATTTCTGCACTAAACGATAATTAAAGTCATTACTTTGTTTATTGAAATTACTATTTACTTTACTGAAATTGGCTTTCATAAAATCAAATATGTCATCTAATGACAATTCTTTTTCTTTTATATTTGTTTTTATCACTACAGGAGTAGATTGTGCTTCTGCATTATTCATTAAAATTGATTCGGTTAAGTCAGCGTTAGTTACTGCTTGAACGCTCAAGTCAGCTGTTGGCATTGACTGTCTTAATTCGCCCACACTTGGTGACGGGTCTATTGACACAAGGCCACTCTCACTCATACCTGAGTCTATCAAATTATTTTCTTTTTCGTTGTCAGACATTTTATACTGTTCTATTAAATACTTATTAAATTTTACTTGTACTCTAACATGCACAATTTCTCAATACCTCGTAATTTTATTTTGCGTATGTTGCGTAAATTTTACGTAAGTTATTTTCGGCTTCCGCTAACCCTATTCCATTCTCTGTGCTTTAAAATAGGTCAACTTGGAATAAATACATTATTTATTCCAAATCCTGGTCACGGCACCATTTGTCGTGTTTCCTACGATTTAATTAATTAGAAAATGATCTTAAACTCCCACTTACCTTCTATTTGTCACTCTCTGGCCAGATCGTCTAGTGGTGTAACCCTATTTCGTATAGCGAATTTACCAGCACAGAAAATGAAATTAGGTACTTGAAATGATTATTCTAACACACATATATCAAGTGAAATAACGTATTAATTTATTGTTTTAGGTTGTGATATTCTCTGTTCTCCTTTCTTTCTAATCAACTATAATTATGACTTCTCACTCGATTCTCCAACATTTAAATTAACTGTATTCAATATTGAGGTGAAGCCCCTTTTTACCAACAACAAATTTTAACATATTTTTATTTCTTATATCTAGATTATAATACTAACGAATTAATTAAAGACAACCCAGCGTTTTACTCACACACACACTCATTTTGTTACACCCCATTTAAGTTAATGAGCTCAAAAAAAAGTTATAATCGATTAAAATGGATTTACGTGTGGCTACTTCCTTAATGTGTATCCGGACGCCAAAGGTTGTAGTTCTGTCATTTTGATGGTTTATTGTTTCGTCCCAAAAAAGTTATCATAATTAAAATTTAGACTCGTTCTCACTTTACACTTTCACCATATTCGGTCCAAAAAAAAATCAACGTTTCGAATTATTACTTCATTGCATTAACACTGCTTCTACCTTTTTATGTATCATTCTCTAGTCCATATTTTGGAAGTTTTAATAAGTTTTGGCATGTAGGCCTTTTACTGAGAACCGCGCGGTTCACTTGCTGGGATGCAACAGACGTTGTTTTCTGTGCACACTGCGCGAAGGTATTTCTGAAACGTGCCATTAGCGTGAGAAACTTGGCTGACTGTGTGCGCGGTTGATAGCGCGGGCGTGCCCTCCTTGCAATCTACGCATACCAATGCCAATTCACACCCGTCTCGACGCTACAGTCTGTTCACCACACGTATTTGGTTGCAAATAATATTGAAAAGATTTAATTTCCAAAGCCCTATAGGTCTGTACCGTTACAATACCCCCCCCAATGAGAGATCTTTTGCCGAAACAGAAGAACTCTCATTGCTAAATCCCTAAGAGGATCGGTGAGGATATGACGCCAACAAAACCCCCCTTTAACACTTTACACATTATGGGTAAACTACCCCCCTTGCTAGGCGACCATGGCTGCACCTGAACGAGATTACTGGACTTCTCTATTCGAGATCCCATCACCATAAAATCGGGCAGTTACTCACCATAGTACCACCTAACCTTGCATCATTCCGTCAAAAAATCAACACCTGGCCTTATACCATACCAGATCCTCAACCGATATGTTCCCCCTTACATTCATACTGGGTTGCCTTTAGCAAAATACTGGATGCATACACATTTTCATTATCGATTACATATCACGTCCATTTACATTAAAATAAACTTCACAAACATTCTATAATTGCTTCTACACGAAGTAATTCTCCCTTTCCAAACAACAAAATTTTTTCTGATATTATTTAAAATTAAAATCAATTAATTAAATTTTATTCCACTAGTAAAAACAATCTAGGTCCATGATCAAAACCCACTTCCACGTTAGTCTACTTTATTTCTTTCCATTCCTTAATTTCATTGCCAATTTAAAATTTTTCCAAAATTGTCCAAAATCTTTCAAATACATTTACTTTATTCTTGTTATATTACTCACACTTATAATAAACAAATAAACAATATAATATAATAAACCATACAATAATAAACAAATTTATTATAATAAACTTATACTAAACAACCTATTTCTACCATAAATTCAAGAATAGCTACACTTGATTACAAAGATAACATAAGATATACATAATGAATCTGCTGACCTCTTTTATACAGATAGTGAACCTCAGAATTTAACATAAACTTCATTACTGCATTTACTGCAACGATTTTTTTTTTTTTTTTAAAGAATTATCTTGTTATTAAAACTTACTATTCCCTCCTTTACTTATATAAAAAAAAAAACTACAAATCAATTATGAGGCATACATTACGTATCTAACCCCAATCATCAGCTGATCTCTCTGGGTCAGGTGAATGACCTTACCCTAGATACACTTCAAAATTATACAATATAAAATATATGACATATGTTTATAATACTTACACTCTAACATAGTAAAATAATAACATAATAAAACATAATAAATTCCTTCTCCCCTAGAAATAATCTTTTTCAAAAACCAGTAAAGTCATCTATAAAATATCATAGAGAGCAAAACATGATAAAAATTGTTAATACTGTATCTTTTAATTAATGATTAAAGCAAAACATATTTCAGTCAACTACTTCCGTACAAATCATATACTGTAATAATCTGCCCTTGGACATAATAATCTCTTGATTCAACATAAAATCGTTTGATCCGCCTATCAGCTCATTCAGTTTACGTCAGTTTAAGGTTTCAATTCGTTACTCCCCTGAGTAACCTCCCTACCACACACACTATTGTACCCCCCACTGAACTGTGGCGTTCAGCTGCTTCCACAAGGACGGCATTGGTGGAGGAATTTTAGCATCTCCTTGTCCTTGCTTCAGCCTTACATTTTTCAAAATGCCAGATATTATAATACCTGAATTACATATTTATAACCTTAATGCGGTTCTATCACCTTTTTTTACTGTTCCTACGCGAACAGAGTGATAGCCGCTGTTCCATAGTTTGGTGATTCCCCTGAGTTACCCCCCTTTAAATTTCTAAATTCACCTTTACAACGATAACAGCTATGGTCAGTTAAGGCAGAACGTGACGCAATGAGCCCTGACCATAGCTGTCAAAGCTAAACCAATTCCACGGTCAGGGTTCGGTGAGGCCGTGACCGCCCGAAAAGTTGGGGAATCACAAGTAAAAGATATCTTAGTTTATGATATAGCTACATTTAAAATTTACAATTTACATTGCATGAAATTTCTAGTCTTGGTTTTGCGTTCTAACATCATACATTTCGTTCTTAACTTTGACCTTCATTAACATAATATAGTGAGTACAACAAAATATTTACTTAGTCACTCAAATTAATCTATTCCTACTTACATAGGCTATCATCAACTAACGATTGAATCTTTAATTACATTTAATAAAATAATTGACCGTTTAATAAAAAGGATTCACTCTCTCACTCCATTAAAATAACATTTAATCTGCAGCTGAATAAAATTACAAACATTTCAATTTTAGGTTTAGTTTCAAACTCCATAAACCTTTCATCCCGTTACATTTTATTATTACAAGTCAATTATGAACTTCTATTAATTAATTCCCCATTATTTATCATTTACCATATCATTAACTTTTCCAAAATTTTTCTTTGTTATCAACCTTCCTTTTACATAACCTTTCATTTAAAATTCGCTATTTAGACATTGAACATTTTACTTTCTTTAAATTGCATTATAAAATTCATACTCACAGTATCTCACTCAACACATCTGCTTCCTATTACTGACATAAAATAATAAACAATTCATCACCAATATCACGTACACACTCTATGTACCTTCTGCAACATTATAACATTCATATAATTAATATAACTAAATACATTTTATATCTACTTATTTATTATCAAATTTCAATCTCCTAAAATCATTTAAATTCATTAGCAAAATTCTCTTTATACCACATTTTAAATCAATCAAAATATTTAAACATCTCAAATTATTTTCATTCCATCAATTATTAAAAACACAATATATTTTAATTACCTTCTTTCAAAACAATTACAAGTCATTTAGCATCAACTCTCATTATTTATTTAGTCTATTAAAATATTATTTTTATTATTACATCACTTCCTACTACCTACCCATTGTCTACATTAAATATATTTTACAATACAAACATAATTAATTTCACTATAAATTTATTTACAAATTCTTGTCATTATTTTTCTGTTTACCACACTTCATTTTCTAACTTAGCAAGGTCGTCACCATAAATTAAAATATGTAAAATGTTCATTTATTGAGTTTATATTCAGCCTCCATCATCATGTATGAGTCTTACTTTTATATAATAATTATCGTCCTTACTCACACTCAATTCATTATTATTATTTATATAATCGTTCTCTAATATTTCAAATTGTTCCGTAAAACCCACATAATAATTTACTGGATTATCCCACATTGTTATCAAATCATAAAACCTGTCTACATCATTGATTTTGGTCTTGTCACCGTCTGTATTATTACCTATCACCCTTGAGTATTTTAATCTCTCAATTTAAAAATCATTTACTACTAATACTCCGCGTCTAAGCACAGGTAAGCATTCACTATAATTATCAACGTTATTATTATTTATTTCTGCACTAAACGATAATTAAAGTCATTACTTTGTTTATTGAAATTACTATTTACTTTACTGAAATTGGCTTTCATAAAATCAAATATGTCATCTAATGACAATTCTTTTTCTTTTATATTTGTTTTTATCACTACAGGAGTAGATTGTGCTTCTGCATTATTCATTAAAATTGATTCGGTTAAGTCAGCGTTAGTTACTGCTTGAACGCTCAAGTCAGCTGTTGGCATTGACTGTCTTAATTCGCCCACACTTGGTGACGGGTCTATTGACACAAGGCCACTCTCACTCATACCTGAGTCTATCAAATTATTTTCTTTTTCGTTGTCAGACATTTTATACTGTTCTATTAAATACTTATTAAATTTTACTTGTACTCTAACATGCACAATTTCTCAATACCTCGTAATTTTATTTTGCGTATGTTGCGTAAATTTTACGTAAGTTATTTTCGGCTTCCGCTAACCCTATTCCATTCTCTGTGCTTTAAAATAGGTCAACTTGGAATAAATACATTATTTATTCCAAATCCTGGTCACGGCACCATTTGTCGTGTTTCCTACGATTTAATTAATTAGAAAATGATCTTAAACTCCCACTTACCTTCTATTTGTCACTCTCTGGCCAGATCGTCTAGTGGTGTAACCCTATTTCGTATAGCGAATTTACCAGCACAGAAAATGAAATTAGGTACTTGAAATGATTATTCTAACACACATATATCAAGTGAAATAACGTATTAATTTATTGTTTTAGGTTGTGATATTCTCTGTTCTCCTTTCTTTCTAATCAACTATAATTATGACTTCTCACTCGATTCTCCAACATTTAAATTAACTGTATTCAATATTGAGGTGAAGCCCCTTTTTACCAACAACAAATTTTAACATATTTTTATTTCTTATATCTAGATTATAATACTAACGAATTAATTAAAGACAACCCAGCGTTTTACTCACACACACACTCATTTTGTTACACCCCATTTAAGTTAATGAGCTCAAAAAAAAGTTATAATCGATTAAAATGGATTTACGTGTGGCTACTTCCTTAATGTGTATCCGGACGCCAAAGGTTGTAGTTCTGTCATTTTGATGGTTTATTGTTTCGTCCCAAAAAAGTTATCATAATTAAAATTTAGACTCGTTCTCACTTTACACTTTCACCATATTCGGTCCAAAAAAAAATCAACGTTTCGAATTATTACTTCATTGCATTAACACTGCTTCTACCTTTTTATGTATCATTCTCTAGTCCATATTTTGGAAGTTTTAATAAGTTTTGGCATGTAGGCCTTTTACTGAGAACCGCGCGGTTCACTTGCTGGGATGCAACAGACGTTGTTTTCTGTGCACACTGCGCGAAGGTATTTCTGAAACGTGCCATTAGCGTGAGAAACTTGGCTGACTGTGTGCGCGGTTGATAGCGCGGGCGTGCCCTCCTTGCAATCTACGCATACCAATGCCAATTCACACCCGTCTCGACGCTACAGTCTGTTCACCACACGTATTTGGTTGCAAATAATATTGAAAAGATTTAATTTCCAAAGCCCTATAGGTCTGTACCGTTACAATACCCCCCCCAATGAGAGATCTTTTGCCGAAACAGAAGAACTCTCATTGCTAAATCCCTAAGAGGATCGGTGAGGATATGACGCCAACAAAACCCCCCTTTAACACTTTACACATTATGGGTAAACTACCCCCCTTGCTAGGCGACCATGGCTGCACCTGAACGAGATTACTGGACTTCTCTATTCGAGATCCCATCACCATAAAATCGGGCAGTTACTCACCATAGTACCACCTAACCTTGCATCATTCCGTCAAAAAATCAACACCTGGCCTTATACCATACCAGATCCTCAACCGATATGTTCCCCCTTACATTCATACTGGGTTGCCTTTAGCAAAATACTGGATGCATACACATTTTCATTATCGATTACATATCACGTCCATTTACATTAAAATAAACTTCACAAACATTCTATAATTGCTTCTACACGAAGTAATTCTCCCTTTCCAAACAACAAAATTTTTTCTGATATTATTTAAAATTAAAATCAATTAATTAAATTTTATTCCACTAGTAAAAACAATCTAGGTCCATGATCAAAACCCACTTCCACGTTAGTCTACTTTATTTCTTTCCATTCCTTAATTTCATTGCCAATTTAAAATTTTTCCAAAATTGTCCAAAATCTTTCAAATACATTTACTTTATTCTTGTTATATTACTCACACTTATAATAAACAAATAAACAATATAATATAATAAACCATACAATAATAAACAAATTTATTATAATAAACTTATACTAAACAACCTATTTCTACCATAAATTCAAGAATAGCTACACTTGATTACAAAGATAACATAAGATATACATAATGAATCTGCTGACCTCTTTTATACAGATAGTGAACCTCAGAATTTAACATAAACTTCATTACTGCATTTACTGCAACGATTTTTTTTTTTTTTTTAAAGAATTATCTTGTTATTAAAACTTACTATTCCCTCCTTTACTTATATAAAAAAAAAAACTACAAATCAATTATGAGGCATACATTACGTATCTAACCCCAATCATCAGCTGATCTCTCTGGGTCAGGTGAATGACCTTACCCTAGATACACTTCAAAATTATACAATATAAAATATATGACATATGTTTATAATACTTACACTCTAACATAGTAAAATAATAACATAATAAAACATAATAAATTCCTTCTCCCCTAGAAATAATCTTTTTCAAAAACCAGTAAAGTCATCTATAAAATATCATAGAGAGCAAAACATGATAAAAATTGTTAATACTGTATCTTTTAATTAATGATTAAAGCAAAACATATTTCAGTCAACTACTTCCGTACAAATCATATACTGTAATAATCTGCCCTTGGACATAATAATCTCTTGATTCAACATAAAATCGTTTGATCCGCCTATCAGCTCATTCAGTTTACGTCAGTTTAAGGTTTCAATTCGTTACTCCCCTGAGTAACCTCCCTACCACACACACTATTGTACCCCCCACTGAACTGTGGCGTTCAGCTGCTTCCACAAGGACGGCATTGGTGGAGGAATTTTAGCATCTCCTTGTCCTTGCTTCAGCCTTACATTTTTCAAAATGCCAGATATTATAATACCTGAATTACATATTTATAACCTTAATGCGGTTCTATCACCT
Organism: Magicicada septendecula; assembly: GCA_034769895.1. Lineage (NCBI taxonomy): Eukaryota > Metazoa > Arthropoda > Insecta > Hemiptera > Cicadidae > Magicicada > Magicicada septendecula. The sequence continues at coordinate 168,897,095 of CM068369.1, read as the reverse complement.
TTTTTTACTGTTCCTACGCGAACAGAGTGATAGCCGCTGTTCCATAGTTTGGTGATTCCCCTGAGTTACCCCCCTTTAAATTTCTAAATTCACCTTTACAACGATAACAGCTATGGTCAGTTAAGGCAGAACGTGACGCAATGAGCCCTGACCATAGCTGTCAAAGCTAAACCAATTCCACGGTCAGGGTTCGGTGAGGCCGTGACTGCCCGAAAAGTTGGGGAATCACAAGTAAAAGATATCTTAGTTTATGATATAGCTACATTTAAAATTTACAATTTACATTGCATGAAATTTCTAGTCTTGGTTTTGCGTTCTAACATCATACATTTCGTTCTTAACTTTGACCTTCATTAACATAATATAGTGAGTACAACAAAATATTTACTTAGTCACTCAAATTAATCTATTCCTACTTACATAGGCTATCATCAACTAACGATTGAATCTTTAATTACATTTAATAAAATAATTGACCGTTTAATAAAAAGGATTCACTCTCTCACTCCATTAAAATAACATTTAATCTGCAGCTGAATAAAATTACAAACATTTCAATTTTAGGTTTAGTTTCAAACTCCATAAACCTTTCATCCCGTTACATTTTATTATTACAAGTCAATTATGAACTTCTATTAATTAATTCCCCATTATTTATCATTTACCATATCATTAACTTTTCCAAAATTTTTCTTTGTTATCAACCTTCCTTTTACATAACCTTTCATTTAAAATTCGCTATTTAGACATTGAACATTTTACTTTCTTTAAATTGCATTATAAAATTCATACTCACAGTATCTCACTCAACACATCTGCTTCCTATTACTGACATAAAATAATAAACAATTCATCACCAATATCACGTACACACTCTATGTACCTTCTGCAACATTATAACATTCATATAATTAATATAACTAAATACATTTTATATCTACTTATTTATTATCAAATTTCAATCTCCTAAAATCATTTAAATTCATTAGCAAAATTCTCTTTATACCACATTTTAAATCAATCAAAATATTTAAACATCTCAAATTATTTTCATTCCATCAATTATTAAAAACACAATATATTTTAATTACCTTCTTTCAAAACAATTACAAGTCATTTAGCATCAACTCTCATTATTTATTTAGTCTATTAAAATATTATTTTTATTATTACATCACTTCCTACTACCTACCCATTGTCTACATTAAATATATTTTACAATACAAACATAATTAATTTCACTATAAATTTATTTACAAATTCTTGTCATTATTTTTCTGTTTACCACACTTCATTTTCTAACTTAGCAAGGTCGTCACCATAAATTAAAATATGTAAAATGTTCATTTATTGAGTTTATATTCAGCCTCCATCATCATGTATGAGTCTTACTTTTATATAATAATTATCGTCCTTACTCACACTCAATTCATTATTATTATTTATATAATCGTTCTCTAATATTTCAAATTGTTCCGTAAAACCCACATAATAATTTACTGGATTATCCCACATTGTTATCAAATCATAAAACCTGTCTACATCATTGATTTTGGTCTTGTCACCGTCTGTATTATTACCTATCACCCTTGAGTATTTTAATCTCTCAATTTAAAAATCATTTACTACTAATACTCCGCGTCTAAGCACAGGTAAGCATTCAATATAATTATCAACGTTATTATTATTTATTTCTGCACTAAACGATAATTAAAGTCATTACTTTGTTTATTGAAATTACTATTTACTTTACTGAAATTGCCTTTCATAAAATCAAATATGTCATCTAATGACAATTCTTTTTCTTTTATATTTGTTTTTATCACTACAGGAGTAGATTGTGCTTCTGCATTATTCGTTAAAATTGATTCGGTTAAGTCAGCGTTAGTTACTGCTTGAACGCTCAAGTCAGCTGTTGGCATTGACTGTCTTAATTCGGCCACACTTGGTGACGGGTCTATTGACACAAGGCCACTCTCACTCATACCTGAGTCTATCAAATTATTTTCTTTTTCGTTGTCAGACATTTTATACTGTTCTATTAAATACTTATTAAATTTTACTTGTACTCTAACATGCACAATTTCTCAATACCTCGTAATTTTATTTTGCGTATGTTGCGTAAATTTTACGTAAGTTATTTTCGGCTTCCGCTAACCCTATTCCATTCTCTGTGCTTTAAAATAGGTCAACTTGGAATAAATACATTATTTATTCCAAATCCTGGTCACGGCACCATTTGTCGTGTTTCCTACGATTTAATTAATTAGAAAATGATCTTAAACTCCCACTTACCTTCTATTTGTCACTCTCTGGCCAGATCGTCTAGTGGTGTAACCCTATTTCGTATAGCGAATTTACCAGCACAGAAAATGAAATTAGGTACTTGAAATGATTATTCTAACACACATATATCAAGTGAAATAACGTATTAATTTATTGTTTTAGGTTGTGATATTCTCTGTTCTCCTTTCTTTCTAATCAACTATAATTATGACTTCTCACTCGATTCTCCAACATTTAAATTAACTGTATTCAATATTGAGGTGAAGCCCCTTTTTACCAACAACAAATTTTAACATATTTTTATTTCTTATATCTAGATTATAATACTAACGAATTAATTAAAGACAACCCAGCGTTTTACTCACACACACACTCATTTTGTTACACCCCATTTAAGTTAATGAGCTCAAAAAAAAGTTATAATCGATTAAAATGGATTTACGTGTGGCTACTTCCTTAATGTGTATCCGGACGCCAAAGGTTGTAGTTCTGTCATTTTGATGGTTTATTGTTTCGTCCCAAAAAAGTTATCATAATTAAAATTTAGACTCGTTCTCACTTTACACTTTCACCATATTCGGTCCAAAAAAAAATCAACGTTTCGAATTATTACTTCATTGCATTAACACTGCTTCTACCTTTTTATGTATCATTCTCTAGTCCATATTTTGGAAGTTTTAATAAGTTTTGGCATGTAGGCCTTTTACTGAGAACCGCGCGGTTCACTTGCTGGGATTCAACAGACGTTGTTTTCTGTGTACACTGCGCGAAGGTATTTCTGAAACGTGCCATTAGCGTGAGAAACTTGGCTGACTGTGTGCGCGGTTGATAGCGCGGGCGTGCCCTCCTTGCAATCTACGCATACCAATGCCAATTCACACCCGTCTCGACGCTACAGTCTGTTCACCACACGTATTTGGTTGCAAATAATATTGAAAAGATTTAATTTCCAAAGCCCTATAGGTCTGTACCGTTACAATACCCCCCCCCCAATGAGAGATCTTTTGCCGAAACAGAAGAACTCTCATTGCTAAATCCCTAAGAGGATCGGTGAGGATATGACGCCAACAAAACCCCCCTTTAACACTTTACACATTATGGGTAAACTACCCCCCTTGCTAGGCGACCATGGCTGCACCTGAACGAGATTACTGGACTTCTCTATTCGAGATCCCATCACCGTAAAATCGGGCAGTTACTCACCATAGTACCACCTAACCTTGCATCATTCCGTCAAAAAATCAACACCTGGCCTTATACCATACCAGATCCTCAACCGATATGTTCCCCCTTACATTCATACTGGGTTGCCTTTAGCAAAATACTGGATGCATACACATTTTCATTATCGATTACATATCACGTCCATTTACATTAAAATAAACTTCACAAACATTCTATAATTGCTTCTACACGAAGTAATTCTCCCTTTCCAAACAACAAAATTTTTTCTGATATTATTTAAAATTAAAATCAATTAATTAAATTTTATTCCACTAGTAAAAACAATCTAGGTCCATGATCAAAACCCACTTCCACGTTAGTCTACTTTATTTCTTTCCATTCCTTAATTTCATTGCCAATTTAAAATTTTTCCAAAATTGTCCAAAATCTTTCAAATACATTTACTTTATTCTTGTTATATTACTCACACTTATAATAAACAAATAAACAATATAATATAATAAACCATACAATAATAAACAAATTTATTATAATAAACTTATACTAAACAACCTATTTCTACCATAAATTCAAGAATAGCTACACTTGATTACAAAGATAACATAAGATATACATAATGAATCTGCTGACCTCTTTTATACAGATAGTGAACCTCAGAATTTAACATAAACTTCATTACTGCATTTACTGCAACGATTTTTTTTTTTTTTTTTAAAGAATTATCTTGTTATTAAAACTTACTATTCCCTCCTTTACTTATATAAAAAAAAAAACTACAAATCAATTATGAGGCATACATTACGTATCTAACCCCAATCATCAGCTGATCTCTCTGGGTCAGGTGAATGACCTTACCCTAGATACACTTCAAAATTATACAATATAAAATATATGACATATGTTTATAATACTTACACTCTAACATAGTAAAATAATAACATAATAAAACATAATAAATTCCTTCTCCCCTAGAAATAATCTTTTTCAAAAACCAGTAAAGTCATCTATAAAATATCATAGAGAGCAAAACATGATAAAAATTGTTAATACTGTATCTTTTAATTAATGATTAAAGCAAAACATATTTCAGTCAACTACTTCCGTACAAATCATATACTGTAATAATCTGCCCTTGGACATAATAATCTCTTGATTCAACATAAAATCGTTTGATCCGCCTATCAGCTCATTCAGTTTACGTCAGTTTAAGGTTTCAATTCGTTACTCCCCTGAGTAACCTCCCTACCACACACACTATTGTACCCCCCACTGAACTGTGGCGTTCAGCTGCTTCCACAAGGACGGCATTGGTGGAGGAATTTTAGCATCTCCTTGTCCTTGCTTCAGCCTTACATTTTTCAAAATGCCAGATATTATAATACCTGAATTACATATTTATAACCTTAATGCGGTTCTATCACCTTTTTTTACTGTTCCTACGCGAACAGAGTGATAGCCGCTGTTCCATAGTTTGGTGATTCCCCTGAGTTACCCCCCTTTAAATTTCTAAATTCACCTTTACAACGATAACAGCTATGGTCAGTTAAGGCAGAACGTGACGCAATGAGCCCTGACCATAGCTGTCAAAGCTAAACCAATTCCACGGTCAGGGTTCGGTGAGGCCGTGACCGCCCGAAAAGTTGGGGAATCACAAGTAAAAGATATCTTAGTTTATGATATAGCTACATTTAAAATTTACAATTTACATTGCATGAAATTTCTAGTCTTGGTTTTGCGTTCTAACATCATACATTTCGTTCTTAACTTTGACCTTCATTAACATAATATAGTGAGTACAACAAAATATTTACTTAGTCACTCAAATTAATCTATTCCTACTTACATAGGCTATCATCAACTAACGATTGAATCTTTAATTACATTTAATAAAATAATTGACCGTTTAATAAAAAGGATTCACTCTCTCACTCCATTAAAATAACATTTAATCTGCAGCTGAATAAAATTACAAACATTTCAATTTTAGGTTTAGTTTCAAACTCCATAAACCTTTCATCCCGTTACATTTTATTATTACAAGTCAATTATGAACTTCTATTAATTAATTCCCCATTATTTATCATTTACCATATCATTAACTTTTCCAAAATTTTTCTTTGTTATCAACCTTCCTTTTACATAACCTTTCATTTAAAATTCGCTATTTAGACATTGAACATTTTACTTTCTTTAAATTGCATTATAAAATTCATACTCACAGTATCTCACTCAACACATCTGCTTCCTATTACTGACATAAAATAATAAACAATTCATCACCAATATCACGTACACACTCTATGTACCTTCTGCAACATTATAACATTCATATAATTAATATAACTAAATACATTTTATATCTACTTATTTATTATCAAATTTCAATCTCCTAAAATCATTTAAATTCATTAGCAAAATTCTCTTTATACCACATTTTAAATCAATCAAAATATTTAAACATCTCAAATTATTTTCATTCCATCAATTATTAAAAACACAATATATTTTAATTACCTTCTTTCAAAACAATTACAAGTCATTTAGCATCAACTCTCATTATTTATTTAGTCTATTAAAATATTATTTTTATTATTACATCACTTCCTACTACCTACCCATTGTCTACATTAAATATATTTTACAATACAAACATAATTAATTTCACTATAAATTTATTTACAAATTCTTGTCATTATTTTTCTGTTTACCACACTTCATTTTCTAAGTTAGCAAGGTCGTCACCATAAATTAAAATATGTAAAATGTTCATTTATTGAGTTTATATTCAGCCTCCATCATCATGTATGAGTCTTACTTTTATATAATAATTATCGTCCTTACTCACACTCAATTCATTATTATTATTTATATAATCGTTCTCTAATATTTCAAATTGTTCCGTAAAACCCACATAATAATTTACTGGATTATCCCACATTGTTATCAAATCATAAAACCTGTCTACATCATTGATTTTGGTCTTGTCACCGTCTGTATTATTACCTATCACCCTTGAGTATTTTAATCTCTCAATTTAAAAATCATTTACTACTAATACTCCGCGTCTAAGCACAGGTAAGCATTCAATATAATTATCAACGTTTTTATTATTTATTTCTGCACTAAACGATAATTAAAGTCATTACTTTGTTTATTGAAATTACTATTTACTTTACTGAAATTGGCTTTCATAAAATCAAATATGTCATCTAATGACAATTCTTTTTCTTTTATATTTGTTTTTATCACTACAGGAGTAGATTGTGCTTCTGCATTATTCATTAAAATTGATTCGGTTAAGTCAGCGTTAGTTACTGCTTGAACGCTCAAGTCAGCTGTTGGCATTGACTGTCTTAATTCGGCCACACTTGGTGACGGGTCTATTGACACAAGGCCACTCTCACTCATACCTGAGTCTATCAAATTATTTTCTTTTTCGTTGTCAGACATTTTATACTGTTCTATTAAATACTTATTAAATTTTACTTGTACTCTAACATGCACAATTTCTCAATACCTCGTAATTTTATTTTGCGTATGTTGCGTAAATTTTACGTAAGTTATTTTCGGCTTCCGCTAACCCTATTCCATTCTCTGTGCTTTAAAATAGGTCAACTTGGAATAAATACATTATTTATTCCAAATCCTGGTCACGGCACCATTTGTCGTGTTTCCTACGATTTAATTAATTAGAAAATGATCTTAAACTCCCACTTACCTTCTATTTGTCACTCTCTGGCCAGATCGTCTAGTGGTGTAACCCTATTTCGTATAGCGAATTTACCAGCACAGAAAATGAAATTAGGTACTTGAAATGATTATTCTAACACACATATATCAAGTGAAATAACGTATTAATTTATTGTTTTAGGTTGTGATATTCTCTGTTCTCCTTTCTTTCTAATCAACTATAATTATGACTTCTCACTCGATTCTCCAACATTTAAATTAACTGTATTCAATATTGAGGTGAAGCCCCTTTTTACCAACAACAAATTTTAACATATTTTTATTTCTTATATCTAGATTATAATACTAACGAATTAATTAAAGACAACCCAGCGTTTTACTCACACACACACTCATTTTGTTACACCCCATTTAAGTTAATGAGCTCAAAAAAAAGTTATAATCGATTAAAATGGATTTACGTGTGGCTACTTCCTTAATGTGTATCCGGACGCCAAAGGTTGTAGTTCTGTCATTTTGATGGTTTATTGTTTCGTCCCAAAAAAGTTATCATAATTAAAATTTAGACTCGTTCTCACTTTACACTTTCACCATATTCGGTCCAAAAAAAAATCAACGTTTCGAATTATTACTTCATTGCATTAACACTGCTTCTACCTTTTTATGTATCATTCTCTAGTCCATATTTTGGAAGTTTTAATAAGTTTTGGCATGTAGGCCTTTTACTGAGAACCGCGCGGTTCACTTGCTGGGATTCAACAGACGTTGTTTTCTGTGCACACTGCGCGAAGGTATTTCTGAAACGTGCCATTAGCGTGAGAAACTTGGCTGACTGTGTGCGCGGTTGATAGCGCGGGCGTGCCCTCCTTGCAATCTACGCATACCAATGCCAATTCACACCCGTCTCGACGCTACAGTCTGTTCACCACACGTATTTGGTTGCAAATAATATTGAAAAGATTTAATTTCCAAAGCCCTATAGGTCTGTACCGTTACAATACCCCCCCCAATGAGAGATCTTTTGCCGAAACAGAAGAACTCTCATTGCTAAATCCCTAAGAGGATCGGTGAGGATATGACGCCAACAAAACCCCCCTTTAACACTTTACACATTATGGGTAAACTACCCCCCTTGCTAGGCGACCATGGCTGCACCTGAACGAGATTACTGGACTTCTCTATTCGAGATCCCATCACCGTAAAATCGGGCAGTTACTCACCATAGTACCACCTAACCTTGCATCATTCCGTCAAACAATCAACACCTGGCCTTATACCATACCAGATCCTCAACCGATATGTTCCCCCTTACATTCATACTGGGTTGCCTTTAGCAAAATACTGGATGCATACACATTTTCATTATCGATTACATATCACGTCCATTTACATTAAAATAAACTTCACAAACATTCTATAATTGCTTCTACACGAAGTAATTCTCCCTTTCCAAACAACAAAATTTTTTCTGATATTATTTAAAATTAAAATCAATTAATTAAATTTTATTCCACTAGTAAAAACAATCTAGGTCCATGATCAAAACCCACTTCCACGTTAGTCTACTTTATTTCTTTCCATTCCTTAATTTCATTGCCAATTTAAAATTTTTCCAAAATTGTCCAAAATCTTTCAAATACATTTACTTTATTCTTGTTATATTACTCACACTTATAATAAACAAATAAACAATATAATATAATAAACCATACAATAATAAACAAATTTATTATAATAAACTTATACTAAACAACCTATTTCTACCATAAATTCAAGAATAGCTACACTTGATTACAAAGATAACATAAGATATACATAATGAATCTGCTGACCTCTTTTATACAGATAGTGAACCTCAGAATTTAACATAAACTTCATTACTGCATTTACTGCAACGATTTTTTTTTTTTTTTAAAAAGAATTATCTTGTTATTAAAACTTACTATTCCCTCCTTTACTTATATAAAAAAAAAAACTACAAATCAATTATGAGGCATACATTACGTATCTAACCCCAATCATCAGCTGATCTCTCTGGGTCAGGTGAATGACCTTACCCTAGATACACTTCAAAATTATACAATATAAAATATATGACATATGTTTATAATACTTACACTCTAACATAGTAAAATAATAACATAATAAAACATAATAAATTCCTTCTCCCCTAGAAATAATCTTTTTCAAAAATCAGTAAAGTCATCTATAAAATATCATAGAGAGCAAAACATGATAAAAATTGTTAATACTGTATCTTTTAATTAATGATTAAAGCAAAACATATTTCAGTCAACTACTTCCGTACAAATCATATACTGTAATAATCTGCCCTTGGACATAATAATCTCTTGATTCAACATAAAATCGTTTGATCCGCCTATCAGCTCATTCAGTTTACGTCAGTTTAAGGTTTCAATTCGTTACTCCCCTGAGTAACCTCCCTACCACACACACTATTGTACCCCCCACTGAACTGTGGCGTTCAGCTGCTTCCACAAGGACGGCATTGGTGGAGGAATTTTAGCATCTCCTTGTCCTTGCTTCAGCCTTACATTTTTCAAAATGCCAGATATTATAATACCTGAATTCATATTTATAACCTTAATGCGGTTCTATCACCTTTTTTTACTGTTCCTACGCGAACAGAGTGATAGCCGCTGTTCCATAGTTTGGTGATTCCCCTGAGTTACCCCCCTTTAAATTTCTAAATTCACCTTTACAACGATAACAGCTATGGTCAGTTAAGGCAGAACGTGACGCAATGAGCCCTGACCATAGCTGTCAAAGCTAAACCAATTCCACGGTCAGGGTTCGGTGAGGCCGTGACCGCCCGAAAAGTTGGGGAATCACAAGTAAAAGATATCTTAGTTTATGATATAGCTACATTTAAAATTTACAATTTACATTGCATGAAATTTCTAGTCTTGGTTTTGCGTTCTAACATCATACATTTCGTTCTTAACTTTGACCTTCATTAACATAATATAGTGAGTACAACAAAATATTTACTTAGTCACTCAAATTAATCTATTCCTACTTACATAGGCTATCATCAACTAACGATTGAATCTTTAATTACATTTAATAAAATAATTGACCGTTTAATAAAAAGGATTCACTCTCTCACTCCATTAAAATAACATTTAATCTGCAGCTGAATAAAATTACAAACATTTCAATTTTAGGTTTAGTTTCAAACTCCATAAACCTTTCATCCCGTTACATTTTATTATTACAAGTCAATTATGAACTTCTATTAATTAATTCCCCATTATTTATCATTTACCATATCATTAACTTTTCCAAAATTTTTCTTTGTTATCAACCTTCCTTTTACATAACCTTTCATTTAAAATTCGCTATTTAGACATTGAACATTTTACTTTCTTTAAATTGCATTATAAAATTCATACTCACAGTATCTCACTCAACACATCTGCTTCCTATTACTGACATAAAATAATAAACAATTCATCACCAATATCACGTACACACTCTATGTACCTTCTGCAACATTATAACATTCATATAATTAATATAACTAAATACATTTTATATCTACTTATTTATTATCAAATTTCAATCTCCTAAAATCATTTAAATTCATTAGCAAAATTCTCTTTATACCACATTTTAAATCAATCAAAATATTTAAACATCTCAAATTATTTTCATTCCATCAATTATTAAAAACACAATATATTTTAATTACCTTCTTTCAAAACAATTACAAGTCATTTAGCATCAACTCTCATTATTTATTTAGTCTATTAAAATATTATTTTTATTATTACATCACTTCCTACTACCTACCCATTGTCTACATTAAATATATTTTACAATACAAACATAATTAATTTCACTATAAATTTATTTACAAATTCTTGTCATTATTTTTCTGTTTACCACACTTCATTTTCTAAGTTAGCAAGGTCGTCACCATAAATTAAAATATGTAAAATGTTCATTTATTGAGTTTATATTCAGCCTCCATCATCATGTATGAGTCTTACTTTTATATAATAATTATCGTCCTTACTCACACTCAATTCATTATTATTATTTATATAATCGTTCTCTAATATTTCAAATTGTTCCGTAAAACCCACATAATAATTTACTGGATTATCCCACATTGTTATCAAATCATAAAACCTGTCTACATCATTGATTTTGGTCTTGTCACCGTCTGTATTATTACCTATCACCCTTGAGTATTTTAATCTCTCAATTTAAAAATCATTTACTACTAATACTCCGCGTCTAAGCACAGGTAAGCATTCAATATAATTATCAACGTTTTTATTATTTATTTCTGCACTAAACGATAATTAAAGTCATTACTTTGTTTATTGAAATTACTATTTACTTTACTGAAATTGGCTTTCATAAAATCAAATATGTCATCTAATGACAATTCTTTTTCTTTTATATTTGTTTTTATCACTACAGGAGTAGATTGTGCTTCTGCATTATTCATTAAAATTGATTCGGTTAAGTCAGCGTTAGTTACTGCTTGAACGCTCAAGTCAGCTGTTGGCATTGACTGTCTTAATTCGGCCACACTTGGTGACGGGTCTATTGACACAAGGCCACTCTCACTCATACCTGAGTCTATCAAATTATTTTCTTTTTCGTTGTCAGACATTTTATACTGTTCTATTAAATACTTATTAAATTTTACTTGTACTCTAACATGCACAATTTCTCAATACCTCGTAATTTTATTTTGCGTATGTTGCGTAAATTTTACGTAAGTTATTTTCGGCTTCCGCTAACCCTATTCCATTCTCTGTGCTTTAAAATAGGTCAACTTGGAATAAATACATTATTTATTCCAAATCCTGGTCACGGCACCATTTGTCGTGTTTCCTACGATTTAATTAATTAGAAAATGATCTTAAACTCCCACTTACCTTCTATTTGTCACTCTCTGGCCAGATCGTCTAGTGGTGTAACCCTATTTCGTATAGCGAATTTACCAGCACAGAAAATGAAATTAGGTACTTGAAATGATTATTCTAACACACATATATCAAGTGAAATAACGTATTAATTTATTGTTTTAGGTTGTGATATTCTCTGTTCTCCTTTCTTTCTAATCAACTATAATTATGACTTCTCACTCGATTCTCCAACATTTAAATTAACTGTATTCAATATTGAGGTGAAGCCCCTTTTTACCAACAACAAATTTTAACATATTTTTATTTCTTATATCTAGATTATAATACTATCGAATTAATTAAAGACAACCCAGCGTTTTACTCACACACACACTCATTTTGTTACACCCCATTTAAGTTAATGAGCTCAAAAAAAAGTTATAATCGATTAAAATGGATTTACGTGTGGCTACTTCCTTAATGTATATCCGGACGCCAAAGGTTGTAGTTCTGTCATTTTGATGGTTTATTGTTTCGTCCCAAAAAAGCTATCATGATTAAAATTTAGACTCGTTCTCACTTTACACTTTCACCATATTCGGTCCAAAAAAAAATCAACGTTTCGAATTATTACTTCATTGCATTAACACTGCTTCTACCTTTTTATGTATCATTCTCTAGTCCATATTTTGGAAGTTTTAATAAGTTTTGGCATGTAGGCCTTTTACTGAGAACCGCGCGGTTCACTTGCTGGGATGCAACAGACGTTGTTTTCTGTGCACACTGCGCGAAGGTATTTCTGAAACGTGCCATTAGCGTGAGAAACTTGGCTGACTGTGTGCGCGGTTGATAGCGCGGGCGTGCCCTCCTTGCAATCTACGCATACCAATGCCAATTCACACCCGTCTCGACGCTACAGTCTGTTCACCACACGTATTTGGTTGCAAATAATCTTGAAAAGATTTAATTTCCAAAGCCCTATAGGTCTGTACCGTTACAATACCCCCCCAATGAGAGATCTTCTGCCGAAACAGAAGAACTCTCATTGCTAAATCCCTAAGAGGATCGGTGAGGATATGACGCCAACAAAACCCCCCTTTAACACTTTACACATTATGGGTAAACTACCCCCCTTGCTAGGCGACCATGGCTGCACCTGAACGAGATTACTGGACTTCTCTATTCGAGATCCCATCACCGTAAAATCGGGCAGTTACTCACCATAGTACCACCTAACCTTGCATCATTCCGTCAAAAAATCAACACCTGGCCTTATACCATACCAGATCCTCAACCGATATGTTCCCCCTTACATTCATACTGGGTTGCCTTTAGCAAAATACTGGATGCATACACATTTTCATTATCGATTACATATCACGTCCATTTACATTAAAATAAACTTCACAAGCATTCTATAATTGCTTCTACACGAAGTAATTCTCCCTTTCCAAACAACAAAATTTTTTCTGATATTATTTAAAATTAAATTCAATTAATTAAATTTTATTCCACTAGTAAAAACAATCTAGGTCCATGATCAAAACCCACTTCCATGTTAGTCTACTTTATTTCTTTCCATTCCTTAATTTCATTGCCAATTTAAAATTTTTCCAAAATTGTCCAAAATCTTTCAAATACATTTACTTTATTCTTGTTATATTACTCACACTTATAATAAACAAATAAACAATATAATATAATAAACCATACAATTATAAACAAATTTATTATAATAAACTTATACTAAACAACCTATTTCTACCATAAATTCAAGAATAGCTACACTTGATTACAAAGATAACATAAGATATACATAATGAATCCGCTGACCTCTTTTATACGGATAGTGAACCTCAGAATTTAACATAAACTTCTTTACTGCATTTACTGCAACGATTTTTTTTTTTTTTTTTAAAGAATTATCTTGTTATTAAAACTTACTATTCCCTCCTTTACTTATATAAAAAAAAAAAACTACAAATCAATTATGAGGCATACATTACGTATCTAACCCCAATCATCAGCTGATCTCTCTGGGTCAGGTGAATGACCTTACCCTAGATACACTTCAAAATTATACAATATAAAATCTATGACATATGTTTATAATACTTACACTCTAACATAGTAAAATAATAACATAATAAAACATAATAAATTCCTTCTTCCCTAGAAATAATCTTTTTCAAAAACCAGTAAAGTCATCTATAAAATATCATAGAGAGCAAAACATGATAAAAATTGTTAATACTGTATCTTTTAATTAATGATTAAAGCAAAACATATTTCAGTCAACTACTTCCGTACAAATCATATACTGTAATAATCTGCCCTTGGACATAATAATCTCTTGATTCAACATAAAATCGTTTGATCCGCCTATCAGCTCATTCAGTTTACGTCAGTTTAAGGTTTCAATTCGTTACTCCCCTGAGTAACCTCCCTACCACACACACTATTGTACCCCCCACTGAACTGTGGCGTTCAGCTGCTTCCACAAGGACGGCATTGGTGGAGGAATTTTAGCATCTCCTTGTCCTTGCTTCAGCCTTACATTTTTCAAAATGCCAGATATTATAATACCTGAATTACATATTTATAACCTTAATGCGGGTCTATCACCTTTTTTTACTGTTCCTACGCGAACAGAGTGATAGCCGCTGTTCCATAGTTTGGTGATTCCCCTGAGTTACCCCCCTTTAAATTTCTAAATTCACCTTTACAACGATAACAGCTATGGCCAGTTAAGGCAGAACGTGACGCAATGAGCCCTGACCATAGCTGTCAAAGCTAAACCAATTCCACGGTCAGGGTTCGGTGAGGCCGTGACCGCCCGAAAAGTTGGGGAATCACAAGTAAAAGATATCTTAGTTTATGATATAGCTACATTTAAAATTTACAATTTACATTGCATGAAATTTCTAGTTTTGGTTTTGCGTTCTAACATCATACATTTCGTTCTTAACTTTGACCTTCATTAACATAATATAGTGAGTACAACAAAATATTTACTTAGTCACTCAAATTAATCTATTCCTACTTACATAGGCTATCATCAACTAACGATTGAATCTTTAATTACATTTAATAAAATAATTGACCGTTTAATAAAAAGGATTCACTCTCTCACTCCATTAAAATAACATTTAATCTGCAGCTGAATAAAATTACAAACATTTCAATTTTAGGTTTAGTTTCAAACTCCATAAACCTTTCATCCCGTTACATTTTATTATTACAAGTCAATTATGAACTTCTATTAATTAATTCCCCATTATTTATCATTTACCATATCATTAACTTTTCCAAAATTTTTCTTTGTTATCAACCTTCCTTTTACATAACCTTTCATTTAAAATTCGCTATTTAGACATTGAACATTTTACTTTCTTTAAATTGCATTATAAAATTCATACTCACAGTATCTCACTCAACACATCTGCTTCCTATTACTGACATAAAATAATAAACAATTCATCACCAATATCACGTACACACTCTATGTACCTTCTGCAACATTATAACATTCATATAATTAATATAACTAAATACATTTTATATCTACTTATTTATTATCAAATTTCAATCTCCTAAAATCATTTAAATTCATTAGCAAAATTCTCTTTATACCACATTTTAAATCAATCAAAATATTTAAACATCTCAAATTATGTTCATTCCATCAATTATTAAAAACACAATATATTTTAATTACCTTCTTTCAAAACAATTACAAGTCATTTAGCATCAACTCTCATTATTTATTTAGTCTATTAAAATATTATTTTTATTATTACATCACTTCCTACTACCTACCCATTGTCTACATTAAATATATTTTACAATACAAACATAATTAATTTCACTATAAATTTATTTACAAATTCTTGTCATTATTTTTCTGTTTACCACACTTCATTTTCTAAGTTAGCAAGGTCGTCACCATAAATTAAAATATTTAAAATGTTCATTTATTGAGTTTATATTCAGCCTCCATCATCATGTATGAGTCTTACTTTTATATAATAATTATCGTCCTTACTCACACTCAATTCATTATTATTATTTATATAATCGTTCTCTAATATTTCAAATTGTTCCGTAAAACCCACATAATAATTTACTGGATTATCCCACATTGTTATCAAATCATAAAACCTGTCTACATCATTGATTTTGGTCTTGTCACCGTCTGTATTATTACCTATCACCCTTGAGTATTTTAATCTCTCAATTTAAAAATCATTTACTACTAATACTCCGCGTCTAAGCACAGGTAAGCATTCAATATAATTATCAACGTTATTATTATTTATTTCTGCACTAAACGATAATTAAAGTCATTACTTTGTTTATTGAAATTACTATTTACTTTACTGAAATTGGCTTTCATAAAATCAAATATGTCATCTAATGACAATTCTTTTTCTTTTATATTTGTTTTTATCACTACAGGAGTAGATTGTGCTTCTGCATTATTCATTAAAATTGATTCGGTTAAGTCAGCGTTAGTTACTGCTTGAACGCTCAAGTCAGCTGTTGGCATTGACTGTCTTAATTCGCCCACACTTGGTGACGGGTCTATTGACACAAGGCCACTCTCACTCATACCTGAGTCTATCAAATTATTTTCTTTTTCGTTGTCAGACATTTTATACTGTTCTATTAAATACTTATTAAATTTTACTTGTACTCTAACATGCACAATTTCTCAATACCTCGTAATTTTATTTTGCGTATGTTGCGTAAATTTTACGTAAGTTATTTTCAGCTTCCGCTAACCCTATTCCATTCTCTGTGCTTTAAAATAGGTCAACTTGGAATAAATACATTATTTATTCCAAATCCTGGTCACGGCACCATTTGTCGTGTTTCCTACGATTTAATTAATTAGAAAATGATCTTAAACTCCCACTTACCTTCTATTTGTCACTCTCTGGCCAGATCGTCTAGTGGTGTAACCCTATTTCGTATAGCGAATTTACCAGCACAGAAAATGAAATTAGGTACTTGAAATGATTATTCTAACACACATATATCAAGTGAAATAACATATTAATTTATTGTTTTAGGTTGTGATATTCTCTGTTCTCCTTTATTTCTAATCAACTATAATTATGACTTCTCACTCGATTCTCCAACATTTAAATTAACTATATTCAATATTGAGGTGAAGCCCCTTTTTACCAACAACAAATTTTAACATATTTTTATTTCTTATATCTAGATTATAATACTAACGAATTAATTAAAGACAACCCAGCGTTTTGCTCACACACACACACACACACACACACACACACACACACACACACTCTCTCTCTCTCTCTCTCTCTCTCATTTTGTTACACACCATTTAAGTTAATGAGCTCAAAAAAAAGTTATAATCGATTAAAATGGATTTACGTGTGGCTACTTCCTTAATGTGTATCCGGATGCCAAAGGTTGTAGTTCTGTCATTTTGATGGTTTATTGTTTCGTCCCAAAAAAGTTTTCATAATTAAAATTTAGACTCGTTCTCACTTTACACTTTCACCTTATTCGGTCCAAAAAAAAATCAACGTTTCGAATTATTACTTCATTGCATTAACACTGCTTCTACCTTTTTATGTATCACTCTCTAGTCCATGTTTTGGAAGTTTTAATAAGTTTTGGCCTGTAGGCCTTTTACTGAGAACCGCGCGGTTCACTTGCTGGGATGCAACAGACGTTGTTATCTGCGCACACTGCGCGAAGGTATTTCTGAAACGTGCCATTAGTGTGAGAAACTTGGCCGACTGTGTGCGCGGTAGATAGCGCGGGCGCGCCCTCCTTGCAATCTACGCATACCAATGCCAATTCACACCCGTCTCGACGCTACACTCTGTTCACCACACGTATTTGGTTGCAAATAATATTGAAAAGATTTAATTTCCAAAGCCCTATAGGTCTGTACCGTTACAATTTGCTGCGTGAGTGCTGTACCTTCAAAGCTAATTCGCTAACAAACACAAATTATATGATACACTCCCTATGAAATAATAACAACGGTTACTCCCTGTACTAGTTATTTTAATGGTCAATAAGTAAATTTTCAGTTTGACAATTAAATTATATTGGTTGATTAATAAATTTGCACCGACTTTTTACATGAAACAATCTCTCTCAGGATGACGAATCGATTTTGGTAACGAAGTACACATATCCGGATGGCTGCTGAGCGGTTTAGTTATTATAAATATTTTCGTTCCAAAATCTGGGATTCTTTTGATTATAAGACAAATAATTCCTATGATTACAATAAAAAGTACATTACCTTACTTTATGTGTGTTAAATAATAAGGTTTGTGGTTACAATCTGTTCTGTAGTGTCGTTAAATGTGTTTATAAAGTTCGTATTCACACAACAGGTTATGTATTATGTTAACAAATTTTCAGTGTGTTATTTTTCTTAATTAATCTTTGAAAGAGAATATTTGGTTGACAGTGAGAGTTCCAATTACTTTTAGAAATATTTAAAGTGAGTTTATTTTTTGGAAATAGGGTAATTCAAGGATACTTAATACATCAGATGACTTGGTGTTATCAGTCATAGAGTCGGAAGAGGATTGGGCTGCAGTCGTTGTTTTCTGTTTGCATTAATCTTGGGGATTAAGTAGGTCTGGCGTCCTTTTCATATTAGATGTGGTCATATTTTCATTTAATTTCCTGGTAATATGGTCCTTGGCATCAGTTGACAGTTCCAGTTGTTCGTCTGCTTCTTATTCGATCATCGTTTTGAATTTCGTTTACGATTTGTACATTTTTTGATTAAAACTTGGTCTTTCAATATTCGGCTTCTGTTCTGCAAGAGTGACGCTTTACGAGTAACGATATTCAACCGTAATTCCGTCCCTAACGGCAGTTGCTATGGTTACCAATTAAATTTGATTGGCTTAGATTGACATAATCCATTGTTATTAAAATTTGAATTCTTTTCAAAATCCTTGTATATCTTCTGATTGCTTTTATTCATCTATCTTCCCTCCTAAGTATTAACTATTATCACTGTTATTTGTATTTCCTTTCATAGATTAATTTGATACCCCACAAGTTTGGGTTATTTTAGGTTTTATGATTTTACCATTATTTTAATACTTTTAATTACATTTCTTTTTTAATTTAAATCCTTATTATAATATTTTGTTTTAAAAATGATTTACAATTTATCCTTGGTTAGTTATTCGCCTCGGATTTGCTAATTTCTTTGTTAACTTATTACAATTTGTAGTTGTTTGTTCTTGACAGTTAGGCATTTTCCTAGGCCTAAGTAGCCATTATTTGTATTTACTTATTTCGTACAAAATATGTCTCTTTTTTGCCTAATGAGCTTAGCTTTGTTATTATAATTGGTTGTGTTATTTATTGATGTGTTTTGGCTCTGTTGTAGTGTTATTATTATGTTACTATTATTTTATACATCATGAATTGCTAATTATTTACTATCTGGTTTCCTCGTTTACATTTCTTTACTTTCTTATTTATTTAATCTGCCAATAAAACAATGTGGCTCTTATTTACTACTTTTGTTCACATAAAATACAACATCTAGGTCTATGGTCTGTATAATTCTTCCAGCCATATCCTATTCATAAACTTGCTTAAACAATTATTTAATAATTATTTGATAACATTTGTTTACAGTTCATTTCATTTTATATTATTTTTTGGGTGATAAACATCATCACATTTTTTGAACTTACTTTAATAATGATCCCTGGTAACATGGGGTGTTTATTGATTTGTTTTTAACTTCTTAATTTTTTAAATACTCTACTTTCACTCCATGCTAACACTATCTGTTTTCTCTTTCATGGGATTCTCCCTTTTAATTATAACTGCATTCAATTAAACTTAACAATAATGTTCTTTCTTAATTAATACTGTCTTCATCACTTTTCAGTGTTCATTATACCTTAATTAACTGTTTACACTTAATACGATTCTTAACAACTTTCTTAATTACTAATATTTTTCACTGTTAACCTTTTAGTGTTTCTTATTGATTTACTAAGTGTTTATGCTTTTATCCTTCACTATTTTTCACTATACTGACATTCTTTGTTATACATTATTCTCATTTAATCATCACCTTCACTTTTAAATTATTTATTGTTTATTATAATTTATTTAGTGTTTTTTCTTTATCACTTTATTTTGGGATTTTTACACTTCCACTTTGGCACTTCTAAAATGTTTTTGGTTTTAAGTGTTTCTAAATGGGTCATCCCTCTAATTACTTTCTCACTACCGTACTATCTCTTTCATTACAAATATCATGAATAATATCAACAATTTTATGTCTCTTTTGATTTTAACATTACAGTGAAACCTCGGAATGCGAGTAACGTGGTTTACGAGTGTTTTGCAAGACGAGCAAAATGTTTAAATAAATTGTAACTTGATAAGCGAGCGAGGTTCCGCAATACGAGCGTCACGTGTGCCTACGTTTTCCCCTCCCCTGAGCCTACGTTTTCCCTTACCCTCTGCTCTGCCTCTCTTTCCTGGGCGATTGTGTGTAATATTCTCCCGCGCTGGACTTCAGTTGGCGTGCCTCGCTCGCATAGTCAACATCGTACGAGCGTATACATGTTTTGTTTCTTTCATTAGTGTTATTAGTGTTATAATTAGTGTTATAACTGTACTGCAACAATGGGCCCAGTGAAGGAAAAGAAGGCTGAAAAGGAATTCGGTCGGAAGAAGGAGATGATTACGATGGAAGTTAAAAAGGAAATGATCGAAAAGCACGAACGAGGTATGCGATTGGCTGATATTGCGAGATTTTATAACAAGTCTACGTCAACGATTTGCACAATATTAAAGAAGAAAGAAGAAATAAAAGGGCTAGATGCAGCAAAAGGAGTCACAAGAGTTTCAAAGCAACGGCCACGTGTTCTGGAAGATGTAGGAAAGTTGCTTCTCGTTTGGATAAATGATAAGCAACTAGCAGGTGATACTGTGACCGAGAATTTAATCTGCGAGAAGGCAAAGACGTTGTACGCCAACCTCGTAAGTAAACTGCCATGTAGTACACGTACGCCAACAGAAATCGAAGAAAGCTTCAAGGCCAGCAGGGGATGGTTTGATAACTTTAAGAGGAGAAGTGGCATCCATAGTGTTGCGAGGCACGGGGAGGCTGCAAGTTCGGATGCTAAGGCAGCTGAGGCGTTCACTGCTGAGTTCCAGAAGCTCATTGTTACCAAGTGTTACCTGCCGCAGCAAGTTTTTAACTGCGATGAAACAGGACTTTTTTGGAAAAAGATGCCGAAGAGGACCTACATTACAGCAGAAGAGAATGCAATGCCCAGTCACAAGCCCATGAAAGACCGTTTAACCCTGTTATTGTGTGCTAATGCCAGCGGGGATTTAAAAGTAAAGCCCCTGCTTGTGTATCATTCCGAGAATCCACGAGCCTTCAAGAAATGCAAGGTGCAGAAGAGCCAGTTAAATGTTATGTGGAGGTCCAACACTAAGTCTTGGGTCACTCGTATGTTCTTTGTTGAATGGATGAACGATGTCTTTGGTCCTGTAGTGAAGAAATACGTTTTAGATAATAATCTGCCGCACAAAGTCTTGCTTGTTATGGGCAATGCTCCTGCTCATCCTCCAGGCCTTGAGGACAACTTACTGGAGGAATTCAAGTTCATTAAGGTTAAGTTCCTTCCTCCCAACACTACTCCACTACTCCAGCCTATGGATCAGCAAGTCATTTCGAACTTTAAGAAGCTATACACCAAAGCACTATTTAAGCGATGCTTCGAAGTAACCGAAGGAACAGACCTTACCCTCCGAGAGTTTTGGAGAAATCATTTCCACATCATGAACTGCCTGAAGATCATCGATAAAGCATGGGATTGGGTCACCAAGAGAACTCTCACTTCTGCTTGGGGAAAACTGTGGCCTGACTGCGTTCTTGGACGTGACTTTGAGGGGATTGCTGGTGAAAATGAGCCGCCGATTGTCGATGAAATTGTGTCCTTAGGGAAGACCATGGGGCTGGAGGTGAATGACGCCGACATTCAAGAGCTGGTAAGTATCTCTTGTTAACTTACGAATTAACTAAATAATAAAATACCAAACAAAATTTATAAACTTCCACTTACCTTCAGCCAGTGTTCTCGGGTCCAAAGTTACGTCATACGAACGTTAGGATACAAGCGTAATTTTTAAGGTTGTGTGAATGATTTACACAATACATTTTTAGGAAGAGAAATTATTTTACTTTATTTTTTAATCATCACTTTGTAACTCTTCAAATTAATTACAAAACTATAATTATATTTATCTCTTACCTTAGGGTTTTATTCCAAAGTCTTTCAGACGAAAACAGCTGCAGACAGGATTATTTGTTTGAATTACGAATAATTACGCTAACACATGTTATGTAATGAATGGCGCTTATTTATTTTTCTTTAATTAATTTCCCTCTTTACTCTCTGTAGAACAACAGTTTACACACAAAAATCGCTTAATTACTTATTACATGAAAGTGATATAAAAAAGTTACTACAATGGTCTTTGCATCATCCCCTTACAACAGCAAGAGAATGCAAAAAATTTTACAATTAATTAATTTACTCAATCTATGAACCAGTATTTTACTTTGTAGGTACGTACCCCAAACTTACGCTCTCACTCACTCTCTCTCTCTCACCCTTCTATTTCATTTAGTTAATTTGGTTAGTATTCTACCCATTATATCTGTGAAATTTAAAAGTTTTGGCCAATTAGTTACTGATGGTACTTAACCGTTCCAGGTGTCTCTCGGTGAGTTGTACAATCGCTGTTTGTTCAACATTACGGTTCACTCCGCGTTTAGTTGTTTTTTTTTTTCTCTGGTACACTGGTTAATTCACGTCAATGTTATGACCATCAGTCACCACTGTTCAAATTATACGTATATTATTTATTTAGTCGGCCGACGTAACTTTTCGCACTTAGAAAGTCACTTGAAGTTTTTTAGGCTGGCCGCGCGGCCCTGTGTCACAACTGGTACTGGCGTTAGTTTGCTAAATTGCATACAGTGTTTTTGGTCACGTGATCGTGCATATGTGCTCCCATTGGTGCTATTGAAAGAGCGCCTTAGCAGAGGCGGGAAGGTGAGCAATGTTTTTGCCGCCTGGCGCAATGTGCAGTTACATACTCTCTTTCGTAATTCACGGCTGAGGCGCAGGTTGATGTTATTTCACCATCGGTCTGCGTTGCATGAGTGCGGAGACAAAACATAGACGTTTTTTCTGCAATAAACACAGCCTATCTGGGTGACTAACTCGGGGTTCTACAAGGGTGAACAATGACTGTATAGAGAATGTAATTTTAAAAAATGTTATCTTGGCCCGACAATCTCGTACCGTTACAATACCCCCCCCAATAAGAGATTGAAGGCCGGGGCGTTCAAACTCTTATTGCCTAAACCTAAGAGGATCAGTGAGGACATGGCACCGCAACCCCCCTGAACACTACTAAATCATGGGTTCTTACCCCCCTAGTCTGGCGACTGCGACAGCACCCATCCGATCTTACTGGACTTCTCTGTTCGAGATCCCAACACCGAAAAACCGAACAGATACCCGTCCCAGTATCGCCTGACTTTTAAAACATTCGATAGAAAAATCAACAAACGGCCTTCCATCACTCCATATCCCACATCTGATTTGTTTCCTCTTAGCCGTACTGGTTCATTGACAACGTACTGGCTCATTTTATATTATAGACCCTAAAGAATAATATTAATAAAACAATATTGGTTTACAATGATACACATAAATTCCAGTTAAATTGAATAATATTCCCCATACAATGTTGCCCATCCAAAATAACACCTTAATTACACAAAAGGACATTAACTCCATTTATACTTAGCTACTATAAAAATTTTTTTTTTTTTTTCTATATATACCCCCCTTTTAATCCCTTAACCCCTGATACCCGTTACATTTTAATGTGGTCTGCACGAGGCTTCTTGGCCTTTTTCAGCCTCATCCTCGCCGTAACCCACATCTCCCTCGTGACCTGTAACTGGTCACCGCCCATCCACACTCACTATTACCCCCCCTAGACTGTGGCGTCTAGTTGCTTTCACAAGGACTGATGCGGAAGGGGTGGACATTTTTTTCTTTTATTCCACCCCCATCCTTGCTTCGGCGTTACAATAAAATTCGGTATACATATAACCTACTATTCTTTTTTATATTATACACCCCTAATGGACTACCACCCCTATCTGGGTGAAAATAGACCTGTTCCAAAATTTGGTAGATTCCCCAAAAAATAACCCCCCTACTAAATATAACAAACCACCGGGTTGACAAAATAAAACAAACCACAAGCCGGTTATATCAAGTAAAATTTATGATTTGCCACAATTAACTACTTTCACGGTCATGGTCCGGTGAGGCCATGACCGCACTTAGGTGGGGAATCTACAGTTAAAACATAAAATATAGATTAGCATTGATACAAGTTACTTGGGCAGTAATATACACATCTTATTTTCCAGACACTATCTCATCCTGAACATTTTCCATCAGTTGTCAGTGTTAAATAAATGTTTTAATCATTATTGGCATCAATTAGCATTTAATTTATAATTCCAATTTGAATTTAAATGAAAATAAAGTTAAGTTCATTATTAAAAATCGTTTCTATTAATTTTATTACTAAATTAGTTTAATTGTATTTAATTTACTTTAATTAATTCAATTAATCTCAAAAGTTACAGTAATTGCCTCATTATTATTTGGTTTGTAAAAAAAAATTTAATTTCAATTCTCTTCTATCACAATAAGGTTTTACTCAAGATACTGATTCAGCAGGATACAACATTTTTTGTTATTGTCACCAAGCATGACTACAGACATTAGTCTCAACATACCACACCTGTTTATATAAACACTAGTCTGCAAGACTCACATAGTATAAACATTCTGGTTACATCATGTACTGGCATATATACTTCCTGCAAAAATTTTCCTTCTATAAATCTTTTTATTAACATATCTATCAAAATCTATTTGTTGCAACTCGAACCAAATATAATTTTAATTCACCTTTCAATTGCTTTAATAACATTTTACTAAAAACATTTTAACTATAATTACATTATTTAAAACACTTTGAATATAAATACACAACATCAAATGGGCTTCATTAATAAAATTGACTTTAATAATCTCCACTCAGACAGTTTAGCTTTGATTACAATTATATGCAGTTGCAATTTGAATAAAAAGGAAATTACCCACATCACTAACCTTCATATTATTAAGTTACTCCCAGGGCCCCCTACAATTAGGTTTAATCTCTTTGTTTGTTCAAAACAATTTCAATTACTTTAATTACGATTTTCAAAATGATTCCACATGGTTTGATGTTTAAATGTTTCAGTTTTTTCTTAATATTTCCGTAAGTTTTACAAACCTCACATCATTGGTTCTAATCTCTCTTTAAATTCCTCCACAATCACATTCTTAATACCAATATACCGTACTCATAACCTAACATAGCAGGTACCACAAAATAATAATTAAACCTTTTGGTTTCATAAGTTTACTTTAAAATATTTTCCAAAATTATTTACTTACTTAATATTTATACTTATTGTTTTTCTTAATTACCTGTAAATAGGTTATATGTTATATGTACATGACTATAGTGTACAGAGATTTATTATCTAGTTTGTCTACTCAGCCATAAAACTTCTCCACTACCTACCTAATTAAGGGATGAGTTTACAATTCATAAATAACGCCAGTTTATTTAATTTTGAGGATTACCCTAATGTAGTATTTAGAATTAAGGCAATCGAATGGTTACAAAAAGTGTGCCAGATTATGCAACTATTGTTTATGTATTTACTCTAGGGGGAGGGTAGGGAAATCGGGAAGATAAAAGGGATAAGGATCCTTAAAAGGCCAAGAACTAGGACTAAAGGTAGGGACAAAGCTTCCTCCGGAAATAAGGGTACATGGAGAAAACCAAGGCTCGCGTGGGCAGGGGCGCGTCCCTGAAATAGACGAACCCCACTGGGACAAGTGGGGAAAATCTATCCGCTACCACTTACTGTTTTATGTTATTTATAATTATTTAGTTATAGTTTTTGTAATTATTTAGTTTATGTTCCATTACAGGATTTGATGTATTATTTTTTGTTTATTATTATATCATTTTGACCAATACTGTTTTAAATTGGTGGCGTTATGGGTACCCACTATTTCCCCAGTCATTTGGTTTCGTAGAACGTAGGCATTATCCATTTTGATTTCAACTACTTCAAATGGTCCTTCATACAACAAAAAGAATTTTTTAATCTCTTTATCTTGTGCACTTGATAAATCGTGTCTTCTTACTAATACCAACTGACCTATTTCGTACTTGATCCACTTACCTTTGGCATCATGAAGCCGTTTTCTCCTTTCTCCCTTCGTTAATAAGTTTTCATTGGCGAGCTGAAGTTTTACTTCCAGATCTCGTGGATTGCTTTCCGGTGGAAAATTGAACAGCTGTTCCAGGATCCTAGGTGGACGTTTTCCCTTGACTAGCTCGTATGGTGTGAACCCCGTTGATTCATGAGTTGTACAGTTTAACCATTCTTCAATTCTTCCCACATAGGCTGGCCATTCACTGTGTTTAGCATGGCAGTATGCCCGGAAAATTCTCCCCAATTCTCGCATGACTCTTTCCGCTTGGTTCGACTGAGGATGATATACCGCCGTGTGTTTAGGTATAATACCTTCCCAGCCCAAAGTTTGTCGCCATATTCCGCTAATAAATTGGGGCCCATGGTCGGATAATATTATTTTAGGTTTTCCGGTTTTAATCATATAGTCCTTCGTTATTTTCTCACTTAGTACTTTACTAGTGGCCCGCTTTACCCTGTATAATCTTACAAATTTCGTAAATGTATCTAATACTACAAAAATGTACATGACGCCTCCCCTTCCCTTTGGTAGAGGGCCGAACAAGTCTACCGCAACTAGATCAAAAGGCTTTTCTACTTTAATACACCTCATCTCTCCCTCTAAACGGTAATTAACTACTTTTGACTTTTGGCATAAATCGCACCCTCGGAGTAAAGTTCTAACCCTCCGTTCCATATTCTTAAATAAGCATGATTCTTTTAATACATTTACACATTTCCTAGCACCGAAATGCCCATACCGAAAATGACAGTCCCATATTATCTTGTCTACCAACCCTTCCGGTATAACTAACCTCCAATCACGCTCTCCCCCCTCTACTTTCTTAAATAAACTTCCTTGATAAATCTGGAAATAACGGCTATACCCTGAATCCTCTAAGTCGGACTCTAAGCTAGTTATTATTTTGTTCAATTTAAGATCTGTTCTTTGCATACTATTAATATCTCTCAATTCTTCCCCAAATAATCTATCTTCCCTGCTAAGTCTGAAAATTTCTATTTCTTTTAAGTCCCTCCCTGTTCTCATTCCCTCTGTATCTACCCTGGATAAAGTGTCAGGTATTTTGTTTTCTACCCCTTTTATATACTCCCAACTAAATTTGTACTCTTGTAAAGCTAGCACCCACCTGGTTATCCTGCTGTGTGTCAACTTACAGGTGTTTAAAAAAGATAATGCCTTGTGGTCCGTCCGGATGATAGTGGAATTTCCCAGTAGATATGTTCGAAACTTCTTCACCGCAAAGACAATGCTTAATAGTTCCTTCTCCGTGGTTGTGTAGTTTCTTTCAGCAGCTAATAGGGTACGACTGGCGAAAGCGATGGTGTGATGCTCCTTTTCGTCGTCCTCCTGGTACAGTTCTGCACCCAATGCGATGTTACTAGCATCGGTCTGTAAATAAAATGTGCGTTCAAAATTAGGGTGATTCATCATGATCATGTTACTAAAGTGGTCCTTTATTTCAATAAACACCTCTCGTTCTCTTTCCCCCCATCTCCATTGTTTGTTCTTTTGTAACACTGCGCTCAACTTAGAAGTTATATGGGCATAGTTTTTCTGGAATTTTCTATAAAAATTACATAGCCCTAAAAAACTTTGTAACTGCTTAATATTTCGGGGTTCTGGAAATTTTAAAATTGATTCTACTTTCTCTGGGTTAGCTCTTATCCCCTCTGGTGTAATTATGAACCCTAGAAAATGTATTTCTTTCTGTAAGAATTTAGACTTCTCCCAATTGACAGTCAACCCCCCTGTACGCAGTCTGTCTAATACATATTCTACATGTTCCACATGTTCGGAAAATGTTCGTGATGCTATCAATATATCGTCTACATAAATGGTTAAAAAATCTAAATTCTGTGGCTGGAGTATTTCATCTAAACATTTTATAAAGCTGGCTACACTGGTATTCAGCCCAAAAGGTAATCGTTTAAATTGGTAATTCTTTCCATTGAACAGGAATGCTGTGTATTTCCGACTTTCACATGCTAACGGGACTTGCCAGTACCCCGCGGTTAAATCTAATGAGGTCATGTATTTAACTCCACTGAATTTTTGGAAGATTTCATTTATTGCTTCGGGTGACTCCTGGTCCGGGATAATTATCTGATTAATCTTGCGGGCGTCTAAACATAATCTAACGCGGCCATCTTTCTTAATGACTACTACTAACGGGTTAGAGTACGGTGATACTGATCTTTCTATTATGTCCCCTTCCAACATTTTATCTAATTCCGCCTGAACCGCCCTCCTCTTTGAATAAGGTACCGGATAGCTTCTTTGTACATAGGGTGCGTGTTCCCTTACTTTTAATTCACACTCATAATCCCTTGCCCTCCCTGGTACATTGGCAAACACTTCTCGAAAACACTCTATTACCTGCCACAACGCTTTGCGTTGAGAACTCCCTACATCACGCCCCTCACTACGAAATTTTACCGCTCTATCCTCCCAAATTCGTTTATTTGCATTATCCCCTAACTCTCCCTCTCTACATGCGTACGTATTAACTACCGCATCTACTTTACTGGCCCGATTTAGTATCATCTTAACTCCCGAAATTCTGACTTTATCTACTACCCGCTCAAAGTTAATCTCAACTGGTCTACCTTCATTATTTAATACTAACAACCGCTTCTGGAAATCAATTACCGCCTTGTGTTTTATCAAAAAATCATTCCCCAGAATAACCTCCAAATTTAGTCCCCTTACTACTAAAAATGTGTTGTCATATTCTACTCCCTTAATTACCATGTTCAAATGTACTTGTTTAGTTACACGTTTACTCCTAACCCCGGTAATACCTACAATGGTCACCCCCGCTACTGGCAAAATTGGGATATTTTTATTTATTTCTTGCAAACTCTCTAATACGTGTTCAGAAATGATAGAAATTTCACTACCTGTATCGACTAAAGTTTTTACTTCCTTACCTTCAATTTGAATTCTTACCTCTGTCAGTCCGGTTTCTGGTCTGGCTGTCTCCAAGTCCTCTTCCTCCATTAGTTCCTTGGACATATCCGTACAGATGACGTTATTTGTATATTCGTTATCTTGGGCCTCACAGTCATTTGTCGACAATGGTGGGGTCCCTTCACTCACTGTCCTTGTTAGTTTTCCGTCTGGGTGTTTGCACGGCCTGGAGTGTGTCCACCACGACCTCTATTGGAAGTTCCACTGCTTCCCGGTGCTCCTCGGTTGCTGCTCCCTCCTATCTGTGGTTGACTATTTTGGTTATGTTCAGTATTGCTGCGTTGGCAACTCCTCTCTTTATGACACCTGTAACAAGTTGTTCTACTACCATAGTTCTCACAATGACACTCTCCACATCGCCAGTCATCACGTCTATAGTTATTATTGTAGCCTCCCCTTGTCCCTCTATATGTGTTTGGTGTCCCACTAGGTTGATTATGATTATGATTCTCGTTGTTATGTACACCTGACGGGTTTGGGCGCCTACCAATTTCCCGGTCCCTGATATTTTGGAAAATATCTAATATTTGTTCCAGATCGTTTATACCTTCCACTTCCCGCGTCATCAGGTTAATTTGCACCTCCCTGGGTAAGTGTTTACTTATGTGACGTACAAATGATCTAAACGGTAATGGTGGTTCAAGGTATTTTGCCTCATTGTACATTTTCATTACATAAATGGTGACATTATTACCATTAGTCCCAAAATTACCCGACCCCATTATCTTGCTTCTAAGTACTTCTTGGTCCTCTTCAGACCAATATTTACTTCTAAAATCCCCTTCAAAACTTTCGAAATCTAACCAATCTCCCTTATGTACCTCCGCCCAAATTGAGGGGCTTCCCTTAAAACATTTCATAACTTTCAATAATTTCATCTCCCAATTATTGTTACAAAATCTATTAAAGTCTCTTACTCTATTTAGGAATTGCATAGGGTGTACCCCCCTCCTATCCCCAGTAAATGCCTCTAACTCTATTTCGCTATCTACATTACGGGTGATTACTACTTGTTCATGGACACTGTCTAATGTTTTGTTTATTACCGTTTTCAAGTCATCTTTAACATTGATTATTTTTTGTTCCATTAAATTAAACTTGTTGCTAGTTACACGTTCAGATTGAATACTGGCATTATTTACCATTTCTACAGCACCTTTTAATAACTGTATTTCTGACTTATAACTACTTTCTGTTTCACTGATCTTACTATCAACATTGTCATTGATTTCTAAGATTTTATTCGCAAAACTCAATTGACATTCACTTATTTTGCTATCGCAATTGCTTTCTATTTCATTTATTTTGAAATTAACATTAGTTTCATATGTCTCCATGTTATCTCTAACTTCTACTATTTTCTCTACTACACAATTAAATTTACACTCATTATCAACATTATACTTATTTATACTACTTTCAAAATTATCTTTCAACTCTTGAATTTGCTCATGCACTTGTATTTTGACTGTCTCTGACACTTGTTTGTTTACATTAATGATATGCTTATTTAACTGTTCATTTACTGAGCCTATCACTTGTTCTTTAAATGTATTGAAACATTCATTCGTCTCATTTAAACGTTTCTGAATATTGTCTTCTAACTTAACACTCTGTTGTTTCATATCATATAAACGCTCATCAAATTTTGTATTCATTTCACATAAACGCTTATCAAATTTTTGGTCAATATTATTTATGTCACCCTTTAACTCATGGAATTTAATATCAGAATCACTCTTCTGTTCTTTATTTTGTTCTAAGAGTAATTGTAACATACTCATTACATCACTATTGAATTGGACATTACATTTTGTTGAAGTCGGGGTCTATTGCACGCCCGAATCTTCAGTTACATTACTCTGATCAGTTAAGTTTAACTCTGTTTTATCTTGACTCGCGCTTGGAGTCGAATGTATCTCAAAATTACTCATATTTGACTCATCAAAATTTTCAACGTTAACTATTTCATTGATATCGTCACTATTCCCTGCCATTTTTTATAAGTTTAAAAAAAGTTACATAAGAATTTTAACCTTATCCACTATTAACTTAACCCTTTTAATATATAACGATGTTTATATAATTTACCAAAACGTCCTCCCTCTCAAATAACCCTTTCTGCAGCTTAATTAGGTCTGGCGAATATAGGTTGTAACCTATACTCGCGTCGCTGTACGGGGGCCAAATGTAACTCTTCAAATTAATTACAAAACTATAATTATATTTATCTCTTACCTTAGGGTTTTATTCCAAAGTCTTTCAGACGAAAACAGCTGCAGACAGGATTATTTGTTTGAATTACGAATAATTACGCTAACACATGTTATGTAATGAATGGCGCTTATTTATTTTTCTTTAATTAATTTCCCTCTTTACTCTCTGTAGAACAACAGTTTACACACAAAAATCGCTTAATTACTTATTACATGAAAGTGATATAAAAAAGTTACTACAATGGTCTTTGCATCATCCCCTTACAACAGCAAGAGAATGCAAAAAATTTTACAATTAATTAATTTACTCAATCTATGAACCAGTATTTTACTTTGTAGGTACGTACCCCAAACTTACGCTCTCACTCACTCTCTCTCTCTCACCCTTCTATTTCATTTAGTTAATTTGGTTAGTATTCTACCCATTATATCTGTGAAATTTAAAAGTTTTGGCCAATTAGTTACTGATGGTACTTAACCGTTCCAGGTGTCTCTCGGTGAGTTGTACAATCGCTGTTTGTTCAACATTACGGTTCACTCCGCGTTTAGTTGTTTTTTTTTTCTCTGGTACACTGGTTAATTCACGTCAATGTTATGACCATCAGTCACCACTGTTCAAATTATACGTATATTATTTATTTAGTCGGCCGACGTAACTTTTCGCACTTAGAAAGTCACTTGAAGTTTTTTAGGCTGGCCGCGCGGCCCTGTGTCACAACTGGTACTGGCGTTAGTTTGCTAAATTGCATACAGTGTTTTTGGTCACGTGATCGTGCATATGTGCTCCCATTGGTGCTATTGAAAGAGCGCCTTAGCAGAGGCGGGAAGGTGAGCAATGTTTTTGCCGCCTGGCGCAATGTGCAGTTACATACTCTCTTTCGTAATTCACGGCTGAGGCGCAGGTTGATGTTATTTCACCATCGGTCTGCGTTGCATGAGTGCGGAGACAAAACATAGACGTTTTTTCTGCAATAAACACAGCCTATCTGGGTGACTAACTCGGGGTTCTACAAGGGTGAACAATGACTGTATAGAGAATGTAATTTTAAAAAATGTTATCTTGGCCCGACAATCTCGTACCGTTACAACTTTGTATCAAATTAGTTGTTATTCATTTTTTGTATGCTTGCAAAACATCGATTATTCTTAACTTGACCTTTAAATGAAATTCTCTTGAAACATGTTCTTATATCCTTTCTACTTATACACTAATGCTTACCTTATTCTAAGTCACACATAAACACTAACATAAACAGCCCAGCTTTGCTCACTCACACAACCACACCTGCATTATTTAAAACCCCTTAACACATTTTAAAATATATCCTTTCTGACCGGCACGTGGTGATTTCTCGAGCGCTTACTTCTCATTTTTTGTATTTGATAATGTGTCCAAAATAAAGTTTGATATCTTCTACTTGGGTACTCGATCCACTGTCACATTACTATTGATGATTAAAACACTTTTTACTTGAAATTGATAATTTTAAGAGAGCCCCATGGGGCAGATGTCTTGATATGTTTGATAATATTGATATTTAACAAAATATGATTGATTAATCTTATTGAGTAATTGTTCTCACTTCGTCGAGCGCCATCTTGTATGGCCAACTATGTATATAGAGAAAAAATAAATAAAATATGTGCTTATCATGTTAGGGTTCTTTTAGGCGAACAGGAGATCAGAATGGTTGTTTAAACAAACAAAGAAATCTTTATACGTTTACACATTAATTAAAATTTATTAACATTTCTCAAAACAAAAAGAAACGCACATAAAATAAATTTGAAAGAAAGAAACTTTTAATGTAAAGAAAAAAACTTTTAGTGTAAAAAAGAATAAAACAACATTGAAATATTATATAAACCTTATATGAATCAAGATATTAAATTGAAATAATCTTTTAAAAAACGCAAACCAGACTTCTTAATATAGTTACATTCTCACGTACACACGCAACACACACACCAAGTTATTTTAGAGATCTCATATTTAGTTTAATTTATGTATAGATATTTTAGGCTGCCATTTCTTTTTTAAAATTCAAAGGTTTTACAATTTTGAAAAATTCTTGGGTTTTACCCCATGTCGGTTACTTATCTTGCCATTCTTTAGCGATTCCACCCAGTCCAGCCTCCTTACGTAATTCCGTCCACTCCGCACAATTCTATTGCTTATAATTTTTTACATATCACCAAAAACTGTCACTTCATTTTACTTCATGGCTATTAAAATTTATTAATTTGAATTTAAGATCACATTTTATCGTATGCGGGCCCGCAAAAATATGTTCCGGAACTTAATAGGTGTTGCTCGCGCGAGCATTGAATTTAGACTGAGACCGAACTACTGGCGCTAATTTGTGAAGCGGCTGTTGTGGTGTGATCAAGTCCTATTGTTTTTTAGTTTGTATCCTTCCGCCAGCTGCATGTCACCGTTACGTAATTTGTTTACTCATCAAGGATAGGCTCTGACGTAACGCTCGCCTGATGTTTCATTGCATAATTTGTTTACCGTTACCTAACGTGTTTACTGGTTTCGTGTTCGTCATTTGTTGACCTCGGTACAGTTGCAGTTTATTAATTCTGCGTCTGTTGAATCTGTTTTTACAAAATATCATCGAATAACTTTCACAGTCAATGCTGCCACTGTTGTTTCCGTTTCAAACAGGAAATTTACCTAAGTTTTGTTTATGGTTGTCCCTATTGCCAAATATGTTATTTATTAAAAAGAAAATACAAACTTCTTTACATTGTCTCAGGTAGGCCCCAAAATGCCCCGCTACAATACCCCCTCAATGAGATATTTTATGCCGAAGCATAAAAAATCTCATTGACACATTCATACTTGCTAGAGGGATCAGCCAGGATATGTCGCCACAACCCCCTGTATGGTTTACAAAAATATAATCAACTCACCCTTGGTCCGGTGACTGTGACCGCATCTGCATGACAATACTGGACTTCTCTCTCGAGATCCCAACACCGTAGAGTCAGACAGATACTTGACGCCCCTGCTCTGACGCGCTGGCCAGCTCAGGTCCGCCGCCACAGCACCACCAAACACTGAAACAACAAATCAAATATCAAATAGTGGCCTTATTCAACACCATATCCTCAACTGATCTGTTTCCCCCTAGCGGTGCTGGTTTGCGCTAAGAAGCACTGGTTTTGTTTTTACTCACTTATTACTAACATATATATCATAATACCTAACAACATAACATAACATAGGAAAATATAGTACATTAATAATTCATCTTAAAATAAAACAACTTACATTTAAAATGTTACACACTTTACATCATTAAATTTGCATATAAAATCAGAAAATTACCTTTCAATAACAAAATACATAGATCTCCATTTAACTTTTATTAAGTCGTTTCTCAAAATTTTTTTTTTTTTTTTTTTTTCAACTTCAATCTTTGTTTTACCCATCATTTTCATTTATCATTCTCTTTCATTAATCTGGGTGATTCTACGTTATTCATTATAATTCACTTTATCAACTTGGCATTTACTCATAATCTTACCCCTTTTATTACTCTAACGCTCCCTTACAAAATCTTTAACTAGTATGACACCCCTCTATCAAAAACTCTACTAACCCTTCTCTACCTCTAACTACTTATTATTTTAACCCAATTCGCCACCTTCTCTCAATATATAAAAAAAATACTCTCTAACCCTTTGTACATAGGATACGTGTTTCCCCCCCCCCAAAAGCTCAATTCCCGTTCTCTGGCCCCTGGATTCTACCTAAGGCGGCCCC
Source organism: Magicicada septendecula (assembly GCA_034769895.1). NCBI lineage: Eukaryota > Metazoa > Arthropoda > Insecta > Hemiptera > Cicadidae > Magicicada > Magicicada septendecula. The sequence continues at coordinate 168,861,643 of CM068369.1, read as the reverse complement.
TTCCCCACTAAATCTATACCAAATCCCGTCCCAACCCTTATGTTGCGGACTCCCACATTACACTACCCCTACTACAAAATTGCCATCCCCAAAAAATCTCAATCTCATTACCTCACTACAATTACAACAAAATAACATCAAAATAAACAATATATCGCTCAAAACTCTACATAAACTCTCCATTTCTACTGTGTCTCCACTTATACTTCTCAAAATTCTATAACATACATTAACTCAAAACAACATTACATTATTTTCATCTCTACTATTTCTTTAACTCTGACTTCAATTTGGACAGATCTATGTGTCCCACAAAATTCAACTTGAACTGACTCAAACATTTTATTCAAATAATTACTATCACCCATTTCTATCTTTTGCAACCCATTGAAAATTTCACCTATCACCACTATTTTTCATTTTATTTTAAAATCTATAAACACATTGAAAACATATTATCATATTTTTATAATTCTTATTCCTAACATACTAAATGCAATTAACATAATAAGACATAATAACACAATATAAAAAGTATTTAGTGCATCTATTTTTCAAATGAAACAAAATTATTGAGTAGCAAATCATCATTATTAAAATACAACGAAAATTTTTAATACGTTATCCATCTGGATAACCTCCCAGCCACACACACTATTTCAAATTATGTAAGACTGTGGCGCCTTTCCGCTTCCACAGAGACTGTATATTTTGGAGCAGGTTTTACCTCTCCGTGTCTCTGCTTCCGCTATTAAGTTTTAAAATTAGTGAACATCATCATGTTCTTGTTAAATAATCATACACCCTTAAGACGGATCTACCACCTGGCTCTGCTGTTCCTCCTCGAACAGAGTGGCAGCCGCTGTTCCATAGTTCCCGGGATTTCCCCTAAGTTCTCCCCCCATTAAATTTCAAATCTATACCAATTTCAAGCCAGCTATGGTCAAGGGACTTGGTATGACCATAGCTAACCGCTCGCCAAAACCACGATTAGTGCTGGTAAGGCAGTAATCGCCCGAAAAGTCGGGGAAATCATCACTTCCTTCAGGCATGTATACATCATTATTATTATGCACGACACGGCAATTTATCAAGTACAATATAAAATTATACAAAAGGGTGTGCCGTGCATTTTCGCCATGTTGGCCTCCGATGGAGGTAACACTCTCGGTTACCCCCAACACTTTCCGCTATCTACTGGGGCACATGCCACCCCAGCGACAGCAACTTACTAACTAATTAATTATAATGGATAACTAAACTTTCAACCGTTGCAGTTCCACACTCCACTGTTCTATCACTTCATTGAGCACCAATCTATCCCCCAAAATTATCCCCACATCTTGTATTGATAACAAGTTTTTATTTTGCTACACATTTCTTCATAACGTTCCTATACTCACTGATACTAAAATTTAACAATTATATTTGGCCACCTATTTCAAAAAAATTTATTTAAATTTATTTTAAATTTAAAATTATACACATCCGAAGTTATTTTGGGTTTTTTTTTTTTTTAATGCTATTTACATTGGAGGCTGACTCTATTGTGACTTACACTACGTCTAGGAAGGTCGCAGCCGCCTGAAATGCCGGGTCTTGCTGCAAAAAGAATAGGCACAAGGTAGATATACTACGTGAATTCACGTCCCCCCTCTGAAACACACTACTCCCCCTCTCCTACCATTTCTTCAAACCCGCTTTCCACCTTGCGCCGATCCCTCTTGCCCCAAAACTCGTTGTTTCGGGCCAATCAGAAATATTGTCAAGGGCTCCACTTTAAATTTGCCCTTGACACTACAAAATTTAAATTTGTATGCACTGCCTTTTACTTAAATGCAGCCTCCATTATTTACAAACACTCTAAGGCAGTGCAGGCACGTGACAGCTACACCGAAACCGCTGCGCCTGGAGTGTATAAAAAATTGTTATGTCACGTACCTGTTGGGGTCCCCCTCTCCGTTCAAATATGTCGCTAAGTTTTCTACTTTATACCAATTTTGGTGGAGCCGGACCATCGTTGTTTTCACCGCCCGAAGGAAGATCCGCCAACCATGGCCCGCCTCCGAGTTCCGAATTCCACGGCCAGGACTGGTAAGATCGTGACCGCCCGAAAATGGGGGAGGTTCCCTTCTGAAAACATACAATAATATTTGAAAAACTTATTTATAAACATAACAATTAAAGTGACCTATATAATTTTAAATTCGTCGCATTTTGAGTACCTACTATTTCCTGCGTCGCTGGGTTCCTCAGCACATACGCATTCTGCATTTTTATTTCTATGATTTCATAAGGTCCTTCATATAACAAGAAAAACTTTTTTATTTCCCTATCTTGAGCACTGGATAAATCATGTCTTTTTACTAACACTAACTGACCTACCTCATATTTGGTCCATTTACCCTTAGCATCATGTTTCTGTTTTCGTCGCTCTCCTCTCGTGAGTAAGTTCTCGTTGGCCAATCTAATCTTCATGTTTCTGTCCAAAATTTGACCTTCAGGTGGGTATGTGAAAAGTTGTTCTAATATCCTGGGCGGCCTTGTTCCCCTGATCAACTCATGCGGCGTAAATCCCGTGGACTCATGGGTGGTACAATTCAGCCACTCCTCTACTTGTTTCACGTAGGATGGCCATTCTGTGTGTTTGGCGTGACAGTACCCCCGAAATATCCTGCCAATCTCTCTCATCACCCGTTCTGCTTGGTTCGACTGAGGATGGTACACTGCCGTATGCTTGGGTATGATGCCCTCCCATCCAAGCGTCTGCCGCCACTTGCCGCTTATAAACTGTGGACCGTGGTCAGATAATATAATTTTCGGCTTTCCCACATTTAGCATGTAGTCTTTCACTATTTTCTCGCTAAGTACTTTACTCGTTGCTCTCTTAATGCTATATAACTTTACAAATTTTGAAAAAGTGTCTAAAACTACAAATACATATAACACACCTCCTCTACCTCTGGGTAATGGTCCATATAAATCAACCGCAACTAGATCGAAAGGTTTATCTACTTTTATGTAATTCATCTCCCCTTCCACTCTGTAATTCACTACTTTCGATTTTTGACATAAATCACACACTCTCAACACTTTTCTCACTCTCCTCTCCATATTCTTAAATATACATGACTCTTTCAAAACATTAGCACACTTTCTCGCACCAAAATGACCATACCTTATATGACAATCCCAAACAATTTTATCTATTAACCCATCAGGTATAATTAACCTCCAATCACGCTCCCCACCATCTACTTTTTTAAACAAAATACCTTGATATATTTGAAATCGCTCATTATATTCAGATCCTGCTACATCTGTTTCTAAACTAACAATTATTTTACCCAGTTTGCTATCAGATCTTTGCAAGTTTTTAATGTCACTTAATTCCTCACCAAAAATTCTATCTTCCCTAGTTAGTCTAAAAATTTCTATTTCTTTAAGGTCCCTACCAGTTTTATTATCTATAACATCTATTCTAGAAAGTGTATCTGGTACCTTATTATCTGACCCCTTTATGTACTCCCATGAAAAGTTATATTCCTGTAAGGCTAATACCCACCTGGTTAATCGGCTGTGTGTTAGCTTACATGAATTCAGAAATGACAGGGCCTTGTGGTCCGTCCGGATGATCGTGGTATTCCCTAGGATGTATGTGCGGAATTTACCCATGGCGAACACGATACTTAGAAGTTCCTTTTCAGTTGTCGTGTAATTCTTTTCCGCCGATAACAGCGATCTACTGGCGAAGGCGATCGTTAGGTGTTCCTTGTCGCAGCTCTCCTGGTATACCTCCGCCCCTAGCGCTACATTGCTGGCGTCGGTCTGCAAATAAAAAATCTTATTAAAATCGGGATGATTCATCATGATCATGTGACTAAACTTTCTCTTAATTTCATTAAAAGCATTTCGTTCCGTATCGCCCCATCTCCACTGTTTATTCTTCTGCAGTACAGCACTCAGTTTGGATGTTGTGTGTGCGTAGTTCTCCTGAAATTTCCTGTAAAAATTGCATAGACCTAAAAAACTCTGTAGTTGCTTAATGTTTTTCGGTTCAGGGAATCGCATTATGGCCTCGACTTTGTCAGGGTTGGCTAATATCCCCTCCTGTTTAATAATAAATCCTAAAAAATATATTTCTGTCTGCAAAAACTTAGACTTGTCCCAATTCACTGTTAAACCCCCTCTTTGTAGCTTATCTAATACATATTCTATGTGTTCTAAATGTTCAGTGAATGTTCTAGAGGCTATCAAAATATCATCGACATATACAGTTAAAAAGTCTAAATCCTTAGGTTGTAGAATATTATCTAAACATTTGATAAAACTGGCAACACTGGTGTTTAATCCGAAAGGTAAGCGTTTAAACTGGTAATTCTTACCGTTAAAAAGAAAAGCTGTGTATTTCCTGCTCTCTGTTGCTAATGGCACCTGCCAGTATCCAGCGGTCAGGTCTAAGGACGTCATGTATTTGACTCCGCTAAACTTTTGTAAAATCTCATTTATGGGTTCCGGAGATTCTCTGTCAGGTATAATAATTTGATTAATTTTCCTAGCATCTAAACATAACCTTACCTTGCCATCCTTCTTTATCACTACCACCAAAGGATTTGAATAAGGTGATACTGAGCGTTCAATTATGCCTCCTTGCATCATACGGTCTAATTCCTCCTGTACAGCCCTCCTCTTCGAAAACGGCACTGGGTAGCTTCTCTGCATGTATGGTGCGTGGTCCCGAACTTTCAGCTCGCAGATGTAGTCCTTCGCTTTCCCTGGTGATTCATCAAACACTTCTCTGTACCGCTCCACAACTGCCCACAGCTCCTCTCGCTGAGTATTTCCTACAACTGTATTTTCATTGAAAAATTTATCGGCTCTATTTGCCCACACACTCTCATTACGCTCATGCATCTCTCTCTCCTCATTTTCTAGGCTATCACTCTCTAGACATATATTTATTTTAGTCTCTATCTCTCTATCGCTTATCTGCTTATGTAACATTTTTATTCCCGTGACTTTATTTTCATTTACTACTTTCTTAAACTCTATTCTGACTGGTTTATTCCCCTTCTCAAATTTTACTATTTGTTTATTGAAATCTATTACTGCTCCGTTTCTTTCCAAAAAATCATTTCCTAATATTACATCTAGACTCAACCCTTTAACTACTAGGAAAGTGTTTTCAAATTCAACTTCATTTATTAAAATATTTAATTGTACTTGTCTGGTTATTCTTTTACTTCTCACCCCAGTTACCCCCACTACTGTAACCCCTGCAACTGGTAATGACGGTATATTCTTGTTTAACTCTTTTAATTCACCCATGACATTTTCAGAAATCACTGATATCTCGCTACCGGTATCAATTAAAGTTTTATAATTCTTACCTTCAAGGTTAATCGTCACCTCAGTTAATCCTGCTCTGCGTTCCATCATCTTGTTCTCCTCTTCTTCTAACAGTTCCTTCGCCATGTCCATCTTGATAACGTTATTATGGTATCTGTTGATTATTTGGACCCTCCTGTTTTCCGTAGACAATGGTTCGGCCCGCTTCTCCATTGTCCTCCCTAGTTTTCCGTGGAGGGACCCGCCACAGCTGGATGATTTCCTCCTCTCCCTCTATTATAATGTCCTCCTCCTCTCGGTGCTCCTCTGTGAAATTCTCCTCCTCTCGACTGTTGATTGGGTGGTGGGTTTGCTCGCTCGTTCCTGGCGCACTCCCTGTTTCGATGACATCTGAAACAATTTGTTCTATTAGCATAATTGTCGGTTTCACAGGCTCTACACCGCCAACTCTCGCCCCTATTATCGAAACTTCCTCCCCGCGCTCCTCTATGAAAATTCTGTGTACCCCTGTTCTGATGGTAACTATTATTATTATTATTATGATATGGTACTACTGGTGTGTTTGGACGTCGCCCTATGTCTCGTTCCCCTATATTCTGTAATACATCTAGCATGCTTTCTAACTCGCTTATATTTGTAATCTCTCTAGTCATTAACGTGATTTGCACCTCTCTGGGCAGGTGTTTGCTAATGTCTCTTACAAATGACCGGAATGGTAACGGTGGTTCTAGATACTTGGCTTCGTTATAAATGGTCATCACATATATGGTTAGGTGGTTATTAATCCTACCAAAATTCCCGTTACCCATTATTTTACTTCTTAATATTTCTTGGTCTTCTTCTGACCAATATTTGTTTCGAAAAGGTATCTCAAAATCTTCATAACTTTCCCATTCGGTATGGTGTACTTCCGACCATATCTCGGCACTACCTTTAAAACATTTGATAATCTTGAGCAACTTAACCTCCCAGCTACTACTATTAAACCGATTAAACTCCCTAACCCTATTTAAAAATTGCATTGGGTGTACTCTACGATTGTCACAATTGAAAGTTTCTAATTCTATTTCATTATTTGTATCTCGTGTCATAAATATGCGTTCAGTAACCTGGTTTACATTTTGATGTTTCACTAAACTTAATTCATCTCTTATACTACTAATGTTTTGTTCAAGTGAATATAATTTTTTGTCATTACTACATTCAGACTGCACATTATTTTTTGATATTACTTCAATAGATTCATTTACTGCTTGTATTTCTGTCTTATAATTACTTTCAATTTCATTTATTTTAGAGTCTACCTTATTTTGGTGTTCATCAATATTCTGACTTAATTTTTCAACTGTCGTTACTATGCTACTCAACTTACATTCAGTTTCAATATTACATTTAATAATTTTAGATTCTATGTCATTGTTATACTCATTCATTGAATTTATTAATATTTCATTGTTTTCATTGATTTGCTTCTCAACTCTGTCTATCTGGCTATCTATTGCATTAAATTTAATATCTATCTTTTGTATTGAATCATCTAACTTAGTTTCTACTTGGCTGATTTTATTAGTAAATTCTACTTTGGTATTTTCACAATGTTTGTTAATTTCTTGTATCTCATGTTTCAAATCTTTATTCTGATTTTTTAACTCCTCAAAACTATTCTTTTGAATATCGAACTTCTCATTTATACTACTTTTAAATTCTTGCATCTCGTTTTTCTGTTCATCTAATTTATTCTTCTGAACGTCAAACTTCCCGTTGAAACTACTATTCATTTTATTGATATCACTACTCAAATTCTCAGACATTGTTTTCATTAAATTGAATATATCTGCCATCGACAACTCTGCAACTCGTGTTGTCGACGGGGTAGATTGAGCCAATACATTATCAAGTACCATCGACTCCATAAGAGTGTTTTCTAAATTTACTTCTTGATTCTCCATTTTTTAATAGTAAGCTTATTACTTTAAATAAAAATACTAATATATCATATCTACTTTTCACACAACAATGTACTCTACTTACACAACACTTTGCGTTACTTTACGTAACTTTCTGTACATCTTATTTATACTTCATTCATTTCCAAAATCTATTTATATAATACCCTTTATTCATACTACTTAATAATTATCATACATATTAATTATTATGCATATTGCTTCACAATACCAGCTGTAAAATATCAACATCAACCTTTCACACTCATCACAACATAACCCCTATCTACGTCTATTTTACGTACGAGAAAATAAATTTTATTTTTACCTCAACAACCATTCTGTTCTCCCCGTAGGCTTATATTTATATAATTATATTATATAAATTGTCCCTGTTCGCAGGCAGCCATTGATATGTTTGATAATATTGATATTTAACAAAATATGATTGATTAATCTTATTGAGTAATTGTTCTCACTTCGTCGAGCGCCATCTTGTATGGCCAACTATGTATATAGAGAAAAAATAAATAAAATATGTGCTTATCATGTTAGGGTTCTTTTAGGCGAACAGGAGATCAGAATGGTTGTTTAAACAAACAAAGAAAACTTTATACGTTTACACATTAATTAAAATTTATTAACATTTCTCAAAACAAAAAGAAACGCACATAAAATAAATTTGAAAGAAAGAAACTTTTAATGTAAAGAAAAAAAACTTTTAGTGTAAAAAAGAATAAAACAACATTGAAATATTATATAAACCTTATATGAATCAAGATATTAAATTGAAATAATCTTTTAAAAAACGCAAACCAGACTTCTTAATATAGTTACATTCTCACGTACACACGCAACACACACACCAAGTTATTTTAGAGATCTCATATTTAGTTTAATTTATGTATAGATATTTTAGGCTGCCATTTCTTTTTTAAAATTCAAAGGTTTTACAATTTTGAAAAATTCTTGGGTTTTACCCCATGTCGGTTACTTATCTTGCCATTCTTTAGCGATTCCACCCAGTCCAGCCTCCTTACGTAATTCCGTCCACTCCGCACAATTCTATTGCTTATAATTTTTTACATATCACCAAAAACTGTCACTTCATTTTACTTCATGGCTATTAAAATTTATTAATTTGAATTTAAGATCACATTTTATCGTATGCGGGCCCGCAAAAATATGTTCCGGAACTTAATAGGTGTTGCTCGCGCGAGCATTGAATTTAGACTGAGACCGAACTACTGGCGCTAATTTGTGAAGCGGCTGTTGTGGTGTGATCAAGTCCTATTGTTTTTTAGTTTGTATCCTTCCGCCAGCTGCATGTCACCGTTACGTAATTTGTTTACTCATCAAGGATAGGCTCTGACGTAACGCTCGCCTGATGTTTCATTGCATAATTTGTTTACCGTTACCTAACGTGTTTACTGGTTTCGTGTTCGTCATTTGTTGACCTTGGTACAGTTGCAGTTTATTAATTCTGCGTCTGTTGAATCTGTTTTTACAAAATATCATCGAATAACTTTCACAGTCAATGCTGCCACTGTTGTTTTCATTTCAAACAGGAAATTTACCTAAGTTTTGTTTATGGTTGTCCCTATTGCCAAATATGTTATTTATTAAAAAGAAAATACAAACTTCTTTACATTGTCTCAGGTAGGCCCCAAAATGCCCCGCTACAGTCTGGCCAGACAACGTCTCCAAGTGCAACTGGGAGAGCGGCAAGGCGTTCACCGCTAACTTGATGGTGTGGAAATCAATGCCTTTGGTTTTGTCGCCACAGATATGCCTCATTTAATTCATGCTGTTGGTGCTGGGTTAGTTGTATTCGGATATCGGTTAGGCACTGGCTAACGTCACGAGATGGGCGTGACTTAATTTTCATATCCGTCTGCTTTTTAGCCATCTTGAGCTTCACAAGTAGCGTCACCCCGCCCCCCTGGATGTATAATGCGTATGGGCACGCTGTCACACACAAACAAAGTTCTTGGAAACTAAGGTGGTGCGGATTCTTCTACCGATTGCACAACGTGATATTGCGTTGCCTTAGTTAACTGTTCTTGCCACGTAGTCTGTCACAATGGAAATAACATTTACACATATTTCATAAAACCCAAAAAATGCAATAAATAAAAATACCCCAAATTTGGCCCGTTACAATACCCCCTCAATGAGAGGTCTTCTGTCAAAACAGAAGAAATCTCATTGATAAAACCCCTAAGAGGACCGGTGAGGAACTGGTGCCAACAACCCCCTTTTGTTCTTACACTTCATGGGTAAACGACCCCCCCTGGCTCGGCGACCATGGACGCATCTGAACGAGATCACTGGACTTCTCTGTGCGAGATTCCAACACCGAAAAATCGAACAGACACGCACCACAGCGCACCTCACCTTCTAACATGCTACCCCAAAAATCCTCAATCCCTGGCTTAGATCATGCCAGATCCTCAACCGATATGTTCCCCTTTTTCTGCAAACTGGGCTGCCTTTAGCAGATACTGGGCTCACACACACACACACCTATTCTACATATCGTAAGGTTAACATATTCTTCAAAAATTTATTATCGCATTTAAGTGAAAATCCAAAATTCAAACTAAAATCTTTTATTAAAAAATTCTCTTCCTTAGTTTTTTGTTATAAAAAAAAATTAAATCAATTGAACATTTCTTAAAATAAGTAACATCCTTAACATAACATGTGATTACCTAGAGTCTAACCATACAATTCAATAAAATAATTCAATAATAATAAACACGGTTAGTACACAAACAATAAAATAATCAGAGTTTAAAAATATCCAGCATCTGGCAGGTGCAAAATCAAGAAATAATATATTTTTTTTTTTTCGCAAAAAATTTCCAAAAAAAAATTTTAAATTCAAAAAAATTTAAATTTCTTAAAATATTTTCTTTTTTCCATATAGAACTCATTTAAAGTTTGTTCAAATCAATTAAAAACAAAAGTTGAATTAACTTCCTTGCTAAACATGCCTAGTATATGATGACCTCACCCATCAGCTGATCAAAACTGGGTCAAGTCAAGAACCTTGACCTACATACGTTATATACAAGTTCTATCTGAAAATACACTTAACATCTGTAAAATTCTATCTTGAAACACAAAAACATAATAAAATAAAACATTTAAAAGAACAAAATATTATTATAAATAACAATCACATTGATATTTAAATTACTCAAAGAAACACTTTACATTTTTTTCAAAGTCTATCAAAAATTTGTCACTGGTTTCAATTAAAATTTTTTATATTCAACTATAAATCTCTCTATTTAATCATTCTCAATTTCCCTTGCTTTGGGTGATTTAATTATTTATACTCATTTAATTTACAACTTGACATTGATACATATATCATCTTTACCTTTCTCTGACTCTAATACTCACTAACATCTTTAACTAATATGACACCCATCTCTATCAAAATATCTATCAAACAATCTCTAAACCCCAACTTACTATTAAACTCAAATCGCCACCTTCTCTCGATATATAAAAAAATACTCTCTAACCCTTTGTACTCAGGATAAGTGTTCCCCCCCCCCAAAAGCTCATCCCATTATGTTGGTTCCTGGATTCTTACCTAAGGTAACCCTTTCCGGCGCCAAACGGTCCCATCCCGTCCCAACCCTTTTGTTGCGGACTCCCACATTACACTACCCCTATTACAAAATTGCCACCCCCAAATCTCAATCTTATTACCTCACTTCAACTACAACAAAATAACATCATCATTTAATAATATCAATATATCACACAAAACTCTACATATATTCCTCATAACTACTGTGTCAACATCAATACTTCTCAATATCTATTATATTAACTCACAACAACATTACATTAATTCAAGACAACATTATTTTTCTCTCTACTACCCTTTTCTTTAACTTTAACTTGGACTGATCTACATGTCCCAATAAAATATTCATCACCCAAACTCTTTTATTAACTTTCACAAATCATTACTTTATATCTCACTTTATCAAATTACTTTTCTCATTATTTTAAATAGCCTCTGTAATACATTGAAACATTACATTTAACATTGATTACCTTGAACATTTACAACCAATATAACAGTGGCATTTTACTACTGATCAGCTGACATTCCTAGCTAAGTGTAAACACATTTCAACATTATACACATTATATGAAATACATATGGTTATCAATCCTTACATCTACCATCAATGTTTCCCCTCTTTCTGACTCGGGTACTATTTAAACCGCCTGCCAGTCGGTTTAGTTATTTACTTAGTTTCAAAAACACACAAATTATATAAGACACATATTTCAATTCTTACCTGTAACACAATAAAATAATACATGGAACACAATAAAATATAGAATGAACACAGTATACTGAATGTATGAAACCCTATTTATCAAAGCAGAATACAAGCGTTTAACTAGAGCAAAATTGATTTATCGTTTTTAATTTACAAAATTTAAGTACGTTGCTCATCTGAGCAACCCCCTGTTCCACACACACTATTGTAATTTATGTAAGACTGTAGCGCCTTTTTGCTTCCACAAAGACTGCATATTTGGAGGAATTTGACATCTCCGTGTCTTTGCTTCGGCTCGACATTTGAAAAGATGGTGGATATCGACGGGTCTACCACCTGGCTATGCTGTCCCCACGCGGACAGAGTGGCAGCCGCTGTTCCATAGTTCCTGGATTTCCCCTAGTGTCACCCCCATTTAATTTCTATTATCAACCAATTTCAAGTCAGCTATGGTCAAGGGACTTGATATGGCCATAGCTGACCGCTAGCCAAAGCCACGATTAGTGCTGGTAAGGCAGTAATCGCCCAAAAAGTCGGGGAAATCTAACTTTCATTTCAATGCCTGTTCTACATCATCTTTATTATGTGCGGCACGAGCGTCTATCAGGGTACAAAGTAAATTTGTACAGAAAAGGTGTGCCGCACATTTTCGCCATGTTGGCCTCCGATGGAGGTAACACTCTCTGTTACCCCCAACCCATTCCGCTATCCACTAGGGCACAGGCCACCCCAGCAATAGCACCTTACTAACTAAATAATTAAAAGTAATGAACTAAAACTTTCTACTATTGCAGTTCCACACTCTACTGTTCTATCACTTCTTTGAGCACCAATCTACCCCCCAAAATTATCCCCACATCTTGCATTGACAACAAGTTTTTATGTTTATTTCACACTTTGCAAAACGTTCCCATGCTCACTGATACTAAAACTTGACAATTATATTTGGTCACTTAATTCTAAAATTTATTTAAATTTGACATTATAAACATCCAAAATTTTTGGTATTTTTTTTTTAAATAATTTTTTATTTACATTGGAGGCTGACTCTAACTATCCTTAATAGTAAAATCGTGACCGCCTGAAAATGGGGGTTCTTGCTATGAGGCAAGCTTGGCGACAAATTAGACCTACTTTGTGAAGTTACTTCCCCTTATACTCAACTCTACTCCCTTAACGCTCTCATTTCTCCAGACCCGCCGTCTAACCTATCACCCAGTCTGCCTCTCAGCAAAACTCTTCTTTTCAGATTAAACAGAAACTATCGTCAATGGCTCAATTTTAATTTTGCCATTGACACTGAAAAATTTTCTAAAATTTGTACGCACTGCCTTTCACTTAGGTGCAGCCTCCCTTATATACAAACACTCTAAGGCAGTGCAGGCACGTGACAGGTACACCATGACCGCTGCACCGTGAGTGTATTAAGAATAATAATGCGTGTCACGTACCTTTTGGGGTCCCCCTCCCCGTTCAAATGTAAAGTTAGTTTTCTAATTTCAACCAATTTTGGTGGAGCCGGACCATCGTTGTTTTCACCGCCTGAAGGAAGATCCTCCAACCATGGCCCGCCTCCGAGTTCCGAATACCACGGCCAGGACTGGTAAGATCGTGACCGCCCGAAAATGGGGGAGGATCCCTTCTGAAAACATATAGAAAACAATTAAATTTCATTCATACAATTAATCATTGATAAAATCCTTATGCTGACCAATACAATTTCAAATTTGTAGCGTTGTGCGTTCCCACTATCTCCCTAGTTTCTCTATTCTGTAACACATATGAATTCTTCATTTTAACTTCTATTACCTCGTACTGCCCCTCGTACAATAAGAAAAATTTCTTGATCTCCTAATACCAGCTGTCCAACCTCGTACTGCGTCCACTTACCTTTCATATCATGCCTCTGTTTTCTTTTCTCCCCCTTTGTCAATAAACTTTCATTTGCTAGCCTAAGTTTTACATCGCGACCAATAGTGTTGGTTTCTGGTGGATACTCAATTAATTGCTCCAAAATTCTCTGTGGACGCTTTCCTCTTATTAACTCATAAGGTGTGAACCCCGTCGACTCGTGGGTGGTGCAGTTAAGCCAATTTTCAATCCTCTGAACATAGAGTGGCCACTCACTGTGTTTGGCGTGGCAATATGTTCGGAAAATTCTTCCCAACTCCCTCATGACGTGCTCCGCCTGATTGGACTGCGGATGATACACTGCGGTGTGCTTTGGGATGATACCTTCCCATCCGAGGGTCTGGCGCCATTTTCCACTGATGAACTGCGGTCCATGGTCGGATAATATCACCTTCGGCTTTCCCACGTTGATCATGTAGTCGCGTGTGATCTTTTCACTCAGCACCTTACTTGTTGCTCGCTTCACGCTATATAACCTTACATATTTAGAAAAAGTGTCAAGTACAACAAAAATATACATCACTCAACCCCTACCATTTGGCAATGGGCCGTACAAATCCACGGCTACTAAATCAAATGGTTTTTCTACCTTGATGTAATTTAATTCCCCTTCTAACCTATAATTTACAACTTTAGATTTCTGACAGAGCTCGCAAACTCTAAGTATCTTTCGGACGCGTTTTTCCATATTTTTAAATAGACAAGATTCCCTTAATACATTCACACACTTCCGTGCCCCAAAATGCCCGTATCTAAGGTGACAGTCCCACACTATTTTCTCTACTAGCCCTTCAGGTATAACTAACCTCAAATCCCTTTCTCTCCCCTCTATTTTTTTAAATAAACTCCCCTGAATTACTTGAAAATATTGGTTATACCCAAATTCATCTGTGTCTGATTCTACACTAGTGATTATCTTATTTAATTTACTATCAGCTCTTTGCATTACATTTATATCCTTCAATTCTTCCCCAAAAAGTTTATCTTCCCTGGACAGTCTATAAATCTCTATTTCTTTAATATCTCTACCCGTTCGATTTCTATTTGTGTCTATTCGTGATAGTGTGTCTGGCACCCTGTTCTCTACACCCTTAATATATTCCCAAGAAAAATTATACTCTTGGAGAGCTAACACCCACCTGGTTATCCGGTTGTGTGTGAGTTTGCAAGTATTCAGGAACGACAACGCTTTATGGTCCGTCCTGATGATCGTTTTATTGTCCAGCAGATAGGTACGGAACTTCTTCACAGCAAAAACTATACTGAGGAGCTCCTTCTCGGTGGTGGTGTAATTACGCTCTGCGGCTAGCAACTTCCGGCTGGCGAAGGCAATGGTCTTGTGTTCTTTCGCCTCGTCCTCTTGGTACAGTTCCGCTCCAAGTGCTATATTGCTGGCATCAGTCTGTAAATAGAAATTATCATTAAAATTTGGGTGGTTCATTAAAATCATATCAGCGAACTTATTCTTGATTTCGTTAAACGCTTCTCTTTCATTTTCACCCCACCTCCATTGTTTGTTCTTTTGTAGCACTGCGCTAAGTCGGGCTGTCGTCTGTGCATAGTTTCGCTGGAACTTCCTGTAAAAATTACAGAGACCAAGAAAACTTTGTAACTGTTTTATATTCTTAGGCTCCGGGAACGTCAGGATGGATTCTACTTTGTCCGGATTAGCCCGTATTCCTGTAGGTGTTATGATGAAACCTAAAAAATGTATTTCTGTCTGTAAAAATTTTGATTTGTCCCAATTCACCGTCAAACCTCCCTGGTATAACTTCTCTAACACATACTCTAAATGTTCGACATGCTCCTCAAATGTTCTAGAAGCTATTAGAATGTCATCCACATATATGGTTAAAAAATCTAAGTTATGAGGTTGCAAAATCTCATCAAGACACTTGATAAAGCTGGCTACACTGGTGTTCAATCCAAACGGTAATCGTTTGAATTGATAATTTTTTCCGTTGAATAAGAATGCGGTATATTTCCTACTATTTGCTGCCAAAGGAACTTGCCAATATCCGGCGGTTAGGTCTAAAGAGGTCATATATTTCACACCGCTGAACTTCTGAAAAATTTCCTCAATGGCTTCGGGTGACTCCCGGTCTGAAATAATTATTTGATTGATTTTGCGGGCATCTAAACATAACCTAACTCTCCCATCTTTTTTTATCACTACTACTAAAGGGTTGGAATAAGTTGATACCGACCTCTCTATAATACCCCCCGCTAACATCCTATCCAATTCTAACTGTACTGCCCCCTTTTAGAATATGGTACCGGATAACTACGTTGGACATATGGCGCATGCTCCCTCACCTTTAGTTCGCATTCATAACCTTTTGCCCTTCCTGGTTCCCCGGCAAACACTCCCCTATAATCCTCGACTACCCGCCACAGCGCTTTACGCTGAGAACTTCCTATTACGCCACCCTCCCCACAAAATTTAACCACTCTATCCGCCCATATTCTCTCCTCACTCTCTTCACTCACTCTCTCTCTACACATATTCATACTAAATTCCATGTCCCTATTTATGGTCTTATCTGGTATAACCCTTATACCCGAAATCTTTACTGTGTCTAAAACCCGTTCAAAATTGACCGTTATTCGTTTATTCTCATTGTTCAATTCCAAAATTCTTTTTCTAAAATTGATGACCGCATTATTCCTGATTAGAAAATCATTGCCCAAAATTACTTCTAAATTTAAACCTCTTACAACTAAAAATGTATTCTCATAACTTTCCCCACTTATTAACATATTCAACTGGACTTGTGTTGTAACCCGTTTACTTCGAACACCCGTAATGCCTACAATGGTTACTCCCGCCACTGGCAAAGACGGAATATTTTTGTTAGTCTCTTTTAATTTATTTAGTACATGTTCCGCTATTACGGATATTTCACTACCTGTGTCTATAAGTGTCAAGACTGACTTACCTTCTATTTCCAGTTTTACCTCAGTCAACCACGTCTCTTGTCTCCTCGTCTCCGCCTCCTCTTCTTCCATCAATTCCGTAGCCAAGTCCGTGTGAATAGTGTTATTCCTGTATTTACTTTCATGGACCCCGCGGTTATTCCTCGACAATGGCCGGGCCTCCTCATCCATTGTCCTCCTTAGTTTCCCGTCCTCTCGTCTGCATTTCGGGGCGTATACACTCTGCCCGTATGCTGATTTCCTCCTTCGTTTCTTGTATTCTCTGCTTGTCTGTCCCCGTTCCTCTGCTGTGGGTTGTTGAACCTTTGTTGTGTCCTCGGCTGATGTCCGGGCCTCGCCCTTCTACATCTATAACAAAAATTACTGTCAGCATAATTTTCCACTAGACACCCGTCACATTTCCACATCGGATATCGTCTGTTTGGTTCTCGACCATTATGTGTGGTTCCCCCGTTTGGTCCTCCTCTTGGTGCATAGTTCCCTCCATTGTGCATATTAGGTTGTTGTATGCGTCTGCTGTCTTCCTGGTCCTTAATATTCTGAAAAACATCCAAGATTTTTTCTAATTCATTGATATCACTTACCTCTCTGGTCATTAACGTGATCTGTACTTCCCTCGGTAGATGTTTGCTGATGTGGCGTACAAACGACTGGAATGGCAACGGTGGCTCTAAGTACTTAGCTTCATTGTATAGCTTCATTGTATAGACGGTAATATTACGGTTTTTTCTCCCAAAGCTCCCTGTTCCCATTATTTGACTTCGGAGTATCTCCTGCTCCTCCTCCGACCAGTATTTATTCCGAAAGGCCTTTTCAAAAGTTTCATACCTCTCCCATTCGTTTCGATGTGTCTCCGCCCATATCTCCGAATTACCCTTAAAACATTTCAAAATTTTTATAAGCTTAACTTCCCAACTACTACCATTAAATCTGTCAAATTCCCGTACTCGATTCAAAAATTGCATTGGATGCACTCTACAATTCTCACTACAAAAGGTTTCGAGTTCAACTTCATTATTAGCGTCGCGTGTAATTAATATACGTTCAGTAACATTGTGTAAATTTTGGTTTCTTACTAAACTTAATTCGTCTCTTACACTACTAATGTTCTGTTCAAGTGAAAATAATTTTTTGTCGTTACTACATTCAGACTGTATGCTATTTTTTGATATTACATTAATTGATTCATTTAGTGCTTGTATTTCTGTCTTACAGGTATTTTCAATTTCATTGACCCTAAAGTCTACATTATTTTTGTGTTCATCAATATTCTGACTCATTTTTTCGATTGTCATTACTACGCTACTCAGCTTACATTCAGTTTCAGTATTACACTTATTTATTTTATATTCTATTTCAGTGTTATGCTCATTCATTGAATTTATTAATATTTGATTATTCTCATTTATCTGCTTCTCAACTCTATCTATCTGACTATCTATTTCATTAAATTGAACATCTATCTTCTGTATTGAATTATCTAACTTGGTTTCTACTTGGTTAATTTTATCAGTAAATTCTACTTTGGTATTTTCACAATGTCTATTAATTTCTTGAATCTCATATTTCAACTCATTATTCTGATTTTTTAACTCATCAAAACTATTCTTTTGTTCATCGAATTTTCTGTTCTGAACTTCAAACTTTACATTAAAATCGCTACTTTGTCTATCCAATTTGTCATTCATTTTATTGTATTTGACATTGGAATCAATTTGTTGTTCTTTATTTTGTCTTTTCAATTCATTTAGATCACTACTTATATTTTCGGACATTGTTTTTATCAGACTGAACATATCGTCCATCGACAACTCTTTAGTTCGTGTTGTCGATGGAGTAGATTGCGCTGCTACATTTTTGTCAGTGAAGCTGACTTCTTCATTATTGATTTTGCTTTCTCTATTCGATTTTGGGGTCGTTTGGATCCCCGAATCATCTGTACTATTTGGTTCATTCGTGTTACTTATATTTGTGGTTTTGTCGTCTTGACCTACATTCGGTGTTGAATGTACTTCAAGACTACTCATCACAGCTGATTCATCAAATTCAGCTATTTCGCTTATAACAGTTAAGTCGGACAAAACGACTTCATTCTCTGTATTTTCCATTTTTATAACTTTACTTAGTCTCTTTTTTATAACTTTATTATTGGTTGTTATATACTTATTTATTATCTGAACCAAATCTCATATCTTAACTCTTTGACTATATTTTACGTTACGTATTTTCACTTAACCTCTAAATCACGCTTGTATCTTATTTGTAGGTATGGAATTTCATTAATTTATTAAATTCGTTCCTGTCGAGGCGCCAATTGTTAACTTACGAATTAACTAAATAATAAAATACCAAACAAAATTTATAAACTTCCACTTACCTTCAACCAGTGTTCTCGGGTCCAAAGTTACGTCATACGAACGTTAGGATACAAGCGTAATTTTTAAGGTTGTGTGAATGATTTACACAATACATTTTTAGGAAGAGAAATTATTTTACTTTATTTTTTAATCATCACTTTGTATCAAATTAGTTGTTATTCATTTTTTGTATGCTTGCAAAACATCGATTATTCTTAACTTGACCTTTAAATGAAATTCTCTTGAAACATGTTCTTATATCCTTTCTACTTATACACTAATGCTTACCTTATTCTAAGTCACACATAAACACGAACATAAACAGCCCAGCTTTGCTCACTCACACAACCACACCTGCATTATTTAAAACCCCTTAACACATTTTAAAATATATCCTTTCTGACCGGCACGTGGTGGTTTCTCGAGCTCTTACTTCTCATTTTTTGTATTTGATAATGTGTCCAAAATAAAGTTTGATATCTTCTACTTGGGTACTCGATCCACTGTCACATTACTATTGATGATTAAAACACTTTTTACTTGAAATTGATAATTTTAAGAGAGCCCCATGGGGCAGATGTCTGGCCAGACAACGTCTCCAAGTGCAACTGGGAGAGCGGCAAGGCATTCACCGCTAACTTGATGGTGTGGAAATCAATGCCTTTGGTTCCGTCGCCACAGATATGCCTCATTTAATTCATGCTGTTGGTGCTGGGTTAGTTGTATTCGGATATCGGTTAGGCACTGGCTAACGTCACGAGATGGGCGTGACTTAATTTTCATATCCGTCGCCTAGACAGACTAAGGCGACCAAAAACTGCTTTTTAGCCATCTTGAGCTTCACAAGTAGCGTCACCCTGCGCCCCTGGATGTATAATGCGTATGGGTGCGCTGTCACACACAAACAAAGTTCTTGGAAACTAAGGTGGTGCGGATTCTTCTACCGATTGCACAACGTGATATTGCGTTGCCTTAGTTAACTGTTCTTGCCACATAGTCTGTCACAATGGAAATAACATTTATACATATTTCATAAAACCCAAAAAATGCAATAAATAAAAATACCCCAAATTTTGCCCGTTACACTCTCTCGTCCCCCTCACACCAACAATGACTATTGTAAGGTAAAGTGCAGTTTAATTTGTTTTACGTTATACTGTACTGTATTTTGTATTAGAAATGTTATGCGAATAAATATTTTTGTGTTGTGGAATGAATCATCCGTGTTTCAATTGTTTCTTATGGGAAAATTTGCTTTGATATACGAGCGCTTTGGATTACAAGCACGTTCCCGGAACGAATTATGCTCGCAGTCCAAGGTTCACTGTACTTCTAACTCTAATATGTGGGTTAGTTTGCTTTTATATTTAACATTCTTTAATTGGGTTTCTTTCAATTGTCATTTACTTTATTATCCATTAATTGATAATAATATTTATTTTAATTACTTAAGTTATTTATTGGTTTCTGTTTCAACCTTACATTGAGTGTATCATTTCTCCTGCTTTTATTCTTTATTACTTGTTTGTGTCTTATCATTGGGTTTCCTTTTTATTTATTTCCCTTTATCTTAGGTTTGTTTCTTTTTCATTTTCCTCCTTTTTCATTTTCAGTGTACTTCCTTTATATCTTGTTTTTCCATCTTCTCCTTTGGGTTCAGTTGAATAAGTGGCATTGAATCATTCAATTCCTTCAATTGGTTTCATTTTGCTTGGTTTCGGTTTTTCCCTTCTTCATTTGGTTTGGTTAATCACTTTTTTCTTCATTTGGTTTGGTTAATCACTTTCTTCTTCATTTGTTTTATTCTTGTTTGTTTTTGTTGTTCCCTTCTTCTTTTGTTTTCTCTTGTTGGGTCAATCACGTGGGTTAGGTCATGTCGTCATTTGTCGTGTCATTGTCTTTTTATTTTCTTTATATTAAACATTTTATTTTATATGAATTATTATTTTATATTCAAAATCATCTTTTTTATCCCTGGTATTGGGGTGGCTTGTTTGTGTTGTAACAATATCCCTACTTAGTTCATTGAACTTTAAACACTTTGTTCATCAAATTTATTACCTAACATTGTGTTTTGCTTTTCTAACATTAATTGCATCATATTCATTATATCATGACTATCAGGTGGTTTATTTTGGATAGGTGTCGAATGAATTACAACGTTATCCATTATTTTGGACTCGGTTAAACTACTATCTGTATTTACTACAGTAGTTGACTGTGTTTCTATTTTGTTAATGACGGTTACGTCAGCCAAGCTGACTCCCTAATCATTACTCTCCATGTTTTACTTATTTTTTAATTAAAATCTCTATTACATTTTAATTTAATTTTGAGGTAAATATGAGTGTTTACTTTTATTATACAGAAATTTTTCAGACCACATGTTTTTTGAACGTCTTAACCTAAAATTGTATCTTCCGCAGTTCTCCATCTGTTTCCGTTCATCTAACCCAGGCTTATTTCTCGTAAAGTTTCACGCGAAAATCCTGGTCACTGCACCAATTGTAACCTTACAAACTATCTCCTACCACCTACCGTTTTGTCTCACCTACCTTTTTGATTTCCTGTATCCAGAAACCCCAGCATCCGTTAAGCGAGTGTTGAATGGCGCAAACAGATTGACGTAGCGACTTAATAATTTACACTAACACATGGTCATTTTGAAATAGACGTACTTTTTTATTTATTTTCATTTCTTTGTTATAACGGCCAATCTTACCCCACTTATGGGTGATTAAACAAATGATTTTACTATACAAACATAATTATTATAATCCAAATAAAACTTATTTACTACTTAAGGACTAACCAGTACTATACACTCTCTCTCTCTCTCTCTCTCTCTCTCTCTCTCTCTCTCTCTCATTCATCTCCCACCCCTTTTTAGATTTGAGTTCTCATTTTTAGAAGGTAATTTTCTGAATGATAGAAGTATTAATTGTGGACTGATCAATCTGTTTCTGTACTTAGCTGATTTTCGTTACTCCTCGTGACACATCCTTCCTGGTACGCACTTTCCTCGTACACTCGTTAAAACTGTCCGAAATTGATTTTAAGTGTTTAATTTATTTGTCACTCACTATCGACACTTGTTGATACTGAATTTACTTGTTTAATTACATCTTTTGCTGTTTAGATTCTAAAAACAAAAGTTTTGTCCACAGACTTAGATTATATACACCCGGCTGGGATAAAATGTTGGTCAAAACAAAACGATTTCGGTCTCCGTGCGGCCAATATATTTGTGGGTCACGTGATACTCCCTCCACACCAGACGTTCCACGCTGGCAAATTTAAGGCTTGGCGATGCCCATCCTGAATTCCAATATTAGATAAACAAAGGTTTGGCCCATGACGTTTTTGTGACGTCAGTCGATAATTACAATATTGGTGCCCCAATAGGGTTAGATCAGCTCCGCTCTGGCTAGACACAGTAAAAAATAGACGTTGCCTCACTTGTTTACAATCCACACCCAGGTTTCTTACATCGTATTTTCCAAAGTCACATGGTGGTTTAATTACAACAAGAATGTATCAAAGTATTTCCAACAATTGAATAATGGCATGCTAACCTACTGAATTTATTATTTTTATTATAAAATTGTACTTCTGTATTTTACTTTCAAAAGCATTGTTTGTATTGCATTAGTAATGCAGGAACCATTCATTAACATATGATAATTATAAGTATCTGGAGCAGACAATCCATGATCATTAGATAATATGATAATATTTAAATTAATAATTAAATTCAAAGAAAACTAATTCCTTAAGTGTGTAGCAGTACTTTCATCTACCTGTTCCCCATCACTAAGATTAATCGCATTAGATTGAAACCAGTGATCACAGTAAACCGAGGTTTAAGTTTGTTACTTAATATTAAATATGTAGTAAATTAGTTGTTAATTAAATATAAAATAACCACCTGGCTATCCTGGGAAATCTCAGAAAACTCACCACACTTAGGAGAACAGAGCTAAAACGAAAGAAGAAGAAGGAAGAAGTGTAGTGTGTACATGCATGTGTGGCAGAATGTGTTTGTGTGGGAGTATGAGGTGTGCATGCTGACCTGGCCAGGGCCAGCATACCGAGAGAAAGAAGAAGGAGAAAAGAAAAAAAGACAGGAATCGGGTACCCTCTCTGAGTTCCGACCTCCCAAGGCCTCCCACAACCACAACTGAGACCCAAGGAGCCAACTAACGTCCACCACGGGACAACCCATCTACCACCACTCACATGCTCATGCTTTATGACAAAACTTCAGTTTTGATATGTGAGTGGTTATCCTTTCTAAATCACCCCCAGGCTCCCCCAACGTCACAGTTACAGGCGACGCAAATCGTAGAATACGGTATGGTCCCGACCAGCGATAACACAGTTTGGCGGCTCTCTTATCCGCGGCTGAGTTGATCGGGTGGCTTTGGCAGTAGACCAAATCTCCAACCTTAAAGGGATTTGGAATTCGCCCCTGATTGTATCGACTACGGACGCTCTCGTGCGCACGAAGCAAATTCTTCCAGGCCTCTTTCCACCTATCTGCCGTCCTAGTGTCTGGATTACTTGGCAGAAGATCATCTATGTTCCACAAGTTGGCCAAGGGAAGCGTAGGCGAGAAGCCAAACATAACCTCAAAGGGAACGCCTTATGACTTCCATGTAAGGCCGTATTAAATGCTAATTGCAACCACTTCAGATTCTGGCCCCAACCATTCTGCTGTTCAGCATGATAGGCAATAAGAGCTGATCGGAGATTCCGGTTAAATCTCTCCACGTGGGACGGCTGAGGGTAGTATGGGGAAGTGGTCACATGTTTGATGCCATTGGCGAAGCACATTCGCCGAAAATCGCCTGAAATAAATTGTGGTCCATTGTCAGAGACAATGATGGCCGGAAGACCGAAGTGCTGAAATACATGGGTAAAAATAAAGAAAAAGGTAAAGAAATAAAATTTGCTGAAAAAGTATTAAATTTAACAGAAACAAAGTTTACAGAAAATGAACATAAATTATTAGGGAAAAGTTTAAAATATGCAACAAAAACAAACATAGATAAAGAAAATACAATAATAGAATGTGAAGAAATAATCGATAAAATACAAAATGAAGAAACTAAAAAACAATTAAGAGTGAAGTAAAAGAAATAGTAGAAAAAATATGTAAGAAAAATAAAAATGTAAGAAATAAAAACGAAACACAAATAAAAAGAAATATAAGAGAATTAAAAAAGAAAATCACGGAGAACAATTTGATAGTTATAAAAGCCGATAAAGGTAACACAGCAGTGGTAATGAACAAAAGAGATTATATCGAAAAAGCAGAACAATTTATACAAAAAGGACCATATAAAGAAATAAAATATGATTACACAAGTAAATTTCAAGCACAAACAAAGAAATTGATAAAAAAGACAACATATTTAACAGAATGGCAAAAGAAACAAAAAATAGAACATAATCCTGAAGCTCCAAAATTTAGATGTCAAATTAAGTTACATAAAAAAGAAATGCCATTAAGACCTATAATATCATTTATAAATTCGCTAACATACAAAATATCAAAAGAAATAAGTAAAAGAATCAAAATGGCATATGAAAAAGAAGAAATCCACAGCATAGAAAATAGCAAAAAGGTAATAGAAAGATTAAAAGAAATAACCATAACAAATAAGACAAAATTAATGTCATTAGATATAAAAGATATGTACACCAACATACCAATAGCAAAAACAGTAGAAATAATAAAGAAAAACAAATTAAGTAATGTAGAATGGAAAAACAAAATAATAGAAGGATTAGAATTATGCCTAAGCCAGAACTACTTCAGATTTAATAATAAATTTTACATACAAGAAAATGGATTACCAATGGGATCACCGCTTGCACCATTAATGGCAGAGATATTCATGAATAGCTTTGAAATCAAAATTTTAAAAGATATAGATAAAGAAATAAGAATTAAAAAATGGATCAGGTATGTAGATGACATACTAATAGTTTGGGAAGGTGAAGTAAATGAATTTAAAAAATTTACGGAAGAACTAAATAACATAGAAAAAACAATAAAATTTCAAGAAGAAATTGGAGGATTAGAAATTAATTTCCTGGATATTGTAACCAGATTTAAACGTTATACAGTTACTTCTAATTGAAATGTAGCCTCACTTCGGGTTCGTCAATTTGTAACGATAGTATAAAATAGAGAGTTTCGTTACTTATAATGTTATTAGTAATAGGTTACTTGTATCTATGTCGTGTGCACTTGAATTACACCGCCCGTTGGAAGTGTCAACTTGTAATATAGATAAATAATGTAGCGACAAACTCGCACTGGAGTCGTCGATGTGTAACTATAAATGTGTTATGTTGAACGGCGAATGGTTTTGTAAATTGCCGCTTACTCCCACTATGCCGCACGTTTCCGTGACGTCACTCAACGATGCCAACTGTCGTGTCCGCTGCAATCTGTGAATTTTATTTCCTAAATGTAACAGCAATAATAACGACACACAAATACCATCAAACATATATCCTTGTGGAATCCTTTATTCGGAAAAAACACTGGTTAACTGTTTTAATAAATTTAAACAGGATAATCACAATTGTAGCGCAAACTATAAGTCTTCTTTTACCAGTTGGCAGCAGTAGCCTAACATTCAGTATTTCTTCGAGACCAAAACAATGCTTTGTTAACGTTTTTAAATAAAATATAAATTTTATCTCAGGGCGTATATGGTTCGGGGATTATAATTATACAAAATATTACACTATTAATCAAAATACAAGTTTTACAATTACAGGATATTACAATGTTAGAGTGTAACGTGCACACAGAAGTTGTATAGTGGTTACCAGTTTTAAAAAGGTTATGTCCAGTTCAGGCTTTGATAGTTATTATGTAAATTAAAAGTTCTTGTTGTGTTTGAAAAGGTGTTAATCTTATATAGTGTTATTAGTGATTGTTGTTAGTGTTTGTGTCATATGGTGTCTGTAGTTTAGTTGATTATTACTTAAAAGTCGTGTATACAAATGTGGGTGTTGAAGTACAATTTAATAATATGTCAAAATCACCAAATCCTCTTCTTGTATTCTTCCTGGTTGAAAATAGGGCCCACGTACACGTCAGATCTTCTTCCTTGTCCCTCGTCCACTTCAGATCTTCTTCCTGGTTCTTGTATCTTCTATTCCATGTAATGAGTATTCTTCTGTTATTGCAAAAAGTTCGTGTAGTGTACCTCTAACTGTATTTATCTGTTTGTTTCGTTTTTTCATAATTTATATTATATAATGCAGGACGTTTTAAAAATGCGTCTATCCGCTGAGATCGTTGTCAAAGAAGTCCCATTTTATTTATCCGAAATTTCTGGTTGCTAAGGGTAAACTTGGAATCTGGTTGGCTAATTCGGATATACATTGTCATATACTTTCATTATTTCAAAGTCTAAAATTTGTTCAAAATCTTTAAATTAACATAACTTTTCTATACTGACTGGGAATTTAAAACCATTATCAGCATTATTTTGATCTTCACATTTGTTATATTTAGACACTAAACATGCCTACTTTTACTTAAGAACTATGGATGTTACAATTTTGTTATTTGGAATTTTCTTAAATAACTTGATATGTGTTATTTTGTTTCTATATTCCTTGTATACATTATTACCTATAAATACATCTACCCTTTCACATTTGTTTTACAAAATTTCTAACATTATTATTCAAAATTTACTAAAGTTGGTTTCACCTGGCCTATGTAATGGTATTATTTTCATCACCATGTTTTAAAATCTTTAACAATTAAATTAACTTTTAACACTCATCAAAATTGTTGAACATATAACGTTATTTTAACAACACAAAAGACATATTATTCTAATAGTTAAATTCATGCCCACATGGCTATGATTTTACCAAATCCTTGCACAAATAACTGTTTTCTACTCAAACTGTATAAGTGTTTGACACTTAACAAAACATCTTTATATAGTCCATTCTGCTTTGTCAATCAATTTACCATGGTTTAACACCAGTTCTACGGTTATATTTGTTAACACAACATAAAAAAATGGAATTAATATCATTAAATTGACATTCCTTTAAACTAACTGTATCACCTGCTACATACAAAAAACACAACACAAATACTATGATATAACACTGTGCTAAAACATAAAACATGCACATTTTACAAAACAAATTCTACACTAATTAGTTAGTCCTTTGTCAGTTAATTTATTAATTACTCTGACACTGTCTATGTTATATTTACTGTTTATATGGGTTTCACTCTTGTTATAAATGTTATTGTGACCAAGTTATAATTTGTTGTTTACTGAACAGTCCTATGAACGCTATATGTGACAATTATTTGTATGGTTCATGTATCTATAATCAGGTGTATTTATATTTTCATTACATCAATTAACTTAATTATTTACCAATATTTCTTTTACATAATATTACATGTTTGGGCCTGTTATCCCTGAATTTGTATTTTGATTATCTAGATATTATGATACATTAAATGAAACCATTTGTTTCTTTATAGTACTGGTTCATAAGCCGTTTGTCTTTATAATTCTTTGTTTGGTCATTACTGAAAGTTCATGTCATAATTGGGGTTGAAGATATTTTGCATCACTTAGCCTAAATCATTAATTTGGGTACGGTCAGTTGTCTTACTAGTCAGTCTAAAATTGTTAGTCGTTCCTCTTCACTATCATCTTGGAAGATATTGTTCTTCTTGTTAGCTTCTTGACCAAAGTCTTCATTAAATCAGGTACGATATTAGTTGTTCCAAATGTAATGTTACATATTACCCTGCCACCAAATTTGATCATTTTAATAAAATATTGTTTTTGTTGAAATTATCAATTATCTTATCTTTCACATTATCATTTGTTATTCTTATTATGATCTGGTATACTTGTCTTTAATTATAAGTGTTCTGTCCCTGGAACATGTTACTTCCCTAACAAATTAATCACCATATATTCTGGAATCAGTCGGGGGGCTCTCTTGACCTAATACCCCGCTGTCCTTATAATACATAATACATCAATAATATCGATTGCTGGAGCTATCTCATCAGTCAATCACATTTAATAATCACTAGTCTATTCACGACTAAATCAAATAAAAATAATATAATACGTATATTCTTGGGATTGTTCACTCAGTCTAACTTCTCAGATCTAAATATTTCTTTCCATTGATTCTTTCAGATGTTTATTTTCTTGTGGCGATATTAATAACATTTTTTATTTTCAATTGGTACTATCTTCTTTCCTTCTTTATCAGTACTGCTTAATCTTCATTTTTTTCATTCACTATCTTCATTCAATTAAAACATAACAAGTATTTGCATCTTCAGTTGTTGTTAATTCTCTCACAATCATGATAGGTTATTTGTAATAAATTCGTTTCTAGTCTTGTCTCATTTTCATCGTCGATTGTCTACATTTGTCCTTTCTTATTCATTTTATAGCACTATGGTTTCTTCTAATTTATGGATGTTGCATCTTTCTTTTATATTCCAATAATAAGTTCATAACTGTGTTTAATAAGAGGTGCTTATTTTGTTTAGAATTTGGAAATTTATTCCCAGTTGTTTATCTGCTTGATTCATAATAACATTATCAAACTGTACTGTAAGTTGTCCTTACTATTTATCTAAATTCTGAGATATTCAACTTTGTTTATTTGGCTTCATTTAAAATTATATTCTGGATTATCAAAGTTGGTAAGATGAGCTTACTATGTTCTTTGAATTTTGAGGTATTATAATAATAAATTCTTCAGTTTCATATTAACTCTCATAAATAATTAGTTGTAAGTTGTTCTTACTATTTCTTTAGAATTTTGTCGGTATTATAATCATAAATTCTTCAATTCCATGTTAATTCTCATTAATAATTAGTTGTAAGTTGATCTTACTATTTATTTGGAATTTTGGTGGTATTCAACTTTGTTTATTAGGTTCATAATACATTTTTAAGGAAACTTGGTTGTATGTCCCCTTAATCTTTTTTGTTTCCACATCACTAATTACATAAGTATTATTGTTATTGTTTTTTACAATAATATATAGCTATTAGAAAAATCATAGGTCTAGCTACATTTCCGCTGGTTACTGTTAATGATACCTGTTTTCTTATTGACTTGTTTTGCCTTCCAGTGGCTCCGATTAAAATTATATTTTGAATTGGTAAAGTTGGTAAGATGGCCTTACTATATTTTTGAATTTTGATGTATTCATTGTTGTCGATTAACGACACGTTTGTGCCCGTATCTATCATGCATCTTGTCTCTAGTCCGTTCACTTGGGCGATGATATAAACGATCTCATTATTTGAATTATTTTGCGTTATCGTGTCTTCGTTCAGTAGTTCTTCTCTAACATTTTTTAAGAAATGATTGTGCACTATTGTCAACGTATCGTCAGTCGTTTTGTCTCGTCCTAGTAAGTACCCAAATTGCCGGTTCAGTGATGGGACCTGGTGGATTTTCACTGCCGCAGTTCGTTTAAATCAGGGCTGATCTCCTCAGTCCTGTTGTCTGATTGATTGGGTCTGTCTCTGCTCTGTGACTCCTGTACCTCAATGGCGTTATTATTGAATGTCACTGAGTTTCGGTTATTTCTGTTGTCGTCGCAGCTTCTACTTCGCCGATGTTCATCGCAGTAGTGCTGGTTACTCTCCTCCTGAAAACTTCTTCCACGGTTTCCATTATAATTTGCTCGTCCCTGGTACCAACGTCTTCCCACATCTCTGTCGTCAACGCTTACATAATTCACTTGTCTTCTATATGTTTGATTTTGACTGTTATTATTGCCGTTATTATTATGCCTGTATCGGTTATCATAGTTGTTGTTATAACCTCGGTTGTTCTGGTACTGGTGGTCTCTGTCATTGGCACGCTGGTATCCATTATTGTTATTATTTGTAGGAGGGCCACGGTAATAGTGGTTGTTATTATTGTTGTTATTATTCGCATTATTTCGTGGATAGTTGTTGGTGTTATTCTCGTTTTGGTAACCCGCTGATAGTGGTTACCGTTGTTGTTATAACTATTGTTTGGTCGTTGCCCGTTGTTTTCATATGGGGCGTCGCGGCGACCATTATTTCTATTTATTTCATCATTCCTTCGTCTATACTGGAGGAAGTTCTTCTCTTGTTCCATCTCCGACAATAATGTTGACATCTCCTCGATGGTTTGTATGCGTCCATTTATTCGGCCTCTTGTAATTTCGCCACCATAGTGGTAAGCTAATAGCCGCACTAAACATTCTGTAGGAATTGCAGGCTCTAAATGTCTGGCTATATTTATTTTGCCAAGAAAATATGCGGTTGGAGTTTGCTTGCCGTGCAGGTCATATCGGCCCAATCCTATGTCACTTCTTATCATGTGTTGCGTGGCATCAGACCAATATTTAGATTTGAACTGTTTTTTAAATTCCTGGAAGTTCTGTATACTCGGCCGCATCGCCGTCCACCAATTGTCATATACTTTTCGGAACATTTCGTCCAGCATGCTCCTTATCACAAACCATCTGTCTTCTCCGGTTTTGGCTATCTTCTCTTCGACTCGTTCTAAGAATAGCATGGGGTTTCTTCTATAGTTTTGAAAATCGATCACCTCTCGATTTTCCTCGCATGTTGTATGGGCACCGGTACATTGTCTGTTTTTTAGGGAATTGATTTCATCTCTATGAGCAGTTGTTTGGTCTTGTACTCGATTGAGACTAGTACTCATATCTTCTAACCTCTCTCCCATCACTGGCTTGGTTGGTTCTTATATTTTCAACTCGTCCATTCGTTTCTTCCTGGACGCTCAGTATCTCTTGGTTCATCCGCTCACACCTTTCCTTGGTCTCGGATTCCACCCTTTTAATTTCAGTTACCGGTTCTTCCAGCTTCTTGTCCATTCTTCCTGCAATTGCCGGTTATTAATTTCCATCTTGTTACTCCAATCTTCCTTTAATGACTCTTTGTGTTCATCCAATTTTTTCATGGTTTCCTGGTAATTTTCCTTCAATTCTTCCCTCAATGCTTTATTATTTGCGTCAATTTTCTCCTCCATTTTCTTGCTATTCTCTTTCAATTCTCCCATTTTCTCTTCAATTTGCTTATTAGTCTCTTCCAATTTTCGGCTCAATTCTTCCATAGATTGTTTATTGTCCTTCATTTCGTCCATTAGTTTCTTACTACTCTCCTCCATTTTTTCTTCCATAGACTGTTTATTGTCCTTTATTTCGTCCGTCAGTTTCTTACCAGTTTCCTGCATTAATTCCATCATACGTCTAATCATTTCTTGCGTCTTCTCGCTTTCTGTTTGTGTGGGTTCTTCTGGTTGTTTCTCCGGATCCTTTCTTGTTATAATTTCTATTTCCTCAACCGGTGTCGCTTCTTTGTCTTCCATATTTAACTCGTCTACCTTCTCGGTTTCGGCCGCTCGTTTTCGCGACGTTTCTCGCTTCCTCATCTTGTTTATTTTGGTTTATTTGTCTATTAATAATAATTTAATTTATATTAAATTACACGCCTCACACGTTGGTGCGCCAATTTGTAACCAGATTTAAACGTTATACAGTTACTTCTAATTGAAATGTAGCCTCACTTCGGGTTCGTCAATTTGTAACGATAGTATAAAATAGAGAGTTTCGTTACTTATAATGTTATTAGTAATAGGTTACTTGTATCTATGTCGTGTGCACTTGAATTACACCGCCCGTTGGAAGTGTCAACTTGTAATATAGATAAATAATGTAGCGACAAACTCGCACTGGAGTCGTCGATGTGTAACTATAAATGTGTTATGTTGAACGGCGAATGGTTTTGTAAATTGCCGCTTACTCCCACTATGCCGCACGTTTCCGTGACGTCACTCAACGATGCCAACTGTCGTGTCCGCTGCAATCTGTGAATTTTATTTCCTAAATGTAACAGCAATAATAACGACACACAAATACCATCAAACATATATCCTTGTGGAATCCTTTATTCGGAAAAAACACTGGTTAACTGTTTTAATAAATTTAAACAGGATAATCACAATTGTAGCGCAAACTATAAGTCTTCTTTTACCAGTTGGCAGCAGTAGCCTAACATTCAGTATTTCTTCGAGACCAAAACAATGCTTTGTTAACGTTTTTAAATAAAATATAAATTTTATCTCAGGGCGTATATGGTTCGGGGATTATAATTATACAAAATATTACACTATTAATCAAAATACAAGTTTTACAATTACAGGATATTACAATGTTAGAGTGTAACGTGCACACAGAAGTTGTATAGTGGTTACCAGTTTTAAAAAGGTTATGTCCAGTTCAGGCTTTGATAGTTATTATGTAAATTAAAAGTTCTTGTTGTGTTTGAAAAGGTGTTAATCTTATATAGTGTTATTAGTGATTGTTGTTAGTGTTTGTGTCATATGGTGTCTGTAGTTTAGTTGATTATTACTTAAAAGTCGTGTATACAAATGTGGGTGTTGAAGTACAATTTAATAATATGTCAAAATCACCAAATCCTCTTCTTGTATTCTTCCTGGTTGAAAATAGGGCCCACGTACACGTCAGATCTTCTTCCTTGTCCCTCGTCCACTTCAGATCTTCTTCCTGGTTCTGTATCTTCTATTCCATGTAATGAGTATTCTTCTGTTATTGCAAAAAGTTCGTGTAGTGTACCTCTAACTGTATTTATCTGTTTGTTTCGTTTTTTCATAATTTATATTATATAATGCAGGACGTTTTAAAAAATGCGTCTATCCGCTGAGATCGTTGTCAAAGAAGTCCCATTTTATTTATCCGAAATTTCTGGTTGCTAAGGGTAAACTTGGAATCTGGTTGGCTAATTCGGATATACATTGTCATATACTTTCATTATTTCAAAGTCTAAAATTTGTTCAAAATCTTTAAATTAACATAACTTTTCTATACTGACTGGGAATTTAAAACCATTATCAGCATTATTTTGATCTTCACATTTGTTATATTTAGACACTAAACATGCCTACTTTTACTTAAGAACTATGGATGTTACAATTTTGTTATTTGGAATTTTCTTAAATAACTTGATATGTGTTATTTTGTTTCTATATTCCTTGTATACATTATTACCTATAAATACATCTACCCTTTCACATTTGTTTTACAAAATTTCTAACATTATTATTCAAAATTTACTAAAGTTGGTTTCACCTGGCCTATGTAATGGTATTATTTTCATCACCATGTTTTAAAATCTTTAACAATTAAATTAACTTTTAACACTCATCAAAATTGTTGAACATATAACGTTATTTTAACAACACAAAAGACATATTATTCTAATAGTTAAATTCATGCCCACATGGCTATGATTTTACCAAATCCTTGCACAAATAACTGTTTTCTACTCAAACTGTATAAGTGTTTGACACTTAACAAAACATCTTTATATAGTCCATTCTGCTTTGTCAATCAATTTACCATGGTTTAACACCAGTTCTACGGTTATATTTGTTAACACAACATAAAAAAATGGAATTAATATCATTAAATTGACATTCCTTTAAACTAACTGTATCACCTGCTACATACAAAAAACACAACACAAATACTATGATATAACACTGTGCTAAAACATAAAACATGCACATTTTACAAAACAAATTCTACACTAATTAGTTAGTCCTTTGTCAGTTAATTTATTAATTACTCTGACACTGTCTATGTTATATTTACTGTTTATATGGGTTTCACTCTTGTTATAAATGTTATTGTGACCAAGTTATAATTTGTTGTTTACTGAACAGTCCTATGAACGCTATATGTGACAATTATTTGTATGGTTCATGTATCTATAATCAGGTGTATTTATATTTTCATTACATCAATTAACTTAATTATTTACCAATATTTCTTTTACATAATATTACATGTTTGGGCCTGTTATCCCTGAATTTGTATTTTGATTATCTAGATATTATGATACATTAAATGAAACCATTTGTTTCTTTATAGTACTGGTTCATAAGCCGTTTGTCTTTATAATTCTTTGTTTGGTCATTACTGAAAGTTCATGTCATAATTGGGGTTGAAGATATTTTGCATCACTTAGCCTAAATCATTAATTTGGGTACGGTCAGTTGTCTTACTAGTCAGTCTAAAATTGTTAGTCGTTCCTCTTCACTATCATCTTGGAAGATATTGTTCTTCTTGTTAGCTTCTTGACCAAAGTCTTCATTAAATCAGGTACGATATTAGTTGTTCCAAATGTAATGTTACATATTACCCTGCCACCAAATTTGATCATTTTAATAAAATATTGTTTTTGTTGAAATTATCAATTATCTTATCTTTCACATTATCATTTGTTATTCTTATTATGATCTGGTATACTTGTCTTTAATTATAAGTGTTCTGTCCCTGGAACATGTTACTTCCCTAACAAATTAATCACCATATATTCTGGAATCAGTCGGGGGCTCTCTTGACCTAATACCCCCGCTGTCCTTATAATACATAATACATCAATAATATCGATTGCTGGAGCTATCTCATCAGTCAATCACATTTAATAATCACTAGTCTATTCACGACTAAATCAAATAAAAATAATATAATACGTATATTCTTGGGATTGTTCACTCAGTCTAACTTCTCAGATCTAAATATTTCTTTCCATTGATTCTTCAGATGTTTATTTTCTTGTGGCGATATTAATAACATTTTTTATTTTCAATTGGTACTATCTTCTTTCCTTCTTTATCAGTACTGCTTAATCTTCATTTTTTTCATTCACTATCTTCATTCAATTAAAACATAACAAGTATTTGCATCTTCAGTTGTTGTTAATTCTCTCACAATCATGATAGGTTATTTGTAATAAATTCGTTTCTAGTCTTGTCTCATTTTCATCGTCGATTGTCTACATTTGTCCTTTCTTATTCATTTTATAGCACTATGGTTTCTTCTAATTTATGGATGTTGCATCTTTCTTTTATATTCCAATAATAAGTTCATAACTGTGTTTAATAAGAGGTGCTTATTTTGTTTAGAATTTGGAAATTTATTCCCAGTTGTTTATCTGCTTGATTCATAATAACATTATCAAACTGTACTGTAAGTTGTCCTTACTATTTATCTAAATTCTGAGATATTCAACTTTGTTTATTTGGCTTCATTTAAAATTATATTCTGGATTATCAAAGTTGGTAAGATGAGCTTACTATGTTCTTTGAATTTTGAGGTATTATAATAATAAATTCTTCAGTTTCATATTAACTCTCATAAATAATTAGTTGTAAGTTGTTCTTACTATTTCTTTAGAATTTTGTCGGTATTATAATCATAAATTCTTCAATTCCATGTTAATTCTCATTAATAATTAGTTGTAAGTTGATCTTACTATTTATTTGGAATTTTGGTGGTATTCAACTTTGTTTATTAGGTTCATAATACATTTTTAAGGAAACTTGGTTGTATGTCCCCTTAATCTTTTTTGTTTCCACATCACTAATTACATAAGTATTATTGTTATTGTTTTTTACAATAATATATAGCTATTAGAAAAATCATAGGTCTAGCTACATTTCCGCTGGTTACTGTTAATGATACCTGTTTTCTTATTGACTTGTTTTGCCTTCCAGTGGCTCCGATTAAAATTATATTTTGAATTGGTAAAGTTGGTAAGATGGCCTTACTATATTTTTGAATTTTGATGTATTCATTGTTGTCGATTAACGACACGTTTGTGCCCGTATCTATCATGCATCTTGTCTCTAGTCCGTTCACTTGGGCGATGATATAAACGATCTCATTATTTGAATTATTTTGCGTTATCGTGTCTTCGTTCAGTAGTTCTTCTCTAACATTTTTTAAGAAATGATTGTGCACTATTGTCAACGTATCGTCAGTCGTTTTGTCTCGTCCTAGTAAGTACCCAAATTGCCGGTTCAGTGATGGGACCTGGTGGATTTTCACTGCCGCAGTTCGTTTAAATCAGGGCTGATCTCCTCAGTCCTGTTGTCTGATTGATTGGGTCTGTCTCTGCTCTGTGACTCCTGTACCTCAATGGCGTTATTATTGAATGTCACTGAGTTTCGGTTATTTCTGTTGTCGTCGCAGCTTCTACTTCGCCGATGTTCATCGCAGTAGTGCTGGTTACTCTCCTCCTGAAAACTTCTTCCACGGTTTCCATTATAATTTGCTCGTCCCTGGTACCAACGTCTTCCCACATCTCTGTCGTCAACGCTTACATAATTCACTTGTCTTCTATATGTTTGATTTTGACTGTTATTATTGCCGTTATTATTATGCCTGTATCGGTTATCATAGTTGTTGTTATAACCTCGGTTGTTCTGGTACTGGTGGTCTCTGTCATTGGCACGCTGGTATCCATTATTGTTATTATTTGTAGGAGGGCCACGGTAATAGTGGTTGTTATTATTGTTGTTATTATTCGCATTATTTCGTGGATAGTTGTTGGTGTTATTCTCGTTTTGGTAACCCGCTGATAGTGGTTACCGTTGTTGTTATAACTATTGTTCGGTCGTTGCCCGTTGTTTTCATATGGGGCGTCGCGGCGACCATTATTTCTATTTATTTCATCATTCCTTCGTCTATACTGGAGGAAGTTCTTCTCTTGTTCCATCTCCGACAATAATGTTGACATCTCCTCGATGGTTTGTATGCGTCCATTTATTCGGCCTCTTGTAATTTCGCCACCATAGTGGTAAGCTAATAGCCGCACTAAACATTCTGTAGGAATTGCAGGCTCTAAATGTCTGGCTATATTTATTTTGCCAAGAAAATATGCGGTTGGAGTTTGCTTGCCGTGCAGGTCATATCGGCCCAATCCTATGTCACTTCTTATCATGTGTTGCGTGGCATCAGACCAATATTTAGATTTGAACTGTTTTTTAAATTCCTGGAAGTTCTGTATACTCGGCCGCATCGCCGTCCACCAATTGTCATATACTTTTCGGAACATTTCGTCCAGCATGCTCCTTATCACAAACCATCTGTCTTCTCCGGTTTTGGCTATCTTCTCTTCGACTCGTTCTAAGAATAGCATGGGGTTTCTTCTATAGTTTTGAAAATCGATCACCTCTCGATTTTCCTCGCATGTTGTATGGGCACCGGTACATTGTCTGTTTTTTAGGGAATTGATTTCATCTCTATGAGCAGTTGTTTGGTCTTGTACTCGATTGAGACTAGTACTCATATCTTCTAACCTCTCTCCCATCACTGCTTGGTTGGTTCTTATATTTTCAACTCGTCCATTCGTTTCTTCCTGGACGCTCAGTATCTCTTGGTTCATCCGCTCACACCTTTCCTTGGTCTCGGATTCCACCCTTTTAATTTCAGTTACCGGTTCTTCCAGCTTCTTGTCCCATTCTTCCTGCAATTGCCGGTTATTAATTTCCATCTTGTTACTCCAATCTTCCTTTAATGACTCTTTGTGTTCATCCAATTTTTTCATGGTTTCCTGGTAATTTTCCTTCAATTCTTCCCTCAATGCTTTATTATTTGCGTCAATTTTCTCCTCCATTTTCTTGCTATTCTCTTTCAATTCTCCCATTTTCTCTTCAATTTGCTTATTAGTCTCTTCCAATTTTCGGCTCAATTCTTCCATAGATTGTTTATTGTCCTTCATTTCGTCCATTAGTTTCTTACTACTCTCCTCCATTTTTTCTTCCATAGACTGTTTATTGTCCTTTATTTCGTCCGTCAGTTTCTTACCAGTTTCCTGCATTAATTCCATCATACGTCTAATCATTTCTTGCGTCTTCTCGCTTTCTGTTTGTGTGGGTTCTTCTGGTTGTTTCTCCGGATCCTTTCTTGTTATAATTTCTATTTCCTCAACCGGTGTCGCTTCTTTGTCTTCCATATTTAACTCGTCTACCTTCTCGGTTTCGGCCGCTCGTTTTCGCGACGTTTCTCGCTTCCTCATCTTGTTTATTTTGGTTTATTTGTCTATTAATAATAATTTAATTTATATTAAATTACACGCCTCACACGTTGGTGCGCCAATTTGTAACCAGATTTAAACGTTATACAGTTACTTCTAATTGAAATGTAGCCTCACTTCGGGTTCGTCAATTTGTAACGATAGTATAAAATAGAGAGTTTCGTTACTTATAATGTTATTAGTAATAGGTTACTTGTATCTATGTCGTGTGCACTTGAATTACACCGCCCGTTGGAAGTGTCAACTTGTAATATAGATAAATAATGTAGCGACAAACTCGCACTGGAGTCGTCGATGTGTAACTATAAATGTGTTATGTTGAACGGCGAATGGTTTTGTAAATTGCCGCTTACTCCCACTATGCCGCACGTTTCCGTGACGTCACTCAACGATGCCAACTGTCGTGTCCGCTGCAATCTGTGAATTTTATTTCCTAAATGTAACAGCAATAATAACGACACACAAATACCATCAAACATATATCCTTGTGGAATCCTTTATTCGGAAAAAACACTGGTTAACTGTTTTAATAAATTTAAACAGGATAATCACAATTGTAGCGCAAACTATAAGTCTTCTTTTACCAGTTGGCAGCAGTAGCCTAACATTCAGTATTTCTTCGAGACCAAAACAATGCTTTGTTAACGTTTTTAAATAAAATATAAATTTTATCTCAGGGCGTATATGGTTCGGGGATTATAATTATACAAAATATTACACTATTAATCAAAATACAAGTTTTACAATTACAGGATATTACAATGTTAGAGTGTAACGTGCACACAGAAGTTGTATAGTGGTTACCAGTTTTAAAAAGGTTATGTCCAGTTCAGGCTTTGATAGTTATTATGTAAATTAAAAGTTCTTGTTGTGTTTGAAAAGGTGTTAATCTTATATAGTGTTATTAGTGATTGTTGTTAGTGTTTGTGTCATATGGTGTCTGTAGTTTAGTTGATTATTACTTAAAAGTCGTGTATACAAATGTGGGTGTTGAAGTACAATTTAATAATATGTCAAAATCACCAAATCCTCTTCTTGTATTCTTCCTGGTTGAAAATAGGGCCCACGTACACGTCAGATCTTCTTCCTTGTCCCTCGTCCACTTCAGATCTTCTTCCTGGTTCTTGTATCTTCTATTCCATGTAATGAGTATTCTTCTGTTATTGCAAAAAGTTCGTGTAGTGTACCTCTAACTGTATTTATCTGTTTGTTTCGTTTTTTCATAATTTATATTATATAATGCAGGACGTTTTAAAAATGCGTCTATCCGCTGAGATCGTTGTCAAAGAAGTCCCATTTTATTTATCCGAAATTTCTGGTTGCTAAGGGTAAACTTGGAATCTGGTTGGCTAATTCGGATATACATTGTCATATACTTTCATTATTTCAAAGTCTAAAATTTGTTCAAAATCTTTAAATTAACATAACTTTTCTATACTGACTGGGAATTTAAAACCATTATCAGCATTATTTTGATCTTCACATTTGTTATATTTAGACACTAAACATGCCTACTTTTACTTAAGAACTATGGATGTTACAATTTTGTTATTTGGAATTTTCTTAAATAACTTGATATGTGTTATTTTGTTTCTATATTCCTTGTATACATTATTACCTATAAATACATCTACCCTTTCACATTTGTTTTACAAAATTTCTAACATTATTATTCAAAATTTACTAAAGTTGGTTTCACCTGGCCTATGTAATGGTATTATTTTCATCACCATGTTTTAAAATCTTTAACAATTAAATTAACTTTTAACACTCATCAAAATTGTTTAACATATAACGTTATTTTAACAACACAAAAGACATATTATTCTAATAGTTAAATTCATGCCCACATGGCTATGATTTTACCAAATCCTTGCACAAATAACTGTTTTCTACTCAAACTGTATAAGTGTTTGACACTTAACAAAACATCTTTATATAGTCCATTCTGCTTTGTCAATCAATTTACCATGGTTTAACACCAGTTCTACGGTTATATTTGTTAACACAACATAAAAAAATGGAATTAATATCATTAAATTGACATTCCTTTAAACTAACTGTATCACCTGCTACATACAAAAAACACAACACAAATACTATGATATAACACTGTGCTAAAACATAAAACATGCACATTTTACAAAACAAATTCTACACTAATTAGTTAGTCCTTTGTCAGTTAATTTATTAATTACTCTGACACTGTCTATGTTATATTTACTGTTTATATGGGTTTCACTCTTGTTATAAATGTTATTGTGACCAAGTTATAATTTGTTGTTTACTGAACAGTCCTATGAACGCTATATGTGACAATTATTTGTATGGTTCATGTATCTATAATCAGGTGTATTTATATTTTCATTACATCAATTAACTTAATTATTTACCAATATTTCTTTTACATAATATTACATGTTTGGGCCTGTTATCCCTGAATTTGTATTTTGATTATCTAGATATTATGATACATTAAATGAAACCATTTGTTTCTTTATAGTACTGGTTCATAAGCCGTTTGTCTTTATAATTCTTTGTTTGGTCATTACTGAAAGTTCATGTCATAATTGGGGTTGAAGATATTTTGCATCACTTAGCCTAAATCATTAATTTGGGTACGGTCAGTTGTCTTACTAGTCAGTCTAAAATTGTTAGTCGTTCCTCTTCACTATCATCTTGGAAGATATTGTTCTTCTTGTTAGCTTCTTGACCAAAGTCTTCATTAAATCAGGTACGATATTAGTTGTTCCAAATGTAATGTTACATATTACCCTGCCACCAAATTTGATCATTTTAATAAAATATTGTTTTTGTTGAAATTATCAATTATCTTATCTTTCACATTATCATTTGTTATTCTTATTATGATCTGGTATACTTGTCTTTAATTATAAGTGTTCTGTCCCTGGAACATGTTACTTCCCTAACAAATTAATCACCATATATTCTGGAATCAGTCGGGGGGCTCTCTTGACCTAATACCCCGCTGTCCTTATAATACATAATACATCAATAATATCGATTGCTGGAGCTATCTCATCAGTCAATCACATTTAATAATCACTAGTCTATTCACGACTAAATCAAATAAAAATAATATAATACGTATATTCTTGGGATTGTTCACTCAGTCTAACTTCTCAGATCTAAATATTTCTTTCCATTGATTCTTTCAGATGTTTATTTTCTTGTGGCGATATTAATAACATTTTTTATTTTCAATTGGTACTATCTTCTTTCCTTCTTTATCAGTACTGCTTAATCTTCATTTTTTTCATTCACTATCTTCATTCAATTAAAACATAACAAGTATTTGCATCTTCAGTTGTTGTTAATTCTCTCACAATCATGATAGGTTATTTGTAATAAATTCGTTTCTAGTCTTGTCTCATTTTCATCGTCGATTGTCTACATTTGTCCTTTCTTATTCATTTTATAGCACTATGGTTTCTTCTAATTTATGGATGTTGCATCTTTCTTTTATATTCCAATAATAAGTTCATAACTGTGTTTAATAAGAGGTGCTTATTTTGTTTAGAATTTGGAAATTTATTCCCAGTTGTTTATCTGCTTGATTCATAATAACATTATCAAACTGTACTGTAAGTTGTCCTTACTATTTATCTAAATTCTGAGATATTCAACTTTGTTTATTTGGCTTCATTTAAAATTATATTCTGGATTATCAAAGTTGGTAAGATGAGCTTACTATGTTCTTTGAATTTTGAGGTATTATAATAATAAATTCTTCAGTTTCATATTAACTCTCATAAATAATTAGTTGTAAGTTGTTCTTACTATTTCTTTAGAATTTTGTCGGTATTATAATCATAAATTCTTCAATTCCATGTTAATTCTCATTAATAATTAGTTGTAAGTTGATCTTACTATTTATTTGGAATTTTGGTGGTATTCAACTTTGTTTATTAGGTTCATAATACATTTTTAAGGAAACTTGGTTGTATGTCCCCTTAATCTTTTTTGTTTCCACATCACTAATTACATAAGTATTATTGTTATTGTTTTTTACAATAATATATAGCTATTAGAAAAATCATAGGTCTAGCTACATTTCCGCTGGTTACTGTTAATGATACCTGTTTTCTTATTGACTTGTTTTGCCTTCCAGTGGCTCCGATTAAAATTATATTTTGAATTGGTAAAGTTGGTAAGATGGCCTTACTATATTTTTGAATTTTGATGTATTCATTGTTGTCGATTAACGACACGTTTGTGCCCGTATCTATCATGCATCTTGTCTCTAGTCCGTTCACTTGGGCGATGATATAAACGATCTCATTATTTGAATTATTTTGCGTTATCGTGTCTTCGTTCAGTAGTTCTTCTCTAACATTTTTTAAGAAATGATTGTGCACTATTGTCAACGTATCGTCAGTCGTTTTGTCTCGTCCTAGTAAGTACCCAAATTGCCGGTTCAGTGATGGGACCTGGTGGATTTTCACTGCCGCAGTTCGTTTAAATCAGGGCTGATCTCCTCAGTCCTGTTGTCTGATTGATTGGGTCTGTCTCTGCTCTGTGACTCCTGTACCTCAATGGCGTTATTATTGAATGTCACTGAGTTTCGGTTATTTCTGTTGTCGTCGCAGCTTCTACTTCGCCGATGTTCATCGCAGTAGTGCTGGTTACTCTCCTCCTGAAAACTTCTTCCACGGTTTCCATTATAATTTGCTCGTCCCTGGTACCAACGTCTTCCCACATCTCTGTCGTCAACGCTTACATAATTCACTTGTCTTCTATATGTTTGATTTTGACTGTTATTATTGCCGTTATTATTATGCCTGTATCGGTTATCATAGTTGTTGTTATAACCTCGGTTGTTCTGGTACTGGTGGTCTCTGTCATTGGCACGCTGGTATCCATTATTGTTATTATTTGTAGGAGGGCCACGGTAATAGTGGTTGTTATTATTGTTGTTATTATTCGCATTATTTCGTGGATAGTTGTTGGTGTTATTCTCGTTTTGGTAACCCGCTGATAGTGGTTACCGTTGTTGTTATAACTATTGTTTGGTCGTTGCCCGTTGTTTTCATATGGGGCGTCGCGGCGACCATTATTTCTATTTATTTCATCATTCCTTCGTCTATACTGGAGGAAGTTCTTCTCTTGTTCCATCTCCGACAATAATGTTGACATCTCCTCGATGGTTTGTATGCGTCCATTTATTCGGCCTCTTGTAATTTCGCCACCATAGTGGTAAGCTAATAGCCGCACTAAACATTCTGTAGGAATTGCAGGCTCTAAATGTCTGGCTATATTTATTTTGCCAAGAAAATATGCGGTTGGAGTTTGCTTGCCGTGCAGGTCATATCGGCCCAATCCTATGTCACTTCTTATCATGTGTTGCGTGGCATCAGACCAATATTTAGATTTGAACTGTTTTTTAAATTCCTGGAAGTTCTGTATACTCGGCCGCATCGCCGTCCACCAATTGTCATATACTTTTCGGAACATTTCGTCCAGCATGCTCCTTATCACAAACCATCTGTCTTCTCCGGTTTTGGCTATCTTCTCT
Source organism: Magicicada septendecula (assembly GCA_034769895.1). Classification (NCBI taxonomy): domain Eukaryota; kingdom Metazoa; phylum Arthropoda; class Insecta; order Hemiptera; family Cicadidae; genus Magicicada; species Magicicada septendecula. Next base: position 168,818,332 of record CM068369.1, on the reverse strand, counting down.
TCGACTCGTTCTAAGAATAGCATGGGGTTTCTTCTATAGTTTTGAAAATCGATCACCTCTCGATTTTCCTCGCATGTTGTATGGGCACCGGTACATTGTCTGTTTTTTAGGGAATTGATTTCATCTCTATGAGCAGTTGTTTGGTCTTGTACTCGATTGAGACTAGTACTCATATCTTCTAACCTCTCTCCCATCACTGCTTGGTTGGTTCTTATATTTTCAACTCGTCCATTCGTTTCTTCCTGGACGCTCAGTATCTCTTGGTTCATCCGCTCACACCTTTCCTTGGTCTCGGATTCCACCCTTTTAATTTCAGTTACCGGTTCTTCCAGCTTCTTGTCCCATTCTTCCTGCAATTGCCGGTTATTAATTTCCATCTTGTTACTCCAATCTTCCTTTAATGACTCTTTGTGTTCATCCAATTTTTTCATGGTTTCCTGGTAATTTTCCTTCAATTCTTCCCTCAATGCTTTATTATTTGCGTCAATTTTCTCCTCCATTTTCTTGCTATTCTCTTTCAATTCTCCCATTTTCTCTTCAATTTGCTTATTAGTCTCTTCCAATTTTCGGCTCAATTCTTCCATAGATTGTTTATTGTCCTTCATTTCGTCCATTAGTTTCTTACTACTCTCCTCCATTTTTTCTTCCATAGACTGTTTATTGTCCTTTATTTCGTCCGTCAGTTTCTTACCAGTTTCCTGCATTAATTCCATCATACGTCTAATCATTTCTTGCGTCTTCTCGCTTTCTGTTTGTGTGGGTTCTTCTGGTTGTTTCTCCGGATCCTTTCTTGTTATAATTTCTATTTCCTCAACCGGTGTCGCTTCTTTGTCTTCCATATTTAACTCGTCTACCTTCTCGGTTTCGGCCGCTCGTTTTCGCGACGTTTCTCGCTTCCTCATCTTGTTTATTTTGGTTTATTTGTCTATTAATAATAATTTAATTTATATTAAATTACACGCCTCACACGTTGGTGCGCCAATTTGTAACCAGATTTAAACGTTATACAGTTACTTCTAATTGAAATGTAGCCTCACTTCGGGTTCGTCAATTTGTAACGATAGTATAAAATAGAGAGTTTCGTTACTTATAATGTTATTAGTAATAGGTTACTTGTATCTATGTCGTGTGCACTTGAATTACACCGCCCGTTGGAAGTGTCAACTTGTAATATAGATAAATAATGTAGCGACAAACTCGCACTGGAGTCGTCGATGTGTAACTATAAATGTGTTATGTTGAACGGCGAATGGTTTTGTAAATTGCCGCTTACTCCCACTATGCCGCACGTTTCCGTGACGTCACTCAACGATGCCAACTGTCGTGTCCGCTGCAATCTGTGAATTTTATTTCCTAAATGTAACAGCAATAATAACGACACACAAATACCATCAAACATATATCCTTGTGGAATCCTTTATTCGGAAAAAACACTGGTTAACTGTTTTAATAAATTTAAACAGGATAATCACAATTGTAGCGCAAACTATAAGTCTTCTTTTACCAGTTGGCAGCAGTAGCCTAACATTCAGTATTTCTTCGAGACCAAAACAATGCTTTGTTAACGTTTTTAAATAAAATATAAATTTTATCTCAGGGCGTATATGGTTCGGGGATTATAATTATACAAAATATTACACTATTAATCAAAATACAAGTTTTACAATTACAGGATATTACAATGTTAGAGTGTAACGTGCACACAGAAGTTGTATAGTGGTTACCAGTTTTAAAAAGGTTATGTCCAGTTCAGGCTTTGATAGTTATTATGTAAATTAAAAGTTCTTGTTGTGTTTGAAAAGGTGTTAATCTTATATAGTGTTATTAGTGATTGTTGTTAGTGTTTGTGTCATATGGTGTCTGTAGTTTAGTTGATTATTACTTAAAAGTCGTGTATACAAATGTGGGTGTTGAAGTACAATTTAATAATATGTCAAAATCACCAAATCCTCTTCTTGTATTCTTCCTGGTTGAAAATAGGGCCCACGTACACGTCAGATCTTCTTCCTTGTCCCTCGTCCACTTCAGATCTTCTTCCTGGTTCTTGTATCTTCTATTCCATGTAATGAGTATTCTTCTGTTATTGCAAAAAGTTCGTGTAGTGTACCTCTAACTGTATTTATCTGTTTGTTTCGTTTTTTCATAATTTATATTATATAATGCAGGACGTTTTAAAAATGCGTCTATCCGCTGAGATCGTTGTCAAAGAAGTCCCATTTTATTTATCCGAAATTTCTGGTTGCTAAGGGTAAACTTGGAATCTGGTTGGCTAATTCGGATATACATTGTCATATACTTTCATTATTTCAAAGTCTAAAATTTGTTCAAAATCTTTAAATTAACATAACTTTTCTATACTGACTGGGAATTTAAAACCATTATCAGCATTATTTTGATCTTCACATTTGTTATATTTAGACACTAAACATGCCTACTTTTACTTAAGAACTATGGATGTTACAATTTTGTTATTTGGAATTTTCTTAAATAACTTGATATGTGTTATTTTGTTTCTATATTCCTTGTATACATTATTACCTATAAATACATCTACCCTTTCACATTTGTTTTACAAAATTTCTAACATTATTATTCAAAATTTACTAAAGTTGGTTTCACCTGGCCTATGTAATGGTATTATTTTCATCACCATGTTTTAAAATCTTTAACAATTAAATTAACTTTTAACACTCATCAAAATTGTTTAACATATAACGTTATTTTAACAACACAAAAGACATATTATTCTAATAGTTAAATTCATGCCCACATGGCTATGATTTTACCAAATCCTTGCACAAATAACTGTTTTCTACTCAAACTGTATAAGTGTTTGACACTTAACAAAACATCTTTATATAGTCCATTCTGCTTTGTCAATCAATTTACCATGGTTTAACACCAGTTCTACGGTTATATTTGTTAACACAACATAAAAAAATGGAATTAATATCATTAAATTGACATTCCTTTAAACTAACTGTATCACCTGCTACATACAAAAAACACAACACAAATACTATGATATAACACTGTGCTAAAACATAAAACATGCACATTTTACAAAACAAATTCTACACTAATTAGTTAGTCCTTTGTCAGTTAATTTATTAATTACTCTGACACTGTCTATGTTATATTTACTGTTTATATGGGTTTCACTCTTGTTATAAATGTTATTGTGACCAAGTTATAATTTGTTGTTTACTGAACAGTCCTATGAACGCTATATGTGACAATTATTTGTATGGTTCATGTATCTATAATCAGGTGTATTTATATTTTCATTACATCAATTAACTTAATTATTTACCAATATTTCTTTTACATAATATTACATGTTTGGGCCTGTTATCCCTGAATTTGTATTTTGATTATCTAGATATTATGATACATTAAATGAAACCATTTGTTTCTTTATAGTACTGGTTCATAAGCCGTTTGTCTTTATAATTCTTTGTTTGGTCATTACTGAAAGTTCATGTCATAATTGGGGTTGAAGATATTTTGCATCACTTAGCCTAAATCATTAATTTGGGTACGGTCAGTTGTCTTACTAGTCAGTCTAAAATTGTTAGTCGTTCCTCTTCACTATCATCTTGGAAGATATTGTTCTTCTTGTTAGCTTCTTGACCAAAGTCTTCATTAAATCAGGTACGATATTAGTTGTTCCAAATGTAATGTTACATATTACCCTGCCACCAAATTTGATCATTTTAATAAAATATTGTTTTTGTTGAAATTATCAATTATCTTATCTTTCACATTATCATTTGTTATTCTTATTATGATCTGGTATACTTGTCTTTAATTATAAGTGTTCTGTCCCTGGAACATGTTACTTCCCTAACAAATTAATCACCATATATTCTGGAATCAGTCGGGGGGCTCTCTTGACCTAATACCCCGCTGTCCTTATAATACATAATACATCAATAATATCGATTGCTGGAGCTATCTCATCAGTCAATCACATTTAATAATCACTAGTCTATTCACGACTAAATCAAATAAAAATAATATAATACGTATATTCTTGGGATTGTTCACTCAGTCTAACTTCTCAGATCTAAATATTTCTTTCCATTGATTCTTTCAGATGTTTATTTTCTTGTGGCGATATTAATAACATTTTTTATTTTCAATTGGTACTATCTTCTTTCCTTCTTTATCAGTACTGCTTAATCTTCATTTTTTTCATTCACTATCTTCATTCAATTAAAACATAACAAGTATTTGCATCTTCAGTTGTTGTTAATTCTCTCACAATCATGATAGGTTATTTGTAATAAATTCGTTTCTAGTCTTGTCTCATTTTCATCGTCGATTGTCTACATTTGTCCTTTCTTATTCATTTTATAGCACTATGGTTTCTTCTAATTTATGGATGTTGCATCTTTCTTTTATATTCCAATAATAAGTTCATAACTGTGTTTAATAAGAGGTGCTTATTTTGTTTAGAATTTGGAAATTTATTCCCAGTTGTTTATCTGCTTGATTCATAATAACATTATCAAACTGTACTGTAAGTTGTCCTTACTATTTATCTAAATTCTGAGATATTCAACTTTGTTTATTTGGCTTCATTTAAAATTATATTCTGGATTATCAAAGTTGGTAAGATGAGCTTACTATGTTCTTTGAATTTTGAGGTATTATAATAATAAATTCTTCAGTTTCATATTAACTCTCATAAATAATTAGTTGTAAGTTGTTCTTACTATTTCTTTAGAATTTTGTCGGTATTATAATCATAAATTCTTCAATTCCATGTTAATTCTCATTAATAATTAGTTGTAAGTTGATCTTACTATTTCTTTGGAATTTTGGTGGTATTCAACTTTGTTTATTAGGTTCATAATACATTTTTAAGGAAACTTGGTTGTATGTCCCCTTAATCTTTTTTGTTTCCACATCACTAATTACATAAGTATTATTGTTATTGTTTTTTACAATAATATATAGCTATTAGAAAAATCATAGGTCTAGCTACATTTCCGCTGGTTACTGTTAATGATACCTGTTTTCTTATTGACTTGTTTTGCCTTCCAGTGGCTCCGATTAAAATTATATTTTGAATTGGTAAAGTTGGTAAGATGGCCTTACTATATTTTTGAATTTTGATGTATTCATTGTTGTCGATTAACGACACGTTTGTGCCCGTATCTATCATGCATCTTGTCTCTAGTCCGTTCACTTGGGCGATGATATAAACGATCTCATTATTTGAATTATTTTGCGTTATCGTGTCTTCGTTCAGTAGTTCTTCTCTAACATTTTTTAAGAAATGATTGTGCACTATTGTCAACGTATCGTCAGTCGTTTTGTCTCGTCCTAGTAAGTACCCAAATTGCCGGTTCAGTGATGGGACCTGGTGGATTTTCACTGCCGCAGTTCGTTTAAATCAGGGCTGATCTCCTCAGTCCTGTTGTCTGATTGATTGGGTCTGTCTCTGCTCTGTGACTCCTGTACCTCAATGGCGTTATTATTGAATGTCACTGAGTTTCGGTTATTTCTGTTGTCGTCGCAGCTTCTACTTCGCCGATGTTCATCGCAGTAGTGCTGGTTACTCTCCTCCTGAAAACTTCTTCCACGGTTTCCATTATAATTTGCTCGTCCCTGGTACCAACGTCTTCCCACATCTCTGTCGTCAACGCTTACATAATTCACTTGTCTTCTATATGTTTGATTTTGACTGTTATTATTGCCGTTATTATTATGCCTGTATCGGTTATCATAGTTGTTGTTATAACCTCGGTTGTTCTGGTACTGGTGGTCTCTGTCATTGGCACGCTGGTATCCATTATTGTTATTATTTGTAGGAGGGCCACGGTAATAGTGGTTGTTATTATTGTTGTTATTATTCGCATTATTTCGTGGATAGTTGTTGGTGTTATTCTCGTTTTGGTAACCCGCTGATAGTGGTTACCGTTGTTGTTATAACTATTGTTCGGTCGTTGCCCGTTGTTTTCATATGGGGCGTCGCGGCGACCATTATTTCTATTTATTTCATCATTCCTTCGTCTATACTGGAGGAAGTTCTTCTCTTGTTCCATCTCCGACAATAATGTTGACATCTCCTCGATGGTTTGTATGCGTCCATTTATTCGGCCTCTTGTAATTTCGCCACCATAGTGGTAAGCTAATAGCCGCACTAAACATTCTGTAGGAATTGCAGGCTCTAAATGTCTGGCTATATTTATTTTGCCAAGAAAATATGCGGTTGGAGTTTGCTTGCCGTGCAGGTCATATCGGCCCAATCCTATGTCACTTCTTATCATGTGTTGCGTGGCATCAGACCAATATTTAGATTTGAACTGTTTTTTAAATTCCTGGAAGTTCTGTATACTCGGCCGCATCGCCGTCCACCAATTGTCATATACTTTTCGGAACATTTCGTCCAGCATGCTCCTTATCACAAACCATCTGTCTTCTCCGGTTTTGGCTATCTTCTCTTCGACTCGTTCTAAGAATAGCATGGGGTTTCTTCTATAGTTTTGAAAATCGATCACCTCTCGATTTTCCTCGCATGTTGTATGGGCACCGGTACATTGTCTGTTTTTTAGGGAATTGATTTCATCTCTATGAGCAGTTGTTTGGTCTTGTACTCGATTGAGACTAGTACTCATATCTTCTAACCTCTCTCCCATCACTGCTTGGTTGGTTCTTATATTTTCAACTCGTCCATTCGTTTCTTCCTGGACGCTCAGTATCTCTTGGTTCATCCGCTCACACCTTTCCTTGGTCTCGGATTCCACCCTTTTAATTTCAGTTACCGGTTCTTCCAGCTTCTTGTCCCATTCTTCCTGCAATTGCCGGTTATTAATTTCCATCTTGTTACTCCAATCTTCCTTTAATGACTCTTTGTGTTCATCCAATTTTTTCATGGTTTCCTGGTAATTTTCCTTCAATTCTTCCCTCAATGCTTTATTATTTGCGTCAATTTTCTCCTCCATTTTCTTGCTATTCTCTTTCAATTCTCCCATTTTCTCTTCAATTTGCTTATTAGTCTCTTCCAATTTTCGGCTCAATTCTTCCATAGATTGTTTATTGTCCTTCATTTCGTCCATTAGTTTCTTACTACTCTCCTCCATTTTTTCTTCCATAGACTGTTTATTGTCCTTTATTTCGTCCGTCAGTTTCTTACCAGTTTCCTGCATTAATTCCATCATACGTCTAATCATTTCTTGCGTCTTCTCGCTTTCTGTTTGTGTGGGTTCTTCTGGTTGTTTCTCCGGATCCTTTCTTGTTATAATTTCTATTTCCTCAACCGGTGTCGCTTCTTTGTCTTCCATATTTAACTCGTCTACCTTCTCGGTTTCGGCCGCTCGTTTTCGCGACGTTTCTCGCTTCCTCATCTTGTTTATTTTGGTTTATTTGTCTATTAATAATAATTTAATTTATATTAAATTACACGCCTCACACGTTGGTGCGCCAATTTGTAACCAGATTTAAACGTTATACAGTTACTTCTAATTGAAATGTAGCCTCACTTCGGGTTCGTCAATTTGTAACGATAGTATAAAATAGAGAGTTTCGTTACTTATAATGTTATTAGTAATAGGTTACTTGTATCTATGTCGTGTGCACTTGAATTACACCGCCCGTTGGAAGTGTCAACTTGTAATATAGATAAATAATGTAGCGACAAACTCGCACTGGAGTCGTCGATGTGTAACTATAAATGTGTTATGTTGAACGGCGAATGGTTTTGTAAATTGCCGCGTACTCCCACTATGCCGCACGTTTCCGTGACGTCACTCAACGATGCCAACTGTCGTGTCCGCTGCAATCTGTGAATTTTATTTCCTAAATGTAACAGCAATAATAACGACACACAAATACCATCAAACATATATCCTTATGGAATCCTTTATTCGGAAAAAACACTGGTTAACTGTTTTAATAAATTTAAACAGGATAATCACAATTGTAGCGCAAACTATAAGTCTTCTTTTACCAGTTGGCAGCAGTAGCCTAACATTCAGTATTTCTTCGAGACCAAAACAATGCTTTGTTAACGTTTTTAAATAAAATATAAATTTTATCTCAGGGCGTATATGGTTCGGGGATTATAATTATACAAAATATTACACTATTAATCAAAATACAAGTTTTACAATTACAGGATATTACAATGTTAGAGTGTAACGTGCACACAGAAGTTGTATAGTGGTTACCAGTTTTAAAAAGGTTATGTCCAGTTCAGGCTTTGATAGTTATTATGTAAATTAAAAGTTCTTGTTGTGTTTGAAGAGGTGTTAATCTTATATAGTGTTATTAGTGATTGTTCTTAGTGTTTGTGTCATATGGTGTCTGTAGTTTAGTTGATTATTACTTAAAAGTCGTGTATACAAATGTGGGTGTTGAAGTACAATATATTAATATGTCAAAATCACCAAATCCTCTTCTTGTATTCTTCCTGGTTGAAGATAGGGCCCACGTACACGTCAGATCTTCTTCCTCGGCCTACGTCCACTTCAGATCTTCTTCCTGGTTCTTGTATCTTCTATTCCATGTAATGAGTATTCTTCTGTTATTGCAAAAAGTTCGTGTAGTGTACCTCTAACTGTATTTATCTGTTTGTTTCGTTTTTTCACAATTTATATTATATAATGCAGGACGTTTTAAAAACGCGTCTACCCCTGAGATCGTTGTCAAAGAAGTCCCATTTTATTTATCCGAAATTTCTGGTTGCTAAGGGTAAACTTGGAATCTGGTTGGCTAATTCGGATATACATTGTCATATACTTTCATTATTTCAAAGTCTAAAATTTGTTCAAAATCTTTAAATTAACATAACTTTTCTATACTGACTGGGAATTTAAAACCATTATCAGCATTATTTTGATCTTCACATTTGTTATATTTAGACACTAAACATGCCTACTTTTACTTAAGAACTATGGATGTTACAATTTTGTTATTTGGAATTTTCTTAAATAACTTGATATGTGTTATTTTGTTTCTATATTCCTTGTATACATTATTACCTATAAATACATCTACCCTTTCACATTTGTTTTACAAAATTTCTAACATTATTATTCAAAATTTACTAAAGTTGGTTTCACCTGGCCTATGTAATGGTATTATTTTCATCACCATGTTTTAAAATCTTTAACAATTAAATTAACTTTTAACACTCATCAAAATTGTTTAACATATAACGTTATTTTAACAACACAAAAGATATATTATTCTAATAGTTAAATTCATGCCCACATGGCTATGATTTTACCAAATCCTTGCACAAATAACTGTTTTCTACTCAAACTGTATAAGTGTTTGACACTTAACAAAACATCTTTATATAGTCCATTCTGCTTTGTCAATCAATTTACCATGGTTTAACACCAGTTCTACGGTTATATTTGTTAACACAACATAAAAAAATGGAATTAATATCATTAAATTGACATTCCTTTAAACTAACTATCACCTGCTACATACAAAAAACACAACACAAATACTATGATATAACACTGTGCTAAAACATAAAACATGCACATTTTACAAAACAAATTCTACACTAATTAGTTAGTCCTTTGTCAGTTAATTTATTAATTACTCTGACACTGTCTATGTTATATTTACTGTTTATATGGGTTTCACTCTTGTTATAAATGTTATTGTGACCAAGTTATAATTTGTTGTTTACTGAACAGTCCTATGAACGCTATATGTGACAATTATTTGTATGGTTCATGTATCTATAATCAGGTGTATTTATATTTTCATTACATCAATTAACTTAATTATTTACCAATATTTCTTTTACATAATATTACATGTTTGGGCCTGTTATCCCTGAATTTGTATTTTGATTATCTAGATATTATGATACATTAAATGAAACCATTTGTTTCTTTATAGTACTGGTTCATAAGCCGTTTGTCTTTATAATTCTTTGTTTGGTCATTACTGAAAGTTCATGTCATAATTGGGGTTGAAGATATTTTGCATCACTTAGCCTAAATCATTAATTTGGGTACGGTCAGTTGTCTTACTAGTCAGTCTAAAATTGTTAGTCGTTCCTCTTCACTGTCATCTTGGAAGATATTGTTCTTCTTGTTAGCTTCTTGACCAAAGTCTTCATTAAATCAGGTACGATATTAGTTGTTCCAAATGTAATGTTACAATATCAATATAAAAATTGAAGATAACAAACTCAAATTCGATATATATAGGAAAGAAACATACTCAGATTTAATAATTCCACAAGAATCATATCATCCAGTCAATTATAAAATGGCAGCATTAAATTCATTTTGCTATAGAGCTATAAATTATCTAGAAAATGAAGAACTCAAACAAAAAGAATTAAAGAAAATACAACAAATAGCAAAAATAATAATTACAACCTAAAACAATTAATAGAATAGTTAAGAAAATAGAGGAAAATAAAGAAATAGAAAACAACAAAAAAGAAAAAACAAATGAAGAAAAGAAATGTAAAGGAGCAATAACATACATAGGATATCAAATAAAAATGTTACAAAAATGCTTCGAAAAATATGAAATACAAATAGGAATAAAGAAAACAAAAAATGTATTCGAATATATAAAAAATGCTAAAACAGAAGAAATTCCATTAACAGAAAAAAGCGGCTATACAAATTAAAATGTGGGGAATGTAATAAGATATATCTGGGCGAAACTGGAAGAAAATTTAAAATTCGAATGAATGAACACGCAAAAGGAGAAGGGGTTAGAGTAAGAAACTCACTATATGCAAGACATTTCAATGAATCAAGCCATAAATTCATAAATCCAAATGAAAATATGGAAATAATCAAAATAGAAAATAATCCGCAAGAAAGAAAACTAACAGAAGAACTAGAAATACTTAAAGTTAAAAAAGAAGATAAAAATAAACTAATGAATATAAAAGTGGATTTTACAAATGAAGACATATTTTATTATATATTAAACAATAAACAAAAATAAATTAAAATAATAAGAATAACAATAAAAATGACGAAATGTAAAAGGTTACAAAAAAATTATAAGTCAAGAATGAAGAAATTAATGGGAGATTCTTAAAACAATTTGATGGACGTTAGAAAAATGCCTAATGGAAAAATGTAGAAAAAGTTCCTGTGAAGAGCGGTAGCAGCTAGAACCAATAGGAGGGGCGATGACATAAGGGGAGGGGCCTAAAGTATAAAAGCCTACAACGTACAGTTGATAGACGTTGTTTAAGACCTGATGATGTCAGTGATGACGAAAAGCTTAGTCGAACAATAAAAATTATAGCAGTTAGCAAATTCATAAAAGAAATACATGGGTCTGTAGCGCAAGGATGGTCAATCGTGCATTTGCCTGTCGTAAGGGCAGTAGCCAGACAAACTTAGAAAAAGCATCCACACAAACAAGCAGGTAAGAATTACCTGACTTGCTATGCGGGAAGTGTCCCACGTAGTCGATGAATAACTTCTCCATCGGTCTGCTCGCCACATCAGATGACAACAAACCCAACTTGGTGTTTTGGGCAGGCTTACTCAAGCCACAGAGATGATTTGCTTTTACTCGGGTTGCTATGTCCCTATCCATGCCATTCCAGATGAAATGTCTCCTAATACTGGAAATGGTCTTCGAAATCCCCTTATGTCCACCTACTGGGGAATTATGATAGTAACTGGAGACCATGGGCACGAGCTTGCTAGGCAGCACTATCTTAGGGGCACGTCCTTTTCTTTCTTTGCAGCACAGGACGCCCTTGGACAAGAAGTAAGGGGCCTGTATGTTACCCTCTTTTAGTTTTTGGATGATCGGACCCAACTCTTCATCATCTAACTGATGGGGTAACACATCATTGAAGGCTAAAGGAAAGTCTAATAGAACAGAACAGGGTTGCTCAGCTTGGACTTCACTGGGTTGGGAGAACATGCATGACAAAGCGTCTGCAACCACATTTTGAGTTCCCCGAATGTGTTGCGCCTTGAATTTAAAGGATGAGATCTTGACCACCCATCTTCCAATTTTACCCAGTTGCCGGGGATGAGCAAGAAGTCAAGAGAGAGCCTGATTGTCGGTCTCGAGCAGGAACTCAGCATGTTCCAAGAAACGCCTGAACTTATCTAGAGCGTACACCACAGCTAAACACTCTAGTTCATACACTGATGACTTCCTTTCTTGTTGGGTTAATGTCCTAGATATAAACGCCACTGGCTGCCTAGCACCATCAACAACTTGGGACAGAACTGCCCCGAGTGCAACCGAACTCGCGTCCGTTTGTAAAATAAATGGCTTCGAGAAGTCGGGCATTCTCAGCACCGGAGGGAAAATGATGGCTTCCTTAAGGGTCTCGAAAGCCTTCTGGTGGTTTTCCCCCCATACAAATTTGGCGCCCTTTTTTCAGAGTTCATTCAGGGGTGCCGCAATCCCCGCAGCATTCGGAATGAAGCGTCAGTAAAAGTTGACCATCCCCACAAATCTCGCGATGCCTTTGGCATCCTTTGGTGGGGGAAAGTCCCTGATTCCCTGTGTTCGCTCGGGATCCACAGTGACACCTCTGTGAGAAATCAGGTGGCCCAGAAAGGAAATTTGCGTCTGGGCGAACTTAACCTTTTCAGGGTTGACATTGAGACCAGCACTCCTCAACCTGCACATCACCTCGTTCAGATGACCCAAATGCTCCTCATAACCCTTGCTGTACACCAGCAAGTCATCGAGATAATTAAAGATGTATTTAAACTTGACATCGTGAAAGACGGTGTCAAGTAAACGGGTGAGAGTTTGGGCCCCTACCGCTAGACCCATGGGAACCCTAGTGTATTGATAGAGGTTCCATGGAACACAGAATGCCGTGTAGGGCCTACTTTCTTTCGTCAGCGGGATCTGGTGATATGCAGAGTTGAGGTCAATGATGGTAAAATACCTCGCCTCACTGAACCAATCGAACGCGGAATGAAGGTCAGGAAGAGGGACCGAATCTACCTCAATGTTGGCGTTGAGTTTGCGGTAGTCGATCACCATCCAATGTTTATCTCCAGGCTTGGGCACTAGGAACGCTGGACTGGCATAACTGGAACTGGAAGGTTCAATCACCCCCTGGTCTAATAATTCCTGAACCTTCTCCCTCAAGATGTTCATCTTTAGAGGGGCAAATTTATAAGGGTGGGAGCATACCACCTTGGAGTCAGTTAAGCGGATCTTATACTCCACGAGATGTGTGAGCCCAAGGGCCGGAGTTAACACTGTGGGGAACTGCTCACACAACTTATCTAATGCGGACCGCTGAGACTGGGAGAGGTGGTCTCTAGATGTGTCGGGGCACTCAACATCTTGGATATCTTCCCTAGTTCCCTGATATCCAAGGAAAGGGATTACAACTCCCCGATTAAATTTAAAATAACATTGGTGCTCTTTGATGTCAATGACGAGACCACTTTTACAGATGAAATCAGCACCAATAATACACTCGACTCCCAGAGCAGGAGAAACCAGAAAGCTCCACACCCAAGAAAATCCCTCAATCTTGAACTTAAAGGATACTACCCGGGAGATGGGCAGAATTTCCTGGGATGCCGTCCAGCACACCACCGAAGACTGTTCCGACCTTTTAATTCTTCTTCTTCTTTCTATGGCACTACAGCCCTTGTTGGGCCCTGGCCTCCTTCAATTTTTCCCCCCATTCTCCTCTGTCAGCAGCCATCCTCCTCCAGGAACGCACTTTTAATATCTCTCTTGCATCCTCATCCACCGCATCCTCCCATCTTCTCCTTGGTCTTCCCACTGGTCTTTTTCCATGGATTCTGGTATACAATAGTTTTTGTGGTATCCTTTCTTCTCCCATCCTGGCTACATGGCCAGCCCACCTTAGACGCTGTAGTTTTATGTACCGTGTTAACGGTGGTTCTTTATACATTTGATACAATTCATGGTTATATCTTATTCTCCAGCCATGTACGTCATTAACTGGTCCCAGGATTCTTCGTAATATTTTTCTTTCAAAGGTATCGAGAGTGTTTGCTGCCTTGGAGTTCAGGATACACGTTTCGCAACCATATGTTAGGATGGGTCTTATTATTGATTTGTATATCCTTAGTTTCGTGTTTCTGTGGATGTCTTTGGATCTGAAGATACTTGATGTGGTGAAATACGCTTTATTGGCTTGGACTATCCGGTTTCGGATTTCGGCTTCTTCTGTGCCGTTTTTTTCTAATATGGTTCCCAAGTATTTAAAGTTGTCCACCTTTTCGATATTGTCGATTGTTCCGTAGTTTCTTTGTCTTCTAGTCTGCACTAATATTTTTGTTTTATCTATGTTGATTTTGAGGCCTATTTAATTAAACCCTGTCATTCAAGGTCCTCGCATACTCTGGATGAGATGATTGATCTTGCTGATCCGGAGTCAACTAATGCTCTGAGTTGACTCCTTTTCAACTCCAACAGCAAGAAGGGGCATACAGAAGTGGGCTTGGAGATGGCTTGGAGGACCTTGATGCCCGAAGAGCTGGGACCTACAAATGGCCTGGAGGCGCGTACCTTAGATGACCTCCGACATATCTTCTCCTTGTTGCCCAGTTTCTGAATGAGAGCCTTGGGGAGGGGCGTTGGACTCGACCCGACCCCGGTACAGAATCATCTTATGTGGCCCAATCTACCACACTTAAAGCAAGTCACTTTCGGTGAGGGGCGACGCCTCTTATTGCATGAGTTCCTAATTTCAAAAGCCTCAGCACCGTGTGGTGATGGGACAATTCGTCGTCCATGCGTCTTGTACCTTAATCCATCTTTTACCTCTCGATCCCGGGACTCGTCAATCGCCTGGACATTTCTGGAAATCACACACAACCGGTCCAGGTCCGCAAAACAACGTGGACGGTCCGCGAACACCAAACGGGATCTCTCTTGGGGAGTCACCCCTTCTAGAATTACTTGTATTATGTCCTTCTCGGGCAACCCCAACCTTAAAATCCGGGCAGTATTGCGTATACTATGCACAAAGTCAGCCAACGCCTCTTCGTTGGCCTGCACTCAATAGAAAAGCTTAAGTCGCAACTGGTCACGTCGTCGACCTGGTATGAACGAGTCCAACACCTCCCCACGGAGAGAGTCGATACTGCCGCCACGACGTAGAGTGTTGGTGAACAGCTCAGCCAGTGAACCCCGGCAATACGGATATATAAGGGACAAGAGGACATCATCGGACAGCCCTTGGAAATCCGCTAACCGTAGGACAATGTCCAAGAAAAGCAACAACTTGCCCTCATCCTCTCCATCCACCACCGGAAGTTTCTGGAGAACGCCGGAAATAGGGTTGGGCAGTTTCTGGTAACATGCCCCCGCCAGAATTACACAATTACACCTACCACAATCACACTAGCTTACAGAAGAAGAAAAACTTGACTTCCTTCAAGTGGCTTCAGGATTCCCCTAACGCTGCGAGAGGAAAGGGGCAGTACAAAAGAGCAGAGCGAGTCTCCCCCAACACAAAAACACAACCACAACACTAACCAGTTAACGGACACAACACAACGTACTCAGTAACAATGAAATCATCAAAGCCGATATATATATATATATATATATATATATATATTACAACGCTCCCTTTCGTCTAACAAAAGTATCTAATATTTGTGATGTTAGATAAAAAGTTACTTACCCATGATATTACTTTACCTGGGCGCCAGAACAAATCCCAGATACAAATGACACGGTTTCAGCTTAGCTCAGCGCATGGAGACACTCTTTCTCAGGATTCGTTAAGTGATTGTGGTTTTCAAGGGGAATCGTTACAAATAACACTTTAAGATTTGCTTGATTATTATATTTAATGTTTTAATAAATGATTTTTAAACTTTAAATTATTAATGGTAGGACTTATATACCCTATCCTTATAATTATTGAGTGAGTGTGGAAAGTAATGATTAAGACGCTCAAACGACCTATAGCTCTTATCTGGTTTGATTAAGAGATTTCTATCTCCCAAACCAGTGCTAAAGAACAGGTCTGCAATAATTTGCACGTCCAATACTACACACCACTTTCCATTCAACACTCTTATACTATATTAGAACTAATCTTATAGTTAAAATACAATGTGTGCTTTTCTTAGTGTCTTTTTAAATTTGTTTACTGTTTTATTAATTTGTTTAGCGCTTATATCATTGATCAATGAATCTATTTCTTACTGTTTGAAGCGTTGACCGAAGATAGGAATCTGTAGAGGTCCTCCTTTCGATGGTGTTGCACAGAAGAATGGATTGATCAATGCGGTTGAAGATGCCCTGGCAATTACAGATGCTGTAGCCTTCTGTAGCATAGGTCCTTCACGGCTGATGGATTAATTAATTAATTAACGGTTGTTTTACGCAGCTAGTGTTATTGAATGTTGCTAATTCATCTACACTGCGGACTACTTCTCAATTTAGAACTTAAATTTGCACTGTTGTGTAATATAAATATTTCTGTATGTGAATTATACACGTCTAGTGTGTTTAAGTACCGAATGAAGAGTGATTCTACCCCTCGCTTTTAGCTGGCGTCTGTTTTAAATACGGGCTGCTGATTGGTTGTACAAATAAATCATGCGTTTTTCCAGTTTCGACAATCTCGAACAAGTTGCTCAAACACTCCATGACAGGTTCCAAACGGCAGAGAAATTCTTGTCAAAATCGTACTTCCTGTATTTGCAAATCAATTGATTTCAGGTATTTGCAAATGTGTTTCCGAAGATCTGACCACAGAATATTGTTGCTTAGGTCTTTATCTATGTGTGTGTGAAAACACCTTATTCCTACGTAGCATAATTCTCTCGTTATTCCTGTTGGCGTGCGTCATCCGTATAACTTCTTTATTTGTTAATTATATTAACTGAGCTTGCGGCTACTTATAAAGCTTTTCTTGCTGAATACAATGCTGTTTTCAGAATTGCCGTATATTTACAACTTTTGAAGTTATCGCAGGTTGAACTGATAATTCGCTTTGAGTAAAATTACCTGTTTGAACTGGATTCTACTGTAGCGGTGACGTGGTTAGAGTGAGATGGCTGCGATTATACACTCTCTCTCTTTCTTATGGCTTTACACTCGTACCGTCTATAGCTTTCATATAACGCTCTGATAGGACGTTATTATGAATCGTTATATATATATATAATACATTTCTCTCTCTAAAACAACCTTGGCAAAATGGCCTTAAAACCCTTACAACAAAACAACAATACACGAACAAATTTATGGCCCGACCATATCCGCATTCTCCGCAAAAGAAATCAAATTTAAATTATTTTACCCAGAAAATATTCCCAATAGGGCAGCCGCTGCTCCGGAATTATCAATCAATCAACAGTGCCTTCGTCCAACCGAAAATGAACAAACAATAACCAACTCCAACAAGAAAGTGAGCCAGTATATATCCTAATATATATATAAAAAAATATGAACGTGTGCGTGTGACCCATACTGAAAAATAGCTCCACGTTGGCTCCAGTTTACATCCCATACATCTGTATATCACATCTGATCTAACACACATATATATATATATATATATATATCAAAAAATACAACATCAACATTTTATACACTCAACATATACAATAATAAAATCCTGTTTGAATCTCTTTTCCCCTTCAACAGGTTTATTTGTAACCACACCCACTTTTACTGCACTTGAAACTTACCCTGCAAAAATCCACCAAAGAAAACCTCCCAAGCTATCTTGCAAGTCCTGTCACTTTTTTTTTGGCTCAGGGGCTCAAAATAACCACGCTCTGCGACCATTGAAACGCCCCTTTGTCCCAGAATATTTTTTCACACCCTTTTTCTAACCTCCAAAAAAATGTATTTATTTATTTATTTTTTTTCTTGTAGGAAGGCGTAACTTAATATTTAAGACTAGGCATGTGGCCTAGATGGAAATAAAATGTGCCGAGCCCATAGTGACAGGTCTTGCAAGAAAACACTTGACCAACAATAACAAGATTTTATTATTATTATTTTTTTTTATTTTTAATCAATTGGTTTTACAATCATCTTTGTTTGAATTTTTCTTAATTCTTAACATCCATTCAGATCTCTCTTTAAAGTCACATGGTGGTTTAATTACAACAAGAATATATCAGAGTATTTCCAACAATTGAATAATGGCATGCCAACCTACTGAATTTATTATTTTATTATAAACTTGTACTTCTGTATTTTACTTGCAAAAGAATTGTTTGTATTGCATTAGTAATGCAGGAACCATTCATTAACATATAATTATAAGTATCTGGAGCAGACAGTCCATGATGATTAGATAATACGATAATAATTAATAATTAAATTCAAAGAAAACTAATTCCTTAAGTGTGTAGCAGTACTTTCATCTACCTGTTCCCCATCACTAGGATTAATCGCATTAGATTGAAACCAGTGATCACAGTAAACCGAGGTTTAACTTTGTTACTTAATATTAAATATGTAGTAAATTAGTTGTTAATTAAATATTAAAAATTTGTCGCTTCTTTTTTTTTGTTAAGTTAATTAAATACAGGAATATTATAGAACTATGATAAATTGAATAGTTAAGCTGAACCAAAAAAAATAACTAAGACAATGGGACCTTTAAATTTAGAATAAGCGAAAGAATGGGAATATGCAGGATCACAAGTCATATGACAGGCAGATGCAAGCACTCTCCAAGTATTACATTTTCTTAAGGTCTGGATTTTGTCAGAAAGAATTTTAAATTCGGTTTTCTCTTTTGCAGTAATAGAATTAAATATTTAGATAATACAAAGGTATCCCTTGATTCTATGCAAATTCAAAACATAAATACTTACAAGTTTTTCGTAACACAGTCAGCAGTGTCCACACTTTAGCATGTCTTCACAAAACATGTTCAGTAATGTTAACTCTGAAGCATGAGTCTAATTTCTAGCAATAGGTTTCAGCATGTGTGTCTCCCGATAACCTGCGGAGCACTTCGTGTGTGAAGTTTATAAAATAAAGGAAAGTTCCCACCTGATCATTCGGAAGGCACTCAGTATGGTCCTGCATTTTCGGTGTTGTGTGAAGAGCGATGTCAGATGGCGTGACGGCGTTGGGGCTTCTTACGCAGGCTCTGCGGATGGGCAAAGATGTAGAGTGCTCATCACGTGCACCCCTTTCCTCCCGACTAAAGCGGGGAAACCTGAAGCTCTTTATAGAATTATCTAGGCATAGTGGTATCACACGTTACGCCATCACAATCCAAGCCGCACCAAAGTTGAAAGAGAAAAGAGACCGATGAGGACACTGCGCTAACTTATAAAAACTCAAACATTGCTGACTAAATGTCATTGACAAGCGGACGCCACTGCCAGCCAAATGATGTCACCACTCAAGGTCACCACGAATGACTGAATCTCGATATCAAAGCGGGCATCGTAGCATGCAGCGATAATGCACCGAACACACGGAAAATACAATTAAACTGGCCGTGGTGTTTACCTTTCAATATAACCACGGCACAACTGGAAGTTTCGTTTATTTTCTGTTAGTTCATGTAGTGGTTTAGCAATAGTAGCGAAGCCTTTCACAAAACATCTGTAATATGAGCATAACCCCAGGAAACTCCGAACTTCGTGTTAACTCTTCGGAAATGGCCAGTCTCTTACGGTATCTACTTTATTAGGATCCATGCTAACACCCGCTACCGAAACCAGATGGCCCAGATACTGTACTTCCTTCTGGAATAGAGAACACTTCTTTGGGCACCGTGAATTCTAGTTAGAAACTCCTTAAGGTTTTCCAAATGGTCTTTGAAAGTCTTCCCGATGACTATGACATCGTCTAAATAAACAAGGCAAGTTTTCCATGTCAGGCCTCGAAGTACCAGGTCCATCAATCTTTCAAATGTTGCCGGTGCATTACAGAGTCCAAATAGCCGTTAAATTGGAATAAGCCACTTGGGGTCGAGAAAGCGGTCTTTTCCTTGTCTTTTTGATGAAGACCCACTTGCCAATATCCACTCTTCAGGTCCAATGTGGAAAACCACTGTGCTCCGGACAACGTGTCGAGTGTATCGTCAACGCGAGGTAATGAATAGCAGTCTTTCTTTGTAACGTCATTTAACCTCCGGTAGTCTACGCAGATACGCAATCCACCATCCTTCTTCGCTACCAGTACTACAGGAGAAGACCAAGCACTTGACAAAGGTTCGATTACTTCCTCTGTCAACATGTCTTGTACTAACCGAGACATTTCCTCTTGTTTAGATAATGGAGGCCTTCGAGGAGGTTGGCGTATCAGTGTTGTGTCCCCGGTACTGATGCGTTGTTTCACAAGAGAGGTTCTTCCCAGTGACTGTCCCCGAACTACAAAACAATCTTTGAATTCATGTAAAAACTGTCTGAGAGGTCCATGTAAACTTCTTTTACCTCACCACTTGAGAGGTCGTTAGAAGATCTGTTCAATAATTCTTGCAGTTCCTCTGGTAATTTGGAATTATCCGAATCACTGGATCTTCGTTGCGTCATTCCGGCTACCCAGGCCACAGTAGTCAATTTGCCTAGGAGCGTATTGCTTTGTAAAGTGATAACTTGATCCAAAATATTCGCCCCTCTAATAGGTACATTTCCGGTTTTGTCAGATTTTACTAAACTTCTTGCAATTAGTATGCCCGGTGTGCTGACTACCTGGGGTTCGAATATAGAGCACTGGTTGCCCCTAGTATCTACCTCGGTTCTAACCATGATGATCTTTTTGGAGTTTGGCGGAACAGTTACGGCCACTTGGTTTATGACGTCCATCAATTTTTCTGCTGTTGTCATTGTTGATAGCATTACCTCTTCGCCTCCGATTCTCAAGACATTGTTTTTGAAGTCAACTATAAATCCGTATGCATTCATAACGTCCACACCAAGAAATGCTTATCCACAATGTCTGCAACAAGTACTTGATGATTAAACTCAAGTCGACTGAGGCGTAGATGTATCTCCACTTTTCCATATACTTTTACAGGCCGTCCAGTAGCTGTTCGCAAGCTGCAAGAGCACCAGGTTGGCTTGAGATCTTTCTCCACATGGGGGGCGCACAGTAGAAACTGTTGTGGCTGTGTCAACTGTAATTGAGGTTGGCCTTTCTTGAAGAAATATGGTAACTACCAAGCTCCCGCTGTTTTTCTGAAGTGTAGAAATTGCGTATTGTCTAGGGGCTTCGTTCCTCCAATTAGTCAGCACATGCCCCGTTGTACCAACTATTGCTCGTTTCCCTGCTGCTGAATTCTAACCTG
This sequence comes from Magicicada septendecula, assembly GCA_034769895.1. Classification (NCBI taxonomy): domain Eukaryota; kingdom Metazoa; phylum Arthropoda; class Insecta; order Hemiptera; family Cicadidae; genus Magicicada; species Magicicada septendecula. The sequence goes on along the minus strand of CM068369.1, from coordinate 168,797,118 downwards.
ACAATCTCGTTGTAGATGTCCAGGTTTCCCATACCTATAACACTTCGGTTTTCCATCCTTTCTTATTTTATTCTGTGGCGCCGACCGTCGAGTCTCTGTTCCTTATTCTTCTTCCTCATCGTCTGTGCCGCCGCGTTCTTTTAGCGCGTGCACTTTATGACTTGTCCAACCAGACGGCGGCCTCAAATTGCAAAGCATGTACCAGGGCATCCGCACTGTTCTGGTGTCTTGCCATTCGTAACACTTGCTGTAGTTCGTTATCTCGGACACCGGCAGTAAATGTCTGCAGTGCAAAACTCGTTCGAAAATCGTCTGGTGCTTCAGGATAGGCCAGTCTAATTAGTCTGTCGATACTTGCTTCAAACTCTTCAAGGCTCTCCCCGGAATGCTGTCGCCTTACTCTCAACTGGGTGCAGTACACATCTCACAAATGTTTATCACCATACCGTAATTCCAGAGCTTTTATCAATTCGGCATAGGTGTTTTGGCTGTCAGGTGGCACTTTCTGTAGTAGTTCTGCCGCGGGTCCTTTTAATGAGAGAATGAGTGAATCTGCCTTGTCTTTCTCCGTCCAATTATTTGCGCATGCAGCAGCTTTGAATTGGCGTAAATACGTCGCCCAGTGCGTGCTTCCATCAAAGGTTGGGGCCTTGACATGAACTGTCCCAACCGCAGGCGAGGTGACCTTCTCTATTGACTTATTTTCTGTGTCTTTCTCCGTCTTTATCATTGGTACAGTCTGTTCACAAAGTTGTTTTGTTTGTAACTTCAGGAACTGCTCTCTTATGTTTGCCATTGAGATTTCTACTGCAGATATTTTATTTGACATGGTTTCTTCTATGTCAGATATTTTTGTGGACATCGATTCTTCAACACTCGAGACAGATTTTTCTACTTCAGCTATTTTTAATGTAATTGTTTCTTGTACCTCCGATATTTTAGTAACTTGTTTATTAAGCTCACCTCGTAGGAGACCCAATTCTGCAGTACTATGTTCTTGCATCTGTTTCTGCTCCTGTATTAATGCTTTGATGTCTTCTGTTTCACGCTTACGTTCCTCTGCCTCCTGTCGTCGTCGTTCCTCTGTCTTTAGCAGGAGAGTTTTCTGTCTCGCTTCCGCTTTGTCATCTTGTCGTTTTTCTGCCTCTTCTCTTTCTTGTCTTCGTTCTAATTTTGTCGTCTTTCTGCTTCAACCTGTGTCTGCCGCAGCAGCGTTTGGAAAGCTTCCATCATCTGACTGGCATCCATGTTTACCGATTAATTACGAATTACACTCGCCTTGTATAAAGTGTCCACTGTTCTATCCCACTTCTGACACCATTGTTACGACGGTCTACTCGATCGTCTTAGGTACAGTGGAAAACAACAAAATACAAGACACCAATTAAGTCACTAATTACCAGCTTTAATTTCCACAGTTAACAGTTCGTAATTAACAACACAGTCTCTACAACAAATCAAATAAAAATTGTTCACACGCAATAAAATGTCCACTAAAATTAAACACAATTGTATTACAATTACCGTCCGATTATAGAACACAACACTTAACTAATAACCACTTGAACGTGCACGGTAATTTCGCCCGACAATAACTCTCGAACCGCGCTGTCAATATATCGCACTAATACTGAAACTTAAGGCCGCTGCCGCCATGTATTTATACCTGCGCTAACATACCAGAATGTCTCTTATTGCGTCTTAGCACTCGTGTGAACTACGTAATTAACTGCGGCCTTGACACCGTCCGCGCGGCTGGCGCCTTCAAGAAACCTCTTGAAAATGCGTCGCCAAGCACGTGCGCCACACGCGTTACATCGAGATTCTTGTGGCACATTCGACAAACACATAGATTGTTCTGTGATGTCGTAACAGTATGTTAGGTATGTCTATCCTCCATTCTATCCAGATGTTGCAACCACTCCAGGTGATATTTCTGGATTGTATCATTTATGGATAATACCTGTAGTTTATTCCTAATGTCCTCATTACGCAAACGATCTCACCTTGTACAACCCTTTGTTCATCCCCAGGAAATTAATTTCTGAACTTTGAATTTGTTTTGTAGTCTTCCTTGTAGGCACCGATGATTTTCACCCATACATTAACACAGGCACTGCCATTATTTTATAAAATTAATTAATACATAGAAATAATTAATACACATAATGTGGATGAATATGTAATTATTATATTATTATCTGGAATGGCATAATTCCATCTTATTAATATAAGAATAATAGTATGTTTGCTATAGTTATTACTGTGCTTTCTGTAATATTTGCATACACATTCTTACATAAAGCACTCATTATACGGTATATTTAGACCTGTTAACTATTTCTGTATTGCACTGTATACAGGTTCTAATGGTGACAATATATTTTGTCAGAATGTCAACACAGATGTTTTAAAACTAAGTTTAGTTAATTACTGAATCTCAAAACCTTTCATCATTTATTAATCCTTAGCCACTCCTAAGTTAAAGATAACTTCTAGTGTTAAACGACTTGTGACCTGTTCTGTATTTTCTGACTTTTGTATTACTTTTAGTGTCCTTTCACATGAGACGTCAAGTAATTAAGATGTATTTTTTTTAAGGTTCCTATAAAAGAGGAATTAACACAGTCAGGTCTTCCTTGTAGTCAGTGTGGTAAAGTATTCCGTCGCCAAAAAGCATTAGAGACTCACATAAGCGTAGCTCACCCTAAACAAGAAGACATTGAAGAATTTAGTGAGCCAGAGGATATGATGGAGGGAATCAGACATGTAGTGAATATTCAGGGCACTGACAGTGGCGAAGAAGATCAGTGTGATGATAAACTTAGGTTCATATTTATGTATTGATAAATAATGTAGTCGCAGTTTTTACATTTATTTTCTTGATAATTCATAGGGGACGTAACAGCTAGTACAATCTTTTTAATGTAACCACTGAACTGACAGATGGAATGAATGTAGGAGCAGGTCTTTGGCACTCTTTATTTAGTAGCCATTCATAGATATTTTAAAATGCCTCTCCCACACCAACACACAAATGTTGCCAATACTTATAAGCAGACAAACATCCCTCAGTGCAGTTTCAATGGGCCTGTTTTCAACGCAATACAAGACATTGTGTTTTGAATCATAGTGGTATGGTTTTCTCTGGTTTGTTTTATGACTGTGTTATATTAGACTGATAATAGTTATCAGTAACATAAATGTAATGAATGTCACATTTTATGTTTGTGAAAAACTATGCAGTGAAAAATTTTCAAAGTGTTCAATACATTTCCAGTTATCCACCTAGTGTAAAATTTAAAACCATGTAGTATTGTTTATTGTCTGTTATGATATTTACAGTCCTTAAAAATAATAACTTCTGTGCCATTTTTTTTTTGAAAAAGTTTCAGATTAGTTTGAATTATTGAGCCATGAACATTGTAATTAAGACGAAATTCTTAAAATCATCCAGTTTCCATTATAATTCAGATATCCATTATTAGATTACAAAGTTAAATCTCAAATTAATAATATTAAAATAGTGTCACCAAATGTCATAAATTCGAGATTAATCCTGGATTGATAATCCTCATCACATGACTGGACTACCTGGATGATGGATGATGTGTTCCAAATTTTAAATACTGTACCACATGAAATTTTGTTTTGTGAATGACATCAGATAATGGTTGAAAATAAATAATTATAAATCAAGAGCATGTCAATTTCTGTTTCATAAACAAGCTGATATTATCAAAACGTCAAGAATTTATAAGTATGCCTGTGAAAATAAGTGTATTCTAATAAGTACATCTGAGAAGTATTCGTATTGAGACTCCATCATCAGAAGGATCAAAATTTGATTTTGTACGCGCGCGCGTGCGCGCGCGTGTGTGTGTGTGTGTGTGACTAATAATAAACTTAATAAAATAATAACATCCAAACAGTGCGGTTAATAATAGTAATAATAATAATAATATTAATAATAACAACAGCATATATTAATAGTAATAATGATATCAACAACAAAAACAAGACTACTACTTTTTTAAGAAGGAGAAAAATGCTCAGGGGATTGGTTACTTGCCCCTTGGTGTCAGACTCTGACCGACTAAAAAACTCCCCCATGCTTAAGCATAACTCCACCTCATAACCTATCCTCATATTTCTTCAAGATAGTGCCGGTGACATCATGATCCCAGTGGTTCTCACTGGCAAGCATCAGTTCCACAATGTTTTCTGGAGTAACTTCGCCAATTCCCATTATAAGATTTCACCACTGTGCCTTTCACCTGGTACATTTAAAAACCATTGGTAAGCATCTTCCATAGGCGAGTCCCTGTATTGGCAAGCTGGGCTCACCACTTTCCCCGTCCTATGAAGATAAGCATTAAAATAGCCTTGCCCATTGGGAAATTGGGTGAGGTAGTAATTAGTTTCCCCATGGCCATGTTCTGTCCATTCGGAATGGTTTGTGATTAGCCTCACAATCATCTTCCTGTAGTCACGGTATCCCATTGCACTTACAGTGTTGCATAATGAGCTCTGCAACCACAAGAACAACTGGTTCCGACACTGTATGGTAAGAGCTTGCTACTCTGAGAGCCCCAAATTTCTTTACCATGGCCATTCTCTTCCTGTACTTTTTTTCTGAATGTGTCACCCCAAATTTTGCCTGCCATACAGAAGAATGGAATGCATGACTTACTGTTGGACATCCTATGTTTGCCATGAGTCTGCTCAGAGTTGTAGTGACATTTGCAGCTTTACCAGGCATGGGTTTTCTCTGTTTCCAGTATGTGAGCTTTGCATCTACCTTTACACCCAGGTATGCTCCTTTGTGTTTGTAGGGATCGGGCGTTTAGTGACCAGAACTATATCTTTTCTCTGTAGTTATGTGTGGCAGCTACTTCTACCTCTAACATCACCACCACCACCACCTTAAATGTTCTTGTACTGCAAATATGTTACTTTATACAGTTAAATTCCTGTGATTTCCTTCCTTAAAAGATATACTCCTGTCACTGTCAGTTGGACTACACAGAAAGTGTCCAGCTTATCAAAAATGTGCAAGCAGATGATATCAGTGGTGTATTTAGAATTTGGTCTTTGGGGGGGGAGGTCGAGGGTCAGGTCAGCTTCATACAAAAGTAAAACTAAGTAAGACTAATCAACACTACTATTTTTAAAGATATCTTTAAATCAGTCCCATTAAAGTAAATGGTAATAACACAATAAACATACGCGTTATTGAAACATTGTGTACAAGATATCTATTGACTGAATCGATTGTCCTATATTTCATATTTCAAACGAATACACCAATGCTGTGTAATAAACCTGTTTCTATATGTAAGAAGAGTTACCACTATATTAGCATACACAGCTGGAAAAATAATAAAACAGAGATTATAACAAAATTCATCTACTTTTTTGACCCTCTGGGGAAGGCCCCCCCCCCCCCATAAATACGCTCATGGATGATATCACAGGCAGTGAACACAAACTAAATGTATTGCTAAATGCACTCACGTACTATATGAAAAAATCATGAATGCCTTAAAGTTATCTTGTGCGGACAAAAATTAGTAAAGTTAGAGCAGAATATTGTATATTAAAAAAATTTAAATAAAATATTCCAGAACTAAGAAAATTAGTAAGTATCTGTATTTTCAAGCACAGTAAAATACAAACAAATTTCCCACATAACAGGTATTTGGAAAGTAAAGTTGGTTTTCAATGAACAGCAACACTCCTATGGTTGATGTAGGGTTCTTATGGCTTGGGATTTTATCGGACCTCAGTTGCAGTGTTGGGTAATGAAAATGGCCATGTTATTACCAAATTTCAAAATTGGTATTGAAATTTGTCACCAATGTGTTTCTGTTTATAATGAAAGTATTATGAATATGTAAAGCGTGTCTAACTTTAGAGATTATTTGTTACACATTTTCATTAACTTTTCAATGTTTTCATTTTATTGTGACCATACCTTCCTGCGATGTTGCTGTTATTATTATTATTATTATTATTGTTATTATTATTATACGATATATACAACATTATATTATTACTCTCACTCAATGCATTAAAATGACCAAATGTAATAACCTCTTTTCTGTGTCCTACTTTGTCAAATATTAATGTTTCTTAGCTGCCTCCTTCAATTCATCTTTTGTGTCATAATTTTCTGTAAACTCTATCTCATACCCTTTTAAGGCTAGGCTCACTTTAGTGAATCTTTGATCTAATTGATCACAACTATATTGTGTTCGTATTCATTTCCAACAGTGTGTCCTGAAGTATGGATATGATCAATGGTAGATGTGTTTGAATGTAAACCACACTGATCAACTACTAGTTCTTTCACATATTTGTTAATTATTTTGTTTGTTAGAGTTTATAAGATACTGTCAGTCACATTCAGAAACTTCATACTTTGATAATTCTTGTAGTTGGTCTTATTGCCTTTTCTATAAGTAGTGTTTACAAGATTGCACCCAGTTCCATTCCTCTGTTATGCCTCTTGTATAATGAGATAGTATAAAAAGAGAAAACAGGACTTGAAATGCTAAGTTTGGTGAACAGTTTTTTAGTAGAAATTGAATACATTTTTACTATCATCAGTAAATGATGAGAATCATTATCTTCATTATCTGTGTCATTGATAGATTTTTGGTATCACACATTGCAAAATGTTCATTCTGAGTTAGTTCTAGTTACATTCAGTTGCTAACTAACAGATATTGTAACAGATAGAAAGGAAATGAGCTGTGTGTGCATGCGTGCGTGTGCGCATGTATGCTTGTGTGAAAGTTATATACTATTAACTATAAAGTATTATTAATTACATGTTTACATAATATTGAAGATTCTCTCAAGTTACAGTACACATCAACTAAGTATAGAAGTATCTCTCTTTTTGTGTATCAGATATCTATGAATTTAAAGAAATAAATATCATAATTATAAAACTAAGTGTACACTATATATTTCCAGACAGTGGAGGTATGGTGAAGTACAGGAACTTGGAATGGACTTACAAGAAATGTGCATGGTTCCACCAGGCATCACAAACAATGAGAATACAGAACAAGAAAAGTCTCGTCCCCGCCGAAGCAAACAGTTGTCATGTCCTCACTGTAACCGTACTTTTAATCATCGTAATTCCTTATTATATCATATAAGATCACACTCAGGGCAAAGACCTCATCAGTGTGAGGTCTGTGGCAAAAGTTTTTTCGCAGCAAGTGCTCTTAAGGTTGGTAACATTTCAAAACCATTCATTCATTTTTATACAAGTTCATTTAATGTATATTATTATTGTACTTGTAGTTCTTTAACTAGGAATGTGTCTGTATCTGTTATCATTTGCTGTTGTATTTGAAATGGAAGCTACATAAAGTGTAGTTACTAAACTATTATAATACTTGCCATCAGAGATAAATCAATCACAGATTTGTTGCCTGTGTACACATACACGCACACACAGTTAGCACATCTACTGCTTAACCCTCCTATTTTTCAAGCAGAACATTCATTACATCATTCACATAATAAAAACACATAATTATGCCGTTCACATTTCAGTGTAATAGGGTTAGTGTTTTTCTCCATGGTATGCTGTTTTGACAAATAAATCACTGTAATAGCTGTAGTCTTTTTATTACACATACATTATTTGTATTGTTATACTATAAGAGCTTGTTACAATAATTAGTATAATAAAATGACTATGTTTATATAGTTATTATATACTTACTGATGTCTCCCGTGAAAGCCCCAAGTTACAGTGCCAATTGATAAGGTTGGAACGTGTTTCCTCTGTCTATTTTATTTATATTTTATAATTTTCACAAGTAGTTGTCCATCTGTCAGAACAGTATAAGTTCCAATTTAGTTTTTTCCTCTGATCTGATGTTAGTTAATTTTATTTCCGTTTTAAGACACCAAATTTTTTTCTTGTTAAAACAATTAAAATTATTCTTATTTATTTATCCTTCTCCCTTATATTAGTTTAGTTCAACTCACCTTGGTCTATAGTTTAATTTGAATTTTGTTCCTAAAAAATAGGGGTTACCAACCTCTATTTTCTGATAAAAAATTTTCACCTTGGCTATATAAAAGAATAAAATGTCATTAACATTAAAATAAATCAAATATACAATTGAAAATAGTCAATACTGTGTTATTTCTGTAGTTTTTTATTTATTTCTTTTCTAAACAAATGAAATATTTTTATAATATAATGTTTGCTCCAGCTCTAATTTTTATTTGCTCAGCGGTTGGCAATAATGCGGGCTTTGATAACTAAAACACTATGTTTTATTTCGTTATGTTAAATTTGTTGGGTTCTTGTGATTACAGAAAAATTAACAAAATATCTTTAGAAAGTACAAAACTTCACATAAAACATAATTAAATAATATACAGCTTCTTAATAAACTAATTCTTTGGTTATAAAGTATGTGTTGGGTCACAGTTGGTGAATGTAGGTTAACAGTTCGTTTTAAGAGAAGATTACAATGTCCAATAATTTGATCACCATAAATTAATAAGTGAATAATGACATAAACTGATTGTCACTAGTTTATTCATTAATTGAGTGTTTGAATAAAGTTTATTAGTGAGTGAAAAAGTGTCAAAGTGTAGTCTATTCTTTTTCTTATTTAGTTTTTAATTCAATTTTATACTTGGCACATTCCTTCACATCTGAGGTTTCACTCCATGTTCATTTTCTTTTATAATTTGTAAGATATATATTCTTCCAATTTAAAGTGATTTGGTTTTAAATATTTCTTCTTGTCATACTATTACAAGACATAATATCATTTCATTTCATTACAATCTCATTTATATTTTTATTTCTTTCTTTTATATAATTATATTGAGCTGCATGGATTTTTTAATCTTCTCTTCTCTGAATCCAATAATGAACTAATGAATTTTTCTGTAAATGTTTGGTTGTCAAGGCACTAAGCCTATCCTTCCCATTGGTTGAAAAAATTGTTTACATTGTTAGACATAGCTACTGATTTTGATACAATATTAACAAATATTTTTAAATTATTTTAAATTTGTATAATCTTCTTATACTACTATCAATCCTTAATATAATAACACTATTGTATTGCTCTTCTTTTATAAATTAATTTGTAACCAAATATGAATAGTTTCTGTACAGTATTTATCAAGTTACTATTTTAACAATTTTGTTTTTATTATTAATTAATTTATAACTAATCCTTTTAGTATACATTATGTTTCTTGAATATAATTAAGAATTAATTCTTGTTATATAATCAAGTCTAATATGATTACATACATTCTGCCCTTAATTACTACTGTTAAACTGTTAAATTTTACAAATTTCTGATTTTTACTATAGGCTTCTTATGGCCTAGTGCATCTGAAGTTCCTTATACCTTTATTATAGATTCCTTTGGTTTTATGAAACTGAACTATTTTAAACACAAATACAATAAACTAACATATAACATTTGATTATTCATAATCATTTTAAGACATAATACAACTCTTTTAACATGCTATGCAAACGCCAGTCTTCAATACATGACATACGTTCCTACTCACATTAATTATCATTCATTAAGTATTCTGTTTTACCCTTATATATCCTTTTTTAATACAAACAAATAATTATAAATATTCCTTAACTATTATTTCTTATTTTAAAACATAAACATTAATTCTACTTATCTCATAGGCCTAGTAGGTTTTAGTTTTTTACCCTATACCTTTTTTTTCTCATTAAGTATTATTTTTAATTCACTTCACGCTTTGTTTCTACTACTGATTTTCAGTTAGTATCACTTTCTTGGTTTTTTATTCACTGGGGACTATTCACTCAACTCACCTTATCATTAAAAACTGTATATTTATTATATAATAGTTTTATTCCCTTTATATTTTAATAACAATATTCCTTATCATTACTCAATCTACATTTATATATTGATAGTTTTACATGGAACTACTTATACTTTTATCTATAGCTTTGTACTTCCATTATTATATCTACTATGTTATTATTATTGGAAAAGGGGTTGTGTTAAGGTCATTATGTTAGCCTATTCATTTTTATCTTTCACTCTGCCAATCAATTGGGTTTTGTCATCGTCATAGTCCTTGTCTAGTTCCTAAGTCAGTATTGTGCTATATTCTAATAACTCTATTCACCAATTCTTTGGTACCTTGGTTTTCTTCATTCCTTCAATGCTGTAACTTATATCTATTTTAAATGGTATGCGTTTCTTTATAGATGGGCTACTTTATGTAATGTTATATTATATTTACTATAAAGATATTGTATTGTGTGATGTTTGTGCTCATGTTTTTAGTTAATTAAAATGTATGTTTAATTTTTAACAATGGAAACGTGAGAGAGCTTGAGGTTATTAAATAGAAAACTGTGCATACATTGAAAGAAGTATAATTTTTAATGTTTCATTTTTTTTCTATGCCTATTTTCTAGGAATTTGTAAATTTTACTCTGTGTAATAATTTTTTCATGAAGCATGTGGTGTAAGCAACAAGACAGTAATCAGAATTGAAAAAGAAGAACAGCAATCTAAAGTTGTCAGTGGTTGTTCTCTGTTTTCAGAAAAAATAAATACCGACCTTAAAGAATAATGTTCTTTGCTTTTCTTGACCGATATGTTATTTGGTGTTCTAATTCTATAAGAGAAATGAATTTTGTACCACGGAAAACATTCCTAATTCCTAACTTATTTCCTGGATAGTGCTGTACATAAATACCAGGATCACTGAGTTATCACAAAGAAGTAACATTTTTAATCTGTGTTTAGGTGCACATGAGGTTACATTCTGGTGATAAACCATACAAATGTGAGTTCTGTGGCCGGCATTTTCGTCAATGGGGTGATCTTAAATATCATGTTACCTCCTTACATTCAGATCAAAAACAGTTCCAGTGTGAGTACTGTGGCAAAGATTTTGCACGCAAGTATTCGCTTATTGTTCACAGAAGAATTCATACAGGTGAAAAAAATTATAGATGTGAATTTTGTCAGAAGACTTTTAGAGCTTCATCATACCTGCAGAACCACAGGAGAATACATACAGGTAATTACTTGTTTATTTCATCCATACTAGTATGTAACTGTTATTATCTTTTATCAATTGTTTTTTGCATTTTTCTTAACTCGGACACAACACTGTGAAACCATGTAAACCTATATTAATTCTATAGTGTATAATTAGTCAACAATAACTTGACCATATAAACAAGCTCCTCCTCCTCCTCCTCCTCCTCCTCCTCCTCCTCCTCCTCCTCCTCCTCCTCCTCCCCCCCCATCTTCTTATCCCCTTATTCCTCAGATACTCTTTAACATCCTTGATCCATCTCTTTCTTGGCCTTGCTCTTGATCTCATACCTACTGGTCTCAGTGGTAGAATTTTTTGGGGAATTCTGTGTTGTTCCATCCTCATTGTGTGTCCCAGTCAGTCTGTCATTCTACTCTTTCTAAGCCTTATTATACCAGCTCCATATATTAGATTATTTATTTCATGATTCCTTCATTTTCACACTTATATTTTCTCAAATATTTGTGAAATATTTGACTCCATCACAAGGATTTCAATGGTGTATTTATTTAATTTTTATCTGAGGTATTATGAAAATTATAAAGTTCTAAAGTTAGAACTCTTCTTTCTTTGAATAGAGTATATGATTTCTCCACAGGGTTTTACACTGTATTTTGAGAATAACAAAAGCTGATAACCCTAGTAATGCAGGAATCACAGCCTGTTGTTGAATTTTCAAAGCAAAAATGTATAAAATACAGTATTCTGCTGGTACTGGCTTAGTTCTGGCCCAATACCAATTTTAAATACTATGGGACCACTATAGGAACATACCCTTTCAAATAAAAACAGATTTATTAAAATTTGTCCAGCCATTCTTGAGTAATCAGCGAACATACACAAAACAAACTGGGACAAATATAGAACTTCCTCCTTTTTGAAGTCGGTTAAAAAAAAAATTACCTCAATTTTTGTATTCTTGTTGAAATTGTATTATTATTTTGTTCAAAAAACACAAACAAAAGAAGAAAGTATTGTTATGACAATCACAGAATGCTCTCGAACAGTCGAGAGTGTCACTCTGGACGTTTCTCGGCTAGCCGAGCAGGTGCAGTGTCCGTGTTAAGTACCTTCTATACTGTTCAAGTGCTTGCTAACTACGCAAATTATGCTTGCACCCAGCCAAAAGAATGCAGCATTATTCTGGAACAATTTCATCATTCTTCTTTTTCACCACAACCAACAGGTTTAAGAAGTTATTGTTTGAACGTTCTGTGACATCATTGTCCAGTATTCTTTTGATTTCCTTCTTGACTTGTTCATCGTATTTCATTGGAATTGGATACATCCTCCTTATGAATTTTGACAGATCTGTGTTCTTGATGCGATGTTCATATACGTTAGTTTGTATAGGCAGGTCACTAAATATATCTGCATACTCTTTAATTAAGGTATCTATTTGTTCTACCCCTTGATGTTCACCATTGGTCTCTTCGCTATAATGTTTATCATTCATATCGGTTACTGAAGGTCTGGAGATGGTTACAGGTTCATTTAGATTTGACCGTTGATCTTCCTCGGTTACATTTAATTTTATATTTTGTGTGACATTATTCAGAGTGCACGTCATTGTTTGATCTGCGATATTTATTACAGTCTTCATTTTATTTAAACCATCAATCCTAATATACAGTGACGGACTAGTTTATTTACTATTAGCATATATTCCCACACATTATATTTACAAATATGTGTTGCTTATCTCATTCCCTGGTACAATTAGGACTGGTTTTGTAAAAATCATTAACAGGTAGAGTGGGTGTCGATTTAAAATATGGTTTGTTGGTGTGTAACCACATTTTACTAATAGCCGATATCTCACTTCCTGTGTCGATCAACGCTTGTACCTTACAATTGTTAATGTGTACAGTAACTGTTGGACAATAGTTACATTCGTTCGCACCTCTCATAGAAGTATCTGGTTGTGTTATGTCATATAAGTCAGGCGGAAATAGGCTGTTCAGTAGCACCTCGTGTTGCAGCTGTCAACTTTGGTTATATGTAGAAGGTTGATTTTTATCCAGCGGTGGCGGCTTTGTCGGCAGCTTAGTTATTGTTTGTATATTCCGCGTATATGGTTTACTGCATGGTGCACCCTGTTCACACTAACGAGGCTCTGACGACCGAGTGACCGCCGGTATAAGTGGTCCCCCTACTACCAAGTGCCAACGGCTTCTTTGAAGGTGGATGAGTGGGTAGTAGGTTAGGGCACTCTCTTGTCCTTGGGGTGTGAAAATACCCCAGAAGGCGGATGAACCAGAGATGGTCAACGGCATAGGATGCAGAAGGCAACGGGAAACCACTGCATTAAAGATCTGAGGATATCCCCAGGCTTTTAGCATGATGGCTACGTCTAATGCAAAATATTCCGGAGTTTCAATTCCCCCATTCGGTTCTCCAGGGGGGGGGGGTGTTGGATAGAGTCAATTTTGAAGAAGTAAATCCTATTGTCTACAAACGAAAAAATGGATGCAAAATCGGCACTTGGAATGTTAGAACATTACTGAAGCCTGGTAAAATGGAAGAGGTAAAGCATTCTATGATAAAGGCAGAGCTTAATATATTAGGTGTCTGCGAGACAAAATGGGCAGGAAGTGGTGATTTCGTATCAGGTGATTTCAGAATTATTTACAGTGGAAAGGAAGACCCAGGAAGAAATGGAGTAGCATTGTTCTTAAGAGGTGAATGGAAGAGTAGTGTCTTGAATACATGTCACAGTAGTGATAGATTACTGATGATAAAACTTAGGGCAGAGCCAGTTGATTTGTGTATAATTATGGTGTACTTTCCAACAACAAGTAGTAACGATGAAGATATAGAATTAATGTATGAACAGATTGAAAAGTTGCTCAAGATAATAAAGAAAGACGATAATGTAGTTATAATGGGTGACTTTAATGCATCTATTGGTGCTAACAGTAGTCAAAAATGTGCCGGGAAGTTTGGTTTGGGGAACATCAATGCACGAGGGGAAAGGTTACTTGAGTTTTGTGAGCAGTATGAAATGATCGTCACGAACACATGTTTTGAAGTCCCCAAAAGACGACGATACACTTGGAAAGCACCGGGGGATGTTAGGAGGCATCAGATCGATTATATTCTAGTCAGACAAAGATATAAGAACCAAGTCAAATCTAGTCATTCATATCCTGGTATGGATATAGATAGTGACCATATTCCCGTTATGGCCAAGTGCAATATTAAATTTAGGAAAATCAGGAAATCTAAACAAAAGAACTGGTGCTTAGAAAAACTGACCAATGACAAAATAGTAAAAGAATTGGAAGAGGAGACAGACATGTTGGTGGAAGGAAGGCCAAGTTGGGAGGAAGTAAGAGATGGAATAATTGCAACAGCACAGCGTGTTCTAGGGAGGAGAAAATTAGAACCACAGAAACCGTGGATGACACAGGAATTGTTGGATCTAATAAGGAGGCGTAATAAGCTGAGAAATACGGATTATCAGGAGTACAAGAGAATAAAAAATCAGATTACCTCTATGTGCCGCATTGAAAAAGAAAATTGGATGAAACAACTAAGTCTTGAAATAGAAGATGATTTCAGTAGAGGAAAATGTGATAAGGCATATTTAAGGATAAAATCGTTACAGTGGAAGCATAAGACTCGAAGTAATGTTAAGGATAAAAATGGTAAAATACTTTTCGAAAATGATAAGGTCAGCGAGTGTTGGAAGGAGTATATAGAGAAACTATATGACGGGGAAGCTGTGGTAGTCACGCAAGAGTTTCTAGAAAATGAGAATGCTGTAGATAGAGATATGGTAGGACCGCCAATTAGCAGGGTGGAATTTGATTATGCCCTTAAAGGTCTGAGTATGAAAAAAGCGACAGGGCCTGACAGTCTACCAGCAGAGCTTTTGAAAAATGTAGGGGAGAGAACGAAAGACCAGCTATTTCGAATATTTACTGGGTGCTATGAAGAGGGAGTATTGCCAGTTGATTTCATTAAAAGTAGAACAATCACAATACCAAAGAAAGGTAAAGTAGACGAGTGTGCTAATTATAGAACGATAGCCTTAATATCTCATGCTGCTAAGATTTTGCTGAACATAGTGAAGAACAGACTGGAAGGAAAGATTGATCACACTTTGGAGGAGGATCAGTTTGGATTTAGAGCAGGTAGAGGAACCAGAGAAGCAATCTTGGCTCTGCGGCAGATCTTGGAGAGGAGAATTGAAGTGAATAGGAAAACCTATTTAGTATTTGTGGATCTCGAGAAGGCGTTCGACAATGTTGATTGGAAGCTGTTGTTTCAAACTATGAGGAAGTCAGGACTTGACTGGAAAGTTAGAAGGGTAATCTTCAATATTTATAGGTTGCACAGTACTGAAATAGACATAAATGGATGTAAAAAGGAAGCAATAATAAGAAGAGGGGTAAGACAAGGTTGCCCACTGTCACCGTACTTGTTTAATTTGTTTATAGAAGATGTTGTAACTCAGATGAAAAGGAGTTCTAGGGGAATTAAAATAAATGGGGAACGGATACACAGTATTCGCTTCGCAGATGATATTGTACTGATGGTTGACTCAGAAAAGGATATGACCCGAATGTTAGGTACGTTTAACAAAATTCTTCACGCTTGGAGATTGAGGATAAATGTTAAGAAAACTAAAATAATGGTTGTAAGTAAAAAAAGAGAAGACATTAAATCAACCATTATGTTGAACAACACAATATTGGAGCACGTTACTGA
The DNA here is from genome assembly GCA_034769895.1 of Magicicada septendecula. Taxonomy (NCBI): domain Eukaryota; kingdom Metazoa; phylum Arthropoda; class Insecta; order Hemiptera; family Cicadidae; genus Magicicada; species Magicicada septendecula. The sequence continues at coordinate 168,781,290 of CM068369.1, read as the reverse complement.
ATTTTGTTACCTGGGTAGCATAGTTACAAGTGGGAATAAGTGTCTGGCAGAGATTAAGAGGAGAGTAGCTCTGGCAAAACAAGCATTCTAGAGCAAAAGGAACTTATTAACAAACAACCATATTAGTATTGAAACAAGGAAAAAGTTTGTTAAGGTATTTGTATGGAGTGTTTTAACTTACGGGTGTGAATCGTGGACCTTAGGGAAGGTGGAGAGTGACAGACTTCAGGCAGTGGAGATGTGGATTTGGCGGAGAATGACAAAAACTAGTTGGACAGATAGGAAGACGAATGAACAGATCTTAGAGGAAATAAATGAGAATAGAACACTGCTTAGGAGCATAGAGGTGAGGAAGATTAAGTTGATAGGGCATGTGATCAGACATAGTGCTTTTTTAACTAACATCTTTGAGGGCAAAGTAGTGGGGAAGAAGCCCAAAGGGCCCAAAGGAAGACCAAGAACTGCATACTTCTGCAGCACAATGAGTGTCGTGAATAGTGGGTCCTATGGAGAAATGAAGAATATCGCAAGGGATAGAGTGACGTGGCTACAGCGACAAGGCATTGCCTTTAGGAGTTAAAAAAAAATGGTTTACTGAATTTCTTATGTGAATTCGGCCAGGTGTATCCACCTTTTGTATTACTCCTCCCTGTTTTACTCTCGACCTTGCGGTCTTTTCTTCTAACTTCTCTGTGCCCGAAGTTTTCTCTCACGCTTTCCTCTCTGCCTTTAGTTGTGTATCGTCTCATTTAGGAAATTAGTTTTATTTCTGTACTCTGTGTGAAACATATGTTTGGACTGTGTCAACAAAATCAATAGATCTTCAATGGTTTTAATTCCTTGTGTGTATATGGCTAATCTTATATCTCTGTGAAAGTGATGTGCTAATTTAAATTCTAATTTGTATTGTGTAAACGTGGGTCTTAAATGTTTAGTTCTTTCAACCAGCTGTATGACATACTCCTCGAAGGTAAGTTTATCATTTTGTTGATATTTACTATTCTAATTGGTCTCTTATTTGTCTTTGCATGTGAATATTCCAATAGCAGCCTTCAAATGATTTTTAGATTCATGCTTTTCGGTATCCAGGCCACTTAGGTGTATATGAATAGTAAAATAATTACCTCTTTTTTGTCTGTCTGGTGGCCGTTTCCTTTTTATATATTTCCTTTTTTATATATTTTATATATATGTTCCTGTGCAGTAATTAACAATAGATTAAATAAATGCCTAAAAAATATAACAAATGACAAAAAACTCCATAAGATAAATCACAAATACTTGAAAGAAAATAAAACCCTGAAACAAATAATACTAAGTTGATCAATAACAATGTGCTAATTACAAAAGCGGATAAAGGGAATACTGTAGTCTTAATAGACAAAGACGAATACACATCAAAGGTTAACAAATTCATAGTAAATAATAATACTATAATGATACAAACGGACCCACCCACAGAGTTTGTCAAAGCTTTAAATAACAAAATCAATCAATGTACACAGTTATTTGATGACTCTACACACCGATCACTAAAACCCATTAACGCAGAAGCGTCTCAATTTGTTGGCCTACCAAAAATCCATAAGACCAATGTGCTGATCAGGCCATTTGTAAATTTCACCACTGCACCGAGCTACAATGTCAGCCAAAAACTTGCAGTGAAAATAAAAAAACAGTATAAAGTTAAAAAATAACCACAGTATAAAAAATAACACTGACTTCGTTAACAAAATGAAAAACATTAAAATACAACCTAATTATAAAATAGCCTCTTTTGACATTGTTGACTTGTATACAAATGTCCCTGTTCAAGAAACACTTACTATCCTTAAGGCAAATCTCACTAACGCCAGAATATGTAACTCTAAAGAAATCGATGAAATAATTAATTTACTGGAAGTTGTACTAGACCAAAACTACTTTACATTTAATAATAACTATTATATCAAAAAAAAAAAAAGGGTCTAGCCATGGGATCACCTTTGTCTGGCTTACTAGCTGATATATACCTAAATCACTATGAGAATGTGCTCAAATAATGTAAATAAACTCTCCGGCAGAATAATATCGTATACACACTACGTTGATGATACATTCATAATTTTTAATGGTACAATACGACAAATACAAAATATGAAAAAGTACATGAACGGTATCAATAAAAATGTACAATTCACTCTTGAAACGGAGGTAAATAATAAACTTAACTTTCTCGACCTGACAATTACAAGACTAGATAAAAAATTTCAGTATCAGATATACCGGAAACCAACCACCACAGATCTCACAATAAATGCTGAGTCGCATCACCCCCTCTCTCAAAAAATGGCAACATATAATTAGTTTAGTACATAGATTACTCACCATACCATTAGAAGACAAAGATTTTCATGAAGAACTCAACACGATTAGGTACATAGCTAAGGCCAATGGTTATACAAGCTCAATTGTAGACGGTTTAATCAAGAAACATCGGAAAAAGAAAAACAACAAAGAATTACAAAAAAATAATAGAAATAAGGTTAGATATATATCATCAGACTATGGTAACACCCTACCAAAAATTTTAAACAGTACGTTCAGTGAGATAAATATAAAAATGGCTTTCCGCAGTAATAACAATGTTAGTAAGATATTCCGACCTAAACCATCAAAATCAGCGAAGACAAGACAGGCGTTTATAATATTACATGCAATGACTGTGATAGCTTCTACATTGGCCAGACTGGTAGAGCTTTTATAAAATGCGTTAAAGAACATTTACCCAAAAAAGACTTTAGCAAAACAATGTCAAGTTATGCACGTCATTTGATGGACAGAAATCATAATTATACTGATTTCACAACTAACTTTCAACCCCTCCATATATGCAAAAAGGAAGATATATGAGTGCTGTAGAGGAGTTTGAAATATATAAGGCTTTTAAAAATAAAAACACTAAAGAAGTCCTTTTAAACGAACAACTGAACTTTCAATCTAATTCGCTTTACGACACAGCGATAAGACTACAAAACGAGGTCCATAGTGCACGACCAATTACAACATAAGCACAACAGTCGACTATAGTATTCCGTGGTGCGCACCAATGACATCGCGTGTGTTCCCCCGTTTAGATATTTTTATTTTATATTTAATTACAACACGTGTAAAATTGTATGTAAATTGTTTTAATATTTTAATCATTTAACGAACTTCACCAAGGGATTGTACCTGTTGATGGGACATATGTCCCGAAACCCGTTGTAATATATAAAAGGGAAAAGGCCACCAGACGGACAAAAAAGAGGTAATTATTTTACTATTTATATTCAAATGATTCTTTAAATTGTTAGTACATAGTTGAATTATCTCGGACGAAAGTATACCATCGTGCAGCAGAATCTTGAAAATTTTTACTAATAAAGTCAGTCTTCTCTTTGTAAGTTATATTACTACCTACCAACTCCATTTCTTGTTCACAGTTCAGTAAGAATTCAGTTGGATTGTCTTTATTCAACCCTTTGAATACTAATTTTGTCCTTTCCTCGATCTGTGTTGGATACATCATCTGCGGTGGTCTTCCCTTTATTTCCGATCTTAGACATTCTATTTCGCCACATAGATCTTCCTTTAGTGTATTTATTTCAGCTGAATATTCCTTGGTGGTTTTAGTAGACTCTACCACATGTAACGGGACATTTCAGCCCACCTAATATTTTGGGAGACAAAAATAAATACATATATAATAAGGGAAAATTTGATTGGAAACATAAAAGAATAAATAATGATTGTAAACTTTTATTCACAAATTATAACGACGCAATATGCAGTGAGTGAATTTGTGTCAAGGTCAATATCTGAACGCATAAGGAATAGTTATTTTTAGCTACATGACCTGTAACCTATGAGATCACAGGTCATACCATATGACGTCAGAGACAAACCCAACTTTAAATCGTCGCTGGAATGTAGAGTCAAATTAATACTCTCGTCAAAACTGAATTCAAAACTCATAAGAACAAAGGTTGACATCACGTGATTCCCTCATTACTTCAGAAATTGAGACATTAAATTTCGCCCCAGTCTGCAATAACAACTCGCGCTGTACAGTCGTAAAGTTCCGGAATGAAATTGCGGGCGCCTGCAACTCATAGAGTGTGATTTATTCAAATTTATAGTGTTAAAAAATCATGAAGTGACAGTTTCGGCATAATATAAAAACAAGTTATCAGTAATCGAATTGTGCAAAATGAAGGCAAATACGCGAGGAGGCTGGACTATGGAAGTACCATGATCAGATGAGTAACAAAACGGGGGGCAGAACAATCTTTAAATAAAGGCTAAAACCAAAATTTCAACATTATTATTATATTCTAAAAATGAGATCTCACATAAGCTAAAGGGGTATGTATGAATGTGCGCGTGAATAAAGAATAATAAATAAGGAGCGCTGGTTTGTGAACAACAATAAATTTAAGTTTGTAGCTTAATTATAATTTTGTTAGTAGCCATTTTTTAAAATTTTTTGTAAATCCAGTAATGAGAATATAGTAACACAAGAAATAAATGTGTAAAGGAGAGCGGAGTAAGGGCTCCGTTTTGTATTTCATGATGATTTGCCTAGCATTTTATTTTATAGAAAAGATGAATTTTGATTGAAAATAAATAAGACAAATTTGATTGAAAAAAGTGAATTATTAGTCATTTCAAAACAACCATCTTGTTTTTTCAGCTCGTCCAACTAGAACCTGGACCTGGTAAGTAAATTTTCAAAGTTGGTAGCAAACAACATGGCGGCTATAATAGCAGAAAGTGAATAGTAGTAAACAAAGTTTACTTATAAATTTATAAAACTTATTAAAAAGTAACACACAGCAGTTTCCAATGTAGTAGTTCTGCCTTCCAACTTCTGCATCTTATTAATGTTTTCACGGACTTGTTTACTGACTGCTTTTATTTTCATATCTTGTTCCTGCTTTGATACTCTAAACCTCTCATTCCAGTGTTCAGCTAATTGTTTAACACTTCTTGGATTTCGTTGTCCATGACGTGTTTAACACTATCTTTTAATTCTTTTGACCATTCTGCTTGCTGTTCTTTAAACCTATTCTCAATTTTTAAAGCTTGTTCGTTTAGTGATTGTTTTACTCTAGTCCTAATACTTCTATTCTGGTATTAGATTCTTCAAGTTTTGTAGTCACTTGCTCTTTAAAGTCTTTGAATTTACCTTTAAATTTGGCCCTGAATTCTACATAAGATCTTTTTAGTTCATTAAATTCAGCTTTAGATTCTTCACTATTCTTTTGTATTTGTTCCTGGAGATTTTGAAACATAGCCTCAAGATCAAATCCTTACTGTGGTTCACCCATTTTGCTGTAGTATAAAAATTTAAATTCATTGTTTTATATTACTGATTTTTGGTAAACCGTGACTCTATTGTTTTTTATTTAATATTATTTATTTACGTGTCTTTTTATTGTTATAAATTATCTCATGCCAATAATTACTCTACTCTTTCAATTTTTTGTTGAGCGCTAGTTGTGAAATACACAACAATGTTAAAATTATAGTACAATAATAATAATAACAATAACAATAATACAATTCTCGTGCCCATTTATTATGTTTCCCAACAACATTGAATGTCGAGCCCCACGTTGGCTGCACCAATTTATTATGAACAGAATTATCACTGTATTACACCACTATAGAAAAATTATTCCGATTGGCGCTTTCAAGCTTCTCAGCTCATAACATTATTTCTGATCTGACAATGAGCTGAGAAGCTTGAAAGCGCTAATCGGAATAATTTTTCTATAGTGGTGTGCAACAGTGATAATTCTGTTTGTGATTATAACTACTAACACAACATTCTTAATTAAACCAATTTATTATGCAACATTACAAGGAATATAAAATGAATACACTTCTGTCCATGTACCCAACGTCCACGTACCCAGCTGTATAGTGTTAAACATCAGCTAAGTCATACGATTTTTGTGTGTTCGTTGTGTTAAGCCTATATGGTTGCACAATAAATGTATTTTTAAATAGAGGAATGAGATGTTGATGACATGAAAATAACTAATTAAACGTAGTAAAAGAATCAATCAACAGTTTATTAAATATTGCAAAGAAAATTAATTGATTATTAAAATTTGAAATTAGAAAGTTTAAAATATTCACTTTTATAAGGTTACACTCTGTAAAACATAACATACATTTGCTATTCAGCACACATTAATAACATATAGTCTTAAATATCTAACGTATATGATGAACAAATTATAAAATTCTTTTATGTTGCATGGGTGTCTGATTTTGGATCATTATTAAAAGAGCAACTCATTTATAAAAATAATGTTAACTTTACTAAATACAAAGTGAATTGTTGTTATTAATATTTTAATAAAAAATATTTACTTTAAGAATATTCATGATTTCGAATGACAGACCCAATTTGTAAAATTAAACAGAATAAAATTATTATTTTTAGTACTAACTCACAATTATGTCTTTTACTTTGAATATTTACATTTAAGTATTTATATTACGTTTATTATCTCATAGTCTTTAAGAGTTCTTTGTTTAATCACAAAAATATAATTGTTCATTTGTCACCTGCGTATTTTCGAAGTTATCATTGCGTGTGTACATGTAGGTGTCCATCTCCTGAATGATGACAATGACGTTAATGATGCTGATGACTCCTTGGTATTCTGTAGCCTGTTGTTGATGGCGGTCCTGTGTTCCTCCATCGATTGTGGTGTATTGCAGATGATTGTGATGATGATGATGATGATTCAAGTTGGTCAGCAGATGGAAATAGTGTCCCCGTGTAAAGATATCTTGAGTCTGACCCTCATCCAATATTGCCGGAGGTATTTACAGTAGACGGCAAACTGGCGTGTCAGATGTTGTTTTTGACATGTTAAACTTTGTCAATTCATGGGTAGCGTCTCTTTTTTAACTGATCACTTTTTAGTCCATTTTCGCGATCATGTAAACTTGATCTTTAGGCAAGTGGTTGCATTGTCTTCATAATTTTTCACTCGTCATTTATGTATATTACACTCGTTAATTACTAACTAATTATGGTAGTAACTAACGTTAATTAATATGATGTCTTTATTATTGCACTTCTCTGCAATAATTTTGCATCACCATATGTGTTTAAATGTCCTTAATCTAATGGTGTTTTTAGAATTGTGATGTGTCTTTGGTAACAGGTGAAAAACATATTTATTAATTTATTTTAATCCTGTCAATACCTGACTTAATAATAAAACCCAACAATTCATATGTCTCCCCTCTCGTAGTACAATGCATGTCCGTGCTGGCACACACACACACACACACACACACACACACACACACACAAACATTGAATTTACATTGTTGGGGCAGGTGTACACTTTCGACAGGCTATTGCCTGCACTTTCACACACAAAATGTTTACAACTATTCATCATACTATCCCTGCACTAATTATTTACAAAAATACTGCCCTGGGTAAATATGCAAATATATGTATTGTTGCAATACAGTACTTGACAGTTGAAAATAAAATGAGAAATTAAAAAAAAACAATAACAGACAAAAGAAATGATGTAATCATAGAAACCAAGCAAACACGTTTTGTATATTTTATTTATCTTACTAAAACAACTGCTTCATGAAAACAACATACATGAATACCAAACATAATTAGCTTTTGTTGTTTTATCTAACAGGCCAAATATCTCTCATTAAGTTAACAGACAGTTTAATATCCTTAATGGGTGATTTAATGGCAGTTGAATTCTTAACAGATTGGGGAAATGGGGCATGTTGTAGTAGAAACCTGTTTTTCAGAATCAAGTTACATTTCACATAGAGTCAATTATGTCTACAATATTTGTCTACCATTTGGTGAAGTTTCTGTTGTTTAACAAAACTATTTTTATACTTGAATAAGTGATTAATTTGCCTGTGCTGAAAAGCATAGGCTGGATCAGCAGATGGGTGCAGAAAACTTTCTTCCATTTATTTGTCAGTGTGCTGCTCATTCCAAGAGCACTGAGCAATGTGAATGTAGTGTTTTTTCCACCAAACTGCACAGATCAGTAAGAGCCAATGGATTTGGCCATTATGCATGCTTTGAGGTGCCATTATAGTAAGCTGCTGATTAAAAAAACTGTTGTGATGATAGATGGAGGGCTGCTTGAAGATGCATCATGTTATGTTTTATTAATAACAATAAATTTATTAACGAACTTTGTGTGTTTACAACTCTACACTTTCGGCTAGTGTAGCCACCATGTTGTGTGCTACCAACTTTATAATTTTACTTACCGGGTCCAGGTTTCGAATTGGACGAGCTGAAAACAAGATGGTTGCTTGGAATAACGAACAATTCAGTTTCTAATGTTCAAATCAGTCTTACTTTATTAAATTATAAAATCCAATTAAATTTATCTTTTTCAATCAAAATAAAAAACCCTTTATACATTCCTTTCAACCCCATCATTACATCATTACAAATCTTCCTTCTCCCTCTCTTACATTTTTAGTTTCAGTAATATTCAAAAATATAAAATAATTCGCTACAACTTAACTTATATATATAACGAAAACCAGCGCTTGCATTCACACACACACACACACACACCCATACACCCCAAGACTTTAGGAGATCTCCATTTTTATTAAAATAGTGAAATTGAAATTTTAAGAGCCCTGGTTGCAATTTTTTGGTTATACCCTCGTTGGTTACTTAGCTGATATTTGCGTCCAGAAGAACTGTCCCGTACTCACAGTCATTTTGTACACTTCTTGTTGCTTTCACTATATATTGCCAAAACGGTGATTACATAAAAAAAACTGTTATTCACATTACTTATGTGTAAATTTTGATTTTATAGCACATTTTCAAACTCCGGGCGCCCGCGATTTCGTTTCGGAACTTATACGTGCTATTCGCACGAGTTGTTATTGCAGACTGGTGCAAAATTTAAAGTCTCAATTTCCGAGGTAGTGAGGGAAGTCACTTAAGTTTTTTTAATTACAATTCAGTTATTTGCATGAGAAACTTCACCATGATTTATTTAGTCTGATCAAATATTATTATTATCATTATTATACAATCAATTCACCTTGCATACCCACATTGTTTACATAAAATACATAGTACAACATAATCTACTACACAAATACATTTAACATCACTACACAAGTATATACAATCCAAATTATTATTCATTATTGTTTACCATCAATCATTTCACAATACAGTCCATTTCGAAACCTCTCACTCACATAATTAAATGTTCATGAACAACAACTGTTTAACCAACATCATCGAATAATACTCTGATCTTACGTCTACACAAATCATTTACACTTAAAGATATATTGCTGTTATAATTATAATAATCATCATCATTACTTTTCTCCATTGTATCAATATAGTAATTACAAACCTTATCGCATACCATTATTTCAAAATTCCTGTCGACATTTGTTATGGTCAGTTCCCCCTTATTATTTTCTGTTAAAATCAGGTAAGTTACACTATAATCATCTACTGCTGCTATATCAGTTTCAACACAAGGTAAGTACGCAAGATAATTACCAACTCTCTCTATATCTAGCCTCTCTACTAACTCTTTATACCTTCTACCAACTTTAAACAACTCTATTTCCCCATCAAAATACAACTCTCTCTCTCTCTAAATATCTCTCATCATAACGCCATTTTACCCTTTCTCTACCATCCCATGCAGAGGGCACTAAATCATCACAAAAATTCAGGGAACATATTGAAGACCTCATGTCTTCCAATAATAAGGGACTCTTGCCCTTCAACATCAACAGTGAATACCTTGGTTCACAATAAACCCGGGGAAAATTTACCCCCTGCAACCCCTCTATCTGTAAACTCTCTCTACACTCTCTGTTTAACTCATCAACACTCACTAACATTCCATTATTAAATTCTACTCCCACTAAAACTTCATCAGCATTCTCAATATTCACCACCTTACTCCCTAACACCACATTTTTAATTATCATTTTTCTCACCCCTACTTACCGTATTATATATTAACTGATTGTCTTTATTTTCGTTTAATTTATTGGACTTTTCACCACTTTCTACCCCTACTATACTCTCATAATTATCGTCACTATTAGTTTGAATATTCCAATCACTTATTTCTTTGATTCTATTTTGTATAGTATTGACCGATTCTAATATTTTATCAGTTATTGTTACTACTTTTTCATCAATTTTTTCGATTCTTTCACTCTGTTTGTCACATTTACTATCGATCTTTAATAACAACTGCATAATTGCCGTTAGGTCATCTGTTTTATTTTCATACCGAGTTGAGATGGGTGTTAATTGAACCGTATTTAATTCAACTGATTCGGTAGTGCTAGGTTCACCGATCTGGCTAATTGGGGTTGAGTGAATGCCCATCTCACTCGTAAATGTGTCGTCAGTTAAGCTGACTTCCACGTTCTTATCTGCCATCTCAAAATTTTATTTTATTTTTTATTTTTTCCAAAATACTAACTTATATAACACATACTTATCACCTAACAAGGTGTTCTACTTACCCACACTACACATGATCACAACATAACCTTATACTTGTACGTCTGTTTTTACGTACATAAAAAAAAATTGTTTATTTCATTTCAAACATCCATCCTGTTCCTCAAAACAGGTCCACATTTGCATAAATTTTATTTATGCAAATGGTCCCACCATTCGGGCGCCATTGTTATGTTTTATTAATAACAATAAATTTAATAATGAACTTTGTGTGTTTACAACTCTACACTTTTGGCTAGTGTAGCCACCATGTTGTGTGCTACCAACTTTATAATTTTACTTACCGGGTCCAGGTTTCGAATTGAACGAGCTGAAAACAAGATGGTTGCTTGGAATAACGAACAATTTAGTTTCTAATGTTCAAATCCATCTTACTTTATTAAATTATAAAATCCAATTAAATTTATCTTTTTCAATCAAAATAAAAAACCCTTTATACATTCCTTTCAACCCCATCATTATATAATTACAAATCTTCCTTCTCCCTCTCTTACATTTTTAGTTTCAGTAATATTCAAAAATATAAATAATTCGCTACAACTTAACTTATATAACGAAAACCAGTGCTTGCATTCACACACACACATACACACACACACACACACACACACACCCATACACCCCAAGACTTTAGGATATCTCCATTTTTATTAAAATAGTGAAATTGAAATTTTAAGAGCCCTGGTTGCAATTTTTTGGTTTTACCCTCGTTGGTTACTTAGTTGATATTTGCGTCCAGAAGAACTGTCCCGTACTTTCGGTCATTTCGTACACTTCTTGTGGCTTTCACTATATATTGCCAAAATGGTTATTACATAAAAAAAACTGTTATTCACAGTACTTATGTGTAAATTTTGATTTTGTAGCACATTTTCGAACTGTGGGCGCCCGCGATTTCGTTTCGGAACTTAAACGTGCTGTTCGCATGAGTTGTTATTGCAGACTGGTGCGAAATTTAAAGTCTCAATTTCCGAGGTAGTGAGGGAAGTCACGTGATGGCAAACTTTTGTTTTTACAAGTTTAACGTCAGATTTTGGCGAAGTTATTAATTTGGCTCTACATTCCAGCAGTGAATCATAGCTGGTGTAACAGTACATAATGACCCAGTACAATAATTATGGGTTAAAGGGTATTTTCAATGTTTTATATTGTTTAATCAGTAAAACACAGAAGGGTTAGGTCCATTGTCCCTATATACGGTGGAGCAGAATAAATTCAGCAAGAGTATGACACCAAGGTCGCCGATGGATGTGCTGGAATCGGAAAAGGCCATGGCGGTGTTTGTGACGAAGGACTAAAATGTGCATTGTGATTGGACTATAGCACTGTTCTGTCATAACCGAAAACAATGACGCACTAACTACAATACGTGCAACAAGGCGTTGTCCAGTAAGACAAAGCTGTATGACATAAGAACCACACACACAAGCGCAAATTTACATTTGCCTCGTTCTCATTTCAACGCCGTTCTTCAGAGGAGACACAGCGATGTATCGCTGTGTGAGCCATTTTCTAACAATAGTTTACAACAACTAGATCAAAAAAGTATCAGTAATAGTGGAGCAATGAAAGCTCACTTTGTTTAACAGTATGAATATTAAAATGTAAAATCAGTGCACATATCTCTCCAGTTAAACTCAGCAGAATTAGAGGCGAACACCGGCCATCACCATGGGCGTCACCCACCAGCAACGGATGGACAACACCAAACGATAAGCAGAGAAGTCCCATTTTATCATTTTTTATAGTTTAATGAGCTCATTGATACAGAATCACTAATTAAAAGAATGTACTGGTCTAAAGATGAATGTGTGTGAGAGTGAGCGAGTGAACGTATGGCCATAACCACAGATGCTGAGGGCATTGGTTTGTGTATTAACGAACTAACAATTAATAAATGGTTTTTAAGCTGCAGCAATACAATTTACCCTGATATTAATTTAGCAGACAAAAGAAGTATAGAGAGTGAAATGAGATATAAAAAATAACAGCCATTTTGTTTTTGGGTCATCTTATATGATGTCATTGTTTTGACCGCATGGTCGCATCTGTAATACCTTATAGAGAATTAAATTTTGATGGTTATTTTCAACAATACCGTGTATTCATTTGTGTCATCATCTGTGTCTCAAAATCTCGCTGTAAATGAACCCTGGCACCCCTTAGGTAAAAACACGTTTATAAAAGAAGAATATGAGCCCGGCAACTGATGAAATTGGTAAGTACTTAGAGGTACCAAATTATGGTATTTGTTATACATATTTTATCAGTGTATCAGTAATAGTAATAAATAATAGGTAAGAATATGTTACAAATGGCGCCCGAACAGGGACATTATATAATAATTAATTTATATAAAACAGCCAGATTGAGAAACACAGAAGGTGGTACAAGACGAAACATAACCTAATACAAGAGGTTATGTTGATGAAACAAAGCAACCAGTAATTATATAATTAAAAATTTAATAGTCTTTTAAACAGTTAAATTATGGCAGAAAGAAATGATAGTATGTTATGTGTAAACAATACAGACACAGAATATTATGGTATATTAAGGTTGGATTGACAATGCCAAAATAAGATATAGAAAATAGTGAATAATAGAGAGTCACCCAAACTAGTAAGGATAAAAGGGTTAGAAAAGGAAAATTCATGGTAGGAAGGTAGTATAACTGAAAGGTAAATGATAAATTTGAAATTGTTGTATAGAATCTAATGAATGTTAAATGATTAAAAGTTAATAGAGAATTGTTGATAGTAATGATGTGATAGAGTTTTGGTACAAGTCATGTAAATGTAAATGTAACAATGTTAATATGTAATGTCTAATGTTTTATGATGTTTTATGGTTATTGGTAATGACGATAACAAATGTTAAAAAATAATAGATTTTAAAAGTTGAAAGTCTAAAGTTACAAATGAAGTTGTGCAAAAATATTATAGTAAGATGCCATTTACAAAATAGATGAAATGAATCTAATTTGAGTAACAACATTTGAATAATAAGAGTGTCTGCCATAATAGTCGTAGGTTGAATGTGTAGTAATAATTAGGTGAAGGTATTTTGGGGGTATATTAAAGAATTGTTTATGTATTGTGTTATTTGTAGTTATATGTATAGTTTGTTTTCTTACAAGGAAGAAATTGAGTTTGGTGGTGGTAAAAAATCAATATATTTGGAAGTCTTGTTGTTGTGAGGTTGAAACTTTTGAATTAAAAAACAAACCAATGCCCCAAACACAAACCAATGCGTCTAAAAGGGAACATATCAGTTGTAGATATGGAAATGTACTAGACCACGATTTTAAAATTTTGTATGCAATGTTTCAGAGTTTTGTGGTGTTGTGACCGCAGTCCTGGGCTGGCTGGAGCGTCAGAACAGGAGTGTAGAGTGCCTTATGGCCTTATGGTGTAGGGATCTCTCAGGAGAAGTCCAGTAAGGTCAGAGGGTGCGACCAACATCATGGGACCAAGGGTAAGTGATGATAAATTTTTTTTATAGTAACATTACAGGGGGTTGTGGTGATATATCTAGACTGATCCTTTTAGGAAAGTGTGAATGAGTCAATGAAAGTTTTTGTGTTTCGACACAGAAATTTTCATTGAGGGGGTTTGTAACAGTACATAATGACCCAGTATCATAATTATGGGTATAAAGGTATTTTTCAATGTTTTGTATTGTTTAATCAGTAAAACACAGAATGGTTAGGTCCATTGTCCCTATATACGGTGGAACAACGCAAATTCAGCAAGAGTAAGACACCAAGGTCACCGTAGGACATGCTGGAATCGGAAAAGGCCATGGCGGTGTTTGTGACGAAGGACTAAAATGTGCATTGTGATTGGACTATAGCACTGTTCCGTCATAACCAAAAACAATGACGCACTAACTACAATACGTGCAACGAGGCGTTGTGCAGTAAGACAAAGCTGTATGACGTAAGAACCACACACACAAGCGCAAATTTACATTTGCCTCGTTCTCATTTCAACGCCATTCTTCAGAGGAGACACAGCGATGTATCGCTGTGTGAGCAATTTTCTAACAATAGTTTACAATAACTAGATCAAAAAAGTATCAGTAATAGTGGAGCAATGAATGCTCACTTTGTTTAACAGTATGAATATTAAAATGTAAAATCAGTGCACATATCTCTCCAGTTAAACTCAGCAGAATTAGAGGCGAACACCGGCCATCACCATGGGCGTCACCCACCAGCAACGGATGGACAACACCAAACGATAAGCAGAGAAGTCCCATTTTATCATTTTTTATAGTTTAATGAGCTCATTAATACAGAATCACGAATTAAAAGAATGTACTGGTCTAAAGATGAACGTGTGTGAGAGTGAGCGAGTGAACGTATGGCCATAACCACAGATGCTGAGGGCATTGGTTTGTGTATTAACGAACTAACAATTAATAAATGGTTTTAAGCTGCAGCAATACAATTTACACTGATATTAATTTAGCAGACAAAAGAAGTATAGAGAGTAAAATGAGATATAAAAAATAACTGCCATTTTGTTTTTGGGTCATCTTATATGACGTCATTGTTTTGACCGCATGCTCGCATCTGTAATACCTTATAGAGAATTAAATTTTGATGGTTATTTTCAACAATACCGTGTATTCATTTGTGTCATCATCTGTGTCTCAAAATCTCGCTGTAAATGAACCCTGGCACCCCTTAGGTAAAAACACGTTTATAAAAGAAGAATATGAGCCCGGCAACCGATGAAATTGGTAAGTACTTAGAGGTACCAAATTATGGTATTTGTTATACATACTTTATCAGTGTATGTGTAGTAATAAATAATAAGTAAGAATATGTTACAAATGGCGCCTGAACTGTGGACATTATATAATAATTAATTTATATAAAACAGCCAGATTGAGAAACACAGAAGGTGGTACAAGACGAAACATAACCTAATACAAGAGGTTATGTTGATGAAACAAAGCAACCAGTAATTGTATAATTAAAAATTTAATAGTCATTTAAACAGTTAAATTATGGCAGAAAGAAATGATAGTATGTTATGTGTAAACAATACAGACACAGAATCTATTTTATTAGACAAAATAAGCGCGAATTCTACACCTAGAGCAGTTGAAAATAAGATATCGTTGGAAGATCTGTTTGTATTAATTAAAACACAAAATAGTGTATTAAAAGAAATTGACGAAAAGTTTGATAGCCTTGAGAATGAATTAAAGAAACAAAACAATGTACGAAATGTAAAATTGAGTCGATTAGAGGAGAAATTAGACAAGAGAATTAATGAGATACAGTTAAAAAATAAGAGTAGAGAAATAGACAGATTAGATAGAAACAAAGACAAGGTAAGTAGTAGTGGAAATGACGATAAAATAAATAAAGATAATAGTGTGGATGTTGGCAGTAATAATGAGAGTTTAATGAGAGTAGAGGTTCATGGTGAGGTGACAGTTGTAGATGAGAGTGAAAGTGGGGGTAAGGAGAGTTTAAGTGAGTGTAGTGAGCAGAGGGCAAATTTTCCCAGTGTTATAGTTGGAGTAAAGACTCCAAAATTGTTATTTGAGGAGGAAGGTTCCTCTAGAGTTTATGTGGGAGACGTGTGGTCTCCAAATGATCCCTTAGTTTTTTGTGTTAGTGTACCTGGTGAGGCCAGGAGGTGTTTTTATGAAATAGTAGTGCCCGATGCAAATATAGAGAGAGAGAATGTAGCTTGGTGTGATAGAGAGAGATGTTTTAAAAGTGAGAGATATATCGAGAGAAACAGAGAAGTAGAGATTTTTAAGATATGTAGAGATTATGAAGAGTTTATTGAAAGGTTAGGTGGAGAGAGAATTGATAAATATAATAAAAACTTACCTTGTATTGAAACTAAAGTAGTAGGAGATGAGGTTGATAATAATAATGACTTGATAAAATACCTGATTATGACTAATTACACTAAGGGTGACAGGACAATGATCAATCATGACATGTTAAATGAGTTTGGGGATAATAAGGAACGTTTGAATTGGATAGGTATTTATAATGATAGTATAAGATACCTAATATTAAACAATGTATATAGTTTTAAGGTTCGATTGCTATTTGACGATGGAGGTTGATTATTTTATTGTGTTATGAACATTTAATTATGTGAACAGTGTTTTTTAAGATGGACTGATTATGACTGATTATGGTAAATGATTAATGATTATGTGGATTGTATATTTTTTGTGTATTGATGTCTATGTATTTGTGTATTTTTGCTGTTGTATATTTTATGTATTTTTTATGTAAACATGTACGGTAGAATGTTAAATAATTGATAAGAAATTTAAATGATATTATGAGATTCAGATTCTAATGGTTAATAAATGAAACAGGTAATATATTTGGATATGGAGATGTATTGTTGTTAGTAAGATAAATGATGAATTTTCTAGTGATATATTAAGGTGAAATGTTGTAAAGGTTTGGGGATAGTGATAAATAAGGGCATTGGAGTTAGTTAAATAGAGTAATGGGAGTTAGGAAAAATAAAGTGTTGAGATGCAGATAATATATATAGAGGTGTTAGATATTTTAGGGACACAGTGGTTAGTGATTGTATGTAGAGTTGAGTAATGTGAATGGTGATATTATAGTTGTCGATGGTGATATTTTGTAATAAGGGTATTGGTGTAGGAGTCCGCAACGAGAGATGTTGGGACAGGAAAGGACCGTTGTGTGCCGGAAAGGGTTATCTGAAAGGGTCAGGAACCAATGATGGAAGGAGCATAGATGGGGAATACACACATACTAGTACAAAAAATGAGCGGTGCCAGAGGTTTTAAATGGGATTTGTGAAGGGGGTTATTATAGAGATATTGGTGTCATATTATGTTAATGGTTAGAAGCGGTTAGTAAAAAAGAGGTGAGTAAGGTTAGATTGATAAATGCCAAAATAAGATAGAGAAAATAGTGAATAATAGAGAGTCACCCAAACGAGTAAGGATAAAAGGGTTAGAAAAAGGAAATTCATGGTAGGAAGGTAATTGTAACTGAAAGGTAATTGTAACTGGAAAGGTAAAGGATAAATTTGAAATTGTTATATAGAATCTGATATAAACGAATGTTAAATAATAAAAATTAATAGAGAATTGTTGATAGTAATAATGTTATACAGTTTTGGTACAAGTCATGTAAATATAAAGTGTTTAATGTAAGGTAAATGTAACAATGTTAATATGTAATGTACAATGTTTTATTATGTTTTTATTATGTTGATGGTACAATAGAGTGTGTGGTTAGGAGGTCGTTACAGGGGTAATGACGTTAACAAGTGTCAAAAGATAGTAGATTTTAAGAGTTGAAAGTCTAAAGTTACAAATGAAGTTGTGCAAAAATATTATAGTAAGATGCCATTTACAAAATAGATGAAATGAATCTAATTTGAGTAACAAAATTTAAATAAAAAGAGAGACTGCCATAATAGTCGTAGGTTGAATTTGTAGTAATAATTAGGTGAAGGTACTTTGGGGAATATTAAAGAATTGTTCATGTATTGTGTTATTTGTAGTTGTATACATAGTTTGTTTTCTTACAAGGAAGAAATTGAGTTTGGTGGTGGTAAAAGAATATTCATTTTAGAGTCTTGTTGTTGTTATGCCAATGCCCCAAACACAAACCAATGCGTCTAAAAGGGAACATATCAGTTGTAGATATGGAAATGTACTAGACCACGATTTTTTTGTATGCAATGTTTCAGAGTTTTGTGGTGTTGTGACCGCAGTCCTGGGCTGGCTGGAGCGTCAGAACAGGAGTGTAGAGTGCCTTATGGCCTTATGGTGTAGGGATCTCTCAGGAGAAGTCCAGTAAGGTCAGAGGGTGCGATCAGCATCATTGGACCAAGGGTAAGTGATGATAAATTTTTTTGTAACATTACAGGGGGTTGTGGTGACATATCTAGACTGATCCTTTTAGGAAAGTGTGAATGAGTCAATGAAAGTTTTTGTGTTTCGACACAGAAATTTTCATTGAGGGGGTTTGTAACAGTACATAATGACCCAGTACAATAATTATGGGTTAAAGGGTATTTTCAATGTTTTATATTGTTTAATCAGTAAAACACAGAAGGGTTAGGTCCATTGTCCCTATATACGGTGGAACAACGCAAATTCAGCAAGAGTAAGACACCAAGGTCGCCGATGGACGTGCTGGAATCGGAAAAGGCCATGGCGGTGTTTGTGACGAAGGACTAAAATGTGCATTGTGATTGGACTATAGCACTGTTCCGTCATAACCGAAAACAATGACGCACTAACTACAATACGTGCAACAAGGCGTTGTCCAGTAAGACAAAGCTGTATGACGTAAGAACCACACACACAAGCGCAAATTTACATTTGCCTCGTTCTCATTTCAACGCCATTCTTCAGAGGAGACACAGCGATGTATCGCTGTGTGAGCAATTTTCTAACAATAGTTTACAACAACTAGATCAAAAAAGTATCAGTAATAGTGGAGCAATGAAAGCTCACTTTGTTTAACAGTATGAATATTAAAATGTAAAATCAGTGCACATATCTCTCCAGTTAAACTCAGCAGAATTAGAGGTGAACACCGGCCATCACCATGGGCGTCACCCACCAGCAACGGATGGACAACACCAAACGATAAGCAGAGAAGTCCCATTTTATCATTTTTTATAGTTTAATGAGCTCATTAATACAGAATCACTAATTAAAAGAATGTACTGGTCTAAAGATGAATGTGTGTGGGAGTGAGCGAGTGAACGTATGGCCATAACCACAGATGCTGAGGGCATTGGTTTGTGTATTAACGAACTAACAATTAATAAATGGTTTTTAAGCTGCAGCAATACAATTTACCCTGATATTAATTTTGCAGACAAAAGAAGTATAGAGAGTAAAATGAGATATAAAAAATAACAGCCATTTTGTTTTTGGGTCATCTTATATGACGTAATTGTTTTGACCGCATGCTCGCATCTGTAATACCTTATAGAGAATTAAATTTTGATGGTTATTTTCAACAATACCGTGTATTCATTTGTGTCATCATCTGTGTCTCAAAATCTCACTGTAAATGAACCCTGGCACCCCTTAGGTAAAAACACGTTTATAAAAGAAGAATATGAGCCCGGCAACCGATGAAATTGGTAAGTACTTAGAGGTACCAAATTATGGTATTTGTTATACATATTTTATCAGTGTATCAGTAATAGTAATAAATAATAGGTAAGAATATGTTACACTGGGCTCGTCTCTGATGTAACATGGTCTGACTGCTGACTTACATAACTTGCATGTCATGTGGCTAAAAATAACTCTTCATCTTGTGTCTAGAGCTGACCTTGACACAAATCCACTCGCTTGCTTCCTACGTTGTTATATTCATGAGTAAAATTTGTTTATTATTCCCATAATTATTATTTATACTTTTATGTTTCCCCTTTCCCCAATTTACCCCAGGTAGACACAAACTGTCCCGTTACAATCAAAAATGAAATGTGACATCTGTGAGCATTCCAGTTTGTGACTGAAGCCATAAAAAATATCTAAATCAATTATTTTAGATGCTTTGAAGATAAGAAAGCCTTTCTCAAGCTAAGTATTTGAAAGCATCATATGACCATCGGCACAAAACACCTGTTTCTAGATATAGACAATGTTAAAATGGTAAAATATATAGCAATGGGTGAAAATACTCATACTTGAAAAACTTTGTAAACACAAGGATCATAAAATAATAGAGATTTAACACTATTGAATGTGTTAAATCTTTACCAAACCCACTGTAGGTATAAAATCTTCAACACTGTTTTGTGTCTTTACCACATAATTCTGAACAGTGGCACGTGATATATTCTTTATATTATTATTGATATTAATCATAATTTTAGGTAATGGCAAATATGAATTATGGTGTTTAGTAACAGAAAAATAATTTTTAAAATCAGCATGCCTTTCATTATGTCATCATTAGTAAATGTGTTAAATTACCATAATTTAATATAAATGTTTTTTATTTTGCCTTGTTATAGTTATTTCATTGTAATGCTTGCCTTTAATTTAGCATAATCATGGTAATTTTTTAACAGGAGAAAAGCCACACCCATGTGATGTCTGTGGTAAACCATTCCGAGTTCGTTCTGACATGAAACGTCACAGAAATACTCACACCGGTGAACGTACAGCTCGCAGAACTGTCACTACAAATGAAGCTCAGTCTGAAGCAGAGGAAGAGGCAGCACAGACAACAACAACTGAACCAGAAACAATTATACCCGACCAAACACCATTGAATTTAAATATGCGACATAGTGATTCTGATGATGGTCTTACATATACTAGAGAAGCTTTAGACAGAGAATCAAGCACATTATATGTGTGGATACCTGCACAGCCTGGTACACTGTTAGCAGATGAATAACACTTACTTAAAACCAAAATCAAGTATGAAATAAAAAAGTAACAATTTATTATTTAATGAAATCAATTGTTTTTTTTTAACTACAGATCTAGTAATCTGTAGTTGTGCTGTTATGAATTCAAGTCAAGTTAAATTATTTTTATTTGACATTCCGTTTAAAAATATGTATGGTATTCCAAATACTTTTAACAACTAAAAGTTTATTTGAATATTAAATTTAACAAATGTTAATATGTAGTAATAATAAGGATGTGTGGCTAGTTAGCAGTTTCAAATCGAAAGTTTTTTTAAAAATATTTTTAGATTTAAATAAAACTTGGGAAAAATTACTGATGTATCTCATATATATAACACATGATAGAATGGAGTACTTATCAGTAAGGAGAGCTAAACATTTGTGTGGCACACAGAATATATATTATGTTAGGTACAATGTAAAATAAGTTTTATGTTTATGTTATGTTTCCAAAATTATTTTCTTTGTTTTGTCAAAATATGATTATGGAAGCATTTGTCTTATTTGTTAGTAGACACTGCCTACATTGTTCGTAGTGTCTTCACTTTTTTATTAAACGTTTGATTATCTCAAATTCACTTACTTACGAAAAGAAAATAGAACTAAAAAAATTAGGGCCACCAAAACCCAATTTAGATATCACACAACAAAATTAGAAAACGGACAGGCCAGCATCAAGTAAAAAAACTACACAAGAAAATTTAATAGAAACTGTTACTTACGTGCTGATTGTATATGTGGATGTGAAGTGAGAATGAATTCCTTTTTTTGTTATGTATGTTTGGTGATGAACCTAAACAGTGATTCAGCCAGGACTGAAAATGGAATTAAGGACTTGAAACATTTGGGAGAAAAAATTATAAAACATAAAATTAGTGAAACTCATATGAACAATTGTATTGAATATTCATTTTTAGGAAAAGTCAATATTAGTTGCCAGTTAGAGAGTGCATATAGATTAAAAATTAAACAGCATAATGAAGAAGTCTCTAAGAACAGATACATCCTAAGTAAGTTAATTGACTGTGTAAAGTTTTGTGGAATATTTGAACTAGCTTTAAGGGGACATGATGAAACAAACACATCTGAGAATCCAGGTATTTTTAGGGGCTTAGTAAATTTAATGGCAGGTCTAGATAGCACCTTAAGAGAGCATATCGGAAAAAACAAACAATAGGGTTTTCGTTGGTCTTTCTAAAACAATTCAAAATAAAATTTTGGATTCTACTTATGCAGTGTACATTGGACTAATAAAAAAAGAAATAAATGAAACTGACTACATTTCAATTGAAGCAGATGAAACCACGGATTGTGCCACTCTGTCACAGATGGTGTTAGTTGTGAGGTATGAATTGAATGGAAAATTATATGAGAGATTTATCAGTTTTGTCAGTCCACAAGATCACTCCATTGAAGGTATTAGTAATACTATTTTTGAAGAATTAGC
Source organism: Magicicada septendecula (assembly GCA_034769895.1). Classification (NCBI taxonomy): domain Eukaryota; kingdom Metazoa; phylum Arthropoda; class Insecta; order Hemiptera; family Cicadidae; genus Magicicada; species Magicicada septendecula. The sequence goes on along the minus strand of CM068369.1, from coordinate 168,758,828 downwards.
AAAATTAGAACATGATAAGATGCCTAGTAAAATTATTGCACAAAGTTACGATGGGGCAGCAGTAATGAGTGGAAAACATAACGGTGTTCAAGCAAAAGTTAAAGCCGTGTACAAGAATGCCCAGTATAAACACTGCTATGCCCATCAACTAAACTTAATTATTGAGCGCGCTGCATCACAAAACAAGCAAGTAAAAATATTTTTCTGTAATTTAGATGGCTTTACAACATTTTTTTCAAGATCTTCCAAACGAACTGCCATACTTGATGAAGTAGTAAAGAAACATCTCCCAAAATGTTCTAATACCAGGTAGAATTTTAAATCCCGTTGTGTGGCAACAGTATTTATTCATAAAAATAAGATTTCTGCTGCTCTTGAAAAAATCATAGACGTTGACGAGAGTGACAAGTCCACTGTTCAGAAAGCATTAGGACTGAAAAACACATTAAATAATGATAATTTTAATTTTTGGTTAACATTTTTCAACAAAATTATGCCAGCCTGTGACATTTTGTTTAATCAATTACAGCAAGTAGAAATTGACAGTATTAAAACACACCAGTATGTTGCCTCATTCAAGTAACACATTCAGAATGTCAGAGATTATATTGATTTTGATGCCAGTCTGTCTGCAACAAATGATTTTGGAGAATCATCTCAAAATCCAAGGTCACGTTTTGATGAAAGCAAGAATATTGCAGCTAAAGAAGTTTGTGACATAATAGTTACCAACATAGATGACAGATTTTCATTTTCAGACCATTTAGCAATAGCAGTTTTGTTGCAACCAACCCTGTTTTCTAAACATCAGCTTATCTTTTCAGAAACAAAGATACAAATTGCTGCTAAACAATTTAATTTAAATGAAACTGAATTAAGACATGAACTGGTAGTTCTATACAGCAGGCCCGACTTCACAAAGGCAACTGGCGCATTGGTTCTACTCAATTTTGTATATGAAAACAATCTAGTTACTGTTTTTCCCAAACTGGTAAAACTATTAAAAATTATTTGTACAATCCCTGTGACTACAGCAGAAAGTGAACGATGTTTCTCAACTCTCAAACGGATTAAAACATTTACACATAATATAATGAAAGTGGACAGACTAAGTGCTCTGGGAATGTGTTCAATAGGAAAAAAATGTTAGAAATAACTCCTAACTTCAATGAATTAGTTATTAAACATTTTGCCAAGCAAAAGGAGAGGAGAATGGATTTCGTGGTCAAGCAAATAAACTAATCCAAGGTAGGGAACAAATATATATTTTATTTAGTAATCCATGCATTTAATAATATATAACTTATTAAGTACGTATTTAAGTTTAGGAACGTGAACTGCTTAGGGTTATAAATAATTTCAGTTTCAAACACTGTTTAAATATTGGTAGTTTGCAAGGTAGGTTTTTGATATTAACAATACTTTTAGTATTAAAGCAAAAGGTTCAATTTTACAATTATTTCGTGATAATAGCAATAATTTAGTTTCTACTGGTGACTTTTGTTACATATGGATCCAAAAAAATTTTGCCCCCCCCCCTAGTCAAAAACGTTACCAGCCGCCACTGGTCGGATATCATTTTTGTCTAATAAAAACTAATTTTTTTGAGAAATTTTATCATAATTTAGCATGCACGTTTACAGTGGTGTCCATGTAACTTGTGTAAATAGACAAATTAACCTTTCTCAATCCGTACACCAAACGTGAGTAGGTACACACCTACCGGTACCGACATATATACAGTGTAAATAATATTTTATTTTTAACCGATAACAACCTCCTACAAGCGATATTTTAAGATCTGATGATGAAGCATATGCTTTGAAATGCGTCATCAATATAAAAAAGAGGTCCCAAGGCAGATTGAAAAGGTTAGTTTGTTACCTTAGTTGTTATTTCAATGCAGAGAATTAGTTAACTGGCCTCATAACTTAAAGATATCTACATTTTCTTTCAAATTAATGGTACTGTTGGATAGAAATTACATTAAATAACAGTAATGAAAGTATAGGTTAGTAAAATTAATTTATTTTTAAAACATTTGTATAGCATGATAAAGAAGCTCAATAACTACATTTACTCTTGTTTCTATTAAATATTTTCTCTATTTATAGAAGACTCAAAGACTGCAAAAATTACTATGAAATCTCCTTATTTCAGATCACTCTGTAGTGGCAGTGCTGGCTCCTTTGCATTCCTATATTAAAGCAGTGTATTTCACTTCATTTAATCTATTGTGGTAGAAACCAGTGATCAAAAGGAATCAAAAGGAATTTAAAGCTTAGCTTTAACTGTATGATTCGTGATTATTTGTACTGTGTTTTTGTGTTCACTTGTTGCCTGTTCATCTGAAATCGGCATTTTTTGTTAACTTACACTTACTTTGCCTTCCAAGAGCTTGAATAAAGAAATGCAAGTTAGGTTGTGTTTGTACTGTAGTGTGAATATAATGTTATGCAAAAGGGTTTCTTTACACCAGTCCTACTGCCTACACCAGTCCTATTTGCCTGCTGTATTTTTAGTGATTTCAGTGTTACTGTTTACAGTTATTTTTTTTATATTATAATATAATTATTATTTTTTTATAAATGTACAGAACAAAAAATGTTGTATTTAGATTAAAGTTAAGGTAATTCATAAGTTAGAAAGAGTTGTTACACAAGTTGATATTTACAAAAATTTTAGTTGTTACTTACATTCTATATGTATATTGATAAATATTTAAATACATACAATAAAATATATTTTATTTTCATACCTCGTGGTTACCATACTTCCGGTTGCCATGTGTCTCTATCGCCAACATTAGTTATTTTATTCACACCTAAGGGTTCCAAAGTGTCGTTGAACGAGATGCAGAAACAGTCGGGTTTATTGAAATAAAGATTCGTACCCATGGATTTATGATAAAACACTATTTTAATATTTTCTGTATATTTTGAATTACGTTACAAAAGGCTCAACTCAAAATGGAGTCATACTTAACAAAATGGCGGCTTTGCAATTCCGCTATTCATCATTAATTATTTTCATTGTTTCTCTGCGTTATGTAATTGAACATAACAAAAACAAAACATTTTATACTGCAGTTGTTGATTTTAATTACTCATTTAGTTTCATATACCCCTTTTTCAACACATAAACCAATATCTAGATTGATTACTGCCGGCATTCTCTTTCACTCTCTCTCTCACATACTTTCGCTACATATTTTATTTTGATACATTTAATTTTGATTGTTATACTTCGAGCTCGATTTTTTTATAATTGGATATTAATATGAATTCTGACTTCCCTGAAATGTTGTAAAGTTGCGGCTCAGACGTTCTTCATGGTAGGGCCGGTGTTTGGTGTACTTAGTTGGTCGTTGTACTCTCTAGCTTTCGTCTGTCCTTTGCACTGAATTTACATGATGGTTATAATTACTTGTTAACACTATTTATGTGTAGTTACATTTTGTGGATTCAAATAAAACACTTTAGCTGACAATTTCAGGCCAGCGAAATTTTAACGTGTTGTCACCATGACGATGTTCTGCAGACTGGGCAGACATATTGTTGTATTGTCGACAGGTGGTGGGGATTAACTGTTATTAATCCTTTGTCTAAGATAGATGACGGTATTGTTCCACGTCATCATTATTACATGTGTCATATTTTGTTATGACACTTCAGCTTTGTCGATCAGTGCAACCATCGAGTGCGTTTCATTTCGCACGTAAGCTCTTGGCCTTGAGACGAATCATACAGATGAAACTGCGTTGTTTATTTAGACATGGGGGAAGTTGACCTAACTCTCTTTTACACATGAAAATACAATAAAAATACCGTATAATATGTTTTAGTACCATAATTTCTTACGACGGACGTTTGTACCGTCACAAAACCCCCTCAATGAGAGGTTTTATGCCAATGCATAAAAACTCTCATTGACTCATTCATACGTTCTAAAGGGATCAGCCCAGATATGTCGCCACAACCCCCTGTAGTGTTTACATAGAAAAATTTTAATCACTTACCCTTGGTCCAATGATGATGATCGTACCTGCCTGACCTTACTGGACTTCTCTCTCGAGATCCCAACACCATAAGGCCATTAGGCACTTAACGCTCCTGCTCTGATGTGTAGGCCAGCTCAGGACCACCGTCACAACACCATCTAACTCTGAAACATTGAATACAAAATTTAAAATAGTGGCCTTATCCGCAACTGATATGTCTCCCCTTAGTTACATTGGTTTATGTTCCTAGACATGGGTTCTCTTAATTAGTAGATTTTCAAATAACAAAAAAGAACAAGATTGAGGACAGAAAAATCCATTTCCACTTTTGACATTCCTATGTTTGTCAAAACTTTCTGACTCCAGTCAATATTAACTTATTTCCCTCACCACAAGAAAACGTATCCTTATCCTAAACATAACACATAAAACAAAGCTTTAATCCCTAAATGCAACAACAACAACTATTTGTCTTTATCATATAAAATCAAAATATACTATTATGCCAAACACTTCAAATATTCTAAACTTTCTTTACTCAGCTTTCCTGATACTCATATTTCTTTGCAACAGAATCAGAACGATATTTGTATGTTCAATATCAATATCAATATTATTTCTCTTTAATACTTGAACTTAGTTACCGTTGCTACCAATAACAATAAAACATAGTAAAACATTGAACATCAAACATTAACATTGTTACATTTACATTACACAATTCACATTTAAATAACTTGTATCGAACTTTATAACATTATCATTATCAACTCTCTATTCAACTTTTAATTAGTTAATATTTATTGTATCATTAGATTCTATAAAAATTTCAAATTTATTATTAACCTTCCTGTTACATCACCTTTCTACTATGAATTTTCTTTTTCTAACCTTTTCATCAATACTTATCTAGTTTGGGTGACTCTATTATTCACTATTATCTCTATCTTATTTTGGCCTTTATCTATCTAACCTTACTCACCTTTCTTTCCTACTAACAACCACTACTAACAACCATTAACATATTATGACACCAATCTCTCAATAATAACAACCCCCCTCAACATTAATTCTCTATATACCGTTCACTTCTTTAAGTGAAATTTCTATTATCTCTTTGTACTAAGATGTGTGTTCCCAACCTGGCAATATACACGTTCATAACCTTTTGCCCTCCACCAAATATTGGCAAACACTCTTACCCTTCTCTAATTACGGGAACTGCCACAACGCCGCACGTTGATCACTCTTTACACCACTATCCTTACCACAAAATATAACCATCAACTATTATATTTACCATTCACCTTACTCACCTTCTCTACATATAATCACTAACTACTGTGTCCCTAAAATATCTAATACCCTCTTTGTGTATTATCTGTATCTCAACTTCTTATTCTCTCCAACTCCCAATAAAATTAATTCTGACTAATTCAAATGCCTTTATTTTAATAATTATCACCAGGCTATATCCCTTTTTAACACTTTACCTTACTGTGATCATTGACAATTGCATTAGAAAATTCATCCCTCACCTACTAATAACAATACATCTCAATATCCAAATATATTACATGTTTAATCATTTATTATTCATTAGAATCTAAATCTCATAATATCATTTAAATTCACTATCACAATTAATTATTCTTCAATTATTTATTTACTTTGAAACATGTTATAATTATTATTAAATCAATTAACTATACCTTCCTGTTACGTGCATGGTTTACAAAAAAAATACATATAATACACAACATCAAGAAAACACAAATACATTGACATCAACACACAAAAATATACAATCCAAATTATCATTTAATCCTTTACCATAAATCAGTTCATAAACAGTCCATCTGGAAGTACACTATCACATAATTAAATGTTCATAACACAATAACATAATTATCCTCCATCATCAAACAATAATCTTATCTTAGGTCTATACAACTTATTTTTTCCTGTAAACATTATATTACCATCATTAATATAATACTTATTTACATTCTTATATTCTTTTACAAAACCATAATTAATAGGGTTATTCCCTATCAATTTATCATACAACTTGTCACGATCGGTTATCGTCCTATCACCTTCAGTATAATTAGTCACAATCCAGTAAGTTACAAAGTCATCATTTTCATCATCTCCTACTACTGCTATATCAGCTTCCACACAAGGTAAGTATTTACTATAATTATCAACCATCTATACTCCTAACCTTTCCATAAACTCTTCATACTTTCTACTTATCTTAAAAATCTCTATTTCTCTCTTTCTCTCATAATACCTCTCACTATACCTCTCTCTCTCAATATCTCTCTCTCTATCACACCAGGCTACATTCTCTCTCTATATATTTGCATAGGGCACTACTACTTCATAAAAACACCTCCTGGCTTCACCAGGTACATCAACACAAAAAACTAAGGGATCATTTGGAGACCACATGTCTCCCACATAAATTCTAGAGGAACCTTCGTCCTCAAACAACATTTTTGGAGTCTTTACTCCACTCATATCACTGGGAAAATTTGCCCTCTGCCCACCATACTCACTTAAACTCTCCTTACCCCCTCTTTCATTCTCATCAACAACTATCTCCTCACCATTAACCTGTACTCTCATTAAAATCTCATTATCACTACCAACATCCACACTATTATCCCCTATTACCATATTTTTATTTATTTTATCATAATTCTTACCACTACTTACCTTGTTATCTTTGTTTATATCTAATTTGTCTATTTCCCTCTTATTTTCTAACTCTATTTCATCTAAACGTGTCTCTATTTCACTTATTCTTTTATCAATATGACAATTTTGTCTTTGTATTTCATTTTTCATCTCATTGAACTTTTCATCAAACTTTACATTTAACTCATACTTTGACTTTTCATTAATTGAAACAAGTCATCTACTGATACTTTATTACCGACAGGTGTTGAGTTTGCAGTGACTCCATTCATAATTACAGATTCTGTTCCTGTATCATTTAGCTTCATGCTTTCATTTACATTAAGGTTAATACTTTCACTATCGTTTGCCATTTTAGAGAAAGAAGACAATTTTTCTGTTATTTTGTATTTACTTACCTTAATAACAACATAACCTAACTCTTGTACTGTTATGTTTACGTGTTATGTTATCCTATTTCGCTACCCGTCTGCTTCCGCACTCTGGTTCATTTATATAAAATAATTTATTATATAAAGTCCCTGTTTCAGGCTGCCATTGTTACTTATATTTCTTTATATGTATATTGATAAATATTTATAAATACATACAACAAAATATATTTTATTTGCATACCTCATGGTTACAATACTTCCGGTTGCCACGTGTCTCTATCGCCAACGTTAGTTATTTTATTCACACCTAAGGGTTCCAAAGTGTCGTTGAACGAGATGCAGAAACAGTCAGGTTTATTGAAATAAAGATTCGTACCCATGGATTTATGATAAAACACTAGTTTAATATTTTCTGTATATTTTGAATTACGTTACAAAAGGCTCAACTCAAAATGGAGTCATACTTAACAAAATGGCGGCTTTGCAATTCCGCTATTCATCATTAATTATTTTCATTGTTTCTCTGCATTATGTAATTGAACATAACAAAAACAAAACATTTTATACTGCAGTTGTGATTTTAATTACTCATTTAGTTTCATATACCCCTTTTTCAACACATAAACCAATGTCTAGATTGATTACTGCCGGCATTCTCTTTCACTCTCTCTCTCACATACTTTCGCTACATATTTTATTTTGATACATTTAATTTTGATTGTTATACTTTCGAGCTCGATTTTTTTATAATTGGATATTAATATGAATTCTGACTTCCCTGAAATGTTGTAAAGTTGCGGCTCAGACGTTCTTCATGGTAGGGCCGGTGTTTGGTGTACTTAGTTGGTCGTTGTACTCTCTAGCTTTCGTCTGTCCTTTGCACTGAATTTACATGATGGTTATAATTACTTGTTAACACTATTTATGTGTAGTTACATTTTGTGGATTCAAATAAAACACTTTAGCTGACAATTTCAGGCCAGCGAAATTTTAACGTGTTGTCACCATGACGATGTTCTGCAGACTGGGCAGACATATTGTTGTATTGTCGACAGGTGGTGGGGATTAACTGTTATTAATCCTTTGTCTAAGATAGATGACGGTATTGTTCCACGTCATCATTATTACATGTGTCATATTTTGTTATGACACTTCAGCTTTGTCGATCAGTGCAACCATCGAGTGCGTTTCATTTCGCACGTAAGCTCTTGGCCTTGAGACGAATCATACAGATGAAACTGCGTTGTTTATTTAGACATGGGGGAAGTTGACCTAACTCTCTTTTACACATGAAAATACAATAAAAATACCGTATAATATGTTTTAGTACCATAATTTCTTACGACGGACGTTTGTACCGTCACATAGTTTATACTAATTTGTCTTGTAACTTTATAATTCTATTTGATAATAAATGAATTAATTATACACTTCCACCTACCTTAAATTCTTATATTTGTTGGCCAGATCTCTAGTGGTGAACTAACTCCGTTCGTACGACGAACTGATCAGTGCAGCAAAGGAAATGAGGTGTTTGTAAATAACTTGTTTAACAAGTTATATAATATAGTAGATAACATTTTATTTACTATTAAAGTGACATTTATATTCAAACTTCTTTCTGTTCATGAAATATCAAAAAATATTAACCCTTTCACATTATTATCTTTGACATATGAATGAAATACATCATTATCATTTTTAACATATGAAATACATCAAAACTTTTTAACTATCTAACATCTATTATTCTAAAAGAACCAATACCTTTATTTTTTATTTATTTATATACGCACACAACTCACATACAAAATTATTCGAGATCTCGTTTATTTTCTTTTTAGTCTATGCCCATTTATAAAAAAAATTGTTGCGTATTCAAAACTTACGTGGTCCAACACCGTTGCGTCACGAGTGTTCACGCACTTTCACTAAATATCGTTAAATTTTGTTCGTGTTTCTTGTCTTATTAATTCCGAATTTACTCTTTGATCACATTTGACGAAATTTATGACATTTTATTAAAAATAGACTCGATTCTTTATAAGTCGAGTCTAATACCTCCGGCCGGAGTGATGTCTGGGCTAACAGTGCGAACAAGACTCCCCACTATACCTTGTTAATGAATGGGAAGGCACTGCTGTCACACTGCAACTTTTTCGTTACCGTACACGGAAGTATGGACTGTCCATGTGCCAAATTAACCAGTTACGTTGGGCGGTGACGATATTAGAGGCTTAGGTGGGTGGAGCCTCTTCATTGATTTCCTCCATCTCCAAAGCACATGGCAAGAAAATCTTTCTGCTTAGCCATTTTTGTTGCGTCGGTTCCAACTGTTGTGCGTAGAAGCTGCACCCGGGCTCGTGTATGCACTCACCGTACGTGACAGTTATTCAGTTCATGACCAAGTATTGCATTCTCCGACTACACCCAGCCCAAAAAGTTATGTTACCGTTCATTGTTCGAATCCAACGCTATTTCATATGGGACTTGCAATGATGATACTAAAGAAATTTAAATAAATTTAATAAAAAATAAAAGCCCCCATTTTGACACATTACAGTACCCCCCCCCCCCAATGAGAGGTTTTATGCCCAAGAGCATAAAAACTCTCATTGCCTAACCTAAAGGGATCAGTGCGGATGTGGAGCCATAACCCCCCTTTAATCCTTTATCACAAACACTATGGGTTTAACTACCACCTAGTCAAGTGGCTGCGGAAACATCTATCTGACTTTGCTGGACTTTCTTCGAGAGAATCCCAACACCACAAAGTCAAACAGACCCAAGACTTCGCTGCTCCGATACGTCGGTCAGAACAGGTAAACCCCACAGTATCACTTGGCTTTTAAACATTCAGTAAAAATATGTAATAACTGTCCTTTCATTCTTCCACATCCTCCACTGATGCGTTTCCCTTTAATTGTAAATAATTGTATTGGTTCGCTGAAAGCAAAGCATTGGTTCTTGTTTATACTTAATCATACATATTGTTATAGGACGAGTACATGTGTCTCGTTCGAGTCATGCAATGTAAGCCAATTTGTGAATAAGAACGGGTATGTCTCTCTGTCTCTCCTCTCTTTGATTGTGTTAATATAATTCAATTTCTGAGATATCTGGAGTTGTGGGATATAGTAATCTCGTTAACTAAGATTAACTTATCTCTCTAATTAAAATACCAGTGTTAGTGTGTCTGTAACTTAAATAAGGAGTGTTTTATTCTAAAATCTCGCTCAGCCCTAGTATACCTTGCAGAGAATTATTGAAATTTCGTATTTAATGCTATTCTCTTTGGTGTCGGAGAATTCCGCAACAAGCGCTGCAGTTCCGGAACAACGAAATTTATAGGTTAATTCACCGTTTATGGCAACCAATTATTATACACTTAGTCTGTTACTTTTTATTCCCAACTCATTAAATAATACCCCAAATAATAAGATCCTGAAATTATACAAGGTTTCTTTATTAATTCACTCTGTTAACATTAAATAGGATTGATTCTAACTGGCATACGAAAGGCTATATGTTGCGTGAATCGATTATTGTTCGGTCCAATATTTTATTTTAGATTCAGTTATATATTTTGTTTTTTATAATTAATTTAATTCAGGGTGTGAAGGTTCTTGTAACTGTGGGGAAGATTAAAAATACATAGATAAGAATGCAAGATATTACAAATTTGAAGTGTTGTGTTGTTTAATATGATTTATACAATTGTAATTTACCAGACTTAGAACGAAGCAACTCTGGCAGGCAGTTGGTTATTAACCTCGTGTCGCTCAGAATGGATATGATTTTCTTTATTCTTTTCTTCAGTTCAATAAAGTGGAATCCTTGTCCTGGTTAACTCGGTAATACAGCTCCCTTGGTTTATTTACGGCCATACTGGTGGTTGTTCTTCTGCAAATTCTGGATCCAAATACGTTTCTTCTATCGTATGAAGTAACTAGTGATGTTCCATGTATTTAAAAGGTTAGGATTTTCAATGTGGTGTGTAGTATTAGTTCGTTACACAGTTGATTCTTTATATTGGATTAATATTTCATTAATTCTTTTTCTGATATTGGACAATCCAAGTCCTTCCTTGTGGAACTCAATTATTTATTATTATGAGACGATACTATTATATAATTTGGTTAAATTTTGCTGGCATAATTCAAGACTATCATTATTAAAATATTGTGGTTTGTAAATGTATCGAAATAATTTAGAATAGTTGAATTACATTAACCATTTCTTTTGGTTTTTAATCTCATCACATTCAGATCATAAATTGCAATAGTCAAAATCAACAACTTAAATTCATTTCTGTTGTCCCTAGCAACAAATTTATTTTTATTCTTTTTCAATGTTTTGTATATAGTGATTATTTCATATATTTTTCTTTCATTCCTTATTAAACTTCCATTATATCGGAATATAACTTTATTTATAGTTTGTTTACTAATTTCTACATATATTGTAACAATAAATAACGTCCGCCTGGTTTAAGCCCCGCGATGGAAGCCAATATGTAACAATTAATAGGGGTCGTACCTGTTAAAATGTCTCACACTTGTTTATATGGTGTATTAGTGTGATTGTAGTGCGTTTGCCTCACACTGGTTGTTACATAAATCGACGTCACTACTGGAGTCCGTAGCGTTGTCAATGCCCCAGTACAACCTACCTGTTACTTCATAGGGATTGTTATTCCCGGGTGGCGCCAAATTGTTTTTGTTAAAACAATTAAAACATTTAATTTTTAAAGTAATATGTAGTATTAGCATGGACAGCTGTGGCGTTCGAATTATTCCCGCTGCTACACAGGTTGTCGACTCGGCCACTCGTAACAAGCGCTAGTTGGCTGATACTTACTACTTCGCTAACACACATATATTTTACAAAAATAAATCCTATGAAATAACAAGAGAATATTGTGTTGTACTGTATCTTTTAATACAAATTTAATTATTAATAAATATGACAATTGAATCATAAACAGATTATAATATTATGCCCCGGCTTAGAGCTTGAAACACTAAATATATCAAGTTGGCAAAATTGGTTTCAAAACATTATCGTTCATTTACCTTTTAACAAAATTACTATGTTTTTAAAACCTGGAGTTCTTTTGATCATGAAAATAGACATAAACGTTGATTACATGAAAAGAAAGTACACTATTATACCTTATAGGTACTTAGGATTTATAATGTGTTTGTACAATTTGTTCCGTAGTGTCGTATTTCTGTTACAGTAATTATGTTTACAAATAAGGTTATCTTTATAAATGGTTTTTAATACAAGTAAATTATGCCTTTACCTTTGAAAGAAAATACTACTTTTAAATAGTGAGAAATTTTATCATTTGAAAATAATTTAAGTGATTTGGGGTTTTAGGAGTAAGAAATTATTCGGTACTTATCAGTTCGTCTCACGTTGGAGGGTCATCATGGGTAGGCGTGTATTTTTCGAATTTGGGCTGGTTGTAGGCTTCCAGCGTCTTCTTCAAACTGGTCTGGGTTTTTTCTTTAATTAGTTTGTTCAATTTCGTTCCTGGTCATCATTAATTCTGTACAGATCGACGTCTCTTCACATGGGATCATTTGAATTCACTAGTTGACTTGTTATAACTATTTAAATTAAAGTTTTAGTTTGTCCAATTTCTTGTGTGGCGTACCCACGCTTCGTTTCTTCAGCGTCTGTATAATTTAACGGAAAAATAAGCCTCAAAAGACTCGTTGTCATAGTAACTAATAATTCCATGCTTGTTTCATTACTCTTTACTTACATTGTTAGAGATATTTGAATTTTTATTCAAATTTATTAAGTATTTTCCCAATGATTTTATTCCCTTATAATTCCTTTGGGATAATAAATGACATCACTATTATTTTTCTTTCCTTTCAAAGTTTACAATGATACCTCATAAGGTCATATTTTGTTACACTTTAACTATAGTCTAATTAGTCGACATTTAAAAAATAACATATCTTTCTTGAATTAAATTATTACAATAATATTTCTGTGTAGAAATAACTGATATACAATCATTGTCCATTCACTGTTCTTAGATTAGTAAGATTTTATGTGAAATTGATACAATTTGCATTTAAAATGTTCTTGGCAGTTAACTGTTTTTCTAGTTACAAACAGCCATGATTGTTTTCTAGTGTGTTTCCCTTTTAAATTACATTCTGAATTCAGCCTGATGGGCTTCACTTATTTGTTTGTGTTTTAATTATTATTCAACATAAATTTTCATTACTTTTCATTTAAAATATAATAGTTAGGTTTATGGACTGTAAGTCCCTTTTCAGTCATATTCCTTCTTTAACATTGAATCAACTATTCTTTATAAATCACAAATTATTCTTAGTACTAACATTGATTTCTATCTTGTCTTATAAAGTATGGTGATAAACATTGTCACTTTCTCTAATATTATTAAGGTTGATTCCCCTTTCAACATGGGGTGTTGTATTCTTTATAAATGTAATCTTTAATAACAAACTTTACTTCTATCCTATCATGCCATGTTAACACAAGTTATGGTACTGGGCTTTCTCCCTGATATGTCACATGCTTTCCTTATATTAATTTTAAATACTATTTTTAATTACTTCTAGGTATACAATTAATTATAATTCCACTCTAATCATTGGTGGTTTATCAATGTTTTAAAGAGTGTCTATTTCCTTAGCATTCTAATTTGAATGTTTCACCTTCACTATTTTATAGGGCACTAACACTTCACTAAAACACTTCACTTTGGTTCACTGTTTTGTAATTAGTGTTATTTAATGGGTAACCCCTATACTTTTTCCTACCATTTCTCACTATTTTGTTCTAGTATTATGTTTGCTATAAACAGTATTAGGCTAGTTGTGTTTTGGTTGAATCTAACCTTTCTGACAGGGTTAATGTACTCTTCCTATACTACTTTGCTTTATAATTGTATTGTCTTACAAATGGTTACATATGTAAACTCAATAATAATAATAACATTGGTTTCATTAATTTATAATTATTTAAGGTTTATTGACCGTATTCTATCCTTAACATACAATCTTTCCCTTTTATATATGTGTGTTAGTTTCCCCTTGGGTTTTATCTTCATTCTTCCTCTTCTTCTTCTTCTTCAATAATCTTCATCTTCTTTCTTCATCTTGGTTTGGTCCTCCTTTAGTTCTATGTCCATCATTGTTTTGTCACTCACATTTTCTTAAGTATGCTTGGGTTGTCGGCTTAATCATGTCAAAATATTTACATTTTAATAAGTATGTTACGTGGTTCCCTTCTTTATGTTTATGTTTTTTGGCTCAATCACTTGGGTTGGGTAGTATCGTTGTACGTCATGTCAAAGTATTTACATTTTAATCATTTTTTACACATTTTATTTCATATGAAGTAATTTTATATCAAGAATTATCTTTTTTATCACTGGTACGAGATTTGGCTTAATTGTATCGTTACATAATGCCTCTCCTCTAAAATTGATCATTTTAATAAAATACTAGCATAGTGTTTTATGAAATTATCAGTTATAGATAACTTTTTTCCTTCTCTTCCTTGTTTGTTTCTCCATTCTCCATTTCTCTTCTTACTTAATTCACTCCATTTTGTTTGGATCTGTTTTTATTTATTTCCATTGGTGCATATTCCCTCATACACAAATTTTTTCCCTAACTTTATATAGTAGCTGGTTTCTCCCATTACTACTCATTTTTCTGAGACTAGAGGCACATCTTCTCTACTCAGTTCACATAGATTGCTGGACTTTTCAACAGTCAATCTTAAATCTTTGTCAACTTGTGACTTAATAATAATAATAATATAATAATATAATTGGGATTGTCCACCTTGTGGTTTGTCTTTAGATCACTTTATCATTACTACTCATTCTTCCTTCCGCTATACCTTAACTATACACTATCATCTACTCATATACTATATTGAGAAATTTTATCTTTACTCACATGTTAATTTCATCATATCTCACTTTTCATTATTTTGTTTTCAATGCTCGATGTGATCATTTTAATTGTCTTAGACATTTTTTTTTTCTTAGTCATTTAGCAGGATTCTGCTTTAGCCATATTTGTATATTTGTTTTATATACAATTTCTCTCTCTCTCCTTGTACCAGGTATAGTTTTATTTATTTTTTCTGATAATACTTTCGGTTCAGTATAATTTCAAGTATTTCTCTCAGTAATTTGAACTTGATTTTATTTTTGTTTATTTTACTCTGTATTCAACATCATTTTTGATAATTCTTTGGTAAGTTAATGGTCTTACCTTAAAGGAATGTTTGTAGCGTATTCCTTTTTAGCTATTTTTTGTTTTTAATTATAATTGTAAGTTTGTGCTTCTTACATTTTATTACATAGGAATGTGTGTAACTTATTCCTGATTATCTCACTTTTTACTTCATACTTCATATTTCAATTTTTTGTTATATTTTAAACTGATTTAAATTGAAAGGAATTTGTGTAACTGTTTCCTTTGTTTTTTTTTTTCATTAAAACTTTTTATTGTTCCGCATACATCATCTAAATATTTGAGTAAGCTGCTCTTACAATCTCTTTTAGAATTTTGAAATTTGTTTCATTTCACAATGGCTTTATTCTTCCTCGTAAAACTTTTTTATTGAAGTTTGATTGTAAACTCCCTTGATTTTCTTTGTATTGATATTACTGATTTGGTAAGTATTATTACCATTGTCTCTTGTGATGACATACGGTCTATTATGATATACACAATTGTTTATTCATATTGCTATACACAGGACCTTGTTATTTATATTCTTGATAAGTTGACTTCTCCTTTTCTTTCCATTATTATTTCCTTCTCTTTTTCGACTCTTTGTTGTTATGCACCTCTACTCCTTCAAGTGCTTGATAGATACACTTATTCTGGATGATATTTTGTTCATGTCATCACCACCTTACCACATGTTGGGGCCATACCCTCTCTCCAAAACTTAAATCATCTTCTCTATTACCTCCATTCCTGTGGTTATCAGGTGGTTCTTGGCTGGGTTCGGCCCTTATGGTGTTTACTTGAGCTATCCGGGGTCCTTCGTCATTACTTGTTGTATCATACCGTATTGAAAAACCCGGATTCTCATGAACTGTTACCCAATTTCCGCTATTATTTTGGTTGGTATTGGGTTCCTGGCGGTGGTTATCTTCATTGCGAGGTGGTTCATCATTCCTATCCTCTGCTGGTGGGTTATTATTATTATTTGAGACTGGATAATAACAGTTAGGACGATAGTTCTGGCCATATCTCCTTTGGTTATTCTGTTTTTGTCCACGGATGAAGTTTACTCGACGTCTGTCGTCATTTCTATACTGATTACCCCCGGGTCCCCGGTTGTACTGGTCATTGGGATGATACCGGTTGCCGTAGTAATTATGGTCATTGGGGTGACCGTTGGTACGTCGTTCAGGTCCATTTCCTCGGTAATTATCATTCTGTCGGGAATTATTATTTGGGCTGTTTCTATTATTGTTTGGACTTCCTGGGTGCTGGTTCTGTTGTCCTCGGTTACCAGGCTGGTTATTTGGATGGCGATGCTGATCGTTTCCATTGAATGTTGGTTCTGCATTATTATTGTTGTTATTCCGGCCCCAGTTATTTCGATTATTGTTTTGTGGATAATTGTTTGGTCCCTGGAAATTAGGTGTATTATTGTGTTCATTCCACTTATTGTACCTTGGGTTAGTGATCCTATTTCTTCGATATTGGTTATCATTCTCCATGTCCTCTAGCAAACTAACCATTCCTTGGATTGTTTTAATTTGGCCTTGTCGCCTGGCCTTCTGGATGGCCTCTTCGTAATGGTAACCCAGTTGTATCACCAACGACTCTTCCGGTATCCTGGGTTCCAAATTTCTGGCTATACATACCTTTCCCAGAAAGTACGATGTTAATGTGTGTCCTCCTTGTGTCTCGTACCTTCCGTTACTAATGTCATTGCGGACCACATTCTGTGTTGATTCGGACCAATACTTCTCCCTGAACTGTTTTTTGAATTCTTGAGTATCGTTTATCTCAGGTCTTGTGGCCGTCCACCAATTGTCATGGGTGTCACGAAACATCTCGTCGATCATACTCCTCACACTAGACCATCTGGTTTCTCGGTTCTTCTCTATCAGCTCTTCTACCCGTTTGAGGAATTCTATCGGGTTTCTCCTGTAGCTACGAAAATTAATCATTTCTCTGTTCTCACTGGTTATGAACTGTGTGTGATTACATGGTTTTTCTCTTAATGCATCTAATTCTTCCTGCATCTGTTTCTCTCGCATGCTGATTCCCTGGATTTTTTCTCGGTTTTCTCGGGTCAGTCCGTCGATTTTGTCTATGACGGTATACACCTTCTCTACCCGATTGTTTACATCCAGTTGTAGCTCTTGGTGCCTCTCCTCCATTTCCTTGACCACCTCCTGTTTCTTCTTCTGGCATCTTTCGTTAAAGGCTTGGTAGAATTCGGTCACTCTCAACTTATTTTCTTCTTCGACATCGATGATTTTGTAATTCATTTCTTCTCGTACTTGTAACAAGGCTTCATTTGTCTCCGCTACCGATTGCTTGGTTTCCTCTCGACACTCGGCCAATTGTTGCTCCCATTCCTCCTTGGTTTTCTCCCTTGCTTCCTCTATCTTCTGTTGGAGAATATCATGATTATTTTCCATCTTTTGATTTACTATCTCTAGATCCTTCTTGATCTGTTTCTTCAACTCTTCACTCTTCTTCTCCAATGCCTCCTGACTTCTCTTCAAGTCTTCATGGTTGCTCTCTATCTTGTCATTCAGGAACTCTATACTCTCCTTCATTTGCATCTTCAATTCTTCAACGTTTTGGTCCAGTTTTTCCAGTTTCTCCAGTTTTTTATTCATTTGTCCAAAATGTTCCGTCATCATTTTCATCAAACTATCTAGTTTCGTTTCTTCTGTTGGTTTGACTGGTTGTTGGTTTACCGTGACTTCTGCTTCTATTTCCGGTTCAGGTTCAGGTTCAGGTGGATTTGGATTTTCCACTTGGTCCTCCTGTGGGTTTTCTTCTGACAATTCTCCAGTCGTTTCTTCCATTTCTACTTCTTCAATTTCCTCCACTTCTTCTGGGTTTCCTTCTTGGTTTGGTGTTTCCTTCCCTTTGCGTCTCGTAACCATCCCGTGTCTATTCATGATCGCCGCTAGTTATTTTTACCAGCCACACGTTGTTGGTCGCCAATATGTAACAATTAATTGAGGTCGTACCTGTTAAAATGTCTCACACTTGTTTATATGGTGTATTAGTGTGATTGTAGTGTGTTTGCCTCACACTGGTTGTTACATAAATCGACGTCACTACTGGAGTCCGTAGCGTTGTCAATGCCCCAGTACAACCTACCTGTTACTTCATAGGGATTGTTATTCCCGGGTGGCGCCAAATTGTTTTTGTTAAAACAATTAAAACATTTAATTTTTAAAGTAATATGTAGTATTAGCATGGACAGCTGTGGCGTTCGAATTATTCCCGCTGCTACACAGGTTGTCGACTCGGCCACTCGTAACAAGCGCTAGTTGGCTGATACTTACTACTTCGCTAACACACATATATTTTACAAAAATAAATCCTATGAAATAACAAGAGAATATTTGTGTTGTACTGTATCTTTTAATACAAATTTAATTATTAATAAATATGACAATTGAATCATAAACAGATTATAATATTATGCCCCGGCTTAGAGCTTGAAACACTAAATATCTCAAGTTGGCAAAATTGGTTTCAAAACATTATCGTTCATTTACCTTTTAACAAAATTACTATGTTTTTAAAACCTGGAGTTCTTTTGATCATGAAAATAGACATAAACGTTGATTACATGAAAAGAAAGTACACTATTATACCTTATAGGTACTTAGGATTTATAATGTGTTTGTACAATTTGTTCCGTAGTGTTGTATTTCTGTTACAGTAATTATGTTTACAAATAAGGTTATCTTTATAAATGGTTTTTAATACAAGTTATGACGTTACTCAATTTTTGCACTTATATTCAATACCTTTCACTCTTCATAAAATAATACTTACCGCTGCCAGAATTTCACTTACCGTCATGGTCCCCATAAAACTTACCTTTTGAAACTGCCCAGGTCGCCACGATATTTTTTAAAGATTAAATATCGAAAACTTATACACTCTTGCCCTTATAAAAAAATCACGCCATCTGACTATAATAGAAATTCAGAAAACCCCCGATTTCGTTAGACGAATTTTTTCAACACAGAAATAAGACAGTGGTAATGACGAAATAACTTAGACTAACACATTATTTTGAAGTAAACTAAATAATTTTAATTAATTAAAAGCCGTTTTAATGATTAGCACAAGAACACTAAAACACATTTTGAAATATACATTTATGGATCATATTTAAATATTATATAAGACAGCCCATTCTGCTCACACAATTTAATACTTTACCCCTTTGTTTGTTATACTTTACAAATCCCTTTTTTGTATTGAAACTGTCCACTACCGCGATTCCGTACGAACACGTGCTGAGTCCCCGATTCAATGTCCGTTAATTCACTTTGTCGTCATTTCACTGTACCAACTTATGACGGCGATATGTTTAGTAAATTCTGGGGTCCCGGTCGGTCCTACTGGATTAATTACATTTAATAACACTACCGACCGGGCCCGAAACCAAAACTGTGAGCGTCTGTTACTGGATGCGGCTCTAGCTGACTGTATGGCGTCTCTACTTAATGTAGACCGTCACCGAGAACGTAACAGGTACTTGTTGCTTCGTTGTCGCGGGAAATGAGCAGTCACGGCCATCAGGTTTTAGTCGCCGTTTGTGCTTAATTGTGGTGGCATAACCATTTTATGCATGGATTATAGCTGGTATATGTGTGGTACCAGAGTACAATATTGGCGTCTGCTCTGCTGATGTCACCAACAGTAGGCGGAGTTTAATGCGACTTCCTGCCGCTCAAAAAGCACATTTCTGGATTTTGTTCATCCTAGGACATCCTGTTTTGGCTGGATGCGTCACTCGAATTTGTGGTGATACAGTTGCGTCTGTGTGCTGTTACACAAGTACAGATTTCTGAGAATTTTGAAGGGGGTAAATGCTTCAGCCGCATTACTCAACAACAACCTGCGTCTTATTGCTTTGTTTCCAACTGTTCTGTTTCTCAACACTGGTCTGTTATACGGACAAATACGTTGCACAACAATACATTTTTACATTATTTTATACAAGCCCGCCCGAAAATGAAATAAGTAAAATATAAATGCCCCAAACCGTTAAAATAAAAACACCCAAAATTTGACCCGCTACAATACCCCCTCGATGAGAATTCTGCTGTTCATGACAGAAGAAATCTCATCGATAACCCCGAAGAGGACCGGTTAGGAACTGGGGCCAACAACCCCCTGGTTCTTAATCTCCTGGGTACACGACCCCCCTGGCTCAGCGATCATGGACTCATCTGAACGAGATCACTGGACTTCTCCGTAAGAGATCCCAACACCGAGAAATCGAACAGCCTCGTACCACAGCGCACCTCGCCTTTTAACATGCTACCCCCAAAAATCCTCAATCCCTGGCTAAAATTATCCCAGCTCCTCCGCCGATATGTTTCCCCTTTTTGCAAGCTGGGCTGCCTTTAGCAGATACTGGGCTCACACACACTAACATTACATATTGCCATAACACACTAAAAAATAAATTTCCCTTAAAATTTATTAAAAATTTTAAAAAAATTCAAAATTCAAAAAAAAATATTTTATCAAAAAATTCTCTTCCTTGTTTTCTAAATTTTTGTTTCACATGACTTAACCTAGACATTTCTACTAATCTAAACACATCCTTACTCTAACATGAGAACCACTTATAGTCTACCAATACAATGCAATACAATAAAATAAACATGGTTAATGCACACATAATAAAATAATCATTATCTAAAATATTCATTCGCTGGCAGGCGAAAAATCTTTTTTTTTTTTTTTTCAAAAAAAAATTAAAATTTTCAAAATTTTAAAATTCAAAAAAAAAAATTTATTCATTAAATATTTATTAAATTTATTTAAATGTTTTCCTCATATTTAAAATTATTTAAATATTGGTTTGAATTAATTAATCAAACAAATTAAAATTGGCTTCCTACTATACAAGCTTAGTAGGTGTATGACCTCATCAGCTGATCGAAACTAGGTCAAGTCCAAGATCCTTGACCTACATATGTTGTGTATGCTTTCTGAAAATACACTGAACATCTGTAACAATCTAACTCAAAGCACAAAACATAACAAAATAAAATATTTAAAATGAACAAAATATTAATATAATAATCAAATTGACTTTTACATAATAATAAAATAAACAATTCTTAACTTTACATTATTTTCGATTCTATCCAAATTTTGTCACTGGCAAAAAAAAAATGCAAATTTTATATCTTTATCATAAATCACTCTCTCTATTTGACAATCTTACTTTAGTCTACTGTGGGTGATTTGAACTATTTATCTCGTTTAATGTACTACTTGATCTGGATATCTATATAATTAACATTGCTATTCTTACATTAAAATAACCCAATCACATTTAACCTTGTTAAAAATCTACATACCCTACATCTTGATAAAATTATAAACATTACATGTTAATTTCAATTGAACTGTTATTAATTATCCCTCAATGGTTTATCATTTGATTCTATGCAATCCAAATGTATTATTACCCTTCATGTTACCTTATATTTCATCTCTGATTACTTTTCTACTATGAATTTTCTATTTAACTCTTCACATTTTAATCATTGCTTAATCTGGGTGACACCTGTATTCTCTATACTTTCACTTGAATAGACATTTAAATAACTCTCCCTTTTTTACTAACAACCACTATGAACCACTTATGACACCAATCTCTCATTTATAAATACCTTTCACTAATTCCACTTACCTCTGGCACCGCTCATCGTTGTACTAGGATGTGTGTTCCCTACCTGGCTATACCTATTCGAGCCAATGCCCCTCCAAAATATCGGCAAACACTCACGCGAACTACTCTATTCTCGCCACAACGCCGCACGTTGCTCACACCTTACCACCTCACCCTTACTACAAAATATCATCAACAAATATGTTTAAATCTCATTCACATTACTCATCTCTACATATATTCACTATTACTGTGTCAACATCAATACTTCTCAAAAAATACTATAACATGTATAAACCAAAACAACATTACCTTATATCTTCTCTACTAATTCAACTTTAACTTTGACAGATCTATATGTCACATAAAATATTTATCACCCAAAAACTCTCTTTTATTTGCTTTCACAACTCGTTACTTCATTTCTCATTATCAAATTATTTTTATCATTACATTAAAACGTCTGTAATACATCAAACATTACATTGAGCATCAATTCCTTAAAACATTTATAACTAATATACCGGTGACATGTTATTGCTGATCAGCTGATATCCTAACATAATGAAAACACATCTCAAATTTGAACAACTTATATGAAATACATTATCAATACTTACTTCTATTATGTTGATTGCCTGCCAGGCGTTTAATTATTGGCTTAATTTAAAGCATACACGTATCATGAAAACACATATTCTTATCAATGCCTATACCTAACATACAACAATAAAATAATACATTTAAAATCATAGCATGTAATGAACACCTTCTATTACATATCTGATCAGCTAGTTAATTGAACAGAGCATAAGCAGTTTTATTGAATCCAACATTGAATAAAAAAATGTTATGTTATTAAACTTTACCATTTGACTTTCTTAAAATTTTTCAAAATTTATTATTTATTTTTCATCATATCTCAGTTATTATTACCCTTTAAATCATTATCTCAAGTTATTTTCATTATTGAAGTTAAAATTCGTTCCATTAAGTTAAACATTTGTGTACATTTTATTATCTTTGACTTGTACCATAAAAATGTTATACTTACAGTCCATAATTCATATACTGACACACACAACTATATACACCATACTCCAAGTAACCTCTGAAACATTTAACAAAAGTTATTTCAAATCAACAATTCATCATTTAATTACCAACTTCACTTCTCGTTAAACCATTTAAATTCATCAGAAAATTCAATTATATAATCTTTGAATTAATCAAAATATTTAAAACATTTCAAATTATTTTAATTAAATTAATTAAACATTTACAATTAGCCAATTACGGTTTCCAAAATTACTGTTATTCTTTCTTTAAATTGCATAATATTGATCCTATTATTACAACAATTAATTACCTACATACACTGTTCACTTAACCACAACACATACCATTGGCTTTACTACATATTTATTTACAAATTTACTTCAGTATTTATTCAGTTATCACATCTCAATTTCCAAATCAGCAAAGTCAAATCCCTTAAAACAAAATATTTAACTGTCTTTTACTGTTTCATATTTTAGCCTCCATCGTCAAAAAGGTATCTTACATATTTATAGATTAAATGATTTTTATTTACATCCAATTTATTATTATTATTCTTATCATAAACCATTACCTCTATGTCATTCATTTTCCCTTTTATTATTCCATAAGACTTGTCACTATTATTTGTTTTTATCCAGCCTCCGTGAATATTTGTTGTTACACCCAGGTAAGTTATTTTCTCATCATATTCCTCCACTACAAGTACACTAATTCTTCCTACAGGTACATATTTATCATCAATATAATCACTGTCTACTACTACACAAGGTATGTCTACATTATTTATCATAACCCTCTTAATATCCATCTTCTCTATCAGCTCTACATAACCTCTATTTATCTTGAACCACTTTAACTCTTTCTCTCTCTCATAATCACTTTCATCACAATACCTATCACAACACCACTGACCTACTTCACTCCATGCAAAGGGCACAACAAACTTACTATACCACTTCCTGGCTTTTCCAGGTTTACAAAAATTTAGGGGACTGCTTGAAGACACCTTGTCTTCCACATAATTAACGGAGGAAACTCTGTCCTCAAAATTCACTACTAGCGGAGTCCTTACTCCGCTTACATCACGGGGAAAATTTGCCCTTTGCCACCCTAACCTTTCATCACACTCTCTCTCAATTTCATCAACACTCGCTAACATTTTGTTATTAAATTCTACTTCACCACAAACTTCATCATCACTATTTGTTTTCATCACATCATTCTTAAATAGCTCGTTTTCAACTATTTTATCACTATTATTTATTAATTCATTTTTACAACTGTAACTTACCTTGTTAATTATTTCTTCGCTATTATCAAAGACATTATTACCACTTACCTGTGTTAATTCAACTTTTATTTGACCTCTATCTTCCTCCCTTAATCGGTCTGTCTTTAGTTCCTGCGCCCATTCCTTCAGTATTTTGTTATTTTCGTCAAAACCTTTCTTTAAAAGGTCAAATATGTCATTCAATGTATACTCCTTTTCTTCCACCCCTACACTATCGTTATCATTAGGCCTATTCACTGTCTTATTTTCTACCAGTTTTACTTCAGCTATCTTACCTTTAACATTGGTCATCTCACTATGTTTATTGATTTCCGCAAATATTCCTTCCTCTTGTTCTTCCATTCGGGTTAATCTATTGTCTAAATTACCCCATTCCTCGTCTGTCATCTCACCCACAACACCTCGAAATTCATTCTCCCACTCATCCCACGCAAAATCACTATCATTACTTTGTATTATGGACATTTTTAAAGTTCGTTTGTATCACTTTTATATATGAAACTACTATCTTTCTATACTTAAAACGCCTAACACATTGTGAATCACAATAATATAAACCTAACCTACTTAATTATGTACGATAAAATTTTTATACATTCGTCATTACCACATCCCATCTTCTGTGTATTAAAATAGGTCTAGTTCCTATAAAATTTATATACGAACATCCTGGCAGGGGCGTCGCTGTGACGTTACTCAATTTTTGCACTTATATTCAATACCTTTCACTCTTCATAAAATAATACTTACCGCTGCCAGAATTTCACTTACCGTCATGGTCCCCGTAAAACTTACCTTTTGAAACTGCCCAGGTCGCCACGATATTTTTTAAAGATTAAATATCGAAAACTTATACACTCTTGCCCTTATAAAAAAATCACGCCATCTGACTATAATAGAAATTCAGAAAACCCCCGATTTCGTTAGACGAATTTTTTCAACACAGAAATAAGACAGTGGTAATGACGAAATAACTTAGACTAACACATTATTTTGAAGTAAACTAAATAATTTTAATTAATTAAAAGCCGTTTTAATGATTAGCACAAGAACACTAAAACACATTTTGAAATATACATTTATGGATCATATTTAAATATTATATAAGACAGCCCATTCTGCTCACACAATTTAATACTTTACCCCTTTGTTTGTTATACTTTACAAATCCCTTTTTTGTATTGAAACTGTCCACTACCGCGATTCCGTACGAACACGTGCTGAGTCCCCGATTCAATGTCCGTTAATTCACTTTGTCGTCATTTCACTGTACCAACTTATGACGGCGATATGTTTAGTAAATTCTGGGGTCCCGGTCGGTCCTACTGGATTAATTACATTTAATAACACTACCGACCGGGCCCGAAACCAAAACTGTGAGCGTCTGTTACTGGATGCGGCTCTAGCTGACTGTATGGCATCTCTACTTAATGTAGACCGTCACCGAGAACGTAACAGGTACTTGTTGCTTCGTTGTCGCGGGAAATGAGCAGTCACGGCCATCAGGTTTTAGTCGCCGTTTGTGCTTAATTGTGGTGGCATAACCATTTTATGCATGGATTATAGCTGGTATATGTGTGGTACCAGAGTACAATATTGGCGTCTGCTCTGCTGATGTCACCAACAGTAGGCGGAGTTTAATGCGACTTCCTGCCGCTCAAAAAGCACATTTCTGGATTTTGTTCGTCCTAGGACATCCTGTTTTGGCTGGATGCGTCACTCGAATTTGTGGTGATACAGTTGCGTCTGTGTGCTGTTACACAAGTACAGATTTCTGAGAATTTTGAAGGGGGTAAATGCTTCAGCCGCATTACTCAACAACAACCTGCGTCTTATTGCTTTGTTTCCAACTGTTCTGTTTCTCAACACTGGTCTGTTATACGGACAAATACGTTGCACAACAATACATTTTTACATTATTTTATACAAGCCCGCCCGAAAATGAAATAAGTAAAATATAAATGCCCCAAACCGTTAAAATAAAAACACCCAAAATTTGACCCGCTACAAAGTAAATTATGCCTTTACCTTTGAAAGAAAATACTACTTTTAAATAGTGAGAAATTTTATCATTTGAAAATAATTTAAGTGATTTGGGGTTTTAGGAGTAAGAAATTATTCGGTACTTATCAGTTCGTCTCACGTTGGAGGGTCATCATGGGTAGGCGTGTATTTTTCGAATTTGGGCTGGTTGTAGGCTTCCAGCGTCTTCTTCAAACTGGTCTGGGTTTTTTCTTTAATTAGTTTGTTCAATTTCGTTCCTGGTCATCATTAATTCTGTACAGATCGACGTCTCTTCACATGGGATCATTTGAATTCACTAGTTGACTTGTTATAACTATTTAAATTAAAGTTTTAGTTTGTCCAATTTCTTGTGTGGCGTACCCACACTTCGTTTCTTCAGCGTCTGTATAATTTAACGGAAAAATAAGCCTCAAAAGACTCGTTGTCATAGTAACTAATAATTCCATGCTTGTTTCATTACTCTTTACTTACATTGTTAGAGATATTTGAATTTTTATTCAAATTTATTAAGTATTTTCCTTTGGGATAATAAATGACATCACTATTATTTTTCTTTCCTTTCAAAGTTTACAATGATACCTCATAAGGTCATATTTTGTTACACTTTAACTATAGTCTAATTAGTTGACATTTAAAAAATAACATATCTTTCTTGAATTAAATTATTACAATAATATTTCTGTGTAGAAATAACTGATATACAATCATTGTCCATTCACTGTTCTTAGATTAGTAAGATTTTTTGTGAAATTGATACAATTTGCATTTAAAATGTTCTTGGCAGTTAACTGTTTTTCTAGTTACAAACAGCCATGATTGTTTTCTAGTGTGTTTCCCTTTTAAATTACATTCTGAATTCAGCCTGATGGGCTTCACTTATTTGTTTGTGTTTTAATTATTATTCAACATAAATTTTCATTACTTTTCATTTAAAATATAATAGTTAGGTATATGGACTGTAAGTCCCTTTTCAGTCATATTCCTTCTTTAACATTGAATCAACTATTCTTTATAAATCACAAATTATTCTTAGTACTAACATTGATTTCTATCTTGTCTTATAAAGTATGGTGATAAACATTGTCACTTTCTCTAATATTATTAAGGTTGATTCCCCTTTCAACATGGGGTGTTGTATTCTTTATAAATGTAATCTTTAATAACAAACTTTACTTCTATCCTATCATGCCATGTTAACACAAGTTATGGTACTGGGCTTTCTCCCTGATATGTCACATGCTTTCCTTATATTAATTTTAAATACTATTTTTAATTACTTCTAGGTATACAATTAATTATAATTCCACTCTAATCATTGGTGGTTTATCAATGTTTTAAAGAGTGTCTATTTCCTTAGCATTCTAATTTGAATGTTTCACCTTCACTATTTTATAGGGCATTAACACTTCACTAAAACACTTCACTTTGGTTCACTGTTTTGTAATTAGTATTATTTAATGGGTAACCCCTATACTTTTTCCTACCATTTCTCACTATTTTGTTCTAGTATTATGTTTACTATAAACAATATTAGGCTAGTTGTGTTTTGGTTGAATCTAACCTTTCTGACAGGGTTAATGTACTCTTCCTATACTACTTTGCTTTATAATTGTATTGTCTTAAAAATGGTTACATATGTTAACTCAATAATAATAATAACATTGGTTTCATTAATTTATAATTATTTAAGGTTTATTGACCGTATTCTATCTTTAACATACAATCTTTCCCTTTTATATATGTGTGTTAGTTTCCCCTTGGGTTTTATCTGTCTCCTCTTCATTCTTCCTCTTCTTCTTCTTCAATAATCTTCATCTTGGTTTGGTCCTCCTTTAGTTCTATGTCCATCCATTGTTTTGTCACTCACATTTTCTTAAGTATGCTTGGGTTGTCGGCTTAATCATGTCAAAATATTTACATTTTAATAAGTATGTTACGTGGTTCCCTTCTTTATGTTTATGTTTTTTGGCTCAATCACTTGGGTTGGGTAGTATCGTTGTACGTCATGTCAAAGTATTTACATTTTAATCATTTTTTACACATTTTATTTCATATGAAGTAATTTTATATCAAGAATTATCTTTTTTATCACTGGTACGAGATTTGGCTTAATTGTATCGTTACAATATTCTGCTGGTTTTTCAATCTTAGTTTGTTTCTTTTTATATTTATTATTTTTCCGATATCAAACGTTATCAATCGATATCATTGCACTATGGCATCATCATAATTTGTTTATATTGAGTTGGTTTATTATGTATTATTACTTATCAAAATGTTTTTTTCTAACTCCTTGAACTGTATTTATTAATTATTATTAACTTCCGTACCTAACCTTTATGTTTTGAGTTGTTATATAGTGTTATTGGCTGTTAGGCCTTTTATTGTATATGGATCTACCTTTGATTATAACTGGTGAACAACTATAGCCTTTTTACATAATTTTATACATATAATCAAACCTTAACTATTTACATTTACACAAATAATTATTCTTTTTATAACTAATAACAACTCTATCTTGATCTATGGATCACATATAAGAAAACTGAGATCCATTAACATTAATTAACTGTTTTCCTCCACCCTTCTATAACAGTAATCAAATAATACATTTCGCTTCATTACTTTCTATTACTTCAACAAGTAATTTGCATAATCTAACATAAACTTTAACATAACATTCATGGTAACAAAATAACATCATTCAATTCAGAATCATTACTTTCTATTACTGTAATGTAAATTATTGACTCGCCTTTATCTAATTTCACTGTCATTTACTTTGACATTTTCTGTATTGGTTTCTTTTTTTACAATTCTTATCAGTATATTTGATTTATTTACGTTTCACTGAACATGGATTTCTTACTATTGTCTATTTTACAGGTTTGTTTTTTATTGTTATCCCTACCTTGCATCCTTATTCATTTTTATATAATTATAAATGTATTTATTAGGCCTTTGTATTATCATGGGAGTTAAATATTTATTTACTTATTATATTTATAATATTCTATTTATGTAACGTGGAGGATCGCATTTCTGTTGCGTTACAATATATATTCTTAACAGTAATGTAAACATTTGTCATTTACTATACATGTTGACCTGTCCGGTCTGAAACATCAAAACAATTTAAAAAAAAATAAAAAATTCCATAATCTTCAGATTTGCTTCAAAATTAATCAAATACAGTTACCAATTCAAATGAAAAAAATTCAATCCTAACCTGTCAACTATCATCTTCAATTACCAAATTTCAATTTTTTTTTTTTTAATAAAATTTTCAAAATAATTATTAAAAGCATCAACTATTTTTTAATTAATTTAACTGGTCTAAATTTTAATTAATTATTTCATTCAAAAATTTTCATTTCCATTAACTCATCTAAAATTATTTAACTGCTTCTCAAATTACACTAAGTTCAATCTCAGATTTCATTATCAACGTTAAATCAAAATAATTTTCAAACTACTTTTCAAATTGTGATTTTGTCTATGACTGGTGTGAAAAAATAATTTCTAAAGGAAGAGTATACAAAAGCATATGAAATTCAAAGACATCAATACAGGGAGTTAATATAGAAATCTGACAGACCAACTCCATCTAATTTTTAAACAATCAAACACACTATTTGAACACTACATAACAACACTATGGCCAGGACCAGCACCAGGTGCATAGCAGACATGAGTACCCAGTTTTATATTGATGATGTGACAGTTGTCATAAAACATGTCTGCGCATAAGTAAAAAAAACGTTTCTTCTGGTCAAGTAATTACAGTAGTGATAGTAATAAAAGTAGAATCAAGATATGACAACAGAGAATTTTAATAAACTTGTGTAAATAAAAGTTGAACATATGTATGTACAGTATTTACATATAGTAGAAAAATTTGTTACTGTATAATCTTGACAAATAAATAGGTGTAAAAAGTAAGTTGCACTAAATATTCTGTATAAGGCCACGGTGAATATTTATAACCATGTGTTGTATATGTAATAAGCATAGTAAATACATATAATATTGGTTTTTTGTTACAATGTTAACTTACAATAAAATGGTGTGCAAACTGCATGTAAGTATACAATATTAATGACATTTGTGTACAATAATACTGGGAATATTATAAAATTAGTTTACTCTAAATACAGTAGACTCCCGACTATCCGGCCTAATGTGGCGGAAGAGCAGGCCGGATAACAAAAAAGCCGGGTAGGCCGGAGTTCTATAATTACTCACTTCCTGCCCACCCATACCATTAAAACACACTTTTTATACCAAAACCCGCTCTTATTTATATTTTCTGATCTCTTAGTATAGGGCCAGTACTTTATAATGTTTGTTATGTACTGTGCTGTATGTTTTAAAAATTTATTACAGAAAAAGGAACCTCCTCTTCTATTTCTTTTCCCTGTGTCACCACCTCCACAATATCGTTGTTAGTTATGTCATCAACTTAGTCGTTTGCCATCCATTCTCTAATGTCCTCTGCATTGACATCGTCACAGCCCGGTACTTTTTCCAGCAACAGAACAAAACAAGTTTATCGTTTTCATCTTCCACTTCGGTTCACACACGGGTTCAAAGTTGAAACACCTTCATGGACCAATCGAAATTTCCAAGACCTTACAAGTGACATGTTTGGAATCTCTTCCCATGCTTCGGCCAACCACCTTATGACATCTAGCATGTCAATCTTTTTCAGAGTGGTTAAGTAGTCTTCATTATTATCAATCGCTAATATCAACGAACTGAGAAGACGCCGGCGATACTTTTTCTTTAGCATTTCAAGAACGCCCTGGTCCATCGGCTGACAAACAGCCGTCACATTGCCTGGTAAAAATAAAGCTTTGATGTCTCCATCTGTGAGTTTGTCAGTGGCCAGATGCGAAGGGGCGTTGTCAAGAATTAGCACAGCTTTTCTCGGCAAATTGTTCTTACAAATTTTTTTTTCTACAGTCAGTACGATTTCATTTTGGAACCAGGTTTTAAAGATCTCTGATATCATCCATGCTTTCTTTTGATGTGTGTAATATAGGGGTAATGATTCCTGATTTTCCAGTTTTTTAAAAGCTCTAGGTTTCTTTGATTTTGCTATTAAAGTCAACCTAAGCTTGTGGTTGCTGGTTGCATTACTGCAAGCCAAGATGGTGACTCGTTCCTTGCTTTTCTTGTATCCTGGTGCAGCGGTTTCTTTTTTTGATGCAAGCGTTTTTTGTAGGGAGCATCTTAAATATTAAACCGGTCTCATCGCAGTTGTACAACTTCTCCCCAGAAATTCCCTCCTTTTCAATAAGTTTAAAAAGATAGTCTTTGAACAAAGGTACAGCCCCTTTATCAGCAGAAAAAGCCTCCTCACGTATGGTAATCTGGTGAATACTGAATCGTTTTTTTCCACCGATCTAACCATCCATCATGGGCAGTAAATTCTGAATCGTCTTTTTATATAATGATGATACTTTCACTTGTGAACTTACTTGTCTTTTCTCGTCGAACGCGTTTCGGCGTAGTGTTCGCCTTCGTCAGCTTAGAGACAGACTGCCAGACTTTGTAACGGTTATTGCTTGGAAGGTATAGTGGGGGTGGTGTGTGGAGGAAGGGGATTGGCGCGGGGATCCAAATTATTGTTTGTTTTTTGTATAATTGTGTCAAAAAGTGTATGTGATTTATATTGTAATTGGTCGTTAAGTATGTTGTTTGGTTGTGTTGTGTGGTGTTTGTATATTTCATATTGTTCTGCTGTGTTGAGTTTTCGACCTTTGGGTAAGTAGTGTAATATTTCAAGATTAGTATCTATGTTGGTGTAGCTGTGGTTTTGTGTGTGTATGTGTGTGGCAAACGCGGAATGTATATTGTTGTTGGATAAAGCTTTTAAGCGTTCAGAGTAACGGGATGAAAAAGATCTTCCCGTCTGGCCTATGTAGAAACTATTGCAGTTATTACAATTTAATTTGTAAACACCTGTTTTGTTGTATTTGTCTATGGCCGTGTTTGTATCATTGATGTGTTTTTTGATGGTATTGTTAGTTCTGTATGCTATTTTGTACTTGTGTTTTCTGAATGTGTTGGCGATTTTGTGTGTGTTGGAGTTATGGTATGTGAGTGTGATGTATTTATTGTGTTGTGTGTTGATGGTATTTTGTGTTTTGTTGTTTTTGTTTTTGATGCGTTTGTGTAGTTTGTTTATTAAATTAGGGTTGTATCCGTTTTTCATTGCTATGTATTTGATTGTGTTGAGTTCATCAGTATAATCTTGTTTACTTAAGGGTATTTTAGTTAGTCTATGGAGCATATGGTTGAAGGCTGCATGTTTATGTTGTGTTGGGTGGTTTGATGTGTTGTGTATAACCATGTCGGTTGTGGTTGGTTTCCTGTATATTTTGTACGTGTGTGTATTGTTAGTTTTGTTAATTGTTAGGTCTAGAAAATTTATACTATTGTTTTGTTCAATTTCCAGTGTAAATTTTAATTTGTGGTGTATTGTGTTTATGTATTTGTGGAAGTTTTCAACTTGTCTTGTGTTGCCTTTGAATAAAAGTAATATATCATCTACATACCTGTGCCAGTAAATGATTTTGTTGGTGTATTTGTTGTTGTTTATTATGTGGTTCTGTTCTATGTTGTGTATATATATTTCTGCCAGTATTCCTGATATGGGGGGTCCCATCGGGAGACCGTCTGTTTGTGTATATATTTTGTTATTGTATGTAAAGTAATTTTGCTCAGTTATTATTTTGGTAAGTGTGATGATCTCTTGTATGTGTGTTTCAGGTGTGTTGTTTTTTTGTCTGAGTAATTGTTCTAGTGTTTGTATGGTTTCTTGAATTGGGACATTAGTGTATAAATTGGTTATATCAAAAGATGCCAGTGTTGAGTTGTGTGGGATGTGGATGTGTTCAGTTTTCTTGACTAGGTCGATGTTGTTTTTGATAGATGTGTTGTTACTGAGATTAATGTTTTCTCTGATTATTTTGTCTAGGTGTTTTGCGATTATGTGGGAGGGAGCTTGTGTGTTGTTTATTAATGGTCTGATGGGAATGTTAGGTTTGTGTTTTTTTTGTAATGCATTTAGTTTAGGGGGGTTAGGTTTTATTTGTTTAAGGTATTTGGTGCTTTCTGGTTTGATTTTGATACATCAAAAAGTACAGAAAGCCAAAAAACAAGTAACAAAACTTCCTTACACATAGCCTTCAATAAAACTTGCTGAAAACACAACATCATACCAACACACGCACAAGTTACAATAAAACAAAACACACATACAGCACTCCAAACCAAACGAAAATTAGAACAAATAAACCTAAATAACATAATCAATTATTTATACCATAAAAAAGACACACTCAACAGACATGCATACAACTTACACATGAAACTTACACAAATATTACACCACACAGAACTTGAAAATCTAATACAACACACACAAGACAACATAGAAAAACTCAAATTGACAATACATGATCGACACAAAAAAAAAAAATAACAAACCTCACAACACGCGCAATAGAATCAATCCCTGAACCGGCACACAATTTCCACACATGCACAGTAAATACAACTAACGTTAATTTCACAAGAGATGAAATGGATTTATTAAACAAAGGACGAAACGTAATTTGAATAACAATACAACTAACAACAAAAACCACAATAGACACATACGTGACATAATCATAGACACAGAAACAGCTGTACAAAACACACACATTAACGACCAGGAACCAATACATCACGACATAAAACGGAAGCTCCAACGCACACATATACAACCAAAAAGACACAACAACGAAATAAAAACGCTCAACAATGTAAAACAAAAGTTGCTTGAACACAACATAATAATACTAAAAGCTCATAAAGGAAACATAAACGTCATAATGGACAAACATCAACTAAACACTAAAATTGAAAATTTCTTCAACGAAAATAATATAACGGAAATAAATAAAGACCCGACACTAAAATTTCAAAACAGATTAACAAATTTATAAATAACACAAAACATATAATCAAACCAGAAAGCACCAAATACCTTAAACAAATAAAACCTAACCCCCCTAAACTAAATGCATTATCAAAAATACACAAACCTAACATTCCCATCAGACCGTTAATAAACAACACACAAGCTCCCTCCCACAAAATCGCAAAACACCTAGACAAAATAATCAGAGAAAACATTAATCTCAGTAACAACACATGTATCAAAAACAACATCAACCTAGTCAAGAAAACTGAACACATCCACATCCCACACAACTCAACACTGGCATCTTTTGATATAACCAATTTATACACTAATGTCCCAATTCAAGAAACCATACAAACACTAGAACAATTACTCAGACAAAAAAACAACACACCTGAAACACACATACAAGAGATCATCACACTTACCAAAATAATAACTGAGCAAAATTACTTTACATACAATAACAAAATATATACACAAACAGACGGTCTCCCGATGGGACCCCCCATATCAGGAATACTGGCAGAAATATATATACACAACATAGAACAGAACCACATAATAAACAACAACAAATACACCAACAAAATCATTTACTGGCACAGGTATGTAGATGATATATTACTTTTATTCAAAGGCAACACAAGACAAGTTGAAAACTTCCACAAATACATAAACACAATACACCACAAATTAAAATTTACACTGGAAATTGAACAAAACAATAGTATAAATTTTCTAGACCTAACAATTAACAAAACTAACAATACACACACGTACAAAATATACAGGAAACCAACCACAACCGACATGGTTATACACAACACATCAAACCACCCAACACAACATAAACATGCAGCCTTCAACCATATGCTCCATAGACTAACTAAAATACCCTTAAGTAAACAAGATTATACTGACAAACTCAACACAATCAAATACATAGCAATGAAAACGGATACAACCCTAATTTAATAAACAAACTACACAAACGCATCAAAAACAAAAACAACAAAACACAAAATACCATCAACACACACAAAATCGCCAACACATTCAGAAAACACAAGTACAAAATAGCATACAGAACTAACAATACCATCAAAAAACAAAACAGGTGTTTACAAATTAAATTGTAATAACTGCAATAGTTTCTACATAGGCCAGACGGGAAGATCTTTTTCATCCCGTTACTCTGAACGCTTAAAAGCTTTATCCAACAACAATATACATTCCGCGTTTGCCACACACATACACACACAAAACTACAGCTACACCAACATAGATACTAATCTTGAAATATTACATTACTTACCCAAAGGTCGAAAACTCAACACAGCAGAACAATATGAAATATACAAACACCACACAACACAACCAAACAACAACTTAACGACCAATTACAATATAAATCATATACCCTTTTTGACACAATTATACCAAAAACAAACAATAATTTGGATCCCCGCGCCAATCCCCTTCCTCCACACACCACCCCCACTATACCTTCCAAGCAATAACCGTTACAAAGTCTGGCAGTCTGTCTCTAAGCTGACGAAGGCGAACACTACGCCGAAACGCGTTCGACAAGAAAAGACAAGTAAGTTCACAAGTGAAAGTATCATTATTATATAAAGTGTAGTGCTGTGAAAAAAGATGATGAACAATCAAGACAACTTTTACTTTTATTTGTTGTTTAAATTGCAGTGTTTTTTCCCACAATATCGGCCCAGTAAGAGGCAAGCGTTTTCCTCTTAAGTGTTCATGCCACAAAACTAAAGCTTCCTCAATTTTTTATGTTTATCTTTCAGCATGGTTTTTCTAACTTTCATTCCACTAGCTTGGGCAACACACCACTTTTCAATTTCTGCTCGATTTTTCTTCCCGTCACCAACTGTACTTTTCCCAACTCCTAACTCTGAAGCAATAGTTTTTGCTGTTACGCCAGAATCCAGGCATTTTGTAGCGCGTAGTTTCTCCTCCATAATGACTACAACCTTTTTTCCATTTATCACCCATTTCATGATCTTTAAGAGAAAAAAAACAATGAAGCACACCAAAAAACAATTTACAAACGTAATCGGGAACAGTGGCAAATGTATTCCGCACTTGTGGCATCCGATACACAACTGACGAAACAAAGAGCGGGTAGCAGGGTGGGGGAAATCCGCGCTTTTCATGTCACAACTTGTGTTTTGCATATGGCACGTAGGTTCAAAATAGGCCGGATAGTCAAGAGTCTACTGTACTTAATGATTTGTAAATATTGTATTTAAGTATATTATAGTGTATCTAAAAATATTAATTTTGACTGTGTACAGTGATAGAAGATTTGTTCATAAAAAGACAGTTTGGTATTTGATAAGGACTGTTTAATTGTGTTTAAGTCACATGTAAGCTGTCGAAGTGTAAGACACTTGAAACCAACTTAATCTGTATAATTTTAAGAATATTTTTAAACGTATTCATTTTAAAAAAGTATGAATATACCTAAGGCAATGTGTCTGTGACATTAATTAGAGAATTATAGGGTTCAAACATGTGATGGTAAAATTAGAGCCATTGTCATGAAATCTGTAAATATACATGTTTATATTTCTCAAACAAATTCAACCTTTGTTCCAAGATGGTCAGTAAATGCAAAGTTTGTGTATAAAATTAATGAATGACAATTTATGCAGCTCCACTATCAGCAAATGGTAAGGGATATAGTGTGTACTGTATTTTATAGAAGTTGCATTTCAAAAATAATAGTTTTCATTCCCTTGAGAAGGATCATTCAGGACAAGATGTAAGTGGTAATACATATTTTATATTAATATTGTACAATTATAAGTAAGCTTCCACAAAAACCATGAATTTAATTTCTTATGTTCTTGATGTACATAAAAATACATGAAAGTACAAGTTTTTATAATTCCATTAATGCCATTGGTTAAAGTTTAGTGATACTTAAATCGTGTATACTCATATGATAAAACATATGCTACTTAAATCATCTATCTCAGACAAGATTCAGTTTGTACCCTTATAAACTGCAAGTTGTCTTCAGAGTACACATGAGGCCAGCTTCTGGCCTTGGACGAAATCTGAAGACGGCCTGAGATTTGTAAGGGTGAGACCATATTGAACCATTAGCAAAGGAAACGTACTTACCATTGGTGCTGTGGTAAAGATTGAAAGTTGCTTATATTTTCCCTCTCTCTCTCTCACGCATGCACACACACATACATGGGTGTACATAGAAACACACACACACACACACAGGAATACACAAACTGTTTTGAATTTGTATTAATTGACAGATATAAGTATTAATGTGAGAGTAAGTTTATATTTTATCCTATTGTAATTATATACACATATATAAAATAGTTTTTGACTGAAAAAAGGATGTTATAAAGTTATGTAAATAAAAATATGTGCATATGTATACTTTGTGTGTTCACTCAAAGGACACCTGTATTTGACTGATGTGTAATGTATTAATGTAAATGTATCTTAATAGCTAAAATGGGTAAGTATTCCTATCATTGAAATAACTGAGGGACTGTACTATTAACAGTAGGCTTACTATATTTTATAATCAGCATTAGTAATTTTTTAGAGATGTGTAAATTTATCATGTCATATTATTTTTTATGTATATTATGATTAATTCTGAAATAAAACATATTTCTTAGTAACATATCTCATTCATTTCTTCAAATAGTTATTTGTTATTTGATACAGTTGACTTATAACTGGGTTCTGTTCTGACAAACCAGTTGTAAGTTGATTTGGGCATAAGTCAAGCATGTACAATATTGTTATGACATTACAGAACAGTCTACGTGTTTGTCGAATGTTCCAGAAGAATCTCGCTCTAATGTGTGTGGCATACGTGATTCTCGACGCATTCGTGAGACTTTTCTGGAAGCCGCCAGCCGCACGGACTGTGTCAAGGCTGCAGTTAATTACGTCGTAGTTTAGAAATAAGGCGTAGTTTGGAATCTTCTGGTCTGTGCGCGGATGTATAAATACAAGGCGGCAGCAGCCTTAGTTTGCAGTTATAGTCGTGATATATTTACAGTGCAGTCCGAGTTATTATCGGGCAATATTACTGTGTGCGTTCAAGTGGATATTAGTGAAAGTGCTGTTTTATAATCGGGCGGTATATTATAATACAATTGTGTTTTAATATTAGTTGACATTTATTTGCATGTGAACAATTTCTATTTGATTTGTTGTTAGAGACTGTGTTGTTAATTACGAACTGTTTAACACTTCGACGCCGGTGGACGTCAATTGACGTCCTTTGAAAACTTCCGAGAATGCCGACAGATGTCAATTGACGTCCTGAAGTTTCAGTGTTTTTTTGCATGATTCCATATGTATAAAGACGTCCTTGGAACTGTTTTCAAACGATGTCAGGCTTTGTAGTACCCAAATCATCCGCTAGATCACCTATGCGTTCACTTTCGTAGGTACAGTTGATATGAAACAGCGCGCAGCAAACTGTTACGTTAGTTGGCTAAACACCACTTGCGTGTCAAAATGTCGGACAAGCGTTTCTTATTAAAAAATTACAAAAGTACACATTTATAAACCAATATACTGTATGTTATAAACATTAGGTAATATATTGTTTAATCCATTTCTAACAAATAAAAATAAAATTGCGAGTTTCTAGTAACACCATGTGTTTTGGCCAATTTTTGTCTTCCAAAAACCACTTTTTCAAAAAGCAATTTCAGGTAAAATAACCAACACAATGACATATAGTATACACCATTTAAAGAGGACACTTGGATCTTCATAAAAACATAGGCAGCATATATTTCTGCCATATAGTTTAGAAGCTACAGCATTTTAAATATAGGCAAAAATGGCCCAGCATGGGCAAAGGACCACTATGTTAAGGGCCCAGCGTCAAACTGTTAACTGTGAAAATTAAATCTGGTGAATAGTGACTTAATTGGTGTCTTGTATTTTGTTTCCACTGTACCTACGACGATCAAGTAGACCGTCATAACAATTGATATTCTGTGTTACAGATTGCATGTACATGAATTTTAATATAAAGGTCTCTCTCTTTATATTGAGATGGTGTTTTCAGATGTTTAGTAATAATTTGTAGAAAATGTCAGAAAATGGATCTCATAGAAAGAGATATTTTCTTATCTAATAGTGTTTTTTTTTTAATTTTTTATGTACATGGAACAATATTGGTTTATTACGATATAGCAAAAATATAATAAAGAACAAAATACAAACAATATAAAAGTGATAACAAATAAAAAAATGAAAGAGAATAAAAAATAGTTGGTAAAAAAATAGAAAATTAATATTGAAAGAAACCTTAGAAAAATTAAATAAAATTTAATACTATCATGTATTATTTACTACTTGTACTTGATAACTACTGTTTATACATACAAGGCTGTGAGTAAGTGGGATTAATATCTGGTAACCAAATATACTGTTACTCACCGTCTATGGCCTTTCTGTGATGTTGTTATTTCGTTGTTTACATGTTTCGAGGCACTTGCCTCATCATCAGAACTTTATAAAAACTAATGTATGTCATCAATGATGACATGTGTCAAAATACTAAAACACAATACGGCATTAAACTATGTACAGAACTTGTTTTAAAAATGAGCACGTCAGTGTTAGGTGTGCCTTGCAAGACGACATGCGCCATACTGACAAAATCTAAGTTTTATCTCGACCATATCGCATAGCGGTATCGTACAGTATATTTGATTTATATTGTAATTGGTCGTTCAACACGTGTGGCTTGGTACTGGCATCGTTATATGCTTTATAAATCTCATATTCTTCAAGGGCGTTCAAATAACGCCCTTTATTGCAGAAATGAAGGGGTATTAGATTCAAGACTTTTGGTCTATCTACTTTTGGATGTTTTTTTTTTCAAAAGTACAAGAGCTTATTTAGCATGGAAAATATTCAGCCAACCCCTTCACAGTGAACATCTTTTCTGGTTGTTCTTTTCTTTTCCCTCTTCACTACACTTTGTTTCCAGAATTTTCCAAATGTTAAAGTTTTAACTAGCATCTGTTACAGCTATTGCTTGACCAAATGTATTTGAAAGGTAAGTATGCTTTGAAAGCTCCAATTCCTCCTTGGTCTATAGATGCAATTAGGAGTGCTGTGTTCTGATGTTACATTTGTAAATTACAAAAGAGAGAGTTAAAGGGTGCTACAAAAACACAAATAAAAACTTAACTGTCTGCCTCACAAATATAATGATCCCCAGCCACTGAGCCTGGATATGGTCATCCATCCAGCTTTGTGGATTCCTGAATATGACACTTAACATTACAAGTGAAGCAAGAGTATTATTACACAATTAAGAAACCCTCTCGAACAGCAGAGATCGTTCTTCACCCATCTCCCCATGCTAGTCGAGCAGTTGTAGCCTCAGTCAAGGCCGCACCAAAGTATGTTCCAGATTCTTCAAGAGCACACTTTAAATACGCTTTAGCTGGCACACCTAAGTAAAGATGGAAAGTTTATTCTAGTCCCATGACCTATAAAAAAACCACAGCAGCTTGCTTTGTCAGTCAGTTCGTGAACGATTTTCCTTAGTGCGGATCAAGTGGTGGTTGAGGTATTATGGCGAAGTGTTACTGTGTTATATTTAGTGTGGAACTCAGTTATTTGACATTAATATTGCGTGTGAACAGATTTAACTAGAATTACTGTACGAGTTGATTACAAATTGTTATTTGTAATTAATTAAACCTGGTTATTATTGACTTCATTGGTGTCTGTAATTTGTTTCCACTGTACCACATGATGATCAGTTACACCATCATAACAGTGGGTCAGAAGGGCGACAGTACTTTTAACAGTGGAGACGGTAGAACACTTTGTAGAAGAATAGTGTACGTTGTAATTAATCTGTAAACATGGACCCCAGTTAGATGATGGAAGCTATTCAAGTACTGCTATGACAGGAGGCAGGAACGAGAAGAGGCTGAAGAAAGATAAAAAGCAGTGTTGCTCGAATCGGAAGATCGGCAAGACGAGAAACATAAGCAGGAAGCAGGTAAAACAGAAGGTATGCAAAAACGTACTACCGCAGAGTTGGGTCTCCATACGTGGTCACTTGGATGAATTACGCAGTGATCTGAATGGCCAAGAGGTAAGCTTGTCTACAGTAGAAAAATCTGTATCAAATATAGAACAATGTCAGGAAAAATATCTGAAGTAGAAGACTCAATACCAAACATAAAAGACAAAATTAAAAATGAAGTTAAGCAGTTAATGAAAATACAGCCAAGGGTTTCAAAACAAATTTCAGAACAGACTGTAACAGAAAAAGACACAGAAGATAAGACAATAGAGAAAGTCACTTTGCCTGCAGCTAGGACAGTTCATGTCAAGGCCCTAGCATTTGATGGAAGCACTCACTGGGCGACATATCTTCGGCAATTTGAAGCTGCTGCTAGCACAAATAATTGGACGGAGAAAGACAAGTCAGTTTCAATTGTTCTCACTTTAAAAGGACCTGCTGCCTGATAACCACAACATCTATGACAAATTAATTAAAGCTCTAGAATTACGGTATGGTGATAAACATTTGCATGATGTGTACTACACTCAGTTGAGAACAAGGCAACAACGTTCCAGTGAGAGTCGTCAAGTGTTTGAAGCAACCATCGACAGTCTGATTAGATGCCTATCCTGAAGCACCAGAAGATTTTTGAAAGAGGTTTACGGTGCAGATATTTATTGATGGCATTGGAGATTGTTAACTTCAGCAAGTGTTACGAATGGCAAGACACCGAAATACGTAGCTCAGAAGCTGTTGTTTACACCCTCGAGTTTGAAGCTGCTAAGTCAGCGTCCAGCTACATTAATGGGTTTATGTCATCACACTGTAATCAGAAGATCCCAGTATCATGTTGCCATTACGATGGGTGCAGAAAAACAATATTGCTGGACAAACAATTCAAAAGTTCAAGAGCGCCACAACAATTTGAATGATGGGAAAAAGACAGAAGACCGCCCAGCTGTGGGAAATGCGATCATCTACAGGTAGACTGCTGGGGGAATAAAATACCAAGAGAAGGGAGTAATCACACCAGTTGGAAAATTAAACCTCCAAAAGAGCACACAGTTTCCACACTACATAAGATTAGTGGAAACTTGATCTTCAGTGGATTTGCAGAAGGTAAACCAATATCATTTACAGTTGACACAGGCACAATAGTCTCCATTGTGTGCCATGACTTAGTCAGCAACTGCCAGCCTCAAATTAGCTCTTGTACAATTCAGACTGTCACTTGAAGCCCTGTCAAAGTGTTGGGAAAGGTAGACGTACGTGTATGCCTGGGTCTTCTCGAGTTTAGCTTTCAAATGCTTGTTGCAGACATTGACGATGAAGTGATTCTTGGCGTGGACATTATGAATGCCTACGGATTTGTTGTGGACTTAAGAGAGAATGTCCTGAGGGTTGGCCAAGACAAGATAAAGCTTTGCATGGCTAAAATGACAGGTCCACCAACCATTCGATCAAGCAAGTGACACTTAAGTCAAGAAGAAGAAGTCTGGTCAAGAGGAACCCTTCCTATTGCATGCGGAAATGGAAGAAGAACTAGCAGAGGAAGTGCCAATATGTGTAACGACAAAAGAAGTGATTGAAAAGCCAACTATGGGTGTCAAGGAAAGGCTTTTGCTTGATCCTCAATTAATGAAAGCAC
This sequence comes from Magicicada septendecula, assembly GCA_034769895.1. Taxonomy (NCBI): domain Eukaryota; kingdom Metazoa; phylum Arthropoda; class Insecta; order Hemiptera; family Cicadidae; genus Magicicada; species Magicicada septendecula. The sequence continues at coordinate 168,715,732 of CM068369.1, read as the reverse complement.
CCGGGGGAAAAGTTGCTAAAGATAAAATTATGTAAGAGGTTGTTGACGAGAACCAATCAGACTTGGACCAGCTAATGGCATATAGGTCATCATTGCATGATGCAGTGGGACTGATTGCAGCAAAACTAGTAATGGAGTGTAAGATTCGTCTTCCTGGAAACTTGATGTTCGGACCACACAAGACTGAATTCAAAGAGCCGGAGAATTATTTTTCGCAAGTAGGCCAACCACCTAGATCGGTTGGCCAAGTATTATTTCAGACACAGTTTGCCAGTTCAGGATGAACAGGCTTAAGGAGGGGGTCCTCTCGAACAGCTGAGAGCATATTCCACCACCACTTGTCAAGCAGGTGTAGCCTCAGTGAAGGCCGCACTAAAGTATGTTCCAGATTCTTCAAGAGCACACTTCACATATGCATTAGCTGGCTCACCTAAGTAAGCATGGAAAGTTTATTCTAGAACACTTGCATGACCTATAAAAAACCACAGCAGCTCGCTTTGTCAGTCAGTTCATTGAGCAATTTTCCTTAGTGCGGGTTGAGTGGTGGTTGAGGTATTGTGACAGTGTTATTGTGTTATAATTAGTGTGGAACTTTATTATTTGGTATTATGATTGCGTTTGGTGGACAAATTTAACTGGCATTATTGTACGAGTTGATAACTAATTGTTATTTGTGATTAATTAATGCTGGTTGTTAGTGACTTCGTTGTAGTCAGTAATTTGTTTCCACTGCACCATATGATGATCAGTTAGACCGTCGTAACAATATTTTAACCACATGAGCATACTATAAGGAGCTATAAAAATTAAATTTGTAAAAAAAGGTTGGACATAAGCTCTTTTTAAAGTAAATGCCATTAATAAAATAAACCTCCGCTCCACAGTCCGTTAAAGTGTAACGTATTGCTGCGTTACAAATCCAGGGAACCCATCTTAACTAAGCTCCGTCAATTAGATGGGCTGCCTACGTTGTAACGAAATGTATCCACAAATAATTAACTTAACAAATTTACTTACTAACTGTGTAAGGAAACAAGGGAAGGTATACTATTGATTTACGCACTCATTATATGTGTGTGACAAGACGACTTCTCTTTATTTAACATTTAAAAACATTTACTGACAGATCCCATGACATTACGAATTAAACTAAAGTTATTTGAATGCTTTCTTTAAACTTTGGGATCAAAATTGATTCTATTTAGCTATACCTCGGATCCGGGTAACCTTCAGTATTTAGTCATTAAAACTTTTAGTTATACTCAATTCATGATATTAGCTTGCAAGACCTTTTGTTTAACCATTTGAAGAATGGTAATATTACTTGAATTATACTACGATACATTAACATATAAACTGTTACAACGTATGATGTTTGAATAGTTACATTAAAATTCTTAGATTTAATCTTTTAATCTTTACAAAGTGAATAGTCTCTGAAAAGTCTCTTTTAAGGTGTGTTGTGTAACAAATATTAGTAACCCACGATAGACCAGCTATCGAGTCACCTTTAAATTGGTATGCAGAAACCTCGTCCTGGGGTGTCCGTCTTGGGATTTCTGAATAGCGCCGTCATCATCTCGGTCTGGTCTTCTTCATTAAAGGGCTCAAAAGTCCGCAGGGTAGATTGAACTTTCTACGATGGTACTTGTAGATTCTCGGATGTCCTGATCTGCATATTCTGTCGGGTCTACTAGAGTTTGTAAGTTCTGGTAGTTCACATCTCCATGTATGATGTTGGAAGTGTTGTTAGTTCTTGAAGTTAGTAGTCATCTTGTTTTACACCATTTTTATATTTCGAGTTATACTTTAAGTCTCTTGTTTTTTACATAACTATACTGGTTAATACTTAACATATGCTTTCAGCAGCAATTTCTTGTATACAACATTAAAGTAAAACAAAAGTATCGGCAACATAGTGTAAGAGCTTTTGCTCGTACGTCTGTACTGTATGAAGTCAACATAGCGAGAGCGAATTTCTGCTCCCTTCGACTGGTACCTAACAAATGGTAGAGGGGCAATTACTGCGCGAGAATATAGTCCCTGTCTCTCTTTAAGTAAACATTTTTATTTATACAAACTATCCCTAAATAAATATACATAATTTAAATAAGTTGTTTTAGCGACTTCAATAATATAGTGTCTTCAGATTTTTTTATTATTAACATTAGGTTTTTTATCTTATTCTAAATTACAGGAGACTTGGAAAACATGTCGAGTCCGGAATTAACAGGTCAGCGCCTGACAACAAGCAAAGGGTTAAATACGACAATAATAACTATTTACAATTTGTCTTTTTATTAAAGTTTCTTTGGGCTTATTAATTACTTCTTCCTCTCATACTGAGTACATACAGGTTTTTATGTTATTATAGTGAGATTTAAATGGCTTAATGGCTCGCAACCTTAATTTTTAAAATTTCTTTATTTTTTTATTAATGTTACAATTTAAATCGTCACATACTCCACCGCTTAATTTGCACGCTACGGTTGAGTTTTTTTTTTTTAATTGGGGGCTTGGAGTATGAATGGGGTTAGTGTGTGTAATTTCCTTTGTTGTATAGTTGTTGGACACTTTACAACGTTGTCCACATAGTTATTTCATATAGTTACAATACAGTATACTTTATATGTTCTTATTAACTACCTTTTTTTTTATACATACTATTTACACTTAATATTTACACAATTAAAACACAAAACTTTTTCTTATCTCTATCACTTAAATCTACTACCGGTTTTTTTCGTTTCTGGTTGTCTTACTCTCTCTTCTGTAGAGTAACTTTCTAAATCTTTACTATTTAGAATTCTATCTTGTCTTCTGTGAGTCCTAGGTAACTCATGTAGTTAATGAGTATTCATTAATGTATGCTTCGTAGAACTGGAACTCAGGTTGATCAGGCCTCGTTTCCAAACTCTACGTTTTACATTTTTCCACGTGGATTCAGAAATATAATTTTCTTTACTGCCTAGTATTCCCTTTTCTATTTCGGGTTATACTATTCCGTCTCTTCTTCTTATACAACTTTAGCTGTGAAATATGCGTTCTCCGCACATATTTCTGACTCGCAGTTTCGCACAGGGCTACTGTAACTGGAGTTAGGTACTTCTGGATTTGGTAAGGGCCACACCATCGGAATGATAGTTTAGAGGTGGTCTTATCAATCGCACTACTAATGGTGTGAGTCTTGTACATTACTAAGTCACCTACTTGGTACCTGACTGAATTACTATGATTACCTTTCTCGTGGTATCTTCTGGATTTTTCTAAGCTTGCTCTTAAGTTAGAGCGGGCTTTGTTCCATATTCGCTTTATCTGCTTATCCGTTATTTGCGGAGGCAGCAGATCGTGTATATTCCATCTTGTGGACAAAGGGTGGTTTGGTCGGTACTTGTATAGTAACTCGAACGGGGTCGACTTGTGACCTTCGTGGTAAGCTGAATTAAAAGCGTATTGAATCCAGGATAGATTTTGGTCCCACGACGTGTGATCGTTCGCATGATAGGCGATTAGCGCAGATTTGAGGTTTCGTAGATACCTTTCAGCAATATTGCCTTGCGGTCGATACTCTGTAGTGGTTATATGGTCTATCCCTAACTTGAAACACATATTCTTAAATTCTTTTGCTTTAAACTGTGGACCGTTATCAGATACTATACGTACTGGAGTGCCGTAGTCTTTAAATAGTCTTTCCTGTAGTATTTTAACAGTTGTCGACGCTAATGCTCGTCGCATGGGATACATCCACACAAATTTGGTGAACGAATCTACACAGATCAGTAACATGGTATTTCCTGATTTGGATCGTGGATACGGACCTGAGAAATCTAGATAAAGTTTTGAAAAAGGAGTCTTTGGGATTTCTGAAATCAATTGGCTTACTTGAGTATTTCTGGCGGGTTTACTAAGGGCGCATAATGAACATTTCTTTACGAAGTTGGCTATTTCGCAGTTCATATTGTAACAATGATATTCCTTTCGAATACGATGTATCGTCTTATTGATTCCCATATGGGCTCCTATGGTAGATGAATGGAAGTATTCCATCAGCATGGGCTTAATTACATCCGGGGCTATTATTCTTAATTCCTTTCCGTCTCTTATCTTGAGACACAGTACATTTTTACTCAATACGTACTTCTCGGATTTAATACCTTGCATAAGTTGTTCTATAATAGGCTTCAGTAAGGGGTCTTGTTGTTGATACAGGGCAATGTTTGTAAAGGCAAGGGGGAATTCAGTAATTACGGCGTTAGCACGTGCGATTTCCGGCTCCACTATGTTTTCGGAAGTTTTAGTGGGTGACTGGAACATACGGGACAGGGTATCAGCGACTACATTTTGAGTACCTTTTATATGCTGCACTCTGAATTTGTAGCAGTTTAATTTCAATATCCATCTGCCAATTCGTCCTAACTGTTTAGGGTGATTCAATAACCACGATAACGCCTGATTGTCGGTTTCCAAAAGGAATTCTTTATGTTCCAGGAAGGGTTTAAACTTTTCGAATGCAAAAACAATTGCTAAACATTCCAATTCATATGCGGAATACTTTCTTTCTTGATCGCTCAGTGTTCGTGATGCATAACTAATTGGTAGTCTACAGTTATCTATCTCTTGGTATATCACTGCACCTAACGCTACACTGGAACTGTCGGTTTGCACAACGAATGGTTTTGTGAAATCCGCTAGTTGCAAAACTGGGGGAGATATAATACTTTCTTTAAGTTGCTCAAACGCGTTTTGATGTATTGAGCTCCATTCGAACTTCGTTCCCTTCTTTCGTAAGGAGTTTAGGGGTGCTGCTATTTCGGCAAGATGGGGGATATATTTGTGGAAATAATTCACCATACCCAAAAATCGGGCTATACCTTTTGCATCTCGTGGGGGTGCAAATTCTCTAATAGCACGGGTTTGTTTCGGGATCAATGCTCACCTTTCCATTTGCTTTCACGATGTGACCCAAGAAAGAAAACTGAGGGACGGCAAAACTTACCTTATTTGGGTTCACCGTTAATCCTGCTCTTAGTAAACGAGATAACACTTCACGCAAATGTTTGAGATGTTGTTCCATTGATTCACTGTATATAACGATGTCGTCCAAGTAGTGATACACATATTTAAATTTAATGTCGTGAAATATCTTTTCTAATAGTCTACTACATACGGAACTTCCTTGAGATATTCCAAAGGGTACCCTAGTAAATTGGTACAAGTTAAAAGGAACTGCAAACGCGGTAAGACGTTTTGACTCTTCTGAAAGAGGTATTTGGTGAAAAGCTTGATTCAGATCCATTACCGTAAAGACCATAGCTTTAGTGAAATAATGAAATGCACTATGGATGTCTGGAAGAGGGATTGATTCAAATTCTATTCTTTTATTTAATTGCCTATAGTCTACAACTAGTCTGTGTTTATCTTGACCTTTTGGTACTAAAAAGGAGGGTGAAGAATATGGGGACGTAGAGGGTTCGATGACTCCTTGGTCCAATAACTTGTTGATATGGTTTCGCATTACTTCCATCTTGGGAGGTGACAACTTGTACGGAGGTAGTCATATTACTTTCTGATCGCTTAGATTAATTTTATACTCTATTAGGTTCGTAAGTCCTAGTTTAGGTGTAAGAACCGAGGAAAATTCTTTTATTAGTTTTAGTATTCTCACTCTATCTCTTCTTTCTAGGTGAGATAAATCTGAGTCTTGGTGTATTACATGTGCAGTAGATGAACAATGTTTATCTTCATTACTATCAAACTTATGTTTCCGTGTTCGGTCAAATCTGAAATAAAATACTTGCTCGTAGATGTCAAGAATCATTCCTGTCTTACTAATAAAGTCTGCACCTAATATTAAATCAGGTCCTAATTCTTTACATACTAACATTGTAAACATCCAGGTTAGGTTTTTGATTTTAACCTTAACGGTAATGCTCAGATTTATGTTTATTTTACGTTTATCAGCGGTAGCACACTTTATATTCACTGGTTGGTTCCGTTTTACTAGATGATGTTTAGCTAACATGTCCGCTAATTCTTGGCTGATTAAAGTTCTACTAGATCCCGAATCAATTAAGGCGTTGGGGGATGTAACGCCTAAGTCAACTCGTATTAATGGTAATAGATTTTTACTCCATTTAGATTTATTAATCGCGTTACATTTTTCACGAAATTCTCTCACATAGGGATCGATTTCTTTCGAACCTTTTTTTTTTTATTGATTTCTTTTAGTTCACCCAATTTCGAGTAGCTGCGGAAGACACAGGATTTCGGGTCTCCCTGCCTTACATGTTTTTTGAATTGGGGTTATTCCGTTCCAATGGCTTACTTTTGCACTCTTTTCTTATGTGCCCATATTTGCCACAATTATAACAGGTGGGTTTTTTGCGAGGTGGGTACTTGGTTTCCGCTTTATATGGGTTTACACTTAACTTACCAGCTTTGCGCACATGATGAGGTCTACTAAGAACTTGTCTTTCATGTGAGGTTGTTACATCAGGAAATAGTGCTCGCAATTGATGTCTATTAGTTCCAGCGGTTTTCATTGCTTCTCTATTTTGATCGGAGTACCATACATTTGAAGAATGGATACTGCACTGTTCTAGATCCGCAATTGTATTGGGTCTATTTACCAACGATAGTCGAGATCTTTCTTCAGGTGATACTCCTATTAAAATGGTGTCCACCAGTTGTGTTTCATTCCAGTCTACACGTAGTAGTCGAGATGACTCCCTTATGTCGGAGATGTAGTGAGCTAATCTCTCCTGGTGTCCTTGTACTCGGAGTACTGTCTTTCTTTTTATTTCCTCATAGATGCCGGTGGGAATAAAGTATTTTATTATAGAGCTATGTAGCTCTTCTACTGGGAATGTAGAGGTTAGGGCTTCTAGGACACTTTTTTTTAACGGGGGTTTACACTTTGGTAACAGAACCTGCAAAATTTGCCAGTCATTCAGCTGCTGTAGATCTTTTATCTGAAGTAGATAACTAATGAATGTTAGTAATTTGGAAACATTTAAGCCATCTGTGTAAGGGATTTCGGTTAAGATTTTCTCCACAGGATGAGTCATTTTACCGTATAGGTCCGCGTTATAGTTCATAGGTGTAATTCCTCGATGAGGGCGATTGGATTCATTGGAGGTGGTGGTCAATTCATGATTTCCGGGACGAAACTGAAAATGCTCGGGAGGAGGGGCATTTACATCTTTATCAGTATTTTGTTCTTGGTTCGCTTGCACTTGCGATACGATGGGTGAGTTCCGATCCGTGTTAGGCGGAGGTAAACCAATGGTGGGGGATTGTACTGGAGAGATGTGTAATTTCATTAATGACTTCTCTATTTCGTCCATCCTGAATGAGTTTGATTTTCGTCTTAGGTCGTTAATAATTGCAGGTAAACGGCGTAGAGCTTCGTCTGCTAGATTTTGTACATCAACGGGTATTTCTGTGATATTCGGCCAGATCGACAAATTTTTTATTCGCCTGGTTAAATGCTCTATTCTCTGGGTAGTCCGCAAAATTATTGCCGGAGATTTCTCGTCTTGGAGGGTTTGAGACAATAAGTATAGTTCACTACACTTGGCATTACAAATTTCTTTCTCGCTTTCATAATCGAGTTCGCTTAGATAGTTTAATTGCACGGGGGTATCAAATCCACATTCGCGAATTGACCTTCGTAATTCCGCGACTGTTACATTAGCATGGGGTAGTCCACGCAAAAGAGCTTCGTAAGACAGCTCGTCTTTTAATAACAAATCCGGGTTGAATTGGGCCATTTTTGTTCTAACACATTAGCACGTACTTAAAATTAATACTAGTACACTACACATACATTACATATATATATATATATAATAAATTCTTAAGTAATCAATTTACATAAATTAGAAAAGAACAATTTCTCTTCTAAGGGAGAGACAGAAATTCCACACACATATTTATCAAGTTAAATAGCCGATCAGCTGTTTTCTGGAATGTAGGTCACCCTCTGTATTTAGTTAACAAAGGAAGGTTGAGCGTGTGTGACTGAGAAAGGGGGTTTTGCTTTTACATATTATTGTCTACACAATGCGATTGAATAACACCAACGACCGCTATAAACAGGTGAGGGGGAGTGCAGACGTTAGGGGGATCTTATTCAACTCTATTATTATTATTACGCTTGGTAACACTCTGACTCCATTCATTCATATACTTTTCTCAATTAAATAAATTAATTATTTTGTTCACAAGTTTAAATTACGAACTTCTACTTAATTACATTATTATTAACAAAGTTATTTTTTTCTTCGTATTGTTTAAATTAGCAGCCATCCTTACTATTTCTTTTATGAATTTGCTAACTGCTATAATTTTTTATTGTTCGACTAAGCTTTTCGTCATTACTGACATCTTCAGGTCTTAAACAACGCTTGTTTAAGACCTGAAGATGTCAGTAATGACGAAAAGCTTAGTCGAACAATAAAAAATTATAGCAGTTAGCAAATTCATAAAAGAAATATAAAGTTATTTTTAATTAAATTTTTTTTTTTTTTTGACACATACTAGTGTATGTCCAACATATACTGTGCAGAATGATTCAGGAAACAACAGGTCATGGATTGTCGTAAACAAACCTGTTTCAGATTGTCCAGTTGACCAAAATTGTAATGTTTGGTCACAATTCATGTATGCAAGTAGGTACCTGCATATAGCTTATTTGCATTGTATGACGCTAATGATATTTCAACTTATACATACTATCATTTACGTAACTTAGTAAAATCTTAAATATGTTTTGAAAATTAAAGTTATTAAGGTAACTTTCTGAGTGCATAGATCAATAAATGGGTATACAAATTATCCAAGCAAAGTGCCGCAATTTTGTTTACGCGTCACGATGCTTACACAACCTTTTATAAAAATAAGCAGAGTGGCGCAATTTTGTAACGTATTGCTGCGTTACAAATCCAGGGAACCCATCTTAACTAAGCTCCGTCAATTAGATGGGCTGCCTACGTTGTAACGAAATGTATCCACAAATAATTAACTTAACAAATTTACTTACTAACTGTGTAAGGAAACAAGGGAAGGTATACTATTGATTTACGCACTCATTATATGTGTGTGACAAGACGACTTCTCTTTATTTAACATTTAAAAACATTTACTGACAGATCCCATGACATTACGAATTAAACTAAAGTTATTTGAATGCTTTCTTTAAACTTTGGGATCAAAATTGATTCTATTTAGCTATACCTCGGATCCGGGTAACCTTCAGTATTTAGTCATTAAAACTTTTAGTTATACTCAATTCATGATATTAGCTTGCAAGACCTTTTGTTTAACCATTTGAAGAATGGTAATATTACTTGAATTATACTACGATACATTAACATATAAACTGTTACAACGTATGATGTTTGAATAGTTACATTAAAATTCTTAGATTTAATCTTTTAATCTTTACAAAGTGAATAGTCTCTGAAAAGTCTCTTTTAAGGTGTGTTGTGTAACAAATATTAGTAACCCACGATAGAAAGGCTATCGAGTCACCTTTAAATTGGTATGCAGAAACCTCGTCCTGGGGTGTCCGTCTTGGGATTTCTGAATAGCGCCGTCATCATCTCGGTCTGGTCTTCTTCATTAAAGGGCTCAAAAGTCCGCAGGGTAGATTGAACTTTCTACGATGGTACTTGTAGATTCTCGGATGTCCTGATCTGCATATTCTGTCGGGTCTACTAGAGTTTGTAAGTTCTGGTAGTTCACATCTCCATGTATGATGTTGGAAGTGTTGTTAGTTCTTGAAGTTAGTAGTCATCTTGTTTTACACCATTTTTATATTTCGAGTTATACTTTAAGTCTCTTGTTTTTTACATAACTATACTGGTTAATACTTAACATATGCTTTCAGCAGCAATTTCTTGTATACAACATTAAAGTAAAACAAAAGTATCGGCAACATAGTGTAAGAGCTTTTGCTCGTACGTCTGTACTGTATGAAGGCAACATAGCGAGAGCGAATTTCTGCTCCCTTCGACTGGTACCTAACAAATGGTAGAGGGGCAATTACTGCGCGAGAATATAGTCCCTGTCTCTCTTTAAGTAAACATTTTTATTTATACAAACTATCCCTAAATAAATATACATAATTTAAATAAGTTGTTTTAGCGACTATCTGTGTCTTCAGATTTTTTTATTATTAACATTAGGTTTTTTATCTTATTCTAAATTACAGGAGACTTGGAAAACATGTCGAGTCCGGAATTAACAGGTCAGCGCCTGACAACAAGCAAAGGGTTAAATACGACAATAATAACTATTTACAATTTGTCTTTTTATTAAAGTTTCTTTGGGCTTATTAATTACTTCTTCCTCTCATACTGAGTACATACAGGTTTTTATGTTATTATAGTGAGATTTAAATGGCTTAATGGCTCGCAACCTTAATTTTTAAAATTTCTTTATTTTTTTATTAATGTTACAATTTAAATCGTCACATACTCCACCGCTTAATTTGCACGCTACGGTTGAGTTTTTTTTTTTTTTTAATTGGGGGCTTGGAGTATGAATGGGGTTAGTGTGTGTAATTTCCTTTGTTGTATAGTTGTTGGACACTTTACAACGTTGTCCACATAGTTATTTCATATAGTTACAATACAGTATACTTTATATGTTCTTATTAACTACCTTTTTTTTTATACATACTATTTACACTTAATATTTACACAATTAAAACACAAAACTTTTTCTTATCTCTATCACTTAAATCTACTACCGGTTTTTTTCGTTTCTGGTTGTCTTACTCTCTCTTCTGTAGAGTAACTTTCTAAATCTTTACTATTTAGAATTCTATCTTGTCTTCTGTGAGTCCTAGGTAACTCATGTAGTTAATGAGTATTCATTAATGTATGCTTCGTAGAACTGGAACTCAGGTTGATCAGGCCTCGTTTCCAAACTCTACGTTTTACATTTTTCCACGTGGATTCAGAAATATAATTTTCTTTACTGCCTAGTATTCCCTTTTCTATTTCGGGTTATACTATTCCGTCTCTTCTTCTTATACAACTTTAGCTGTGAAATATGCGTTCTCCGCACATATTTCTGACTCGCAGTTTCGCACAGGGCTACTGTAACTGGAGTTAGGTACTTCTGGATTTGGTAAGGGCCACACCATCGGAATGATAGTTTAGAGGTGGTCTTATCAATCGCACTACTAATGGTGTGAGTCTTGTACATTACTAAGTCACCTACTTGGTACCTGACTGAATTACTATGATTACCTTTCTCGTGGTATCTTCTGGATTTTTCTAAGCTTGCTCTTAAGTTAGAGCGGGCTTTGTTCCATATTCGCTTTATCTGCTTATCCGTTATTTGCGGAGGCAGCAGATCGTGTATATTCCATCTTGTGGACAAAGGGTGGTTTGGTCGGTACTTGTATAGTAACTCGAACGGGGTCGACTTGTGACCTTCGTGGTAAGCTGAATTAAAAGCGTATTGAATCCAGGATAGATTTTGGTCCCACGACGTGTGATCGTTCGCATGATAGGCGATTAGCGCAGATTTGAGGTTTCGTAGATACCTTTCAGCAATATTGCCTTGCGGTCGATACTCTGTAGTGGTTATATGGTCTATCCCTAACTTGAAACACATATTCTTAAATTCTTTTGCTTTAAACTGTGGACCGTTATCAGATACTATACGTACTGGAGTGCCGTAGTCTTTAAATAGTCTTTCCTGTAGTATTTTAACAGTTGTCGACGCTAATGCTCGTCGCATGGGATACATCCACACAAATTTGGTGAACGAATCTACACAGATCAGTAACATGGTATTTCCTGATTTGGATCGTGGATACGGACCTGAGAAATCTAGATAAAGTTTTGAAAAAGGAGTCTTTGGGATTTCTGAAATCAATTGGCTTACTTGAGTATTTCTGGCGGGTTTACTAAGGGCGCATAATGAACATTTCTTTACGAAGTTGGCTATTTCACAGTTCATATTGTAACAATGATATTCCTTTCGAATACGATGTATCGTCTTATTGATTCCCATATGGGCTCCTATGGTAGATGAATGGAAGTATTCCATCAGCATGGGCTTAATTACATCCGGGGCTATTATTCTTAATTCCTTTCCGTCTCTTATCTTGAGACACAGTACATTTTTACTCAATACGTACTTCTCGGATTTAATACCTTGCATAAGTTGTTCTATAATAGGCTTCAGTAAGGGGTCTTGTTGTTGATACAGGGCAATGTTTGTAAAGGCAAGGGGGAATTCAGTAATTACGGCGTTAGCACGTGCGATTTCCGGCTCCACTATGTTTTCGGAAGTTTTAGTGGGTGACTGGAACATACGGGACAGGGTATCAGCGACTACATTTTGAGTACCTTTTATATGCTGCACTCTGAATTTGTAGCAGTTTAATTTCAATATCCATCTGCCAATTCGTCCTAACTGTTTAGGGTGATTCAATAACCACGATAACGCCTGATTGTCGGTTTCCAAAAGGAATTCTTTATGTTCCAGGAAGGGTTTAAACTTTTCGAATGCAAAAACAATTGCTAAACATTCCAATTCATATGCGGAATACTTTCTTTCTTGATCGCTCAGTGTTCGTGATGCATAACTAATTGGTAGTCTACAGTTATCTATCTCTTGGTATATCACTGCACCTAACGCTACACTGGAACTGTCGGTTTGCACAACGAATGGTTTTGTGAAATCCGCTAGTTGCAAAACTGGGGGAGATATAATACTTTCTTTAAGTTGCTCAAACGCATTTTGATGTATTGAGCTCCATTCGAACTTCGTTCCCTTCTTTCGTAAGGAGTTTAGGGGTGCTGCTATTTCGGCAAGATGGGGGATATATTTGTGGAAATAATTCACCATACCCAAAAATCGGGCTATACCTTTTGCATCTCGTGGGGGTGCAAATTCTCTAATAGCACGGGTTTGTTTCGGGATCAATGCTCACCTTTCCATTTGCTTTCACGATGTGACCCAAGAAAGAAAACTGAGGGACGGCAAAACTTACCTTATTTGGGTTCACCGTTAATCCTGCTCTTAGTAAACGAGATAACACTTCACGCAAATGTTTGAGATGTTGTTCCATTGATTCACTGTATATAACGATGTCGTCCAAGTAGTGATACACATATTTAAATTTAATGTCGTGAAATATCTTTTCTAATAGTCTACTACATACGGAACTTCCTTGAGATATTCCAAAGGGTACCCTAGTAAATTGGTACAAGTTAAAAGGAACTGCAAACGCGGTAAGACATTTTGACTCTTCTGAAAGAGGTATTTGGTGAAAAGCTTGATTCAGATCCATTACCGTAAAGACCATAGCTTTAGTGAAATAATGAAATGCACTATGGATGTCTGGAAGAGGGATTGATTCAAATTCTATTCTTTTATTTAATTGCCTATAGTCTACAACTAGTCTGTGTTTATCTTGACCTTTTGGTACTAAAAAGGAGGGTGAAGAATATGGGGACGTAGAGGGTTCGATGACTCCTTGGTCCAATAACTTGTTGATATGGTTTCGCATTACTTCCATCTTGGGAGGTGACAACTTGTACGGAGGTAGTCATATTACTTTCTGATCGCTTAGATTAATTTTATACTCTATTAGGTTCGTAAGTCCTAGTTTAGGTGTAAGAACCGAGGAAAATTCTTTTATTAGTTTTAGTATTCTCACTCTATCTCTTCTTTCTAGGTGAGATAAATCTGAGTCTTGGTGTATTACATGTGCAGTAGATGAACAATGTTTATCTTCATTACTATCAAACTTATGTTTCCGTGTTCGGTCAAATCTGAAATAAAATACTTGCTCGTAGATGTCAAGAATCATTCCTGTCTTACTAATAAAGTCTGCACCTAATATTAAATCAGGTCCTAATTCTTTACATACTAACATTGTAAACATCCAGGTTAGGTTTTTGATTTTAACCTTAACGGTAATGCTCAGATTTATGTTTATTTTACGTTTATCAGCGGTAGCACACTTTATATTCACTGGTTGGTTCCGTTTTACTAGATGATGTTTAGCTAACATGTCCGCTAATTCTTGGCTGATTAAAGTTCTACTAGATCCCGAATCAATTAAGGCATTGGGGGATGTAACGCCTAAGTCAACTCGTATTAATGGTAATAGATTTTTACTCCATTTAGATTTATTAATCGCGTTACATTTTTCACGAAATTCTCTCACATAGGGATCGATTTCTTTCGAACCTTTTTTTTTTTTATTGATTTCTTTTAGTTCACCCAATTTCGAGTAGCTGCGGAAGACACAGGATTTCGGGTCTCCCTGCCTTACATGTTTTTTGAATTGGGGTTATTCCGTTCCAATGGCTTACTTTTGCACTCTTTTCTTATGTGCCCATATTTGCCACAATTATAACAGGTGGGTTTTTTGCGAGGTGGGTACTTGGTTTCCGCTTTATATGGGTTTACACTTAACTTACCAGCTTTGCGCACATGATGAGGTCTACTAAGAACTTGTCTTTCATGTGAGGTTGTTACATCAGGAAATAGTGCTCGCAATTGATGTCTATTAGTTCCAGCGGTTTTCATTGCTTCTCTATTTTGATCGGAGTACCATACATTTGAAGAATGGATACTGCACTGTTCTAGATCCGCAATTGTATTGGGTCTATTTACCAACGATAGTCGAGATCTTTCTTCAGGTGATACTCCTATTAAAATGGTGTCCACCAGTTGTGTTTCATTCCAGTCTACACGTAGTAGTCGAGATGACTCCCTTATGTCGGAGATGTAGTGAGCTAATCTCTCCTGGTGTCCTTGTACTCGGAGTACTGTCTTTCTTTTTATTTCTTCATAGATGCCGGTGGGAATAAAGTATTTTATTATAGAGCTATGTAGCTCTTCTACTGGGAATGTAGAGGTTAGGGCTTCTAGGACACGTTTTTTTAACGGGGGTTTACACTTTGGTAACAGAACCTGCAAAATTTGCCAGTCATTCAGCTGCTGTAGATCTTTTATCTGAAGTAGATAACTAATGAATGTTAGTAATTTGGAAACATTTAAGCCATCTGTGTAAGGGATTTCGGTTAAGATTTTCTCCACAGGATGAGTCATTTTACCGTATAGGTCCGCGTTATAGTTCATAGGTGTAATTCCTCGATGAGGGCGATTGGATTCATTGGAGGTGGTGGTCAATTCATGATTTCCGGGACGAAACTGAAAATGCTCGGGAGGAGGGGCATTTACATCTTTATCAGTATTTTGTTCTTGGTTCGCTTGCACTTGCGATACGATGGGTGAGTTCCGATCCGTGTTAGGCGGAGGTAAACCAATGGTGGGGGATTGTACTGGAGAGATGTGTAATTTCATTAATGACTTCTCTATTTCGTCCATCCTGAATGAGTTTGATTTTCGTCTTAGGTCGTTAATAATTGCAGGTAAACGGCGTAGAGCTTCGTCTGCTAGATTTTGTACATCAACGGGTATTTCTGTGATATTCGGCCAGATCGACAAATTTTTTATTCGCCTGGTTAAATGCTCTATTCTCTGGGTAGTCCGCAAAATTATTGCCGGAGATTTCTCGTCTTGGAGGGTTTGAGACAATAAGTATAGTTCACTACACTTGGCATTACAAATTTCTTTCTCGCTTTCATAATCGAGTTCGCTTAGATAGTTTAATTGCACGGGGGTATCAAATCCACATTCGCGAATTGACCTTCGTAATTCCGCGACTGTTACATTAGCATGGGGTAGTCCACGCAAAAGAGCTTCGTAAGACAGCTCGTCTTTTAATAACAAATCCGGGTTGAATTGGGCCATTTTTGTTCTAACACATTAGCACGTACTTAAAATTAATACTAGTACACTACACATACATTACACATATATATATATATATAATAAATTCTTAAGTAATCAATTTACATAAATTAGAAAAGAACAATTTCTCTTCTAAGGGAGAGACAGAAATTCCACACACATATTTATCAAGTTAAATAGCCGATCAGCTGTTTTCTGGAATGTAGGTCACCCTCTGTATTTAGTTAACAAAGGAAGGTTGAGCGTGTGTGACTGAGAAAGGGGGTTTTGCTTTTACATATTATTGTCTACACAATGCGATTGAATAACACCAACGACCGCTATAAACAGGTGAGGGGGAGTGCAGACGTTAGGGGGATCTTATTCAACTCTATTATTATTATTACGCTTGGTAACACTCTGACTCCATTCATTCATATACTTTTCTCAATTAAATAAATTAATTATTTTGTTCACAAGTTTAAATTACGAACTTCTACTTAATTACATTATTATTAACAAAGTTATTTTTTTCTTCGTATTGTTTAAATTAGCAGCCATCCTTACTATTTCTTTTATGAATTTGCTAACTGCTATAATTTTTTATTGTTCGACTATGCTTTTCGTCATTACTGACATCTTCAGGTCTTAAACAACGCTTGTTTAAGACCTGAAGATGTCAGTAATGACGAAAAGCTTAGTCGAACAATAAAAAATTATAG
Organism: Magicicada septendecula; assembly: GCA_034769895.1. Lineage (NCBI taxonomy): Eukaryota > Metazoa > Arthropoda > Insecta > Hemiptera > Cicadidae > Magicicada > Magicicada septendecula. The sequence continues at coordinate 168,699,236 of CM068369.1, read as the reverse complement.
CAGTTAGCAAATTCATAAAAGAAATATAAAGTTATTTTTAATTAAATTTTTTTTTTTTTGACACATACTAGTGTATGTCCAACATATACTGTGCAGAATGATTCAGGAAACAACAGGTCATGGATTGTCGTAAACAAACCTGTTTCAGATTGTCCAGTTGACCAAAATTGTAATGTTTGGTCACAATTCATGTATGCAAGTAGGTACCTGCATATAGCTTATTTGCATTGTATGACGCTAATGATATTTCAACTTATACATACTATCATTTACGTAACTTAGTAAAATCTTAAATATGTTTTGAAAATTAAAGTTATTAAGGTAACTTTCTGAGTGCATAGATCAATAAATGGGTATACAAATTATCCAAGCAAAGTGCCGCAATTTTGTTTACGCGTCACGATGCTTACACAACCTTTTATAAAAATAAGCAGAGTGGCGCAATTTTGTAACGTATTGCTGCGTTACAAATCCAGGGAACCCATCTTAACTAAGCTCCGTCAATTAGATGGGCTGCCTACGTTGTAACGAAATGTATCCACAAATAATTAACTTAACAAATTTACTTACTAACTGTGTAAGGAAACAAGGGAAGGTATACTATTGATTTACGCACTCATTATATGTGTGTGACAAGACGACTTCTCTTTATTTAACATTTAAAAACATTTACTGACAGATCCCATGACATTACGAATTAAACTAAAGTTATTTGAATGCTTTCTTTAAACTTTGGGATCAAAATTGATTCTATTTAGCTATACCTCGGATCCGGGTAACCTTCAGTATTTAGTCATTAAAACTTTTAGTTATACTCAATTCATGATATTAGCTTGCAAGACCTTTTGTTTAACCATTTGAAGAATGGTAATATTACTTGAATTATACTACGATACATTAACATATAAACTGTTACAACGTATGATGTTTGAATAGTTACATTAAAATTCTTAGATTTAATCTTTTAATCTTTACAAAGTGAATAGTCTCTGAAAAGTCTCTTTTAAGGTGTGTTGTGTAACAAATATTAGTAACCCACGATAGAAAGGCTATCGAGTCACCTTTAAATTGGTATGCAGAAACCTCGTCCTGGGGTGTCCGTCTTGGGATTTCTGAATAGCGCCGTCATCATCTCGGTCTGGTCTTCTTCATTAAAGGGCTCAAAAGTCCGCAGGGTAGATTGAACTTTCTACGATGGTACTTGTAGATTCTCGGATGTCCTGATCTGCATATTCTGTCGGGTCTACTAGAGTTTGTAAGTTCTGGTAGTTCACATCTCCATGTATGATGTTGGAAGTGTTGTTAGTTCTTGAAGTTAGTAGTCATCTTGTTTTACACCATTTTTATATTTCGAGTTATACTTTAAGTCTCTTGTTTTTTACATAACTATACTGGTTAATACTTAACATATGCTTTCAGCAGCAATTTCTTGTATACAACATTAAAGTAAAACAAAAGTATCGGCAACATAGTGTAAGAGCTTTTGCTCGTACGTCTGTACTGTATGAAGTCAACATAGCGAGAGCGAATTTCTGCTCCCTTCGACTGGTACCTAACAAATGGTAGAGGGGCAATTACTGCGCGAGAATATAGTCCCTGTCTCTCTTTAAGTAAACATTTTTATTTATACAAACTATCCCTAAATAAATATACATAATTTAAATAAGTTGTTTTAGCGACTATCTGTGTCTTCAGATTTTTTTATTATTAACATTAGGTTTTTTATCTTATTCTAAATTACAGGAGACTTGGAAAACATGTCGAGTCCGGAATTAACAGGTCAGCGCCTGACAACAAGCAAAGGGTTAAATACGACAATAATAACTATTTACAATTTGTCTTTTTATTAAAGTTTCTTTGGGCTTATTAATTACTTCTTCCTCTCATACTGAGTACATACAGGTTTTTATGTTATTATAGTGAGATTTAAATGGCTTAATGGCTCGCAACCTTAATTTTTAAAATTTCTTTATTTTTTTATTAATGTTACAATTTAAATCGTCACATACTCCACCGCTTAATTTGCACGCTACGGTTGAGTTTTTTTTTTTTTTTAATTGGGGGCTTGGAGTATGAATGGGGTTAGTGTGTGTAATTTCCTTCACATAGTTGTTGGACACTTTACAACGTTGTCCACATAGTTATTTCATATAGTTACAATACAGTATACTTTATATGTTCTTATTAACTACCTTTTTTTTTATACATACTATTTACACTTAATATTTACACAATTAAAACACAAAACTTTTTCTTATCTCTATCACTTAAATCTACTACCGGTTTTTTTCGTTTCTGGTTGTCTTACTCTCTCTTCTGTAGAGTAACTTTCTAAATCTTTACTATTTAGAATTCTATCTTGTCTTCTGTGAGTCCTAGGTAACTCATGTAGTTAATGAGTATTCATTAATGTATGCTTCGTAGAACTGGAACTCAGGTTGATCAGGCCTCGTATCCAAACTCTACGTTTTACATTTTTCCACGTGGATTCAGAAATATAATTTTCTTTACTGCCTAGTATTCCCTTTTCTATTTCGGGTTATACTATTCCGTCTCTTCTTCTTATACAACTTTAGCTGTGAAATATGCGTTCTCCGCACATATTTCTAACTCGCAGTTTCGCACAGGGCTACTGTAACTGGAGTTAGGTACTTCTGGATTTGGTAAGGGCCACACCATCGGAATGATAGTTTAGAGGTGGTCTTATCAATCGCACTACTAATGGTGTGAGTCTTGTACATTACTAAGTCACCTACTTGGTACCTGACTGAATTACTATGATTACCTTTCTCGTGGTATCTTCTGGATTTTTCTAAGCTTGCTCTTAAGTTAGAGCGGGCTTTGTTCCATATTCGCTTTATCTGCTTATCCGTTATTTGCGGAGGCAGCAGATCGTGTATATTCCATCTTGTGGACAAAGGGTGGTTTGGTCGGTACTTGTATAGTAACTCGAACGGGGTCGACTTGTGACCTTCGTGGTAAGCTGAATTAAAAGCGTATTGAATCCAGGATAGATTTTGGTCCCACGACGTGTGATCGTTCGCATGATAGGCGATTAGCGCAGATTTGAGGTTTCGTAGATACCTTTCAGCAATATTGCCTTGCGGTCGATACTCTGTAGTGGTTATATGGTGTATCCCTAACTTGAAACACATATTCTTAAATTCTTTTGCTTTAAACTGTGGACCGTTATCAGATACTATACGTACTGGAGTGCCGTAGTCTTTAAATAGTCTTTCCTGTAGTATTTTAACAGTTGTCGACGCTAATGCTCGTCGCATGGGATACATCCACACAAATTTGGTGAACGAATCTACACAGATCAGTAACATGGTATTTCCTGATTTGGATCGTGGATACGGACCTGAGAAATCTAGATAAAGTTTTGAAAAAGGAGTCTTTGGGATTTCTGAAATCAATTGGCTTACTTGAGTATTTCTGGCGGGTTTACTAAGGGCGCATAATGAACATTTCTTTACGAAGTTGGCTATTTCGCAGTTCATATTGTAACAATGATATTCCTTTCGAATACGATGTATCGTCTTATTGATTCCCATATGGGCTCCTATGGTAGATGAATGGAAGTATTCCATCAGCATGGGCTTAATTACATCCGGGGCTATTATTCTTAATTCCTTTCCATCTCTTATCTTGAGACACAGTACATTTTTACTCAATACGTACTTCTCGGATTTAATACCTTGCATAAGTTGTTCTATAATAGGCTTCAGTAAGGGGTCTTGTTGTTGATACAGGGCAATGTTTGTAAAGGCAAGGGGGAATTCAGTAGTTACGGCGTTAGCACGTGCGATTTCCGGCTCCACTATGTTTTCGGAAGTTTTAGTGGGTGACTGGAACATACGGGACAGGGTATCAGCGACTACATTTTGAGTACCTTTTATATGCTGCACTCTGAATTTGTAGCAGTTTAATTTCAATATCCATCTGCCAATTCGTCCTAACTGTTTAGGGTGATTCAATAACCACGATAACGCCTGATTGTCGGTTTCCAAAAGGAATTCTTTATGTTCCAGGAAGGGTTTAAACTTTTCGAATGCAAAAACAATTGCTAAACATTCCAATTCATATGCGGAATACTTTCTTTCTTGATCGCTCAGTGTTCGTGATGCATAACTAATTGGTAGTCTACAGTTATCTATCTCTTGGTATATCACTGCACCTAACGCTACACTGGAACTGTCGGTTTGCACAACGAATGGTTTTGTGAAATCCGCTAGTTGCAAAACTGGGGGAGATATAATACTTTCTTTAAGTTGCTCAAACGCGTTTTGATGTATTGAGCTCCATTCGAACTTCGTTCCCTTCTTTCGTAAGGAGTTTAGGGGTGCTGCTATTTCGGCAAGATGGGGGATATATTTGTGGAAATAATTCACCATACCCAAAAATCGGGCTTTACCTTTTGCATCTCGTGGGGGTGCAAATTCTCTAATAGCACGGGTTTGTTTCGGGATCAATGCTCACCTTTCCATTTGCTTTCACGATGTGACCCAAGAAAGAAAACTGAGGGACGGCAAAACTTACCTTATTTGGGTTCACCGTTAATCCTGCTCTTAGTAAACGAGATAACACTTCACGCAAATGTTTGAGATGTTGTTCCATTGATTCTCTGTATATAACGATGTCGTCCAAGTAGTGATACACATATTTAAATTTAATGTCGTGAAATATCTTTTCTAATAGTCTACTACATACGGAACTTCCTTGAGATATTCCAAAGGGTACCCTAGTAAATTGGTACAAGTTAAAAGGAACTGCTAACGCGGTTAGACGTTTTGACTCTTCTGAAAGAGGTATTTGGTGAAAAGCTTGATTCAGATCCATTACCGTAAAGACCATAGCTTTAGTGAAATAATGAAATGCACTATGGATGTCTGGAAGAGGGATTGATTCAAATTCTATTCTTTTATTTAATTGCCTATAGTCTACAACTAGTCTGTGTTTATCTTGACCTTTTGGTACTAAAAAGGAGGGTGAAGAATATGGGGACGTAGAGGGTTCGATGACTCCTTGGTCCAATAACTTGTTGATATGGTTTCGCATTACTTCCATCTTGGGAGGTGACAACTTGTACGGAGGTAGTCATATTACTTTCTGATCGCTTAGATTAATTTTATACTCTATTAGGTTCGTAAGTCCTAGTTTAGGTGTAAGAACCGAGGAAAATTCTTTTATTAGTTTTAGTATTCTCACTCTATCTCTTCTTTCTAGGTGAGATAAATCTGAGTCTTGGTGTATTACATGTGCAGTAGATGAACAATGTTTATCTTCATTACTATCAAACTTATGTTTCCGTGTTCGGTCAAATCTGAAATAAAATACTTGCTCGTAGATGTCAAGAATCATTCCTGTCTTACTAATAAAGTCTGCACCTAATATTAAATCAGGTCCTAATTCTTTACATACTAACATTGTAAACATCCAGGTTAGGTTTTTGATTTTAACCTTAACGGTAATGCTCAGATTTATGTTTATTTTACGTTTATCAGCGGTAGCACACTTTATATTCACTGGTTGGTTCCGTTTTACTAGATGATGTTTAGCTAACATGTCCGCTAATTCTTGGCTGATTAAAGTTCTACTAGATCCCGAATCAATTAAGGCGTTGGGGGATGTAACGCCTAAGTCAACTCGTATTAATGGTAATAGATTTTTACTCCATTTAGATTTATTAATCGCGTTACATTTTTCACGAAATTCTCTCACATAGGGATCGATTTCTTTCGAACCTTTTTTTTTTTATTGATTTCTTTTAGTTCACCCAATTTCGAGTAGCTGCGGAAGACACAGGATTTCGGGTCTCCCTGCCTTACATGTTTTTTGAATTGGGGTTATTCCGTTCCAATGGCTTACTTTTGCACTCTTTTCTTATGTGCCCATATTTGCCACAATTATAACAGGTGGGTTTTTTGCGAGGTTGGTACTTGGTTTCCGCTTTATATGGGTTTACACTTAACTTACCAGCTTTGCGCACATGATGAGGTCTACTAAGAACTTGTCTTTCATGTGAGGTTGTTACATCAGGAAATAGTGCTCGCAATTGATGTCTATTAGTTCCAGCGGTTTTCATTGCTTCTCTATTTTGATCGGAGTACCATACATTTGAAGAATGGATACTGCACTGTTCTAGATCCGCAATTGTATTGGGTCTATTTACCAACGATAGTCGAGATCTTTCTTCAGGTGATACTCCTATTAAAATGGTGTCCACCAGTTGTGTTTCATTCCAGTCTACACGTAGTAGTCGAGATGACTCCCTTATGTCGGAGATGTAGTGAGCTAATCTCTCCTGGTGTCCTTGTACTCGGAGTACTGTCTTTCTTTTTATTTCCTCATAGATGCCGGTGGGAATAAAGTATTTTATTATAGAGCTATGTAGCTCTTCTACTGGGAATGTAGAGGTTAGGGCTTCTAGGACACGTTTTTTTAACGGGGGTTTACACTTTGGTAACAGAACCTGCAAAATTTGCCAGTCATTCAGCTGCTGTAGATCTTTTATCTGAAGTAGATAACTAATGAATGTTAGTAATTTGGAAACATTTAAGCCATCTGTGTAAGGGATTTCGGTTAAGATTTTCTCCACAGGATGAGTCATTTTACCGTATAGGTCCGCGTTATAGTTCATAGGTGTAATTCCTCGATGAGGGCGATTGGATTCATTGGAGGTGGTGGTCAATTCATGATTTCCGGGACGAAACTGAAAATGCTCGGGAGGAGGGGCATTTACATCTTTATCAGTATTTTGTTCTTGGTTCGCTTGCACTTGCGATACGATGGGTGAGTTCCGATCCGTGTTAGGCGGAGGTAAACCAATGGTGGGGGATTGTACTGGAGAGATGTGTAATTTCATTAATGACTTCTCTATTTCGTCCATCCTGAATGAGTTTGATTTTCGTCTTAGGTCGTTAATAATTGCAGGTAAACGGCGTAGAGCTTCGTCTGCTAGATTTTGTACATCAACGGGTATTTCTGTGATATTCGGCCAGATCGACAAATTTTTTATTCGCCTGGTTAAATGCTCTATTCTCTGGGTAGTCCGCAAAATTATTGCCGGAGATTTCTCGTCTTGGAGGGTTTGAGACAATAAGTATAGTTCACTACACTTGGCATTACAAATTTCTTTCTCGCTTTCATAATCGAGTTCGCTTAGATAGTTTAATTGCACGGGGGTATCAAATCCACATTCGCGAATTGACCTTCGTAATTCCGCGACTGTTACATTAGCATGGGGTAGTCCACGCAAAAGAGCTTCGTAAGACAGCTCGTCTTTTAATAACAAATCCGGGTTGAATTGGGCCATTTTTGTTCTAACACATTAGCACGTACTTAAAATTAATACTAGTACACTACACATACATTACACATATATATATATATATAATAAATTCTTAAGTAATCAATTTACATAAATTAGAAAAGAACAATTTCTCTTCTAAGGGAGAGACAGAAATTCCACACACATATTTATCAAGTTAAATAGCCGATCAGCTGTTTTCTGGAATGTAGGTCACCCTCTGTATTTAGTTAACAAAGGAAGGTTGAGCGTGTGTGACTGAGAAAGGGGGTTTTGCTTTTACATATTATTGTCTACACAATGCGATTGAATAACACCAACGACCGCTATAAACAGGTGAGGGGGAGTGCAGACGTTAGGGGGATCTTATTCAACTCTATTATTATTATTACGCTTGGTAACACTCTGACTCCATTCATTCATATACTTTTCTCAATTAAATAAATTAATTATTTTGTTCACAAGTTTAAATTACGAACTTCTACTTAATTACATTATTATTAACAAAGTTATTTTTTTCTTCGTATTGTTTAAATTAGCAGCCATCCTTACTATTTCTTTTATGAATTTGCTAACTGCTATAATTTTTTATTGTTCGACTATGCTTTTCGTCATTACTGACATCTTCAGGTCTTAAACAACGCTTGTTTAAGACCTGAAGATGTCAGTAATGACGAAAAGCTTAGTCGAACAATAAAAAATTATAGCAGTTAGCAAATTCATAAAAGAAATATAAAGTTATTTTTAATTAAATTTTTTTTTTTTTGACACATACTAGTGTATGTCCAACATATACTGTGCAGAATGATTCAGGAAACAACAGGTCATGGATTGTCGTAAACAAACCTGTTTCAGATTGTCCAGTTGACCAAAATTGTAATGTTTGGTCACAATTCATGTATGCAAGTAGGTACCTGCATATAGCTTATTTGCATTGTATGACGCTAATGATATTTCAACTTATACATACTATCATTTACGTAACTTAGTAAAATCTTAAATATGTTTTGAAAATTAAAGTTATTAAGGTAACTTTCTGAGTGCATAGATCAATAAATGGGTATACAAATTATCCAAGCAAAGTGCCGCAATTTTGTTTACGCGTCACGATGCTTACACAACCTTTTATAAAAATAAGCAGAGTGGCGCAATTTTGTAACGTATTGCTGCGTTACAAATCCAGGGAACCCATCTTAACTAAGCTCCGTCAATTAGATGGGCTGCCTACGTTGTAACGAAATGTATCCACAAATAATTAACTTAACAAATTTACTTACTAACTGTGTAAGGAAACAAGGGAAGGTATACTATTGATTTACGCACTCATTATATGTGTGTGACAAGACGACTTCTCTTTATTTAACATTTAAAAACATTTACTGACAGATCCCATGACATTACGAATTAAACTAAAGTTATTTGAATGCTTTCTTTAAACTTTGGGATCAAAATTGATTCTATTTAGCTATACCTCGGATCCGGGTAACCTTCAGTATTTAGTCATTAAAACTTTTAGTTATACTCAATTCATGATATTAGCTTGCAAGACCTTTTGTTTAACCATTTGAAGAATGGTAATATTACTTGAATTATACTACGATACATTAACATATAAACTGTTACAACGTATGATGTTTGAATAGTTACATTAAAATTCTTAGATTTAATCTTTTAATCTTTACAAAGTGAATAGTCTCTGAAAAGTCTCTTTTAAGGTGTGTTGTGTAACAAATATTAGTAACCCACGATAGAAAGGCTATCGAGTCACCTTTAAATTGGTATGCAGAAACCTCGTCCTGGGGTGTCCGTCTTGGGATTTCTGAATAGCGCCGTCATCATCTCGGTCTGGTCTTCTTCATTAAAGGGCTCAAAAGTCCGCAGGGTAGATTGAACTTTCTACGATGGTACTTGTAGATTCTCGGATGTCCTGATCTGCATATTCTGTCGGGTCTACTAGAGTTTGTAAGTTCTGGTAGTTCACATCTCCATGTATGATGTTGGAAGTGTTGTTAGTTCTTGAAGTTAGTAGTCATCTTGTTTTACACCATTTTTATATTTCGAGTTATACTTTAAGTCTCTTGTTTTTTACATAACTATACTGGTTAATACTTAACATATGCTTTCAGCAGCAATTTCTTGTATACAACATTAAAGTAAAACAAAAGTATCGGCAACATAGTGTAAGAGCTTTTGCTCGTACGTCTGTACTGTATGAAGTCAACATAGCGAGAGCGAATTTCTGCTCCCTTCGACTGGTACCTAACAAATGGTAGAGGGGCAATTACTGCGCGAGAATATAGTCCCTGTCTCTCTTTAAGTAAACATTTTTATTTATACAAACTATCCCTAAATAAATATACATAATTTAAATAAGTTGTTTTAGCGACTATCTGTGTCTTCAGATTTTTTTATTATTAACATTAGGTTTTTTATCTTATTCTAAATTACAGGAGACTTGGAAAACATGTCGAGTCCGGAATTAACAGGTCAGCGCCTGACAACAAGCAAAGGGTTAAATACGACAATAATAACTATTTACAATTTGTCTTTTTATTAAAGTTTCTTTGGGCTTATTAATTACTTCTTCCTCTCATACTGAGTACATACAGGTTTTTATGTTATTATAGTGAGATTTAAATGGCTTAATGGCTCGCAACCTTAATTTTTAAAATTTCTTTATTTTTTTATTAATGTTACAATTTAAATCGTCACATACTCCACCGCTTAATTTGCACGCTACGGTTGAGTTTTTTTTTTTTTTTAATTGGGGGCTTGGAGTATGAATGGGGTTAGTGTGTGTAATTTCCTTCACATAGTTGTTGGACACTTTACAACGTTGTCCACATAGTTATTTCATATAGTTACAATACAGTATACTTTATATGTTCTTATTAACTACCTTTTTTTTTATACATACTATTTACACTTAATATTTACACAATTAAAACACAAAACTTTTTCTTATCTCTATCACTTAAATCTACTACCGGTTTTTTTCGTTTCTGGTTGTCTTACTCTCTCTTCTGTAGAGTAACTTTCTAAATCTTTACTATTTAGAATTCTATCTTGTCTTCTGTGAGTCCTAGGTAACTCATGTAGTTAATGAGTATTCATTAATGTATGCTTCGTAGAACTGGAACTCAGGTTGATCAGGCCTCGTATCCAAACTCTACGTTTTACATTTTTCCACGTGGATTCAGAAATATAATTTTCTTTACTGCCTAGTATTCCCTTTTCTATTTCGGGTTATACTATTCCGTCTCTTCTTCTTATACAACTTTAGCTGTGAAATATGCGTTCTCCGCACATATTTCTAACTCGCAGTTTCGCACAGGGCTACTGTAACTGGAGTTAGGTACTTCTGGATTTGGTAAGGGCCACACCATCGGAATGATAGTTTAGAGGTGGTCTTATCAATCGCACTACTAATGGTGTGAGTCTTGTACATTACTAAGTCACCTACTTGGTACCTGACTGAATTACTATGATTACCTTTCTCGTGGTATCTTCTGGATTTTTCTAAGCTTGCTCTTAAGTTAGAGCGGGCTTTGTTCCATATTCGCTTTATCTGCTTATCCGTTATTTGCGGAGGCAGCAGATCGTGTATATTCCATCTTGTGGACAAAGGGTGGTTTGGTCGGTACTTGTATAGTAACTCGAACGGGGTCGACTTGTGACCTTCGTGGTAAGCTGAATTAAAAGCGTATTGAATCCAGGATAGATTTTGGTCCCACGACGTGTGATCGTTCGCATGATAGGCGATTAGCGCAGATTTGAGGTTTCGTAGATACCTTTCAGCAATATTGCCTTGCGGTCGATACTCTGTAGTGGTTATATGGTGTATCCCTAACTTGAAACACATATTCTTAAATTCTTTTGCTTTAAACTGTGGACCGTTATCAGATACTATACGTACTGGAGTGCCGTAGTCTTTAAATAGTCTTTCCTGTAGTATTTTAACAGTTGTCGACGCTAATGCTCGTCGCATGGGATACATCCACACAAATTTGGTGAACGAATCTACACAGATCAGTAACATGGTATTTCCTGATTTGGATCGTGGATACGGACCTGAGAAATCTAGATAAAGTTTTGAAAAAGGAGTCTTTGGGATTTCTGAAATCAATTGGCTTACTTGAGTATTTCTGGCGGGTTTACTAAGGGCGCATAATGAACATTTCTTTACGAAGTTGGCTATTTCGCAGTTCATATTGTAACAATGATATTCCTTTCGAATACGATGTATCGTCTTATTGATTCCCATATGGGCTCCTATGGTAGATGAATGGAAGTATTCCATCAGCATGGGCTTAATTACATCCGGGGCTATTATTCTTAATTCCTTTCCATCTCTTATCTTGAGACACAGTACATTTTTACTCAATACGTACTTCTCGGATTTAATACCTTGCATAAGTTGTTCTATAATAGGCTTCAGTAAGGGGTCTTGTTGTTGATACAGGGCAATGTTTGTAAAGGCAAGGGGGAATTCAGTAGTTACGGCGTTAGCACGTGCGATTTCCGGCTCCACTATGTTTTCGGAAGTTTTAGTGGGTGACTGGAACATACGGGACAGGGTATCAGCGACTACATTTTGAGTACCTTTTATATGCTGCACTCTGAATTTGTAGCAGTTTAATTTCAATATCCATCTGCCAATTCGTCCTAACTGTTTAGGGTGATTCAATAACCACGATAACGCCTGATTGTCGGTTTCCAAAAGGAATTCTTTATGTTCCAGGAAGGGTTTAAACTTTTCGAATGCAAAAACAATTGCTAAACATTCCAATTCATATGCGGAATACTTTCTTTCTTGATCGCTCAGTGTTCGTGATGCATAACTAATTGGTAGTCTACAGTTATCTATCTCTTGGTATATCACTGCACCTAACGCTACACTGGAACTGTCGGTTTGCACAACGAATGGTTTTGTGAAATCCGCTAGTTGCAAAACTGGGGGAGATATAATACTTTCTTTAAGTTGCTCAAACGCGTTTTGATGTATTGAGCTCCATTCGAACTTCGTTCCCTTCTTTCGTAAGGAGTTTAGGGGTGCTGCTATTTCGGCAAGATGGGGGATATATTTGTGGAAATAATTCACCATACCCAAAAATCGGGCTTTACCTTTTGCATCTCGTGGGGGTGCAAATTCTCTAATAGCACGGGTTTGTTTCGGGATCAATGCTCACCTTTCCATTTGCTTTCACGATGTGACCCAAGAAAGAAAACTGAGGGACGGCAAAACTTACCTTATTTGGGTTCACCGTTAATCCTGCTCTTAGTAAACGAGATAACACTTCACGCAAATGTTTGAGATGTTGTTCCATTGATTCTCTGTATATAACGATGTCGTCCAAGTAGTGATACACATATTTAAATTTAATGTCGTGAAATATCTTTTCTAATAGTCTACTACATACGGAACTTCCTTGAGATATTCCAAAGGGTACCCTAGTAAATTGGTACAAGTTAAAAGGAACTGCTAACGCGGTTAGACGTTTTGACTCTTCTGAAAGAGGTATTTGGTGAAAAGCTTGATTCAGATCCATTACCGTAAAGACCATAGCTTTAGTGAAATAATGAAATGCACTATGGATGTCTGGAAGAGGGATTGATTCAAATTCTATTCTTTTATTTAATTGCCTATAGTCTACAACTAGTCTGTGTTTATCTTGACCTTTTGGTACTAAAAAGGAGGGTGAAGAATATGGGGACGTAGAGGGTTCGATGACTCCTTGGTCCAATAACTTGTTGATATGGTTTCGCATTACTTCCATCTTGGGAGGTGACAACTTGTACGGAGGTAGTCATATTACTTTCTGATCGCTTAGATTAATTTTATACTCTATTAGGTTCGTAAGTCCTAGTTTAGGTGTAAGAACCGAGGAAAATTCTTTTATTAGTTTTAGTATTCTCACTCTATCTCTTCTTTCTAGGTGAGATAAATCTGAGTCTTGGTGTATTACATGTGCAGTAGATGAACAATGTTTATCTTCATTACTATCAAACTTATGTTTCCGTGTTCGGTCAAATCTGAAATAAAATACTTGCTCGTAGATGTCAAGAATCATTCCTGTCTTACTAATAAAGTCTGCACCTAATATTAAATCAGGTCCTAATTCTTTACATACTAACATTGTAAACATCCAGGTTAGGTTTTTGATTTTAACCTTAACGGTAATGCTCAGATTTATGTTTATTTTACGTTTATCAGCGGTAGCACACTTTATATTCACTGGTTGGTTCCGTTTTACTAGATGATGTTTAGCTAACATGTCCGCTAATTCTTGGCTGATTAAAGTTCTACTAGATCCCGAATCAATTAAGGCGTTGGGGGATGTAACGCCTAAGTCAACTCGTATTAATGGTAATAGATTTTTACTCCATTTAGATTTATTAATCGCGTTACATTTTTCACGAAATTCTCTCACATAGGGATCGATTTCTTTCGAACCTTTTTTTTTTTATTGATTTCTTTTAGTTCACCCAATTTCGAGTAGCTGCGGAAGACACAGGATTTCGGGTCTCCCTGCCTTACATGTTTTTTGAATTGGGGTTATTCCGTTCCAATGGCTTACTTTTGCACTCTTTTCTTATGTGCCCATATTTGCCACAATTATAACAGGTGGGTTTTTTGCGAGGTTGGTACTTGGTTTCCGCTTTATATGGGTTTACACTTAACTTACCAGCTTTGCGCACATGATGAGGTCTACTAAGAACTTGTCTTTCATGTGAGGTTGTTACATCAGGAAATAGTGCTCGCAATTGATGTCTATTAGTTCCAGCGGTTTTCATTGCTTCTCTATTTTGATCGGAGTACCATACATTTGAAGAATGGATACTGCACTGTTCTAGATCCGCAATTGTATTGGGTCTATTTACCAACGATAGTCGAGATCTTTCTTCAGGTGATACTCCTATTAAAATGGTGTCCACCAGTTGTGTTTCATTCCAGTCTACACGTAGTAGTCGAGATGACTCCCTTATGTCGGAGATGTAGTGAGCTAATCTCTCCTGGTGTCCTTGTACTCGGAGTACTGTCTTTCTTTTTATTTCCTCATAGATGCCGGTGGGAATAAAGTATTTTATTATAGAGCTATGTAGCTCTTCTACTGGGAATGTAGAGGTTAGGGCTTCTAGGACACGTTTTTTTAACGGGGGTTTACACTTTGGTAACAGAACCTGCAAAATTTGCCAGTCATTCAGCTGCTGTAGATCTTTTATCTGAAGTAGATAACTAATGAATGTTAGTAATTTGGAAACATTTAAGCCATCTGTGTAAGGGATTTCGGTTAAGATTTTCTCCACAGGATGAGTCATTTTACCGTATAGGTCCGCGTTATAGTTCATAGGTGTAATTCCTCGATGAGGGCGATTGGATTCATTGGAGGTGGTGGTCAATTCATGATTTCCGGGACGAAACTGAAAATGCTCGGGAGGAGGGGCATTTACATCTTTATCAGTATTTTGTTCTTGGTTCGCTTGCACTTGCGATACGATGGGTGAGTTCCGATCCGTGTTAGGCGGAGGTAAACCAATGGTGGGGGATTGTACTGGAGAGATGTGTAATTTCATTAATGACTTCTCTATTTCGTCCATCCTGAATGAGTTTGATTTTCGTCTTAGGTCGTTAATAATTGCAGGTAAACGGCGTAGAGCTTCGTCTGCTAGATTTTGTACATCAACGGGTATTTCTGTGATATTCGGCCAGATCGACAAATTTTTTATTCGCCTGGTTAAATGCTCTATTCTCTGGGTAGTCCGCAAAATTATTGCCGGAGATTTCTCGTCTTGGAGGGTTTGAGACAATAAGTATAGTTCACTACACTTGGCATTACAAATTTCTTTCTCGCTTTCATAATCGAGTTCGCTTAGATAGTTTAATTGCACGGGGGTATCAAATCCACATTCGCGAATTGACCTTCGTAATTCCGCGACTGTTACATTAGCATGGGGTAGTCCACGCAAAAGAGCTTCGTAAGACAGCTCGTCTTTTAATAACAAATCCGGGTTGAATTGGGCCATTTTTGTTCTAACACATTAGCACGTACTTAAAATTAATACTAGTACACTACACATACATTACATATATATATATATAATAAATTCTTAAGTAATCAATTTACATAAATTAGAAAAGAACAATTTCTCTTCTAAGGGAGAGACAGAAATTCCACACACATATTTATCAAGTTAAATAGCCGATCAGCTGTTTTCTGGAATGTAGGTCACCCTCTGTATTTAGTTAACAAAGGAAGGTTGAGCGTGTGTGACTGAGAAAGGGGGTTTTGCTTTTACATATTATTGTCTACACAATGCGATTGAATAACACCAACGACCGCTATAAACAGGTGAGGGGGAGTGCAGACGTTAGGGGGATCTTATTCAACTCTATTATTATTATTACGCTTGGTAACACTCTGACTCCATTCATTCATATACTTTTCTCAATTAAATAAATTAATTATTTTGTTCACAAGTTTAAATTATGAACTTCTACTTAATTACATTATTATTAACAAAGTTATTTTTTTCTTCGTATTGTTTAAATTAGCAGCCATCCTTACTATTTCTTTTATGAATTTGCTAACTGCTATAATTTTTTATTGTTCGACTAAGCTTTTCGTCATTACTGACATCTTCAGGTCTTAAACAACGCTTGTTTAAGACCTGAAGATGTCAGTAATGACGAAAAGCTTAGTCGAACAATAAAAAATTATAGCAGTTAGCAAATTCATAAAAGAAATATAAAGTTATTTTTAATTAAATTTTTTTTTTTTTTTGACACATACTAGTGTATGTCCAACATATACTGTGCAGAATGATTCAGGAAACAACAGGTCATGGATTGTCGTAAACAAACCTGTTTCAGATTGTCCAGTTGACCAAAATTGTAATGTTTGGTCACAATTCATGTATGCAAGTAGGTACCTGCATATAGCTTATTTGCATTGTATGACGCTAATGATATTTCAACTTATACATACTATCATTTACGTAACTTAGTAAAATCTTAAATATGTTTTGAAAATTAAAGTTATTAAGGTAACTTTCTGAGTGCATAGATCAATAAATGGGTATACAAATTATCCAAGCAAAGTGCCGCAATTTTGTTTACGCGTCACGATGCTTACACAACCTTTTATAAAAATAAGCAGAGTGGCGCAATTTTGTAACGTATTGCTGCGTTACAAATCCAGGGAACCCATCTTAACTAAGCTCCGTCAATTAGATGGGCTGCCTACGTTGTAACGAAATGTATCCACAAATAATTAACTTAACAAATTTACTTACTAACTGTGTAAGGAAACAAGGGAAGGTATACTATTGATTTACGCACTCATTATATGTGTGTGACAAGACGACTTCTCTTTATTTAACATTTAAAAACATTTACTGACAGATCCCATGACATTATGAATTAAACTAAAGTTATTTGAATGCTTTCTTTAAACTTTGGGATCAAAATTGATTCTATTTAGCTATACCTCGGATCCGGGTAACCTTCAGTATTTAGTCATTAAAACTTTTAGTTATACTCACTTCATGATATTAGCTTGCAAGACCTTTTGTTTAACCATTTGAAGAATGGTATTATTACTTGAATTATACTACGATACATTAACATATAAACTGTTACAACGTATGATGTTTGAATAGTTACATTAAAATTCTTAGATTTAATCTTTACAAAGTGAATAGTCTCTGAAAAGTCTCTTTTAAGGTGTGGTGTGTAACAAATTTTAGTAACCCTCGATAGACAGGCTATCGAGTCACCTTTAAATTGGTATGCAGAAACCTCGTCCTGGGGTGTCCGTCTTGGGATTTCTGAATAGCGCTGTCAGCATCTCGGTCTGGTCTTCGTCATTAAAGGGCTCAAAAGTCCGCAGGGTAGATTGAACTTTCTACGATGGTACTTGTAGATTCTCGGATGTCCTGATCTGCATATTCTGTCGGGTCTACTAGAGTTTGTAAGTTCTGGTAGTTCACATCTCCATGTATGATGTTGGAAGTGTTGTTAGTTCTTGAAGTTAGTAGTCATCTTGTTTTACACCATTTTTATATTTCGAGTTATACTTTAAGTCTCTTGTTTTTTAAATAACTATACTGGTTAATACTTAACATATGCTTTCAGCAGCAATTTCTTGTATACAACATTAAAGTAAAACAAAAGTATCGGCAACATAGTGTAAGAGCTTTTGCTCGTACGTCTGTACTGTATGAAGTCAACATAGCGAGAGAGGGAATTTCTGCTCCCTTCGACTGGTACCTAACAAATGGTAGAGGGGCAATTACTGCGCGAGAATATAGTCCCTGTCTCTCTTTAAGTAAACATTTTTATTTATACAAACTATCCCTAAATAAATATACATAATTTAAATAAGTTGTTTTAGCGACTATCTGTGTCTTCAGATTTTTTTATTATTAGCATTAGGTTTTTTATCTTATTCTAAATTACAGGAGACTCGGAAAACATGTCGAGTCCGGAATTAACAGGTCAGCGCCTGACAACAAGCAAAGGGTTAAATACGACAATAATAACTATTTACAATTTGTCTTTTTATTAAAGTTTCTTTGGGCTTATTAATTACTTCTTCCTCTCATACTGAGTACATACAGGTTTTTATGTTATTATAGTGAGATTTAAATGGCTTAATGGCTCGCAACCTTAATTTTTAAAATTTATTTATTTTTTTATTAATGTTACAATTTAAATCGTCACATACTCCACCGCTTAATTTGCACGCTACGGTTGAGTTTTTTTTTTTTTATTGGGTGCTTGGAGTATGAATGGGGTTAGTGTGTGTAATTTCCTTCACATAGTTGTTGGACACTTTACAACGTTGTCCACATAGTTATTTCATATAGTTACAATACAGTATACTTTATATGTTCTTATTAACTACCTTTTTTTTATACATACTATTTACACAATTAAAACACAAAACTTTTTCTTATCTCTATCACTTAAATCTACTACCGGTTTTTTTCGTTTCTGGTTGTCTTACTCTCTCTTCTGTAGAGTAACTTTCTAAATCTTTACTATTTAGAATTCTATCTTGTCTTCTGTGAGTCCTAGGTAACTCATGTAGTTAATGAGTGTTAGTACCCATCTAGTTAATGAGTATTCATTAATGTATGCTTCGTAGAACTGGAACTCAGGTTGATCAGGCCTCGTTTCCAAACTCTACGTTTTACATTTTTCCTCGTGGATTCAGAAATATAATTTTCTTTACTGCCTAGTATTCCCTTTTCTATTTCGGGTTATACTATTCCGTCTCTTCTTCTTATACAACTTTAGCTGTGAAATATGCGTTCTCCGCACATATTTCTGAGTCGCAGTTTCGCACAGGGCTACTGTAACTGGAGTTAGGTACTTCTGGATTTGGTAAGGGCCACACCATCGGAATGATAGTTTAGAGGTGGTCTTATCAATCGCACTACTAATGGGGTGAGTCTTGTACATTACTAAGTCACCTACTTGGTACCTGACTGAATTACTATGATTACCTTTCTCGTGGTATCTTCTGGATTTTTCTAAACTTGCTCTTAAGTTAGAGCGGGCTTTGTTCCATATTCGCTTTACTGCTTATCCGTTATTTGCGGAGGCAGCAGATCGTGTATATTCCATCTTGTGGACAAAGGGTGGTTTGGTCGGTACTTGTATAGTAACTCGAACGGGGTTGACTTGTGACCTTCGTGGTAAGCTGAATTAAAAGCGTATTGAATCCAGGATAGATTTTGGTCCCACGACGTGTGATCGTTCGCATGATAGGCGATTAGCGCAGATTTGAGGTTTCGTAGAATCCTTTCAGCAATATTGCCTTGCGGTCGATACTCTGTAGTGGTTATATGGTCTATCCCTAACTTGAAACACATATTCTTAAATTCTTTTGCTTTAAACTGTGGACCGTTATCAGATACTATACGTACTGGAGTGCCGTAGTCTTTAAATAGTCTTTCCTGTAGTATTTTAACAGTTGTCGACGCTAATGCTCGTCGCATGGGATACATCAACACAAATTTGGTGAACGAATCTACACAGATCAGTAACATGGTATTTCCTGATTTGGATCATGGATACGGACCTGAGAAATCTAGATAAAGTTTCGAATAAGGAGTCTTTGGGATTTCTGAAATCAATTGGCTTACTTGAGTATTTCTGGCGGGTTTACTAAGGGCGCATAATGAACATTTCTTTACGAAGTTGGCTATTTCGCAGTTCATATTGTTCCAATGATATTCCTTTCGAATACGATGTATCGTCTTATTGATTCCCATATGGGCTGCTATGGTAGATGAATGGAAGTATTCCATCAGCATGGGCTTAATTACATCCGGGGCTATTATTCTTAATTCCTTTCCGTCTCTTATCTTGAGACACAGTACATTTTTACTCAATACGTACTTCTCGGATTTAATACCTTGCATAAGTTGTTCTATAATAGGCTTCAGTAAGGGGTCTTGTTGTTGATACAGGGCAATGTTTGTAAAGGCAAGGGGGAATTCAGTAATTACGGCGTTAGCACGTGCGATTTCCGGCTCCACTATGTTTTCGGAAGTTTTAGTGGGTGACTGGAACATACGGGACAGGGTATCAGCGACTACATTTTGAGTACCTTTTATATGCTGCACTCTGAATTTGTAGCAGTTTAATTTCAATATCCATCTGCCAATTCGTCCTAACTGTTTATGGTGATTCAATATCCACGATAACGCCTGATTGTCGGTTTCCAAAAGGAATTCTTTATGTTCCAGGAAGGGTTTAAACTTTTCGAATGCAAAAACAATTGCTAAACATTCCAATTCATATGCGGAATACTTTCTTTCTTGATCGCTCAGTGTTCGTGATGCATAACTAATTGGTAGTCTACAGTTATCTATCTCTTGGTATATCACTGCACCTAACGCTACACTGGAACTGTCGGTTTGCACAACGAATGGTTTTGTGAAATCCGCTAGTTGCAAAACTGGGGGAGATATAATACTTTCTTTAAGTTGCTCAAACGCGTTTTGATGTATTGAGCTCCATTCGAACTTCGTTCCCTTCTTTCGTAAGGAGTTTAGGGGTGCTGCTATTTCGGCAAGATGGGGGATATATTTGTGGAAATAATTCACCATACCCAAAAATCGGGCTATACCTTTTGCATCTCGTGGGGGTGCAAATTCTCTAATAGCGCGGGTTCGTTCGGGATCAATGCTCACCTTTCCATTTGCTTTCACGATGTGACACAAGAAAGAAAACTGAGGGACGGCAAAACTTACCTTATTTGGGTTCACCGTTAATCCTGCTCTTAGTAAACGAGATAACACTTCACGCAAATGTTTGAGATGTTGTTCCATTGATTCACTGTATATAACGATGTCGTCCAAGTAGTGATACACATATTTAAATTTAATGTCGTGAAATATCTTTTCTAATAGTCTACTACATACGGAACTTCCTTGAGATATTCCAAAGGGTACCCTAGTAAATTGGTACAAGTTAAAAGGAACTGCAAACGCGGTTAGACGTTTTGACTCTTCTGAAAGAGGTATTTGGTGAAAAGCTTGATTCAGATCCATTACCGTAAAGACCATAGCTTTAGTGAAATAATGAAATGCACTATGGATGTCTGGAAGAGGGATTGATTCAAATTCTATTCTTTTATTTAATTGCCTATAGTCTACAACTAGTCTGTGTTTATCTTGACCTTTTGGTACTAAAAAGGAGGGTGAAGAATATGGGGACGTAGAGGGTTCGATGACTCCTTGGTCCAATAACTTGTTGATATGGTTTCGCATTACTTCCATCTTGGGAGGTGACAACTTGTACGGAGGTAGTCGTATTACTTTCTGATCGCTCAGATTAATTTTATACTCTATTAGGTTCGTAAGTCCTAGTTTAGGTGTAAGAACCGAGGAAAATTCTTTTATTAGTTTTAGTATTCTCACTCTATCTCTTCTTTCTAGGTGAGATAAATCTGAGTCTTGGTGTATTACATGTGCAGTAGATGAACAATGTTTATCTTCATTACTATCAAACTTATGTTTCCGTGTTCGGTCAAATCTGAAATAAAATACTTGCTCGTAGATGTCAAGAATCATTCCTGTCTTACTAATAAAGTCTGCACCTAATATTAAATCAGGTCCTAATTCTTTACATACTAACATTGTAAACATCCAGGTTAGGTTTTTGATTTTAACCTTAACGGTAATGCTCAGGTTTATGTTTATTTTACGTTTATCAGCGGTAGCACACTTTATATTCACTGGTTGGTTCCGTTTTACTAGATGATGTTTAGCTAACACGTCCGCTAATTCTTGGCTGATTAAAGTTCTACTAGATCCCGAATCAATTAAGGCGATGGGGGATGTAACGCCTAAGTCAACTCGTATTAATGGTAATAGATTTTTACTCCATTTAGATTTATTAATCGCGTTACATTTTTCACGAAATTCTCTCACATAGGGATCGATTTCTTTCGAACCTTTTTTTTTTATTGATTTCTTTTAGTTCACCCAATTTCGAGTAGCTGCGGAAGACACAGGATTTCGGGTCTCCCTGCCTTACATGTTTTTTGAATTGGGGTTATTCCGTTCCAATGGCTTACTTTTGCACTCTTTTCTTATGTGCCCATATTTGCCACAATTATAACAGGTGGGTTTTTTGCGAGGTGGGTACTTGGTTTCCGCTTTATATGGGTTTACACTTAACTTACCAGCTTTGCGCACATGATGAGGTCTACTAAGAACTTGTCTTTCATGTGAGGTTGCTACATCAGGAAGTAGTGCTCGCAATTGATGTCTATTAGTTCCAGCGGTTTTCATTGCTTCTCTATTTTGATCGGAGTACCATACATTTGAAGAATGGATACTGCACTGTTCTAGATCCGCAATTGTATTGGGTCTATTTACCAACGATAGTCGAGATCTTTCTTCAGGTGATACTCCTATTAAAATGGTGTCCACCAGTTGTGTTTCATTCCAGTCTACACGTAGTAGTCGAGATGACTCCCTTATGTCGGAGATGTAGTGAGCTAATCTCTCCTGGTGTCCTTGTACTCGGAGTACTGTCTTTCTTTTTATTTCCTCATAGATGCCGGTGGGAATAAAGTATTTTATTATAGACCTATGTAGCTCTTCTACTGGGAATGTAGAGGTTAGGGCTTCTAGGACACGATTTTTTAACGGGGGTTTACACTTTGGTAACAGAACCTGCAAAATTTGCCAGTCATTCAGCTGCTGTAGATCTTTTATCTGAAATAGATAACTAATGAATGTTAGTAATTTGGAAACATTTAAGCCATCTGTGTAAGGGATTTCGGTTAAGATTTTCTCCACAGGATGAGTCATTTTACCGTATAGGTCCGCGTTATAGTTCATAGGTGTAATTCCTCGATGAGGGCGATTGGATTCATTGGAGGTGGTGGTCAATTCATGATTTCCGGGACGAAACTGAAAATGCTCGGGAGGAGGGGCATTTACATCTTTATCAGTATTTTGTTCTTGGTTCGCTTGCACTTGCGATACGATGGGTGAGTTCCGATCCGTATTAGGCGGAGGCAAACCAATGGTGGGGGATTGTACTGGAGAGATGTGTAATTTCATTAATGACTTCTCTATTTCGTCCATCCTGAATGAGTTGGATTTTCGTCTTAGGTCGTTAATAATTGCAGGTAAACGGCGTAGAGCTTCGTCTGCTAGATTTTGTACATCAACGGGTATTTCTGTGATATTCGGCCAGATCGACAAATTTTTTATTCGCCTGGTTAAATGCTCTATTCTCTGGGTAGTCCGCAAAATTATTGCCGGAGATTTCTCGTCTTGGAGGGTTTGAGACAATAAGTATAGTTCACTACACTTGGCATTACAAATTTCTTTCTCGCTTTCATAATCGAGTTCGCTTAGATAGTTTAATTGCACGGGGGTATCAAATCCACATTCGCGAATTGACCTTCATAATTCCGCGACTGTTACATTAGCATGGGGTAGTCCACGCAAAAGAGCTTCGTAAGACAGCTCGTCTTTTAATAACAAATCCGGGTTGAATTGGGCCATTTTTGTTCTAACACATTAGCACGTACTTAAAATTAATACTAGTACACTACACATACATTACATATATATATATATAATAAATTCTTAAGTAATCAATTTACATAAATTAGAAAAGAACAATTTCTCTTCTAAGGGAGAGACAGAAATTCCACACACATATTTATCAAGTTAAATAGCCGATCAGCTGTTTTCTGGAATGTAGGTCACCCTCTGTATTTAGTTAACAAAGGAAGGTTGAGCGTGTGTGACTGAGAAAGGGGGTTTTGCTTTTACATATTATTGTCTACACAATGCGAGTGAATAACACCAACGACCGCTATAAACAGGAGAGGGGGAGTGCAGACGTTAGGGGGATCTTATTCAACTCTATTATTATTATTACGCTTGGTAACACTCTGACTCCATTCATTCATATACTTTTCTCAATTAAATAAATTAATTATTTTGTTCACAAGTTTAAATTACGAACTTCTACTTAATTACATTATTATTAACAAAGTTATTTTTAATTAAATTTGTTTTTTTTTTTGACACATACTAGTGTATGTCCAACATATACTGTGCAGAATGATTCAGGAAACAACAGGTCATGGATTGTCGTAAACAAACCTGTTTCAGATTGTCCAGTTGACCAAAATTGTAATGTTTGGTCACAATTCATGTATGCAAGTAGGTACCTGCATATAGCTTATTTGCATTGTATGACGCTAATGATATTTCAACTTATACATACTATCATTTACGTAACTTAGTAAAATCTTAAATATGTTTTGAAAATTAAAGTTATTAAGGTAACTTTCTGAGTGCATAGATCAATAAATGGGTATACAAATTATCCAAGCAAAGTGCCGCAATTTTGTTTACGCGTCACGATGCTTACACAACCTTTTATAAAAATAAGCAGAGTGGCACAATTTTGTAACGTATTGCTGCGTTACAAATCCAGGGAACCCATCTTAACTAAGCTCCGTCAATTAGATGGGCTGCCTACGTTGTAACGAAATGTATCCACAAATAATTAACTTAACAAATTTACTTACTAACTGTGTAAGGAAACAAGGGAAGGTATACTATTGATTTACGCACTCATTATATGTGTGTGACAAGACGACTTCTCTTTATTTAACATTTAAAAACATTTACTGACAGATCCCATGACATTACGAATTAAACTAAAGTTATTTGAATGCTTTCTTTAAACTTTGGGATCAAAATTGATTCTATTTAGCTATACCTCGGATCCGGGTAACCTTCAGTATTTAGTCATTAAAACTTTTAGTTATACTCACTTCATGATATTAGCTTGCAAGACCTTTTGTTTAACCATTTGAAGAATGGTATTATTACTTGAATTATACTACGATACATTAACATATAAACTGTTACAACGTATTATGTTTGAATAGTTACATTAAAATTCTTAGATTTAATCTTTTAATCTTTACAAAGTGAATAGTCTCTGAAAAGTCTCTTTTAAGGTGTGTTGTGTAACAAATATTAGTAACCCACGATAGACCGGCTATCGAGTCACCTTTAAATTGGTATGCAGAAACCTCGTCCGGGGATGTCCTTCTTGGGATTTCTGAATAGCGCTGTCATCATCTCGGTCTGGTCTTCGTCATTAAAGGGCTCAAAAGTCCGCAGGGTAGATTGAACTTTCTACGATGGTACTTGTAGATTCTCGGATGTCCTGATCTGCATATTCTGTCGGGTCTACTAGAGTTTGTAAGTTCTGGTAGTTCACATCTCCATGTATGATGTTGGAAGTGTTGTTAGTTCTTGAAGTTAGTAGTCATCTTGTTTTACACCATTTTTATATTTCGAGTTATACTTTAAGTCTCTTGTTTTTTACATAACTATACTGGTTAATACTTAACATATGCTTTCAGCAGCAATTTCTTGTATACAACATTAAAGTAAAACAAAAGTATCGGCAACATAGTGTAAGAGCTTTTGCTCGTACGTCTGTACTGTATGAAGTCAACATAGCGAGAGAGGGAATTTCTGCTCCCTTCGACTGGTACCTAACAAATGGTAGAGGGGCAATTACTGCGCGAGAATATAGTCCCTGTCTCTCTTTAAGTAAACATTTTTATTTATACAAACTATCCCTAAATAAATATACATAATTTAAATAAGTTGTTTTAGCGACTATCTGTGTCTTCAGATTTTTTTATTATTAGCATTAGGTTTTTTATCTTATTCTAAATTACAGGAGACTCGGAAAACATGTCGAGTCCGGAATTAACAGGTCAGCGCCTGACAACAAGCAAAGGGTTAAATACGACAATAATAACTATTTACAATTTGTCTTTTTATTAAAGTTTCTTTGGGCTTATTAATTACTTCTTCCTCTCATACTGAGTACATACAGGTTTTTATGTTATTATAGTGAGATTTAAATGGCTTAATGGCTCGCAACCTTAATTTTTAAAATTTATTTATTTTTTTATTAATGTTACAATTTAAATCGTCACATACTCCACCGCTTAATTTGCACGCTACGGTTGAGTTTTTTTTTTTTTATTGGGTGCTTGGAGTATGAATGGGGTTAGTGTGTGTAATTTCCTTCACATAGTTGTTGGACACTTTACAACGTTGTCCACATAGTTATTTCATATAGTTACAATACAGTATACTTTATATGTTCTTATTAACTACCTTTTTTTTATACATACTATTTACACAATTAAAACACAAAACTTTTTCTTATCTCTATCACTTAAATCTACTACCGGTTTTTTTCGTTTCTGGTTGTCTTACTCTCTCTTCTGTAGAGTAACTTTCTAAATCTTTACTATTTAGAATTCTATCTTGTCTTCTGTGAGTCCTAGGTAACTCATGTAGTTAATGAGTGTTAGTACCCATCTAGTTAATGAGTATTCATTAATGTATGCTTCGTAGAACTGGAACTCAGGTTGATCAGGCCTCGTTTCCAAACTCTACGTTTTACATTTTTCCTCGTGGATTCAGAAATATAATTTTCTTTACTGCCTAGTATTCCCTTTTCTATTTCGGGTTATACTATTCCGTCTCTTCTTCTTATACAACTTTAGCTGTGAAATATGCGTTCTCCGCACATATTTCTGAGTCGCAGTTTCGCACAGGGCTACTGTAACTGGAGTTAGGTACTTCTGGATTTGGTAAGGGCCACACCATCGGAATGATAGTTTAGAGGTGGTCTTATCAATCGCACTACTAATGGGGTGAGTCTTGTACATTACTAAGTCACCTACTTGGTACCTGACTGAATTACTATGATTACCTTTCTCGTGGTATCTTCTGGATTTTTCTAAACTTGCTCTTAAGTTAGAGCGGGCTTTGTTCCATATTCGCTTTACTGCTTATCCGTTATTTGCGGAGGCAGCAGATCGTGTATATTCCATCTTGTGGACAAAGGGTGGTTTGGTCGGTACTTGTATAGTAACTCGAACGGGGTTGACTTGTGACCTTCGTGGTAAGCTGAATTAAAAGCGTATTGAATCCAGGATAGATTTTGGTCCCACGACGTGTGATCGTTCGCATGATAGGCGATTAGCGCAGATTTGAGGTTTCGTAGAATCCTTTCAGCAATATTGCCTTGCGGTCGATACTCTGTAGTGGTTATATGGTCTATCCCTAACTTGAAACACATATTCTTAAATTCTTTTGCTTTAAACTGTGGACCGTTATCAGATACTATACGTACTGGAGTGCCGTAGTCTTTAAATAGTCTTTCCTGTAGTATTTTAACAGTTGTCGACGCTAATGCTCGTCGCATGGGATACATCAACACAAATTTGGTGAACGAATCTACACAGATCAGTAACATGGTATTTCCTGATTTGGATCATGGATACGGACCTGAGAAATCTAGATAAAGTTTCGAAAAAGGAGTCTTTGGGATTTCTGAAATCAATTGGCTTACTTGAGTATTTCTGGCGGGTTTACTAAGGGCGCATAATGAACATTTCTTTACGAAGTTGGCTATTTCGCAGTTCATATTGTTCCAATGATATTCCTTTCGAATACGATGTATCGTCTTATTGATTCCCATATGGGCTGCTATGGTAGATGAATGGAAGTATTCCATCAGCATGGGCTTAATTACATCCGGGGCTATTATTCTTAATTCCTTTCCGTCTCTTATCTTGAGACACAGTACATTTTTACTCAATACGTACTTCTCGGATTTAATACCTTGCATAAGTTGTTCTATAATAGGCTTCAGTAAGGGGTCTTGTTGTTGATACAGGGCAATGTTTGTAAAGGCAAGGGGGAATTCAGTAATTACGGCGTTAGCACGTGCGATTTCCGGCTCCACTATGTTTTCGGAAGTTTTAGTGGGTGACTGGAACATACGGGACAGGGTATCAGCGACTACATTTTGAGTACCTTTTATATGCTGCACTCTGAATTTGTAGCAGTTTAATTTCAATATCCATCTGCCAATTCGTCCTAACTGTTTATGGTGATTCAATATCCACGATAACGCCTGATTGTCGGTTTCCAAAAGGAATTCTTTATGTTCCAGGAAGGGTTTAAACTTTTCGAATGCAAAAACAATTGCTAAACATTCCAATTCATATGCGGAATACTTTCTTTCTTGATCGCTCAGTGTTCGTGATGCATAACTAATTGGTAGTCTACAGTTATCTATCTCTTGGTATATCACTGCACCTAACGCTACACTGGAACTGTCGGTTTGCACAACGAATGGTTTTGTGAAATCCGCTAGTTGCAAAACTGGGGGAGATATAATACTTTCTTTAAGTTGCTCAAACGCGTTTTGATGTATTGAGCTCCATTCGAACTTCGTTCCCTTCTTTCGTAAGGAGTTTAGGGGTGCTGCTATTTCGGCAAGATGGGGGATATATTTGTGGAAATAATTCACCATACCCAAAAATCGGGCTATACCTTTTGCATCTCGTGGGGGTGCAAATTCTCTAATAGCGCGGGTTCGTTCGGGATCAATGCTCACCTTTCCATTTGCTTTCACGATGTGACACAAGAAAGAAAACTGAGGGACGGCAAAACTTACCTTATTTGGGTTCACCGTTAATCCTGCTCTTAGTAAACGAGATAACACTTCACGCAAATGTTTGAGATGTTGTTCCATTGATTCACTGTATATAACGATGTCGTCCAAGTAGTGATACACATATTTAAATTTAATGTCGTGAAATATCTTTTCTAATAGTCTACTACATACGGAACTTCCTTGAGATATTCCAAAGGGTACCCTAGTAAATTGGTACAAGTTAAAAGGAACTGCAAACGCGGTTAGACGTTTTGACTCTTCTGAAAGAGGTATTTGGTGAAAAGCTTGATTCAGATCCATTACCGTAAAGACCATAGCTTTAGTGAAATAATGAAATGCACTATGGATGTCTGGAAGAGGGATTGATTCAAATTCTATTCTTTTATTTAATTGCCTATAGTCTACAACTAGTCTGTGTTTATCTTGACCTTTTGGTACTAAAAAGGAGGGTGAAGAATATGGGGACGTAGAGGGTTCGATGACTCCTTGGTCCAATAACTTGTTGATATGGTTTCGCATTACTTCCATCTTGGGAGGTGACAACTTGTACGGAGGTAGTCGTATTACTTTCTGATCGCTCAGATTAATTTTATACTCTATTAGGTTCGTAAGTCCTAGTTTAGGTGTAAGAACCGAGGAAAATTCTTTTATTAGTTTTAGTATTCTCACTCTATCTCTTCTTTCTAGGTGAGATAAATCTGAGTCTTGGTGTATTACATGTGCAGTAGATGAACAATGTTTATCTTCATTACTATCAAACTTATGTTTCCGTGTTCGGTCAAATCTGAAATAAAATACTTGCTCGTAGATGTCAAGAATCATTCCTGTCTTACTAATAAAGTCTGCACCTAATATTAAATCAGGTCCTAATTCTTTACATACTAACATTGTAAACATCCAGGTTAGGTTTTTGATTTTAACCTTAACGGTAATGCTCAGGTTTATGTTTATTTTACGTTTATCAGCGGTAGCACACTTTATATTCACTGGTTGGTTCCGTTTTACTAGATGATGTTTAGCTAACACGTCCGCTAATTCTTGGCTGATTAAAGTTCTACTAGATCCCGAATCAATTAAGGCGATGGGGGATGTAACGCCTAAGTCAACTCGTATTAATGGTAATAGATTTTTACTCCATTTAGATTTATTAATCGCGTTACATTTTTCACGAAATTCTCTCACATAGGGATCGATTTCTTTCGAACCTTTTTTTTTTATTGATTTCTTTTAGTTCACCCAATTTCGAGTAGCTGCGGAAGACACAGGATTTCGGGTCTCCCTGCCTTACATGTTTTTTGAATTGGGGTTATTCCGTTCCAATGGCTTACTTTTGCACTCTTTTCTTATGTGCCCATATTTGCCACAATTATAACAGGTGGGTTTTTTGCGAGGTGGGTACTTGGTTTCCGCTTTATATGGGTTTACACTTAACTTACCAGCTTTGCGCACATGATGAGGTCTACTAAGAACTTGTCTTTCATGTGAGGTTGCTACATCAGGAAGTAGTGCTCGCAATTGATGTCTATTAGTTCCAGCGGTTTTCATTGCTTCTCTATTTTGATCGGAGTACCATACATTTGAAGAATGGATACTGCACTGTTCTAGATCCGCAATTGTATTGGGTCTATTTACCAACGATAGTCGAGATCTTTCTTCAGGTGATACTCCTATTAAAATGGTGTCCACCAGTTGTGTTTCATTCCAGTCTACACGTAGTAGTCGAGATGACTCCCTTATGTCGGAGATGTAGTGAGCTAATCTCTCCTGGTGTCCTTGTACTCGGAGTACTGTCTTTCTTTTTATTTCCTCATAGATGCCGGTGGGAATAAAGTATTTTATTATAGAGCTATGTAGCTCTTCTACTGGGAATGTAGAGGTTAGGGCTTCTAGGACACGATTTTTTAACGGGGGTTTACACTTTGGTAACAGAACCTGCAAAATTTGCCAGTCATTCAGCTGCTGTAGATCTTTTATCTGAAATAGATAACTAATGAATGTTAGTAATTTGGAAACATTTAAGCCATCTGTGTAAGGGATTTCGGTTAAGATTTTCTCCACAGGATGAGTCATTTTACCGTATAGGTCCGCGTTATAGTTCATAGGTGTAATTCCTCGATGAGGGCGATTGGATTCATTGGAGGTGGTGGTCAATTCATGATTTCCGGGACGAAACTGAAAATGCTCGGGAGGAGGGGCATTTACATCTTTATCAGTATTTTGTTCTTGGTTCGCTTGCACTTGCGATACGATGGGTGAGTTCCGATCCGTATTAGGCGGAGGCAAACCAATGGTGGGGGATTGTACTGGAGAGATGTGTAATTTCATTAATGACTTCTCTATTTCGTCCATCCTGAATGAGTTGGATTTTCGTCTTAGGTCGTTAATAATTGCAGGTAAACGGCGTAGAGCTTCGTCTGCTAGATTTTGTACATCAACGGGTATTTCTGTGATATTCGGCCAGATCGACAAATTTTTTATTCGCCTGGTTAAATGCTCTATTCTCTGGGTAGTCCGCAAAATTATTGCCGGAGATTTCTCGTCTTGGAGGGTTTGAGACAATAAGTATAGTTCACTACACTTGGCATTACAAATTTCTTTCTCGCTTTCATAATCGAGTTCGCTTAGATAGTTTAATTGCACGGGGGTATCAAATCCACATTCGCGAATTGACCTTCATAATTCCGCGACTGTTACATTAGCATGGGGTAGTCCACGCAAAAGAGCTTCGTAAGACAGCTCGTCTTTTAATAACAAATCCGGGTTGAATTGGGCCATTTTTGTTCTAACACATTAGCACGTACTTAAAATTAATACTAGTACACTACACATACATTACATATATATATATATAATAAATTCTTAAGTAATCAATTTACATAAATTAGAAAAGAACAATTTCTCTTCTAAGGGAGAGACAGAAATTCCACACACATATTTATCAAGTTAAATAGCCGATCAGCTGTTTTCTGGAATGTAGGTCACCCTCTGTATTTAGTTAACAAAGGAAGGTTGAGCGTGTGTGACTGAGAAAGGGGGTTTTGCTTTTACATATTATTGTCTACACAATGCGAGTGAATAACACCAACGACCGCTATAAACAGGAGAGGGGGAGTGCAGACGTTAGGGGGATCTTATTCAACTCTATTATTATTATTACGCTTGGTAACACTCTGACTCCATTCATTCATATACTTTTCTCAATTAAATAAATTAATTATTTTGTTCACAAGTTTAAATTACGAACTTCTACTTAATTACATTATTATTAACAAAGTTATTTTTAATTAAATTTGTTTTTTTTTTTGACACATACTAGTGTATGTCCAACATATACTGTGCAGAATGATTCAGGAAACAACAGGTCATGGATTGTCGTAAACAAACCTGTTTCAGATTGTCCAGTTGACCAAAATTGTAATGTTTGGTCACAATTCATGTATGCAAGTAGGTACCTGCATATAGCTTATTTGCATTGTATGACGCTAATGATATTTCAACTTATACATACTATCATTTACGTAACTTAGTAAAATCTTAAATATGTTTTGAAAATTAAAGTTATTAAGGTAACTTTCTGAGTGCATAGATCAATAAATGGGTATACAAATTATCCAAGCAAAGTGCCGCAATTTTGTTTACGCGTCACGATGCTTACACAACCTTTTATAAAAATAAGCAGAGTGGCACAATTTTGTAACGTATTGCTGCGTTACAAATCCAGGGAACCCATCTTAACTAAGCTCCGTCAATTAGATGGGCTGCCTACGTTGTAACGAAATGTATCCACAAATAATTAACTTAACAAATTTACTTACTAACTGTGTAAGGAAACAAGGGAAGGTATACTATTGATTTACGCACTCATTATATGTGTGTGACAAGACGACTTCTCTTTATTTAACATTTAAAAACATTTACTGACAGATCCCATGACATTACGAATTAAACTAAAGTTATTTGAATGCTTTCTTTAAACTTTGGGATCAAAATTGATTCTATTTAGCTATACCTCGGATCCGGGTAACCTTCAGTATTTAGTCATTAAAACTTTTAGTTATACTCACTTCATGATATTAGCTTGCAAGACCTTTTGTTTAACCATTTGAAGAATGGTATTATTACTTGAATTATACTACGATACATTAACATATAAACTGTTACAACGTATTATGTTTGAATAGTTACATTAAAATTCTTAGATTTAATCTTTTAATCTTTACAAAGTGAATAGTCTCTGAAAAGTCTCTTTTAAGGTGTGTTGTGTAACAAATATTAGTAACCCACGATAGACCGGCTATCGAGTCACCTTTAAATTGGTATGCAGAAACCTCGTCCGGGGATGTCCTTCTTGGGATTTCTGAATAGCGCTGTCATCATCTCGGTCTGGTCTTCGTCATTAAAGGGCTCAAAAGTCCGCAGGGTAGATTGAACTTTCTACGATGGTACTTGTAGATTCTCGGATGTCCTGATCTGCATATTCTGTCGGGTCTACTAGAGTTTGTAAGTTCTGGTAGTTCACATCTCCATGTATGATGTTGGAAGTGTTGTTAGTTCTTGAAGTTAGTAGTCATCTTGTTTTACACCATTTTTATATTTCGAGTTATACTTTAAGTCTCTTGTTTTTTACATAACTATACTGGTTAATACTTAACATATGCTTTCAGCAGCAATTTCTTGTATACAACATTAAAGTAAAACAAAAGTATCGGCAACATAGTGTAAGAGCTTTTGCTCGTACGTCTGTACTGTATGAAGTCAACATAGCGAGAGAGCGAATTTCTGCTCCCTTCGACTGGTACCTAACAAATGGTAGAGGGGCAATTACTGCGCGAGAATATAGTCCCTGTCTCTCTTTAAGTAAACATTTTTATTTATACAAACTATCCCTAAATAAATATACATAATTTAAATAAGTTGTTTTAGCGACTTCAATAATGTAGTGTCTTCAGATTTTTTTATTATTAACATTAGGTTTTTTATCTTATTCTAAATTACAGGAGACTCGGAAAACATGTCGAGTCCGGAATTAACAGGTCAGCGCCTGACAACAAGCAAAGGGTTAAATACGACAATAATAACTATTTACAATTTGTCTTTTTATTAAAGTTTCTTTGGGCTTATTAATTACTTCTTCCTCTCATACTGAGTACATACAGGTTTTTATGTTATTATAGTGAGATTTAAATGGCTTAATGGCTCGCAACCTTAATTTTTAAAATTTATTTATTTTTTTATTAATGTTACAATTTAAATCGTCACATACTCCACCGCTTAAGTTGCACGCTACGGTTGAGTTTTTTTTTTTTTTTTTATTGGGGGCTTGGAGTATGAATGGGGTTAGTGTGTGTAATTTCCTTCACATAGTTGTTGGACACTTTACAACGTTGTCCACATAGTTATTTCATATAGTTACAATACAGTATACTTTATATGTTCTTATTAACTACCTTTTTTTTTATACATACTATTTACACTTAATATTTACACAATTAAAACACAAAACTCTTTCTTATCTCTATCACTTAAATCTACTACCGGTTTTTTTCGTTTCTGGTTGTCTTACTCTCTCTTCTGTAGAGTAACTTTCTAAATCTTTACTATTTAGAATTCTATCTTGTCTTCTGTGAGTCCTAGGTAACTCATGTAGTTAATGAGTGTTAGTACCCATCTAGTTAATGAGTATTCATTAATGTATGCTTCGTAGAACTGGAACTCAGGTTGATCAGGCCTCGTTTCCAAACTCTACGTTTTACATTTTTCCACATGGATTCAGAAATATAATTTTCTTTACTGCCTAGTATTCCCTTTTCTATTTCGGGTTATACTATTCCGTCTCTTCTTCTTATACAACTTTAGCTGTGAAATATGCGTTCTCCGCACATATTTCTGAGTCGCAGTTTCGCACAGGGCTACTGTAACTGGAGTTAGGTACTTCTGGATTTGGTAAGGGCCACACCATCGGAATGATAGTTTAGAGGTGGTCTTATCAATCGCACTACTAATGGGGTGAGTCTTGTACATTACTAAGTCACCTACTTGGTACCTGACTGAATTACTATGATTACCTTTCTCGTGGTATCTTCTGGATTTTTCTAAGCTTGCTCTTAAGTTAGAGCGGGCTTTGTTCCATATTCGCTTTATCTGCTTATCCGTTATTTGCGGAGGCAGCAGATCGTGTATATTCCATCTTGTGGACAAAGGGTGGTTTGGTCGGTACTTGTATAGTAACTCGAACGGGGTCGACTTGTGACCTTCGTGGTAAGCTGAATTAAAAGCGTATTGAATCCAGGATAGATTTTGGTCCCACGACGTGTGATCGTTCGCATGATAGGCGATTAGCGCAGATTTGAGGTTTCTTAGATACCTTTCAGCAATATTGCCTTGCGGTCGATACTCTGTAGTGGTTATATGGTGTATCCCTAACTTGAAACACATATTCTTAATTTCTTTTGCTTTAAACTGTGGACCGTTATCAGGTACTATACGTACTGGAGTGCCGTAGTCTTTAAATAGTCTTTCCTGTAGTATTTTAACAGTTGTCGACGCTAATGCTCGTCGCATGGGATACATCCACACAAATTTGGTGAACGAATCTACACAGATCAGTAACATGGTATTTCCTGATTTGGATCATGGATACGGACCTGAGAAATCTAGATAAAGTTTCGAAAAAGGAGTCTTTGGGATTTCTGAAATCAATTGGCTTACTTGAGTATTTCTGGCGGGTTTACTAAGGGCGCATAATGAACATTTCTTTACGAAGTTGGCTATTTCGCAGTTCATATTGTAACAATGATATTCCTTTCGAATACGATGTATCGTCTTATTGATTCCCATATGGGCTCCTATGGTAGATGAATGGAAGTATTCCATCAGCATGGGCTTAATTACATCCGGGGCTATTATTCTTAATTCCTTTCCGTCTCTTATCTTGAGACACAGTACATTTTTACTCAATACGTACTTCTCGGATTTAATACCTTGCATAAGTTGTTCTATAATAGGCTTCAGTAAGGGGTCTTGTTGTTGATACAGGGCAATGTTTGTAAAGGCAAGGGGGAATTCAGTAATTACGGCGTTAGCACGTGCGATTTCCGGCTCCACTATGTTTTCGGAAGTTTTAGTGGGTGACTGGAACATACGGGACAGGGTATCAGCGACTACATTTTGAGTACCTTTTATATGCTGCACTCTGAATTTGTAGCAGTTTAATTTCAATATCCATCTGCCAATTCGTCCTAACTGTTTATGGTGATTCAATAACCACGATAACGCCTGATTGTCGGTTTCCAAAAGGAATTCTTTATGTTCCAGGAAGGGTTTAAACTTTTCGAATGCAAAAACAATTGCCAAACATTCCAATTCATATGCGGAATACTTTCTTTCTTGATCGCTCAGTGTTCGTGATGCATAACTAATTGGTAGTCTACAGTTATCTATCTCTTGGTCTATCACTGCACCTAACGCTACACTGGAACTGTCGGTTTGCACAACGAATGGTTTTGTGAAATCCGCTAGTTGCAAAACTGGGGGAGATATAATACTTTCTTTAAGTTGCTCAAACGCGTTTTGATGTATTGAGCTCCATTCGAACTTCGTTCCCTTCTTTCGTAAGGAGTTTAGGGGTGCTGCTATTTCGGCAAGATGGGGGATATATTTGTGGAAATAATTCACCATACCCAAAAATCGGGCTATACCTTTTGCATCTCGTGGGGGTGCAAATTCTCTAATAGCGCGGGTTCGTTCGGGATCAATGCTCACCTTTCCATTTGCTTTCACGATGTGACACAAGAAAGAAAACTGAGGGACGGCAAAACTTACCTTATTTGGGTTCACCGTTAATCCTGCTCTTAGTAAACGAGATAACACTTCACGCAAATGTTTGAGATGTTGTTCCATTGATTCACTGTATATAACGATGTCGTCCAAGTAGTGATACACATATTTAAATTTAATGTCGTGAAATATCTTTTCTAATAGTCTACTACATACGGAACTTCCTTGAGATATTCCAAAGGGTACCCTAGTAAATTGGTACAAGTTAAAAGGAACTGCAAACGCGGTAAGACGTTTTGACTCTTCTGAAAGAGGTATTTGGTGAAAAGCTTGATTCAGATCCATTACCGTAAAGACCATAGCTTTAGTGAAATAATGAAATGCACTATGGATGTCTGGAAGAGGGATTGATTCAAATTCTATTCTTTTATTTAATTGCCTATAGTCTACAACTAGTCTGTGTTTATCTTGACCTTTTGGTACTAAAAAGGAGGGTGAAGAATATGGGGACGTAGAGGGTTCGATGACTCCTTGGTCCAATAACTTGTTGATATGGTTTCGCATTACTTCCATCTTGGGAGGTGACAACTTGTACGGAGGTAGTCGTATTACTTTCTGATCGCTCAGATTAATTTTATACTCTATTAGGTTCGTAAGTCCTAGTTTAGGTGTAAGAACCGAGGAAAATTCTTTTATTAGTTTTAGTATTCTCACTCTATCTCTTCTTTCTAGGTGAGATAAATCTGAGTCTTGGTGTATTACATGTGCAGTAGATGAACAATGTTTATCTTCATTACTATCAAACTTATGTTTCCGTGTTCGGTCAAATCTGAAATAAAATACTTGCTCGTAGATGTCAAGAATCATTCCTGTCTTACTAATAAAGTCTGCACCTAATATTAAATCAGGTCCTAATTCTTTACATACTAACATTGTAAACATCCAGGTTAGGTTTTTGATTTTAACCTTAACGGTAATGCTCAGGTTTATGTTTATTTTACGTTTATCAGCGGTAGCACACTTTATATTCACTGGTTGGTTCCGTTTTACTAGATGATGTTTAGCTAACATGTCCGCTAATTCTTGGCTGATTAAAGTTCTACTAGATCCCGAATCAATTAAGGCGATGGGGGATGTAACGCCTAAGTCAACTCGTATTAATGGTAATAGATTTTTACTCCATTTAGATTTATTAATCGCGTTACATTTTTCACGAAATTCTCTCACATAGGGATCGATTTATTTCGAACCTTTTTTTTTTATTGATTTCTTTTAGTTCACCCAATTTCGAGTAGCTGCGGAAGACACAGGATTTCGGGTCTCCCTGCCTTACATGTTTTTTGAATTGGGGTTATTCCGTTCCAATGGCTTACTTTTGCACTCTTTTCTTATGTGCCCATATTTGCCACAATTATAACAGGTGGGTTTTTTGCGAGGTGGGTACTTGGTTTCCGCTTTATATGGGTTTACACTTAACTTACCAGCTTTGCGCACATGATGAGGTCTACTAAGAACTTGTCTTTCATGTGAGGTTGTTACATCAGGAAGTAGTGCTCGCAATTGATGTCTATTAGTTCCAGCGGTTTTCATTGCTTCTCTATTTTGATCGGAGTGCCATACATTTGAAGAATGGATACTGCACTGTTCTAGATCCGCAATTGTATTGGGTCTATTTACCAACGATAGTCGAGATCTTTCTTCAGGTGATACTCCTATTAAAATGGTGTCCACCAGTTGTGTTTCATTCCAGTCTACACGTAGTAGTCGAGATGACTCCCTTATGTCGGAGATGTAGTGAGCTAATCTCTCCTGGTGTCCTTGTACTCGGAGTACTGTCTTTCTTTTTATTTCCTCATAGATGCCGGTGGGAATAAAGTATTTTATTATAGAGCTATGTAGCTCTTCTACTGGGAATGTAGAGGTTAGGGCTTCTAGGACACGATTTTTTAACGGGGGTTTACACTTTGGTAACAGAACCTGCAAAATTTGCCAGTCATTCAGCTGCTGTAGATCTTTTATCTGAAGTAGATAACTAATGAATGTTAGTAATTTGGAAACATTTAAGCCATCTGTGTAAGGGATTTCGGTTAAGATTTTCTCCACAGGATGAGTCATTTTACCGTATAGGTCCGCGTTATAGTTCATAGGTGTAATTCCTCGATGAGGGCGATTGGATTCATTGGAGGTGGTGGTCAATTCATGATGTCCGGGACGAAACTGAAAATGCTCGGGAGGAGGGGCATTTACATCTTTATCAGTATTTTGTTCTTGGTTCGCTTGCACTTGCGATACGATGGGTGAGTTCCGATCCGTATTAGGCGGAGGTAAACCAATGGTGGGGGATTGTACTGGAGAGATGTGTAATTTCATTAATGACTTCTCTATTTCGTCCATCCTGAATGAGTTGGATTTTCGTCTTAGGTCGTTAATATTTGCAGGTAAACGGCGTAGAGCTTCGTCTGCTAGATTTTGTACATCAACGGGTATTTCTGTGATATTCGGCCAGATCGACAAATTTTTTATTCGCCTGGTTAAATGCTCTATTCTCTGGGTAGTCCGCAAAATTATTGCCGGAGATTTCTCGTCTTGGAGGGTTTGAGACAATAAGTATAGTTCACTACACTTGGCATTACAAATTTCTTTCTCGCTTTCATAATCGAGTTCGCTTAGATAGTTTAATTGCACGGGGGTATCAAATCCACATTCGCGAATTGACCTTCATAATTCCGCGACTGTTACATTAGCATGGGGTAGTCCACGCAAAAGAGCTTCGTAAGACAGCTCGTCTTTTAATAACAAATCCGGGTTGAATTGGGTCATTTTTGTTCTAACACATTAGCACGTACTTAAAATTAATACTAGTACACTACACATACAGTACATATATATATATATAATAAATTCTTAAGTAATCAATTTACATAAATTAGAAAAGAACAATTTCTCTTCTAAGGGAGAGACAGAAATTCCACACACATATTTATCAAGTTAAATAGCCGATCAGCTGTTTTCTGGAATGTAGGTCACCCTCTGTATTTAGTTAACAAAGGAAGGTTGAGCGTGTGTGACTGAGAAAGGGGGTTTTGCTTTTACATATTATTGTCTACACAATGCGAGTGAATAACACCAACGACCGCTATAAACAGGAGAGGGGGAGTGCAGACGTTAGGGGGATCTTATTCAACTCTATTATTATTATTACGCTTGGTAACACTCTGACTCCATTCATTCATATACTTTTCTCAATTAAATAAATTAATTATTTTGTTCACAAGTTTAAATTACGAACTTCTACTTAATTACATTATTATTAACAAAGTTATTTTTAATTAAATTTGTTTTTTTTTTGACACATACTAGTGTATGTCCAACATATACTGTGCAGAATGATTCAGGAAACAACAGGTCATGGATTGTAAACAAACCTGTTTCAGATTGTCCAGTTGACCAAAATTGTAATGTTTGGTCACAATTCATGTATGCAAGTAGGTATCTGCATATAGCTTATTTGCATTGTATGACGCTAATGATATTTCAACTTATACATACTATCATTTACGTAACTTAGTAAAATCTTAAATATGTTTTGAAAATTAAAGTTATTAAGGTAACTTTCTGAGTGCATAGATCAATAAATGGGTATACAAATTATCCAAGCAAAGTGCCGCAATTTTGTTTACGCGTCACGATGCTTACACAACCTTTTATAAAAATAAGCAGAGTGGCGCAATTTTGTAACGTATTGCTGCGTTACAAATCCAGGGAACCCATCTTAACTAAGCTCCGTCAATTAGATGGGCTGCCTACGTTGTAACGAAATGTATCCACAAATAATTAACTTAACAAATTTACTTACTAACTGTGTAAGGAAACAAGGGAAGGTATACTATTGATTTACGCACTCATTATATGTGTGTTACAAGACGACTTCTCTTTATTTAACATTTAAAAACATTTACTGACAGATCCCATGACATTACGAATTAAACTAAAGTTATTTGAATGCTTTCTTTAAACTTTGGGATCAAAATTGATTCTATTTAGCTATACCTTGGATCCGGGTAACCTTCAGTATTTAGTCATTAAAACTTTTAGTTATACTCAATTCATGATATTAGCTTGCAAGACCTTTTGTTTAACCATTTGAAGAATGGTATTATTACTTGAATTATACTACGATACATTAACATATAAACTGTTACAACGTATGATGTTTGAATAGTTACATTAAAATTCTTAGATTTAATCTTTTAATCTTTACAAAGTGAATAGTCTCTGAAAAGTCTCTTTTAAGGTGTGTTGTGTAACAAATATTAGTAACCCACGGTAGACCGGCTATCGAGTCACCTTTAAATTGGTATGCAGAAACCTCGTCCTGGGATGTCCTTCTTGGGATTTCTGAATAGCGCTGTCATCATCTCGGTCTGGTCTTCGTCATTAAAGGGCTCAAAAGTCCGCAGGGTAGATTGAACTTTCTACGATGGTACTTGTAGATTCTCCGATGTCCTGATCTGCATATTCTGTCGGGTCTACTAGAGTTTGTAAGTTCTGGTAGTTCACATCTCCATGTATGATGTTGGAAGTGTTGTTAGTTCTTGAAGTTAGTAGTCATCTTGTTTTACACCATTTTTATATTTCGAGTTATACTTTAAGTCTCTTGTTTTTTACATAACTATACTGGTTAATACTTAACATATGCTTTCAGCAGCAATTTCTTGTATACAACATTAAAGTAAAACAAAAGTATCGGCAACATAGTGTAAGAGCTTTTGCTCGTACGTCTGTACTGTATGAAGTCAACATAGCGAGAGAGCGAATTTCTGCTCCCTTCGACTGGTACCTAACAAATGGTAGAGGGGCAATTACTGCGCGAGAATATAGTCCCTGTCTCTCTTTAAGTAAACATTTTTATTTATACAAACTATCCCTAAATAAATATACATAATTTAAATAAGTTGTTTTAGCGACTATCTGTGTCTTCAGATTTTTTTATTATTAACATTAGGTTTTTTATCTTATTCTAAATTACAGGAGACTCGGAAAACATGTCGAGTCCGGAATTAACAGGTCAGCGCCTGACAACAAGCAAAGGGTTAAATACGACAATAATAACTATTTACAATTTGTCTTTTTATTAAAGTTTCTTTGGGCTTATTAATTACTTCTTCCTCTCATACTGAGTACATACAGGTTTTTATGTTATTATAGTGAGATTTAAATGGCTTAATGGCTCGCAACCTTAATTTTTAAAATTTATTTATTTTTTTATTAATGTTACAATTTAAATCGTCACATACTCCACCGCTTAAGTTGCACGCTACGGTTGAGTTTTTTTTTTTTTTTTATTGGGGGCTTGGAGTATGAATGGGGTTAGTGTGTGTAATTTCCTTCACATAGTTGTTGGACACTTTACAACGTTGTCCACATAGTTATTTCATATAGTTACAATACAGTATACTTTATATGTTCTTATTAACTACCTTTTTTTTATACATACTATTTACACTTAATATTTACACAATTAAAACACAAAACTCTTTCTTATCTCTATCACTTAAATCTACTACCGGTTTTTTTCGTTTCTGGTTGTCTTACTCTCTCTTCTGTAGAGTAACTTTCTAAATCTTTACTATTTAGAATTCTATCTTGCCTTCTGTGAGTCCTAGGTAACTCATGTAGTTAATGAGTGTTAGTACCCATCTAGTTAATGAGTATTCATTAATGTATGCTCCGTAGAACTGGAACTCAGGTTGATCAGGCCTCGTTTCCAAACTCTACGTTTTACATTTTTCCACGTGGATTCAGAAATATAATTTTCTTTACTGCCTAGTATTCCCTTTTCCATTTCGGGTTATACTATTCCGTCTCTTCTCCTTATACAACTTTAGCTGTGAAATATGCGTTCTCCGCACATATTTCTGAGTCGCAGTTTCGCACATGGCTACTGTAACTGGAGTTAGGTACTTCTGGATTTGGTAAGGGCCACACCATCGGAATGATAGTTTAGAGGTGGTCTTATCAATCGCACTACTAATGGGGTGAGTCTTGTACATTACTAAGTCACCTACTTGGTACCTGACTGAATTACTATGATTACCTTTCTCGTGGTATCTTCTGGATTTTTGTAAGCTTGCTCTTAAGTTAGAGCGGGCTTTGTTCCATATTCGCTTTATCTGCTTATCCGTTATTTGCGGAGGCAGCAGATCGTGTATATTCCATCTTGTGGACAAAGGGTGGTTTGGTCGGTACTTGTATAGTAACTCGAACGGGGTCGACTTGTGACCTTCGTGGTAAGCTGAATTAAAAGCGTATTGAATCCAGGATAGATTTTGGTCCCACGACGTGTGATCGTTCGCATGATAGGCGATTAGCGCAGATTTGAGGTTTTGTAGATACCTTTCAGCAATATTGCCTTGCGGTCGATACTCTGTAGTGGTTATATGGTCTATCCCTAACTTGAAACACATATTCTTAATTTCTTTTGCTTTAAACTGTGGACCGTTATCAGATACTATACGTACTGGAGTGCCGTAGTCTTTAAATAGTCTTTCCTGTAGTATTTTAACAGTTGTCGACGCTAATGCTCGTCGCATGGGATACATCCACACAAATTTGGTG
The DNA here is from genome assembly GCA_034769895.1 of Magicicada septendecula. Classification (NCBI taxonomy): domain Eukaryota; kingdom Metazoa; phylum Arthropoda; class Insecta; order Hemiptera; family Cicadidae; genus Magicicada; species Magicicada septendecula. The sequence continues at coordinate 168,656,469 of CM068369.1, read as the reverse complement.
AACGAATCTACACAGATCAGTAACATGGTATTTCCTGATTTGGATCGTGGATATGGACCTGAGAAATCTAGATAAAGTTTCGAATAAGGAGTCTTTGGGATTTCTGAAATCAATTGGCTTACTTGAGTATTTCTGGCGGGTTTACTAAGGGCGCATAATGAACATTTCTTTACGAAGTTGGCTATTTCGCAGTTCATATTGTTCCAATGATATTCCTTTCGAATACGATGTATCGTCTTATTGATTCCCATATGGGCTGCTATGGTAGATGAATGGAAGTATTCCATCAGCATGGGCTTAATTACATCCGGGGCTATTATTCTTAATTCCTTTCCGTCTCTTATCTTGAGACACAGTACATTTTTACTCAATACGTACTTCTCGGATTTAATACCTTGCATAAGTTGTTCTATAATAGGCTTCAGTAAGGGGTCTTGTTGTTGATACAGGGCAATGTTTGTAAAGGCAAGGGGGAATTCAGTAATTACGGCGTTAGCACGTGCGATTTCCGGCTCCACTATGTTTTCGGAAGTTTTAGTGGGTGACTGGAACATACGGGACAGGGTATCAGCGACTACATTTTGAGTACCTTTTATATGCTGCACTCTGAATTTGTAGCAGTTTAATTTCAATATCCATCTGCCAATTCGTCCTAACTGTTTATGGTGATTCTATAACCACGATAACGCCTGATTGTCGGTTTCCAAAAGGAATTCTTTATGTTCCAGGAAGGGTTTAAACTTTTCGAATGCAAAAACAATTGCTAAACATTCCAATTCATATGCGGAATACTTTCTTTCTTGATCGCTCAGTGTTCGTGATGCATAACTAATTGGTAGTCTACAGTTATCTATCTCTTGGTATATCACTGCACCTAACGCTACACTGGAACTGTCGGTTTGCACAACGAAGGGTTTTGTGAAATCCGCTAGTTGCAAAACTGGGGGAGATATAATACTTTCTTTAAGTTGCTCAAACGCGTTTTGATGTATTGAGCTCCATTCGAACTTCGTTCCCTTCTTTCGTAAGGAGTTTAGGGGTGCTGCTATTTCGGCAAGATGGGGGATATATTTGTGGAAATAATTCACCATACCCAAAAATCGGGCTATACCTTTTGCATCTCGTGGGGGTGCAAATTCTCTAATAGCGCGGGTTCGTTCAGGATCAATGCTCACCTTTCCATTTGCTTTCACGATGTGACACAAGAAAGAAAACTGAGGGACGGCAAAACTTACCTTATTTGGGTTCACCGTTAATCCTGCTCTTAGTAAACGAGATAACACTTCACGCAAATGTTTGAGATGTTGTTCCATTGATTCACTGTATATAACGATGTCGTCCAAGTAGTGATACACATATTTAAATTTAATGTCGTGAAATATCTTTTCTAATAGTCTACTACATACGGAACTTCCTTGAGATATTCCAAAGGGTACCCTAGTAAATTGGTACAAGTTAAAAGGAACTGCAAACGCGGTTAGACGTTTTGACTCTTCTGAAAGAGGTATTTGGTGAAAAGCTTGATTCAGATCCATTACCGTAAAGACCATAGCTTTAGTGAAATAATGAAATGCACTATGGATGTCTGGAAGAGGGATTGATTCAAATTCTATTCTTTCATTTAATTGCCTATAGTCTACAACTAGTCTGTGTTTATCTTGACCTTTTGGTACTAAAAAGGAGGGTGAAGAATATGGGGACGTAGAGGGTTCGATGACTCCTTGGTCCAATAACTTGTTGATATGGTTTCGCATTACTTCCATCTTGGGAGGTGACAACTTGTACGGAGGTAGTCGTATTACTTTCTGATCGCTCAGATTAATTTTATACTCTATTAGGTTCGTAAGTCCTAGTTTAGGTGTAAGAACCGAGGAAAATTCTTTTATTAGTTTTAGTATTCTCACTCTATCTCTTCTTTCTAGGTGAGATAAATCTGAGTCTTGGTGTATTACATGTGCAGTAGATGAACAATGTTTATCTTCATTACTATCAAACTTATGTTTCCGTGTTCGGTCAAATCTGAAATAAAATACTTGCTCGTAGATGTCAAGAATCATTCCTGTCTTACTAATAAAGTCTGCACCTAATATTAAATCAGGTCCTAATTCTTTACATACTAACATTGTAAACATCCAGGTTAGGTTTTTGATTTTAACCTTAACGGTAATGCTCAGGTTTATGTTTATTTTACGTTTATCAGCGGTAGCACACTTTATATTCACTGGTTGGTTCCGTTTTACTAGATGATGTTTAGCTAACATGTCCGCTAATTCTTGGCTGATTAAAGTTCTACTAGATCCCGAATCAATTAAGGCGATGGGGGATGTAACGCCTAAGTCAACTCGTATTAATGGTAATAGATTTTTACTCCATTTAGATTTATTAATCGCGTTACATTTTTCACGAAATTCTCTCACATAGGGATCGATTTCTTTCGAACCTTTTTTTTTATTGATTTCTTTTAGTTCACCCAATTTCGAGTAGCTGCGGAAGACACAGGATTTCGGGTCTCCCTGCCTTACATGTTTTTTGAATTGGGGTTATTCCGTTCCAATGGCTTACTTTTGCACTCTTTTCTTATGTGCCCATATTTGCCACAATTATAACAGGTGGGTTTTTTGCGAGGTGGGTACTTGGTTTCCGCTTTATATGGGTTTACACTTAACTTACCAGCTTTGCGCACATGATGAGGTCTACTAAGAACTTGTCTTTCATGTGAGGTTGTTACATCAGGAAGTAGTGCTCGCAATTGATGTCTATTAGTTCCAGCGGTTTTCATTGCTTCTCTATTTTGATCGGAGTGCCATACATTTGAAGAATGGATACTGCACTGTTCTAGATCCGCAATTGTATTGGGTCTATTTACCAACGATAGTCGAGATCTTTCTTCAGGTGATACTCCTATTAAAATGGTGTCCACCAGTTGTGTTTCATTCCAGTCTACACGTAGTAGTCGAGATGACTCCCTTATGTCGGAGATGTAGTGAGCTAATCTCTCCTGGTGTCCTTGTACTCGGAGTACTGTCTTTCTTTTTATTTCCTCATAGATGCCGGTGGGAATAAAGTATTTTATTATAGAGCTATGTAGCTCTTCTACTGGGAATGTAGAGGTTAGGGCTTCTAGGACACGATTTTTTAACGGGGGTTTACACTTTGGTAACAGAACCTGCAAAATTTGCCAGTCATTCAGCTGCTGTAGATCTTTTATCTGAAGTAGATAACTAATGAATGTTAGTAATTTGGAAACATTTAAGCCATCTGTGTAAGGGATTTCGGTTAAAATTTTCTCCACAGGATGAGTCATTTTACCGTATAGGTCCGCGTTATAGTTCATAGGTGTAATTCCTCGATGAGGGCGATTGGATTCATTGGAGGTGATGGTCAATTCATGATTTCCGGGACGAAACTGAAAATGCTCGGGAGGAGGGGCATTTACATCTTTATCAGTATTTTGTTCTTGGTTCGCTTGCACTTGCGATACGATGGGTGAGTTCCGATCCGTGTTAGGCGGAGGTAAACCAATGGTGGGGGATTGTACTGGAGAGATGTGTAATTTCAATAATGACTTCTGTATTTCGTCCATCCTGAATGAGTTTGATTTTCGTCTTAGGTCGTTAATAATTGCAGGTAAACGGCGTAGAGCTTCGTCTGCTATATTTTGTACATCAACGGGTATTTCTGTGATATTCGGCCAGATCGACAAATTTTTTATTCGCCTGGTTAAATGCTCTATTCTCTGGGTAGTCCGCAAAATTATTGCCGGAGATTTCTCGTCTTGGAGGGTTTGAGACAATAAGTATAGTTCACTAAACTTGGCATTACAAATTTCTTTCTCGCTTTCATAATCGAGTTCGCTTAGATAGTTTAATTGCACGGGGGTATCAAATCCACATTCGCGAATTGACGTTCATAATTCCGCGACTGTTACATTAGCATGGGGTAGTCCACGCAAAAGAGCTTCGTAAGACAGCTCGTCTTTTAATAACAAATCCGGGTTGAATTGGGCCATTTTTGTTCTAACACATTCGCACGTACTTAAAATTAATACTAGTACACTACACATACATTACATATATATATATATATATAATAAATTCTTAAGTAATCAATTTACATAAATTAGAAAAGAACAATTTCTCTTCTAAGGGAGAGACAGAAATTCCACACACATATTTATCAAGTTAAATAGCCGATCAGCTGTTTTCTGGAATGTAGGTCACCCTCTGTATTTAGTTAACAAAGGAAGGTTGAGCGTGTGTGACTGAGAAAGGGGGTTTTGCTTTTACATATTATTGTCTACACAATGCGAGTGAATAACACCAACGACCGCTATAAACAGGAGAGGGGGAGTGCAGACGTTAGGGGGATCTTATTCAACTCTATTATTATTATTACGCTTGGTAACACTCTGACTCCATTCATTCATATACTTTTCTCAATTAAATAAATTAATTATTTTGTTCACAAGTTTAAATTACGAACTTCTACTTAATTACATTATTATTAACAAAGTTATTTTTAATTAAATTTGTTTTTTTTTTGACACATACTAGTGTATGTCCAACATATACTGTGCAGAATGATTCAGGAAACAACAGGTCATGGATTGTCGTAAACAAACCTGTTTCAGATTGTCCAGTTGACCAAAATTGTAATGTTTGGTCACAATTCATGTATGCAAGTAGGTATCTGCATATAGCTTATTTGCATTGTATGACGCTAATGATATTTCAACTTATACATACTATCATTTACGTAACTTAGTAAAATCTTAAATATGTTTTGAAAATTAAAGTTATTAAGGTAACTTTCTGAGTGCATAGATCAATAAATGGGTATACAAATTATCCAAGCAAAGTGCCGCAATTTTGTTTACGCGTCACGATGCTTACACAACCTTTTATAAAAATAAGCAGAGTGGCGCAATTTTGTAACGTATTGCTGCGTTACAAATCCAGGGAACCCATCTTAACTAAGCTCCGTCAATTAGATGGGCTGCCTACGTTGTAACGAAATGTATCCACAAATAATTAACTTAACAAATTTACTTACTAACTGTGTAAGGAAACAAGGGAAGGTATACTATTGATTTACGCACTCATTATATGTGTGTTACAAGACGACTTCTCTTTATTTAACATTTAAAAACATTTACTGACAGATCCCATGACATTACGAATTAAACTAAAGTTATTTGAATGCTTTCTTTAAACTTAGGGATCAAAATTGATTCTATTTAGCTATACCTCGGATCCGGGTAACCTTCAGTATTTAGTCATTAAAACTTTTAGTTATACTCAATTCATGATATTAGCTTGCAAGACCTTTTGTTTAACCATTTGAAGAATGGTATTATTACTTGAATTACACTACGATACATTAACATATAAACTGTTACAACGTATGATGTTTGAATAGTTACATTAAAATTCTTAGATTTAATCTTTACAAAGTGAATAGTCTCTGAAAAGTCTCTTTTAAGGTGTGTTGTGTAACAAATATTAGTAACCCACGATAGACCGGCTATCGAGTCACCTTTAAATTGGTATGCAGAAACCTCGTCCGGGGATGTCCTTCTTGGGATTTCTGAATAGCGCTGTCATCATCTCGGTCTGGTCTTCGTCATTAAAGGGCTCAAAAGTCCGCAGGGTAGATTGAACTTTCTACGATGGTACTTGTAGATTCTCGGATGTCCTGATCTGCATATTCTGTCGGGTCTACTAGAGTTTGTAAGTTCTGGTAGTTCACATCTCCATGTATGATGTTGGAAGTGTTGTTAGTTCTTGAAGTTAGTCATCTTGTTTTACACCATTTTTATATTTCGAGTTATACTTTAAGTCTCTTGTTTTTTACATAACTATACTGGTTAATACTTAACATATGCTTTCAGCAGCAATTTCTTGTATACAACATTAAAGTAAAACAAAAGTATCGGCAACATAGTGTAAGAGCTTTTGCTCGTACGTCTGTACTGTATGAAGTCAACATAGCGAGAGAGCGAATTTCTGCTCCCTTCGACTGGTACCTAACAAATGGTAGAGGGGCAATTACTGCGCGAGAATATAGTCCCTGTCTCTCTTTAAGTAAACATTTTTATTTATACAAACTATCCCTAAATAAATATACATCATTTAAATAAGTTGTTTTAGCGACTTCAATAATGTAGTGTCTTCAGATTTTTTTATTATTAACATTAGGTTTTTTATCTTATTCTAAATTACAGGAGACTCGGAAAACATGTCGAGTCCGGAATTAACAGGTCAGCGCCTGACAACAAGCAAAGGGTTAAATACGACAATAATAACTATTTACAATTTGTCTTTTTATTAAAGTTTCTTTGGGCTTATTAATTACTTCTTCCTCTCATACTGAGTACATACAGGTTTTTATGTTATTATAGTGAGATTTAAATGGCTTAATGGCTCGCAACCTTAATTTTTAAAATTTATTTATTTTTTTATTAATGTTACAATTTAAATCGTCACATACTCCACCGCTTAAGTTGCACGCTACGGTTGAGTTTTTTTTTTTTTTTTATTGGGGGCTTGGAGTATGAATGGGGTTAGTGTGTGTAATTTCCTTCACATAGTTGTTGGACACTTTACAACGTTGTCCACATAGTTATTTCATATAGTTACAATACAGTATACTTTATATGTTCTTATTAACTACCTTTTTTTTATACATACTATTTACACTTAATATTTACACAATTAAAACACAAAACTCTTTCTTATCTCTATCACTTAAATCTACTACCGGTTTTTTTCGTTTCTGGTTGTCTTACTCTCTCTTCTGTAGAGTAACTTTCTAAATCTTTACTATTTAGAATTCTATCTTGCCTTCTGTGAGTCCTAGGTAACTCATGTAGTTAATGAGTGTTAGTACCCATCTAGTTAATGAGTATTCATTAATGTATGCTCCGTAGAACTGGAACTCAGGTTGATCAGGCCTCGTTTCCAAACTCTACGTTTTACATTTTTCCACGTGGATTCAGAAATATAATTTTCTTTACTGCCTAGTATTCCCTTTTCCATTTCGGGTTATACTATTCCGTCTCTTCTCCTTATACAACTTTAGCTGTGAAATATGCGTTCTCCGCACATATTTCTGAGTCGCAGTTTCGCACATGGCTACTGTAACTGGAGTTAGGTACTTCTGGATTTGGTAAGGGCCACACCATCGGAATGATAGTTTAGAGGTGGTCTTATCAATCGCACTACTAATGGGGTGAGTCTTGTACATTACTAAGTCACCTACTTGGTACCTGACTGAATTACTATGATTACCTTTCTCGTGGTATCTTCTGGATTTTTGTAAGCTTGCTCTTAAGTTAGAGCGGGCTTTGTTCCATATTCGCTTTATCTGCTTATCCGTTATTTGCGGAGGCAGCAGATCGTGTATATTCCATCTTGTGGACAAAGGGTGGTTTGGTCGGTACTTGTATAGTAACTCGAACGGGGTCGACTTGTGACCTTCGTGGTAAGCTGAATTAAAAGCGTATTGAATCCAGGATAGATTTTGGTCCCACGACGTGTGATCGTTCGCATGATAGGCGATTAGCGCAGATTTGAGGTTTTGTAGATACCTTTCAGCAATATTGCCTTGCGGTCGATACTCTGTAGTGGTTATATGGTCTATCCCTAACTTGAAACACATATTCTTAATTTCTTTTGCTTTAAACTGTGTACCGTTATCAGATACTATACGTACTGGAGTGCCGTAGTCTTTAAATAGTCTTTCCTGTAGTATTTTAACAGTTGTCGACGCTAATGCTCGTCGCATGGGATACATCCACACAAATTTGGTGAACGAATCTACACAGATCAGTAACATGGTATTTCCTGATTTGGATCGTGGATATGGACCTGAGAAATCTAGATAAAGTTTCGAATAAGGAGTCTTTGGGATTTCTGAAATCAATTGGCTTACTTGAGTATTTCTGGCGGGTTTACTAAGGGCGCATAATGAACATTTCTTTACGAAGTTGGCTATTTCGCAGTTCATATTGTTCCAATGATATTCCTTTCGAATACGATGTATCGTCTTATTGATTCCCATATGGGCTGCTATGGTAGATGAATGGAAGTATTCCATCAGCATGGGCTTAATTACATCCGGGGCTATTATTCTTAATTCCTTTCCGTCTCTTATCTTGAGACACAGTACATTTTTACTCAATACGTACTTCTCGGATTTAATACCTTGCATAAGTTGTTCTATAATAGGCTTCAGTAAGGGGTCTTGTTGTTGATACAGGGCAATGTTTGTAAAGGCAAGGGGGAATTCAGTAATTACGGCGTTAGCACGTGCGATTTCCGGCTCCACTATGTTTTCGGAAGTTTTAGTGGGTGACTGGAACATACGGGACAGGGTATCAGCGACTACATTTTGAGTACCTTTTATATGCTGCACTCTGAATTTGTAGCAGTTTAATTTCAATATCCATCTGCCAATTCGTCCTAACTGTTTATGGTGATTCTATAACCACGATAACGCCTGATTGTCGGTTTCCAAAAGGAATTCTTTATGTTCCAGGAAGGGTTTAAACTTTTCGAATGCAAAAACAATTGCTAAACATTCCAATTCATATGCGGAATACTTTCTTTCTTGATCGCTCAGTGTTCGTGATGCATAACTAATTGGTAGTCTACAGTTATCTATCTCTTGGTATATCACTGCACCTAACGCTACACTGGAACTGTCGGTTTGCACAACGAAGGGTTTTGTGAAATCCGCTAGTTGCAAAACTGGGGGAGATATAATACTTTCTTTAAGTTGCTCAAACGCGTTTTGATGTATTGAGCTCCATTCGAACTTCGTTCCCTTCTTTCGTAAGGAGTTTAGGGGTGCTGCTATTTCGGCAAGATGGGGGATATATTTGTGGAAATAATTCACCATACCCAAAAATCGGGCTATACCTTTTGCATCTCGTGGGGGTGCAAATTCTCTAATAGCGCGGGTTCGTTCAGGATCAATGCTCACCTTTCCATTTGCTTTCACGATGTGACACAAGAAAGAAAACTGAGGGACGGCAAAACTTACCTTATTTGGGTTCACCGTTAATCCTGCTCTTAGTAAACGAGATAACACTTCACGCAAATGTTTGAGATGTTGTTCCATTGATTCACTGTATATAACGATGTCGTCCAAGTAGTGATACACATATTTAAATTTAATGTCGTGAAATATCTTTTCTAATAGTCTACTACATACGGAACTTCCTTGAGATATTCCAAAGGGTACCCTAGTAAATTGGTACAAGTTAAAAGGAACTGCAAACGCGGTAAGACGTTTTGACTCTTCTGAAAGAGGTATTTGGTGAAAAGCTTGATTCAGATCCATTACCGTAAAGACCATAGCTTTAGTGAAATAATGAAATGCACTATGGATGTCTGGAAGAGGGATTGATTCAAATTCTATTCTTTTATTTAATTGCCTATAGTCTACAACTAGTCTGTGTTTATCTTGACCTTTTGGTACTAAAAAGGAGGGTGAAGAATATGGGGACGTAGAGGGTTCGATGACTCCTTGGTCCAATAACTTGTTGATATGGTTTCGCATTACTTCCATCTTGGGAGGTGACAACTTGTACGGAGGTAGTCGTATTACTTTCTGATCGCTCAGATTAATTTTATACTCTATTAGGTTCGTAAGTCCTAGTTTAGGTGTAAGAACCGAGAAAAATTCTTTTATTAGTTTTAGTATTCTCACTCTATCTCTTCTTTCTAGGTGAGATAAATCTGAGTCTTGGTGTATTACATGTGCAGTAGATGAACAATGTTTATCTTCATTACTATCAAACTTATGTTTCCGTGTTCGGTCAAATCTGAAATAAAATACTTGCTCGTAGATGTCAAGAATCATTCCTGTCTTACTAATAAAGTCTGCACCTAATATTAAATCAGGTCCTAATTCTTTACATACTAACATTGTAAACATCCAGGTTAGGTTTTTGATTTTAACCTTAACGGTAATGCTCAGGTTTATGTTTATTTTACGTTTATCAGCGGTAGCACACTTTATATTCACTGGTTGGTTCCGTTTTACTAGATGATGTTTAGCTAACATGTCCGCTAATTCTTGGCTGATTAAAGTTCTACTAGATCCCGAATCAATTAAGGCGATGGGGGATGTAACGCCTAAGTCAACTCGTATTAATGGTAATAGATTTTTACTCCATTTAGATTTATTAATCGCGTTACATTTTTCACGAAATTCTCTCACATAGGGATCGATTTCTTTCGAACCTTTTTTTTTATTGATTTCTTTTAGTTCACCCAATTTCGAGTAGCTGCGGAAGACACAGGATTTCGGGTCTCCCTGCCTTACATGTTTTTTGAATTGGGGTTATTCCGTTCCAATGGCTTACTTTTGCACTCTTTTCTTATGTGCCCATATTTGCCACAATTATAACAGGTGGGTTTTTTGCGAGGTGGGTACTTGGTTTCCGCTTTATATGGGTTTACACTTAACTTACCAGCTTTGCGCACATGATGAGGTCTACTAAGAACTTGTCTTTCATGTGAGGTTGTTACATCAGGAAGTAGTGCTCGCAATTGATGTCTATTAGTTCCAGCGGTTTTCATTGCTTCTCTATTTTGATCGGAGTGCCATACATTTGAAGAATGGATACTGCACTGTTCTAGATCCGCAATTGTATTGGGTCTATTTACCAACGATAGTCGAGATCTTTCTTCAGGTGATACTCCTATTAAAATGGTGTCCACCAGTTGTGTTTCATTCCAGTCTACACGTAGTAGTCGAGATGACTCCCTTATGTCGGAGATGTAGTGAGCTAATCTCTCCTGGTGTCCTTGTACTCGGAGTACTGTCTTTCTTTTTATTTCCTCATAGATGCCGGTGGGAATAAAGTATTTTATTATAGAGCTATGTAGCTCTTCTACTGGGAATGTAGAGGTTAGGGCTTCTAGGACACGATTTTTTAACGGGGGTTTACACTTTGGTAACAGAACCTGCAAAATTTGCCAGTCATTCAGCTGCTGTAGATCTTTTATCTGAAGTAGATAACTAATGAATGTTAGTAATTTGGAAACATTTAAGCCATCTGTGTAAGGGATTTCGGTTAAAATTTTCTCCACAGGATGAGTCATTTTACCGTATAGGTCCGCGTTATAGTTCATAGGTGTAATTCCTCGATGAGGGCGATTGGATTCATTGGAGGTGATGGTCAATTCATGATTTCCGGGACGAAACTGAAAATGCTCGGGAGGAGGGGCATTTACATCTTTATCAGTATTTTGTTCTTGGTTCGCTTGCACTTGCGATACGATGGGTGAGTTCCGATCCGTGTTAGGCGGAGGTAAACCAATGGTGGGGGATTGTACTGGAGAGATGTGTAATTTCAATAATGACTTCTGTATTTCGTCCATCCTGAATGAGTTTGATTTTCGTCTTAGGTCGTTAATAATTGCAGGTAAACGGCGTAGAGCTTCGTCTGCTATATTTTGTACATCAACGGGTATTTCTGTGATATTCGGCCAGATCGACAAATTTTTTATTCGCCTGGTTAAATGCTCTATTCTCTGGGTAGTCCGCAAAATTATTGCCGGAGATTTCTCGTCTTGGAGGGTTTGAGACAATAAGTATAGTTCACTAAACTTGGCATTACAAATTTCTTTCTCGCTTTCATAATCGAGTTCGCTTAGATAGTTTAATTGCACGGGGGTATCAAATCCACATTCGCGAATTGACGTTCATAATTCCGCGACTGTTACATTAGCATGGGGTAGTCCACGCAAAAGAGCTTCGTAAGACAGCTCGTCTTTTAATAACAAATCCGGGTTGAATTGGGCCATTTTTGTTCTAACACATTCGCACGTACTTAAAATTAATACTAGTACACTACACATACATTACATATATATATATATATATAATAAATTCTTAAGTAATCAATTTACATAAATTAGAAAAGAACAATTTCTCTTCTAAGGGAGAGACAGAAATTCCACACACATATTTATCAAGTTAAATAGCCGATCAGCTGTTTTCTGGAATGTAGGTCACCCTCTGTATTTAGTTAACAAAGGAAGGTTGAGCGTGTGTGACTGAGAAAGGGGGTTTTGCTTTTACATATTATTGTCTACACAATGCGAGTGAATAACACCAACGACCGCTATAAACAGGAGAGGGGGAGTGCAGACGTTAGGGGGATCTTATTCAACTCTATTATTATTATTACGCTTGGTAACACTCTGACTCCATTCATTCATATACTTTTCTCAATTAAATAAATTAATTATTTTGTTCACAAGTTTAAATTACGAACTTCTACTTAATTACATTATTATTAACAAAGTTATTTTTAATTAAATTTGTTTTTTTTTTGACACATACTAGTGTATGTCCAACATATACTGTGCAGAATGATTCAGGAAACAACAGGTCATGGATTGTCGTAAACAAACCTGTTTCAGATTGTCCAGTTGACCAAAATTGTAATGTTTGGTCACAATTCATGTATGCAAGTAGGTATCTGCATATAGCTTATTTGCATTGTATGACGCTAATGATATTTCAACTTATACATACTATCATTTACGTAACTTAGTAAAATCTTAAATATGTTTTGAAAATTAAAGTTATTAAGGTAACTTTCTGAGTGCATAGATCAATAAATGGGTATACAAATTATCCAAGCAAAGTGCCGCAATTTTGTTTACGCGTCACGATGCTTACACAACCTTTTATAAAAATAAGCAGAGTGGCGCAATTTTGTAACGTATTGCTGCGTTACAAATCCAGGGAACCCATCTTAACTAAGCTCCGTCAATTAGATGGGCTGCCTACGTTGTAACGAAATGTATCCACAAATAATTAACTTAACAAATTTACTTACTAACTGTGTAAGGAAACAAGGGAAGGTATACTATTGATTTACGCACTCATTATATGTGTGTTACAAGACGACTTCTCTTTATTTAACATTTAAAAACATTTACTGACAGATCCCATGACATTACGAATTAAACTAAAGTTATTTGAATGCTTTCTTTAAACTTAGGGATCGAAATTGATTCTATTTAGCTATACCTCGGATCCGGGTAACCTTCAGTATTTAGTCATTAAAACTTTTAGTTATACTCAATTCATGATATTAGCTTGCAAGACCTTTTGTTTAACCATTTGAAGAATGGTATTATTACTTGAATTACACTACGATACATTAACATATAAACTGTTACAACGTATGATGTTTGAATAGTTACATTAAAATTCTTAGATTTAATCTTTACAAAGTGAATAGTCTCTGAAAAGTCTCTTTTAAGGTGTGTTGTGTAACAAATATTAGTAACCCACGATAGACCGGCTATCGAGTCACCTTTAAATTGGTATGCAGAAACCTCGTCCGGGGATGTCCTTCTTGGGATTTCTGAATAGCGCTGTCATCATCTCGGTCTGGTCTTCGTCATTAAAGGGCTCAAAAGTCCGCAGGGTAGATTGAACTTTCTACGATGGTACTTGTAGATTCTCGGATGTCCTGATCTGCATATTCTGTCGGGTCTACTAGAGTTTGTAAGTTCTGGTAGTTCACATCTCCATGTATGATGTTGGAAGTGTTGTTAGTTCTTGAAGTTAGTCATCTTGTTTTACACCATTTTTATATTTCGAGTTATACTTTAAGTCTCTTGTTTTTTACATAACTATACTGGTTAATACTTAACATATGCTTTCAGCAGCAATTTCTTGTATACAACATTAAAGTAAAACAAAAGTATCGGCAACATAGTGTAAGAGCTTTTGCTCGTACGTCTGTACTGTATGAAGTCAACATAGCGAGAGAGCGAATTTCTGCTCCCTTCGACTGGTACCTAACAAATGGTAGAGGGGCAATTACTGCGCGAGAATATAGTCCCTGTCTCTCTTTAAGTAAACATTTTTATTTATACAAACTATCCCTAAATAAATATACATCATTTAAATAAGTTGTTTTAGCGACTTCAATAATGTAGTGTCTTCAGATTTTTTTATTATTAACATTAGGTTTTTTATCTTATTCTAAATTACAGGAGACTCGGAAAACATGTCGAGTCCGGAATTAACAGGTCAGCGCCTGACAACAAGCAAAGGGTTAAATACGACAATAATAACTATTTACAATTTGTCTTTTTATTAAAGTTTCTTTGGGCTTATTAATTACTTCTTCCTCTCATACTGAGTACATACAGGTTTTTATGTTATTATAGTGAGATTTAAATGGCTTAATGGCTCGCAACCTTAATTTTTAAAATTTATTTATTTTTTTATTAATGTTACAATTTAAATCGTCACATACTCCACCGCTTAAGTTGCACGCTACGGTTGAGTTTTTTTTTTTTTTTTATTGGGGGCTTGGAGTATGAATGGGGTTAGTGTGTGTAATTTCCTTCACATAGTTGTTGGACACTTTACAACGTTGTCCACATAGTTATTTCATATAGTTACAATACAGTATACTTTATATGTTCTTATTAACTACCTTTTTTTTATACATACTATTTACACTTAATATTTACACAATTAAAACACAAAACTCTTTCTTATCTCTATCACTTAAATCTACTACCGGTTTTTTTCGTTTCTGGTTGTCTTACTCTCTCTTCTGTAGAGTAACTTTCTAAATCTTTACTATTTAGAATTCTATCTTGCCTTCTGTGAGTCCTAGGTAACTCATGTAGTTAATGAGTGTTAGTACCCATCTAGTTAATGAGTATTCATTAATGTATGCTCCGTAGAACTGGAACTCAGGTTGATCAGGCCTCGTTTCCAAACTCTACGTTTTACATTTTTCCACGTGGATTCAGAAATATAATTTTCTTTACTGCCTAGTATTCCCTTTTCCATTTCGGGTTATACTATTCCGTCTCTTCTCCTTATACAACTTTAGCTGTGAAATATGCGTTCTCCGCACATATTTCTGAGTCGCAGTTTCGCACATGGCTACTGTAACTGGAGTTAGGTACTTCTGGATTTGGTAAGGGCCACACCATCGGAATGATAGTTTAGAGGTGGTCTTATCAATCGCACTACTAATGGGGTGAGGTCTTGTACATTACTAAGTCACCTACTTGGTACCTGACTGAATTACTATGATTACCTTTCTCGTGGTATCTTCTGGATTTTTCTAAGCTTGCTCTTAAGTTAGAGCGGGCTTTGTTCCATATTCGCTTTATCTGCTTATCCGTTATTTGCGGAGGCAGCAGATCGTGTATATTCCATCTTGTGGACAAAGGGTGGTTTGGTCGGTACTTGTATAGTAACTCGAACGGGGTCGACTTGTGACCTTCGTGGTAAGCTGAATTAAAAGCGTATTGAATCCAGGATAGATTTTGGTCCCACGACGTGTGATCGTTCGCATGATAGGCGATTAGCGCAGATTTGAGGTTTTGTAGATACCTTTCAGCAATATTGCCTTGCGGTCGATACTCTGTAGTGGTTATATGGTCTATCCCTAACTTGAAACACATATTCTTAAATTCTTTTGCTTTAAACTGTGGACCGTTATCAGATACTATACGTACTGGAGTGCCGTAGTCTTTAAATAGTCTTTCCTGTAGTATTTTAACAGTTGTCGACGCTAATGCTCGTCGCATGGGATACATCCACACAAATTTGGTGAACGAATCTACACAGATCAGTAACATGGTATTTCCTGATTTGGATCGTGGATATGGACCTGAGAAATCTAGATAAAGTTTCGAAAAAGGAGTCTTTGGGATTTCTGAAATCAATTGGCTTACTTGAGTATTTCTGGCGGGTTTACTAAGGGCGCATAATGAACATTTCTTTACGAAGTTGGCTATTTCGCAGTTCATATTGTTCCAATGATATTCCTTTCGAATACGATGTATCGTCTTATTGATTCCCATATGGGCTGCTATGGTAGATGAATGGAAGTATTCCATCAGCATGGGCTTAATTACATCCGGGCTATTATTCTTAATTCCTTTCCGTCTCTTATCTTGAGACACAGTACATTTTTACTCAAGACGTACTTCTCGGATTTAATACCTTGCATAAGTTGTTCTATAATAGGCTTCAGTAAGGGGTCTTGTTGTTGATACAGGGCAATGTTTGTAAAGGCAAGGGGGAATTCAGTAATTACGGCGTTAGCACGTGCGATTTCCGGCTCCACTATGTTTTCGGAAGTTTTAGTGGGTGACTGGAACATACGGGACAGGGTATCAGCGACTACATTTTGAGTACCTTTTATATGCTGCACTCTGAATTTGTAGCAGTTTAATTTCAATATCCATCTGCCAATTCGTCCTAACTGTTTAGGGTGATTCAATAAACACGATAACGCCTGATTGTCGGTTTCCAAAAGGAATTCTTTATGTTCCAGGAAGGGTTTAAACTTTTCGAATGCAAAAACAATTGCTAAACATTCCAATTCATATGCGGAATACTTTCTTTCTTGATCGCTCAGTGTTCGTGATGCATAACTAATTGGTAGTCTACAGTTATCTATCTCTTGGTATATCACTGCACCTAACGCTACACTGGAACTGTCGGTTTGCACAACGAAGGGTTTTGTGAAATCCGCTAGTTGCAAAACTGGGGGAGATATAATACTTTCTTTAAGTTGCTCAAACGCGTTTTGATGTATTGAGCTCCATTCGAACTTCGTTCCCTTCTTTCGTAAGGAGTTTAGGGGTGCTGCTATTTCTGCAAGATGGGGGATATATTTGTGGAAATAATTCACCATACCCAAAAAGCGGGCTATACCTTTTGCATCTTGTGGGGATGCAAATTCTCTAATAGCGCGAGTTCGTTCAGGATCAATGCTCACCTTTCCATTTGCTTTCACGATGTGACACAAGAAAGAAAACTGAGGGACGGCAAAACTTACCTTATTTGGGTTCACCGTTAATCCTGCTCTTAGTAAACGAGATAACACTTCACGCAAATGTTTGAGATGTTGTTCCATTGATTCACTGTATATAACGATGTCGTCCAAGTAGTGATACACATATTTAAATTTAATGTCGTGAAATATCTTTTCTAATAGTCTACTACATACGGAACTTCCTTGAGATATTCCAAAGGGTACCCTAGTAAATTGGTACAAGTTAAAAGGAACTGCAAACGCGGTTAGACGTTTTGACTCTTCTGAAAGAGGTATTTGGTGAAAAGCTTGATTCAGATCCATTACCGTAAAGACCATAGCTTTAGTGAAATAATGAAATGCACTATGGATGTCTGGAAGAGGGATTGATTCAAATTCTATTCTTTTATTTAATTGCCTATAGTCTACAACTAGTCTGTGTTTATCTTGACCTTTTGGTACTAAAAAGGAGGGTGAAGAATATGGGGACGTAGAGGGTTCGATGACTCCTTGGTCCAATAACTTGTTGATATGGTTTCGCATTACTTCCATCTTGGGAGGTGACAACTTGTACGGAGGTAGTCGTATTACTTTCTGATCGCTCAGATTAATTTTATACTCTATTAGGTTCGTAAGTCCTAGTTTAGGTGTAAGAACCGAGGAAAATTCTTTTATTAGTTTTAGTATTCTCACTCTATCTCTTCTTTCTAGGTGAGATAAATCTGAGTCTTGGTGTATTACATGTGCAGTAGATGAACAATGTTTATCTTCATTACTATCAAACTTATGTTTCCGTGTTCGGTCAAATCTGAAATAAAATACTTGCTCGTAGATGTCAAGAATCATTCCTGTCTTACTAATAAAGTCTGCACCTAATATTAAATCAGGTCCTAATTCTTTACATACTAACATTGTAAACATCCAGGTTAGGTTTTTGATTTTAACCTTAACGGTAATGCTCAGGTTTATGTTTATTTTACGTTTATCAGCGGTAGCACACTTTATATTCACTGGTTGGTTCCGTTTTACTAGATGATGTTTAGCTAACATGTCCGCTAATTCTTGGCTGATTAAAGTTCTACTAGATCCCGAATCAATTAAGGCGATGGGGGATGTAACGCCTAAGTCAACTCGTATTAATGGTAATAGATTTTTACTCCATTTAGATTTATTAATCGCGTTACATTTTTCACGAAATTCTCTCACATAGGGATCGATTTCTTTCGAACCTTTTTTTTTATTGATTTCTTTTAGTTCACCCAATTTCGAGTAGCTGCGGAAGACACAGGATTTCGGGTCTCCCTGCCTTACATGTTTTTTGAATTGGGGTTATTCCGTTCCAATGGCTTACTTTTGCACTCTTTTCTTATGTGCCCATATTTGCCACAATTATAACAGGTGGGTTTTTTGCGAGGTGGGTACTTGGTTTCCGCTTTATATGGGTTTACACTTAACTTACCAGCTTTGCGCACATGATGAGGTCTACTAAGAACTTGTCTTTCATGTGAGGTTGTTACATCAGGAAGTAGTGCTCGCAATTGATGTCTATTAGTTCCAGCGGTTTTCATTGCTTCTCTATTTTGATCGGAGTCCCATACATTTGAAGAATGGATACTGCACTGTTCTAGATCCGCAATTGTATTGGGTCTATTTACCAACGATAGTCGAGATCTTTCTTCAGGTGATACTCCTATTAAAATGGTGTCCACCAGTTGTGTTTCATTCCAGTCTACACGTAGTAGTCGAGATGACTCCCTTATGTCGGAGATGTAGTGAGCTAATCTCTCCTGGTGTCCTTGTACTCGGAGTACTGTCTTTCTTTTTATTTCCTCATAGATGCCGGTGGGAATAAAGTATTTTATTATAGAGCTATGTAGCTCTTCTACTGGGAATGTAGAGGTTAGGGCTTCTAGGACACGATTTTTTAACGGGGGTTTACACTTTGGTAACAGAACCTGCAAAATTTGCCAGTCATTCAGCTGCTGTAGATCTTTTATCTGAAGTAGATAACTAATGAATGTTAGTAATTTGGAAACATTTAAGCCATCTGTGTAAGGGATTTCGGTTAAGATTTTCTCCACAGGATGAGTAATTTTACCGTATAGGTCCGCGTTATAGTTCATAGGTGTAATTCCTCGATGAGGGCGATTGGATTCATTGGAGGTGGTGGTCAATTCATGATTTCCGGGACGAAACTGAAAATGCTCGGGAGGAGGGGCATTTACATCTTTATCAGTATTTTGTTCTTGGTTCGCTTGCACTTGCGATACGATGGGTGAGTTCCGATCCGTGTTAGGCGGAGGTAAACCAATGGTGGGGGATTGTACTGGAGAGATGTGTAATTTCATTAATGACTTCTGTATTTCGTCCATCCTGAATGAGTTTGATTTTCGTCTTAGGTCGTTAATAATTGCAGGTAAACGGCGTAGAGCTTCGTCTGCTAGATTTTGTACATCAACGGGTATTTCTGTGATATTCGGCCAGATCGACAAATTTTTTATTCGCCTGGTTAAATGCTCTGTTCTCTGGGTAGTCCGCAAAATTATTGCCGGAGATTTCTCGTCTTGGAGGGTTTGAGACAATAAGTATAGTTCACTACACTTGGCATTACAAATTTCTTTCTCGCTTTCATAATCGAGTTCGCTTAGATAGTTTAATTGCACGGGGGTATCAAATCCACATTCGCGAATTGACCTTCATAATTCCGCGACTGTTACATTAGCATGGGGTAGTCCACGCAAAAGAGCTTCGTAAGACAGCTCGTCTTTTAATAACAAATCCGGGTTGAATTGGGCCATTTTTGTTCTAACACATTAGCATGTACTTAAAATTAATACTAGTACACTACACATACATTACATATATATATATATATAATAAATTCTTAAGTAATCAATGTACATAAATTAGGAAAGAACAATTTCTCTTCTAAGGGAGAGACAGAAATTCCACACACATATTTATCAAGTTAAATAGCCGATCAGCTGTTTTCTGGAATGTAGGTCACCCTCTGTATTTATTTAACAAAGGAAGGTTGAGCGTGTGTGACTGAGAAAGGGGGTTTTGCTTTTACATATTATTGTCTACACAATGCGAGTGAATAACACCAACGACCGCTATAAACAGGAGAGGGGGAGTGCAGACGTTAGGGGGATCTTATTCAACTCTATTATTATTATTACGCTTGGTAACACTCTGACTCCATTCATTCATATACTTTTCTCAATTAAATAAATTAATTATTTTGTTCACAAGTTTAAATTACGAACTTCTACTTAATTACATTATTATTAACAAAGTTATTTTTAATTAAATTTGTTTTTTTTTTGACACATACTAGTGTATGTCCAACATATACTGTGCAGAATGATTCAGGAAACAACAGGTCATGGATTGTCGTAAACAAACCTGTTTCAGATTGTCCAGTTGACCAAAATTGTAATGTTTGGTCACAATTCATGTATGCAAGTAGGTACCTGCATATAGCTTATTTGCATTGTATGACGCTAATGATATTTCAACTTATACATACTATCATTTACGTAACTTAGTAAAATCTTAAATATGTTTTGAAAATTAAAGTTATTAAGGTAACTTTCTGAGTGCATAGATCAATAAATGGGTATACAAATTATCCAAGCAAAGTGCCGCAATTTTGTTTACGCGTCACGATGCTTACACAACCTTTTATAAAAATAAGCAGAGTGGCGCAATTTTGTAACGTATTGCTGCGTTACAAATCCAGGGAACCCATCTTAACTAAGCTCCGTCAATTAGATGGGCTGCCTACGTTGTAACGAAATGTATCCACAAATAATTAACTTAACAAATTTACTTACTAACTGTGTAAGGAAACAAGGGAAGGTATACTATTGATTTACGCACTCATTATATGTGTGTGACAAGACGACTTCTCTTTATTTAACATTTAAAAACATTTACTGACAGATCCCATGACATTACGAATTAAACTAAAGTTATTTGAATGCTTTCTTTAAACTTTGGGATCAAAATTGATTCTATTTAGCTATACCTCGGATCCGGGTAACCTTCAGTATTTAGTCATTAAAACTTTTAGTTATACTCAATTCATGATAGTAGCTTGCAAGACCTTTTGTTTAACCATTTGAAGAATGGTATTATTACTTGAATTATACTACGATACATTAACATATAAACTGTTACAACGTATGATGTTTGAATAGTTACATTAAAATTCTTAGATTTAATCTTTACAAAGTGAATAGTCTCTGAAAAGTCTCTTTTAAGGTGTGTTGTGTAACAAATATTAGTAACCCACGATAGACCGGCTATCGAGTCACCTTTAAATTTGTATGCAGAAACCTCGTCCGGGGATGTCCTTCTTGGGATTTCTGAATAGCGCTGTCATCATCTCGGTCTGGTCTTCGTCATTAAAGGGCTCAAAAGTCCGCAGGGTAGATTGAACTTTCTACGATGGTACTTGTAGATTCTCGGATGTCCTGATCTGCATATTCTGTCGGGTCTACTAGAGTTTGTAAGTTCTGGTAGTTCACATCTCCATGTATGATGTTGGAAGTGTTGTTAGTTCTTGAAGTTAGTAGTCATCTTGTTTTACACCATTTTTATATTTCGAGTTATACTTTAAGTCTCTTGTTTTTTACATAACTATACTGGTTAATACTTAACATATGCTTTCAGCAGCAATTTCTTGTATACAACATTAAAGTAAAACAAAAGTATCGGCAACATAGTGTAAGAGCTTTTGCTCGTACGTCTGTACTGTATGAAGTCAACATAGCGAGAGAGCGAATTTCTGCTCCCTTCGACTGGTACCTAACAAATGGTAGAGGGGCAATTACTGCGCGAGAATATAGTCCCTGTCTCTCTTAAATAAACATTTTTATTTATACAAACTATCCCTAAATAAATATACATAATTTAAATAAGTTGTTTTAGCGACTTCAATAATGTAGTGTCTTCAGATTTTTTTATTATTAACATTAGGTTTTTTATCTTATTCTAAATTACAGGAGACTCGGAAAACATGTCGAGTCCGGAATTAACAGGTCAGCGCCTGACAACAAGCAAAGGGTTAAATACGACAATAATAACTATTTACAATTTGTCTTTTTATTAAAGTTTCTTTGGGCTTATTAATTACTTCTTCCTCTCATACTGAGTACATACAGGTTTTTATGTTATTATAGTGAGATTTAAATGGCTTAATGGCTCGCAACCTTAATTTTTAAAATTTCTTTATTTTTTTATTAATGTTACAATTTAAATCGTCACATACTCCACCGCTTAAGTTGCACGCTACGGTTGAGTTTTTTTTTTTTTTTTTATTGCGGGCTTGGATTATGAATGGGGTTAGTGTGTGTAATTTCCTTCACATAGTTGTTGGACACTTTACAACGTTGTCCACATAGTTATTTCATATAGTTACAATACAGTATACTTTATATGTTCTTATTAACTACCTTTTTTTTTATACATACTATTTACACTTAATATTTACACAATTAAAACACAAAACTCTTTCTTATCTCTATCACTTAAATCTACTACCGGTTTTTTTCGTTTCTGGTTGTCTTACTCTCTCTTCTGTAGAGTAACTTTCTAAATCTTTACTATTTAGAATTCTATCTTGTCTTCTGTGAGTCCTAGGTAACTCATGTAGTTAATGAGTGTTAGTACCCACCTACTTAATGAGTATTCATTAATGTATGCTTCGTAGAACTGGAACTCAGGTTGATCAGGCCTCGTTTCCAAACTCTACGTTTTACATTTTTCCACGTGGATTCAGAAATATAATTTTCTTTACTGCCTAGTATTCCCTTTTCTATTTCGGGTTATACTATTCCGTCTCTTCTTCTTATACAACTTTAGCTGTGAAATATGCGTTCTCCGCACATATTTCTGAGTCGCAGTTTCGCACAGGGCTACTGTAACTGGAGTTAGGTACTTCTGGATTTGGTAAGGGCCACACCATCGGAATGATAGTTTAGAGGTGGTCTTATCAATCGCACTACTAATGGGGTGAGTCTTGTACATTACTAAGTCACCTACTTGGTACCTGACTGAATTACTATGATTACCTTTCTCGTGGTATCTTCTGGATTTTTCTAAGCTTGCTCTTAAGTTAGAGCGGGCTTTGTTCCATATTCGCTTTACTGCTTATCCGTTATTTGCGGAGGCAGCAGATCGTGTATATTCCATCTTGTGGACAAAGGATGGTTTGGTCGGTACTTGTATAGTAACTCGAACGGGGTTGACTTGTGACCTTCGTGGTAAGCTGAATTAAAAGCGTATTGAATCCAGGATAGATTTTGGTCCCACGACGTGTGATCGTTCGCATGATAGGCGATTAGCGCAGATTTGAGGTTCGTACATACCTTTCAGCAATATTGCCTTGCGGTCGATACTCTGTAGTGGTTATATGGTCTATCCCTAACTTGAAACACATATTCTTAAATTCTTTTGCTTTAAACTGTGGACCGTTATCAGATACTATACGTACTGGAGTGCCGTAGTCTTTAAATAGTCTTTCCTGTAGTATTTTAACAGTTGTCGACGCTAATGCTCGTCGCATGGGATACATCCACACAAATTTGGTGAACGAATCTACACAGATCAGTAACATGGTATTTCCTGATTTGGATCGTGGATATGGACCTGAGAAATCTAGATAAAGTTTCGAAAAAGGAGTCTTTGGGATTTCTGAAATCAATTGGCTTACTTGAGTATTTCTGGCGGGTTTACTAAGGGCGCATGATGAACATTTCTTTACGAAGTTGGCTATTTCGCAGTTCATATTGTAACAATGATATTCCTTTCGAATACGATGTATCGTCTTATTGATTCCCATATGGGCTCCTATGGTAGATGAATGGAAGTATTCCATCAGCATGGGCTTAATTACATCCGGGGCTATTATTCTTAATTCCTTTCCGTCTCTTATCTTGAGACACAGTACATTTTTACTCAATACGTACTTCTCGGATTTAATACCTTGCATAAGTTGTTCTATAATAGGCTTCAGTAAGGGGTCTTTTTGTTGATACAGGGCAATGTTTGTAAAGGCAAGGGGGAATTCAGTAATTACGGCGTTAGCACGTGCGATTTCCGGCTCCACTATGTTTTCGGAAGTTTTAGTGGGTGACTGGAACATACGGGACAGGGTATCAGCGACTACATTTTGAGTACCTTTTATATGCTGCACTCTGAATTTGTAGCAGTTTAATGTCAATATCCATCTGCCAATTCGTCCTAACTGTTTAGGGTGATTCAATAACCACGATAACGCCTGATTGTCGGTTTCCAAAAGGAATTCTTTATGTTCCAGGAAGGGTTTAAACTTTTCGAATGCAAAAACAATTGCTAAACATTCCAATTCATATGCGGAATACTTTCTTTCTTGATCGCTCAGTGTTCGTGATGCATAACTAATTGGTAGTCTACAGTTATCTATCTCTTGGTATATCACTGCACCTAACGCTACACTGGAACTGTCGGTTTGCACAACGAATGGTTTTGTGAAATCCGCTAGTTGCAAAACTGGGGGAGATATAATACTTTCTTTATGTTGCTCAAACGCGTTTTGATGTATTGAGCTCCATTCGAACTTCGTTCCCTTCTTTTGTAAGGAGTTTAGGGGTGCTGCTATTTCGGCAAGATGGGGGATATATTTGTGGAAATAATTCACCATACCCAAAAATCGGGCTATACCTTTTGCATCTCGTGGGGGTGCAAATTCTCTAATAGCGCGGTTTCGTTCAGGATCAATGCTCACCTTTCCATTTGCTTTCACGATGTGACACAAGAAAGAAAACTGAGGGACGGCAAAACTTACCTTATTTGGGTTCACCGTTAATCCTGCTCTTAGTAAACGAGATAACACTTCACGCAAATGTTTGAGATGTTGTTCCATTGATTCACTGTATATAACGATGTCGTCCAAGTAGTGATACACATATTTAAATTTAATGTCGTGAAATACCTTTTCTAATAGTCTACTACATACGGAACTTCCTTGAGATATTCCAAAGGGTACCCTAGTAAATTGGTACAAGTTAAAAGGAACTGCAAACGCGGTTAGACGTTTTGACTCTTCTGAAAGAGGTATTTGGTGAAAAGCTTGATTCAGATCCATTACCGTAAAGACCATAGCTTTAGTGAAATAATGAAATGCACTATGGATGTCTGGAAGAGGGATTGATTCAAATTCTATTCTTTTATTTAATTGCCTATAGTCTACAACTAGTCTGTGTTTATCTTGACCTTTTGGTACTAAAAAGGAGGGTGAAGAATATGGGGACGTAGAGGGTTCGATGACTCCTTGGTCCAATAACTTGTTGATATGGTTTCGCATTACTTCCATCTTGGGAGGTGACAACTTGTACGGAGGTAGTCGTCTTACTTTCTGATCGCTCAGATTAATTTTATACTCTATTAGGTTCGTAAGTCCTAGTTTAGGTGTAAGAACCGAGGAAAATTCTTTTATTAGTTTTAGTATTCTCACTCTATCTCTTCTTTCTAGGTGAGATAAATCTGAGTCTTGGTGTATTACATGTGCAGTAGATGAACAATGTTTATCTTCATTACTATCAAACTTATGTTTCCGTGTTCGGTCAAATCTGAAATAAAATACTTGCTCGTAGATGTCGAGAATCATTCCTGTCTTACTAATAAAGTCTGCACCTAATATTAAATCAGGTCCTAAATCTTTACATACTAACATTGTAAACATCCAGGTTAGGTTTTTGATTTTAACCTTAACGGTAATGCTCAGGTTTATGTTTATTTTACGTTTATCAGCGGTAGCACACTTTATATTCACTGGTTGGTTCCGTTTTACTAGACGATGTTTAGCTAACATGTCCGCTAATTCTTGGCTGATTAAAGTTCTACTAGAATCCGAATCAAGTAAGGCGATGGGGGATGTAACGCCTAAGTCAACTCGTATTAATGGTAATAGATTTTTACTCCATTTAGATTTATTAATCGCGTTACATTTTTCACGAAATTCTCTCACATAGGGATCGATTTCTTTCGAACCTTTTTTTTTATTGATTTCTTTTAGTTCACCCAATTTCGAGTAGCTGCGGAAGACACAGGATTTCGGGTCTCCCTGCCATACATGTTTTTTGAATTGGGGTTATTCCGTTCCAATGGCTTACTTTTGCACTCTTTTCTTATGTGCCCATATTTGCCACAATTATAACAGGTGGGTTTTTTGCGAGGTGGGTACTTGGTTTCCGCTTTATATGGGTTTACACTTAACTTACCAGCTTTGCGCACATGATGAGGTCTACTAAGAACTTGTCTTTCATGTGAGGTTGTTACATCAGGAAGTAGTGCTCGCAATTGATGTCTATTAGTTCAAGCGGTTTTCATTGCTTCTCTATTTTGATCGGAGTACCATACATTTGAAGATTGGATACTGGACTGTTCTAGATCCGCAATTGTATTGGGTCTATTTACCAACGATAGTCAAGATCTTTCTTCAGGTGATACTCCTATTAAAATGGTGTCCACCAGTTGTGTTTCATTCCAGTCTACACGTAGTAGTCGAGATGACTCCCTTATGTCGGAGATGTAGTGAGCTAATCTCTCCTGGTGTCCTTGTACTCGGAGTACTGTCTTTCTTTTTATTTCCTCATAGATGCCGGTGGGAATAAAGTATTTTATTATAGAGCTATGTAGCTCTTCCACTGGGAATGTAGAGGTTAGGGCTTCTAGGACACGATTTTTTAACGGGGGTTTACACTTTGGTAACAGAACCTGCAAAATTTGCCAGTCATTCAGCTGCTGTAGATCTTTTATCTGAAGTAGATAACTAATGAATGTTAGTAATTTGGAAACATTTAAGCCATCTGTGTAAGGGATTTCGGTTAAGATTTTCTCCACAGGATGAGTCATTTTACCGTATAGGTCCGCGTTATAGTTCATAGGTGTAATTCCTCGATGAGGGCGATTGGATTCATTGGAGGTGGTGGTCAATTCATGATTTCCGGGACGAAACTGAAAATGCTCGGGAGGAGGGGCATTTACATCTTTATCAGTATTTTGTTCTTGGTTCGCTTGCACTTGCGATACGATGGGTGAGTTCCGATCCGTGTTAGGCGGAGGTAAACCAATGGTGGGGGATTGTACTGGAGAGATGTGTAATTTCATTAATGACTTCTCTATTTCGTCCATCCTGAATGAGTTGGATTTTCGTCTTAGGTCGTTAATAATTGCAGGTAAACGGCGTAGAGCTTCGTCTGTTAGATTTTGTACATCAACGGGTATTTCTGTGATATTCGGCCAGATCGACAAATTTTTTATTCGCCTGGTTAAATGCTCTGTTCTCTGGGTAGTCCGCAAAATTATTGCCGGAGATTTCTCGTCTTGGAGGGTTTGAGACAATAAGTATAGTTCACTACACTTGGCATTACAAATTTCTTTCTCGCTTTCATAATCGAGTTCGCTTAGATAGTTTAATTGCACGGGGGTATCAAATCCACATTCGCGAATTGACCTTCATAATTCCGCGACTGTTACATTAGCATGGGGTAGTCCACGCAAAAGAGCTTCGTAAGACAGCTCGTCTTTTAATAACAAATCCGGGTTGAATTGGGCCATTTTTGTTCTAACACATTAGCATGTACTTAAAATTAATACTAGTACACTACACATACATTACATATATATATATATATATAATAAATTCTTAAGTAATCAATGTACATAAATTAGGAAAGAACAATTTCTCTTCTAAGGGAGAGACAGAAATTCCACACACATATTTATCAAGTTAAATAGCCGATCAGCTGTTTTCTGGAATGTAGGTCACCCTCTGTATTTATTTAACAAAGGAAGGTTGAGCGTGTGTGACTGAGAAAGGGGGTTTTGCTTTTACATATTATTGTCTACACAATGCGAGTGAATAACACCAACGACCGCTATAAACAGGAGAGGGGGAGTGCAGACGTTAGGGGGATCTTATTCAACTCTATTATTATTATTACGCTTGGTAACACTCTGACTCCATTCATTCATATACTTTTCTCAATTAAATAAATTAATTATTTTGTTCACAAGTTTAAATTACGAACTTCTACTTAATTACATTATTATTAACAAAGTTATTTTTAATTAAATTTGTTTTTTTTTTGACACATACTAGTGTATGTCCAACATATACTGTGCAGAATGATTCAGGAAACAACAGGTCATGGATTGTCGTAAACAAACCTGTTTCAGATTGTCCAGTTGACCAAAATTGTAATGTTTGGTCACAATTCATGTATGCAAGTAGGTACCTGCATATAGCTTATTTGCATTGTATGACGCTAATGATATTTCAACTTATACATACTATCATTTACGTAACTTAGTAAAATCTTAAATATGTTTTGAAAATTAAAGTTATTAAGGTAACTTTCTGAGTGCATAGATCAATAAATGGGTATACAAATTATCCAAGCAAAGTGCCGCAATTTTGTTTACGCGTCACGATGCTTACACAACCTTTTATAAAAATAAGCAGAGTGGCGCAATTTTGTAACGTATTGCTGCGTTACAAATCCAGGGAACCCATCTTAACTAAGCTCCGTCAATTAGATGGGCTGCCTACGTTGTAACGAAATGTATCCACAAATAATTAACTTAACAAATTTACTTACTAACTGTGTAAGGAAACAAGGGAAGGTATACTATTGATTTACGCACTCATTATATGTGTGTGACAAGACGACTTCTCTTTATTTAACATTTAAAAACATTTACTGACAGATCCCATGACATTACGAATTAAACTAAAGTTATTTGAATGCTTTCTTTAAACTTTGGGATCAAAATTTATTCTATTTAGCTATACCTCGGATCCGGGTAACCTTCAGTATTTAGTCATTAAAACTTTTAGTTATAGTCAATTCATGATATTAGCTTGCAAGACCTTTTGTTTAACCATTTGAAGAATGGTATTATTACTTGAATTATACTACGATACATTAACATATAAACTGTTACAACGTATGATGTTTGAATAGTTACATTAAAATTCTTAGATTTAATCTTTTAATCTTTACAAAGTGAATAGTCTCTGAAAAGTCTCTTTTAAGGTGTGTTGTGTAACAAATATTAGTAACCCACGATAGACCGGCTATCGAGTCACCTTTAAATTGGTATGCAGAAACCTCGTCCTGGGATGCCCTTCTTGGGATTTCTGAATAGCGCTGTCATCATCTCGGTCTGGTCTTCGTCATTAAAGGGCTCAAAAGTCCGCAGGGTAGATTGAACTTTCTACGATGGTACTTGTAGATTCTTGGATGTCCTGATCTGCATATTCTGTCGGGTCTACTAGAGTTTGTAAGTTCTGGTAGTTCACATCTCCATGTATGATGTTGGAAGTGTTGTTAGTTCTTGAAGTTAGTAGTCATCTTGTTTTACACCATTTTTATATTTCGAGTTATACTTTAAGTCTCTTGTTTTTTACATAACTATACTGGTTAATACTTAACATATGCTTTCAGCAGCAATTTCTTGTATACAACATTAAAGTAAAACAAAAGTATCGGCAACATAGTGTAAGAGCTTTTGCTCGTACGTCTGTACTGTATGAAGTCAACATAGCGAGAGAGGGAATTTCTGCTCCCTTCGACTGGTACCTAACAAATGGTAGAGGGGCAATTACTGCGCGAGAATATAGTCCCTGTCTCTCTTTAAGTAAACATTTTTATTTATACAAACTATCCCTAAATAAATATACATAATTTAAATAAGTTGTTTTAGCGACTTCAATAATGTAGTGTATTCAGATTTTTTTATTATTAACATTAGGTTTTTTATCTTATTCTAAATTACAGGAGACTCGGAAAACATGTCGAGTCCGGAATTAACAGGTTAGCGCCTGACAACAAGCAAAGGGTTAAATACGACAATAATAACTATTTACAATTTGTCTTTTTATTAAAGTTTCTTTGGGCTTATTAATTACTTCTTCCTCTCATACTGAGTACATACAGGTTTTTATGTTATTATAGTGAGATTTAAATGGCTTAATGGCTCGCAACCTTAATTTTTAAAATTTCTTTATTTTTTTATTAATGTTACAATTTAAATCGTCACATACTCCACCGCTTAAGTTGCACGCTACGGTTGAGTTTTTTTTTTTTTTTTATTGGGGGCTTGGAGTATGAATGGGGATAGTGTGTGTAATTTCCTTCACATAGTTGTTGGACACTTTACAACGTTGTCCACATAGTTATTTCATATAGTTACAATACAGTATACTTTATATGTTCTTATTAACTACCTTTTTTTTTATACATACTATTTACACTTAATATTTACACAATTAAAACACAAAACTCTTTCTCATCTCTATCACTTAAATCTACTACCGGTTTTTTTCGTTTCTGGTTGTCTTACTCTCTCTTCTGTAGAGTAACTTTCTAAATCTTTACTATTTAGAATTCTATCTTGTCTTCTGTGAGTCCTAGGTAACTCATGTAGTTAATGAGTGTTAGTACCCATCTAGTTAATGAGTATTCATTAATGTATGCTTCGTAGAACTGGAACTCAGGTTGATCAGGCCTCGTTTCCAAACTCTACGTTTTACATTTTTCCACGTGGATTCAGAAATATAATTTTCTTTACTGCCTAGTATTCCCTTTTCTATTTCGGGTTATACTATTCCGTCTCTTCTTCTTATACAACTTTAGCTGTGAAATATGCGTTCTCCGCACATATTTCTGAGTCGCAGTTTCGCACAGGGCTACTGTAACTGGAGTTAGGTACTTCTGGATTTGGTAAGGGCCACACCATCGGAATGATAGTTTAGAGGTGGTCTTATCAATCGCACTACTAATGGGGTGAGTCTTGTACATTACTAAGTCACCTACTTGGTACCTGACTGAATTACTATGATTACCTTTCTCGTGGTATCTTCTGGATTTTTCTAAGCTTGCTCTTAAGTTAGAGCGGGCTTTGTTCCATATTCGCTTTATCTGCATATCCGTTATTTGCGGAGGCAGCAGATCGTGTATATTCCATCTTGTGGACAAAGGGTGGTTTGGTCGGTACTTGTATAGTAACTCGAACGGGGTCGACTTGTGACCTTCGTGGTAAGCTGAATTAAAAGCGTATTGAATCCAGGATAGATTTTGGTCCCACGACGTGTGATCGTTCGCATGATAGGCGATTAGCGCAGATTTGAGGTTCGTAGATACCTTTCAGCAATATTGCCTTGCGGTCGATACTCCATAGTGGTTATATGGTCTATCCCTAACTTGAAACACATATTCTTAAATTCTTTTGCTTTAAACTGTGGACCGTTATCAGATACTATACGTACTGGAGTGCCGTAGTCTTTAAATAGTCTTTCCTGTAGTATTTTAACAGTTGTCGACGCTAATGCTCGTCGCATGGGATACATCCACACAAATTTGGTGAACGAATCTACACAGATCAGTAACATGGTATTTCCTGATTTGGATCGTGGATATGGACCTGAGAAATCTAGATAAAGTTTCGAAAAAGGAGTCTTTGGGATTTCTGAAATCAATTGGCTTACTTGAGTATTTCTGGCGGGTTTACTAAGGGCGCATAATGAACATTTCTTTACGAAGTTGGCTATTTCGCAGTTCATATTGTTCCAATGATATTCCTTTCGAATACGATGTATCGTCTTATTGATTCCCATATGGGCTGCTATGGTAGATGAATGGAAGTATTCCATCAGCATGGGCTTAATTACATCCGGGGCTATTATTCTTAATTCCGTTCCGTCTCTTATCTTGAGACACAGTACATTTTTACTCAATACGTACTTCTCGGATTTAATACCTTGCATAAGTTGTTC
Organism: Magicicada septendecula; assembly: GCA_034769895.1. NCBI lineage: Eukaryota > Metazoa > Arthropoda > Insecta > Hemiptera > Cicadidae > Magicicada > Magicicada septendecula. The sequence goes on along the minus strand of CM068369.1, from coordinate 168,624,808 downwards.
TATAATAGGCTTCAGTAAGGGGTCTTGTTGTTGATACAGGGCAATGTTTGTAAAGGCAAGGGGGAATTCAGTAATTACGGCGTTAGCACGTGCGATTTCCGGCTCCACTATGTTTTCGGAAGTTTTAGTGGGTGACTGGAACATACGGGACAGGGTATCAGCGATTACATTTTGAGTACCTTTTATATGCTGCACTCTGAATTTGTAGCAGTTTAATTTCAATATCCATCTGCCAATTCGTCCTAACTGTTTAGGGTGATTCAATAACCACGATAACGCCTGATTGTCGGTTTCCAAAAGGAATTCTTTATGTTCCAGGAAGGGTTTAAACTTTTCGAATGCAAAAACAATTGCTAAACATTCCAATTCATATGCGGAATACTTTCTTTCTTGATCGCTCAGTGTTCGTGATGCATAACTAATTGGTAGTCTACAGTTATCTATCTCTTGGTATTACACTGCACCTAACGCTACACTGGAACTGTCGGTTTGCACAACGAAGGGTTTTGTGAAATCCGCTAGTTGCAAAACTGGGGGAGATATAATACTTTCTTTATGTTGCTCAAACGCGTTTTGATGTATTGAGCTCCATTCGAACTTCGTTCCCTTCTTTTGTAAGGAGTTTAGGGGTGCTGCTATTTCGGCAAGATGGGGGATATATTTGTGGAAATAATTCACCATACCCAAAAATCGGGCTATACCTTTTGCATCTCGTGGGGGTGCAAATTCTCTAATAGCGCGGTTTCGTTCAGGATCAATGCTCACCTTTCCATTTGCTTTCACGATGTGACACAAGAAAGAAAACTGAGGGACGGCAAAACTTACCTTATTTGGGTTCACCGTTAATCCTGCTCTTAGTAAACGAGATAACACTTCACGCAAATGTTTGAGATGTTGTTCCATTGATTCACTGTATATAACGATGTCGTCCAAGTAGTGATACACATATTTAAATTTAATGTCGTGAAATATCTTTTCTAATAGTCTACTACATACGGAACTTCCTTGAGATATTCCAAAGGGTACCCTAGTAAATTGGTACAAGTTAAAAGGAACTGCAAACGCGGTTAGACGTTTTGACTCTTCTGAAAGAGGTATTTGGTGAAAAGCTTGATTCAGATCCATTACCGTAAAGACCATAGCTTTAGTGAAATAATGAAATGCACTATGGATGTCTGGAAGAGGGATTGATTCAAATTCTATTCTTTTATTTAATTGCCTATAGTCTACAACTAGTCTGTGTTTATCTTGACCTTTTGGTACTAAAAAGGAGGGTGAAGAATATGGGGACGTAGAGGGTTCGATGACTCCTTGGTCCAATAACTTGTTGATATGGTTTCGCATTACTTCCATCTTGGGAGGTGACAACTTGTACGGAGGTAGTCGTATTACTTTCTGATCGCTCAGATTAATTTTATACTCTATTAGGTTCGTAAGTCCTAGTTTAGGTGTAAGAACCGAGGAAAATTCTGTTATTAGTTTTAGTATTCTCACTCTATCTCTTCTTTCTAGGTGAGATAAATCTGAGTCTTGGTGTATTACATGTGCAGTAGATGAACAATGTTTATCTTCATTACTATCAAACTTATGTTTCCGTGTTCGGTCAAATCTGAAATAAAATACTTGCTCGTAGATGTCGAGAATCATTCCTGTCTTACTAATAAAGTCTGCACCTAATATTAAATCAGGTCCTAATTCTTTACATACTAACATTGTAAACATCCAGGTTAGGTTTTTGATTTTAACCTTAACGGTAATGGTCAGGTTTACGTTTATTTTACGTTTATCAGCGGTAGCACACTTTATATTCACTGGTTGGTTCCATTTTACTAAACGATGTTTAGCTAACATGTCCGCTAATTCTTGGCTGATTAAAGTTCTACTAGATCCCGAATCAATTAAGGCGATGGGGGATGTAACGCCTAAGTCAACTCGTATTAATGGTAATAGATTTTTACTCCATTTAGATTTATTAATCGCGTTACATTTTTCACGAAATTCTCTCACATAAGGATCGATTTCTTTCGAACCTTTTTTTTTATTGATTTCTTTTAGTTCACCCAATTCCGAGTAGCTGCGGAAGACACAGGATTTCGGGTCTCCCTGCCTTACATGTTTTTTGAATTGGGGTTATTCCGTTTGAATGGCTTACTTTTGCACTCTTTTCTTATGTGCCCATATTTGCCACAATTATAACAGGTGGGTTTTTTGCGAGGTGGGTACTTGGTTTCCGCTTTATATGGGTTTACACTTAACTTACCAGCTTTGCGCACATGATGAGGTCTACTAAGAACTTGTCTTTCATGTGAGGTTGTTACATCAGGAAGTAGTGCTCGCAATTGATGTCTATTAGTTCCAGCGGTGTTCATTGCTTCTCTATTTTGATCAGAGTACCATACATTTGAAGAATGGATACTGGACTGTTCTAGATCCGCAATTGTATTGGGTCTATTTACCAACGATAGTCAAGATCTTTCTTCAGGTGATACTCCTATTAAAATGGTGTCCACCAGTTGTGTTTCATTCCAGTCTACACGTAGTAGTCGAGATGACTCCTTTATGTCGGAGATGTAGTGAGCTAATCTCTCCTGGTGTCCTTGTACTCGGAGTACTGTCTTTCTTTTTATTTCCTCATAGATGCCGGTGGGAATAAAGTATTTTATTATAGAGCTATGTAGCTCTTCTACTGGGAATGTAGAGGTTAGGGCTTCTAGGACACGATTTTTTAACGGGGGTTTACACTTTGGTAACAGAACCTGCAAAATTTGCCAGTCATTCAGCTGCTGTAGATCTTTTATCTGAAGTAGATAACTAATGAATGTTAGTAATTTGGAAACATTTAAGCCATCTGTGTAAGGGATTTCGGTTAAGATTTTCTCCACAGGATGAGTCATTTTACCGTATAGGTCCGCGTTATAGTTCATAGGTGTAATTCCTCGATGAGGGCGATTGGATTCATTGGAGGTGGTGGTCAATTCATGATTTCCGGGACGAAACTGAAAATGCTCGGGAGGAGGGGCATTTACATCTTTATCAGTATTTTGTTCTTGGTTCGCTTGCACTTGCGATACGATGGGTGAGTTCCGATCCGTGTTAGGCGGAGGTAAACCAATGGTGGGGGATTGTACTGGAGAGATGTGTAATTTCATTAATGACTTCTGTATTTCGTCCATCCTGAATGAGTTTGATTTTCGTCTTAGGTCGTTAATAATTGCAGGTAAACGGCGTAGAGCTTCGTCTGCTAGATTTTGTACATCAACGGGTATTTCTGTGATATTCGGCCAGATCGACAAATTTTTTATTCGCCTGGTTAAATGCTCTGTTCTCTGGGTAGTCCGCAAAATTATTGCCGGAGATTTCTCGTCTTGGAGGGTTTGAGACAATAAGTATAGTTCACTACACTTGACATTACAAATTTCTTTCTCGCTTTCATAATCGAGTTCGCTTAGATAGTTTAATTGCACGGGGGTATCAAATCCACATTCGCGAATTGACCTTCATAATTCCGCGACTGTTACATTAGCATGGGGTAGTCCACGCAAAAGAGCTTCGTAAGACAGCTCGTCTTTTAATAACAAATCCGGGTTGAATTGGGCCATTTTTGTTCTAACACATTAGCATGTACTTAAAATTAATACTAGTACACTACACATACATTACATATATATATATAATAAATTCTTAAGTAATCAATGTACATAAATTAGAAAAGAACAATTTCTCTTCTAAGGGAGAGACAGAAATTCCACACACATATTTATCAAGTTAAATAGCCGATCAGCTGTTTTCTGGAATGTAGGTCACCCTCTGTATTTAGTTAACAAAGGAAGGTTGAGCGTGTGTGACTGAGAAAGGGGGTTTTGCTTTTACATATTATTGTCTACACAATGCGAGTGAATAACACCAACGACCGCTATAAACAGGAGAGGGGGAGTGCAGACGTTAGGGGGATCTTATTCAACTCTATTATTATTATTACGCTTGGTAACACTCTGACTCCATTCATTCATATACTTTTCTCAATTAAATAAATTAATTATTTTGTTCACAAGTTTAAATTACGAACTTCTACTTAATTACATTATTATTAACAAAGTTATTTTTAATTAAATTTGTTTTTTTTTGACACATACTAGTGTATGTCCAACATATACTGTGCAGAATGATTCAGGAAACAACAGGTCATGGATTGTCGTAAACAAACCTGTTTCAGATTGTCCAGTTGACCAAAATTGTAATGTTTGGTCACAATTCATGTATGCAAGTAGGTACCTGCATATAGCTTATTTGCATTGTATGACGCTAATGATATTTCAACTTATACATACTATCATTTACGTAACTTAGTAAAATCTTAAATATGTTTTGAAAATTAAAGTTATTAAGGTAACTTTCTGAGTGCATAGATCAATAAATGGGTATACAAATTATCCAAGCAAAGTGCCGCAATTTTGTTTACGCGTCACGATGCTTACACAACCTTTTATAAAAATAAGCAGAGTGGTGCAATTTTGTAACGTATTGCTGCGTTACAAATCCAGGGAACCCATCTTAACTAAACTCTGTCAATTAGATGGGCTGCCTACGTTGTAACGAAATGTATCCACAAATAATAAACTTAACAAATTTACTTACTAACTGTGTAAGGAAACAAGGGAAGGTATACTATTGATTTACGCACTCATTATATGTGTGTGACAAGACGACTTCTCTTTATTTAATATTTAAAAACATTTACTGACAGATCCCATGACATTACGAATTAAACTAAAGTTATTTGAATGCTTTCTTTAAACTTTGGGATCAAAATTGATTCTATTTAGCTATACCTCGGATCCGGGTAACCTTCAGTATTTAGTCATTAAAACTTTTAGTTATACTCAATTCATGATATTAGCTTGCAAGACCTTTTGTTTAACCATTTGAAGAATGGTATTATTACTTGAATTATACTACGATACATTAACATATAAACTGTTACAACGTATGATGTTTGAATAGTTACATTAAAATTCTTAGATTTAATCTTTTAATCTTTACAAAGTGAATAGTCTCTGAAAAGTCTCTTTTAAGGTGTGTTGTGTAACAAATATTAGTAACCCACGATAGACCGGCTATCGAGTCACCTTTAAATTGGTATGCAGAAACCTCGTCCTGGGATGTCCTTCTTGGGATTTCTGAATAGCGCTGTCATCATCTCGGTCTGGTCTTCGTCATTAAAGGGCTCAAAAGTCCGCAGGGTAGATTGAACTTTCTACGATGGTACTTGTAGATTCTTGGATGTCCTGATCTGCATATTCTGTCGGGTCTACTAGAGTTTGTAAGTTCTGGTAGTTCACATCTCCATGTATGATGTTGGAAGTGTTGTTAGTTCTTGAAGTTAGTAGTCATCTTGTTTTACACCATTTTTATATTTCGAGTTATACTTTAAGTCTCTTGTTTTTTACATAACTATACTGGTTAATACTTAACATATGCTTTCAGCAGCAATTTCTTGTATACAACATTAAAGTAAAACAAAAGTATCGGCAACATAGTGTAAGAGCTTTTGCTCGTACGTCTGTACTGTATGAAGTCAACATAGCGAGAGAGGGAATTTCTGCTCCCTTCGACTGGTACCTAACAAATGGTAGAGGGGCAATTACTGCGCGAGAATATAGTCCCTGTCTCTCTTTAAGTAAACATTTTTATTTATACAAACTATCCCTAAATAAATATACATAATTTAAATAAGTTGTTTTAGCGACTTCAATAATGTAGTGTCTTCAGATTTTTTTATTATTAACATTAGGTTTTTTATCTTATTCTAAATTACAGGAGACTCGGAAAACATGTCGAGTCCGGAATTAACAGGTTAGCGCCTGACAACAAGCAAAGGGTTAAATACGACAATAATAACTATTTACAATTTGTCTTTTTATTAAAGTTTCTTTGGGCTTATTAATTACTTCTTCCTCTCATACTGAGTACATACAGGTTTTTATGTTATTATAGTGAGATTTAAATGGCTTAATGGCTCGCAACCTTAATTTTTAAAATTTCTTTATTTTTTTATTAATGTTACAATTTAAATCGTCACATACTCCACCGCTTAAGTTGCACGCTACGGTTGAGTTTTTTTTTTTTTTTATTGGGGGCTTGGAGTATGAATGGGGTTAGTGTGTGTAATTTCCTTCACATAGTTGTTGGACACTTTACAACGTTGTCCACATAGTTATTTCATATAGTTACAATACAGTATACTTTATATGTTCTTATTAACTACCTTTTTTTTTATACATACTATTTACACAATTAAAACACAAAACTCTTTCTTATCTCTATCACTTAAATCTACTACCGGTTTTTTTCGTTTCTGGTTGTCTTACTCTCTCTTCTGTAGAGTAACTTTCTAAATCTTTACTATTTAGAATTCTATCTTGTCTTCTGTGAGTCCTAGGTAACTCATGTAGTTAATGAGTGTTAGTACCCATCTAGTTAATGAGTATTCATTAATGTATGCTTTGTAGAACTGGAACTCAGGTTGATCAGGCCTCGTTTCCAAACTCTACGTTTTACATTTTTCCACGTGGATTCAGAAATATAATTTTCTTTACTGCCTAGTATTCCCTTTTCTATTTCGGGTTATACTATTCCGTCTCTTCTTCTTATACAACTTTAGCTGTGAAATATGCGTTCTCCGCACATATTTCTGAGTCGCAGTTTCGCACAGGGCTACTGTAACTGGAGTTAGGTACTTCTGGATTTGGTAAGGGCCACACCATCGGAATGATAGTTTAGAGGTGGTCTTATCAATCGCACTACTAATGGGGTGAGTCTTGTACATTACTAAGTCACCTACTTGGTACCTGACTGAATTACTATGATTACCTTTCTCGTGGTATCTTCTGGATTTTTCTAAGCTTGCTCTTAAGTTAGAGCGGGCTTTGTTCCATATTCGCTTTATCTGCTTATCCGTTATTTGCGGAGGCAGCAGATCGTGTATATTCCATCTTGTGGACAAAGGGTGGTTTGGTCGGTACTTGTATAGTAACTCGAACGGGGTCGACTTGTGACCTTCGTGGTAAGCTGAATTAAAAGCGTATTGAATCCAGGATAGATTTTGGTCCCACGACGTGTGATCGTTCGCATGATAGGCGATTAGCGCAGATTTGAGGTTCGTAGATACCTTTCAGCAATATTGCCTTGCGGTCGATACTCCATAGTGGTTATATGGTCTATCCCTAACTTGAAACACATATTCTTAAATTCTTTTGCTTTAAACTGTGGACCGTTATCAGATACTATACGTACTGGAGTGCCGTAGTCTTTAAATAGTCTTTCCTGTAGTATTTTAACAGTTGTCGACGCTAATGCTCGTCGCATGGGATACATCCACACAAATTTGGTGAACGAATCTACACAGATCAGTAACATGGTATTTCCTGATTTGGATCGTGGATATGGACCTGAGAAATCTAGATAAAGTTTCGAAAAAGGAGTCTTTGGGATTTCTGAAATCAATTGGCTTACTTGAGTATTTCTGGCGGGTTTACTAAGGGCGCATAATGAACATTTCTTTACGAAGTTGGCTATTTCGCAGTTCATATTGTTCCAATGATATTCCTTTCGAATACGATGTATCGTCTTATTGATTCCCATATGGGCTGCTATGGTAGATGAATGGAAGTATTCCATCAGCATGGGCTTAATTACATCCGGGGCTATTATTCTTAATTCCGTTCCGTCTCTTATCTTGAGACACAGTACATTTTTACTCAATACGTACTTCTCGGATTTAATACCTTGCATAAGTTGTTCTATAATAGGCTTCAGTAAGGGGTCTTGTTGTTGATACAGGGCAATGTTTGTAAAGGCAAGGGGGAATTCAGTAATTACGGCGTTAGCACGTGCGATTTCCGGCTCCACTATGTTTTCGGAAGTTTTAGTGGGTGACTGGAACATACGGGACAGGGTATCAGCGATTACATTTTGAGTACCTTTTATATGCTGCACTCTGAATTTGTAGCAGTTTAATTTCAATATCCATCTGCCAATTCGTCCTAACTGTTTAGGGTGATTCAATAACCACGATAACGCCTGATTGTCGGTTTCCAAAAGGAATTCTTTATGTTCCAGGAAGGGTTTAAACTTTTCGAATGCAAAAACAATTGCTAAACATTCCAATTCATATGCGGAATACTTTCTTTCTTGATCGCTCAGTGTTCGTGATGCATAACTAATTGGTAGTCTACAGTTATCTATCTCTTGGTATTACACTGCACCTAACGCTACACTGGAACTGTCGGTTTGCACAACGAAAGGTTTTGTGAAATCCGCTAGTTGCAAAACTGGGGGAGATATAATACTTTCTTTATGTTGCTCAAACGCGTTTTGATGTATTGAGCTCCATTCGAACTTCGTTCCCTTCTTTTGTAAGGAGTTTAGGGGTGCTGCTATTTCGGCAAGATGGGGGATATATTTGTGGAAATAATTCACCATACCCAAAAATCGGGCTATACCTTTTGCATCTCGTGGGGGTGCAAATTCTCTAATAGCGCGGTTTCGTTCAGGATCAATGCTCACCTTTCCATTTGCTTTCACGATGTGACACAAGAAAGAAAACTGAGGGACGGCAAAACTTACCTTATTTGGGTTCACCGTTAATCCTGCTCTTAGTAAACGAGATAACACTTCACGCAAATGTTTGAGATGTTGTTCCATTGATTCACTGTATATAACGATGTCGTCCAAGTAGTGATACACATATTTAAATTTAATGTCGTGAAATATCTTTTCTAATAGTCTACTACATACGGAACTTCCTTGAGATATTCCAAAGGGTACCCTAGTAAATTGGTACAAGTTAAAAGGAACTGCAAACGCGGTTAGACGTTTTGACTCTTCTGAAAGAGGTATTTGGTGAAAAGCTTGATTCAGATCCATTACCGTAAAGACCATAGCTTTAGTGAAATAATGAAATGCACTATGGATGTCTGGAAGAGGGATTGATTCAAATTCTATTCTTTTATTTAATTGCCTATAGTCTACAACTAGTCTGTGTTTATCTTGACCTTTTGGTACTAAAAAGGAGGGTGAAGAATATGGGGACGTAGAGGGTTCGATGACTCCTTGGTCCAATAACTTGTTGATATGGTTTCGCATTACTTCCATCTTGGGAGGTGACAACTTGTACGGAGGTAGTCGTATTACTTTCTGATCGCTCAGATTAATTTTATACTCTATTAGGTTCGTAAGTCCTAGTTTAGGTGTAAGAACCGAGGAAAATTCTGTTATTAGTTTTAGTATTCTCACTCTATCTCTTCTTTCTAGGTGAGATAAATCTGAGTCTTGGTGTATTACATGTGCAGTAGATGAACAATGTTTATCTTCATTACTATCAAACTTATGTTTCCGTGTTCGGTCAAATCTGAAATAAAATACTTGCTCGTAGATGTCGAGAATCATTCCTGTCTTACTAATAAAGTCTGCACCTAATATTAAATCAGGTCCTAAATCTTTACATACTAACATTGTAAACATCCAGGTTAGGTTTTTGATTTTAACCTTAACGGTAATGGTCAGGTTTACGTTTATTTTACGTTTATCAGCGGTAGCACACTTTATATTCACTGGTTGGTTCCATTTTACTAAACGATGTTTAGCTAACATGTCCGCTAATTCTTGGCTGATTAAAGTTCTACTAGATCCCGAATCAATTAAGGCGATGGGGGATGTAACGCCTAAGTCAACTCGTATTAATGGTAATAGATTTTTACTCCATTTAGATTTATTAATCGCGTTACATTTTTCACGAAATTCTCTCACATAGGGATCGATTTCTTTCGAACCTTTTTTTTTATTGATTTCTTTTAGTTCACCCAATTTCGAGTAGCTGCGGAAGACACAGGATTTCGGGTCTCCCTGCCTTACATGTTTTTTGAATTGGGGTTATTCCGTTCCAATGGCTTACTTTTGCACTCTTTTCTTATGTGCCCATATTTGCCACAATTATAACAGGTGGGTTTTTTGCGAGGTGGGTACTTGGTTTCCGCTTTATATGGGTTTACACTTAACTTACCAGCTTTGCGCACATGATGAGGTCTACTAAGAACTTGTCTTTCATGTGAGGTTGTTACATCAGGAAGTAGTGCTCGCAATTGAAGTCTATTAGTTCCAGCGGTGTTCATTGCTTCTCTATTTTGATCGGAGTACCATACATTTGAAGAATGGATACTGGACTGTTCTAGATCCGCAATTGTATTGGGTCTATTTACCAACGATAGTCAAGATCTTTCTTCAGGTGATACTCCTATTAAAATGGTGTCCACCAGTTGTGTTTCATTCCAGTCTACACGTAGTAGTCGAGATGACTCCTTTATGTCGGAGATGTAGTGAGCTAATCTCTCCTGGTGTCCTTGTACTCGGAGTACTGTCTTTCTTTTTATTTCCTCATAGATGCCGGTGGGAATAAAGTATTTTATTATAGAGCTATGTAGCTCTTCTACTGGGAATGTAGAGGTTAGGGCTTCTAGGACACGATTTTTTAACGGGGGTTTACACTTTGGTAACAGAACCTGCAAAATTTGCCAGTCATTCAGCTGCTGTAGATCTTTTATCTGAAGTAGATAACTAATGAATGTTAGTAATTTGGAAACATTTAAGCCATCTGTGTAAGGGATTTCGGTTAAGATTTTCTCCACAGGATGAGTCATTTTACCGTATAGGTCCGCGTTATAGTTCATAGGTGTAATTCCTCGATGAGGGCGATTGGATTCATTGGAGGTGGTGGTCAATTCATGATTTCCGGGACGAAACTGAAAATGCTCGGGAGGAGGGGCATTTACATCTTTATCAGTATTTTGTTCTTGGTTCGCTTGCACTTGCGATACGATGGGTGAGTTCCGATCCGTGTTAGGCGGAGGTAAACCAATGGTGGGGGATTGTACTGGAGAGATGTGTAATTTCATTAATGACTTCTCTATTTCGACCATCTTGAATGAGTCGGATTTTCGTCTTAGGTCGTTAATAATTGCAGGTAAACGGCGTAGAGCTTCGTCTGCTAGATTTTGTACATCAACGGGTATTTCTGTGATATTCGGCCAGATCGACAAGTTTTTTATTCGCCTGGTTAAATGCTCTATTCTCTGGGTAGTCCGCAAAATTATTGCCGGAGATTTCTCGTCTTGGAGGGTTTGAGACAATAAGTATAGTTCACTACACTTGGCATTACAAATTTCTTTCTCGCTTTCATAATCGAGTTCGCTTAGATAGTTTAATTGCACGGGGGTATCAAATCCACATTCGCGAATTGACCTTCATAATTCCGCGTCTGTTACATTAGCATGGGGTAGTCCACGCAAAAGAGCTTCGTAAGACAACTCGTCTTTTAATAACAAATCCGGGTTGAATTGGGCCATTTTTGTTCTAACACATTAGCACGTACTTAAAATTAATACTAGTACACTACACATACATTACATATATATATATATATATATATAATAAATTCTTAAGTAATCAATTTACATAAATTAGAAAAGAACAATTTCTCTTCTAAGGGAGAGACAGAAATTCCATACACATATTTATCAAGTTAAATAGCCGATCAGCTGTTTTCAGGAATGTAGGTCACCCTCTGTATTTAGTTAACAAAGGAAGGTTGAGCGTGTGTGACTGAGAAAGGGGGGTTTTGCTTTTACATATTATTGTCTACACAATGCGAGTGAATAACACCAACGACCGCTATAAACAGGAGAGGGGGAGTGCAGACGTTAGGGGGATCTTATTCAACTCTATTATTATTATTACGCTTGGTAACACTCTGACTCCATTCATTCATATACTTTTCTCAATTAAATAAATTAATTATTTTGTTCACAAGTTTAAATTACGAACTTCTACTTAATTACATTATTATTAACAAAGTTATTTTTAATTAAATTTGTTTTTTTTGACACATACTAGTGTATGTCCAACATATACTGTGCAGAATGATTCAGGAAACAACAGGTCATGGATTGTCGTAAACAAACCTGTTTCAGATTGTCCAGTTGACCAAAATTGTAATGTTTGGTCACAATTCATGTATGCAAGTAGGTACCTGCATATAGCTTATTTGCATTGTATGACGCTAATGATATTTCAACTTATACATACTATCATTTACGTAACTTAGTAAAATCTTAAATATGTTTTGAAAATTAAAGTTATTAAGGTAACTTTCTGAGTGCATAGATCAATAAATGGGTATACAAATTATCCAAGCAAAGTGCCGCAATTTTGTTTACGCGTCACGATGCTTACACAACCTTTTATAAAAATAAGCAGAGTGGCGCAATTTTGTAACGTATTGCTGCGTTACAAATCCAGGGAACCCATCTTAACTAAGCTCCGTCAATTAGATGGGCTGCCTACGTTGTAACGAAATGTATCCACAAATAATTAACTTAACAAATTTACTTACTAACTGTGTAAGGAAACAAGGGAAGGTATACTATTGATTTACGCACTCATTATATGTGTGTGACAAGACGACTTCTCTTTATTTAACATTTAAAAACATTTACTGACAGATCCCATGACATTACGAATTAAACTAAAGTTATTTGAATGCTTTCTTTAAACTTTGGGATCAAAATTGATTCTATTTAGCTATACCTCGGATCCGGGTAACCTTCAGTATTTAGTCATTAAAACTTTTAGTTATACTCAATTCATGATATTAGCTTGCAAGACCTTTTGTTTAACCATTTGAAGAATGGTATTATTACTTGAATTATACTACGATACATTAACATATAAACTGTTACAACGTATGATGTTTGAATAGTTACATTAAAATTCTTAGATTTAATCTTTTAATCTTTACAAAGTGAATAGTCTCTGAAAAGTCTCTTTTAAGGTGTGTTGTGTAACAAATATTAGTAACCCACGATAGACCGGCTATCGAGTCACCTTTAAATTGGTATGCAGAAACCTCGTCCTGGGATGTCCTTCTTGGGATTTCTGAATAGCGCTGTCATCATCTCGGTCTGGTCTTCGTCATTAAAGGGCTCAAAAGCCCGCAGGGTAGATTGAACTTTCTACGATGGTACTTGTAGATTCTCGGATGTCCTGATCTGCATATTCTGTCGGGTCTACTAGAGTTTGTAAGTTCTGGTAGTTCACATCTCCATGTATGATGTTGGAAGTGTTGTTAGTTCTTGAAGTTAGTAGTCATCTTGTTTTACACCATTTTTATATTTCGAGTTATACTTTAAGTCTCTTGTTTTTTACATAACTATACTGGTTAATACTTAACATATGCTTTCAGCAGCAATTTCTTGTATACAATGTTATATACAATAATACATATTATTGTCTACAAAATGCGAGTGAATAACACCAACGACCGCTATAAACAGGAGAGGGGGAGTGCAGACGTTAGGGGGATCTTATTCAACTCTATAATTATTATTACGCTTGGTAACACTCTGACTCCATTCATTCATATACTTTTCTCAATTAAATAAATTAATTATTTTGTTCACAAGTTTAAATTACGAACTTCTACTTAATTACATTATTATTAACAAAGTTATTTTTAATTAAATTTGTTTTTTTTTTGACACATACTATTGTATGTCCAACATATACTGTGCAGAATGATTCAGGAAACAACAGGTCATGGATTGTCGAAAACAAACCTATTTCAGATTGTCCAGTTGACCAAAATTGTAATGTTTGGTCACAATTCATGTATGCAAGTAGGTATCTGCATATAGCTTATTTGCATTGTATGACGCTAATGATATTTCAACTTATACATACTATCATTTACGTAACTTAGTAAAATCTTAAATATGTTTTGAAAATTAAAGTTATTAAGGTAACTTTCTGAGTGCATAGATCAATAAATGGGTATACAAATTATCCAAGCAAAGTGCCGCAATTTTGTTTACGCGTCACGATGCTTACACAACCTTTTATAAAAATAAGCAGAGTGGCGCAATTTTGTAACGTATTGCTGCGTTACAAATCCAGGGAACCCATCTTAACTAAGCTCCGTCAATTAGATGGGCTGCCTACGTTGTAACGAAATGTATCCACAAATAATTAACTTAACAAATTTACTTACTAACTGTGTAAGGAAACAAGGGAAGGTATACTATTGATTTACGCACTCATTATATGTGTGTGACAAGACGACTTCTCTTTATTTAACATTTAAAAACATTTACTGACAGATCCCATGACATTACGAATTAAACTAAAGTTATTTGAATGCTTTCTTTAAACTTTGGGATCAAAATTGATTCTATTTAGCTATACCTCGGATCCGGGTAACCTTCAGTATTTAGTCATTAAAACTTTTAGTTATACTCAATTCATGATATTAGCTTGCAAGACCTTTTGTTTAACCATTTGAAGAATGGTATTATTACTTGAATTATACTACGATACATTAACATATAAACTGTTACAACGTATGATGTTTGAATAGTTACATTAAAATTCTTAGATTTAATCTTTTAATCTTTACAAAGTGAATAGTCTCTGAAAAGTCTCTTTTAAGGTGTGTTGTGTAACAAATATTAGTAACCCACGATAGACCGGCTATCGAGTCACCTTTAAATTGGTATGCAGAAACCTCGTCCTGGGATGTCCTTCTTGGGATTTCTGAATAGCGCTGTCATCATCTCGGTCTGGTCTTCGTCATTAAAGGGCTCAAAAGCCCGCAGGGTAGATTGAACTTTCTACGATGGTACTTGTAGATTCTCGGATGTCCTGATCTGCATATTCTGTCGGGTCTACTAGAGTTTGTAAGTTCTGGTAGTTCACATCTCCATGTATGATGTTGGAAGTGTTGTTAGTTCTTGAAGTTAGTAGTCATCTTGTTTTACACCATTTTTATATTTCGAGTTATACTTTAAGTCTCTTGTTTTTTACATAACTATACTGGTTAATACTTAACATATGCTTTCAGCAGCAATTTCTTGTATACAATGTTATATACAATAATACATATTATTGTCTACAAAATGCGAGTGAATAACACCAACGACCGCTATAAACAGGAGAGGGGGAGTGCAGACGTTAGGGGGATCTTATTCAACTCTATAATTATTATTACGCTTGGTAACACTCTGACTCCATTCATTCATATACTTTTCTCAATTAAATAAATTAATTATTTTGTTCACAAGTTTAAATTACGAACTTCTACTTAATTACATTATTATTAACAAAGTTATTTTTAATTAAATTTGTTTTTTTTTTGACACATACTATTGTATGTCCAACATATACTGTGCAGAATGATTCAGGAAACAACAGGTCATGGATTGTCGAAAACAAACCTATTTCAGATTGTCCAGTTGACCAAAATTGTAATGTTTGGTCACAATTCATGTATGCAAGTAGGTATCTGCATATAGCTTATTTGCATTGTATGACGCTAATGATATTTCAACTTATACATACTATCATTTACGTAACTTAGTAAAATCTTAAATATGTTTTGAAAATTAAAGTTATTAAGGTAACTTTCTGAGTGCATAGATCAATAAATGGGTATACAAATTATCCAAGCAAAGTGCCGCAATTTTGTTTACGCGTCACGATGCTTACACAACCTTTTATAAAAATAAGCAGAGTGGCACAATTTTGTAACGTATTGCTGCGTTACAAATCCAGGGAACCCATCTTAACTAAGCTCCGTCAATTAGATGGGCTGCCTACGTTGTAACGAAATGTATCCACAAATAATTAACTTAACAAATTTACTTACTAACTGTGTAAGGAAACAAGGGAAGGTATACTATTGATTTACGCACTCATTATATGTGTGTGACAAGACGACTTCTCTTTATTTAACATTTAAAAACATTTACTGACAGATCCCATGACATTACGAATTAAACTAAAGTTATTTGAATGCTTTCTTTAAACTTTGGGATCAAAATTGATTCTATTTAGCTATACCTCGGATCCGGGTAACCTTCAGTATTTAGTCATTAAAACTTTTAGTTATACTCAATTCATGATATTAGCTTGCAAGACCTTTTGTTTAACCATTTGAAGAATGGTATTATTACTTGAATTATACTACGATACATTAACATATAAACTGTTACAACGTATGATGTTTGAATAGTTACATTAAAATTCTTAGATTTAATCTTTTAATCTTTACAAAGTGAATAGTCTCTGAAAAGTCTCTTTTAAGGTGTGTTGTGTAACAAAAATTAGTAACCCACGATAGGCCGGCTATCGAGTCACCTTTAAATTGGTATGCAGAAACCTCGTCCGGGGATGTCCTTCTTGGGATTTCTGAATAGCGCTGTCATCATCTCGGTCTGGTCTTCGTCATTAAAGGGCTCAAAAGTCCGCAGGGTAGATTGAACTTTCTACGATGGTACTTGTAGATTCTCGGATGTCCTGATCTGCATATTCTGTCGGGTCTACTAGAGTTTGTAAGTTCTGGTAGTTCACATCTCCATGTATGATGTTGGAAGTGTTGTTAGTTCTTGAAGTTAGTAGTCATCTTGTTTTACACCATTTTTATATTTCGAGTTATACTTTAAGTCTCTTGTTTTTTACATAACTATACTGGTTAATACTTAACATATGCTTTCAGCAGCAATTTCTTGTATACAACATTAAAGTAAAACAAAAGTATCGGCAACATAGTGTAAGAGCTTTTGCTCGTACGTCTGTACTGTATGAAGTCAACATAGCGAGAGAGGGAATTTCTGCTCCCTTCGACTGGTACCTAACAAATGGTAGAGGGGCAATTACTGCGCGAGAATATAGTCCCTGTCACTCTTTAAGTAAACATTTTTATTTATACAAACTATCCCTAAATAAATATACATAATTTAAATAAGTTGTTTTAGCGACTATCTGTGTCTTCAGATTTTTTTATTATTAACATTAGGTTTTTTATCTTATTCTAAATTACAGGAGACTCGGAAAACATGTCGAGTCCGGAATTAACAGGTCAGCGCCTGACAACAAGCAAAGGGTTAAATACGACAATAATAACTATTTACAATTTGTCTTTTTATTAAAGTTTCTTTGGGCTTATTAATTACTTCTTCCTCTCATACTGAGTACATACAGGTTTTTATGTTATTATAGTGAGATTTAAATGGCTTAATGGCTCGCAACCTTAATTTTTAAAATTTCTTTATTTTTTTATTAATGTTACAATTTAAATCGTCACATACTCCACCGCTTAAGTTGCACGCTACGGTTGAGTTTTTTTTTTTTTTTTATTGCGGGCTTGGAGTATGAATGGGGTTAGTGTGTGTAATTTCCTTCACATAGTTGTTGGACACTTTACAACGTTGTCCACATAGTTATTTCATATAGTTACAATACAGTATACTTTATATGTTCTTATTAACTACCTTTTTTTTATACATACTATTTACACTTAATATTTACACAATTAAAACACAAAACTCTTTCTTATCTCTATCACTTAAATCTACTACCGGTTTTTTTCGTTTCTGGTTGTCTTACTCTCTCTTCTGTAGAGTAACTTTCTAAATCTTTACTATTTAGAATTCTATCTTGTCTTCTGTGAGTCCTAGGTAACTCATGTAGTTAATGAGTGTTAGTACCCATCTAGTTAATGAGTATTCATTAATGTATGCTTCGTAGAACTGGAACTCAGGTTGATCAGGCCTCGTTTCCAAACTCTACGTTTTACATTTTTCCACGTGGATTCAGAAATATAATTTTCTTTACTGCCTAGTATTCCCTTTTCTATTTCGGGTTATACTATTCCGTCTCTTCTTCTTATACAACTTTAGCTGTGAAATATGCGTTCTCCGCACATATTTCTGAGTCGCAGTTTCGCACAGGGCTACTGTAACTGGAGTTAGGTACTTCTGGATTTGGTAAGGGCCACACCATCGGAACGATAGTTTAGAGGTGGTCTTATCAATCGCACTACTAATGGGGTGAGTCTTGTACATTACTAAGTCACCTACTTGGTACCTGACTGAATTACTTTGATTACCTTTCTCGTGGTATCTTCTGGATTTTTCTAAGCTTGCTCTTAAGTTAGAGCGGGCTTTGTTCCATATTCGCTTTATCTGCATATCCGTTATTTGCGGAGGCAGCAGATCGTGTATATTCCATCTTGTGGACAAAGGGTGGTTTGGTCGGTACTTGTATAGTAACTCGAACGGGGTCGACTTGTGACCTTCGTAGTAAGCTGAATTAAAAGCGTATTGAATCCAGGATAGATTTTGGTCCCACGACGTGTGATCGTTCGCATGATAGGCGATTAGCGCAGATTTGAGGTTTCGTAGATACCTTTCAGCAATATTGCCTTGCGGTCGATACTCTGTAGTGGTTATATGGTCTATCCCTAACTTGAAACACATATTCTTAAATTCTTTTGCTTTAAACTGTGGACCGTTATCAGATACTATATGTACTGGAGTGCCGTATTCTTTAAATAGTCTTTCCTGTAGTATTTTAACAGTTGTCGACGCTAATGCTCGTCGCATGGGATACATCCACACAAATTTGGTGAACGAATCTACACAGATCAGTAACATGGTATTTCCTGATTTGGATCGTGGATACGGACCTGAGAAATCTAGATAAAGTTTCGAAAAAGGAGTCTTTGGGATTTCTGAAATCAATTGGCTTACTTGAGTATTTCTGGCGGGTTTACTAAGGGCGCATAATGAACATTTCTTTACGAAGTTGGCTATTTCGCAGTTCATATTGTTCCAATGATATTCCTTTCGAACACGATGTATCGTCTTATTGATTCCCATATGGGCTGCTATGGTAGATGAATGGAAGTATTCCATCAGCATGGGCTTAATTACATCCGGGGCTATTATTCTTAATTCCTTTCCGTCTCTTATCTTGAGACACAGTACATTTTTACTCAATACGTACTTCTCGGATTTAATACCTTGCATAAGTTGTTCTATAATAGGCTTCAGTAAGGGGTCTTGTTGTTGATACAGGGCAATGTTTGTAAAGGCAAGGGGGAATTCAGTAATTACGGCGTTAGCACGTGCGATTTCCGGCTCCACTATGTTTTCGGAAGTTTTAGTGGGTGACTGGAACATACGGGACAGGGTATCAGCGACTACATTTTGAGTACCTTTTATATGCTGCACTCTGAATTTGTAGCAGTTTAATTTCAATATCCATCTGCCAATTCGTCCTAACTGTTTAGGGTGATTCAATAACCACGATAACGCCTGATTGTCGGTTTCCAAAAGGAATTCTTTATGTTCCAGGAAGGGTTTAAACTTTTCGAATGCAAAAACAATTGCTAAACATTCCAATTCATATGCGGAATACTTTCTTTCTTGATCGCTCAGTGTTCGTGATGCATAACTAATTGGTAGTCTACAGTTATCTATCTCTTGGTATATCACTGCACCTAACGCTACACTGGAACTGTCGGTTTGCACAACGAATGGTTTTGTGAAATCCGCTAGTTGCAAAACTGGGGGAGATATAATACTTTCTTTAAGTTGCTCAAACGCGTTTTGATGTATTCGAACTTCGTTCCCTTCTTTCGTAAGGAGTTTAGGGGTGCTGCTATTTCGGCAAGATGGGGGATATATTTGTGGAAATAATTCACCATACCCAAAAATCGGGCTATACCTTTTGCATCTCGTGGGGGTGCAAATTCTCTAATAGCGCGGGTTCGTTCGGGATCAATGCTCACCTTTCCATTTGCTTTCACGATGTGACACAAGAAAGAAAACTGAGGGACGGCAAAACTTACCTTATTTGGGTTCACCGTTAATCCTGCTCTTAGTAAACGAGATAACACTTCACGCAAATGTTTGAGATGTTGTTCCATTGATTCACTGTATATAACGATGTCGTCCAAGTAGTGATACACATATTTAAATTTAATGTCGTGAAATATCTTTTCTAATAGTCTACTACATACGGAACTTCCTTGAGATATTCCAAAGGGTACCCTAGTAAATTGGTACAAGTTAAAAGGAACTGCAAACGCGGTTAGACGTTTTGACTCTTCTGAAAGAGGTATTTGGTGAAAAGCTTGATTCAGATCCATTACCGTAAAGACCATAGCTTTAGTGAAATAATGAAATGCACTATGGATGTCTGGAAGAGGGATTGATTCAAATTCTATTCTTTTATTTAATTGCCTATAGTCTACAACTAGTCTGTGTTTATCTTGACCTTTTGGTACTAAAAAGGAGGGTGAAGAATATGGGGACGTAGAGGGTTCGATGACTCCTTGGTCCAATAACTTGTTGATATGGTTTCGCATTACTTCCATCTTGGGAGGTGACAACTTGTACGGAGGTAGTCGTATTACTTTCTGATCGCTCAGATTAATTTTATACTCTATTAGGTTCGTAAGTCCTAGTTTAGGTGTAAGAACCGAGGAAAATTCTTTTATTAGTTTTAGTATTCTCACTCTATCTCTTCTTTCTAGGTGAGATAAATCTGAGTCTTGGTGTATTACATGTGCAGTAGATGAACAATGTTTATCTTCATTACTATCAAACTTATGTTTCCGTGTTCTGTCAAATCTGAAATAAAATACTTGCTCGTAGATGTCAAGAATCATTCCTGTCTTACTAATAAAGTCTGCACCTAATATTAAATCAGGTCCTAATTCTATACATACTAACATTGTAAACATCAGGTTAGGTTTTTGATTTTAACCTTAACGGTAATGCTCAGGTTTACGTTTATTTTACGTTTATCAGCGGTAGCACACTTTATATTCACTGGTTGGTTCCATTTTACTAAACGATGTTTAGCTAACATGTCCGCTAATTCTTGGCTGATTAAAGTTCTACTAGATCCCGAATCAATTAAGGCGATGGGGGATGTAACGCCTAAGTCAACTCGTATTAATGGTAATAGATTTTTACTCCATTTAGATTTATTAATCGCGTTACATTTTTCACGAAATTCTCTCACATAAGGATCGATTTCTTTCGAACCTTTTTTTTTATTGATTTCTTTTAGTTCACCCAATTTCGAGTAGCTGCGGAAGACACAGGATTTCGGGTCTCCCTGCCTTACATGTTTTTTGAATTGGGGTTATTCCGTTCCAATGGCTTACTTTTGCACTCTTTTCTTATGTGCCCATATTTGCCACAATTATAACAGGTGGGTTTTTTGCGAGGTGGGTACTTGGTTTCCGCTTTATATGGGTTTACACTTAACTTACCAGCTTTGCGCACATGATGAGGTCTACTAAGAACTTGTCTTTCATGTGAGGTTGTTACATCAGGAAGTAGTGCTCGCAATTGAAGTCTATTAGTTCCAGCGGTGTTCATTGCTTCTCTATTTTGATCGGAGTACCATACATTTGAAGAATGGATACTGGACTGTTCTAGATCCGCAATTGTATTGGGTCTATTTACCAACGATAGTCAAGATCTTTCTTCAGGTGATACTCCTATTAAAATGGTGTCCACCAGTTGTGTTTCATTCCAGTCTACACGTAGTAGTCGAGATGACTCCTTTATGTCGGAGATGTAGTGAGCTAATCTCTCCTGGTGTCCTTGTACTCGGAGTACTGTCTTTCTTTTTATTTCCTCATAGATGCCGGTGGGAATAAAGTATTTTATTATAGAGCTATGTAGCTCTTCTACTGGGAATGTAGAGGTTAGGGCTTCTAGGACACGATTTTTTAACGGGGGTTTACACTTTGGTAACAGAACCTGCAAAATTTGCCAGTCATTCAGCTGCTGTAGATCTTTTATCTGAAGTAGATAACTAATGAATGTTAGTAATTTGGAAACATTTAAGCCATCTGTGTAAGGGATTTCGGTTAAGATTTTCTCCACAGGATGAGTCATTTTACCGTATAGGTCCGCGTTATAGTTCATAGGTGTAATTCCTCGATGAGGGCGATTGGATTCATTGGAGGTGGTGGTCAATTCATGATTTCCGGGACGAAACTGAAAATGCTCGGGAGGAGGGGCATTTACATCTTTATCAGTATTTTGTTCTTGGTTCGCTTGCACTTGCGATACGATGGGTGAGTTCCGATCCGTGTTAGGCGGAGGTAAACCAATGGTGGGGGATTGTACTGGAGAGATGTGTAATTTCATTAATGACTTCTCTATTTCGACCATCTTGAATGAGTCGGATTTTCGTCTTAGGTCGTTAATAATTGCAGGTAAACGGCGTAGAGCTTCGTCTGCTAGATTTTGTACATCAACGGGTATTTCTGTGATATTCGGCCAGATCGACAAGTTTTTTATTCGCCTGGTTAAATGCTCTATTCTCTGGGTAGTCCGCAAAATTATTGCCGGAGATTTCTCGTCTTGGAGGGTTTGAGACAATAAGTATAGTTCACTACACTTGGCATTACAAATTTCTTTCTCGCTTTCATAATCGAGTTCGCTTAGATAGTTTAATTGCACGGGGGTATCAAATCCACATTCGCGAATTGACCTTCATAATTCCGCGTCTGTTACATTAGCATGGGGTAGTCCACGCAAAAGAGCTTCGTAAGACAACTCGTCTTTTAATAACAAATCCGGGTTGAATTGGGCCATTTTTGTTCTAACACATTAGCACGTACTTAAAATTAATACTAGTACACTACACATACATTACATATATATATATATATATATATATATAATAAATTCTTAAGTAATCAATTTACATAAATTAGAAAAGAACAATTTCTCTTCTAAGGGAGAGACAGAAATTCCATACACATATTTATCAAGTTAAATAGCCGATCAGCTGTTTTCAGGAATGTAGGTCACCCTCTGTATTTAGTTAACAAAGGAAGGTTGAGCGTGTGTGACTGAGAAAGGGGGGTTTTGCTTTTACATATTATTGTCTACACAATGCGAGTGAATAACACCAACGACCGCTATAAACAGGAGAGGGGGAGTGCAGACGTTAGGGGGATCTTATTCAACTCTATTATTATTATTACGCTTGGTAACACTCTGACTCCATTCATTCATATACTTTTCTCAATTAAATAAATTAATTATTTTGTTCACAAGTTTAAATTACGAACTTCTACTTAATTACATTATTATTAACAAAGTTATTTTTAATTAAATTTGTTTTTTTTGACACATACTAGTGTATGTCCAACATATACTGTGCAGAATGATTCAGGAAACAACAGGTCATGGATTGTCGTAAACAAACCTGTTTCAGATTGTCCAGTTGACCAAAATTGTAATGTTTGGTCACAATTCATGTATGCAAGTAGGTACCTGCATATAGCTTATTTGCATTGTATGACGCTAATGATATTTCAACTTATACATACTATCATTTACGTAACTTAGTAAAATCTTAAATATGTTTTGAAAATTAAAGTTATTAAGGTAACTTTCTGAGTGCATAGATCAATAAATGGGTATACAAATTATCCAAGCAAAGTGCCGCAATTTTGTTTACGCGTCACGATGCTTACACAACCTTTTATAAAAATAAGCAGAGTGGCGCAATTTTGTAACGTATTGCTGCGTTACAAATCCAGGGAACCCATCTTAACTAAGCTCCGTCAATTAGATGGGCTGCCTACGTTGTAACGAAATGTATCCACAAATAATTAACTTAACAAATTTACTTACTAACTGTGTAAGGAAACAAGGGAAGGTATACTATTGATTTACGCACTCATTATATGTGTGTGACAAGACGACTTCTCTTTATTTAACATTTAAAAACATTTACTGACAGATCCCATGACATTACGAATTAAACTAAAGTTATTTGAATGCTTTCTTTAAACTTTGGGATCAAAATTGATTCTATTTAGCTATACCTCGGATCCGGGTAACCTTCAGTATTTAGTCATTAAAACTTTTAGTTATACTCAATTCATGATATTAGCTTGCAAGACCTTTTGTTTAACCATTTGAAGAATGGTATTATTACTTGAATTATACTACGATACATTAACATATAAACTGTTACAACGTATGATGTTTGAATAGTTACATTAAAATTCTTAGATTTAATCTTTTAATCTTTACAAAGTGAATAGTCTCTGAAAAGTCTCTTTTAAGGTGTGTTGTGTAACAAATATTAGTAACCCACGATAGACCGGCTATCGAGTCACCTTTAAATTGGTATGCAGAAACCTCGTCCTGGGATGTCCTTCTTGGGATTTCTGAATAGCGCTGTCATCATCTCGGTCTGGTCTTCGTCATTAAAGGGCTCAAAAGCCCGCAGGGTAGATTGAACTTTCTACGATGGTACTTGTAGATTCTCGGATGTCCTGATCTGCATATTCTGTCGGGTCTACTAGAGTTTGTAAGTTCTGGTAGTTCACATCTCCATGTATGATGTTGGAAGTGTTGTTAGTTCTTGAAGTTAGTAGTCATCTTGTTTTACACCATTTTTATATTTCGAGTTATACTTTAAGTCTCTTGTTTTTTACATAACTATACTGGTTAATACTTAACATATGCTTTCAGCAGCAATTTCTTGTATACAATGTTATATACAATAATACATATTATTGTCTACAAAATGCGAGTGAATAACACCAACGACCGCTATAAACAGGAGAGGGGGAGTGCAGACGTTAGGGGGATCTTATTCAACTCTATAATTATTATTACGCTTGGTAACACTCTGACTCCATTCATTCATATACTTTTCTCAATTAAATAAATTAATTATTTTGTTCACAAGTTTAAATTACGAACTTCTACTTAATTACATTATTATTAACAAAGTTATTTTTAATTAAATTTGTTTTTTTTTTGACACATACTATTGTATGTCCAACATATACTGTGCAGAATGATTCAGGAAACAACAGGTCATGGATTGTCGAAAACAAACCTATTTCAGATTGTCCAGTTGACCAAAATTGTAATGTTTGGTCACAATTCATGTATGCAAGTAGGTATCTGCATATAGCTTATTTGCATTGTATGACGCTAATGATATTTCAACTTATACATACTATCATTTACGTAACTTAGTAAAATCTTAAATATGTTTTGAAAATTAAAGTTATTAAGGTAACTTTCTGAGTGCATAGATCAATAAATGGGTATACAAATTATCCAAGCAAAGTGCCGCAATTTTGTTTACGCGTCACGATGCTTACACAACCTTTTATAAAAATAAGCAGAGTGGCACAATTTTGTAACGTATTGCTGCGTTACAAATCCAGGGAACCCATCTTAACTAAGCTCCGTCAATTAGATGGGCTGCCTACGTTGTAACGAAATGTATCCACAAATAATTAACTTAACAAATTTACTTACTAACTGTGTAAGGAAACAAGGGAAGGTATACTATTGATTTACGCACTCATTATATGTGTGTGACAAGACGACTTCTCTTTATTTAACATTTAAAAACATTTACTGACAGATCCCATGACATTACGAATTAAACTAAAGTTATTTGAATGCTTTCTTTAAACTTTGGGATCAAAATTGATTCTATTTAGCTATACCTCGGATCCGGGTAACCTTCAGTATTTAGTCATTAAAACTTTTAGTTATACTCAATTCATGATATTAGCTTGCAAGACCTTTTGTTTAACCATTTGAAGAATGGTATTATTACTTGAATTATACTACGATACATTAACATATAAACTGTTACAACGTATGATGTTTGAATAGTTACATTAAAATTCTTAGATTTAATCTTTTAATCTTTACAAAGTGAATAGTCTCTGAAAAGTCTCTTTTAAGGTGTGTTGTGTAACAAAAATTAGTAACCCACGATAGGCCGGCTATCGAGTCACCTTTAAATTGGTATGCAGAAACCTCGTCCGGGGATGTCCTTCTTGGGATTTCTGAATAGCGCTGTCATCATCTCGGTCTGGTCTTCGTCATTAAAGGGCTCAAAAGTCCGCAGGGTAGATTGAACTTTCTACGATGGTACTTGTAGATTCTCGGATGTCCTGATCTGCATATTCTGTCGGGTCTACTAGAGTTTGTAAGTTCTGGTAGTTCACATCTCCATGTATGATGTTGGAAGTGTTGTTAGTTCTTGAAGTTAGTAGTCATCTTGTTTTACACCATTTTTATATTTCGAGTTATACTTTAAGTCTCTTGTTTTTTACATAACTATACTGGTTAATACTTAACATATGCTTTCAGCAGCAATTTCTTGTATACAACATTAAAGTAAAACAAAAGTATCGGCAACATAGTGTAAGAGCTTTTGCTCGTACGTCTGTACTGTATGAAGTCAACATAGCGAGAGAGGGAATTTCTGCTCCCTTCGACTGGTACCTAACAAATGGTAGAGGGGCAATTACTGCGCGAGAATATAGTCCCTGTCACTCTTTAAGTAAACATTTTTATTTATACAAACTATCCCTAAATAAATATACATAATTTAAATAAGTTGTTTTAGCGACTATCTGTGTCTTCAGATTTTTTTATTATTAACATTAGGTTTTTTATCTTATTCTAAATTACAGGAGACTCGGAAAACATGTCGAGTCCGGAATTAACAGGTCAGCGCCTGACAACAAGCAAAGGGTTAAATACGACAATAATAACTATTTACAATTTGTCTTTTTATTAAAGTTTCTTTGGGCTTATTAATTACTTCTTCCTCTCATACTGAGTACATACAGGTTTTTATGTTATTATAGTGAGATTTAAATGGCTTAATGGCTCGCAACCTTAATTTTTAAAATTTCTTTATTTTTTTATTAATGTTACAATTTAAATCGTCACATACTCCACCGCTTAAGTTGCACGCTACGGTTGAGTTTTTTTTTTTTTTTTATTGCGGGCTTGGAGTATGAATGGGGTTAGTGTGTGTAATTTCCTTCACATAGTTGTTGGACACTTTACAACGTTGTCCACATAGTTATTTCATATAGTTACAATACAGTATACTTTATATGTTCTTATTAACTACCTTTTTTTTATACATACTATTTACACTTAATATTTACACAATTAAAACACAAAACTCTTTCTTATCTCTATCACTTAAATCTACTACCGGTTTTTTTCGTTTCTGGTTGTCTTACTCTCTCTTCTGTAGAGTAACTTTCTAAATCTTTACTATTTAGAATTCTATCTTGTCTTCTGTGAGTCCTAGGTAACTCATGTAGTTAATGAGTGTTAGTACCCATCTAGTTAATGAGTATTCATTAATGTATGCTTCGTAGAACTGGAACTCAGGTTGATCAGGCCTCGTTTCCAAACTCTACGTTTTACATTTTTCCACGTGGATTCAGAAATATAATTTTCTTTACTGCCTAGTATTCCCTTTTCTATTTCGGGTTATACTATTCCGTCTCTTCTTCTTATACAACTTTAGCTGTGAAATATGCGTTCTCCGCACATATTTCTGAGTCGCAGTTTCGCACAGGGCTACTGTAACTGGAGTTAGGTACTTCTGGATTTGGTAAGGGCCACACCATCGGAACGATAGTTTAGAGGTGGTCTTATCAATCGCACTACTAATGGGGTGAGTCTTGTACATTACTAAGTCACCTACTTGGTACCTGACTGAATTACTTTGATTACCTTTCTCGTGGTATCTTCTGGATTTTTCTAAGCTTGCTCTTAAGTTAGAGCGGGCTTTGTTCCATATTCGCTTTATCTGCATATCCGTTATTTGCGGAGGCAGCAGATCGTGTATATTCCATCTTGTGGACAAAGGGTGGTTTGGTCGGTACTTGTATAGTAACTCGAACGGGGTCGACTTGTGACCTTCGTAGTAAGCTGAATTAAAAGCGTATTGAATCCAGGATAGATTTTGGTCCCACGACGTGTGATCGTTCGCATGATAGGCGATTAGCGCAGATTTGAGGTTTCGTAGATACCTTTCAGCAATATTGCCTTGCGGTCGATACTCTGTAGTGGTTATATGGTCTATCCCTAACTTGAAACACATATTCTTAAATTCTTTTGCTTTAAACTGTGGACCGTTATCAGATACTATATGTACTGGAGTGCCGTATTCTTTAAATAGTCTTTCCTGTAGTATTTTAACAGTTGTCGACGCTAATGCTCGTCGCATGGGATACATCCACACAAATTTGGTGAACGAATCTACACAGATCAGTAACATGGTATTTCCTGATTTGGATCGTGGATACGGACCTGAGAAATCTAGATAAAGTTTCGAAAAAGGAGTCTTTGGGATTTCTGAAATCAATTGGCTTACTTGAGTATTTCTGGCGGGTTTACTAAGGGCGCATAATGAACATTTCTTTACGAAGTTGGCTATTTCGCAGTTCATATTGTTCCAATGATATTCCTTTCGAACACGATGTATCGTCTTATTGATTCCCATATGGGCTCCTATGGTAGATGAATGGAAGTATTCCATCAGCATGGGCTTAATTACATCCGGGGCTATTATTCTTAATTCCTTTCCGTCTCTTATCTTGAGACACAGTACATTTTTACTCAATACGTACTTCTCGGATTTAATACCTTGCATAAGTTGTTCTATAATAGGCTTCAGTAAGGGGTCTTGTTGTTGATACAGGGCAATGTTTGTAAAGGCAAGGGGGAATTCAGTAATTACGGCGTTAGCACGTGCGATTTCCGGCTCCACTATGTTTTCGGAAGTTTTAGTGGGTGACTGGAACATACGGGACAGGGTATCAGCGACTACATTTTGAGTACCTTTTATATGCTGCACTCTGAATTTGTAGCAGTTTAATTTCAATATCCATCTGCCAATTCGTCCTAACTGTTTAGGGTGATTCAATAACCACGATAACGCCTGATTGTCGGTTTCCAAAAGGAATTCTTTATGTTCCAGGAAGGGTTTAAACTTTTCGAATGCAAAAACAATTGCTAAACATTCCAATTCATATGCGGAATACTTTCTTTCTTGATCGCTCAGTGTTCGTGATGCATAACTAATTGGTAGTCTACAGTTATCTATCTCTTGGTATATCACTGCACCTAACGCTACACTGGAACTGTCGGTTTGCACAACGAATGGTTTTGTGAAATCCGCTAGTTGCAAAACTGGGGGAGATATAATACTTTCTTTAAGTTGCTCAAACGCGTTTTGATGTATTCGAACTTCGTTCCCTTCTTTCGTAAGGAGTTTAGGGGTGCTGCTATTTCGGCAAGATGGGGGATATATTTGTGGAAATAATTCACCATACCCAAAAATCGGGCTATACCTTTTGCATCTCGTGGGGGTGCAAATTCTCTAATAGCGCGGGTTCGTTCGGGATCAATGCTCACCTTTCCATTTGCTTTCACGATGTGACACAAGAAAGAAAACTGAGGGACGGCAAAACTTACCTTATTTGGGTTCACCGTTAATCCTGCTCTTAGTAAACGAGATAACACTTCACGCAAATGTTTGAGATGTTGTTCCATTGATTCACTGTATATAACGATGTCGTCCAAGTAGTGATACACATATTTAAATTTAATGTCGTGAAATATCTTTTCTAATAGTCTACTACATACGGAACTTCCTTGAGATATTCCAAAGGGTACCCTAGTAAATTGGTACAAGTTAAAAGGAACTGCAAACGCGGTTAGACGTTTTGACTCTTCTGAAAGAGGTATTTGGTGAAAAGCTTGATTCAGATCCATTACCGTAAAGACCATAGCTTTAGTGAAATAATGAAATGCACTATGGATGTCTGGAAGAGGGATTGATTCAAATTCTATTCTTTTATTTAATTGCCTATAGTCTACAACTAGTCTGTGTTTATCTTGACCTTTTGGTACTAAAAAGGAGGGTGAAGAATATGGGGACGTAGAGGGTTCGATGACTCCTTGGTCCAATAACTTGTTGATATGGTTTCGCATTACTTCCATCTTGGGAGGTGACAACTTGTACGGAGGTAGTCGTATTACTTTCTGATCGCTCAGATTAATTTTATACTCTATTAGGTTCGTAAGTCCTAGTTTAGGTGTAAGAACCGAGGAAAATTCTTTTATTAGTTTTAGTATTCTCACTCTATCTCTTCTTTCTAGGTGAGATAAATCTGAGTCTTGGTGTATTACATGTGCAGTAGATGAACAATGTTTATCTTCATTACTATCAAACTTATGTTTCCGTGTTCTGTCAAATCTGAAATAAAATACTTGCTCGTAGATGTCAAGAATCATTCCTGTCTTACTAATAAAGTCTGCACCTAATATTAAATCAGGTCCTAATTCTATACATACTAACATTGTAAACATCAGGTTAGGTTTTTGATTTTAACCTTAACGGTAATGCTCAGGTTTATGTTTATTTTACGTTTATCAGCGGTAGCACACTTTATATTCACTGGTTGGTTCCGTTTTACTAGATGATGTTTAGCTAACATGTCCGCTAATTCTTGGCTGATTAAAGTTCTACTAGATCCCGAATCAATTAAGGCGATGGGGGATGTAACGCCTAAGTCAACTCGTATTAATGGTAATAGATTTTTACTCCATTTAGATTTATTAATCGCGTTACATTTTTCACGAAATTCTCTCACATAGGGATCGATTTCTTTCGAACCTTTTTTTTTATTGATTTCTTTTAGTTCACCCAATTTCGAGTAGCTGCGGAAGACACAGGATTTCGGGTCTCCCTGCCTTACATGTTTTTTGAATTGGGGTTATTCCGTTCCAATGGCTTACTTTTGCACTCTTTTCTTATGTGCCCATATTTGCCACAATTATAACAGGTGGGTTTTTTGCGAGGTGGGTACTTGGTTTCCGCTTTATATGGGTTTACACTTAACTTACCAGCTTTGCGCACATGATGAGGTCTACTAAGAACTTGTCTTTCATGTGAGGTTGTTACATCAGGAAGTAGTGCTCGCAATTGATGTCTATTAGTTCCAGCGGTTTTCATTGCTTCTCTATTTTGATCGGAGTGCCATACATTTGAAGAATGGATACTGCACTGTTCTAGATCCGCAATTGTATTGGGTCTATTTACCAACGATAGTCGAGATCTTTCTTCAGGTGATACTCCTATTAAAATGGTGTCCACCAGTTGTCTTTCATTCCAGTCTACACGTAGTAGTCGAGATGACTCCCTTATGTCGGAGATGTAGTGAGCTAATCTCTCCTGGTGTCCTTGTACTCGGAGTACTGTCTTTCTTTTTATTTCCTCATAGATGCCGGTGGGAATAAAGTATTTTATTATAGAGCTATGTAGCTCTTCTACTGGGAATGTAGAGGTTAGGGCTTCTAGGACACGATTTTTTAACGGGGGTTTACACTTTAGTAACAGAACCTGCAAAATTTGCCAGTCATTCAGCTGCTGTAGATCTTTTATCTGAAGTAGATAACTAATGAATGTTAGTAATTTGGAAACATTTAAGCCATCTGTGTAAGGGATTTCGGTTAAGATTTTCTCAACAGGATGAGTCATTTTACCGTATAGGTCCGCGTTATAGTTCATAGGTGTAATTCCTCGATGAGGGCGATTGGATTCATTGGAGGTGGTGGTCAATTCATGATTTCCGGGACGAAACTGAAAATGCTCGGGAGGAGGGGCATTTACATCTTTATCAGTATTTTGTTCTTGGTTCGCTTGCACTTGCGATACGATGGGTGAGTTCCGATCCGTGTTAGGCGGAGGTAAACCAATGGTGGGGGATTGTACTGGAGAGATGTGTAATTTCATTAATGACTTCTCTATTTCGTCCATCCTGAATGAGTTTGATTTTCGTCTTAGGTCGTTAATAATTGCAGGTAAACGACGTAGAGCTTCGTCTGCTAGATTTTGTACATCAACGGGTATTTCTGTGATATTCGGCCAGATCGACAAATTTTTTATTCGCCTGGTTAAATGCTCTATTCTCTGGGTAGTCCGCAAAATTATTGCCGGAGATTTCTCGTCTTGGAGGGTTTGAGACAATAAGTATAGTTCACTACACTTGGCATTACAAATTTCTTTCTCGCTTTCATAATCGAGTTCGCTTAGATAGTTTAATTGCACGGGGGTATCAAATCCACATTCGCGAATTGACCTTCAAAATTCCGCGACTGTTACATTAGCATGGGGTAGTCCACGCAAAAGAGCTTCGTAAGACAGCTCGTCTTTTAATAACAAATCCGAGTTGAATTGGGCCATTTTTGTTCTAACACATTAGCACGTACATAAAATTAATACTAGTACACTACACATACATTACATATATATATATATATATATATAATAAATTCTTAAGTAATCAATTTACATAAATTAGAAAAGAACAATTTCTCTTCTAAGGGAGAGACAGAAATTCCACACACATATTTATCAAGTTAAATAGCCGATCAGCTGTTTTCTGGAATGTAGGTCACCCTCTGTATTTAGTTAACAAAGGAAGGTTGAGCGTGTGTGACTGAGAAAGGGGGTTTTGCTTTTACATATTATTGTCTACACAATGCGAGTGAATAACACCAACGACCGCTATAAACAGGAGAGGGGGAGTGCAGACGTTAGGGGGATCTTATTCAACTCTATTATTATTATTACGCTTGGTAACACTCTGACTCCATTCATTCATATACTTTTCTCAATTAAATAAATTAATTATTTTGTTCACAAGTTTAAATTACGAACTTCTACTTAATTACATTATTATTAACAAAGTTATTTTTAATTAAATTTGTTTTTTTTTTGACACATACTAGTGTATGTCCAACATATACTGTGCAGAATGATTCAGGAAACAACAGGTCATGGATTGTCGTAAACAAACCTGTTTCAGATTGTCCAGTTGACCAAAATTGTAATGTTTGGTCACAATTCATGTATGCAAGTAGGTACCTGCATATAGCTTATTTGCATTGTATGACGCTAATGATATTTCAACTTATACATACTATCATTTACGTAACTTAGTAAAATCTTAAATATGTTTTGCAAATTAAAGTTATTAAGGTAACTTTCTGAGTGCATAGATCAATAAATGGGTATACAAATTATCCAAGCAAAGTGCCGCAATTTTGTTTACGCGTCACGATGCTTACACAACCTTTTATAAAAATAAGCAGAGTGGCGCAATTTTGTAACGTATTGCTGCGTTACAAATCCAGGGAACCCATCTTAACTAAGCTCCGTCAATTAGATGGGCTGCCTACGTTGTAACGAAATGTATCCACAAATAATTAACTTAACAAATTTACTTACTAACTGTGTAAGGAAACAAGGGAAGGTATACTATTGATTTACGCACTCATTATATGTGTGTGACAAGACGACTTCTCTTTATTTAACATTTAAAAACATTTACTGACAGATCCCATGACATTACGAATTAAACTAAAGTTATTTGAATGCTTTCTTTAAACTTTGGGATCAAAATTGATTCTATTTAGCTATACCTCGGATCCGGGTAACCTTCAGTATTTAGTCATTAAAACTTTTAGTTATACTCAATTCATGATATTAGCTTGCAAGACCTTTTGTTTAACCATTTGAAGAATGGTATTATTACTTGAATTATACTACGATACATTAACATATAAACTGTTACAACGTATGATGTTTGAATAGTTACATTAAAATTCTTAGATTTAATCTTTTAATCTTTACAAAGTGAATAGTCTCTGAAAAGTCTCTTTTAAGGTGTGTTGTGTAACAAATATTAGTAACCCACGATAGACCGGCTATCGAGTCACCTTTAAATTGGTATGCAGAAACCTCGTCCGGGGATGTCCTTCTTGGGATTTCTGAATAGCGCTGTCATCATCTCGGTCTGGTCTTCGTCATTAAAGGGCTCAAAAGTCCGCAGGGTAGATTGAACTTTCTACGATGGTACTTGTAGATTCTCGGATGTCCTGATCTGCATATTCTGTCGGGTCTACTAGAGTTTGTAAGTTCTGGTAGTTCACATCTCCATGTATGATGTTGGAAGTGTTGTTAGTTCTTGAAGTTAGTAGTCATCTTGTTTTACACCATTTTTATATTTCGAGTTATACTTTAAGTCTCTTGTTTTTTACATAACTATACTGGTTAATACTTAACATATGCTTTCAGCAGCAATTTCTTGTATACAACATTAAAGTAAAACAAAAGTATCGGCAACATAGTGTAAGAGCTTTTGCTCGTACGTCTGTACTGTATGAAGTCAACATAGCGAGAGAGCGAATTTCTGCTCCCTTCGACTGGTACCTAACAAATGGTAGAGGGGCAATTACTGCGCGAGAATATAGTCCCTGTCACTCTTTAAGTAAACATTTTTATTTATACAAACTATCCCTAAATAAATATACATAATTTAAATAAGTTGTTTTAGCGACTATCTGTGTCTTCAGATTTTTTTATTATTAACATTAGGTTTTTTATCTTATTCTAAATTACAGGAGACTCGGAAAACATGTCGAGTCCGGAATTAACAGGTCAGCGCCTGACAACAAGCAAAGGGTTATATACGACAATAATAACTATTTACAATTTGTCTTTTTATTAAAGTTTCTTTGGGCTTATTAATTACTTCTTCCTCTCATACTGAGTACATACAGGTTTTTATGTTATTATAGTGAGATTTAAATGGCTTAATGGCTCGCAACCTTAATTTTTAAAATTTCTTTATTTTTTTATTAATGTTACAATTTAAATCGTCACATACTCCACCGCTTAAGTTGCACGCTACGGTTGAGTTTTTTTTTTTTTTTATTGCGGGCTTGGAGTATGAATGGGGTTAGTGTGTGTAATTTCCTTCACATAGTTGTTGGACACTTTACAACGTTGTCCACATAGTTATTTCATATAGTTACAATACAGTATACTTTATATGTTCTTATTAACTACCTTTTTTTTATACATACTATTTACACTTAATATTTACACAATTAAAACACAAAACTCTTTCTTATCTCTATCACTTAAATCTACTACCGGTTTTTTTCGTTTCTGGTTGTCTTACTCTCTCTTCTGTAGAGTAACTTTCTAAATCTTTACTATTTAGAATTCTATCTTGTCTTCTGTGAGTCCTAGGTAACTCATGTAGTTAATGAGTGTTAGTACCCATCTAGTTAATGAGTATTCATTAATGTATGCTTCGTAGAACTGGAACTCAGGTTGATCAGGCCTCGTTTCCAAACTCTACGTTTTACATTTTTCCACGTGGATTCAGAAATATAATTTTCTTTACTGCCTAGTATTCCCTTTTCTATTTCGGGTTATACTATTCCGTCTCTTCTTCTTATACAACTTTAGCTGTGAAATATGCGTTCTCCGCACATATTTCTGAGTCGCAGTTTCGCACAGGGCTACTGTAACTGGAGTTAGGTACTTCTGGATTTGGTAAGGGCCACACCATCGGAACGATAGTTTAGAGGTGGTCTTATCAATCGCACTACTAATGGGGTGAGTCTTGTACATTACTAAGTCACCTACTTGGTACCTGACTGAATTACTTTGATTACCTTTCTCGTGGTATCTTCTGGATTTTTCTAAGCTTGCTCTTAAGTTAGAGCGGGCTTTGTTCCATATTCGCTTTATCTGCATATCCGTTATTTGCGGAGGCAGCAGATCGTGTATATTCCATCTTGTGGACAAAGGGTGGTTTGGTCGGTACTTGTATAGTAACTCGAACGGGGTCGACTTGTGACCTTCGTAGTAAGCTGAATTAAAAGCGTATTGAATCCAGGATAGATTTTGGTCCCACGACGTGTGATCGTTCGCATGATAGGCGATTAGCGCAGATTTGAGGTTTCGTAGATACCTTTCAGCAATATTGCCTTGCGGTCGATACTCTGTAGTGGTTATATGGTCTATCCCTAACTTGAAACACATATTCTTAAATTCTTTTGCTTTAAACTGTGGACCGTTATCAGATACTATATGTACTGGAGTGCCGTATTCTTTAAATAGTCTTTCCTGTAGTATTTTAACAGTTGTCGACGCTAATGCTCGTCGCATGGGATACATCCACACAAATTTGGTGAACGAATCTACACAGATCAGTAACATGGTATTTCCTGATTTGGATCGTGGATACGGACCTGAGAAATCTAGATAAAGTTTCGAAAAAGGAGTCTTTGGGATTTCTGAAATCAATTGGCTTACTTGAGTATTTCTGGCGGGTTTACTAAGGGCGCATAATGAACATTTCTTTACGAAGTTGGCTATTTCGCAGTTCATATTGTTCCAATGATATTCCTTTCGAACACGATGTATCGTCTTATTGATTCCCATATGGGCTCCTATGGTAGATGAATGGAAGTATTCCATCAGCATGGGCTTAATTACATCCGGGGCTATTATTCTTAATTCCTTTCCGTCTCTTATCTTGAGACACAGTACATTTTTACTCAATACGTACTTCTCGGATTTAATACCTTGCATAAGTTGTTCTATAATAGGCTTCAGTAAGGGGTCTTGTTGTTGATACAGGGCAATGTTTGTAAAGGCAAGGGGGAATTCAGTAATTACGGCGTTAGCACGTGCGATTTCCGGCTCCACTATGTTTTCGGAAGTTTTAGTGGGTGACTGGAACATACGGGACAGGGTATCAGCGACTACATTTTGAGTACCTTTTATATGCTGCACTCTGAATTTGTAGCAGTTTAATTTCAATATCCATCTGCCAATTCGTCCTAACTGTTTAGGGTGATTCAATAACCACGATAACGCCTGATTGTCGGTTTCCAAAAGGAATTCTTTATGTTCCAGGAAGGGTTTAAACTTTTCGAATGCAAAAACAATTGCTAAACATTCCAATTCATATGCGGAATACTTTCTTTCTTGATCGCTCAGTGTTCGTGATGCATAACTAATTGGTAGTCTACAGTTATCTATCTCTTGGTATATCACTGCACCTAACGCTACACTGGAACTGTCGGTTTGCACAACGAATGGTTTTGTGAAATCCGCTAGATGCAAAACTGGGGGAGATATAATATTTTTTCTTTAAGTTGCTCAAACGCGTTTTGATGTATTCGAACTTCGTTCCCTTCTTTCGTAAGGAGTTTAGGGGTGCTGCTATTTCGGCAAGATGGGGGATATATTTGTGGAAATAATTCACCATACCCAAAAATCGGGCTATACCTTTTGCATCTCGTGGGGGTGCAAATTCTCTAATAGCGCGGGTTCGTTCGGGATCAATGCTCACCTTTCCATTTGCTTTCACGATGTGACCCAAGAAAGAAAACTGAGGGACGGCAAAACTTACCTTATTTGGGTTCACCGTTAATCCTGCTCTTAGTAAACGAGATAACACTTCACGCAAATGTTTGAGATGTTGTTCCATTGATTCACTGTATATAACGATGTCGTCCAAGTAGTGATACACATATTTAAATTTAATGTCGTGAAATATCTTTTCTAATAGTCTACTACATACGGAACTTCCTTGAGATATTCCAAAGGGTACCCTAGTAAATTGGTACAAGTTAAAAGGAACTGCAAACGCGGTTAGACGTTTTGACTCTTCTGAAAGAGGTATTTGGTGAAAAGCTTGATTCAGATCCATTACCGTAAAGACCATAGCTTTAGTGAAATAATGAAATGCACTATGGATGTCTGGAAGAGGGATTGATTCAAATTCTATTCTTTTATTTAATTGCCTATAGTCTACAACTAGTCTGTGTTTATCTTGACCTTTTGGTACTAAAAAGGAGGGTGAAGAATATGGGGACGTAGAGGGTTCGATGACTCCTTGGTCCAATAACTTGTTGATATGGTTTCGCATTACTTCCATCTTGGGAGGTGACAACTTGTACGGAGGTAGTCGTATTACTTTCTGATCGCTCAGATTAATTTTATACTCTATTAGGTTCGTAAGTCCTAGTTTAGGTGTAAGAACCGAGGAAAATTCTTTTATTAGTTTTAGTATTCTCACTCTATCTCTTCTTTCTAGGTGAGATAAATCTGAGTCTTGGTGTATTACATGTGCAGTAGATGAACAATGTTTATCTTTATTACTATCAAACTTATGTTTCCGTGTTCGGTCAAATCTGAAATAAAATACTTGCTCGTAGATGTCGAGAATCATTCCTGTCTTACTAATAAAGTCTGCACCTAATATTAAATCAGGTCCTAATTCTTTACATACTAACATTGTAAACATCCAGGTTAGGTTTTTGATTTTAACCATAACGGTAATGCTCAGGTTTATGTTTATTTTACGTTTATCAGCGGTAGCACACTTTATATTCACTGGTTGGTTCCGTTTTACTAGATGATGTTTAGCTAACATGTCCACTAATTCTTGGCTGATTAAAGTTCTACTAGATCCCGAATCAATTAAGGCGATGGGGGATGTAACGCCTAAGTCAACTCGAATTAATGGTAATAGATTTTTACTCCATTTAGATTTATTAATCGCGTTACATTTTTCACGAAATTCTCTCACATAGGGATCGATTTCTTTCGAACCTTTTTTTTTATTGATTTCTTTTAGTTCACCCAATTTCGAGTAGCTGCGGAAGACACAGGATTTCGGGTCTCCCTGCCTTACATGTTTTTTGAATTGGGGTTATTCCGTTCCAATGGCTTACTTTTGCACTCTTTTCTTATGTGCCCATATTTGCCACAATTATAACAGGTGGGTTTTTTGCGAGGTGGGTACTTGGTTTCCGCTTTATATGGGTTTACACTTAACTTACCAGCTTTGCGCACATGATGAGGTCTACTAAGAACTTGTCTTTCATGTGAGGTTGTTACATCAGGAAGTAGTGCTCGCAATTGATGTCTATTAGTTCCAGCGGTTTTCATTGCTTCTCTATTTTGATCGGAGTCCCATACATTTGAAGAATGGATACTGCACTGTTCTAGATCCGCAATTGTATTGGGTCTATTTACCAACGATAGTCGAGACCTTTCTTCAGGTGATACTTCTATTAAAATGGTGTCCACCAGTTGTGTTTCATTCCAGTCTACACGTAGTAGTCGAGATGACTCCCTTATGTCGGAGATGTAGTGAGCTAATCTCTCCTGGTGTCCTTGTACTCGGAGTACTGTCTTTCTTTTTATTTCCTCATAGATGCCGGTGGGAATAAAGTATTTTATTATAGAGCTATGTAGCTCTTCTACTGGGAATGTAGAGGTTAGGGCTTCTAGGACACGATTTTTTAACGGGGGTTTACACTTTGGTAACAGAACCTGCAAAATTTGCCAGTCATTCAGCTGCTGTAGATCTTTTATCTGAAGTAGATAACTAATGAATGTTAGTAATTTGGAAACATTTAAGCCATCTGTGTAAGGGATTTTGGTTAAGATTTTCTCCACAGGATGAGTCGTTTTACCGTATAGGTCCGCGTTATAGTTCATAGGTGTAATTCCTCGATGAGGGCGATTGGATTCATTGGAGGTGGTGGTCAATTCATGATTTCCGGGACGAAACTGAAAATGCTCGGGAGGAGGGGCATTTACATCTTTATCAGTATTTTGTTCTTGGTTCGCTTGCACTTGCGATACGATGGGTGAGTTCCGATCCGTGTTAGGCGGAGGTAAACCAATGGTGGGGGATTGTACTGGAGAGATGTGTAATTTCATTAATGACTTCTCTATTTCGTCCATCCTGAATGAGTCGGATTTTCGTCTTAGGTCGTTAATAATTGCAGGTAAACGGCGTAGAGCTTCGTCTGCTAGATTTTGTACATCAACGGGTATTTCTGTGATATTCGGCCAGATCGACAAATTTTTTATTCGCCTGGTTAAATGCTCTATTCTCTGGGTAGTCCGCAAAATTATTGCCGGAGATTTCTCGTCTTGGAGGGTTTGAGACAATAAGTATAGTTCACTACACTTGGCATTACAAATTTCTTTCTCGCTTTCATAATCGAGTTCGCTTAG
Source organism: Magicicada septendecula (assembly GCA_034769895.1). Lineage (NCBI taxonomy): Eukaryota > Metazoa > Arthropoda > Insecta > Hemiptera > Cicadidae > Magicicada > Magicicada septendecula. Next base: position 168,585,175 of record CM068369.1, on the reverse strand, counting down.
ATAGTTTAATTGCACGGGGGTATCAAATCCACATTCGCGAATTGACCTTCGTAATTCCGCGACTGTTACATAAGCATGGGGTAGTCCACGCAAAAGAGCTTCGTAAGACAGCTCGTCTTTTAATAACAAATCCGGGTTGAATTGGGCCATTTTTGTTCTAACACATTAGCACGTACTTAAAATTAATACTAGTACACTACACATACATTACATATATATATATATAATAAATTCTTAAGTAATCAATTTACATAAATTAGAAAAGAACAATTTCTCTTCTAAGGGAGAGACAGAAATTCCACACACATATTTATCAAGTTAAATAGCCGATCAGCTGTTTTCTGGAATGTAGGTCACCCTCTGTATTTAGTTAACAAAGGAAGGTTGAGCGTGTGTGACTGAGAAAGGGGGTTTTGCTTTTACATATTATTGTCTACACAATGCGAGTGAATAACACTAACGACCGCTATAAACAGGAGAGGGGGAGTGCAGACGTTAGGGGGATCTTATTCAACTCTATTATTATTATTACGCTTGGTAACACTCTGACTCCATTCATTCATATACTTTTCTCAATTAAATAAATTAATTATTTTGTTCACAAGTTTAAATTACGAACTTCTACTTAATTACATTATTATTAACAAAGTTATTTTTAATTAAATTTGTTTTTTTTTTGACACATACTAGTGTATGTCCAACATATACTGTGCAGAATGATTCAGGAAACAACAGGTAATGGATTGTCGTAAACAAACCTGTTTCAGATTGTCCAGTAGACCAAAATTGTAATGTTTGGTCACAATTAATGTATGCAGGTAGGTACCTGCATATAGCTTATTTGCATTGTATGACGCTAATGATATTTCAACTTATACATACTATCATTTACGTAACTTAGTAAAATCTTAAATATGTTTTGAAAATTAAAGTTATTAAGGTAACTTTCTGAGTGCATAGATCAATAAATGGGTATACAAATTATCCAAGCAAAGTGCCGCAATTTTGTTTACGCGTCACGATGCTTACACAACCTTTTATAAAAATAAGCAGAGTGGCGCAATTTTGTAACGTATTGCTGCATTACAAATCCAGGGAACCCATCTTAACTAAGCTCCGTCAATTAGATGGGCTGCCTACGTTGTAACGAAATGTATCCACAAATAATTAACTTAACAAATTTACTTACTAACTGTGTAAGGAAACAAGGGAAGGTATACTATTGATTTACGCACTCATTATATGTGTGTGACAAGACGACTTCTCTTTATTTAACATTTAAAAACATTTACTGACAGATCCCATGACATTACGAATTAAACTAAAGTTATTTGAATGCTTTCTTTAAACTTTGGGATCAAAATTGATTCTATTTAGCTATACCTCGGATCCGGGTAACCTTCAGTATTTAGTCATTAAAACTTTTAGTTATACTCAATTCATGATATTAGCTTGCAAGACCTTTTGTTTAACCATTTTAAGAATGGTATTATTACTTGAATTATACTACGATACATTAACATATAAACTGTTACAACGTATGATGTTTGAATAGTTACATTAAAATTCTTAGATTTAATCTTTTAATCTTTACAAAGTGAATAGTCTCTGAAAAGTCTCTTTTAAGGTGTGTTGTGTAACAAATATTAGTAACCCACGATAGACCGGCTATCGAGTCACCTTTAAATTGGTATGCAGAAACCTCGTCCGGGGATGTCCTTCTTGGGATTTCTGAATAGCGCTGTCATCATCTCGGTCTGGTCTTCGTCATTAAAGGGCTCAAAAGTCCGCAGGGTAGATTGAACTTTCTACGATGGTACTTGTAGATTCTCGGATGTCCTGATCTGCATATTCTGTCGGGTCTACTAGAGTTTGTAAGTTCTGGTAGTTCACATCTCCATGTATGATGTTGGAAGTGTTGTTAGTTCTTGAAGTTAGTAGTCATCTTGTTTTACACCATTTTTATATTTCGAGTTATACTTTAAGTCTCTTGTTTTTTACATAACTATACTGGTTAATACTTAACATATGCTTTCAGCAGCAATTTCTTGTATACAACATTAAAGTAAAACAAAAGTATCGGCAACATAGTGTAAGAGCTTTTGCTCGTACGTCTGTACTGTATGAAGTCAACATAGCGAGAGAGCGAATTTCTGCTCCCTTCGACTGGTACCTAACAAATGGTAGAGGGGCAATTACTGCGCGAGAATATAGTCCCTGTCTCTCTTTAAGTAAACATTTTTATTTATACAAACTATCCCTAAATAAATATACATAATTTAAATAAGTTGTTTTAGCGACTATCTGTGTCTTCAGATTTTTTTATTATTAACATTAGGTTTTTTATCTTATTCTAAATTACAGGAGACTCGGAAAACATGTCGAGTCCGGAATTAACAGGTCAGCGCCTGACAACAAGCAAAGGGTTAAATACGACAATAATAACTATTTACAATTTGTCTTTTTATTAAAGTTTCTTTGGGCTTATTAATTACTTCTTCCTCTCATACTGAGTACATACAGGTTTTTATGTTATTATAGTGAGAATTAAATGGCTTAATGGCTCGCAACCTTAATTTTTAAAATTTCTTTATTTTTTTATTAATGTTACAATTTAAATCGTTACATACTCCACCGCTTAATTTGCACGCTACGGTTGAGTTTTTTTTTTTTTTTTATTGGGGGCTTGGAGTATGAATGGGGTTAGTGTGTGTAATTTCCTTCACATAGTTGTTGGACACTTTACAACGTTGTCCACATAGTTATTTCATATAGTTACAATACAGTATACTTTATATGTTCTTATTAACTACCTTTTTTTTTATACATACTATTTACACTTAATATTTACACAATTAAAACACAAAACTCTTTCTTATCTCTATCACTTAAATCTACTACCGGTTTTTTCGTTTCTGGTTCTCTTACTCTCTCTTCTGTAGAGTAACTTTCTAAATCTTTACTATTTAGAATTCTATCTTGTCTTCTGTGAGTCCTAGGTAACTCATGTAGTTAATGAGTGTTAGTACCCATCTAGTTAATGAGTATTCATTAATGTATGTTTCGTAGAACTGGAACTCAGGTTGATCAGGCCTCGTTTCCAAACTCTACGTTTTACATTTTTCCACGTGGATTCAGAAATATAATTTTCTTTACTGCCTAGTATTCCCTTTTCTATTTCGGGTTATACTATTCCGTCTCTTCTTCTTATACAACTTTAGCTGTGAAATATGCGTTCTCCGCACATATTTCTGAGTCGCAGTTTCGCACAGGGCTACTGTAACTGGAGTTAGGTACTTCTGGATTTGGTAAGGGCCACACCATCGGAATGATAGTTTAGAGGTGGTCTTATCAATCGCACTACTAATGGGGTGAGTCTTGTACATTACTAAGTCACCTACTTGGTACCTGACTGAATTACTATGATTACCTTTCTCGTGGTATCTTCTGGATTTTTCTAAGCTTGCTCTTAAGTTAGAGCGGGCTTTGTTCCATATTCGCTTTATCTGCTTATCCGTTATTTGCGGAGGCAGCAGATCGTGTATATTCCATCTTGTGGACAAAGGGTGGTTTGGTCGGTACTTGTATAGTAACTCGAACGGGGTCGACTTGTGACCTTCGTGGTAAGCTGAATTAAAAGCGTATTGAATCCAGGATAGATTTTGGTCCCACGACGTGTGATCGTTCGCATGATAGGCGATTAGCGCAGATTTGAGGTTTCGTAGATACCTTTCAGCAATATTGCCTTGCGGTCGATACTCCATAGTGGTTATATGGTCTATCCCTAACTTGAAACACATATTCTTAAATTCTTTTGCTTTAAACTGTGGACCGTTATCAGATACTATACGTACTGGAGTGCCGTAGTCTTTAAATAGTCTTTCCTGTAGTATTTTAACAGTTGTCGACGCTAATGCTCGTCGCATGGGATACATCCACACAAATTTGGTGAACGAATCTAAACAGATCAGTAACATGGTATTTCCTGATTTGGATCGTGGATACGGACCTGAGAAATCTAGATAAAGTTTCGAAAAAGGAGTCTTTGGGTTTTCTGAAATCAATTGGCTTACTTGAGTATTTCTGGCGGGTTTACTAAGGGCGCATAATGAACATTTCATTACGAAGTTGGCTATTTCGCAGTTCATATTGTTCCAATGATATTCCTTTCGAATACGATGTATCGTCTTATTGATTCCCATATGGGCTCCTATGGTAGATGAATGGAAGTATTCCATCAGCATGGGCTTAATTACATCCGGGGCTATTATTCTTAATTCCTTTCCGTCTCTTATCTTGGGACACAGTACATTTTTACTCAATACGTACTTCTCGGATTTAATACCTTGCATAAGTTGTTCTATAATAGGCTTCAGTAAGGGGTCTTGTTGTTGATACAGGGCAATGTTTGTAAAGGCAAGGGGAAATTCAGTAATTACGGCGTTAGCACGTGCGATTTCCGGCTCCACTATGTTTTCGGAAGTTTTAGTGGGTGACTGGAACATACGGGACAGGGTATCAGCGACTACATTTTGAGTACCTTTTATATGCTGCACTCTGAATTTGTAGCAGTTTAATTTCAATATCCATCTGCCAATTCATCCTAACTGTTTAGGGTGATTCAATAACCACGATAACGCCTGATTGTCGGTTTCCAAAAGGAATTCTTTATGTTCCAGGAAGGGTTTAAACTTTTCGAATGCAAAAACAATTGCTAAACATTCCAATTCATATGCGGAATACTTTCTTTCTTGATCGCTCAGTGTTCGTGATGCATAACTAATTGGTAGTCTACAGTTATCTATCTCTTGGTATATCACTGCACCTAACGCTACACTGGAACTGTCGGTTTGCACAACGAATGGTTTTGTGAAATCCGCTAGTTGCAAAACTGGGGGAGATATAATATTTTTTCTTTAAGTTGCTCAAACGCGTTTTGATGTATTCGAACTTCGTTCCCTTCTTTCGTAAGGAGTTTAGGGGTGCTGCTATTTCGGCAAGATGGGGGATATATTTGTGGAAATAATTCACCATACCCAAAAATCGGGCTATACCTTTTGCATCTCGTGGGGGTGCAAATTCTCTAATAGCGCGGGTTCGTTCGGGATCAATGCTCACCTTTCCATTTGCTTTCACGATGTGACCCAAGAAAGAAAACTGAGGGACGGCAAAACTTACCTTATTTGGGTTCACCGTTAATCCTGCTCTTAGTAAACGAGATAACACTTCACGCAAATGTTTGAGATGTTGTTCCATTGATTCACTGTATATAACGATGTCGTCCAAGTAGTGATACACATATTTAAATTTAATGTCGTGAAATATCTTTTCTAATAGTCTACTACATACGGAACTTCCTTGAGATATTCCAAAGGGTACCCTAGTAAATTGGTACAAGTTAAAAGGAACTGCAAACGCGGTTAGACGTTTTGACTCTTCTGAAAGAGGTATTTGGTGAAAAGCTTGATTCAGATCCATTACCGTAAAGACCATAGCTTTAGTGAAATAATGAAATGCACTATGGATGTCTGGAAGAGGGATTGATTCAAATTCTATTCTTTTATTTAATTGCCTATAGTCTACAACTAGTCTGTGTTTATCTTGACCTTTTGGTACTAAAAAGGAGGGTGAAGAATATGGGGACGTAGAGGGTTCGATGACTCCTTGGTCCAATAACTTGTTGATATGGTTTCGCATTACTTCCATCTTGGGAGGTGACAACTTGTACGGAGGTAGTCGTATTACTTTCTGATCGCTCAGATTAATTTTATACTCTATTAGGTTCGTAAGTCCTAGTTTAGGTGTAAGAACCGAGGAAAATTCTTTTATTAGTTTTAGTATTCTCACTCTATCTCTTCTTTCTAGGTGAGATAAATCTGAGTCTTGGTGTATTACATGTGCAGTAGATGAACAATGTTTATCTTCATTACTGTCAAACATGTTTCCGTGTTCGGTCAAATCTGAAATAAAATACTTGCTCGTAGATGTCGAGAATCATTCCTGTCTTACTAATAAAGTCTGCACCTAATATTAAATCAGGTCCTAATTCTTTACATACTAACATTGTAAACATCCAGGTTAGGTTTTTGATTTTAACCTTAACGGTAATGCTCAGGTTTATGTTTATTTTACGTTTATCAGCGGTAGCACACTTTATATTCACTGGTTGGTTCCGTTTTACTAGATGATGTTTAGCTAACATGTCCACTAATTCTTGGCTGATTAAAGTTCTACTAGATCCCGAATCAATTAAGGCGATGGGGGATGTAACGCCTAAGTCAACTCGTATTAATGGTAATAGATTTTTACTCCATTCAGATTTATTAATCGCGTTACATTTTTCACGAAATTCTCTCACATAGGGATCGATTTCTTTCGAACCTTTTTTTTTATTGATTTCTTTTAGTTCACCCAATTTCGAGTAGCTGCGGAAGACACAGGATTTCGGGTCTCCCTGCCTTACATGTTTTTTGAATTGGGGTTATTCCGTTCCAATGGCTTACTTTTGCACTCTTTTCTTATGTGCCCATATTTGCCACAATTATAACAGGTGGGTTTTTTGCGAGGTGGGTACTTGGTTTCCGCTTTATATGGGTTTACACTTAACTTACCAGCTTTGCGCACATGATGAGGTCTACTAAGAACTTGTCTTTCATGTGAGGTTGTTACATCAGGAAGTAGTGCTCGCAATTGATGTCTATTAGTTCCAGCGGTTTTCATTGCTTCTCTATTTTGATCGGAGTACCATACATTTGAAGAATGGATACTGCACTGTTCTAGATCCGCAATTGTATTGGGTCTATTTACCAACGATAGTCAAGATCTTTCTTCAGGTGATACTCCTATTAAAATGGTGTCCACCAGTTGTGTTTCATTCCAGTCTACACGTAGTAGTCGAGATGACTCCCTTATGTCGGAGATGTAGTGAGCTAATCTCTCCTGGTGTCCTTGTACTCGGAGTACTGTCTTTCTTTTTATTTCCTCATAGATGCCGGTGGGAATAAAGTATTTTATTATAGAGCTATGTAGCTCTTCTACTGGGAATGTAGAGGTTAGGGCTTCTAGGACACGATTTTTTAACGGGGGTTTACACTTTGGTAACAGAACCTGCAAAATTTGCCAGTCGTTCAGCTGCTGTAGATCTTTTATCTGAAGTAGATAACTAATGAATGTTAGTAATTTGGAAACATTTAAGCCATCTGTGTAAGGGATTTCGGTTAAGATTTTCTCCACAGGATGAGTCATTTTACCGTATAGGTCCGCGTTATAGTTCATAGGTGTAATTCCTCGATGAGGGCGATTGGATTCATTGGAGGTGGTGGTCAATTCATGATTTCCGGGACGAAACTGAAAATGCTCGGGAGGAGGGGCATTTACATCTTTATCAGTATTTTGTTCTTGGTTCGCTTGCACTTGCGATACGATGGGTGAGTTCCGATCCGTGTTAGGCGGAGGTAAACCAATGGTGGGGGATTGTACTGGAGAGATGTGTAATTTCATTAATGACTTCTCTATTTCGTCCATCCTGAATGAGTCGGATTTTCGTCTTAGGTCGTTAATAATTGCAGGTAAACGGCGTAGAGCTTCGTCTGCTAGATTTTGTACATCAACGGGTATTTCTGTGATATTCGGCCAGATCGACAAATTTTTTATTCGCCTGGTTAAATGCTCTATTCTCTGGGTAGTCCGCAAAATTATTGCCGGAGATTTCTCGTCTTGGAGGGTTTGAGACAATAAGTATAGTTCACTACACTTGGCATTACAAATTTCTTTCTCGCTTTCATAATCGAGTTCGCTTAGATAGTTTAATTGCACGGGGGTATCAAATCCACATTCGCGAATTGACCTTCGTAATTCCGCGACTGTTACATTAGCATGGGGTAGTCCACGCAAAAGAGCTTCGTAAGACAGCTCGTCTTTTAATAACAAATCCGGGTTGAATTGGGCCATTTTTGTTCTAACACATTAGCACGTACTTAAAATTAATACTAGTACACTACACATACATTACATATATATATATATATAATAAATTCTTAAGTAATCAATTTACATAAATTAGAAAAGAACAATTTCTCTTCTAAGGGAGAGACAGAAATTCCACACACATATTTATCAAGTTAAATAGCCGATCAGCTGTTTTCTGGAATGTAGGTCACCCTCTGTATTTATTTAACAAAGGAAGGTTGAGCGTGTGTGACTGAGAAAGGGGGTTTTGCTTTTACATATTATTGTCTACACAATGCGAGTGAATAACACCAACGACCGCTATAAACAGGAGAGGGGGAGTGCAGACGTTAGGGGGATCTTATTCAACTCTATAATTATTATTACGCTTGGTAACACTCTGACTCCATTCATTCATATACTTTTCTCAATTAAATAAATTAATTATTTTGTTCACAAGTTTAAATTACGAACTTCTACTTAATTACATTATTATTAACAAAGTTATTTTTAATTAAATTTGTTTTTTTTTTTGACACATACTAGTGTATGTCCAACATATACTGTGCAGAATGATTCAGGAAACAACAGGTCATGGATTGTCGTAAACAAACCTGTTTCAGATTGTCCAGTTGACCAAAATTGTAATGTTTGGTCACAATTCATGTATGCAAGTAGGTACCTGCATATAGCTTATTTGCATTGTATGACGCTAATGATATTTCAACTTATACATACTATCATTTACGTAACTTAGTAAAATCTTAAATATGTTTTGAAAATTAAAGTTATTAAGGTAACTTTCTGAGTGCATAGATCAATAAATGGGTATACAAATTATCCAAGCAAAGTGCCGCAATTTTGTTTACGCGTCACGATGCTTACACAACCTTTTATAAAAATAAGCAGAGTGGCACAATTTTGTAACGTATTGCTGCGTTACAAATCCAGGGAACCCATCTTAACTAAGCTCCGTCAATTAGATGGGCTGCCTACGTTGTAACGAAATGTATCCACAAATAATTAACTTAACAAATTTACTTACTAACTGTGTAAGGAAACAAGGGAAGGTATACTATTGATTTACGCACTCATTATATGTGTGTGACAAGACGACTTCTCTTTATTTAACATTTAAAAACATTTACTGACAGATCCCATGACATTACGAATTAAACTAAAGTTATTTGAATGCTTTCTTTAAACTTTGGGATCAAAATTGATTCTATTTAGCTATACCTCGGATCCGGGTAACCTTCAGTATTTAGTCATTAAAACTTTTAGTTATACTCAATTCATGATATTAGCTTGCAAGACCTTTTGTTTAACCATTTGAAGAATGGTATTATTACTTGAATTATACTACGATACATTAACATATAAACTGTTACAACGTATGATGTTTGAATAGTCACATTAAAATTCTTAGATTTAATCTTTTAATCTTTACAAAGTGAATAGTCTCTGAAAAGTCTCTTTTAAGGTGTGTTGTGTAACAAATATTAGTAACCTACGATAGACTGGCTATCGAGTCACCTTTAAATTGGTATGCAGAAACCTCATCCTGGGGTGTCCGTCTTGGGATTTCTGAATAGCGCTGTCAGCATCTCGGTCTGGTCTTCGTCATTAAAGGGCTCAAAAGTCCGCAGGATAGATTGAACTTTCTACGATGGTACTTGTAGATTCTCGGATGTCCTGATCTGCATATTCTGTCGGGTCTACTAGAGTTTGTAAGTTCTGGTAGTTCACATCTCCATGTATGATGTTGGAAGTGTTGTTAGTTCTTGAAGTTAGTAGTCATCTTGTTTTACACCATTTTTATATTTCGAGTTATACTTTAAGTCTCTTGTTTTTTACATAACTATACTGGTTAATACTTAACATATGCTTTCAGCAGCAATTTCTTGTATACAACATTAAAGTAAAACAAAAGTATCGGCAACATAGTGTAAGAGCTTTTGCTCGTACGTCTGTACTGTATGAAGTCAACATAGCGAGAGAGCGAATTTCTGCTCCCTTCGACTGGTACCTAACAAATGGTAGAGGGGCAATTACTGCGCGAGAATATAGTCCCTGTCTCTCTTTAAGTAAACATTTTTATTTATACAAACTATCCCTAAATAAGTTGTTTTAGCGACTATCTGTGTCTTCAGATTTTTTTATTATTAACATTAGGTTTTTTATCTTATTCTAAATTACAGGAGACTCGGAAAACATGTCGAGTCCGGAATTAACAGGTCAGCGCCTGACAACAAGCAAAGGGTTAAATACGACAATAATAACTATTTACAATTTGTCTTTTTATTAAAGTTTCTTTGGGCTTATTAATTACTTCTTCCTCTCATACTGAGTACATACTGGTTTTTATGTTATTATAGTGAGATTTAAATGGCTTAATGCCATTTACCGCGCGGCTTTTGTGTTAGTGTGACGGTGTATGGCTAGTACTACGCGCCACCAGCCGCTAGTTGCGGTATTCATGGCCAGGAGGCGGATCTCAGTTTGCCTCATGATGCTGAGTGCACGCCGTATGGAGCCTCCGCCGGGAATTAAACCCGGGACCACGAGCGTATCAATCGCCCGCGTTAGCCACTAGACCACCTGGAGGCTCAAAGTAAATGCCATTACTTATAGCATTTAACTCCTTAAAGCATACTTAAATATATATTTATTACAAAAAATTGTTTTATTGAGGCTGCGACACACTCATAGTTTGCAAAATCACAAAGAATTAAAAGTTGCAGTGCATTTTTGATGCTACAAATGCAGCTACTTCATTCTAATATCAAAACAATTAAATGCCCCATTATATTGTCTTATTCATTATCACCTTATTCATCCGTTTTGCATCCTAATTGCAAATACTAATTACATTTCCAATCATCATGTGTCAAATGTTCATATATAGAATGCTTTACAACTTGATCTTTTTGATACAGATTAAGACAGTCAAGCAGCTAGACAGTGAATACATACATAATGTTTTGCACAACGCAAAAGTGACAGACCTCCCTGTTATTTAATGAAAAAGGAAGTAACAAAATATGTAGATCTGTATCATGTTAAAATATGTTACTTATATCCTGTCTAACTAATCATGCACTGCTACAACTACTGACCACCAGTGTCATATATACAAGTTATAAAAATTTAGGACCAGTTATTAATACATAATGGGAAATGTGTCTACACAGTGATGGCTCTTCAGGTCTATAAGAAAGCGAGACAATATTGTTAAAAGTATATTAGAACATAAAATTCACAGTAGGGTAAGGAAATTTAATATAAGAACCTACAGCAATTTCTAATTTTTCTCCCTCTGGTCAAAATTGTTTCAACCTTTCTGTATGCCTAACATTGTTCAAACTACTAAATACAGTATTTTTTTTTTTTACTTCAGTTATTATTATTGTTATCTCCTTAAATTTTTAGTGACCGTCAATCAATGAATGTTTTAGTGGATGGTTAGTGAGGATCGGTCAATAATACAAATTTTAGCTATTTTGCGTCGACGTTTCAACAATATTTATTGTCATCTTCAGGACCTGTGTATGAAATACAATAGAAATATCAAACATAACGAAACAATTAAATATTTGGGTGAACGTGTTGGCGATGTGAATGTGTGCGTGCGTATGTATGTATCATTTTATATGTGAAGACTTATGATAGTTTGTTTACATCTTCAAATTATCTTTAATAAAACGAGCAAATTATAGTATGAGAGAACTTAAGTTATACAGTATTACAATTTAAATTACTAACTGTAATGTTATTTTAATTAATTAAACAAACAGTAATCAACAATTGGATATTAGATTGGTACACAAATTGTTTATACCTACAACAGCCAACATATAGCAAAGTAATATATTACCTAAATTAAAACAGATTAGGGGATGTTCACTACGTAATTATTAAAAGTTATTTTTACCATGTTTCACTCCCTACTGGTGTTAACAAACAATCATAATTTAAAAAAATACAATTTACACACTACTGTAAAACATTACGCCTTAAATCAGATAGTTGACAAAGGTTACAAACAAAAGTTTCTGGTAAATTTTACTAACAGGTAAACTTGGATAATAATTGTAATCATAATATAAAATATAGTCAAGAGTACTATAGAATAATGTAATTTATGTATGTGTCAACAATCACCCTTCTCTCTCACCCATTCTCCCCCTGCCAGTCCTTCTCACAGCCTCTCACTCAAACCTGAAATCAATCTATCACTCACTATCACCACACTCTCTCTCTCTCTCTCTCTCCTACATCTCACTCACTGTCTCCCTTCTTCCCTCTCTCACTCTCTCTCTCTCTCTCTCTCTCTCTCTCTCTCTCTCTCTCTCTCTCTCTCTCTCTCTCTCTCTCTCCTTCTCATTATCTCTCTTCATTCACTCTCTATCTGTCTCTTTTTTTCTCTCTCTCTCTCTCTCTCTCTCTCTCTCTCTCTCTCTCTCTCTCTCTCTCTCTCTCTCTCTCTCTAATTATATCTCTTCATTCACTCTCTCTCTCTCTCTCTCTCTCTAATTATATCTCTTCATTCACTCTCTCTCTCTCTCTCTCTCTCTCTCTCTCTCTCTCTCTCTCTCTCTCTCTCTCCCCCCCCCCCTGTCACTTGTCATTGTCCACGATTAGCACTCTAAAACACTCACCATTTTTATTACACTATCATCCTCATATAAAATAGAGAATTATGCACACGATAACAGAAATGATTTACCAACTTGTATTAAAGGGTTACAGACTTTATAACACACCATTATAGATAACAGATCTATTATATGAAAATGGTTAATACTTAATATTTACATTTTGTACAATGTTATTTACCTGGAACTTGGTCTATACAGAGTACCATAGTCTATGTAGTTCGTATATATGTCGGTCATAATCTCTCACATGCTCTCACTATGCTCTCTCTCTCTCTATATATATATATATATATATATATTGTAACAATCTACTAGGGTCGTACCTGTTGAAATGTATCACACTTGTTTATTTTGTGTATTAGTGTGAATGTAGTGTGTTTGCCTCACACTGGTTGTTACATAAATCGACGTCACTACTGGAGTCCGTAGCGTTGTCAATGTCACCAGTACAACCTACCTGTTAATTCATAGGGATTACGTTTCCCGGGTGGCGCCAAATTGTTTTTGTTAAAACAATTAAAACATTTAATTTTTTAAGGTAATACGTGATATTAGCTAGACAGCTGTGACGTTCGAATTGTTCCCGCTGCTACACAGGTTGTCGACTCGTCCGCTCGTGGTGAGCGCTAGTTGGCTATAACTTAAAACTTCGCTAACACACATATATTCTACAAAAATCCTATGAAATAACAAGATAGTAATGTTCTGTACTGTGTTTTTTAATACACATTTAAATATCAATAAATATGACAAATGAATCATAAACAAATTTATAATATTATGCTCCGGCTTAGAGCTTGAAACACAAATATCTCAAGGTTGGCAAAATGGATTTCAAAACCTTATCGTTGCCGACACGGCATTAAGTTACATACAAAATATTACCAGTTTTAAAATCTGGGGTTCTTTGGATCATGAAAATAGACATAAACGTTGATTACATGAAAAGAAAGTACACTACTATACCTTATACGTACTTAGGATTTATAATGTGTTTGTACAATTTGTTCAGTAGTGTCGTATTTCTGTTACAGTAGTTATGTTCACAAATAAGGTTATCTCTATAAATGTTTTTTAATGTAAGTAAATTATGCCTTTACCTTTGAAAGAAAATACTACTTTTTAAATAGTGAGAAATTTTATCATTTGAAAATAATTTAAGTAATTTGGGGTTTTGGGAGTAAGAAATTATTCGGTACTTATCAGTTCATCTCACGTTGTCTGTATCGTCATCAGGATAGTCGTATATTTTTAGAATTTGGGCTGGTTGAAGGCTTCCAACATCTTCTTCAAACTGGTCTGGGTTTTCTCTTTAATTAGTTTATTTAATTTCGTTCCTGGACATCATTAATTCTGTATAGATCGACGTCTCTTCATATTGGGTTATCTTGGTTCACTGATTCGACTTTTTATAACTGTTTAAATTAAAATTTAGTTTGTCCAATTTTTCGTGTGGCTTACCCATGCTTCGTTTCTTCCGCGTCTCTTTAATTTAACGGAAAAATAAGCCCTCAAACGTCTCGTTGTCATAGTAACCAATAATTCAATGCTTAGTTAATTACTCCTTACATACATTGTTAGAAATATTTGAATTTTTATTCAAATTTATTAAGTATTTTCCTAATGATTTTATTCCCTTATAATTCCTTTGGGATAATAAATGACATCACTATTATTTTTCTTTCCTTTCAATGTTTACAATGATACCTCATAAGGTCATATTCTGTTACACTTTAACTATAGTCTAATTATTTGACATTTAATAAATAACATATCTTTCTTGAATTAAATTATTACAATAATATTTCTGTGTTGAAATGACTGATATATAATTACTGTCCATTCACTGTTCTTAGATTAGTAAGATTTTTTGTGAAATTGATACAATTTGCATTTGAATGTCTTTGGCAGTTAACTGTTTTCATAGTTACAAACAGCCATGATTGTTTTCTAGTGTATTTCCTTTTTAAATTACATTCTGAATTCAGCCTGATGGGCTTCACTTATTTGTTTGTGTTTTAATTATTATTCAACATACATTTTCATTACTCTTCATTTAAAATATAATAGTTAGGTTTATGGACTGTAAGTCCCCTTCAGCCATATTCCTTCTTTAACATTGAATCAACTATTCTTTACAAGTCATAAATTATTCTTAGTACTAACATTGATTTCTTTCTTGTCTTATAAACTAGGGTGATAAACATTGTCACTTTCTCTAATATTATGAAGGTTAATTCCCCTTTCAACATGGGGTGTTGTATTCTTTATAATTTTAATCTTTAATAACAAACTTTACTTCTTTCCTATCATGCCATGTTAACACAAGTTATTGTACTGGGCTTTCTCCCTGAATATTATTACAAGCTTCCTTAATATTAATTTTAAATACTATTTTTAATTACTTCTAGGTATATAACTAATTATAATCTCACTCCAATCATTGGTGGTTTATCAATGTTTTACAGAGTGTCTATTTACTTAGCATTCTATTTTGAATGTTTCACATCCACTTTCACTATTTTTTAGGGCATTTACACTTCACTAAAGCACTTCACTTTGGTTCACTGTTTTGTAATTAGTGTTATTTAATGGGTAATCCCTATACTTTCTCCTACCATTTCTCACTATTTTGTTTTAGTATTATTTTTACTATTAACAATACTAGGCTAGTTGTGTTTTGGTTGAATCTAACCTTTCTGACAGGGTTAGTGTACTTTTCCTATACTACATTGCTTTACAATTGTATTGTCTTAAAAATGGGTACATATGTTAAATTAATGCTAATAATAACATTGGTTTCATTAATACATAATTATTCAAGGTTTATTGACCGTATTCTATCTCTAAACATACAATCTTTCCCTTTTATATATGTGTGTTAGTTTCCCCTTGGGTTTTATCTGTCTCCTCTTCATTCTTCCTCTTCTTCTCTTCAATCCGGTTCGGTTCTCCTCTTCTTCTCTTCTGGTTTAAATTCTGTTTATTTGTATGGATCTGTCCTCTTCTTCTGGTTCTTCTTTAGTTCTGTGTCCATCATTGTTTTGTCTATCATATTTTTCTTAAGTATGTTACGTGGTTCCTTTCTTTATGTTTGGGTTTTCGGCTCAATCACTTCAAAATATTTACATTTTAATAAGTATGTTACGTGGTTCCTTTCTTTATGTTTGGGTTTTCGGCTCAATCACTTCAAAATATTTACATTTTAATAAGTATGTTACGTGGTTCCCTTCTTTATGTTTGTGTTTTCGGCTCAATCACTTGGGTTGGGTAATATCGTTGTACGTCTTGTCAAAGTATTTACATTTTAATCATTTTTTACACATTTTATTTCATATGAAGTAATTTTATATCAAGAATTATCTTTTTTATCACTGGTACGAGCTTTGGCTTAATTGTATCGTTACATAATGCCTCTCCTCTAAAATTGATCATTTTAATAAAATACTAGCATAGTGTTTTATGAAATTATCAGTTATAGATAACTTTTTTCCTTCTCTTCCTTGTTTGTTTCTCCATTCTCCATTTCTCTTCTTACTTAATTCACTCCATTTTATTTGGATCTGTTTTTATTTATTTCCATTGGTGCATATTCCCTCATACACAAATTTTTTCCCTAGCTTTATATAGTAGCTGGTTTCTCCCATTACTACTCATTTTTCTGAGACTAGAGGCACATCTTCTCTACTCAGTTCATATAGATTGCTGGACTTTTCAACAGTCAATCTTAAATCTTTGTCAACTTGTGACTTAATAATAATAATAATATAATATACTTTGGGATTGTCCACCTTGTGGTTTGTTTTTAGATCACTTTATCATTACTACTTATTCTTCCTTCCGCTATACCTTAACTATACACTAACATCTACTCATATACTATAGTGAGAAATTTTATCTTTATTCATATGTTAATTTCATCATATCTCACTTTTCATTATTTTGTTTTCAATGCTCGTTGTGATCATTTTAATTGTCTTAGACATTTTTTTAGTCATTTAGCAGGATTCTGCTTTAGCCATATTTGTATATTTGTTTTATATATCATTTCTCTCTCTCCTTGTACCAGGTATAGTTTTATCTATTTTTTCTGATAATACTTTTGATTCAGTATAATTTCAAGTATTTATCTCAGTAATTTGAACTTGATTTTATTTTTGTTTATTTTACTCTGTATTCAATATCATTTTTGATAATTCTTTGGTAAGTTAATGGTCTTACCTTAAAGGAATGTTTGTAGCGTATTCCTTTTTAGCTATTTTTTTTGTTTTAATTATAATTGTAAGTTTGTGCTTCTTACATTTTTTATTACATAGGAATGTGTGTAACTTATTCCTGATTATCTCACTTTTTACTTCATACTTCATATTTCAATCTTTTGTTATATTTTAAACTGATTTAAATTGAAAGGAATTTGTGTAACTGTTTCCTTTTTTTTTTTTTTTCATTATTATAAAACCTTTTTGTTGTTCCGCATATATCATCTAAATAATTGAGTAAGTTGCTCTTACAATCTCTTTTAGAATTTTGAAATCGGTTTCATTTCACAATGGTTTTATTCTTCTTCGTAAAACTTTTTCATTGAAGTTTGGTTATAAACTCCCTTGATTTTCCTTGTATTGATATTACTGATCTGGTAAGTATTATTACCATTGTCTCTTGTGATGATATACGGTCCAGTGTATAACAATAATAATTTATTTGCTATACCTTCCATTATACTTGGCAGTTCACGATTTTTGATTAGTATTTTTTCTCCCTCTTTATATTTGATTAATTTGGGTTGGTTCTTTGCATATTTGGCCTTTTGTTTCTCAATTTTTTCCACTATTAGGCTGTACCATTTATTTTTGTCATACGGGTCTTCTGGGTCTTTTGGGAATTCTATTATCTCTTGTATCTCTCTGTTTGGCTTCCTCTCGAACATCATCAAGTAAGGTGTACTTTCAGTGAATTGGTGGTAACTGATGTTTAAAAACACTTCGGTTGAAGGTAAATATTTGTACCATTCTCTCTGGTTGTTATGACAATAAGTTCTCAAAATGCGTCCCACCTCCCTCAACATTCTTTCTGCGGGATTGCTGCTAGGGTGGTAGACTGATGTTTTATAAGTTTTAATATTTAGTTTTAATAACTCTTCTCTCCATTTCCTTCCTTTAAATTGCGTTCCATGATCTGTTATTAACATGTACGGTCTTCCAATCTCTATTATGTATTTATTTTTGATAATGTCTAATATTTTCCTTGTTGTGGCTCTGTTTATAGCATATAATTTGGTGTACTTGGTGTAATGGTCAAGTATGATAACAATGAATTTGTAGCCATGTCGCCCTCCGCTACATGGGAATGGTCCACATATGTCGAGGAACACCTTCTCTAATTTGGCACTTGATGTGATGGGTATCATCGTTCCATCCTTCCTTTCGTTATTGGTTTTGACCATCTGACACAATGTGCAGGTTTTTATGTTTTACTTACTTTTCTTGCAATATTTTTTATAAACAAATCTTCCTCTAATGCCTTTACCATTTTAATTGTTCCCATGTGGCCGTATCTCACATGATAATCTTTGATGATTTGATTTTCTAATGATTTAGGAATTACCAGTTTCCAAGTATCTTGGTTCTTTTTTGTTTTCATAAATAAAATATTGTTGTACACACAGTAAAATTGGTTAATAATGGCTTCAGACTCCATCAGTCTTCTTCTGATGTTGGATATTTTTGTATCTTGCTCTTGTTGCAACACTATTTGGTTCATAATATCTTCCAGGTCTTTTCTATCCTTCAACATATAATACACTTTTGCTATCTTCCCCTTTTCTCCTTCAAATGTCTGATTTACTACATTTATTCTGGACAAAACATCAGCCACTATAATTTTTTGTCCTGGAATATATTCCCATGTAATGTGGTATTCTTGCAAAGCAAGTATCCATCGAGTAAGTCGGCCATGATTCAACTTACATTGTTTTAGAAATGATATTGATTTATGATCGCTTCGGACCGTTATATTATATCCAAGTATGTACGTCCTAAACTTGCCGCACGCGAATACTATGCTGAGCAACTCCTTTTCTGTAACATTATAGTTACGCTCACAGCTATTGAGTATTCGGCTGGCGAAGCTAATGACTAGGTGATTGCCATCTTCGTCTTCTTGGTATAATTCTGCGCCTAGACTTACACCACTAGCGTCGCAGTTTAGATAGAACTGTTTTGCAAAATCAGGGTGGTGTAAAATAACAGTGTCAACAAATTTTTGTTTGATTAATTTAAACACTTCTTCTTGTTCCACTCCCCACGTCCATTTTTCTTTTGAAGATAATTGCTTGGAAAATTTTGCTGTTAGGTGGGAGTAGTTGGTCTGAAATTTCCTGTAGTAATTACATACTCCTAGGAAGGATTGCAACTGTTTTTTGTTTCTTGGTGATGGGAAATTTTGTATGGCGTCAACCTTCTCTTGGGATGGAGAGATTCCCTCTTCAGTTAGGTTGAATCCTAAGAATTTTACTTCTTTAGCAATGAACTTTGATTTGTCTAACTTAAGTGTGATATTGTTGTTAGATAATTTTTCCAATACATGTCTGACTCTTTCACAGTGTTCGTCCCAGTTTGCTGACGTGATAAGTAGGTCGTCAACGTACACTGTAGTAAATTCCAGTGCCTCTTGACCTAACACTTGGTCCATGCACTTCACGAACACTGCTACTGAATTTATTAGTCCAAATGGTAGCCTTTTGAACTGGTAGTTTCTACCGTCGAACAGGAATGCTAAGTATTGTCTACTGTGTGGGTGCAGCTCTACCTGCCAATACCCACATACAGTATCCCAAGTGCTAATATATCTGATTCCGTGGAATCTCTTCAGAATTTCTTCTATTTCTCCTGGTGAGGTTCTGTCATTTATAATCATCTTATTTATTTCTCGGGCGTCTAGGCAAATTCGTACCTTGCCATTTTTCTTGGGTATGGCAACTACGGGGCTGGTATATTGAGAATGACTGTACTCAATTATATCTTCGGCAATCATTCTATTTATTTCCATTCTAACTTCGTTTTGTAGAGAATGTGCTATTGGATATGATTTCCGGTGGAAGTCCACTGGTTCTCGGAATTGAATTTTACATTGGTATCCTTTAACCTTTCCGGGGATGTTCGAAAAGACATGCTGATATTCATTATAAATGGCGATTAATTTTTTGGATTGTTGTTTGCTAATCTCCTGCATAGGCCGTTCTCTTTGGAAGGTGATAATCTCTTCCAACTTCTGGTTCCATAAGGTCTTACGCTCCTCCTCCTCTACTATGGTGATATCTGGCTCATGCCTCTGGCAATAATAACTCTTCAGTTCTGTGTTTTGGCTTAAAGCAGTTGGACTTGGTACACAATTTATAATGTTCGCGGACCAGGTTCCTTGTTCTGAATTTAACAACACTACTCCCTTCTGCAGGTTTATTACTGCTGAATACCTTCTTAGTATATCACATCCGATGAGCATATTGAAAGGTAGCCCACTTGCCACGAGAAATATAATAGAAATGGTGGATTCTAAATTATCTAGCTCCAATGACACCTGTTTTCTTATTGTTTTGTTCTGTTTGCCCGTTGCGCCAATGATGATTATATTATTTATTGGCAATGTAGGTATTGGTGTTCGAGAGTGAGCTTGAATTCTTTCTAATTCAGGTTGGTTAATGAGAGAGATATTAGACCCCGTGTCTACCAGGATACTGGTTATGGTACCATTTATTGTTGCCTTTATATGAACAATTTCACTATTGTTCTGTGGTAATTGAGTGGCCTCTTCCTCGAGAAGTTCTTCTCGAATATTTTTTAAATAATTGCTGTAAATTATCGTGATTCCTTTGGTTTGTTTATCTGACGATGTTTGACGTATCAACCCAAGTGATTGGTCATGTGAAGGGCGTTCATACTTTATCACTGACCTTTTTAGTTTAAAGGTGGCTGCTGGCTGACGGCCAGGTTGCTTGGCTGGTCGTTCGTTTCATTGTGTGGCACATTTTGCTGGTTATTTCCATTTTGTATTGGTTCATGGTTCCTGTTCACTGATGGTCTGTTGTCAGTCTCGTTGGATGCATTGTACCATGGTTCTTGGTGCCAATTTGGGTTGTATCTTCGGTTGTTATTCCGCCTTCTCCCACTAATAAAATTTACATGACGTCGATTGTCACTCCTATTTGGATTGCCCCCGGGTCCCCGGTTGTACTGGTAATTGGGATGATACCGGTTGCCGTAGTAATTGTGGTCATTGGGGTGACTGTTGGTACGTTGTTCAGGTTCTACTCCTCGATAATTCTCATTTGGTCGGTTGTTATTATTTGGGCTGCTTCTATTATTGTTTGGACTTCCTGGGTGATGGTTCTGTTGTCCTCGGTTACCAGGCTGGTTATTTGGATGGCGATGCTGATCGTTTCCATTGAATGTTGGTTCTGCATTATTATTATTGTTATTCCGGCCCCAGTTATTTCGATTATTACCTTGTGGATAATTGTATGGTCCCTGGAAATTAGGTGTATTATTGTGTTCATTCCACTTATTGTATCTTTGGTTTGTGGTCCTGTTTTTTCGATACTGGTTATCGTTCTCCAGGTCTTCCAGTAAGCTAACCATTCCTTGGATTGTTTTAATTTGGCCTTGTCGCCTGGCCTTCTGGATGGCCTCTTCGTAATGGTAACCCAGTTGTATTACCAACGACTCTTCCGGTATCCTGGGTTCCAAATTTCTGGCTAAACATACCTTTCCCAGAAAGTACGATGTTAACATGTGTCCTCCTTGTCTCTCGTACCTTCCGTTACTGATGTCATTGCGGACCACATTCTGTGTTGATTCGGACCAATACTTCTCCCTGAACTGTTTCTTGAACTCTTGAGTATCGTTTATCTCAGGTCTTGTGGCCGTCCACCAATTGTCATGGGTGTCACGAAACATCTCGTCGATCATACTTCTCACACTAGACCATCTGGTTTCTCTGTTCTTCTCTATCAGTTCTTCTACCCGTTTGAGGAATTCTATCGGGTTTCTCCGGTAACTACGAAAGTTAATCATTTCTCTGTTCTCACTGGTTATGAACTGTGTGTGATTATATGGTTTTTCTCTTAATGCATCTAATTCTTCCTGCATCTGTTTCTCTCGCATACTGATTCCCTGGATTTTTTCTCGGTTTTCTCGGGTCAGTCCGTCGATTTTATCTATGACGGTATACACTTTCTCCACCCGATTGTTTACATCCAGTTGTAGCTCTTGGTGCCTCTCCTCCAGTTCCTTGACCACTTCTTGTTTATTCTTTTGGCACCCTTCAGTAAGGACTTGGTAGAACTCCGTCGCCCTCAATTTACCTTCCTCTTCAACGTTACTAATTTTATTATTTAATTCTTCTCTGATTTGTATCACTGTTTCGTTGGTCTCTGTTATCGTTTGTCTAATCTCTTCTCGACATTCGACTAGTTGTTGCTTCCATTCCTCCTTGGTTTTCTTACTTTCTTCCTCGATTTTCCGTTGGAGAACATCATGATTAGTTTCCATCTTTTTGTTTACTATCTCCAGATCCTTCTTGATCTGTTTCTGCAGTTCTTCGCTCTTTTTCTCCAATGCCTCTTGACTTCTTTTCAAGTCTTCATGGTTGCTTTCTATTTTATCATTCAGGAATTCTATACTCTCCTTCATTTGTTTCTTCAATTCTTCACTGTTTAGGTCTAGTTTTTCTAATCTTTTATTCAAATCTTCATTGTTTAGGTCTAGTTTTTCTAATTTTTTATTTAAATCTTCATGGCTCCTGTTCATTTGTCCAAATTGTTCCATCATGAACTTCATCATGCTATTCAAATTCGTTTCTTCTGTCGGTTTGACTGGTTGTTCAGTCACCATGACTTCTGCTTCTATTTCCGGTTCAGTTGTATTAGGATTTTCCATTTGGTCCTCCTGTGGGTTTTCTTCTGACAATTCTCCAGTCGTTTCCTCCACTTCTACTTCCTCAACTTCCTCCATTTCTTCTGGGTTTCCTTCTTGGTTTGGTGTTTCCTTCCCTTTGCGTCTCGTAACCATCCCGTGTCTATTCATGATCGCCGCTAGTTATTCTTACCAGCCGCACGTTGCTGGTCGCCAATATGTAACAATCTACTAGGGTCGTACCTGTTGAAATGTATCACACTTGTTTATTTTGTGTATTAGTGTGAATGTAGTGTGTTTGCCTCACACTGGTTGTTACATAAATCGATGTCACTACTGGAGTCCGTAGCGTTGTCAATGTCACCAGTACAACCTACCTGTTAATTCATAGGGATTACGTTTCCCGGGTGGCGCCAAATTGTTTTTGTTAAAACAATTAAAACATTTAATTTTTTAAGGTAATACGTGATATTAGCTAGACAGCTGTGACGTTCGAATTGTTCCCGCTGCTACACAGGTTGTCGACTCGTCCGCTCGTGGTGAGCGCTAGTTGGCTATAACTTAAAACTTCGCTAACACACATATATTCTACAAAAATCCTATGAAATAACAAGATAGTAATGTTCTGTACTGCGTTTTTTAATACACATTTAAATATCAATAAATATGACAAATGAATCATAAACAAATTTATAATATTATGCTCCGGCTTAGAGCTTGAAACACAAATATCTCAAGGTTGGCAAAATGGATTTCAAAACCTTATCGTTGCCGACACAGCATTAAGTTACATACAAAATATTACCAGTTTTAAAATCTGGGGTTCTTTGGATCATGAAAATAGACATAAACGTTGATTACATGAAAAGAAAGTACACTACTATACCTTATACGTACTTAGGATTTATAATGTGTTTGTACAATTTGTTCAGTAGTGTCGTATTTCTGTTACAGTAGTTATGTTCACAAATAAGGTTATCTCTATAAATGTTTTTTAATGTAAGTAAATTATGCCTTTACCTTTGAAAGAAAATACTACTTTTTAAATAGTGAGAAATTTTATCATTTGAAAATAATTTAAGTAATTTGGGGTTTTGGGAGTAAGAAATTATTCGGTACTTATCAGTTCATCTCACGTTGTCTGTATCGTCATCAGGATAGTCGTATATTTTTAGAATTTGGGCTGGTTGAAGGCTTCCAACATCTTCTTCAAACTGGTCTGGGTTTTCTCTTTAATTAGTTTATTTAATTTCGTTCCTGGACATCATTAATTCTGTATAGATCGACGTCTCTTCATATTGGGTTATCTTGGTTCACTGATTCGACTTTTTATAACTGTTTAAATTAAAATTTAGTTTGTCCAATTTTTCGTGTGGCTTACCCATGCTTCGTTTCTTCCGCGTCTCTTTAATTTAACGGAAAAATAAGCCCTCAAACGTCTCGTTGTCATAGTAACCAATAATTCAATGCTTAGTTAATTACTCCTTACATACATTGTTAGAAATATTTGAATTTTTATTCAAATTTATTAAGTATTTTCCTAATGATTTTATTCCCTTATAATTCCTTTGGGATAATAAATGACATCACTATTATTTTTCTTTCCTTTCAATGTTTACAATGATACCTCATAAGGTCATATTCTGTTACACTTTAACTATAGTCTAATTATTTGACATTTAATAAATAACATATCTTTCTTGAATTAAATTATTACAATAATATTTCTGTGTTGAAATGACTGATATATAATTACTGTCCATTCACTGTTCTTAGATTAGTAAGATTTTTTGTGAAATTGATACAATTTGCATTTGAATGTCTTTGGCAGTTAACTGTTTTCATAGTTACAAACAGCCATGATTGTTTTCTAGTGTATTTCCTTTTTAAATTACATTCTGAATTCAGCCTGATGGGCTTCACTTATTTGTTTGTGTTTTAATTATTATTCAACATACATTTTCATTACTCTTCATTTAAAATATAATAGTTAGGTTTATGGACTGTAAGTCCCCTTCAGCCATATTCCTTCTTTAACATTGAATCAACTATTCTTTACAAGTCATAAATTATTCTTAGTACTAACATTGATTTCTTTCTTGTCTTATAAACTAGGGTGATAAACATTGTCACTTTCTCTAATATTATGAAGGTTAATTCCCCTTTCAACATGGGGTGTTGTATTCTTTATAATTTTAATCTTTAATAACAAACTTTACTTCTTTCCTATCATGCCATGTTAACACAAGTTATTGTACTGGGCTTTCTCCCTGAATATTATTACAAGCTTCCTTAATATTAATTTTAAATACTATTTTTAATTACTTCTAGGTATATAACTAATTATAATCTCACTCCAATCATTGGTGGTTTATCAATGTTTTACAGAGTGTCTATTTACTTAGCATTCTATTTTGAATGTTTCACATCCACTTTCACTATTTTTTAGGGCATTTACACTTCACTAAAGCACTTCACTTTGGTTCACTGTTTTGTAATTAGTGTTATTTAATGGGTAATCCCTATACTTTCTCCTACCATTTCTCACTATTTTGTTTTAGTATTATTTTTACTATTAACAATACTAGGCTAGTTGTGTTTTGGTTGAATCTAACCTTTCTGACAGGGTTAGTGTACTTTTCCTATACTACATTGCTTTACAATTGTATTGTCTTAAAAATGGGTACATATGTTAAATTAATGCTAATAATAACATTGGTTTCATTAATACATAATTATTCAAGGTTTATTGACCGTATTCTATCTCTAAACATACAATCTTTCCCTTTTATATATGTGTGTTAGTTTCCCCTTGGGTTTTATCTGTCTCCTCTTCATTCTTCCTCTTCTTCTCTTCAATCCGGTTCGGTTCTCCTCTTCTTCTCTTCTGGTTTAAATTCTGTTTATTTGTATGGATCTGTCCTCTTCTTCTGGTTCTTCTTTAGTTCTGTGTCCATCATTGTTTTGTCTATCATATTTTTCTTAAGTATGTTACGTGGTTCCTTTCTTTATGTTTGGGTTTTCGGCTCAATCACTTCAAAATATTTACATTTTAATAAGTATGTTACGTGGTTCCTTTCTTTATGTTTGGGTTTTCGGCTCAATCACTTCAAAATATTTACATTTTAATAAGTATGTTACGTGGTTCCCTTCTTTATGTTTGTGTTTTCGGCTCAATCACTTGGGTTGGGTAATATCGTTGTACGTCTTGTCAAAGTATTTACATTTTAATCATTTTTTACACATTTTATTTCATATGAAGTAATTTTATATCAAGAATTATCTTTTTTATCACTGGTACGAGCTTTGGCTTAATTGTATCGTTACAATATATATATACATTGCAACAGACCACAGGATGATAAGATATGCTGTTTATATCAGAGTACATGAATGACAAGCATTTTCTTGTTTAAATTTGTTTTGTGTAATATTTTGTTTTTTAGTCATAAGTTTTGTATTTAAAAAATGATAAGAATATATATGTTACAGCAAACTCTTCATAAAAAATTGTACTATATTGTCATGTATTTTTAGTATGAAATGGTGTGCGTGTGCGGGTGTGATAATCTGCGATCGATATAGCGGCAGTGGTAGTTATCCGATTTACATGAAAATTTGACAAGGAATTATTTAAATAAATAGCTTCGATTTGTGTATACTCTGAGGTTTGTAATTATTTTAGAAATATGATTTTTAAGTAAAGCAAAACTCAAGTGTAACTCTTATCAATGATAGGGTAATAATAATTGTAGATAATTTCCATGCAGGACTATGCAAAATTATACAAAGTTTTTCATGAATTTTGTGTATCTGGTTGTTCCATCAATCATGTGACTTGGGCTTGGCCTATCAAATTACACCAAATTCAGTGAGATTCATACGTTGCAGAGCTAGGTTGAACACAGTCTGTCTGTCGACGTTGCTAGGGGAAGTTGTGCCCCGGGTAAGAGAGTTATTCTCTTAGAAACGTAAAAAGAGGAATATTTTATATAAAGTAAACTATAAACCTTGTAATTCTTAACGAAGTTTTGCGGTAAGAACCAAGAGGATAAATAATTAAGTAAAATTTAAAATAAAATTCAGTGCTGTGTCGTGTAAGTTAAGATATCCGCATAGGGAACTTAAAGACACTACAAGATATCGTGGAAGCAGTTAAACATAACTACGAGACTCTGAAATATCGCCGCTGGAGCTGCTTGCTGTACAAGGACGACGAGACGAAGAGGACACCAGGAAGGAGTGAAGCTGTAGAAGAGGACGACGAGACGGGACCGACGAGACGAGAGGAGGACATTGCAGCAAACGAGTAAAATCGATTCATATTAATCGAACAATATAAACAATTTAATATACTATCAATACATGACAATTTAAAAAACATTATACATCTTTATAAACAATATTTGTATGTAATAAATAATATTTCATCTCCTCCATAATAGACTTTTATCGATTTCTACACACTCACAATATCCTTATTAGAATAATAAAGTTTGATCTGTTGCATAAGGATATTTGGCGCTTGCCAACGTTGGGCTCGATTAATGAATTAATTTAAAAAAAAAAGAAATATTTATTTGAGTGTGTAGAGACTAAATTCATTGAACTATTTATAGGTGCTGTTCTATGTTGTCAGGGAGTGTAGATAAAAGTTGGAATACTCTCTCTTATCAGATATTTGAACAATAGAGTTATTATCTGTATGGAGGTTGAATTATTATTGTTATCTGTGTTAGATTAAGTGTTTACATTTGATTGTGAGACTGGACTATAATAATAATAACATAAACGGACATTATTAGAAATAATACGTATAAAAAAATATTGCCGTTATTATAAATAAAACTATAATATTTCATTAAATTTATAAAAATAAATAATCAATATGGCCGAATCACTAGAATTACAAAATAGATTAGCGGCTTTAATGGCCAATATGCAAAAGATGTCCGAAGACAGTAAGGCCAATATGCAAAAGCTATCGGACGAAAATAAAGCAAATATGCAAAAACTCTCAGAAGAAGTAGCATTAAAGCAAAATAAGGCATTACAATCACTTCATGATGAGAATAAAAAAAATTATACAGCCGTTCATGAACAGGCTAAACAAAATAAACAACTTTTAGAGTTAACCGAAAAACGTATAGCTGATAAATTAGAATTAATTTGTAGTAGTAGTGAGACCGCCTTAGAAAGGAATAAATCTCACAGCGGGAATGTGAAGCCAAAATTAAGTTGAATTATTCTCTTAGGCAGGAAAATGAATGTAACAATGCGATTGACCGGTATAGTCCCATCGACATACAGGAACCAGCCGGTAATCGCATAGATAAGATAGCAGCTAACGGTGGTGCGCCTGATAAGGAGATAACGGATGGTCAACAAAAGCATTTAGATAATCTTTTAAATAAATATGAATCAATTTTCAACACACAGCACACAATTACCAACGTTTATGAACATAAAATACAAGTTAGTGACGAGAATAAATTTATAAGAAAAACATATCCGATCCCATTACATTATCAGCTACAGGTTGAAGGCGAAATAAATACGATGTTAGAAAATAATATTATTGAACGGACAGATAGTAATTTTTTAAACCCGATGGTGGTCGTTAAGAAAAAAAATAACGATATACGCATCTGCTTAGATATGCGAAATATTAATAATATAACACAAAAATGTTACAATTGTGCTCCCAACGCAGAAAATTTGTTTGTAAAACGTCAAGGAGTATTTAAAAACAATAAATGTTATTTGCTGTTCCGTGTCTGTAAGATGCAGATCCATTCTGGTAATGTTTTAGCAGTCAATAATGAAATGTATAAACACTTGAGAAGTCCATACAGTTGTAAAAATGAATATGTAAATAAGATATTTGATGAATACTTGGGTAAACAAAGTAGTTTTGTTCCTGAAGCTGGTGCATTTGAGGAAAAGCACACAGGTAAGGTTAATTCTGACAGAAGATCAGAACTGTCTGAGTGTTTTCAGCCACATATGAAACGAAATGCAGGTGTTATGTATACAGTCAGAGATTCACTGTACAGCAATATGTGTACGTCTTTTATGAATGCGTGTGCAGACAAAGCCGAGACATTACAAAATTTTAAAATGCACTTAGATACTGATCCCTGTAGAAACTTGATGAAAATAATGTTTGAGATGATACCAGAAAAATTTCAATCAAACAATGAGTTCATATTGTACAAAGGAGATTATATTATGTGTAGCCTGGGTAATACAACTGGCATTACATATAAACCTTTAAAAATTAAATCAAAGCAATGTATCGGCAATTACCGAAACAAATGCAAGCGTAGAGCAATCAAAAAACGAGAAAAGTTGCGCGGCATGAGTCTGTGCGATAAATTAAAAATTAAAATAAGGATAATACAAATAATTAAACTAGAATGCCAGAATATAAGTGGAATGACTGGTAGGAAATTGTGTAAAATCATGTGTAAAATAAGAATAATTGTAATCATGTTGAAAAATGTATGGTTGAACTGTAGATATAGCCGAATGACGTCTGACATTGACATCCTTATCAGTGTTCAGGAATGTTTGGTGATAAGCGGCCATGTGCTTTTGTTTGTTTACAATAGTGCTGTCAAAGTGACAGTTGAGAAATGTTGTTTGATAGAAGCTATTCAGTTATTTTGATTTTTGAAGTAATTATGTTATTATTTAGATGAGTATGATTATTGGGAAGAAATTATGTCAATTTAGGTTAAAAAAAAAAATTTTTGTATTCCATATAAAAAATTTTTTTTTTTTACACGTGGAGGGGTTAATCCTGCAACAGAACACAGGATGATAAGATATGCTGTTTATATCAGAGTACATGAATGACAAGCATTTTCTTGTTTAAATTTGTTTTGTGTAATATTTTGTTTTTTAGTCATAAGTTTTGTATTTAAAAAATGATAAGCATATATGTTACACCAAACTCTTCATAAAAAATTGTACTATATTGTCATGTATTTTTTGTATGAAATGGTGTGCGTGTGCGGGTGTGATAATCTGCGATCGATATAGCGGCAGTGGTAGTTAACCGATTTACATGAAAATTTGACAAGGAATTATTTAAATAAATAGCTTCGATTTGTGTATACTCTGAGGTTTGTAATTATTTTAGAAATATGATTTTTAAGTAAAGCAAAACTCAAGTGTAACTCTTATCAATGATAGGGTAATAATAATTGTAGATAATTTCCATGCAGGACTTTGCAAAATTATACAAAGTTTTTCATGAATTTTGTGTATCTGGTTGTTCCATCAATCATGTGACTTGGGCTTGGCCTATCAAATTACACCAAATTCAGTGAGATTCATACGTTGCAGAGCTAGGTTGAACACAGTCTGTCTGTCGACGTTGCTAGGGGAAGTTGTGCCCCGGGTAAGAGAGTTATTCTCTTAGAAACGTAAAAAGAGGAATATTTTATATAAAGTAAACTATAAACCTTGTAATTCTTAACGAAGTTTTGCAGTAAGAACCAAGAGGATAAATAATTAAGTAAAATTTAAAATAAAATTCAGTGCTGTGTCGTGTAAGTTAAGATATCCGCATAGGGAACTTAAAGACACTACAAGATATCGTGGAAGCAGTTAAACATAACTACGAGACTCTGAAATATCGCCGCTGGAGCTGCTTGCTGTACAAGGACGACGAGACGAAGAGGACACCAGGAAGGAGTGAAGCTGTAGAAGAGGACGACGAGACGGGACCGACGAGACGAGAGGAGGACATTGCAGCAAACGAGTAAAATCGATTCATATTAATCGAACAATATAAACAATTTAATATACTATCAATACATGACAATTTAAAAAACATTATACATCTTTATAAACAATATTTGTATGTAATAAATAATATTTCATCTCCTCCATAATAGACTTTTATCGATTTCTACACACTCACAATATCCTTATTAGAATAATAAAGTTTGATCTGTTGCATAAGGATATTTGGCGCTTGCCAACGTTGGGCTCGATTAATGAATTAATTTAAAAAAAAAAGAAATATTTATTTGAGTGTGTAGAGACTAAATTCATTGAACTATTTATAGGTGCTGTTCTATGTTGTCAGGGAGTGTAGATAAAAGTTGGAATACTCTCTCTTATCAGATATTTGAACAATAGAGTTATTATCTGTATGGAGGTTGAATTATTATTGTTATCTGTGTTAGATTAAGTGTTTACATTTGATTGTGAGACTGGACTATAATAATAATAACATAAACGGACATTATTAGAAATAATACGTATAAAAAAATATTGCCGTTATTATAAATAAAACTATAATATTTCATTAAATTTATAAAAATAAATAATCAATATGGCCGAATCACTAGAATTACAAAATAGATTAGCGGCTTTAATGGCCAATATGCAAAAGATGTCCGAAGACAGTAAGGCCAATATGCAAAAGCTATCGGACGAAAATAAAGCAAATATGCAAAAACTCTCAGAAGAAGTAGCATTAAAGCAAAATAAGGCATTACAATCACTTCATGATGAGAATAAAAAAAATTATACAGCCGTTCATGAACAGGCTAAACAAAATAAACAACTTTTAGAGTTAACCGAAAAACGTATAGCTGATAAATTAGAATTAATTTGTAGTAGTAGTGAGACCGCCTTAGAAAGGAATAAATCTCACAGCGGGAATGTGAAGCCAAAATTAAGTTGAATTATTCTCTTAGGCAGGAAAATGAATGTAACAATGCGATTGACCGGTATAATCCCATCGACATACAGGAACCAGCCGGTAATCGCATAGATAAGATAGCAGCTAACGGTGGTGCGCCTGATAAGGAGATAACGGATGGTCAACAAAAGCATTTAGATAATCTTTTAAATAAATATGAATCAATTTTCAACACACAGCACACAATTACCAACGTTTATGAACATAAAATACAAGTTAGTGACGAGAATAAATTTATAAGAAAAACATATCCGATCCCATTACATTATCAGCTACAGGTTGAAGGCGAAATAAATACGATGTTAGAAAATAATATTATTGAACGGACAGATAGTAATTTTTTAAACCCGATGGTGGTCGTTAAGAAAAAAAATAACGATATACGCATCTGCTTAGATATGCGAAATATTAATAATATAACACAAAAATGTTACAATTGTGCTCCCAACGCAGAAAATTTGTTTGTAAAACGTCAAGGAGTATTTAAAAACAATAAATGTTATTTGCTGTTCCGTGTCTGTAAGATGCAGATCCATTCTGGTAATGTTTTAGCAGTCAATAATGAAATGTATAAACACTTGAGAAGTCCATACAGTTGTAAAAATGAATATGTAAATAAGATATTTGATGAATACTTGGGTAAACAAAGTAGTTTTGTTCCTGAAGCTGGTGCATTTGAGGAAAAGCACACAGGTAAGGTTAATTCTGACAGAAGATCAGAACTGTCTGAGTGTTTTCAGCCACATATGAAACGAAATGCAGGTGTTATGTATACAGTCAGAGATTCACTGTACAGCAATATGTGTACGTCTTTTATGAATGCGTGTGCAGACAAATCCGAGACATTACAAAATTTTAAAATGCACTTAGATACTGATCCCTGTAGAAACTTGATGAAAATAATGTTTGAGATGATACCAGAAAAATTTCAATCAAACAATGAGTTCATATTGTACAAAGGAGATTATATTATGTGTAGCCTGGGTAATACAACTGGCATTACATATAAACCTTTAAAAATTAAATCAAAGCAATGTATCGGCAATTACCGAAACAAATGCAAGCGTAGAGCAATCAAAAAACGAGAAAAGTTGCGCGGCATGAGTCTGTGCGATAAATTAAAAATTAAAATAAGGATAATACAAATAATTAAACTAGAATGCCAGAATATAAGTGGAATGACTGGTAGGAAATTGTGTAAAATCATGTGTAAAATAAGAATAATTGTAATCATGTTGAAAAATGTATGGTTGAACTGTAGATATAGCCGAATGACGTCTGACATTGACATCCTTATCAGTGTTCAGGAATGTTTGGTGATAAGCGGCCATGTGCTTTTGTTTGTTTACAATAGTGCTGTCAAAGTGACAGTTGAGAAATGTTGTTTGATAGAAGCTATTCAGTTATTTTGATTTTTGAAGTAATTATGTTATTATTTAGATGAGTATGATTATTGGGAAGAAATTATGTCAATTTAGGTTAAAAAAAAAAATTTTTGTATTCCATATAAAAAATTTTTTTTTTTTACACGTGGAGGGGTTAATCCTGCAACAGAACACA
This sequence comes from Magicicada septendecula, assembly GCA_034769895.1. Taxonomy (NCBI): domain Eukaryota; kingdom Metazoa; phylum Arthropoda; class Insecta; order Hemiptera; family Cicadidae; genus Magicicada; species Magicicada septendecula. Next base: position 168,552,377 of record CM068369.1, on the reverse strand, counting down.
GGATGATAAGATATGCTGTTTATATCAGAGTACATGAATGACAAGCATTTTCTTGTTTAAATTTGTTTTGTGTAATATTTTGTTTTTTAGTCATAAGTTTTGTATTTAAAAAATGATAAGCATATATGTTACACCAAACTCTTCATAAAAAATTGTACTATATTGTCATGTATTTTTTGTATGAAATGGTGTGCGTGTGCGGGTGTGATAATCTGCGATCGATATAGCGGCAGTGGTAGTTAACCGATTTACATGAAAATTTGACAAGGAATTATTTAAATAAATAGCTTCGATTTGTGTATACTCTGAGGTTTGTAATTATTTTAGAAATATGATTTTTAAGTAAAGCAAAACTCAAGTGTAACTCTTATCAATGATAGGGTAATAATAATTGTAGATAATTTCCATGCAGGACTTTGCAAAATTATACAAAGTTTTTCATGAATTTTGTGTATCTGGTTGTTCCATCAATCATGTGACTTGGGCTTGGCCTATCAAATTACACCAAATTCAGTGAGATTCATACGTTGCAGAGCTAGGTTGAACACAGTCTGTCTGTCGACGTTGCTAGGGGAAGTTGTGCCCCGGGTAAGAGAGTTATTCTCTTAGAAACGTAAAAAGAGGAATATTTTATATAAAGTAAACTATAAACCTTGTAATTCTTAACGAAGTTTTGCAGTAAGAACCAAGAGGATAAATAATTAAGTAAAATTTAAAATAAAATTCAGTGCTGTGTCGTGTAAGTTAAGATATCCGCATAGGGAACTTAAAGACACTACAAGATATCGTGGAAGCAGTTAAACATAACTACGAGACTCTGAAATATCGCCGCTGGAGCTGCTTGCTGTACAAGGACGACGAGACGAAGAGGACACCAGGAAGGAGTGAAGCTGTAGAAGAGGACGACGAGACGGGACCGACGAGACGAGAGGAGGACATTGCAGCAAACAAGTAAAGTCGATTCATATTAATCGAACAATATAAACAATTTAATATACTATCAATACATGACAATTTAAAAAACATTATACATCTTTATAAACAATATTTCTATGCAATAAATAATATTTCATCTCCTCCATAATAAACTTTTATCGATTTCTACACACTCACAATATCCTTATTAGAATAATAAAGTTTGATCTGTTGCAATATATATATCTCAGTCTTGTATCTTTCTGACTCATACAGCACCTTCTCACTCACGTTAACCGCTCGGGCGCTCTGTCTCTCTCTCTCTCTCTCTCTCTCACTCAATTCTAAACAGATATATACCACAAATCTAACACATAGACGTGTACATACACACACGTTAGCACTACATATGCACACACACACACACACACACACACACACACACACACACACACACATAACAAAACAACCTCACAAGCCAACTACACATTCAAGAATCCATACATAAATATAACACCATTTTATTCTCTTTTTTTTATCATCTAAGTGTAAATTATGCACAACGGAGATGCCCACTGTACTGAGTTTAAAACTAATTGAATATGTGTCTATAAGAAATGTTATATGTTTCATAGCTAATACTAAATAATATGATCAGTGAGACACTTACAATTGTTGCTGACGCCAAACACAACTGTAAATTTTCCCTGACCAACACCTTATTATAAAGCACAACAGACGTCCCTTGTACATTTGTAGGAAATTAGGTAACATGTGTTCGGAAGACAGTTGAGAAAGATTTGCACTAGGGGGGAGTGTGACACTAATTAATATATGATGACAAGCTGGCCATTAAAATGACCAACACATCCTGTAGGGAGACTACTGATTATTTCTTCAAATTCATGTTTTGACAGTGTGTATAAGTTGAGCATAACTGGACGAGAGGTTTTGAGTATCAGTGCGAAAATTAATGGAGTGAGGGTCACTTTTAATTTGAATCATTTCCAGTATGCATCTTTTGAAATAATTATTTTCGTAATATTTAATTTGGGTGTTGTTGAAGTCAAATTCATGGCCGGTGTTTAAATGGTGAGATACTAAAGCATTGGGGTTATCATTATGGGTTTTTTATGGCAATCATACCTATGTTGATAAATTCTATTATGTAAATATTGGGACGTAATACCAGTGTATGTGGCTGGACAGTCATTGCATTGGATAGTGTATACGACATTAGATCGTTTGTCTTTGGATGTCGGGTCTTTGAGGCTTGAGAAGAGAGATCGAACAGTATGTTGGTTTTTGAATGCTAAAGTTTTTTGAATTTTTGATAGGCATTTAAGTTTTTCAGAAAGCCCTTTAACATAAGTTGTAGAAAAGTACGAGCCGGCGTTAGGCTCAGGTGTATTAGATTGGGCAGATGTAAAATTGGGGCTCAGCTGATTTGCACGATGTTTATGAATTACCTGTTTGATTATGTGGCCTGGGTAACCATTGTTTTTGAAAGTCTTAAATACTAATTCAGTGTTTCTTTTAATGAAATGATTGATCAATTAGACCGGTGGCTCTCTTATATACCAAGTGGATTAAGTTAGTTTTTAGATGTATGGGATGGTTGGAATTAAAATGCAGATATCTACCGGAGTTCGTGGGTTTTATGAACCAATCAGTGACTATAGTACCATCTGTCTGTCTAATAACCTTGGTATCAAGAAATGAAATGGAACTATTCTGTTCGTGCTCTATTGTGAACTGTATTCGTTCAAAGCCTATTAGTTTGGAATTGAACAGAGATAAGATAGTGTCATGTTGGTCATATGGAATACATGTTATAATATCGTCCACGTATTTATATAAGAAGGGGAGTTTAAATGGTGGCGTATGGATAACTGTGTCAAGAAACTGGTTCATGGTAATGTCAGCTAAGATGGGCCCGAGACTGCTATCCATAGCAGTGCCATATGTTTGTTTAAAAAATTGTCCCTAAAATGTGAAATAACCATTATTGCAACAATGCGACAGAAGTTTAAGGAAACTATCCTTATCTAATGTTGTATGTGTGGAGATGCAGTTCCAATTTTTATTTAAAATGTTGATCACTGTTTGGATATTTACATTAGCGAATAGGGAGGAAACATCTAGTGAAATTAAAACATGATTGGGAGGGATTGTGTGTTTCTTTATAGTTTCAACAAAGGTAAATCTATCACTAATGTTGTATTTTTCAGAAGACGCATTTTTTAGAATATTTGCTAGCCATTTTGATGTTTCATATGTAGGGGAGTTTATAAATGAGATAATAGGTCTAAGAGGGTTGTCAGGTTTATGAGTTTTTACTAAGTATAACGTTCCGGGCTACGTTATAAATCCAGGGAACCCGTAATAATTGACGCTAACCAATTATACAGGCTGCCTACGTTGTAACAACTGAAAATCAACACAACACATAGAACAATAATAATTACTCTAATTATAGGACACAAGGGAAGGTATTTTAACTGATTTATGCACTCACTTCAATATGTAACAAGATGACGTCTCTTTATTAACAAGTGATATATATATTGATCCCATTACAAAAATTTTCTCATACTGAAATATTTAAAAGGGGTTTTCTGTCAAACAAACGATCAAGTAGATCGTGTATTTTACCTCGGATCCGAGTCTCTTTAAATCTAGCAAAGACGTCTGAAATTTACTTTACTTATCGAGAAGCTTGCATTGTTACATGAACACCATTTGAAGAATGGTATTATTTAGTTAAGGGATTAAAACTTATCTTTCAAGAGTAATGTTACAACGTATGATTTTAGAAATTACTGGTTACATTTTTCTAATACTTAATGCTTAGAGATTGTCTTTTTAAAAGTCTCTGGCATGTATGAAAACTTATATTTTAAATGTACTTAATTCTCGGTAGACGAGCTACCGAGTCACCTCTTAGATGCTTTAGCTGTCCGTGTCCTGGGGCGTGAATCTTCGGTACTCTGTTAGTCGGGGTAGTCATCTGGGTAGTGTTTCCGGTGAAAGTCCTCTGGGTGTATTAATGAGGAGATGGATGTTATGCTGTGTGAAGTCGGGCTGATCCTCGGCGGTTCTGGTAAGTGTTGTTTAGGTGGTAGTCGTCCGTATCTGCAGTTGTGCACGTCACATATTTACTGGCATCGTAGTACTGGAGTTGGCATCTTCTTTTTACATTAATATCTGAATTACATTACTCGAACAATATTCGAGAGTTCGTTTTTTTATTAACTTGAGACATCACCTTATATACTAATTCCTTTTACATTATCACATTTTCTAACTAATTCCTCACTACATCTTCAATATATAACTAGCTCTCCATGCTTTTAGTGGTAGCTAACACTCAATTAAAAATCTAAAAGAATAAGAAAACATTTTATGAAGAGCCCTCGCTTGGAGGTGTTTACAGTCTGAGTGCCGCATCGTTACTCCTGCATTGTTACAACAGGTAGATTGCAACGACGCGGAGTGAGTACTCCGCCATAATATAGTTCCAACTCTTTATTAATAATACATTCTTATAGTAAGACAAAATAAACTATCTAGACTTATCTTGTTTACAGGGATTATTATAACTACTACTTGTGACTTTAAATTATTAATTATTTACATTACGATTTACAGATAATTCTAATTTACTGCCGGTTCTGTATGCACGTTGTGTCCGGAATAGACAGGTCAACGCATGATAAATTTACTAAAGGGTTAACTGTTTTATTCTTAACTTTTACATTCAGATTTTAATTACTTATTTAGTTAGATTTTCTTAATTTAATTTTCATTACTATTATGAGTTAGTTCAGGGGTATTTGGTTTAATCGTGCGATTTAAAGTACTTACTTACTTTCGTTTTTTTATTTTTTTTATTATTAATTTTTATTTATTTATTTACCATTTAAATCGTCACATACTCCGCTGCTTAAAATAGACATGGGGAATTTTAATAAGGAAAATTCGAAAGTGGGGTACTGGGAGTATGGTTGGGGATTACCGTATGAAGTTTACTTAGTACTGAGTTTTCTTTTCTTCCGTGAACTTCCCTTTATCTCGTTTCTTAAAGGCTACCTTCATTTATTTCTACTACTAATTTCCCGCAACTTCACAATATCGTGGCCCGACTGATTACATCTGCATACTCTAACTATATAGTGCTTTCTGCACTTTCTTTAACCCTTGTAAAGAACCCTTTCAGTGTGGCGCCGTTGTGACTTTGTTACGTTTCTTATCTCTATCTCTTAATACTACTAAGGTAATCTAAAGTCGATCCCATACTCGACCTTAGATCCTTTCTTAACTCTAATCGCTTATTCTACTGAGATAAGCGGAATGTCACGAAGGGGAATCTTTATTTACTTTTAACAATCATCTGTTACAAACTATGCAAGAGGGGACAAACATTTTTACACAGGTGCATTGTATTGTACACAGGGGTGGTGCCTATTGTTTACTTCGGTATCACTGTAGGATTTCATAACAATTGGGGTCGCTTCCTACAATTCTTAACACGATTATTTCCTGTACGAACGAGTTTGGCTTATTCTGGCACGCTGGGGAATTATTTTCAAGCAGGCCACAACCAGGTGTTTACACTATTCAAATAGACTTTTATTATTACGTCTTTTTACTTATTTTACTAATACACTTTTATAACACGTTAGTATAATTCAAGATATTATTAAACTTTTTATTTCTAGGACTTATTATTTACTTGAAAAAATTTTTTTATTATTTATATATTTTTATTTAGGGCACGTTTATTTACTTTGATTTAATTTTACTTTGATTAAAGGTTTTGTTTCGGGGTAAGGGGTTTAATACTTTACCTAACACAGTAAAATTTATTTTACTACACTATACTATCATTGCATACACAATTTAATTCATGGTTAAAGCATTTGCATTGTTTGTAAGAGAATAACCTCTCTTCTCAGAGAAAGACAAAAATTCCACACAGACATCAGTGTATTGTCAACGATCAGCTGTTCGCTGGAATGTAGGTCAGACTAGTTTTCTTTGTAAACAATGGCATACTTATTGTATGCGTGGGAACGCGAGAAATACACTTGGGGTGAGGGATGTTATTGTTCTATACAACAATAGCTGACGGCTATCTCTATCGACTGGTTTCAACTGGCTCCAACACGGGGAGGGGAGGGTGCGAGGCAATGATACACGTTTTACACAAGTTACAGCCCGTAATAAGCTGAGTTTAGTTATTAATTGTCTTACATTATAATTTTAATTCTTGGATTTCGTTGTCCATGACGTGTCCGTTACTTAACTAAATATCACTATAATATTGACGACTCGGAACACTAAGTTTTTTATAAGTAAAAACGTAAAGTTTTACCTTACAGCCTAAACCGGCTTTCACCTATAGAAGGCTTCATCAGAGGCTGTCGTTAGTAGCGCTGTTCGTCTTGTTGTTGGTGACGAGATAGTTTTTCGAAAGATCGAAGCTGTGTGTGTGTGGTGAGATGTGTTCGAATAATGCGTGCGATTTGAATTGTGTCTGTTCGTTTAGGATGTCGTTTTTATTTGTTTTTGTGTGTTTGTATATTTCTAATTGTTCTAGAGTGTCTAGTTTTCGGCCTTTTGTGTGTACGTGTAGTATGTTCATGTTATTGTCGATGTTTTTATATGTGTGGTTTGCTTCAATGAGGTGGTTTGCGAAGGTAGATTCTGTAGTGGTGTGGAGTGCTTTTGTGTGTTCAATGTATCTCTGTTTGAAGCTACGTCCTGTCTGGCCTATGTAGAATTTATTGCAATTTGAACAATTTAGCTTATATACACCGGGTAGATCGAATTTGTTTTGTGCTTTGGGCATGCGTTTTGATAGTGTGTGTTCTGTTTTGTTAGTAGTTTTGAAAGCGATTCTGTATCCTGCTTTTTTTGAATTTGTGGGCGATTTTTTCTGTTTGTTTGTTGATGTATGTTAGTGTTATGAATTTGTTGTTTTCTGTCTTTGTCTGTTGTTTGTTTTGTTTTGCCCATGGGCTCCCCCATATCCAGCATTCTAGCAGAAGTCTTCCTCCAACACTTAGAAAAAACAAAAATACTCACAAACAATGACAGACACTCACATAAAATACTATATTGGCACAGATACGTTGATGACATTCTAATACTATACAGGGGAAACAAAAGACAATGTGAACAGTTACTAACGCACATAAACAAAATACATAAAAACATAACCTTCACTGCCGAATACAAACACAACAATACCATAAACTTCTTAGACCTCTCCATCACAAAACTAGAACACAGGCACAAATTCAGTATATACAGAAAACCAACTACAACTGACACACTAATACACAACACCTCCAATCACCCAATACAACACAAACTAGCTGCTTTTAGAACCATGATACATAGACTTAACAACATCCCCTTAGATGAAATAGACTACAAAGACGAACTAAACACGATAAAATATCTAGCAGAATCTAACGGTTATGACAGAACAATAGTCAGTAAACTCCTACACAAAACACAAAACAAACAACAGACAAAGACAGAAAACAACAAATTCATAACACTAACATACATCAACAAACAAACAGAAAAAATCGCCCACAAATTCAAAAAAGCAGGATACAGAATCGCTTTCAAAACTACTAACAAAACAGAACACACACTATCAAACGCATGCCCAAAGCACAAAACAAATTCGATCTACCCGGTGTATATAAGCTAAATTGTTCAAATTGCAATAAATTCTACATAGGCCAGACAGGACGTAGCTTCAAACAGAGATACATTGAACACACAAAAGCACTCCACACCACTACAGAATCTACCTTCGCAAACCACCTCATTGAAGCAAACCACACATATAAAAACATCGACAATAACATGAACATACTACATGTACACACAAAAGGCCGAAAACTAGACACTCTAGAACAATTAGAAATATACAAACACACAAAAACAAATAAAAACGACATCCTAAACGAACAGACACAATTTAAATCGCACGCATTATTCGAACACACCTCACCACACACACACACAGCTTCGATCTTTCGAAAAACTATCTCGTCACCAACAACAAGACGAACAGCGCTACTAACGACAGCCTCTGATGAAGCCTTCTATAGGTGAAAGCCGGTTTAGGCTGTAAGGTAAAACTTTACGTTTTTACTTATAAAAAACTTAGTGTTCCGAGTCGTCAATATTCTAATTTTAATTTCTGTAATTCTATCTACCCTTTTTTTTTACTTCTCTCTCTAGTAGCAAAATTAAACTTACGAATTTATTTACACGTAATTAACCTGGTCTAATTTAGTCAATAGTTTATATGTTTCACCGTGACAACAGACATACAACTTACATTCTATGCAGGCATATTCAGGAAACTACAGGTCTTGAATTGTCGCAATATAAACCTGTTAAAGACTGAACAGTTTGACAAGCACTAAAATTCATGTAGGTACTTGCATTGGTGTAATACAATGATAGTTTGTATTTTTTTTTTTTTGCGTATGTTAAATAAATTATACACAAGTTCGTGCTTAATCTTACACAAAATAAATTCACAATGTTAAATTAATACTGTCGCTATTTTTTTTGCAACTTACCCTTTTTGGGGTGACATGAAATACATTAACTGAGTGCATAGATCAGCAGAGAGTTATCTATTTTTCTTTTACTACGTAACAATTATTTCACATGAAAGCAGAGTGCCGCAACTTTATATGTGACACTCTGTACACGATCAATTCTTTTGTACAAAGCAGAGTGGCGCAATTTTATAACGTTCCGGGCTACGTTATAAATCAAGGGAACCCGTAATAATTGATGCTAGCCAATTATACAGGCTGCCTACGTTGTAACAAACTGAAAATCAACACAACGCGTAGAACAATAATAATTACTCTAATTATAGGACACAAGGGAAGGTATTTTAACTGATTTATGCACTCACTTCAATATGTAACAAGATGACATCTCTTTATTAACAAATGATATATATATTGATCCCATTACAAAAATTTTCTCATACTGAAATATTTAAAAGGGGTTTTCTGTCAAACAAACGATCAAGCAGATCGTGTATTTTACCTCGGATCCGAGTCTCTTTAAATCTAGCAAAGACGTCTGAAATTTACTTTACTTATCGAGAAGCTTGCATTGTTACATGAACACCATTTGAAGAATGGTATTATTTAGTTAAGGGATTAAAACTTATCTTTCAAGAGTAATGTTACAACGTATGATTTTAGAAATTACTGGTTACATTTTTCTAATACTTAATGCTTAGAGATTGTCTTTTTAAAAGTCTCTGGCATGTATGAAAACTTATATTTTAAATGTACTTAATTCTCGGTAGACGAGCTACCGAGTCACCTCTTAGATGCTTTAGCTGTCCGTGTCCTGGGGCGTGAATCTTCGGTACTCTGTTAGTCAGGGTAGTCATCTGGGTGTATTAATGAGGAGATGGATGTTATGCTGTGTGAAGTCGGGCTGATCCTCAGCGGTTCTGGTAAGTGTTGTTTAGGTGGTAGTCGTCCGTATCTGCAGTTGTGCACGTCACATATTTACTGGCATCGTAGTACTGGAGTTGGCATCTTCTTTTTTACATTAATATCTGAATTACATTACTCGAACAATATTCGAGAGTTCGTTTTTTTATTAACTTGAGACATCACCTTATACACTAATTCCTTTTACATTATCACATTTTCTAACTAATTCCTCACTACATCTTCAATATATAACTAGCTCTCCATGCTTTTAGTGGTAGCTAACACTCAATTAAAAATCTAAAAGAATAAGAAAACATTTTATGAAGAGCCCTCGCTTGGAGGTGTTTACAGTCTGAATGCCGCATCGTTACTCCTGCATTGTTACAACAGGTAGATTGCAACGACGCGGAGTGAGTACTCCGCCATAATATAGTTCCAACACTTTATTAATAATACATTCTTATAGTAAGACAAAATAAACTATCTAGACTTATCTTGTTTACAGGGATTATTATAACTACTACTTGTGACTTTAAATTATTAATTATTTACATTACGATTTACAGATAATTCTAATTTACTGCCGGTTCTGTATGCACGTTGTGTCCGGAATAGACAGGTCAATGCATGATAAATTTACTAAAGGGTTAACTGTTTTATTCTTAACTTTTACATTCAGATTTTAATTACTTATTTAGTTAGATTTTCTTAATTTAATTTTCATTACTATTATGAGTTAGTTCAGGGGTATTTGGTTTAATCGTGCGATTTAAAGTACTTACTTACTTTCGTTTTTTATTTTTTTTATTATTAATTTTTATTTATTTATTTACCATTTAAATCGTCACATAAGCTGTAAATTTTAGGTGGAGTTGGGGCATGGGGAACTAAGCGTTTATAGGTATTGTTGTCAATTTGTCCGTTTTTGAAAGCCTCTTTGAATATTGTCACAGTTGAGTTGTTTAAAGAAGTAGTGGGGTCCCTATTAAGCTTAACATACGGTATGTATTACAATCACCTACTAATGAATTCATTCTATTGAAATACTCAGTTTTATACATGATAACTGTCTTGTTAGATTTATCTGCTGGCAGTACTAAAATGTCTTTATTGTCTGATAAGAAGTGGTTGGTGGCTTTACAAACAGTAGCCAGCTGGTTGTTTTGGTGTTTTTTATTTGATTTATTTTTGTTAATGTGATTAGTAATAATATTAATACATTCACTCCTGACAATTTCTGGATTTTTATCTTCAGGTAGGTTGTAAAGAATGTGTTCTACTTCGGTGATAATTTTCTCGGTGGGGATGCGATTTTCATTATCCGGGAGGGCAAATTTTGGTCCTAGGGAAAGTAATGTTTTTATATCGAGAGGAATGTCGATGTCAGTGAGATTTATCAGCCAGTCCGGATTGAATTTTGGAAGGTTGTCCTTATGTTGTTTAATCCGGTTTAGTTTCGCGACTTGCTTGTTTCGAATTTTTTCTACCATGTGTTGAAACGCACTATTTTGTTTATTTGAAAATTCGTTTATTATGGAAGCTAGTAAGTGCTGATAACTATTGAGTTTGGTTTGATGTATACTATTTTTTGTGTAATTAAGATTTTTCATGGAACTTTTAATTTCACTATTAAGATAGTCTCTTTTAAATCTATTTGCACTGTTCACAACACTATTGTACATTTGTTGTTCCATGGTGCGATGTTTAAAGTTGAACATTGCTTCTATATGCTGTAAGCAGACCGCTGTATGCCGGTCGTTACAAAAGATAAAAAGTTGATGGAAAATTTTATAAAAAATAAAATTTTCAAAAAAAAAAATTTTGTTTATGTTTACTAGTGTGTGTTTATAGGAAATAAATCTGTTTTAAATGTTCTTGTAAAAAATTTGATAATCAGGCAGGTATTTATTGACTATCGAGCACTTCTTGAAGATTTGAACCAAGTCTGGAGTTAAATAGATTAACTCCAGTTAGCAATCGATTGCTGATTTTTCTTGCTGGTCCAATATCTCACTCAAATAAAATATTTTCTTCTTCTTTAAGTCCCTCAGTCTTAATAAATACTCTTAAATTAACCTGTGAAATAAATAACAGATAAGAAATAATGGAAATATAAAGTTTATTGAACAATTTAAATAAATAATCGATTTTTTATCGATGGAGAGCAATTATCGACTCCGTCTCGGGAATTATCGATTGTGCATACAGAACAAAATTTATGATATGTATTATATAAAAGACAGGTTCTTTGAGCGATTAAATTAATAGTCAGAGAAGGGTGACGAGAAAGTATAACATTAACAATTAAAATAAATACAATAATTATTATTCAACAGAATTTAAATAATTCCAATATGTAATATTTAAGAAAGTGTCGTCAAACCATATGCAGACTATGACGTCACTGCTGGATGACGAGGAAGGCAGGCTTGAATTTCAAAATGGCCGCTACTAGTACTAGATATGGCGAGTTCACTGCGAAATCGACGTGTCCAAAAATCACGACAATATTACCTTTGTGAATGTCTGAAATCTTCCCGCACTGGTGTAATATGTCTGTTAAGTTATTTGGTGTATTCTGAAGAAGTATTCCGTGTAAACTTGTGTTAATTAGTATATTTTGTATGTGTTCACTCCTGTGGGTTAGGTTTCTGTAAATGTGGTTATGCGTTGTAGAGTGAATTGTGTCAAATATACTGTTTTATATCACTCGTATCGTGAAGTTAGGTGTTATTTCTCACTATTGCCGTTAAAGGTTAGGTAAATTTAGCTATGCAAGTGTTCAATTCATCTACCTCTCGTTGCACTGACATTAATAGCAATTAGACGTACCATTTTCTACTCGATTTAAAGAACGTTTTGTCACTCAACTATTCAGAATTATACTAGTTTATATCGTTTCTGTGAATTCACCAAATGGCCTAGATTTTAGAATTTTATATTTCTGTTTTTCTCAAATAAATTTAATCCTACTTCCTCCTCTGACTTTACATAGTTACTATTACATGAAAATAAAATGGTTTATAACTTATTGTGAGGTGTAGTATTTAATTAACACTACTGTTATTAAAATAAATAATTATGAACATTATTTAGCAATCTGCACAATTGAACATATTGCTGATATGGTTTGAACATATACTTTTAACTATTTTTGAGTTAACATAGCATACCTATTGAAACATTATTAATGGTATGTAGGCTATTATTTAGCAAACATAATTCATTTTAAAACACATAATATAAATCTTATTTTCTAATAACTCTTACAAATACATTTTACTAACACATTGATTTTATGGCTGTGAATAAACAGTCTATTTAAACATTTTAAACTTATGAATACTAAATTAATGCCAGTGATGATGTGATGATACCCTCATCAGTAAACATGACCTCCCATACTCTAGTTATTAGCATTTTTTACAAATGTCTGGTAAATAAAGAGTTACATTAAAATAATAAAATACTGGAAATCTTCCATTTTATTATTTTATTATGCTGTTTATTATTGGATAATAAAGTTGTTATATAGCATACTGATAAGTCATAGTATCACTAACTTTAAGTTTATTGCATTTCCAAAAAACACTTACACAAATTCACTTTCACTGTTGGTTCTGATATTTTGAGTCTTATTATCTCAGACCAGACCTTTAGTAATCATGGACTGTTAAGACTTGTTTATTTTCTTATCACACAATAGCTTTAGTCGGTTCACTTCTTATAATACTATACAGCACTTTAGTTTTCTAAATAATTACATTTTTATAGGATTTTGGGTATGTTAAACTTTCTTTTTAATCGTTTTTGTGGGTTTGGGGTTGATGGTAGTTAATAATAATAATAGGCTTTACAACGGTGTTTCTTTCATACTATTTCTTCCTCTCCTCCTGTCTTCTTTCTTGTCTTCGTTCTTGTCCTTCTTCTGGTCTTCATTCTTGTCCTTCTTCTAGTCTTCATTCTTCTGGTCTTCTTGTCTTCCTTCTTTATTCTTGGGTAAACCAAGGTACTTGGTGTATCTCGACTAATGTTTAGTTTGGAGCATCTAATTTATTCACTGATACTGACCTTGTTCTTCTCTAAAGGTTTCAGGGTATTGTTTTCTTCCTGATCACAAACTTTATTCTTCCCTCTTCTTGGTTTTGGGGTATTTTGGTATTCACCACTCTTAAACTGAGTCTCTTTCTTCTTGATCTGGTGTTATTTATTTTGTTTACTGCTCCTAGCTTCCTGGGTAAATTACTGATATTATAATATGAGTTGCTTTCGATACTTTCTTTGATATTTAAACAGTGGTTTTTATATAATGTAATGAGGATTTTTATTTTATCGTGGCTCATTCCTTTGATTTCCTTAAATCTCATTCAATATTATTTTAACATATTTGATGTAATTAAACTTTATGATTTTATATGACTTAATAAGTAGTGGATTTTCTGTCACGCTACAGAATGCCCTTCTCCAGAAGTAATTTTTTCAGACTATACTTGCTTTGTTTGAAACAATTGCTTATGATAATTATTCTAGGTTTGTTATTATTCTGGACTTCCTTCCATTTTAAAAATTTTCTTATTTATATTTAAGTTTATATCATTCTCACTTGATCTCCCTTGATAGTAATAGTCATCTGAGTTCATATTTATTATTTCATTTTCATATTTCTTCTTAGTATTTTCTCCTTGGGATATTTCCTCCCTATCGTTCCCTACTTTGTGAGCTGGTTCAGTTCAGAGAGGCACTGTACGCTACTTTCCTCTGCTGTCCAATACTTCACACATATTTGAGTACAGAGGCAAATCATCTCTGCTCAAAAAACATATTAATACTGCTGGAATTATCTACAGACAGATTAAAAAAATTATTCAGAATAGTACACATTTGTTACTATTTAAAAAATATCTTTGGGATACTTCACTTATTACTTATTATATTTCTCAGAGATTTTAATATTCCTATCTCAGTTGTTCTTCTGACTCGTTAACTGGATGTTTCTTTCATTTGATATTATGGTAGGAAGCTCTTCTATTATTACATTTTTCAACTTTTCTTATCATATAAATCTTTTGGTTATAAATTCTTTATTACCTTCTGGTTTTTTTTATTATAATCTGCATTGTTTATAGTAGCATATCTTTATGACATTTTTAGACTGTTTCTTTGTTCTTAAATTTCCACTTGTTCTATTTTCTAGAACTTTTTATAACTGTCATCATCATAATTGACATTTAATTCATAAATAATTTTATATTAATTCGTTTAATTACATAAATCTTTGATATTATTCTCACATTATTCCTGTCGTGGTTATTATACTTTCGAATGAATGTTTGTTATTAATTTCATAATGAGGTCATAATTTCTCCTCATACCACTTCAAAGTTTTATAATCTCATAATTCCAAATAAGTTTTTGTACTTTATTATATTCAATCACTCAAATCGTATCAACTCAAATCGATTTAAAGAATTTTTTTTTTATTTCCTTTGGCATCATTTTATGGAAAGGTTTTTACTCTTCATATTGAAATTAGACATGATCATACTGTCCAGAATTATTTGTTTTAATTCTAAAGTCTGTTTCCTTTATTCATCCCATTATGATCCTTTATAAACATGATAAATATATTTTATGCTTACCATAAACATGGTATTAAATCTCTTCTGTTTATCTCACCAAAGTGTTTCATTAATAATTGGTTGGTAAGTTGTATTTACTCTTGGTTTGGAAACTTGATTTATACACAATTCAAAATTCACTCTTTTATATTATTCCATAAAGTTTTCTCCAAATAGTTGTTATGTAAAGTATTACCTTGTTTTTGGAATTTTGTTTTTTCAGAAATTCTCTTGGTATTATTGTCAAAATGTTTCTCTTCAAATAAATATTTAGTAGGCTGTCCTTACTTGTTTTTGAATTTAGATGGTTTATATTTCTAAATTCTCTCCTTCTTTATTATTATATTAGTGCCACATAGATTTTTCATAAATAACTGGTATGTAAGGTGATCTTACAATTGCTTTGGAATTTGGATTATTAAGTCCAAACTCTTCTTCTTATATTATGGCCATAAAGTTTTCTAATAATTGTATGTAATATGTGCTTACATTTCTTTTTAGAACCTATATTATTTCAATCTAAATTCTGTTTTATATTTATCTCTTCAAAATGTTTTTTCTCGAATTCTTGGTTAGTAAGATGGTCTTACATTGTTTTAAAATTCTGAGGATTTTATTCTAACTTCTTATATTATTGCCATAAAATTTTCTTAAATAACTGGTATGTAAGGTGGGCTTACATGTTTTTTAGAATTTTGATGATTTTAAATTCTAATTATATATATCTTCTAAATGGTTTCATTAATAATCTTGTAGTAAGATGTACTTACTTTGTTTTTGGAATTTTGTTGATTTTAAATTCTAAACTCTTCTTCTATTATTGCCATAAAGTTTTTTCATAAATAACTGGTATGTAAGGTGGGCTTACATGTGTTTTAGAATTTTGATTATTTAGTCCAAACTCTTCTTCTTATATTATTGCCACATAGATTTTTCATAAATATCTGGTATGTAAGTTGGGCTTACATTTGTTTTTGAATTTTGAGGATTTTAAATTCTAATTTCTTCTTATATTATTGCCACATAGATTTTTCATAAATAACTGGTATGTAAGGTGGGCTTACATTTGTTTTAGAATTTTGAGGATTTTATTCTAACTTCTTCTTATACATATCTTCTAAATGGTTTCATTAATAATGGTGTAGTAAGATGTACTTACTTTGTCTTTGGAATTTTGATGATTAATTCTAAACTCTTCTTCTATTATTGCCATAAAGTTTTTTCATAAATAACTGGTATGTAAGGTGGGCTTACATGTGTTTTAGAATTTTGAGGATTTTAATCTAATTCCTTCTTATATTATATATCTTCTAAATGGTTTCATCAATAATGGTGTAGTAAGATGTACTTACTTTGTCTTTGGAATTTTGATGGTTTTGTCCAAATTATTTTTCTTTCTAATGATACTTTTCATAAATAATGGTAATAGTTTTCTATATTATGTTGTAAACATATCATATTAGTTTCATAAATATTGTGTGACTCTTTTCTTGTCTTTATTCAAACGTATTTCTTATTATTATTATTCTTTTATACCCAGGTGGATGCTTTTTATTATGGTGCATTGTTGCTCATATTTCCTTTGTAAGGTGTAGTTTCTTAATTAATTTATTTCTTAAATCCCCGTTTTGGTTCTTTGTCCCTTCTTCTTCTCATTTTTCCTCAGTGGTAATTATTTTCATCTTCTTTGTGGTGGTTTTTGCCGTTGTCGGTTATCATGACATCAGTCCCTTTTACCACCTCATTATGTATCCGTATGGATCCTTATCAGATCCAAACTTATCGATGTTAATCTTGGAGTAATCATTCTCCTTCCTCTGGCTGGGATCCTTTTTAGGTTTTTGACTACCTTCTGCTTTGATATGGTTGACTTGAGCTATTCGGGGTCCTCCGTCGTTTTTTGGTTCGTTATGCAGTATTTTGTGACTAGGATATTCCCCGACTACTACCCAATTTTCATTCTCACTGTTATCTCGGTTAGGTCCGACCGGAGCGTTGGTCGGTAAACCTTGAGTGGTTGCTGTCCGTTCCGTATAAGGGTTAGATGGTTGATTTTGGTTCATGTTCCGTTCAGGGTCATCTAAACTGTTACTCCTTCTTGCCGGATAGTACCTTGGTTGGTCCCGTTCTAGGCTTCTCCAACGATCCTCCTCTTCATGGAAACTGTTACGCCGCTGATAGTAGTTCCTTTGTTGGCGGTCGTCTTCAGCTCGTATGAAGTTCACTCTAGGGCGAGGAAACCTATTATTATTAAAATTACCATTATTGGGACCCGCACGATTAGTATTATTAGGGTAATGACTATTACCATAATTGGGGCTTCTCTGACTATTTGCGTTATTAGGGTAGGGATTGCGGTTACCCTGATAACCATTAGAGGGCCGATTCGGGTTTTGATGGTTTGGACCCGTATTATTATTATCATTGTAACTAGGATTGTTCACATTATTACTATTATTAGAACCGTTATTTCGCGGGTATGCCCGGCCTCCTTGGTACCCAGTATTTATGTGGTTCGTACCCTGGTTATTGTTCTGATATGTCCTTGGTTCGGGCCCATCACTTCTTCTACGACTCTGTCGGTAGTAGTCTTCATTTTCATAATTTTCTAGGAGTTCTGTCATTGCCTGGATGGTTTTTATCTGGCTGCCCCTCCTCGCACGAATTACCTCTTCATCATAATGATAGGACAACTTATTTATTAGGCATTCCTCCGGTATGGCTGGTTCTAAGTGCTTGGCCATACACACCTTGCCAAGGAAATAAGCTGTCATTGAACTACCAACTTGTGGTTTGTAGCGGCCGTGGCATATATTATCTCTTATTAGATTTTGCGTGGTCTCTGACCAGTACTTGGCCTTAAATAGGCTCTTGAATTGTTCATAATTGTCGATGTCGCTCCGGTTGGCCATCCGCCAATGGTCATTCACCTCCCGAAACGACTCGTCAAGGATTTCTCTGTTCTGGACCCATCGGTTCCCTCGGTGTTTCTCTAAGTATTCCTCTATACGCGCCAAGAACTCCATAGGCTTCCATTTATATTGCCGGAAATTGAGCCATTCTCTGTTCTCTGACATGGGGAAACTATGATATCCAGATGGTCTGTTCCGTATCAACTCTATCTCCTCCTGGCTCTGACGCACCTGTCCGGTTATGTTTGACATAGCGGCTTCCATGCCGTCGCATCTTTCGGTTACCTGTGTCCGCACTTTATTCACTTCTTCCAAGGCAAATTTCTTGGTCTCCTCCATTTTCGTTTTCTGTTGTTCTTGGACCTGAGTAATCTCCTTAGTTATTACTTCCCGGACTTCCAGCACTTCGTTTTCTGTTTGACGACATCTTTCGTCTACTTCCCGGATCTGCTGGTTAACAACCACGACTTCCTGTTCTAACTTCTTTACGATGGACTTCTTCGTCTCAGTTATCTTTTTATTCAACTCCTCTTTAGCTAGCTCAATCCTCTCGTCTAACTTATTCATGTTCTCTTGGTTAACTTCCCTTAGTTCTTCTCTCAGCAGTTGATTGTCCTCTCTCAATTCTTCCAATCTTTCCCCCATCGTCTCTTCCATTTTCCTGTTATTCTCCCTTAATTCTTCTTTTAATTGTTGGTTGTCACTCTATATTTTCTTACTGGTTTCTTCCATCTTCTCCTCCAAATTCCTATTATTTTCCCTCAATTCTTCCTTTATATTTTTATTATTTTCTTCCATCTTCATATTCAAGGATTGGTTGTCCTTTTTCAGGTCTTCCATTTTCTCTTCTAAATTCTTACTGGTTTCTTCAATCTTCTTATTAGTATTTTCTATCTTATGGCCCAATTCTTCCTTAGTGGATCGGTTGTCCTCCTTCAAATCTTCCTTTGTGGAATCCATTTTCTTAGTTACTCCTTCTATTTTGGATTCTAGGTTCTTATTCATTGATTTGTTATCCTCCTTTGAGGACTCCATCTGCTTATTCATGTCTTCTCTCAATTTCTTATTATTTTCTTTATTGTCCTTGCTCATTTGTGCAAGCATTTCCATTATCTTCTCTTCCATCGTTTTAATTATCTCCTTCTCCTTCTCGGGGACATTGACCTCCCCTGTCTGCGTTGGTACTTCGGGTTGTTCCTCTGGTGGTGTGTGTTGTTTTGATTCCACCTGGGTTAGTAACACTTCCGGATCCTCCACGGGTGTTGCCTCCTTATCCCCCATGTCAACCTCTTTTTCGGCCTCTGCCGCCCTCTTTTTCGAAGTAGCCCGTCTTTGCATTTTTCTGGTATCTATTAATTAATCGCTGCCAGGCTTATCTTATCAAGCCCACTAAGTTGGACGCCACTTTGCAAGCAGACCGCTGTATGCCGGTCGTTACAAAAGATAAAAAGTTGATGGAAAATTTTATAAAAAATAAAATTTTCAAATAATAAAAAATTTTGTTTATGTTTACTAGTGTGTGTTTATAGGAAATAAATCTGTTTTAAATGTTCTTGTAAAAAATTTGATAATCAGGCAGGTATTTATTGACTATCGAGCACTTCTTTAAGATTTGAACCAAGTCTGGAGTTAAATAGATTAACTCCAGTTAGCAATCGATTGCTGATTTTTCTTGCTGGTCCAATATCTCAGTCAAATAAAATATTTTCTTCTTCTTTAAGTCCCTCAGTCTTAATAAATACTCTTAAATTAACCTGTGAAATAAATAACAGATAAGAAATAATGGAAATATAAAGATTTATTGAACAATTTATATAAATAATCGATTTTTTATCGATGGAGAGCAATTATCGACTCCGTCTCGGGAATTATCGATTGTGCATACAGAACAAAATTTATGATATGTATTATATAAAAGACAGGTTCTTTGAGCGATTAAATTAATAGTCAGAGAAGGGTGACGAGAAAGTATAACATTAACAATTAAAATAAATACAATAATTATTATTCAGCAGAATTTAAATAATTCCAATATGTAATATTTAAGAAAGTGTCGTCAAACCATATGCAGACTATGACGTCACTGCTGGATGATGAGGAAGGCAGGCTTGAATTTCAAAATGGCCGCTACTAGATATGGCGAGTTCACTGCGAAATCGACGTGTCCAAAAATCACGACAAAATTACCTTTTTGAATGTCTGAAATCTTCCCGCACTGGTGTAATATGTCTGTTAAGTTATTTGGTGTATTCTGAAGAAGTATTCCGTGTAAACTTGTGTTAATTATTTTATTTTGTATGTGTTAAGTTTCTGTAAATGTGGTTATGTGTTGTAGAGTGAATTGTGTCAAATATACTGTTTTATATCACTCGTATCATGAAGTTAGGTGTTATTTCTCACTATTGCCGTTAAAGGTTAGGTAAATTTAGCTATGCAAGTGTTCAATTCATCTACCTCTCATTGCACTGACATTAATAGCAATTAGACATACCATTTTCTACTCGATTTAAAGAACGTTTTGTCACTCAACTATTCAGCTTGATATTCAACAAAAGACTAATTAACTTGGTCAAAATTTGGCCCAGTTAATCTTTGAAAAAGTATTGTTAACATATTTCGATTACCCATAAACATGATAAAATATTACATTATATATGGAATTTATTTATTTTATTCATCACTTTCATGAATTATGAACCTTATCATTCGTTTAATCATCTCATTCCTTTCAAATTGATATATTATTGTCCATATCTGTAGACATTTTGTGGAAATTAACAAATTTCTTTACTTTATGGAAATATAGGCTCAAAATTGGATTTCCGTCTTTATACAAATTTCCCCCATTTTAAGTATCATTAATACTATTATAATAAATTTTAATTAGTTATATTCCTCTTCCTTTCCTTAAATACATATAAATTAAACCTTTAAACTGGTTTTTTGTGTTAATCTCTGAATTTGACATTGCTCTTTAAAATTAATTAATTTATATATTTTGAAAATTTACAATATTTTAAGGTATATTTCCTTATTATCATTTTAACTCCTAGGATCATTCCCAGTAGTGTTTAACTGATTTACTTTATCTAAATCTGGCTAGTTTACAGGATTTATAAGTGAATTATACTAGTTTATATCGTTTCTGTGAATTCACCAAATGGCCTAGATTTTAGAATTTTATATTTCTGTTTTTCTCAAATAAATTTAATCCTACTTCCTCCTCTGACTTTACATAGTTACTATTACATGAAAATAAAATGGTTTATAACTTATTGTGAGGTGTAGTATTTAATTAACACTACTGTTATTAAAATAAATAATTATGAACATTATTTAGCAATCTGCACAATTGAACATATTGCTGATATGGTTTGAACATATACTTTTAACTATTTTTGAGTTAACATAGCATACCTATTGAAACATTATTAATGGTATGTAGGCTATTATTTAGCAAACATAATTCATTTTAAAACACATAATATAAATCTTATTTTCTAATAACTCTTACAAATACATTTTACTAACACATTGATTTTATGGCTGTGAATAAACAGTCTATTTAAACATTTTAAACTTACGAATACTAAATTAATGCCAGTCCTTTCTGGTCTACACCATTACTATTTATGATACCCTCATCAGTAAACATGACCTCCCATACTCTAGTTATTAGCATTTTTTACAAATGTCTGGTAAATAAAGAGTTACATTAAAATAATAAAATACTGGAAATCTTCCATTTTATTATTTTATTATGCTGTTTATTATTGGATAATAAAGTTGTTATATAGCATACTGATAAGTCATAGTATCACTAACTTTAAGTTTATTGCATTTCCAAAAAACACACAAATTCACTTTCACTGTTGGTTCTGATATTTTGAGTCTTATTATCTCAGACCAGACCTTTAGTAATCATGGACTGTTAAGACTTGTTTATTTTCTTATCACACAATAGCTTTAGTCGGTTCACTTCTTATAATACTATACAGCACTTTAGTTTTCTAAATAATTACATTTTTATAGGATTTTGGGTATGTTATACTTTCTTTTTAATCGTTTTTGTGGGTTTGGGGTTGATGGTAGTTAATAATAATAATAATAGGCTTTACAACGGTGTTTCTTTCATACTATTTCTTCCTCTCCTCTTGTCTTCTTTCTTGTCTTCGTTCTTGTCCTTCTTCTGGTCTTCATTCTTGTCCTTCTTCTAGTCTTCATTCTTCTGGTCTTCTTGTCTTCCTTCTTTATTCTTGGGTAAACCAAGGTACTTGGTGTATCTCGACTAATGTTTTTTTTGGAGCATCTAATTTATTCACTGATACTGACCTTGTTCTTCTCTAAAGGTTTCAGGGTATTGTTTTCTTCCTGATCACAAACTTTATTCTTCCCTCTTCTTGGTTTTGGGGTATTTTGGTATTCACCACTCTTAAACTGAGTCTCTTTCTTCTTGATCTGGTGTTATTTATTTTGTTTACTGCTCCTAGCTTCCTGGGTAAATTACTGATATTATAATATGAGTTGCTTTCGATACTTTCTTTGATATTTAAACAGTGGTTTTTATATAATGTAATGAGGATTTTTATTTTATCGTGGCTCATTCCTTTGATTTCCTTAAATCTCATTCAATATTATTTTAACATATTTGATGTAATTAAACTTTATGATTTTATATGACTTAATAAGTAGTGGATTTTCTGTCACGCTACAATGCGCAGGAAAAACTTTGAACTGTCGACACTTCAGCAGAAAAATACATTGGTTAATGAGAGAAGCGAGTTTCCTGTAATCACTGGCCCATAATTTTAGGAGTCGGCAAGCTGGTTGTCCGTATGTGTCTGATATTTCTCTGTAGACTCCGATGTTTGTTGTTGAATAACCTCAGTTCTTAATTAAATCCTTAAATTTTTAGTAACCGTCAATCAATGAATGTTTTAGTGGATGGTTAGTGATGATCGGTCAATAATACAAATTTTACCTATTTTGCGTCGACGTTTCGACAATATTTATTGTCATCTTTAGGACCTGTGTATGAAATACAATAGAAATATCAAACATAACGAAACAATTAAATATTTGGGTGAACGTGTTGGTGATGTGAGTGTATGCATGCGTATGTATGTATCATTTTATATGTGAAGACTTATGATAGTTTGTTTACATCTTCAAATTATCTTTAAGAAAACGAGCAAATTATAGTATGAGAGAACTTAAGTTATACAGTATTACAATTTAAATTACTAACTGTAATGTTATTTTAATTAATTAAACAAACAGTAATCAACAATTGGATATTAGATTGGTACATAAATTGTTTATACCTACAACAGTCAACATATAGCAAAGTAATATATTACCTATAACTAAAACAGATTAGGGGATGTTCACTACGTAATTATTAAAAGTTATTTTTACCATGTTTCACTCCCTACTGGTGTTAACAAACAATCATAATTTAGAAACATACAATTTACACAGTACTGTAAAACATTATGACTTAAATCAGATAGTTGACAAAGGTTACACACAAAAGTTTCTGGTAAATTTTACTAACAGGTAAACTTGGATAATAATTGCAATCATATTATAAAATATAGTCAAGAGTACTATAGAATAATGTAATTTATGTATGTGTCCACAATCACCCTTCTCTCTCACCCATTCTCCCCCTGCCAGTCCTTCTCACAGCCTCTCACTCAAACCTGAAATCAATCTATCACTCACTATCACCACACTCTCTCTCTCTCTCTCTCTCTTCTACATCTCACTCACTGTCTCCCTTCTTCCCTCTCACACTCTCTCTCTCTCTCTGTCTGTCTCATTATCTCTCTTCATTCACTCTCTATCTGTCTCTTTTTCTCTCTCGCTCTCTCTCACTCTCATTATATTTCTTCATTCAAACTCTCTCTCTCTCTCTCTCTCTCTCTCTCTCTCTCTCTCTCTCTCTCTCTCTCTCTCTCTCTCTCTCTCCCCGTCTAACTTGTCATTGTCCACGATTAGCACTCTAAAACACTCACCATTTTTATTACACTATCATCCTCATATAAAATAGAGAATTATGCACACGATAACAGAAATGATTTACCAACTTGTATTAAAGGGTTACAGACTTTATAACACACCATTATAGATAACAGATCTATTATATGAAAATGGTTATTACTTAATATTTACGTTTTGTACAATGTTATTTACCTGGAACTTGGTCTATACAGAGTACCATAGTCAATGTAGTTCGTATATATGTCGGTCATAATCTCTCTCACATGCTCTCACTATGCTCTCTCTCGCTCTCTCTCTCTCTATATATATATATATATATATTGTAACATAACCAAATATGGCAGTTACATAAAATGAGCTTAAAGGACGGCAAGTAAGAGAAAAATATGAATGTAAATCTAGATAAGTAAATCCATGTATATATATTGTGTGTATCTACAAATGTGTTAATATGAAAATCCAACTATGAATAAGATAATATCAACCTAGTGACATCAACTACGAAACATAAGAAAGAAAATTACATGAGCCAAAACAAAATACCAGTAACTAGACCCAATAGGATCCAAAAGTGAGGGGAAACAACGAAATAAGAATTAACAAACTCCAAAAGTGAGGGGAAACAACGAAATAAGAATTAACAAACTCCAAAAGTGAGGGGAAACAACGAAATAAGGATTAACAAACTCAAACAGCGAGAGGAACAATTAAGAAATAATGACTACGATGAAAATAACGAGGAAGAAGAAAGAAGAAGGACAAGAAAGCTGACTCAGAAGAGAGAAGAAGATGAATAAATCATAACAGTAATCAATATAAAACCACGTGTACCAAAGACTATATAAGTGACAAGTGAAATGATGATTATAAAATGTGAGGAAGAAAACCAGTGTTTAGCATTTAAGGAAACACAAACAATAACAGTGCGTACTTAATAGATGTGAAACATGTGAATAACTAACTATTTCTACTGATAAAACCACACAAACAATTATAGTGATGAAGTTTATAAGTATATGAAAATATGTTAATTCCATGATGAAAACAACAAGATGTTAAATAAGTCAAATAGACACGAACAATGAGTGTGACGCATTTAATAAAGTTGTGATCAACACAGAAAATCATAAGACCACCAGAATAAAACAAAATAGAACAATAATTATGTTTTTTTTTGGTAAAGAACTGACAACAAATAAAAAACCCTTGTATCAAACAAAATGGACTGAATTGAATTCAACCTATGACTAGAAAAATATAATAAATAATACATTAAGATACGTGTTAGTGTTTAAGAAGGAATGTATAAACATGTGTAACAAAATAAGTAAAATATTATTGTGGAATACCATGTAAGTAGTAGAGACATACTGCATTAAAACAGATGATACATTGTTACATAACCCATAGAGAAGGTACCTGTTAAACAGAAAACCAAACATATCAAGGAAAATAAATGATTATCAACAATGATATCAATTAAGGAATTGTTATAAATAACAATACATCCTAATAGACAATGCATTAAAATGCAACCATGTAAATAAAACCAATCAAATGCAATGGCAAACAGAGATAGCAAAGATGCAACAAATATGCCAATTCAATTAGGCAAAGTGCAATATCAAAACCAATGCTAAAGTGAATAACAATATTACCAGTAGAAAGATCAATATCTGGTAATGGTTTGAGAACAGATCATTAACATAATAACAACAGTATTATAAACAAAATGATGTAAACTAACTAACCATGTAAAAACAATCAGATGTAAGATGGACCACTGTATGGCCCATTAGTTAAGGAAAATAGTGTATTAAAGATTAAACACAGATTGTTCACAATATTACCAGTAGTTAGAGGGAAACTCAATACAACTTTGAGAACAGATTAGAACCATAAAAACAGTCAGTATATATGCAAATAATTAGAAACCAACTGACCATAGTGACAGAAATCAGATGTAAACAAACCATGTTAAGTAAGTTACTTAGGAAAATATGACCTATAAATTTGTCTAAGAGTAACTGAGAACATTACCAGAAGTAAGAGTAATGTCTAATACCAATATAGAAACACAAACAAAATGTAACAACAACAGTTTAATTATTGTTTTTATGAAAAATAAATGACCACTATGATGAGACACCATAGGAACAAACCCATTATGGAAGAATTGAAGGGTTCTAAACTAGCTAGAAGCTGACCACTATATGTAATGCATTAAGTACAATATATGTACACTAATGACATTTAATACATAATATAATTTACATAGAAAAGACTAAAAATTATATTGACAATTGTATGAGACAGGTAGAAGAGGAATAAGACAGTATATATATTATATTTAATACAATCATGTAAAGATATTTTAGTGTGAAATCATGTAAATAATCGTTTTAGTATTATTAGATTGTAAGATTACTTGTATTAAATAAGGGAAATTCATTTTAAATACATTTATATAAAAACAAAGATGGACGCCTAATGACGCTATAATGAGCTATTGTTAAGGAAATAATTATTTCCAAATAATAAACTAAACCAAGTGAGAAATGGACTCCAAGTGTTTATTTAGAAAGTGTTTTTATTAAAAATAATTAAATCTGGTGACAAAGACTTATAAAAATAAGAAACACCAAAGATAATTAATAAAAACGTTATATTAAGAGAAGCGATGTAAATAAAATAATGTTGTTTAGACTTAAATTAAAGAAGAAAATGTCTATAATTCAATGACATAACTCATGTAACGATAGGACGTTCAGTAAGGAAGTTATTGTAATTATTAACTTTTCAATTATTTTTTACACTAGTGCTTACGTCACATAAAAGTCAAAATTTGGTAAAACACCAAATATTTTAATAAAACATAGGCTTTTGGGGTGAAGACTATAGTGTTTACAACCAATCAAATCAACGCATTTTGTCAGACTCGAAAGAGACGCTCTGGCAAAATGTAACAGTCTACGAGCAGCCTTCAGACGAAGTGGCCACGCAGCTCTACACCATGGAAAAGTATTATTTTCAAATTTGTGCGCGTCCATTAACAATAAGTTGATAAACATACATAACCTTGACACAACAAAAATACTTCCGAGTGGAATGTGCGGTATTATCGAGAGATACAAGTACGATAGTGTATAATCCCGGTCGTACTCGCGTGTGTTGTGATAAATAAACAGGGAGTACAATATTTTATTTAAATAACTTTGGTTTAAAAAATAATAATTTTAAATAGACATATACGAATACTACGCGAGTCAAGTACTAGCGAAAGGTTAAACTTATAATGGAATTATTAGAATTCCAAGAAATGTCAATTTATACTTATTAAAATATTAGATGAATATTTTAATTAATTTTCATAATTTTAAAAATTATGTTTGAAGTAATTGTCATTAATTACAAGAGTTAACATTTAGTCACCTTTTTGACTAAACTTAGTTTGTTTTGATTATTTCGATGTTTTGAATTAAAGAATATCAACTTTCATACAAAAGTATAAAAGCAATTCTAATAGCAACATGTCAAAATGTTACTAATAATATGTTCAGAAATATAAATTAAGAAATGTTAACCAAATAGAAATCATTTACCATAATAACATTACCTGTGATAGCTAACCTCAAAATAGTAGCGGTAGCTTGTTAATTTAACTGTTGCATCTGTTCTCAAATAATTTCCAAACCAAATGGAATTCATATCAAGAGTTTTTTTTGTATTTTATTAATTTTTTCTCTTGAAAATATATATTTATCAGACTAATTGTTGAAAATAAAACGAGATATTGAAACTGTACAAGCCACGAGTTTGACGCTGGATAACAAGTAATAAGTTGCGTGTGCATTCCCAAGTACAGTAGTACCATAATTCTCAGATATATGGTACCAACTTTTATTTTGATGTTTAATTGTGATTTATTAACCATTGTTCAATTTTCTTAATTCTATTAATATTACATCTTGACACTGATATCATGTCACCTCAAAGAACCTAACAACCTGATAATACATTGACAAGAAAACATAACCTATTAAGTTCAAATTATTGTACTAATGACAGGACTACCAGCATTGAGCCTGGACAGAGTTTTATGTTAAAATTAATCAATTGTAATTATTATTTAAAGGGTTATTAGCCCAAATGATTGTTAATTGTTTTTGAAATTTGCTATTTTAAAATTGTTAATAAACCTTCACTTATTTACCTATGAACAAGAGTATCATTTCAAATATAAATTAAATTATTTCTTTTAAATCAGTTCTACCAAAGGTGGCGGAAGAATTCAAACAGAGAGTAATTTAAAGTATTATCTATATGTGCTAATTCATTCATATTGTGTGTACTAACTGTTTTGAATATTCAAATTGAATATTTGTGTGCATTTTAAGTGTATGTATTTCAGCAACAACCGTCACAGAACAGGACTGAAACAGATACTTGTGGTAAGTGAGGGAGGCATACAACAAAAGTGCGCGAAACATACTTAAATCGAAAGAGTGAATTATTCATAGACACTTATACAGATTATACAATCAGGCTAATAACTCCTAATAATTATAATTGGAGCAGTTTTATAAAAACAACATAATAGCAGATACCGGAGCGTATCTGCAAGCACACTACACATCACTAAATATACAACTATACTTACACTGTATACTTGTTACTTGTTTTATAACAAGTTGGCGCCCAACGTCCGAGCACGAGTTAGGGAGATATACAATAACCAATAACCTAAATATACTAATTTGTGAGAAGACAGCAGGAACATTATCAGAGGATCAAGATGTATACCGATAGATTGAAATCAAGATCAAAATCAAGGTCAACGTCAAGGAAAAGGGCGGCGCAAGCAGAGAAGGAAACCAGAAAAGAAGAGAAGGAAGCTATGTCAACGGAAGACGTGGAGGAGATAGTAGTGGAAGTAAAAGACAAACAAATTGAACCGGCGGAGGGGGTTCAACAACCTATGGAGGAACCGGAAGTGATGATCCAAGAAACCCCACCGGAACCAAGCCAACCTGAACAAACAACGCCACTAAGAGAATTAGCATTCCAAGAGTGGATGAGACGAATGATGGAGTCGTTGAAAGAAGACAATCGGTCACTAAACAATAAAATAGAGGAAGGCCTGAAATCAACCAAGGAAGACAGTCAAAATTTGAAAGCAGACTTAAACAGAATAGAAGAGAGCCAGAAATCCACCAAGGAGGACTTAAATAGAATAGAGGAAGGTCAGCGATCCACTAAAAAGGATTTAAGCAAGAAAATAGAGGAAGGCCAGAGGGAGAACCAGAAACATATGGAATTATTAAAGGAAGAGTTTAACAACCAGATACAGGAGACGAACAGGAGGATGGAAGATGGGCAAAAGAAAACCGAGGAATTATTCGAGAAGAAAATGGCCATCATGAAAGAAGAGTTATCAGCAGAATTGGGAGTCAGAATGGATCAGGCCAACCAGAAAATGGATGAAATCACAGCTAAGTTCAATAGAGACGTCGAAACAATACAATCTGACCATGAGGGGATGTGGCAACAAATAAGTATCAACAGTAACAAGATGAAGGAAGCCGCTAAGGATACAGAAGAAATGATAGAAAAAAGGTTGAAGGAAAGTGTTGATGAAATCGAGAAGCGCATGGCCATCCTATCAACTGAAGTTAACGTTGAGATGGATGAAGTACGAAAGGAGGGAGAAGGTACCAGCCTGAGACTAATACAAGCAGAGTTAGACATCAATCAATGCATTAACGAAATGGAGAGAATGCACGATACACAAATAAGTGTGATAACACAAGAACAGACCAACATGAAGGCAGTGCAGACAACACTAACAGACAAGTGTGAAGAAGTATCTGGAAGAGTGGACGCAATTAAGCAACAAGTACATGATGATAGAACCTTATTAACCGAGCGTCAACGAAGAGAGTTAGATGACCTCCGCGACGAGATGCATCGTCTACAAACGATACCAAATTTACTATCCGGATTGACTCATCTAGACAACAGAGACCAGATTGAATTCAGGACCTATTATAAAAATCCGCTAGAGTTTTTAGAACGAATGGAAGAAATCATACGTAAAAACAGAGAGAGTAGATGGACTACCATTAAGGGAATGTTAGATGAAGCTTTCAAAAGCACGTTCGACAATTGGTGGACGGCAACCCGTAACGAAGTGGGGAATTATGACAACTTCAAAGTGGCGTTTAAACAAAAATATTGGTCCGAAGCCACCCAGAACATCGTCAGGGATGATATCACAAACGGGAGGTTCGATACACATGGAAGGCAGTCAATGACAACATATTTCTTGGGAAAGATTTGCCTGGCCAGGAATCTCGAACCCGCAATCCCAGAAGAATGCCTAGTGACGAAATTAGCCTACCACTTCAATCAAGGCATATCACAAGGAAGACTAAATGCACAAATAAAAACAGTCCAAGGAATGTGCGAACTGTTGGAGAACCATGAGAGAGAACGATACTACCAACGTAGTCGACAGGTGCCTAACCAGACATATGATCGAGGAGGACCTGGGAATAATAACCCCAATATACCTAATGAAAGGAATAGCCCAGGAAGAGGTTATAATCACCCACCGAGATTCCAAAATCACCCTATACCACGTCAAGACGGAGGGGGCAACAATGTGAATAATAGAGGGAATAATAATAATCAGCATTCAGGTGGATATCAGCGAGAGCCAGCTTACCAAAGAGGTAACAATTATTACCGGCCGTACCAGAATCAAGCTCCCAATCATCACCCAAGACAAAGCAATGGCAACCAAAATAATAATCACTTTCGTAGAGTGCACTATACTCAAGCCAGTCGAGGGGGAAATCATCGAAACTACTACCAAGGAAGGAGGAGTTTCCCTAATCAGCATAGTCACTCCAGCAACAGCGATAGAGAGGAGCGGGAATCTGGATACCGATCTAACGGAAGCGACAGCAATGGAAGTCAAGGAACAGTAACGCAAAATACAGAAGTCTACCATAATGGACATGGGCCTGGGAATCAGGAACCCATAGCTTCGACATCGCAGGACAGGCACGGGAATAGTGACCTGCCTTTAAACACCAACCGGCAGTGAAAAACCAAGTAGTACCCTCACTGAACCGGACTATTGGGTCTAGAGTTTTGGCAAACCATCCAAATCTTCGCAAAACTTACACCAATAATTATTTGAAAAATATAAGAAGAGACTTAATGGAAGAAAAAGAGAATGCTATCAGCGATACAAGTGAAAAGTGAGTGATAAGGATTATTTTATTATTGATACTATGTAAAGGATGAAAATGTTTGTTGTGTAAAACGAAAAGATAATTATGAGTATAACTGTTGACTATATCAAGATGAAAAATGAAATGTGGCCATGAATATTATTGTTATTTACAAAATGAAAAGTGCAAATGTGATTATAAAAACAGATGTTGACTGAAGAAAAAGGGTGAATTATTATCATGAAGATTATTATATGTTTATATTAAATGAAAAGTAACTATGTAATTATGTATTAAACATTGAATGTATATTGTCATTTTATAATGTGGGAAAAAATGATCCCAGAGAATTTATGTAAAGGAATCAGAACATTGTATTCATTAATGATAAACTACTATAAATAAAAAAAGATGTCAATACGAGAAAGACACTCAACAACTTTGGCACCAATTAATTCCAAGAGCCACGTCAACCAGTAGAACAACAACATCTCACCCGTACTACTACTATAAAAAAGATGTCAATACGAGAAAGACACTCAACAACTTTGGCACCAATTAATTCCAAGAGCCACGTCAACCAGTAGAACAACAACATCTCACCCGTACTATTACTATAAAAAAGATGTCAATACGAGAAAGACACTCAACAACTTTGGCACCAACTAATTCCAAGAGCCACGTCAACCAGTAGAACAACAACATCTCACCCGTACTACTACTATAAAAAAGATGTCAATACGAGACAGACGCATTACATCCCAGGCATATATGAAGTAAACTCATTAATTCCAAGAGCCAAGTCAACCAGTAGAACAATAACATCTCACCCATACTACTACTATAAAATAAAAAAGATGTCAATACGAGAAAGACAACTTACATCCTTGGCACAAATTAATTCCAAGAGCCTAGTCAACCAGTAGAACAACAACATCTCACCCGTACTACTATAAGAAAAAGAAGAGTTGGAAGAATAAACCAAATGAACATTATTACTGTAGAGAAACAACCACACACGACAAATTTGTATTTGAATAAAGAAAAGCCAACACTACATGAAGTACAAATACCAACTAAAACCTGGAAAAGGAAAGAAAAATTAAATGTACTAATAAATAGTATCTAGAAGAATGAATTTGGAATGAAGATTATGACGAAATGACGTTCAAGGTAACACAGAATGAAGAGGTTAATCTATGATGAAGAAGAATAAAAAAGAATATACTAACGAAGAAAATCATGAGAGTATACCAGTGAGGAAATGTAAAACAAAATATCCCGATGATATGTGAAGAATTAGTTAAGTTGAATCAAGAAAAGAGAGAATCACAATGTACAAACCGCAGATGCGTGAATTAATCCCAAGAATATTTACTATTTGTCGGAAAAACGACCACTATTATTATTATTAATGATTTGAGATGAATTGACTGAAGAGTAATGCCAGCAATCATTTATTATTATTAAAGGAGATGATTTGCCTCCATATTTATTGAAATTAGTATGGCCAGTAGGGTCGAATAGCCAAAGTGAGCCGCTCTAAACTGCCCCAGCTAAATGTATGTTAGGGAACTAAATAAACGAGGGAAGTAATTACATAGAGAAGAAATAAATATGATTCAAAGAGCAGAAAGCGAAAGGATATATGGAAAAAACATGTGAATCAACATGGAATGTACAATAATTGATAAATTCTTCATAGAAAAATATAGTATAATCATAACTCAGAATTAATCAATTCTTAAAGGAAGGCATATGTAACATAACCAAATATGGCAGTTACATAAAATGAGCTTAAAGGACGGCAAGTAAGAGAAAAATATGAATGTAAATCTAGATAAGTAAATCCATGTATATATATTGTGTGTATCTACAAATGTGTTAATATGAAAATCCAACTATGAATAAGATAATATCAACCTAGTGACATCAACTACGAAACATAAGAAAGAAAATGACATGAGCCAAAACAAAATACCAGTAACTAGACCCAATAGGATCCAAAAGTGAGGGGAAACAACGAAATAAGAATTAACAAACTCCAAAAGTGAGGGGAAACAATGAAATAAGAATTAACAAACTCCAAAAATGAGGGGAAACAACGAAATACGGATTAACAAACTCAAACAGCGAGAGGAACAATTAAGAAATAATGACTACGATGAAAATAATGAGGAAGAAGAAAGAAGAAGGACAAGAAAGCTGACTCAGAAGAGAGAAGAAGATGAATAAATCATAACAGTAATCAATATAAAACCACGTGTACCAAAGACTATATAAGTGACAAG
The DNA here is from genome assembly GCA_034769895.1 of Magicicada septendecula. Taxonomy (NCBI): domain Eukaryota; kingdom Metazoa; phylum Arthropoda; class Insecta; order Hemiptera; family Cicadidae; genus Magicicada; species Magicicada septendecula. The sequence goes on along the minus strand of CM068369.1, from coordinate 168,518,890 downwards.
TGAAATGATGATTATAAAATGTGAGGAAGAAAACCAGTGTTTAGCATTTAAGGAAACACAAACAATAATAGTGCGTACTTAATAGATGTGAAACATGTGAATAACTAACTATTTCTACTGATAAAACCACACAAACAATTATAGTGATGAAGTTTATAAGTATATGAAAATATGTTAATTCCATGATGAAAACAACAAGATATTAAATAAGTCAAATAGACACGAACAATGAGTGTGACGCATTTAATAAAGTTGTGATCAACACAGAAAATCATAAGACCACCAGAATAAAACAAAATAGAACAATAATTATGTTTTTTTTTGGTAAAGAACTGACAACAAATAAAAAACCCTTGTATCAAACAAAATGGACTGAATTGAATTCAACCTATGACTAGGAAAATATAATAAATAATACATTAAGATACGTGTTAGTGTTTAAGAAGGAATGTATAAACATGTGTAACAAAATAAGTAAAATATTATTGTGGAATACCATGCTGATACCATGTAAGTAGTAGAGACATACTGCATTAAAACAGATGGTACATTGTTACATAACCCATAGAGAAGGTACCTGTTAAACAGAAAACCAAACATATCAAGGAAAATAAATGATTATCAACAATGATATCAATTAAGGAATTGTTATAAATAACAATACATCCTAATAGACAATGCATTAAAATGCAACCATGTAAATAAAACCAATCAAATGCAATGGCAAACAGAGATAGCAAAGATGCAACAAATATGCCAATTCAATTAGGCAAAGTGCAATATCAAAACCAATGCTAAAGTGAATAACAATATTACCAGTAGAAAGATCAATATCTGGTAATGGTTTGAGAACAGATCATTAACATAATAACAACAGTATTATAAACAAAATGATGTAAACTAACTAACCATGTAAAAACAATCAGATGTAAGATGGACCACTGTATGGCCCATTAGTTAAGGAAAATAGTGTATTAAAGATTAAACACAGATTGTTCACAATATTACCAGTAGTTAGAGGGAAACTCAATACAACTTTGAGAACAGATTAGAACCATAAAAACAGTCAGTATATATGCAAATAATTAGAAACCAACTGACCATAGTGACAGAAATCAGATGTAAACAAACCATGTTAAGTAAGTTACTTAGGAAAATATGACCTATAAATTTGTCTAAGAGTAATTGAGAACATTACCAGAAGTAAGAGTAATGTCTAATACCAATATAGAAACACAAACAAAATGTAACAACAACAGTTTAATTATTGTTTTTATGAAAAATAAATGACCACTATGATGAGACACCATAGGAACAAACCCATTATGGAAGAATTGAAGGGTTCTAAACTAGCTAGAAGCTGACCACTATATGTAATGCATTAAGTACAATATATGTACACTAATGACATTTAATACATAATATAATTTACATAGAAAAGACTAAAAATTATATTGACAATTGTATGAGACAGGTAGAAGAGGAATAAGACAGTATATATATTATATTTAATACAATCATGTAAAGATATTTTAGTGTGAAATCATGTAAATAATCGTTTTAGTATTATTAGATTGTAAGATTACTTGTATTAAATAAGGGAAATTCATTTTAAATACATTTATATAAAAACAAAGATGGACGCCTAATGACGCTATAATGAGCTATTGTTAAGGAAATAATTATTTCCAAATAATAAACTAAACCAAGTGAGAAATGGACTCCAAGTGTTTATTTAGAAAGTGTTTTTATTAAAAATAATTAAATCTGGTGACAAGACTTATAAAAATAAGAAACACCAAAGATAATTAATAAAAACGTTATATTAAGAGAAGCGATGTAAATAAAACAATGTTGTTTAGACTTAAATTAAAGAAGAAAATGTCTATAATTCAATGACATAACTCATGTAACGATAGGACGTTCAGTAAGGAAGTTATTGTAATTATTAACTTTTCAATTATTTTTTACACTAGTGCTTACGTCACATAAACTCCAACCCAAAGTCAAAATTTGGTAAAACACCAAATATTTTAATAAAACATAGGCTTTTGGGGTGAAGACTATAGTGTTTACAACCAATCAAATCAACGCATTTTGTCAGACTCGAAAGAGACGCTCCGGCAAAATGTAACAGTCTACGAGCAGCCTTCAGACGAAGTGGCCACGCAGCTCTACACCATGGAAAAGTATTATTTTCAAATTTGTGCGCGTCCATTAACAATAAGTTGATAAACATACATAACCTTGACACAACAAAAATACTTCCGAGTGGAATGTGCGGTATTATCGAGAGATACAAGTACGATAGTGTATAATCCCGGTCGTACTCGCGTGTGTTGTGATAAATAAACAGGGAGTACAATATTTTATTTAAATAACTTTGGTTTAAAAAATAATAATTTTAAATAGACATATACGAATACTACGCGAGTCAAGTACTAGCGAAAAGTTAAACTTATAATGGAATTATTAGAATTCCAAGAAATGTCAATTTATACTTATTAAAATATTAGATGAATATTTTAATTAATTTTCATAATTTTAAAAATTATGTTTGAAGTAATTGTCATTAATTACAAGAGTTAACATTTAGTCACCTTTTTGACTAAACTTAGTTTGTTTTGATTATTTCGATGTTTTGAATTAAAGAATATCAACTTTCATACAAAAGTATAAAAGCAATTCTAATAGCAACATGTCAAAATGTTACTAATAATATGTTCAGAAATATAAATTAAGAAATGTTAACCAAATAGAAATCATTTACCATAATAACATTACCTGTGATAGCTAACCTCAAAATAGTAGCGGTAGCTTGTTAATTTAACTGTTGCATCTGTTCTCAAATAATTTCCAAACCAAATGGAATTCATATCAAGAGTTTTTTTTGTATTTTATTAATTTTTTCTCTTGAAAATATATATTTATCAGACTAATTGTTGAAAATAAAACGAGATATTGAAACTGTACAAGCCACGAGTTTGACGCTGGATAACAAGTAATAAGTTGCGTGCGCATTCCCAAGTACAGTAGTACCATAATTCTCAGATATATGGTACCAACTTTTATTTTGATGTTTAATTGTGATTTATTAACCATTGTTCAATTTTCTTAATTCTATTAATATTACATCTTGACACTGATATCATGTCACCTCAAAGAACCTAACAACCTGATAATACATTGACAAGAAAACATAACCTATTAAGTTCAAATTATTGTACTAATGACAGGACTACCAGCATTGAGCCTGGACAGAGTTTTATGTTAAAATTAATCAATTGTAATTATTATTTAAAGGGTTATTAGCCCAAATGATTGTTAATTGTTTTTGAAATTTGCTATTTTAAAATTGTTAATAAACCTTCACTTATTTACCTATGAACAAGAGTATCATTTCAAATATAAATTAAATTATTTCTTTTAAATCAGTTCTACCAAAGGTGGCGGAAGAATTCAAACAGAGAGTAATTTAAAGTATTATCTATATGTGCTAATTCATTCATATTGTGTGTACTAACTGTTTTGAATATTCAAATTGAATATTTGTGTGCATTTTAAGTGTATGTATTTCAGCAACAACCGTCACAGAACAGGACTGAAACAGATACTTGTGGTAAGTGAGGGAGGCATACAACAAAAGTGCGCGAAACATACTTAAATCGAAAGAGTGAATTATTCATAGACACTTATACAGATTATACAATCACACTAATAACTCCTAATAATTATAATTGGAGCAGTTTTATAAAAACAACATAATAGCAGATACCGGAGCGTATCTGCAAGCACACTACACATCACTAAATATACAACTATACTTACACTGTATACTTGTTACTCGTTTTATAACAATATATATAGATATATCAGTCTTGTATCTTCCTCACTCATACAGCACCTTCTCACTCACGTTAACCGCTCGGGCGCTCTGTCTCTCTCTCTCTCTCTCTCACTCTATTCAAAACAGATATATACCACAAATCTAACACATAGACGTGTACATACACACACGCTAGCACTACATAAGCACACACACACACACACACACACACACACACATAAGCCAACTACACATTCAAAAATCCGTACATAAATATAACACCATTTTATTCTCTTTTTTTTATCATCTAAGTGTGAATTATGCACAATGGAGATGCCCACTGTACTGAGTTTAAAACTAATTGAATATGTGTCTATAAGAAATGTTATATGTTTCATAGCTAATACTAAATAATATGATCAGTGAGACACTTACAATTGTTGCTGACGCCAAACACACAACTGTAAATTTTCTCTGACCAACACCTTATTATAAAGCACAACAGATGACCCTTGTACATTTGTAGGAAATTAAGTAACATGTGTTCGGAAGACAGTTGAGAAAGATTTGCACTAGGGGGGAGTGTGACACTAATTAATATCTGATGACAAGCTGGCCATTAAAATGACCAACACATCCTGTAGAGAGACTACTGATTATTTCTTCAAATTCATGTTTTGACGGTGTGTATAAGTTGAGCATAACTGGACGAGAGGTTTTGAGTATCAGTGCGAAAATTAATGGAGTGAAGGTCACTTTATTTTGAATCATTTCCAGTATGCATCTTTTGAAATAATTATTTTCGTAATATTTAATTTGGGTGTTGTTGAAGTCAAATTCATGGCCGGTGTTTAAATGGTGAGATACTAAAGCGTTGGGGTTATCATTATGGGTTTTTTTTATGGCAATCATACCTATGTTGATAAATTATCTTATGTAAATATTGGGACGTAATACCAGTGTATGTGGCTGGACAGTCATTGCATTGGATAGTGTATACGACATTAGATCGTTTGTCTTTGGATGTCGAGTCTTTGAGGCTTGAGAAGAGAGATCGAACAGTATGTTGGTTTTTGAATGCTAAAGTTTTTTGAATTTTTGATAGCCATTTTTTAAGTTTTTCAGAAAGCCCTTTAACATAAGTTGTAGAAAAGTACGAGCCGGCGTTAGGCTCAGGTATATTAGATTGGGCGGATGTAAAATTGGGGCTCAGCTGATTTGCACGATGTTTATGAATTACCTGTTTGATTATGTGGTCTGGGTAACCATTGTTTTTGAAAGTCTTAAATACTAATTCAGTGTTTTTTTGATGAAATGATTGATCACTTAGACCGGTGGCTCTCTTATATACCGAGTGGATTAAGTTAGTTTTTAGATGTATGGGATGGTTGGAATTAAAATGCAGATATCTACCGAAGTTCGTGGGTTTTATGAACCAATCAGTGACTGTGGTACCATCTGTCTGTCTAATAACCTTGGTATCAAGAAATGAAATGGAACTATTCTGTTCGTGCTCTATTGTGAACTGTATTGTAACGGGGCAAAACGGAGGGGCTTTTTATTTTATTAATTTTGGGTAAACTCATTTTCCACCAGTGTGATCAGCCACGTGTTATATAAAAGCTTTGTTCCAACAAAGGAGCTGTGATGAAGCAATTACAATGGAATGTGTCGTATTGCACACAACAGTGCACTTCTCAGAATTGTAGTACTGTGTATTGCGCCCTAACGCACCAACATCTGCAGAACGCCTAAACGACGCCGAGTTGGTAAAACAATATGGCCAAGAGACGATATTTTTCGCCACGTGCTTCAGAGGTGACGGAAACACAATTGTAGGTCACGCCTACTCCAGTGACGTAAACCAGTGGCAGTGTAATTTCGTCAACATCCAACACACGGGAACTGTACGTGGTACCATGAACGGTGACTATGAGTTTGATGACTAAGGCATTGTAGTTTGCGTCATGCCTAACTGCAAGTGGGGGAAGTTGTTGGTAGCGCTCCCCCCAGTCGACTAGTAACATAGGCCACGCGTGGTCGAACTAAATTTTCCGCCCGGGCAAATAAAAAGGTCGGCCGACTATAACAGAATGTCTGAATAAAAGTGTTATCAAATTAAAAGAACATGACTCGGTAAACAAGTATAGTGCACCAAATCAACAGTACAATAACAGTTTTTAATCAAGAAAGGAGTAGTGCGAGTGTTACGCCATGCGGTCAACGTAGATGCCATGGTGAACTGTATGGTAATCAAATCCAATTTTATCATAATCATTTTTGCAGGGAAATGTAAAGTCAGTAATAAAAAAGGGGTTTTATAATGTAATGAATGTGTGTGTGCAGCAATCTGGGTCGTCTTAATTAATTAATTAATTAAATATTATATTAATTACAATGTTGAAATAAATGTTTAGATTAGATGCAATAATATCAAGCAGTAATATGTCAATGTTGAAAGAAAGAGTAACAAATTCATGCCTTTTTAAAAGTACAGATGATGAAATAAAATCTCAGTTGTTTTCTATATAAGCGAATCGAATGAATTATTAAATAACCTTGAACCTCACTTGCATTTCCACGTTCGTGTGATGTAACTCTGGGCAATACAAGGTAAGTGAAATAATTTAGGAAATAATATTTCGTGATTTTAATTAATTAACCAGTAATTAAACATCACAGTATTCGTTCAAAGCCCATTAGTTTGGAATTGAACAGAGATAAGATAGTGTCATGTTGGTCATATGGAATACATGTTATAATATCGTCCACGTATTTATATAAGAAGGGGAGTTTAAATGGTGGCGTAGGGATAACTGTGTCAAGAAACTGGTTCATGGTAATGTCAGCTAAGATGGGCCCGAGACTGCTACCCATAGCAGTGCCATATGTTTGTTTAAAAATTGTCCCTGAAATGTGAAATAACCATTATTGCAACAATGCGACTGTAAAGAGTTAATGTTTGTAAATTGATTTTGCCAGGATGCTGAAAATAATGATGAGCGAGTGGACTGTAGTTTAATACATTTATTGAAAATGAATGTTACAATTTACATTTGAATTGCAAGGTCAGCTGTCTTTTACGCATTTTAAATTATGAAAACCACGTTAGGTAAAATGTTTTACATTGTAAGGTGAGGCGCTATCACGCAACACTCGAATCTACATTAGAATGCTGTAGGGCCTAAGGCCTACATAATTTGTCACGACAATAAAGAAAAATGAAGAAATGACAGGCCGAAGCAACAAACGCAATTACGTCTGCTGCCTTCGGACGGACGTAGCACTGTGTCTAGGCCTGTTTGCTAGCGAGCAAGGCCGTAGCATGTACAGATTAGCCAACCTTTGATTTTAAAATTCCCACATTACTGTCCATAGCTGCCCGCAAAAATCGAACGATTTTTTATAATACATTTTAATAATTTATATTATAAGAAAACACAATGTACGTTCTTAATAATAGATATCAACCTCAGTAAGTTGTATTGATCATTGACATTGAAATGTTAGATAACAGTTATAACATTAAACTGCTCAGAGATAAAACCTCAATAATGATGATAACAGTTGAACAGGCCACAGTTGGCTTACAAACTGATTTATACATGAGTATAAATTTGCATGAATTAGCAAAACTATATACAATATAATACAATATAAAACATGAATAATGAATAGTCTGATAATGTTTGATGATGAATAATCGGTGGCTCATCACATGATGGGTCCGATACAAATTGCAAATATTTTATGCAAGTCATGATTGACAGTCTAAACCAGTCAAGGCCAGTTGACTTGTACATAATAGTATTGAATAGACAAATTATTACAAAATTATGCATGTAAAAACATAGATTTAGCATAACGCTGTAATATAATAATTAAATAGTGCACGATATACCCAGCAGTTGCAGGAATGCACAATAATTGACATGTGAAAACAGATTATACATTGCTGTATAGTTGCAAGTACATAAGCGTAATGACATGTATGTCATAATTAAAGGCATGAATAATAATATATGTGCAATACGTGATCGCAAAATACAAATACAAAATATGTGTAAAAATATGTGCTTGGCGCATAATCATATACAGTAAATGCGGGTACAATAATGTGTTTTACATAGATACAAAGTACATGATAAAATACAATAGAAATATGTGTTGCATAATTACAAGATACATGAATACAAGGCATGATAGTATAAGTGACAAGTACAGCAAATGTGTTCATACAAGAATGTAATGCATGTCACTTTACTAAAAATGAACTTTATCTTGTGAAATTTACTTTTTGACGCATTACTTACTCAGAGTCTGACTAAAAGCTGAAGAAGGCGGATACGTACGCCGAAACGCGTCAAAAAGTAAGTTTTCACAAGATAAAGTTCATTTTTAGTAAAGTGATAGTGCTGTGAAAGAAGAGATGAACAATCAAGACAACTGTAATGCATGTGTTGAACAATTACAAGTAACACATAAAATTCATAGGGTAATAAATAGCAATGCACACATATTAACAAAAAAAGTGCAGCAAATATGCATACATGGTTTGTATAGCTCCGAATCCATGTGAATATTATATAACAAAATTTATGACGTAAGAACAAATACCACCAATGACGTGACACATAACCCATTACCAATATCAAATATAAGTATACAAAGGACATAGTATATGACTTACAAAATTATCAATACATATAAATACAAGAATAAGTAAAGTATACCACCATGACAATATAATAAGTATAAATATAATAACATAGTGCATGGTTGTACAGTTACAAGCTACATGCAAATTTAGTGTATGAGATACGCAATAATGTGATATTAACATAAAAATGTTTGTGATAACACATATCACCAATTAAAGTCGAACAAATTGTCAGACAATTAAGTAATGAAAGCTCATGGCCAGGTAAAATATAGCATTGTGCTAAGTAATTACATTCACCTCGTGTCTAAGCCTCGTCCCGCGCTGGCAACAAACATAACTTGTGAATTGGTCTGCGAAAGGTGCCAACAGGCGTACGAACGTTAACTACTCTGATTAAATTGTCTGGTCCGGGAAATGTGGCTGTAATTACCCCAAATTTCCATGCTAATGGAGGCAAGTTATCCTCGATCAGCAAAACCAGGTCACCAATGGAAACGTTTTCTCTTGCGAATTTCCATTTGTGACATTGTTGCAGTTGGTGTAGGTAGTCGCAAGACCATTATTTCCAAATAGCTTGGACAAACTTCTGGAGAAGTTGCCAACGGCCAAGACGAGAGATGGGAACGTGTGATAAGTCAGGATCGGTATTGCCGTTAATGGTGCACAAATTAAAAAATGGCCAGGGGTAAGTGGCACTGGATCGTTTACATCCAATGAAACGGCAAATAATGGACGTGAGTTTAGACAGGCCTCTACCTGTGACAAAACCGTAGTAAACTCCTCGAAAGTGAGTATGGACTTGCCGACAACGCGGCGCAAATGATACTTCAAACTTTTTATACCGCTCTCCCAAAGACCACCAAAATGAGGTGACGAGGGGGGAATAAATGACCACTTAATACCATGAGAAGTTGCAAAGGATTGGATTGATGAGGTGGCATCTTTTTTATGCCAGAGATTGTAAAGGTCATGCAAAACGTTGCGGGCCTTCCTAAAGTTCGTGCCATTGTCAAAATATAACTGGCTAGGTATGCCCCTACGGGCCATGAAGCGACGTAAGGCAGCTATAAACGCATTGGCCGTAAGGTCGGAAACCAATTCCAAATGAATGGCCCTGGTGGCTAAGCAAATGAATAAAGACACGTATGATTTGGACAGAGTCCTGGATCTCTGCCCGCCATGACGAATCATGAAGGAACCACCATAATCCACTGCGAAGAATAAAAACGGCCGCGAAGGAGTAACCCTGGGAGATGGCAAAATACCAAGCCTTTGAACCTGATATTTGGTGTTAAATCTGAGACATTTGACGCATCTACGAATGATGGAACGAATGACTATCTTGGCGTTAATGATCCATCAGCGTTGACGAAGTGAATGATGGACAAGTTGAGCACCAGCGTGGAGGAGACGAATATGCTCGCTCTCGATTATAAGGCGAGTGATGTGGGCCGATGGATGCAAGACAGTAGGATGCTTATTGTCATAGGGTAGTTGCGACTGCTGTAGGCGTCCGCCGACACGTATGACGCCAAACTCATCAAGAAATGGGTCCACAGAAGACAGCTTACTCCTAATAGAGACAGAAGCCCCATCACGAAGGCAATTAAGCTCAGCAGCGAAGTGGATCGACTGGGATTGTTTTATGAAGAAATTAAGAGTAGAATGAATTTCGGTGAGGGTAAGAATTCCCGAGATTTTCTCTGCCCTAGAGGGTCCAGTATTTTTGATGAATCGAAAGCAATAAGCGTACACGCGGGTCAGTCGGTACAACGAGGAGAAGTCCTTCGAGAGATCAATAGGTAGGGTAGAGACTAGAGAAAGTTTGGGGGTTTGTTTCTCCTCAACAGAGCATTCAGGAAGCGACACATTAGAAGGTGAAAAAGATTGGTCTCAGAAGATTGAGACAGACAAGCGGGACCATGCCACCAAAGCGAACAATCGCGCAAAACTTCAGGGTGACATCCTCTAGAAATAATGTCAGCAGGATTATGTTGCGAATTAATATGATGCCATGTGTAGGTTTCAGTGAGACGCTGAATCTCAGCAACACGATTAGCGACGTAGGTCTTTCACCTAGAAGACTGAGCACGAATCCAATAGAGAGATACCATGGAGTCGGAGTACAGGTGAACGCTATTGACAAAGGAATGGAGAGCAGGGGTGACCTTAAATAGAAGTCGCGATAACAACAAACAAGCACAGAGTTCAATGCGGGGTAATGACACCTGTCGTAGTGGAGCCACACGAGATTTGGAACACAAAAGTTGACAAGAGGCCGTTAAATCTTGATAAATAACTCTAACGTAAATACAACATCCATAGCCCTTTTCAGAGGCATCCGCAAAACCATGTAATTCAATTATCTTTGCCTTGGACTTGCTGCGTATAGAGCGTGGGACAATAATTTTACCAATCAAATACAACTTATCGCATAATGAACGCCAATACAAATATAATTGCTCAGAAATTGGCTCATCCCAACCAAGATTGCACAGCCACAGTTGCTGCATAAACTGTTTATAAAGAAAAACAATTGGACCAATGAGTCGTAGATACCCGCTATAATTGACAGGATTTTCCTCTTAGAAATGACTTGATGTCAAACAAGAATGAATCTGTAGAGTTGTTCCAAAGAATGCCCAACGTACGCATATTGCCTTGTTTGTTTAATGGAAGTGATAAATTCTTAGGCTCAGTGACCACATTTGGTTCATTTGATGCCCATTTATGTAGAGTAAAGCCATATTGACTCAACAACGTACCTAAGTCAGATTTCAACTTGGTTAGATTAGAAATGGTGTCTGCACCGGTTAACAAATCATCGACATAAAAATCATTAATTATAGCTGAAGCAGCGTCAGGAAAAGAAACTTCATGATCCTTACCAATCTGAATAAGACAGCGAGTAGCCAAAAACGAAGCACTAGCAGTACCGTATGTTACAGTTCGCAGCACAAAATGTTTAAACCGTTCAAGCGGAGAATTACGCCACAGAATACGTTGGTAATGACAATCGTTATCAGACACTAGAATTTGTCGATACATCTTCTTGATGTCAGCGATCAGAACATAGTTGTGTATGCGAAATCGCAAAAGAATAGAGAAAAGATCTTGTTGGACATTTGGACCTACTAACAAAATATCATTGAGAGAAAGACCATTGGTAGTTTTGGCCGAGCCATCAAAAAAGACGCGAAGTTTTGTCGTGAACTAGAATGTTTGAAAACGGCATGGTGAGGCAAATAGTAAGTATTTGAAACGTTGGAATTAACAGAACAATCGTCAACCAGGGCCATGTGACCAAGATCCCTATATTCTTGAATAAAATTTGCGTATTCACGCGCAAGCTCAGAATCACGCTTGAACCTGCGTTCTAAACTTAAAAATCTCGCTTCAGCGGTAGCATAGGACTCACCCAACTGGGGACTATCAGACCCGAATGGTAATGAGACAACGAACCTACCTTCATCATTACGATGGGTGGACTTAACAAAATGTTCCTCGCAAACTGAATCGTTAATAAGGGGTGCATTATCAAGGATGGTTTCGGTCTCCCAAAATTTCTCAAGAGACGCTAAAATTTGATTATCGTTGTTTCTTGCCAAGAACGAAACAGCAGGACCCTTAGAATGACAATGTTTGGGCAGATTGCCTGCTAGAATGTAGCCTAACTTTGTTTCTTGTATAATAGGAAAGTTAGGACCACGTACATATTTGTTAGCTAGAATCAAATCTAAATAAAACTGCGCTCCTAAAAGTATGTCTATGTCAAGGTGAGGCGCAATCACGCAACACTCGAATCTACATTAGAATGCTGTAGGGCCTAAGGCCTACATAATTTGTCGCGACAATAAAGAAAAATGAAGAAATGACAGGCCGAAGCAACAAACGCAATTACGTCTGCTGCCTTCGGACGTACGTAGCACTGTGTCTAGGTCTGTTTGCTAGCGAGCGAGGCCGTAGCATGTACAGATTAGCCAACCTTTGATTATAAAATTCCCAAATTACTGTCCAGCGAACTTTTAATTTCACTATTAAGATATGTATGTTGTTACTATAAATGTTGTTCACAACACTATTGTACATTTGTTGTTCCATGGTGCGATGTTTAAAGTTGAACATTGCTTCTATATGCGCAGGAAATACTTTGAACTATCGACACTTCAGCAGAAAAATACATTGGTTAATGAGAGAAGCGAGTTTCCTGTTATCACTGGCCCATAATTTTAGGAGTCGGCAAGCTGGTTGTCCGTATGTGTCCGATATTTCTCTGTAGAATCCCATGTTTGTTGTTGAATATCCTCAGTTCTTAATTAAATCCTTAAATTTTTAGTGACCGTCAATCAATGAATGTTTTAGCGGATGGTTAGTGAGGATCGGTCAATAATACAAATTTTAGCTATTTTTCGTCGACGTTTTGACAATATTTATTGTCATCTTCAGGACCTGTGTATGAAATACAATAGAAATATCAAACATAATGAAACAATTAAAAATTTGGGTGTAAAACATTACGACTTCAATCAGATAGTTGACAAAGGTTACACACAAAAGTTTCTGGTAAATTTTACTAACAGGTAAACTTGGATAATAATTGTAAGCATATTATAAAATATAGTCAAGAGTACTATAGAATAATGTAATTTATGTATGTGTCCACAATCACCCTTCTCTCTCACCCATTCTCCCCCTGCCAGTCCTTCTCACAGCCTCTCACTCAAACCTGAAATCAATCTATCACTCACTATCACCACTCACTCACTCTCTCTCTCTTCTATATCTCACTCACTGTCTCCCTTCCTCCCTCTCTCACTCTCTCTCTCTCTCTCTCTCTCTCCTTCTCATTATCTCTCTTCATTCACTCTCTATCTGTCTCTTTTTCTCTCTCTCTCTCTCTCTCTCTCTCTCTCTCTCTCTCTCTCTCTCTCTCTCTCTCTCTCTAATTATATCTCTTCATTCACTCTCTCTCTCTCTCTCTCTCTCTCTCTCTCTCTCTCTCTCTCTCCCTCTCACTTGTCATTGTCCACTATTAGCACTCTAAAACACTCACCATTTTTATTACACTATCATCCTCATATAAAATAGAGAATTATGCACACGATAACAGAAATGATTTACCAACTTGTATTAAAGGGTTACAGACTTTATAACACACCATTATAGATAACAGATCTATTATATGAAAATGGTTATTACTTAATACTTACATTTTGTACAATGTTATTTACCTGGAACTTGGTCTATACAGAGTACCATAGTCAATGTATTTCGTATATATGTTGGTCATAATCTCTCTCACATGCTCTCACTATGCTCGCTCTCTCTCTCTCTATATATATATATATATATATATATATATATATATATATATATATTGTTACAACACAAATAAGACACCCCAGTACCAGGGATAAAAAAGATAATTATTAATGTAAATGTACTTCATGTTAAATAAAATGATTAAATATAAATAAAATATAAAAACTATAACACGACATTACCCAACCCAAGTGATTGACCTAACAACAGGAAACAAAAGAAGAAGGGAACCACGAAAAATACACAAAGAAAAAAGTGATTGACCAAACAAATAGGAACTAACAAAAGAAGGGACGAAACCAGAACCAAAGAAGAATAAGGACAATTAAAGGAAGTGAACGAATTCCTACAACTTAATGAAATTAAACCAGACGAGAAGAGGAGAACCGAGTCAAAATGAAGACAATTGAAGATGAAGGAGAAGAAGAAGAAGAAGAGGAAACGAAGTGAAACCAAGAAATAAGAGACACCACATATAAAAGGGAGAAATGGTATACTCAAATATAGAATATTGTAAATAAAACCAATAATCAGCCAATAATGAAAATAAATATTATTGTAAATGAGATAATTTATATACCTTTAAAAAAAAAAAAAAAAAAAAAAAAAAAAAAAAAAAAAAAAAAAAAAAAAAAAAAAAAGTAAAAATTAACTTAGTATAGAAAAGTACACTAACCCAAATATTAAAGTTAGATGTAGTGAAATACATATAACAAAATGTCATTAATACTATGTATAATTTTATAATGAAAGAAATAGTGAGAAAGAGAAATAGAAATAACACTTAGTATAAACAGTGAAAAAAGTGCAATAGTGTATGTGTAAATACCCCAAAATAGTGAGTGTATCAGTGATAAACACCAATTAATTAAAGGTGAAAGTGATAAGTGGAAAAAGATATTATAAATAATAAAAAGGTAGTAATAGATAAGAAAACACTTAGCAAATCATTGATGAACCAATAAATGATTTAAGTGAGCTTATAGAAAATTACATAATTAAGGATAGTTAGAAATAGTATTTAAAGTAGAGATAAGTAAAGGATGTAATGTTATTCAGGGAGAAAGCCCATGTAAAAACAGTTTGTGTTAACATGGAATAGAGAAAAGAAGTAGTAATGAAATAAGAATTTAAGTATATAATTAAAAAACACCCAATATTAGAAGGGAAAATAAATTAAATAAGTTTGAAGGAAGTGATGATGTTTCTCACTCAAAATAATAGCAAAAGAATGAAATGAATGTTAAACCAACAGTAACTAATAACTTATAAAGAATTGTTCGTTTTAATGTTATGAATAGGATATGGCTGAAAGAAACTTGCAGTCCATAGGCCTAAGTGTTATGTATTAAATATTAAGATATAGAAAACAATCTTGACATGTAATCAAGACACAGACTCAAAACACAACACAAACAATTATAATAACAAAGTAAAGCCCATCAGGCTGAAATGAAATGTAATTTAAATGAAATAAGTAAAATACCATAATAGCTACTTAGGCCTATGAAAAAGCCTAACTGTCAGACACACACAAATATCAATTGTAACAAATTCACAAGCTAATTTACAAATCTAAGGCAAGTAACTAGCCAGTAATTATGTATAAATCATTTTAAAAGAGAAATGTTAATATAAGGGTTTAAATTGAAAGAGATATGTAATTATCAAATGTCAACGTAATTAGACAAAAGTTAATATATAATAGAATATGACCTTATGAGGTATTGTTTTAATCTTTGAAAGGAAATAAGTGCAATAGTGATAATATTTATTACCCAGGAGGGACGACAGAAGCATAAAATCAATCAGAAACTATATAATAAATTTGAATAAAAATTTCAAATATCTTAACAATGCTTCTAATCGAGGCCTTAACCAATCAAAGGGTTTCTGTTACCATAGAAACAAGCCGTTGGATACTAATTTTCCGTTAAATTTACTTACTTGAAAAAATGACGCTTGGGTAAGAGGTACGCAAGATTGAGATGACCAAAATTTTACTTTAAAAAGTTCAAAAAACATTTAGAAGTCGACAGCAAGAACCAATGACGAGGAGATGAAGAGCTTCAAATATTAACAGATGTCCAGGAACCAAATAAACAAAATTAAATAGCACAAATTCCCAAGACATAATAGAAGAAGATGCCAGCAGCATAAGCCATCCCAAAATTGATGAATTTCCATTAACCCAGAACTCCGACATATCGCAACCTTCTGAACCGATAACTATCAATTAAATTAAATAATCCAAAGGAATAAAAGCACTTTAAATATTTCTCAAATCAATCAAAAATTCTCACTATCAAATAAAATTAATTTTCTTTCAAGGATTGAATAATAATAAACTTACGTAAAACAATTGTAAACTTAGAAATAACCTCGCACTAGTGTGCAACATTTGTAACAACTATTACGACATTACCGAACAATTTGTAAACACACTTTATACCATTTAAGTACGGATAAGGTACGGTAGTGTATTTTTTTTTTATGTAACCAACTTTTATGTTTTCTTTATAATCCAAAGAACCCCAGATTTTGAACCAGTTAATATATTGTGTACAAACAGACGCCATATCGGCATCTATATAACTCATTTCAAAATCAATTTCGTCAACCTAGAGATATATGTTTCATGTTCTAAGCCGGAGCAATTTTATTAGAAAGTAATTTATAATACTTTTGTCACATTGATTAATGACTAAATCATAATTAAAATTACAGTACAGAGTATTACCATTGTTTTATTTCATAGGAAGTTGTATAATATATGTGTGTGTTAGCAATTCCACTGAGTAAACCACTAGTGCTCTTGCCAAGTGGGCGAGACAACAAGCTGTACAGAGGCGGGAATCATTTGAACGCTCCAGCTGTCAACGCTGACCACACCAATATAACTAGTAAATTTACAAATTTAATTGTTTTAAAATAAACAATTTGGCGCCACCCGGGATTCGCAACCCCTATGAATAAACAGGTAGGTTGTACTGATAATTGAGACCACGCTACAGACTTCAGTAGTAACAACCATTAATGTAACGACCGGCGTGAGACAAACCCACCACACTAACACTTTCTACACATAAAAAACAAGTGTACACATTTTACAGAGGCGACCGAGTCTTTTAGATCGTTACAGATTGGCTTCCATCGCGGGGCTTAAACAATAGCGACCTCGCCATTTAGATCGTTACAGATTGACGAATCCAACGTGAGGCTTAAACGAAGACGAGGACGCATTTAGATCGTTACAATATATATATATATATCTCAGTCTTGTATCTTTCTGACTCATACAGCACCTTCTCACTCACGTTAACCGGTCGGGCGCTGTCTCTCTCTCTCTCACTCTATTCAAAACAGATATATACCACAAATCTAACACATATACGTGTACATACACACACGCTAGCACTACATAAGCGCACGCACACACACACACACACACACACACACACAGAAACACACAAGCAAGCCAACTACACATTCAAGAATCCGTACATAAATATAACACCATTTTATTCTCTTTTTTTTATCATCTAAGTGTAAATTATGCACAACGGAGATGCCCACTGTACTGAGTTTAAAACTAATTGATTATGTGTCTATAAGAAATGTTATATGTTTCATAGCTAATACTAAATAATATGATCAGTAAGACACTTACAATTGTTGCTGATGCCAAACACACAACTGTAAATTTTCCCTGACCAACACCTTATTATAAAGCACAACAGACGACCCTTGTACATTTGTATGAAATTAAGTAACATGTGTTCGGAAGACAGTTAAGAAAGATTTGCACTAGGGGGGAGTGTGACACTAATTAATATCTGATGACAAGCTGGCCATTAAAATGACCAACACATCCTGTAGAGAGACTACTGATTATTTCTTCAAATTCATGTTTTGACGGTGTGTATAAGTTGAGCATAACTGGACGAGAGGTTTTGAGTATCAGTGCGAAAATTAATGGAGTGAGGGTCACTTTTAATTTGAATCATTTCCAGTACGCATCTTTTGAAATAATTATTTTCATAATATTTAATTTGGGTGTTGTTGAAGTCAAATTCATGGCCGGTGTTTAAATGGTGAGATACTAAAGCATTGGGGTTATCATTATGGGTTTTTTTATGGCAATCATACCTATGTTGATAAATTCTCTTATGTAAATATTGGGACGTAATACCAGTGTATGTGGCTGGACAGCCATTGCATTGGATAGTGTATACGACATTAGATCGTTTGTCTTTGGATGTCGAGTCTTTGAGGCTTGAGAAGAGAGATCGAACAGTATGTTGGTTTTTGAATGCTAAAGTTTTTTGAATTTTTGATAGCCATTTTTTAAGTTTTTCAGAAAGCCCTTTAACATAAGTTGTAGAAAAGTACGAGCCGGCGTTAGGCACAGGTGTATTAGATTGGGCAGATGTAAAATTGGGGCTCAGCTGATTTGCACGATGTTTATGAATTACCTGTTTGATTATGTGGTCTGGGTAACCATTGTTTTTGAAAGTCTTAAATACTAATTCAGTGTTTTTTTGATGAAATGATTGATCACTTAGACCGGTGGCTCTCTTATATACCGAGTGGATTAAGTTAGTTTTTACATGTATGGGATGGTTGGAATTAAAATGCAGATATCTACCGAAGTTCGTGGGTTTTATGAACCAATCAGTGACTATAGTACCATCTGTCTGTCTAATAACCTTGGTATCAAGAAATGAAATGGAACTATTCTGTTCGTGCTCTATTGTGAACTGTATTCGTTCAAAGCCCATTAGTTTGGAATTGAACAGAGATAAGATAGTGTCATGTTGGTCATATGGAATACATGTTATAATATCGTCAACGTATTTATATAAGAAGGGGAGTTTAAATGGTGGCGTAGGGATAACTGTGTCAAGAAACTGGTTCATGGTAATGTCAGCTAAGATGGGCCTGAGACTGCTACCCATAGCAGTGCCATATGTATGTTTAAAAAATTGTCCCTGAAATGTGAAATGACCATTATTGCAACAATGCAACAGAAGTTTAAGGAAAATATCCGTATCTAATGTTGTATGTGTGGAAATGCAGTTCCAATTTTTATTTAAAATGTTGATCACTGTTTGGATATTTATATTAGCGAATAGGGAGGAAACATCTAGTGAAAATAAAACATGATTGGGAGGGATTGTGTGTTTCTTTATAGTTTCAACAAAGGTAAATCTATCACTAATGTTGTATTTTTCAGAAGACGCATTTTTTAAAATATTTGCTAGCCATTTTGATGTTTCATATATGAGATAATAGGTCTAAGAGGGTTGTCAGGTTTATGAGTTTTTACTAAGCCGTAAATTTTAGGTGGAGTTGGGGCATGGGCAACTAAGCGTTTATAGGTATTGTTGTCAATTTGTCCGTTTTTGAAAGCCTCTTTGAGTATTGTCATAGTTGAGTTCTTTAAAGAAGTAGTGGGTCCCTATCAAGCTTAACATACGGTATGTATTACAATCACCTACTAATGAATTCATTCTATTGAAATACTCAGTTTTATACATGATAACTGTCTTGTTAGATTTATCTGCTTGCAGTACTAAAATGTCTTTATTGTCTGATAAGAAGTGTTTGGTGGCTTTACAAACAGTAGCCAGCTGGTTGTTTTGGTGTTTTATTTGATTTATTTTTGTTAATGTGATTAGTAATAATATTAATACATTCACTCCTGACAATTTCTGGATTTTTATCTTAAGGTAGGTTGTAAAGAACGTGATCTACTTCGGTGATAATTTTCTCGGTGGGGATGCGATTATCATTATCCGGGAGGGCAAATTTTGGTCCTAGGGAAAGTAATGTTTTTATATCGAGAGGAATGTCGATGTCAGTGAGATTTATCAGCCAGTCCGGATTGAATTTTTTGAAGGTTGTCCTTATGTTGTTTTATCCGGTTTTAGTTTCGCGATTTGCTTGTTTCGAATTTTTCCTACCATGTGTTGAAACGCACTATTTTGTTTATTTGAAAATTCGTTTATTATGGAAGCTGGTAAGTGTTGATAACTATTGAGTTTGGTTTGATGTATCCTATTTTTTGTGTAATTAAGATTTTTTATGGAACTTTTAATTTCACTATTAAGATAGTCTCTTTTAAATCTATTTGCACTGTTCACAACACTATTGTACATTTGTTGTTCCATGGTGCGATGTTTAAAGTTGAACATTGCTTCTATATGCGCAGGAAAGACTTTGAACTGTCGACACTTCAGAGAAAAATACATTGGTTAATGAGAGAAGCGAGTTTCCTGTTATCACTGGCCCATAATTTTAAGAGTCGGCAAGCTGGTTGTCCGTATGTGTCCAATATTTCTCTGTAGAATCCCATGTTTGTTGTTGAATAACCTCAGTTCTTAATTAAATCCTTAAATTTTTAGTGACCGTCAATCTATGAATGTTTTAGTGGATGGTTAGTAAGGATCGGTCAATAATACAAATTTTAGCTATTTTGCGTCGACGTTTTTGACAATATTTATTGTCATCTTCAGGACCTGTGTATGAAATACATTAGAAATATCAAACATAACGAAACAATTAAATATTTGGGTGAACGTGTTGGTGATGTGAGTGTGTGCGTGCGAATGTATGTATCATTTTATATGTGAAGACTTAGATAGTTTGTTTACATCTTCAAATTATCTTTAAGAAAACGAGCAAATTATAGTATGAGAGAACTTAAGTTATACAGTATTACAATTTAAATTACTAACTGTAATGTTATTTTAATTAATTAAACAAACAGTAATCAACAATTGGATATTAGATTGGTACATAAATTGTTTATACCTACAACAGTCAACATATAGCAAAGTAATATATTACCTATAACTAAAACAGATTAGGGGATGTTCACTACGTAATTATTAAAAGTTATTTTTACCATGTTTCACTCCCTACTGGTGTTAACAAACAATCATAATTTCAGAAACATACAATTTACACACTACTGTAAAACATTAAATCAGATAGTTGACAAAGGTTACACACAAAAGTTTCTGGTAAATTTTACTAACAGGTAAACTTGGATAATAATTGTAAGCATATTATAAAATATAGTCAAGAGTACTATAGAATAATGTAATTTATGTATGTGTCCACAATCACCCTTCTCTCTCACCCATTCTCCCCCTGCCAGTCCTTCCCACAGCCTCTCACTCAAACCTGAAATCAATCTATCACTCACTATCACCACACTCTCTCTCTCTCTCTCTCTCTTCTACATCTCACTCACTGTCTCCCTTCTTCCCTCTCACACTCTCTCTCTCTCTCTGTCTGTCTCATTATCTCTCTTCATTCACTCTCTCTCTCTCTCTCTCATCTCTCTCTCTCTCTCTCTCTCTCTCTCTCTCTCTCTCCTCTCTCTCTCTCTCTCTCTCTCTCTCATTATATCTCTTCATTCAAACTCTCTCTCTCTCTCTCTCTCTCTCTCTCTCTCTCTCTCTCTCTCTCTCTCTCTCTCTCTCTCTCTCTCTCTCTCTCACTCTCTGTCTCTCCCTCTAACTTGTCATTGTCCACGATTAGCACTCTAAAACACTCACCATTTTTATTACACTATCATCCTCATATAAAATAGAGAATTATGCACACGATAACAGAAATGATTTACCAACTTGTATTAAAGGGTTACAGACTTTATAACACACCATTATAGATAACAGATCTATTATATGAAAATGGTTATTACTTAATATTTACATTTTGTACAATCGGATAGGGGAATGCTCACCAGATATGGTGGGTACCAGGGAAATAAAATACCCGGGGCGGACCAAACTAGCACTGTTGCCTTGCAGTAAGATATTGGATTATCAAAGGCTAGAGGAAGAAATCCTTGATCAAAAATCACCTAGAAATTATGCGATGTATAAAACAAATGGATTAACTACCCCAGGTGGCAGACCAGGTACTCTGGAAAATCCACACTCCTTTATGGAGGTCGGCCCTATGGATTCTGGGGAGGGCCAACTTTCGCATATAAACCCATTTGAAAGGAGATCAACAATATCAAGATCACCACCAGAACACACGACTCAAGCAGGTACGTGCGGGATCGATAATACGACAGAAGTGGATAAAGAGAAAGCTGAATTGCAAAATAGATTACGTGAAATGGAAAAAACCGTGAATCAACTGAATAAGCAGCTACATAAGCTGACAGAGGAAAATGAACAGCTTAAAAAAATAATGATATTACAGGGTAAACTGCCTGAACACGATACTGGTACTAAAACTCCAGTTAGTTATCATACAGACGAAGAAGAACTAGAAAGAGAAACTGACTGGTTAGTCAAGCAAACCAAGAAATGCAGAAGAAAGCGAAAAGCTGAATCCTCTCCAGAGGCAGAAGCAGGAAACTTCCTCAACCTTAGTAGGGAAGGGACTGCTGCTAATAAGGGCAACCCTAATAAGGATGAGGTAACTCAAGGAAGGTTAGGACTAGATAAGTGTGGAAAAGGGAAAAAAACTACACCTCCTCCACCAATCCATGTAGTTGGGATAACCAAATATGCAGATATTAAATCACTGATGGCATCAGTTGCAGACAAGGAATACAAAATTGTGGCGATGAATAACAATATATGGAAAATCCTAACATTGAACTCGGACGCATATAGAGCTTTGGCAAAAAAACTGAGTGATGAAAATAAGCAGTGGTATACGTACGAGGACAAAAGCCGTAGGCCCACTAAGGTTATGGCTAGAGGTCTCCACCCAACGTGCGAAAACCAGGAGATCAAGGTTGATCTCCAGCAGAGGGGATTCAAAATAATTGATGCTGTGAACATCATTAAAAAAGAAAGGAAAAAGGATGAACAGAGGAAGGAGGAGATTAGTAGGGTAAGGCTTCCTCTGTTCAAGCTCACGTTCGATCATGAGGAAAATGTAGATAATATATATAACATAAGATCAATTCTCAACATGAGGGTTAAAATCGAACCGCTTCAGAAAAACTCGGGCCTTATACCACAATGTAAAAAATACCAAGGTTTCAACCATACGCAGAAATTTTGCCATCGGGAGCCTAGGTGTGTAAAATGCCTAGGCAAACATTATACTAGCGATTGCATGATAAATCATAACACGCCGCCCACTTGTGTTAACTGTCGGGAGCAACATCCTGCCAGCTACAGAGGATGTGAGGTGGCCAAGCAACTACAGCAAATGAAGAATCAAAGACGCCAAAACAATAAGCAAAAGACTAGTGGTGTCGGGAATATGGCTTCCGGGGAAAAAATCCCGTTATATCTACCTACTGTGACTTCGAAGGGCAAACAAGCTCCTCTAGCAGCGAGAGGTAGGGATACAGGGACGAACAGCTATGCAAGAGCAGTGAAACAACAACAACTCAAGACCACAGGAAACGCTGGGAAAATGGATCAAGTGCTTAGTGAGGTCATTGAAAGACTTGACGTCCTGAATAAGGCGATGGAAAAACAAAAAGATTCTACTGACAAAATTCTCGAGAAACTCGCTGAGCAACAGCAAATAAACAACAAATTGTCGAAAAAAATTGCGCAGGTGGGCGCACAAGTAACTGCTGCCCCTCTAAGCCAAAAACATGTATAACACCGTAAGAATTGCAACGTGGAATGCAAATGGACTTCTGCAATGGATAACGGAGCTTGAATTGTTTCTAAATATGGAAAGCATTGACATCTGCCTAATCTCGGAAAGCCACCTTACCAGAAATGCGATTGTTAATATAAGAGGATATAGCTGCTATCATGCGGCTCATCCAGCGGATAGAGCCAGAGGAGGCACGGCCTTGTTGCTGAAAAGCACTATCAAATATTATGAAGACCTGAAAATAGAGGAGGACTCGTTTCAAGTGGCAACTGTCAAAGTACAGCTGCTTGGTAAAGGAAACTTTAAAATTTCTGCAATATACTGCCCACCAAGGCAAAATCTTAAAAAAGAAGATTATGTTAAGTTATTCAAGATGCTGGGGAATCACTTCATTGTTGGAGGTGATTTTAACGCCAAAAACACCTTTTGGGGTTCTAGGTTATCGACCACCAAAGGCAGGGAACTATACAAAGCTGGGATTGAAGTAAAACTTGATTTTCACTCAAGCGCTACCCCAACTTATTGGCCTGCAGATGGCAACAAATTACCTGATTTGATTGACTTTTACGTTGTTAAAGGATTATCCAGCAGGTACATAGATGTTAAAAACTGTGAGGATCTCTCATCGGACCACTCACCGGTTGTCATGACAATAAATGATGAGGTTATTTCTCGGTCATACCCGTGCCAGCTTTCGAGTAACAAGACGAATTGGACCCTATTCAGGCAACTACTGGATGAAAGCATAGACCTTCATGTCCCTTTGAATGATATTTACCAGTTAGATGAAGAAGTCGAGAGATTTAATACTAATATTCAGAAAGCAGCATGGGAAAGCACTCCCCAGATCAACAGAAAACTGAAACAGAGAATAATCTGCCCTCCTCCAGAGGTGAATGAACTTGTCAGGAAAAAGAGGAAGGCCAGGAAAACCTGGCAGCGAGTTCGCACACCAGAAAATAAAAGAGCCTTGAACTTGCTCTGTAATGAGCTGAAGGAACTGATAAAAAAGGTTAAAAATGAGGGGATTGGAAAATATTTAAGCAAGCTAACAGCTCAGAAGGATACAGACTATTCACTTTGGAAGAGTACTAAAGGACTGAAAAGGCCGAAAACCCACCAGTCGCCCATCAGCCGGGAAGACAGGACATGGGCGAAAAGTGCGGCGGAGAAAACCGTTCTCTTTGCCAGACACCTTGAGGAAATCTTCCAGCCGTTACCTAGACAAACAGCAGAGGAAAACACTAACTTTGAGCCGAAAGTAGATAGGAAAAACATACAGAAAGTAACGCTACAGGAATTGAGAGAAGAAATTAAGAGCAATCTAAGCGCAAAAAAAGCCCCGGGTTTTGACCTGATAACAGGCCAAATACTAAAGGAACTGCCTGGAAAAGCCATGAGAAAACTACTCCATTTGATCAACGCTGCCTTCAGGCTGAAGTATGTGCCTAGTCTGTGGAAGGTGGCTGAGGTTATCATGATTCTAAAACCTGACAAAGCACCAACAGATAAAAAGTCCTACAGGCCAATCTCCCTGCTACCGGTGATCTCAAAACTATTTGGAGATTAAAGCCTTTGTTAGAGGAAAGAACCCTGTTGCCGGATCATCAATTCGGATTCAGAGAAAAGCACTCCACTATTGACCAGGTACAAAGAATCACCCATGTTATTGAAAAGGCTCTTGAAGGGAAGAACATTTGCTCAGCCGTCTTCCTGGATGTAGCGCAAGCTTTTGATAAGGTTTGATAAGCATCATGGGCTTGAGTACAAGTTACATAGGGATCTCCCAGAGGAATTCTATCTGATACTAAAGTCTTACATCTCAGAAAGATACTTTAGGGTGAAGCATGAGGATGAATATTCAACTTTAAAGAAAATATCCGCGGGAGTTCCCCAAGGGAGCGTATTGGGTCCAATTTTGTATTTGTTATACACGAGAGATTTACCAAACAGTGAGGAAACAACCGTTGCGACTTTTGCGGATGATATTGCTGTTCTGGCGGTAGGTAATGATGCCGAGACAGCGGCCAATAAACTGCAAACTTCAATCGCAGAGGTATGGGATTGGACTCGACGCTGGAGGATCAAACTCAATGAAACGAAATCAATACACACCAATTTTACCAACAGAAAAATAGAAATACAAAAGATCTACATTAATGAACAAGAAGTGCCATACTCTAACACTGCTAAGTATTTGGGTATGACTCTGGACGCAAAACTTAAATGGAAGGAGAATGTGAAAAAAAAGAAAGAGGAACTCAACATAAAATTCAGGAAATTGTACTGGCTGTTAGGTAGGAATTCACAACTAACAGTTGAAAACAAATTGCTGTTGTATAAACAAGTGCTGAGACCTGTGTGGACTTATGGTGTACAACTCTGGGGATGCACCAAGAAATCTAACATTCAAATGATCCAAACTTTTCAAAACAAAGTATTTAGGAGTATCGTTGATGCCCCCTGGTATATTAGGAATGACAATCTGCACAAAGACCTCAAAGTAGAATATGTCAGTGAAATCGTAACAAAATATGCAGTTAACCATGTCAGGAGAATTCAGACTCATATAAATGCAGAAATGCTTTGCGTGGTGGAAGAAGCTCCGCACACGTTAAGAAGGCTTAAAAGATTGAAGCCCCAAGATTTGGTGACACACTAGTGTATTTAAATCTGTAAAACTCTAAAAGAGAGAAAGGCAATAATCTCAACCCGGGGAACAGCTAGTGGGCTTCTACCCCATAAACCGTGAGTAATATTAAAGAAAAGCAACTTGTTGGGCTCGCTCAGTTGTTGCAAAGGGAGGTGTTTTTAGTGGGTTAGAGTCCCACACTACCTGGAGCTACGGGGCTCCAGTGTGTCTATAGAGATTTTCACCTGCCCTGCCGAAAAAAAAAAAAAAAAAAAATTGTGTACAATGTTATTTACCTGGAACTTGGTCTATACAGAGTACCATAGTCAATGTAGTTCGTATATATGTCAGTCATAATCTCTCTCACATGCTCTCACTATGCTCTCTCTCGCTCTCTCTCTCTCTCTCTCTCTCTCTCTCTATATATATATATATATATATATATATATATTAGTCTTGTATCTTCCTGACTCATACAGCACCTTCTCACTCACGTTAACCGCTCGGGCGCTCTGTCTCTCTCTCTCTCTCTCTCTCTCTCACTCTATTCAAAACAGATATATACCACAAATCTAACACACAGACGTGTACATACACACACGCTAGCACTACATAAGCGCGCAAACACACACACACACACACAAGAAAGCCAACTACACATTCAAGAATCCGTACATAAATATAACACCATTTTATTCTCTTTTTTTATCATCTAAGTGTAAATTATGCACAACGGAGATGCCCACTGTACTGAGTTTAAAACTAATTGAATATGTGTCTATAAGAAATGTTATGTTTCATAGCTAATACTAAACAATATGATCAGTGAGACACTTACAATTGTTGCTGATGCCAAACACACAACTGTAAATTTTCCCTGACCAACACCTTATTATAAAGCACAACAGACGACCCTTGTACATTTGTAGGAAATTAAGTAACATGTGTTCGGAAGACAGTTGAGAAAGATTTGCACTAGGGGGGAGTGTGACACTAATTAATATCTGATGACAAGCTGGCCATTAAAATGACCAACACATCCTGTAGGGAGACTACTGATTATTTCTTCAAATTCATGTTTTGATGGTGTGTATAAGTTGAGCTTAACTGGACGAGAGGTTTTGAGTATCAGTGCGAAAATTAATGGAGTGAGGGTCACTTTTAATTTGAATCATTTCCAGTATGCATCTTTTGAAATAATTATTTTTGTAATATTTAATTTGGGTGTTGTTGAAGTCAAATTCATGGCCGGTGTTTAAATGGTGAGATACTAAAGCATTGGGGTTATCACTATGGGTTTTTTTATGGCAATCATACCTATGTTGATAAATTCTCTTATGTAAATATTGGGACGTAATACCAGTGTATGTGGCTGGGCAGTCATTGCATTGGATAGTGTATACGACATTAGATCGTTTGTCTTTGGATGTCGGGTCTTTGAGGCTTGAGAAGAGAGATCGAACAGTATGTTGGTTTTTGAAAGCTAAAGTTTTTTGAATTTTTGATAGGCATTTTTTAAGTTTTTCAGAAAGCCCTTTAACGTAAGTTGTAGAAAAGTACGAGCTGGCGTTAGGCTCAGGTGTATTAGATTGGGCAGATGTAAAATTGGGGCTCAGCTGATTTGCACGATGTTTATGAATTACCTGTTTGATTATGTGGTCTGGGTAACCATTGTTTTTGAAAGTCTTAAATACTAATTCAGTGTTTTTTTGATGAAATGATTGATCACTTAGACCGGTGGCTCTCTTATATACCGAGTGGATTAAGTTAGTTTTTACATGTATGGGATGGTTGGAATTAAAATGCAGATATCTACCGAAGTTCGTGGGTTTTATGAACCAATCAGTGACTATAGTACCATCTGTCTGTCTAATAACCTTGGTATCAAGAAATGAAATGGAACTATTCTGTTCGTGCTCTATTGTGAACTGTATTCGTTCAAAGCCCATTAGTTTGGAATTGAACAGAGATAAGATAGTGTCATGTTGGTCATATGGAATACATGTTATAATATCGTCAACGTATTTATATAAGAAGGGGAGTTTAAATGGTGGCGTAGGGATAACTGGGTCAAGAAACTGGTTCATGGTAATGTCAGCTAAGATGGGCCCAAGACTGCTACCCATAACAGTGCCATATGTTTGTTTAAAAAATTGTCCCTGAAATGTGAAATAACCATTATTGCAACAATGCGACTGTAAAGAGTTAATGTTTGTAAAATGAGCGAGTGGACTGTAGTTTAATACATTTATTGAAAATGAATGTTACAATTTACATTTTAATTGCAAGGTCAGCTAAGTTTTTTACGCATTATAAATTTTGAAAACCACGTTATGTAAAATGTTTTACATTGTAAGGTGAGACGCAACACTCGAATCTACATTAGAATGCGGTAGGGCCTAAGGCCTACATAATTTGTCGAGACAATAAAGAAAAATGAAGAAATGACAGGCCGAAGCAACAAACGCAATTTACGTAGCACTATGTCTAGGCCTGTTTGCTAGCGAGCAAGACCGTAGCATGTACAGATTAGCCAACCTTTGATTTTAAAATTCCACATTACTGTCCATAGCTGCCCGCAAAAATCGAACGATTTTTTATAATACATTTTAATAATTTATATTATAAGAAAACACAATGTACGTTCTTAATAATAGATTTCAACCTCAGTAAGTTGTATTGATCATTGACATTGAAATGTTAGATAACAGTTATAACATTAAACTGCTCAGAGATAAAACCTCAATAATGATGATAACAGTTGAACAGGCCACAGTTGGCTTTACAAACTGATTTATACATGAGTATAAATTTGCATGAATTAGCAAAACTATATACAATATAATACAATATAAAACATGGGGTACCCAAAACATGAATAATGAATAGTCTGATAATGTTTGATGATGAATAATCGGTGGCTCATCACATGATGGGTCCGATACAAATTGCGGGTCTTTCACTGTTTCCTGCGGCGGGTCTTTCACTGTTTCCTGCGGCCAAAGAAACTTCCGTCTCCACGTTTGTATATTTTTTCCGTGTTCGATGTGTACTAGAACAGTTTTCTTCACAAGTAACTAATGCCAGTTTATGGAGGTTATGTAGACAATGTAACTTAAATAAAATTTACTTTGTTAGTGTACAATAAAAGGGTGTATTTACTGGAAGTACAGAAATAATTTTCCATTTATCGCACATAATTACGGTACACAGACGATTTTTGGAGGTTGTGTCTACGTTTAACAATGCAACTTAACCTTTTAGATTTTTAAAATTAATTAGATTTAACAAAAATTTCCTTTGTTAGTGTACATTAAATTATTGTATGCATACAAGGCTGCTGTACATAACATTAAAGGCTGTATTTATTCGAAGTACCGGAATTAAAACCTAGTTCCAATTTAGAACGTAGACCTATAACCTATTTGCATATTTTATTGGGGTTTATTGGCACATATTTTATTAAAAGGGTGTATTTATTGGAAGTACAGAAATTATTTTCCATTTATCGCACATAATTACGGTACACAGACGATTTTTGGAGGTTGTGTCTACGTTTAACAATGCAACTTAACCTTTTAGATTTTTAAAATTAATTAGATTTAACAAAAATTTCCTTTGTTAGTGTACATTCAAAGGCTGTATTTATTGTATGGATAAAAGGCTGTATATACATTAAAGGCTGTATTTATTCGAATTAAAACCTATCGGTACTTCCAATTTAGAACGTATAACCTAGTAGGCTACGTTATTCGTACATACAGTATTTTATTGGAGTTTATTGGTACATATTTTATTAAAAGGGTGTATTTATTGGAAGTACAGAAATTAGTTTCCATTTATCGCACATAATTACGGTACAGAGACGATTTTGGGAGGTTGTGTCTACGTTTAATTATCTAACTTAACCTTTTAGATTTTTAAAATTAATTAGACTTGTAGGGGTGTGTGCATGGCAGAACTACTTGTGCACCCACTTTATAATCATATTTTTGGTAACACTGAGAACTTTAAGCCTTCTTTTATGCTTAAACAAATTATATATACACTTAATTATAGAAAAGCAAAAAGCAAATATGTAATTCAAAAGACTAATTTGCTCTAATGAACACATGCTGAAGTTAAAAACAAAAGAGTTTTTACTTGCCTAACTAATCATTAGTTACTAATGTGACAGTTGGAGCTGCTTTTTCTGCAAAAGCTGGGGTATGTTGGATTCAAGAGTGGTTAAATTAAGTCATAAATCTGAGTGTGCGTCAAGTCTATTTGTGTGCTTGCTTTTCACTTGAGATGAAAATCCCATTTCACTCAAGAATGAGGTGGTGAATGGGATGAGCAACTCCGAAAGTTCAGGATATTCATCTCTTAAAGATATCCAGAACTTTGTTAAGTCAGAATCTAAAAGTTTATGGATTTTGTTGTCCATGACATGTCTCATGTTATCACTAACTATACAAAATAATTTACTAAAAATTTAGTTTTAATCCCAGCATCACAGATGATATCACACAATTGCTCATTTAGTTTTACTGACAACATGTTAGAACTTTCAAAATACAAGAATGGGTCTTGAATCCAATTGAATTCACTGTATCCCTCTGGGAAGCAACTTTCAATCTGGTTATAGAGAGTTAAACATCAGAGCTGGTAAAAAACAATGGTAGAGCATGAATAACAAAAATGTACAGTTTAGACTATGTACAAAACAGGTTGAATTTAAATTGTTAAAATGATATATCTTAGTTATTTACATGTAGTAGCTTTTTAAGACACAGTAAATAAATTTCCGAACCTGACTTTGCAACCCACCAAATGCCCTCTCGGGACCCTGCAGTGGCTCATGCCCAATAGGTTAAGAAATGCTGAACTAAAGGCATGTTTGTGGAGTGAAACATAAAAGATAACCCAGACTTCTAAAATGCTCTTAGTGAAATGGGATTTTCAGGACACACTATTTGGTTAACAAGCACATTTTACTAATATTCTAATACCAAGTCAATTAGATAGCTTAAATGTGTAGTACTCTATGTGATGCTGATCACATACTGTTAATCAGCAGCACTGCAGAATATTCTAGAGCCACACTCTTGGCATTCATCTGGAACTTTATCACATTAGCCTGATAATTAGGATGTTGCCACCAGCTGAGTTTTAGAAAGTTGGTGTAGTAGGTTGTGGATTCATATAGGATGATATTAGACAGCAGTTTTTAATAAAAGTGACAAATGATCAATTGTTTACTTGTGTTGTAAACTACTGTGATTTTTTTATTACTGTTTGTAGGCTATACAGTGTGTCCTGGATAATTATATAAAGAGAACTGTTGTAATATAAGTGTGTTTGTTTTAGCAATTGAGTGTATCTGGTATTCAGTAATTCATTCCACTGTTTTAAGTTCATAATTCTTGTCACTGGTTGTAAGAATATTATTCTCATTAATTTTCCAATTCTATGAAGTCTTCAGTAGTTTTACCACGATGAGACTCAACTTTATCACTGAAGATGCCACATCACTGAATGAGCAAAACTTTTCTTTAATAATC
The DNA here is from genome assembly GCA_034769895.1 of Magicicada septendecula. Classification (NCBI taxonomy): domain Eukaryota; kingdom Metazoa; phylum Arthropoda; class Insecta; order Hemiptera; family Cicadidae; genus Magicicada; species Magicicada septendecula. The sequence continues at coordinate 168,487,307 of CM068369.1, read as the reverse complement.
TCAACAAAGCATGGTTATCAGCTGAAAAAAAGTTTTAGGATTAAAAGTTTTGATCACGCAAATCTATAAGGGATACTAAAAAGAAATAACATAATAATTGTATTGGACATAAAGTTATGTCCACAAAACAGATTTTGTTTGAAATAAATAAAACACAATTTGACACAAATATTAATTTTATGAATACTTGTTTGGCACATATTACAGAAGGTTACACCATTAAATGAGTTTGCCTAAGTATAAAATTCTTGTCAGATGAAAAACGTGTACAGTCAGAATACTATTTGTTATGTACAATACAAATGATTCACTATGGGTAGCAGTGACACATAAACACTAGACATTGACACTGAATTGTACTTGTTTTGAATGATTCATTGTGTCCCACCTGACCAGAGTACAGGTATTAACCAAGAGATGTTTAGTATACTGCTGTGTAACTGCTACAATGATGAATTATAAGTAGTACTTTTTGTTTTGGTCATCAACCTTGAAAAGGATAATAGAAACTTTGTATACCATGCTTCCAGCAGTTTTACATGATACATTCCTAGCACAAATAAGAAAAGTTTAAATCTGCTGATGATCTAAAGGAGTGATAGTTATTTGCAGACTGACAGGGTTATAAAATAATTCTGAAAGAATTGTTGCTTTTACAATACCATCCTTTATCAAGTGGCTACTCAAATCTGCCAGCTTTTCACAGAAACTGAAGTTTGATTATTAGATCCATCATGATGACCTACTGATGCTCCAAACATTTCAAGGTTTCTCCTAGCCTTAAAAAACTGGACTGGCCTCATTGAACGTGTATTAAACAATAATACTATTTGATGCAAATAATAAAAATATCCGTGTGTAGAATTATAAAGGTTGTATTTATTCGAAGTACCGGAATTTACTTCCAATTTATAACCTAGTATAATCTAACGTATAACCAATCAAGTACATTAAAATCTGGGTACCCTAAAATCTTTTTTCAATTTCAAGAGGAGTGTCAGTTTTTTAGTTTCAAAGGATAAAGAAAACACTTGTTTACAATTACTTCTAAGATGTCAAGGGTAATTGTAAATTGGGGTACCCGTAAATTGAATTTTAGAGCTGTATTTATTATTTATATTTAAACAATTTTTTGTACGCAACATAATAACAAAAGGTTGAAATATTTGCAGTTATTTCAATTTTAAAATGTATACACAATTTTTAATCGATCAAAATGTTTCAATCCATTTTCCGTTTACAATTACCCCACCTAACCGCAAATGTATGGTGTGTCGCTATCTTCAGTTAGCACTTTTAATTTTAATTGCTATGAAAATAAATTGAAATAACATGTATGAAAAAGAAACGTTTATTTTAGTAGACTTTAAAAGACTTAATACAGGGAGTCTTTAAATTTGTTTTAAAGTTTTTTCCTAAAGCTCTTTAATTTTGCTTAGAATAGCCAAAGACACCACGTGGTCTTTTATTTTACATTACACTTTACAGCACGCGGTAAAATTGTGTTGTTACGATGGCTGACGCGCGAATAGGTATGACGCTTGTTCGCTTGTTTCATTACATTTTTAATCAGTGTTGTGTTGTGAGTTTGACATTCATTTAATTAAAAAATGATTAGCTACGATGAACTGTTGAGTGTTATTGGTACAGAAGAGGATGCAATTTCTTTTCTTCAAGAAAAAGGTTTGATTCACAATCCTCGTCGATGTGAACAAGGACACGACATGGTATTAGCTCTTGGGCAGCAACAGTGTTGGTGCTGTAATAAGAGGACTTGCCGTGAGTATAAAGTAGTTCGCAAGGGCACATTTTTAGAGGGGTCCAAATTACCGCTGAGAACAATAATAAAATTTATTTATTTGTGGTGTGAAGGCCAAAGTAGTGTGAAAAACAGTAAAAAACAACTGGAAATCGGCGTCAACACACACACAGACTGGACGGCTTACTTAAGATGTATCTGTACCGTAGACGTCATGAGAAACCCAAAGAAAATTGGAGGGCCGAATTTAACAGTTGAAATTGACGAAAGTGTGTTTGCCAAGAGGAAAAATAATGTTGGCCGAGTGTATCCACAACAGTGGGTGTTCGGTGGATACTGCCGAGAAACAAAGGAATGCTTTCTGTATAGTGTGGAAGATAGATCAGCCGCTACCCTCCTACCTCTCATAGTTGCAAATATTGAACCAGGGTCTACTATAATGTCAGATGAGTGGCGTTCGTACCGTCAAATTGTTAATTTGCCACAACAGTACAGTCATTTGACTGTAAACCATAGTTATAACTTTGTGGATCCTGAAACTGGAGCTCATACTCAAGGCGTAGAAAGCATGTGGCGGTCCTGTAAACGGCAAAACATGATTGAATGTGGTACGAGAAGGGAACGCTTAGATTCCTATTTAAGTGAGTTCATGTGGCGAACAAGAAATAGAAATGAGGATTTGTTCCAGAAAATGCTGGAAACCATCAACAAATGTGAGCCCCCTTCTTACTAAAAACAAATATGATTTTGGTAAGTATTATAAATTTTGGTAAGTATGTTCTATTTAGAATACGTTTTCATAATGATATTGACTTTGAAATCACTTGCTTAGTTTAATTATTCATTGCTCAAGCTTAATCCAATACCATTTTCAAGGATTTTAAGTATTCTGTAAAAGTATTTTGTTTCCTTATTGAACACAGTACATGACACATTAAAAGTATTCAGTACTTAAAAGTAGGTTAGGTTACATTATTTAATCTAAACAACTTCACAGCAGCTGTAACAAAGTTAATTATAAAATAATAATCATTTTGTATATTTTCTTTTACAAGTGGATATTAAGCCAAAAAGCTGATATCATATAAAGTGTAATAATCATGTGCAGTGTATTATTATTTTTAATATCATAGGTTACAGATTAAACTAACCTTATACTCACGAGGTATAATTGTACTGATTTCACTTGTAAAAGAACGGTTGGCTGAAAATAAGACACAATTGTAACACATATCAGAACCTGTGTGTGTGTGTGTTTTGGTGGACGGGTCAATAATCTGTAAACCCTTTAATATTGGTCTCCTAGAATGTTGACTGATTAAACAAAATAATTGATTAATGTTCATATGTCAGTACTTTGTGTGTCCGGTGATGTAGGGCTAATTTATTTTTCTTTGCAGGCACAAGAAAAGGGTAGAAACATTTAGGCCTACATCATCATTACGCAGGCTGAGGAACTGAAACTTCTAGCACTATATTCAGGTTTGTAATTTACACAGTGAAACCAGTCGAAACAAAGTATTAAAATCCTTTGAAAATATTAAAAGCAGGCACATTACATCATACATACACAGTATCATCATTGTATGGTGTTCTGTTGTGTGACAGGTCCCAGATATTACCAGTCGTCTCCATTCATATGTATTTGCCTTGAACTTTTGAGCTTTCATCTCTACATAAGATACTCCACTTTGCATTTCGTACACAAGCTCATCTTCTCTCCTTTCATGGTTCTTTCAAAAACTGGTGTTAATTGTTCATTTTCTCTCAGGATTAAATATACTTATACTTTAATATTCAATACTTAAAAGTTGGTTAGGTTACATTATTTAATCTAAACAACTTCACAGCAGCTGTAACAAAGTTATTTATAAAATAATTATCTGCTGTATTTTTTCCTTTACAAGTGGATATTAAACAAAAAACCGATATCATATTCTTATACCATAAGAAGTAATATAATCACGTTATGTTCATGATGAGTTCTATTTCTTGTGTATAGTGTGTTTCAGTGTTTGCATTAAACAAAACATTTAAATCAGTGTTGAACACTTGCCAAGTAGTGTGCCTGATATTGTGATGGTACAATCATGGTACATTTTATAATTACATAAAATATGGTAAAGAGATCATAAATATTGTATTTTCCTATTTTTTGACATACCCAACCCAACCTCAAACACCCTATATAGAATTTACGGTGAGTGGACTATATTACAGTATTTGCCAGGATTTGAACTAATTCATGACAAAAAACGGTGTCACATCACAAAAACAGTGTGCAGTTATTGAGATAAGCAGAGCCAAGCCTTCGTTACGTCAGAGGCGGAGAATGTGTTGACAGCAACCAAACTGCGATGTCAACACGTTAGACAAAGGAATGTGACGTCAATACACCCCACTTCCGCAGATTTCAACCAGAAATTGCCGTCATTTCATCTGCAGCTCTAAGCAGCGCCGGCCGGCTGCCCATTCACTTACGAGTGAATTTTAACTTTTTAGACCACTGTAGGTGGTTAATAAACAGTTATAATAAATATAATAAGTACAGTGCGCCAACTTCAAGATGTGACCGGGAAAAACTCGCCGAACTCGCGGTGCGCGAAGTTCGTGCAAACCGAGAACACCAGCAACACTACATTGGTGAGAGCGTTCCTTATATACTTTGAATCCTTTATTTCCCAATATATGTTATTGTAGAAATCAATCATTTAAAAATTATTCAAATTTTCAATCTATGTAAAAGGAGCTCCAACATTAATAATCAAATTGTACCATGAGCATGAAAGAGAGAGAGGTTGCGTGTGTGTAGTAATTCCTAAGTGCTGGGTTGGGCGTTCATACATATATATAGATATATCTTTACATTACCATTGTTTACTATATGTTTATTAGATGTATAGATTAACTAAAAGTTCAATATTCAATATATGTTTGTGTATTTCATAATACGTCGGACTACGCCCCGAGGCGTGTTTAGCGTATGAGCGAGTCTAAAACTATGTAATTTTTTTGTTAATAATAAGTTTTGTTTTATTATTTCATTTTCAGAGTACAGAGTATTTATTTCAGATAACATTTCCTGTTCAACAACCTCGTTCGCTTAACACGAAACTTGGCCCGTAAAGTAAATAATATCAGCTGTTAGTAATTCCCAATATGGCGCCCGATAGTAAATACAATAATTACTGTCATTGTGTATTGGTAAAATACAATTAATTAATTAATTAACAAATTTAATTAACAACAGATGGCGCCCGAACAGGGACTCTAGATAATAAAATTTTATATAGAGTAAGTCTACGAGGTGAATGGAAATAGTTATCTGAGGTAATATAGAAATTACGTAAACATAACCAAATTTGACGAAATTAGGTTATAATATTAGATGCATGCCTGTATTATAGATTGTAAACATGAATACTGATGAAGATAAAACTGAAAAAGTCAGCATCTCTGACGAAATAGTTATAAGTGAGATGGATGTTCCATTAACACCAATTCGTCAGGTTGGCGAGGCGAATGCGACCGAAAATGTAGAGACTGAACAAGTAACCTCCATCTCACTTCATGAAAACAAAACAGACGAAATGTTAACACGTCTGTATAACATGATGTGTAGCAATTTTAATGACCTCAGAGGGGACATGAATTTTAAATTTGATGTTCAGAAAAGTGAAATTAAAGAAATTCAAAATAGTTTTAACAGCCATTTCAATGAAATGAAAAATGAAATAAAAGTGAGTCACAATAAACTTATTAAGAAATGTGACCAGCTGATTACAAAATTAGATAAGTTACATGTGGTAGAAAGTAAATTAGAAACCCAGAAAGTACTAGATAGTAGTACCCAGCAAAATGCTGTACTGGATAACATATTTAAAACTGATAATTCCAAAAATGAATGTACTCTAGATAATACAAATAATACAGGTAGTAAGATTGTGGTGGTAGAAGAGTATAGACATGATAATGAAAATATAACGCATGACAATGAAATATTTGAATTTTTGAAGTCAGAAAGAAAGTTGAGAGAAAGTATTTTAGTACAAGGAATGCAGGGGGTAGAATTTTCTTTTAATGTTGTAATAGGGGGTGAAGACAAGTCTTCATGTAGTTTGATAGACGATAGTTCTACAAATAAAGTTTCTTTTAGTTTTTGTGTACCTAAGAAGAGGTGCAACAATTTTATGATAGGGATCCCTGCATATCTGGAGAGAGAAAGTGTATTTTGGTGTTATGGAGAGAAATGTATTAAGAGAGAAAGTATAGAGAGATATTGTGAGAGTAAAAGAGTAATAGAAGTATTTAAAGTAAACAGAAATTACAAACAACTGTTAGAAAGGTTAGGGTTAGATGTGGTATATGAAAATGATGAATACTTGCTTGATAATAACAATAATTTGAAAATAACAAGAAATGAGAATAAAGACCTTAGGTACTTACCTGTGGTGGAATGTTATGGGGATAATTATTATATAAACCGATTAATGACATATGATACTAAGACAAACGGAACTCTACTTGATCGTGACTGGGAATATTTGTTTAATACCCTTTCAATAACATATGAATATAATGTATCTAATAAAATCTATGTATTAAATAAGAATTTATATAGACCTAAGATTCGTTTGTTGTTTAATGATGGTGGATAGACTGCTATATTGTGATATGAACATTAAATAATAATATGAAAAGTGGTTTTGAATTGGACTGTTATGGACTGATTTCGATTAATGACAAAATAATGAAGTTGGAGTGTATATTTGTATTGTATTTATCCATGTATTTTGATGTGTATTATGTATTACAGGTACCCCAGTGTGTATTATTATATATTTTATATATATAACATGTTTAATAATAATATTTTAATTAATGAATGTTTAAATAAATAATTATATTTGAATTTTGAAAAGAGGTATTGTTATAAGTAGGTAGGAGAGGAATTTTATAAGAGAATTGTCAATGATTACAGTAAGGTAAGTGTTTAGACAGGAATATAACCTGGGTATTGAATTAGAAGCAGGTGAGTTATTTAATTGATGTAAATGGAACTAGAAAGATAAGAATTTTTAAGAAAATACAAAGAGAATTATTAAATATTTAGGGACACAGTAGTTAGTGATTATTTGTAAAGAAGGTTTAAGTAAAGGTACATACATATAATTATTGTTGATGAATTCTGTAGTGGGGGTGAGGTGATAAAGAGTAGCCAACCAATAGTGTTGTGGCAGGTAATAGCGTAGTTTAAGGGAGTGTTTGCCGAATATTTGGAAGGGCAAAATATTAGAGATGTATATAGCCAGTTAGGGAACACCCAACCCAGTGCAAAGACGAGCGGTGCCATATGATTTAAATGGAATTAGTAATGGAGTATATAATTGAGATATTGGTGTCATTGATAGGTAAATTTGATGGTCAGTTAGAAGAAGGTGACTAAAATTATATAATGAAGCATAGTGAATATAGGAGTTATCCAGACTAAACAGAGATAGAAGGTGAGAGGTTAGGTAGTTAGGTAGATAGAAAGTTCAGAGGAGAGAGGTAGTAGAAAATGAATAATGAAATAATAATGTAATATGAATAGTAACAATAAGTTCAAAATGTATTTTATTATTATAAATAAATAAATTTGATGTTTAATTAATAACTGCAATGGTAAATTTTAATTTACATATAACTTAAATTTTAATTATACAAATGTTAATGCATATCTTAGATATGATCAGATATGATTAAATATGATTGAGTGTTTAAAATGTATTAACTGTATTATTAATATATCAGTGTTAATTATTAATGTATTATGTATTTATTTGAAAACTTTTTAACATGATTTTATAATATGTGTAGGAAGAGAAAAAATTTTAAATGGCGCTATTAATAATATTTATCAGCCAGATGATTAACTGTTAATAATAATAATAATAATAATAATAATACTAATAATCATAATAAAAGTTTATTTTAAGAGTTATAAATAAATAAATCGATTTATTAAATTTCTTGATTTGTTTTCTCCAAGTTTGGGAGATATATAATTATATTTTATATTATATATATTTTATATTATATATATTTTATATTTTCAATTATATTTCATCCAATTTTAATCCTTTTTCATATTCTTTTTAATCCTTGAGATTTATTATTTTTATAATTTTTATACTTTCTCATTTTATTTAATATAATTTATAATTTTATAAATAGTAAGCCAACCCAGTGCTTATTGGCACAAACCAGCACTTAGCTAAGGGGAACCATATCAGTTAAGGAGGTAGTGATTCAATAAGCCACTATATTAATATTTTTTATAAATTGTTTCAGTGTTTGGGGTGTGACAGCGGTCCTGAGCTGGCCAATGCGTCAGAGCAGGGGCGTTAAGAGCCTAAGTGGCCTTATGGTGTTGGGATCTCGCAGGAGAAGTCCAGTAAGGTCATGAAGGTACAGTCATTATCACCAGACCAAGGGTGAGTTATTGTTATTTTTTATATAAAATTGTAAGGGGGTTGTGGCGACTTGTCCTGACTGATCCCTTTAGGAAGTATGAAAGGGTCAATGAAAGTTTGTGTGCTTCGTCACACCATCTTTCATTGAGGGGGTTTTGTGATGGTACAATCATGGTACATTTTATAATTACATAAAATATGGTAAAGAGATCATAAATATTGTATTTTCCTATTTTTTGACATACCCAACCCAACCTCAAACACCCTATATAGAATTTACGGTGAGTGGACTATATTACAGTATTTGCCAGGATTTGAACTAATTCATGACAAAAAACGGTGTCACATCACAAAAACAGTGTGCAGTTATTGAGATAAGCAGAGCCAAGCCTTCGTTACGTCAGAGGCGGAGAATGTGTTGACAGCAACCAAACTGCGATGTCAACACGTTAGACAAAGGAATGTGACGTCAATACACCCCACTTCCGCAGATTTCAACCAGAAATTGCCGTCATTTCATCTGCAGCTCTAAGCAGCGCCGGCCGGCTGCCCATTCACTTACGAGTGAATTTTAACTTTTTAGACCACTGTAGGTGGTTAATAAACAGTTATAATAAATATAATAAGTACAGTGCGCCAACTTCAAGATGTGACCGGGAAAAACTCGCCGAACTCGCGGTGCGCGAAGTTCGTGCAAACCGAGAACACCAGCAACACTACATTGGTGAGAGCGTTCCTTATATACTTTGAATCCTTTATTTCCCAATATATGTTATTGTAGAAATCAATCATTTAAAAATTATTCAAATTTTCAATCTATGTAAAAGGAGCTCCAACATTAATAATCAAATTGTACCATGAGCATGAAAGAGAGAGAGGTTGCGTGTGTGTAGTAATTCCTAAGTGCTGGGTTGGGCGTTCATACATATATATAGATATATCTTTACATTACCATTGTTTACTATATGTTTATTAGATGTATAGATTAACTAAAAGTTCAATATTCAATATATGTTTGTGTATTTCATAATACGTCGGACTACGCCCCGAGGCGTGTTTAGCGTATGAGCGAGTCTAAAACTATGTAATTTTTTTGTTAATAATAAGTTTTGTTTTATTATTTCATTTTCAGAGTACAGAGTATTTATTTCAGATAACACTTCCTGTTCAACAACCTCGTTCGCTTAACACGAAACTTGGCCCGTAAAGTAAATAATATCAGCTGTTAGTAATTCCCAATATGGCGCCCGATAGTAAATACAATAATTACTGTTATTGTGTATTGGTAAAATACAATTAATTAATTAATTAACAAATTTAATTAACAACAATATTTTCCAACAAATTCGTATACTTTATGAGAGTAGACTATTGATGTATACTACTTTACATGTCAGAAGTATAACGATATTTACAAATTACTTTATTCTATATTCTTATGTTATTTCTTGGATTTCGTTGTCCATGACATGTCCGTTACTTAACTAAATATCACTATTACATTAACGACTCGGAACACTATTTTTTTGATAAGTAAAAGCGTAAAGTTTTACCTTACAGCCTGAACCGGTTTTCTCCTTTAAAAGGCTTCTTCAGAGGCTGCCGCTGGTAGCGCTGCCCGTCTTGTTGTGGGTGACGGAATCGAATTTCGAAAGATCGATGCTGTGTGTGTGGGGTGAGATATGTTCGAATAATGCGTGTGATTTGAATTGTGTCTGTTCATTTAGGATGTCGTTTTTATTTGTTTTTGTGTGTTTGTATATTCCAATTGTTCTAGAGTGTCTAGTTTTCGGCCTTTTGTGTGTACGTGTAGAATGTTCATGTTATTGTCGATGTTTTTATATGTGTGGTTTGCTTCAATGAGGTGGTTTGCAAAGGTGGATTCTGTAGTGGAGTGGAGTGCCTTTGTGTGTTCAATGTATCTCTGTTTGAAGCAACGTCCTGTCTGGCCTATGTAGAATTTATTGCAATTTGAGCAATTTAGCTTGTAAACACCGGGTAGATCGAATTTGTTTTGTGCTTTGTGTGTGTTTTTTGATAGTGTGTGTTCTGTTTTGTTAGTAGTTTTGTAAGCGATTCTGTATCCTGCTTTTTTAAATTTGTGGGCTATTTTTTCAATTTGTTTGTTGATGTATGTTAGTGTTATGAATTTGTTGTTTTCTGTCTTTGTCTGTTGTTTGTTTTGTGTTTTGTGTAGGAGTTTACTGACTATTGTTCTGTCATATCCATTAGATTCTGCTAGATATTTTATCGTGTTTAGTTCGTCTTTGTAGTCTTTTTCATCTAAGGGGATGTTGTTAAGTCTATGTATCATGGTTCTGAAGGCAGCTAGTTTGTAACATTCTGTAACAATGACATTCAGTATTTACTCCCACTGAAGAAGAGGCACATCACCTTGAAACGTATGGGAAAATGATAACCAAAGTAAGTTCATATGTGAAAGTTTATATATATAATAATAAGAGTAAAGTACTTAATTTAGATATAAAGTATCCTGATAAGAAGATCTTAATAATCCACTGTAGAAACGTAGATGAAATATCTATAAATGAAGAGGCTAGTTGAACGGGGTGGGGGTAATTTTCTATAAATGAAAATTATAGTTGAAGGGGGAGGGGATAATTTTATATGTGTACTACGTTATCGGCAACATAGTAGTAGTTTGTTGTTAAAATTCCTTCCCGGGCTGTTTGGCCTTAGTCCAATGTTTTCAGCAAAACCGGACGTTTCCGCAGTGCCGTCGACTGCCATCATCAGTGAAAATCGAGTGCGATAACGTGTGGTGGTATACGTTAGTGACTACAGTACTGTGGTTAAGGCTGAAGCAATAAGTGGAAAGAAGTAGTTTCTATGGAAACATTTCATTTTGCATTTTAAATATAAATCTTAGAACATGGAAGTCACGTATGGTTCTCCATACCGATATTTGGTTAAGTGACCAAAATACCAGGTAAAGTGGTAAGTAAACAGCCATTCCAATCTCCTCAGCCCACACATAGATATATATTATTGCGTGTCTTCTTTATTTACAGTGTGGAACAGTAGATCCTGTTACAGTATACTGGATTTAGTACTGGGTTGAGGCACAGATACTTCTTAAATAATACGTCTACTCTACATGAGTGTTGTGGTTGGTTAGGTAATGATAGTACATTATTGTGTGTAATGATAGTACATTGGGTTAGACGTTTCTTTACAAACCCAATTGACTCTGTAGTGCTCAATTCTAAGTCTTTTGGCCTCACTGTAACTGTTTATTCTCCGTTTCTTCCAGCAATTGTTCTTGTAACCTGTCTTGTATGTTACTGTACTAATTTTTAAAATAAACACATGTATCTTGTAGCATAAGCTATTAACCGTAGTGCATACTCCTTCTTTATCTAAAAAGTGGTAGATATGTAATACTAACCTATTAAAACTGTGTATTTAATAATACTAACTTATTAACCATAATGCATGTTCCTTCTTTATCTAGAAAATGTTAGACGTTGAATATTGTTTTTACAGAAACACCAGCTAGCCACAGGTAGTCGTGAGTGGTAAGGAGGTGACTCTATACGCTTCTCGATACATCACCTGGAAAGATATTCTGGACCTCTGTGGACCTCCACATGTACTCACTTAAATAGGAATCTAAGCGTTCCCTTCTCGTACCACATTCAATCATGTTTCAGCGTTTACAGGACCGCCACATGCTTTCTATGCCTTGTGTATGCGCTCCCGTTTCAGGATCCACAAAGTTATAACTATGGTTTACAGTCAAATGACTGTACTGTTGTGGCAAATTAACAATTTGACGGTACGAACGCCACTCATCTGACATTATAGTAGACCCTGGTTCAGTATTTGCCACTATGAGAGGTAGGAGGGTGCTGCTGATCTATCTTCCACACTACACAAAAAGCATTCCTTCGTTTCTCGGCGTATCCATCGAATACCCATTGTTGTGGATACACCCGGCCAACATTATTTTTTCTCTTGGCAAACACACTCTCGTCAATTTCAACTGTTAAATTCAGTCCTCCAATTTTCCGTGGGTTTCTCATGACGTTACGGCACAGATATATCTTAAGTAAGCCGTCCACTGTGTGTGTGTGTTGACACTGATTTCCAGTTGATTTTTACTGTTTTTCACACTACTACGCCTTCACACCAGAAATAAATAAATTTTATTATTTTTCCCAGCGGTAATTTGGACCCCTGTAAAAATGTGCCCTTGCGAACTACCTTATACTCATGGCAAGTCGTCTTATTGCAACACCAATGCTGTTGCTGGCCAAGGGCTAATACCATGTCGTGTCCTTGTTCACATTGATGAGGATTGTGAACCAAACCTTTTTCTTGAAGAAAAGAAACTGCAGCATCCTCTTTTGTACCAATAACACTCAACCATCGTAGCTACTTACAACACAACACTAATTAAAAATGTATGAAACTGAACAAGCAAATGAAAATGTAACAACACCAATAAATTAGCAAATTCATAAGTGTGTTTTATTTTGGTTTCCACTGTACTATGTGACGATCGGTGAGACCGTCGTAACAATTTAACGAAACATCCCAATTAATTCAATATTATACGTTGAGGATTATAATTTTACATATACACTAATGTAAAATATAAAACATTATTGTTATCTGATTTCAAGCTTGCAGAGTCAATCCAAATAAATTATGTCTGAATGTAAGTACACACATAACAGGCAAAATACAAGTGTTCTGTCTTGTCTGCTGTCATAGAAAATATATTCTGTATTTCTTTACGGTTGCAACTTCATTCATGTGAGTGAAAATTAATTTATATAAATCTCAAATCATCACCGGAATCTACACTGTTGACTGTAAACAAATACAATAAATTCCTTTTGTGATCACTTTGGGCCAATATGAATTTAATAGCACTAGCCGAATAATAACAATAACTGATAACAAGATTATGCAAGATTTGCCATTACTTTCCTATACCTGTGATTACAGGCATATTGATATACCTGTTACTATGTATAGAGGTGTTACTATACATATTGTATGTTAAAACTGTGAGGTGTATTTTATAATCTGGAACATTTTATACCAAATGATTTAATCACAAAAGATTATGTAAAACACAAAATTACAACAAACACACCAAAAGTATCTATAGAAATTTAAAAAAAAACAAAATTATATAAATGACAAATTATTCAATAAATGATTAAATATGTACCATAATTTATTAGATACTGCAATTATTTTTTATAGAAACAAACATCCACTAGCAGCTACAAAACCAATTTTCCCTATAATGTACTTAGCAAGATCCTGATCTTTTAGATACATTGTTGGATTGTTAATGCTAGCATTTTTTTATTCTTTTCCCTAAACATTTTGAAACCATAATTTCAAAGTGATACTACCTGAGATGCCTTTCCATTGTGTTTCCTTTTGCTCCAAAAAAAATATTTTGTTGTGTTGATGTCTTTATTCTTTAAAATTTTGTGTGAGGGAGATTGCAAAATTTTTAACTGAACTGTAGCATTTCATTGTCTCAGTTTTTTGTAATTTTTTGTGCTACTGTAAAGTGTTCACTTTTTATTTACACCTAAGTCATGCCGTTTTTATTTTACATTTTTACACTTTCTGTCAAGCTACTGTAAAGCTACATTAAAATATACAATTTTATTTTAAAAAAATTATCAAATCAAGCACTTGTCTGTAATAACTGAAATATATGAGAGTTTTATTTAAGGTTATTGCTGGCTCTCACATCCTACCTTCCAGTATTTGCGTATCATCCGTCAGAAATGTGAATAATTCAACAGGATACTAAGTCATTCTTACTACTGTTCAGATGCATTTAGCATGTACACCAGAGGCAGATTTATGCATAGGCAAAGTAGGCTACTGCCTACGGGCGGCAAATTTTGTGAAGGTCGTTATGTTGTTTTTATACCTAAGAGATGTTTCAAATGCCGCTCCATTTCATCTCAATATGATAAGAAGCTTTTAAAAATATATATTGTTTAGTAACAAGGCTTATTACATAAAGAGAATAGTTCATCATTTACTTCTGATCTGTATATGAAGTAGGCCCTACATCGTTTTTTCACAATTACATTTACATACATTATATATGTGATACTTCCATTATATTAATTATTTAACTATTAATTTGTTTACATTCAAATTTCGAACATCCTTTACCGACTCTGTAATTTGACATGAGTGAATGTCAATAGATGCCACTAGCTGCTAACAGACAGACTATGAGCATAGTATAATTTCATACCCAACTCTAGTGCCAGTTGAGCTTCAACCTGCCTAGGAGGGAAATAAGAGGTCTACACATAGTACGTGTCCGTTAAACACCTGTTGTATTTTACATAAATCGTTAAATATATATTCATCAAATAAATTGATAAGCAAAAAGTGATAAGTGAAAGGATGATTATGTCAAAAAATGTGTATATAATGTATTTTCATTTATTATGTTAGGGTAATATTAGTGGAATGATAATATTCTACCACTACTGTATTACAGTATACAAATGTAGTGATATATCTTGGCACAATACTATGTAATAAATTTGGATAAAAGGCTCATTTCAAGTAGAAAGGATAGCTGGTGTGATCAGTCATAACAAATTTGTATTAGTTTTTTGAGAATTTGTTCCTATCAAACTGCAATAAGCATATTTTCAAACCTTTATGGATGTGTGTCAAGGAATTTACAGATTGCACCAAAAGAAACAGTTAAAATATATCTTTTCAATTAAACAAAAATTGGTCTTGTAATATCAGTCAGTAATACAGCAGGAACTAATCAGTTAATTGCTATTACAAAATGCCTTATTCCTTTTTCATGACAATCAGATTTTGCTATACGCCTGCATAAATAAAAATTATTAAATTGCTTAACTCTCAACACAAAGTATTTAAACTATTTAACATGAAAAGTTCATCATGTCACATATTCTAGTAACAAGGTAAGTTATTGGAATACTGTTTTAGCTGAATTTATACACTAGGAGGACACTCAGCATTTAGTTTGTGTGTGTAACTCTGGTTAATCAAAGAGAATTATTTGTGTAAATTCAAATTTAGTAATACAAATCTACTACCATAAAGGCCTGGAATGCTATGCGTTAAAAAATTTTAATTAACTTTATATGGGGAAATCTGGTTTACATAACATTATTTCTGAAAATAATAATCCTGAAATGTAATCAGTACTTATATCAAGTTAAGTGCAATAATTAAATAGATTCTTCAACTTGCACGTTGCAAAATTCAGGTGCTAATCCTTTATTTTTAATTCAACATCAATTTATGTTCAGCAACGTTAAAAAAAAAAACATGTTATGGCCTCTGAGAAAGAACACAGTGAGTGGAAGCTGGCTTAAATGAAGGTAAACATTTTATCTAATAATTAGTGTCCCGAGTTAGAAAACATGTGCAATACATATTATAAAAAGAAGGATATTGTTTTTACTTCCATGTTCCATAAGGAAATGGATGGCGAAAAAAATCGTGTTCGAGATAAGGGCTGATTCTGATTGTACTACCCTCAATACATAAAGAAGTAATTTTTTGAAAGATGTCTGTGTATAGAATTTTGTCTATGGCGAATGATAATTGCCGCAAATTCAAATAATTTTTTGCATATTGTAGAGGACTCAAGGTCTGTTGATTTTGGTGAAGATCGGTTAAGGAGAAGGGGTAGTTTACCTGCAACGTTTTATGTTTTAACAAGAGTAAAGTACTTAATTTTGATAAATAAAGTATCCTGAAAAGGTCATAATAATCCACTCTAGAAAGGTAGATGAAATATCGATAAATGAAAAGGGGTAGGGGGAAGTTGAAGGGGGAGGGGATAATTTTCTATAATTTAAAATGATAGGTGAAGGGGAGGGGATAATTTTTTATGTGTACTACATTATCGGCAACGATGAAGTAGTTTGTTGATAAAATTCCTTTCCAGGCTGTTTGGCCGTGGTCCAATGTATTCTGCAAAACCAGACGTTTCGGAAGTGCCATCGACTGCCATCATCAGTGAAAATCAAGTGCGCTAATGTGAGGTGGTAGATGTTAGTGACCACAATTCTGTGGTTGAGGCTGAAGATAGAAGTAGTTTCTGTAGAAATATTTCATTTCTAAAACGATTTTAAATATAAATCTTAAAACATGGAAGTCATGTATGGTTCTCCACACATTAGATTGTACTGGGTTCTGAATTGGAAGTAGAATTCTTGAAAAGAACGAATCCATAATATTTTTACCATGTGGGGCGCATTCCTTGAAACATGTGGGTGTTAATGCTGCAAAACTCAATGCAGATGTGATGACATTTTTCGGGCATGTTGCAAGTCTTTACTCATTGTTCTCTAGCAGCCCTAGAGAAAAATGTTGGGAAGTTTTGAAAAAGCACATTCCTTTATCACTGCAGAGCTTCCCTGAAACAAGATGAAGTGAGAGGATCCAAGCTGTCAAACCGATAGTTAAGCACTACCCAGGAGTACTTAAATTGTTGGATATACTTTAGAAGAGATGTCTTCTAGTCTAACTCCCTCTGCCTACAACATCATATTAGGGTTTAAGAAATATTTCAATTCCACAAAGAGCTTAATGTTGGCATCTTTTTGGTTCAAAGTGCTTTCATATATTGACTAAAAAAATGTTGTTATTCAAAGCAAAGGAATCACACTCGTTGAAATAACTCTAGTGGAAGATTTGCTGACAGAATTGAAATTGTTGCGTGATAACCCAGACAGCATAATTGAAGAACCAAACTTAATTGCAAAAGAACTAATAAAAGTTCCTCCTGAATCTCCCAAAAGGTGGAAAAAAGTACAGATCAATCCAATAGTGATTTTTCAGTAAACAAAGATCAAGAAAATAAATTTAAAACCTCAGTCATGTACCCAGTATTAGAGTTTGTAATGGGCAACATAAAAACACGATTCACTGCAATTAGTTCAATTCTTGACTTGTTTCCACCAGTATTGAACTTTACGGACATGGAAAATGATGAATTAGAATTGAAAGTAAAAGTTCTCATTAGCAAGTTTAAAAAGGAATTGGCAATGGATCTATTTGAAGAAATATTACACTTGAAGAACATTTATAAAACAGAGTTTGAATCAGAAAAGAATCCACTAAGCCTACTCCAAAAACCTTCAAACTGTATTTGTGAACTTCTGTCTTGCCTATAGGCTTTTCTGTACTATTCCAGTTACAGTTTCGTCTCCTGAAAAATCTTTGAGCAGTATAGCGAATTCACTGAAAACTTGGCAGAGAAGCACTACCTACCAAGAAAGGCTTAATAATTTGGCAATTTTAGCTATTACAAATGAATTGGCTAACAGTATTCCACTCTAACCCATTATTAATACTTAATCATTTGGGTGTTAACAGAAACTGCACATTGCTTTTTATTGCATTATGTTGAAAAAAGGATTTTAATGTACTTGTTTGGTTATAGGCCTACGTTAGATTGTACTGTGTTCTAAATTGGAAGTAGGTTTTAATTCCGGTACTTCGAATAAATACAGCCTTTTATCCATACAATAAATACAGCCTTTGAATGTACACTAAGTAAGGAAATGTTTGTTAAGTCTAATTAATTTTAAAAATCTAAAAGGTTAAGTTAGATAATTAAACGTTGACACACCCTCCCAAAATCGTCTCTGTACCGTAATTATGTGCGATAAATGGAAACTAATTTCTGTACTTCCAATAAATACACCCTTTTAATAAAATATGTGCCAGTAAACCCCAATAAAATATGCACCAATAACGAAGCCTACTATCTAAGTTAGATAATTAAACGTAGACACAACCTCCCAAAAAGTCTCTGTACCGTAATTATGTGCGATAAATGGAAACTAATTTCTGTACTTCCAATAAATACACCCTTTTAATAAAATATGTACCAATAAACTCCAATAAAATATGTACGAATAACGTAGCCTACTAGGTTATACGTTCTAAATTGGAAGTACGGATAGGTTTTAATTCGAATAAATACAGCCTTTAATGTATATACAGCCTTTTATCCATACAATAAATACAGCCTTTGAATGTACACTAACAAGGAAATTTTTGTTAAATCTAATTAATTTTAAAAATCTAAAAGGTTAAGTTACATTGTTAAACGTAGACACAACCTCCAAAAATCGTCTGTGTACCGTAATTATGTGCAATAAATGGAAACTAATTTCTGTACTTCCAATAAATACACCCTTTTAATAAAATATGTGCCAATACTCTGAATTCAAATTAAATAAAGAAAAAAGGAATTGTGTGTGTTTTCTGTGGTTGAGGCTGAAGATAAAAGTAGTTTCTGTAGAAATATTTCATTTCTAAAACGATTTTAAATATAAATCTTAAAACATGGAAGTCATGTATAGTTCTCCACACGGATATTTTCATTATTTGCATGAAATAGTATTATTGTTTAATACACGTTCTATCCAGATCAAATTATGTGTATACAGTTCCGGAAAAATTAGAAATACAATTTTTTTTGTTTATTTTCAACTGTATTATGTTTGGAAGTATCCCAAAGTAAATTTAACATTAATCATGTCAATCAATGAGGCCAGTCTAGTTTTTTAAGGCTAGGAGAATTCTTGAAATGTTTGGAGCATCAGTAGGTCATCATGATGGATCTAATAATCAAACTTCAGTTTCTGTGAAAAGCTGGCAGATTTGAGTGGCCACTTGATAAAGGATGGTATTGTAAAAGCAACAATTCTTTCAGAATTATTTTATAACCCTGTCAGTCTGCAAATAACTATCACTCCTTTAGATCATCAGCAGATTTAAACTTTTCTTATTTGTGCTAGGAATGTACGTATCATGTAAAACTGCTGGAAGCATGGTATACAAAGTTTCTATTATCCTTTTCAAGGTTGATGACCAAAACAAAAAGTACTACTTATAATTCATCATTGTAGCAGTTACACAGCAGTATACTAAACATCTCTTGGTTAATACCTGTACTCTGGTCAGGTGGGACACAATGAATCATTCAAAACAAGTACAATTCAGTGTCAATGTCTAGTGTTTATGTGTCACTGCTACCCATAGTGAATCATTTGTATTGTACATAACAAATAGTATTCTGACTGTACACGTTTTTCATCTGACAAGAATTTTATACTTAGGCAAACTCATTTAATGGTGTAACCTTCTGTAATATGTGCCAAACAAGTATTCATAAAATTAATATTTGTGTCAAATTGTGTTTTATTTATTTCAAACAAAATCTGTTTTGTGGACATAACTTTATGTCCAATACAATTATTATGTTATTTCTTTTTAGTATCCCTTATAGATTTGCGTGATCAAAACTTTTTTTCAGCTGATAACCATGCTTTGTTGAGATTATTAAAGAAAAGTTTTGCTCATTCAGTGATGTGGCATCTTCAGTGATAAAGTTGAGTCTCATCGTGGTAAAACTACTGAAGACTTCATAGAATTGGAAAATTAATGAGAATAATATTCTTACAACCAGTGACAAGAATTATGAACTTAAAACAGTGGAATGAATTACTGAATACCAGATACACTCAATTGCTAAAACAAACACACTTATATTACAACAGTTCTCTTTATATAATTATCCAGGACACACTGTATAGCCTACAAACAGTAATAAAAAAATCACAGTAGTTTACAACACAAGTAAACAATTGATCATTTGTCACTTTTATTAAAAACTGCTGTCTAATATCATCCTATATGAATGCACAACCTACTACACCAACTTTCTAAAACTCAGCTGGTGGCAACATCCTAATTATCAGGCTAATGTGATAAAGTTCCAGATGAATGCCAAGAGTGTGGCTCTAGAATATTCTGCAGTGCTGCTGATTAACAGTATGTGATCAGCATCACATAGAGTACTACACATTTAAGCTATCTAATTGACTTGGTATTAGAATATTAGTAAAATGTGCTTGTTAACCAAATAGTGTGTCCTGAAAATCCCATTTCACTAAGAGCATTTTAGAAGTCTGGGTTATCTTTTATGTTTCACTCCACAAACATGCCTTTAGTTCAGCATTTCTTAACCTATTGGGTATGAGCCACTGCAGGGTCCCGAGAGGGCGTTTGGTGGGTTGCAAAGTCAGGTTCGGAAATTTATTTACTGTGTCTTAAAAAGCTACTACATGTAAATAACTAAGATATATCATTTTAACAATTTAAATTCAACCTGTTTTGTACATAGTCTAAACTGTACATTTTTGTTATTCATGCTCTACCATTGTTTTTTACCAGCTCTGAAGTTTAACTCTCTATAACCAGATTGAAAGTTGCTTCCCAGAGGGATACAGTGAATTCAATTGGATTCAAGACCCATTCTTGTATTTTGAAAGTTCTAACATGTTGTCAGTAAAACTAAATGAGCAATTGTGTGATATCATCTGTGATGCTGGGATTAAAACTAAATTTTTAGTAAATTATTTTGTATAGTTAGTGATAACATGAGACATGTCATGGACAACAAAATCCATAAACTTTTAGATTCTGACTTAACAAAGTTCTGGATATCTTTAAGAGATGAATATCCTGAACTTTTGGAGTTGCTCATCCCATTCACCACCTCATTCTTGAGTGAAATGGGATTTTCATCTCAAGTGAAAAGCAAGCACACAAATAGACTTGACGCACACTCAGATTTATGACTTAATTTAACCACTCTTGAATCCAACATACCCCAGCTTTTGCAGAAAAAGCAGCTCCAACTGTCACATTAGTAACTAATGATTAGTTAGGCAAGTAAAAACTCTTTTGTTTTTAACTTCAGCATGTGTTCATTAGAGCAAATTAGTCTTTTGAATTACATTTTGCTTTTTGCTTTTCTATAATTAAGTGTATATATAATTTGTTTAAGCATAAAAGAAGGCTTAAAGTTCTCAGTGTTACCAAAAATATGATTATAAAGTGGGTGCACAAGTAGTTCTGCCATGCACACACCCCTACAAGTCTAATTAATTTTAAAAATCTAAAAGGTTAAGTTAGATAATTAAACGTAGACACAACCTCCCAAAATCGTCTCTGTACCGTAATTATGTGCGATAAATGGAAACTAATTTCTGTACTTCCAATAAATACACCCTTTTAATAAAATATGTACCAATAAACTCCAATAAAATACTGTATGTACGAATAACGTAGCCTACTAGGTTATACGTTCTAAATTGGAAGTACCGATAGGTTTTAATTCGAATAAATACAGCCTTTAATGTATATACAGCCTTTTATCCATACAATAAATACAGCCTTTGATTGTACACTAACAAAGGAAATTTTTGTTAAATCTAATTAATTTTAAAAATCTAAAAGGTTAAGTTGCATTGTTAAACGTAGACACAACCTCCAAAAATCGTCTGTGTACCGTAATTATGTGCGATAAATGGAAAATAATTTCTGTACTTCCAATAAATACACCCTTTTAATAAAATATGTGCCAATAAACCCCAATAAAATATGCAAATAGGTTATAGGTCTACGTTCTAAATTGGAACTAGGTTTTAATTCCGGTACTTCGAATAAATACAGCCTTTAATGTTATGTACAGCAGCCTTGTATGCATACAATAATTTAATGTACACTAACAAAGGAAATTTTTGTTAAATCTAATTAATTTTAAAAATCTAAAAGGTTAAGTTGCATTGTTAAACGTAGACACAACCTCCAAAAATCGTCTGTGTACCGTAATTATGTGCGCTAAATGGAAAATTATTTCTGTACTTCCAGTAAATACACCCTTTTATTGTACACTAACAAAGTAAATTTTATTTAAGTTATATTGTCTACATAACCTCCATAAACTGGCATTAGTTACTTGTGAAGAAAACTGTTCTAGTACACATCGAACACGGAAAAAAAATACAAACGTGGAGACGGAAGTTATCTTTGGCCGCAGGGGGTCTTTCACTGTTTCCTGCGGCCAAAGACAACTTCCGTCTCCACGTTTGTATATTTTTTCCGTGTTCGATGTGTACTAGAACTGTTTTCTTCACAAGTAACTAATGCCAGTTTATGGAGGTTATGTAGACAATGTAACTTAAATAAAATTTACTTTGTTAGTGTACAATAAAAGGGTGTATTTACTGGAAGTACAGAAATAATTTTCCATTTATCGCACATAATTACGGTACACAGACGATTTTTGGAGGTTGTGTCTACGTTTAACAATGCAACTTAACCTTTTAGATTTTTAAAATTAATTAGATTTAACAAAAATTTACTTTGTTAGTGTACATTAAATTATTGTATGCATACAAGGCTGCTGTACATAACATTAAGGCTGTATTTATTCTAAGTACCGGAATTAAAACCTAGTTCCAATTTAGAACGTAGACCTATAACCTATTTGCAAATTTTATTGGGGTTTATTGGTACATATTTTATTAAAAGGGTGTATTTATTGGAAGTACAGAAATTATTTTCCATTTATCGCACATAACTACGGTACACAGACGATTTTTGGAGGTTGTGTCTACGTTTAACAATGCAACTTAACCTTTTAGATTTTTAAAATTAATTAGATTTAACAAAAATTTCCTTTGTTAGTGTACATTCAAAGGCTGTATTTATTGTATGGATAAAAGGCTGTATATACATTAAAGGCTGTATTTATTCGAATTAAAACCTATCGGTACTTCCAATTTAGAACGTATAACCTAGTAGGCTACGTTATTCGTACATACAGTATTTTATTGGAGTTTATTGGTACATATTTTATTAAAAGGGTGTATTTATTGGAAGTACAGAAATTAGTTTCCATTTATCGCACATAATTACGGTACAGAGACGATTTTGGGAGGTTGTGTCTACGTTTAATTATCTAACTTAACCTTTTAGATTTTTAAAATTAATTAGACTTGTAGGGGTGTGCATGGCAGAACTACTTGTGCACCCACTTTATAATCATATTTTTGGTAACACTGAGAACTTTAAGCCTTCTTTTATGCTTAAACAAATTATATATACACTTAATTATAGAAAAGCAAAAAGCAAATATGTAATTAAAAAGACTAATTTGCTCTAATAAACACATGCTGAAGTTAAAAACAAAAGAGTTTTTACTTGCCTAACTAATCATTAGTTACTAATGTGACAGTTGGAGCTGCTTTTTCTGCAAAAGCTGGGGTATGTTGGATTCAAGAGTGGTTAAATTAAGTCATAAATCTGAGTGTGCGTCAAGTCTATTTGTGTGCTTGCTTTTCACTTGAGATGAAAATCCCATTTCACTCAAGAATGAGGTGGTGAATGGGATGAGCAACTCCGAAAGTTCAGGATATTCATCTCTTAAAGATATCCAGAACTTTGTTAAGTCAGAATCTAAAAGTTTATGGATTTTGTTGTCCATGACATGTCTCATGTTATCACTAACTATACAAAATAATTTACTAAAAATTTAGTTTTAATCCCAGCATCACAGATGATATCACACAATTGCTCATTTAGTTTTACTGACAACATGTTAGAACTTTCAAAATACAAGAATGGGTCTTGAATCCAATTGAATTCACTGTATCCCTCTGGGAAGCAACTTTCAATCTGGTTATAGAGAGTTAAACATCAGAGCTGGTAAAAAACAATGGTAGAGCATGAATAACAAAAATGTACAGTTTAGACTATGTACAAAACAGGTTGAATTTAAATTGTTAAAATGATATATCTTAGTTATTTACATGTAGTAGCTTTTTAAGACACAGTAAATAAATTTCCGAACCTGACTTTGCAACCCACCAAATGCCCTCTCGGGACCCTGCAGTGGCTCATGCCCAATAGGTTAAGAAATGCTGAACTAAAGGCATGTTTGTGGAGTGAAACATAAAAGATAACCCAGACTTCTAAAATGCTCTTAGTGAAATGGGATTTTCAGGAGTAACAACACACTATTTGGTTAACAAGCACATTTTACTAATATTCTAATACCAAGTCAATTAGATAGCTTAAATGTGTAGTACTCTATGTGATGCTGATCACATACTGTTAATCAGCAGCACTGCAGAATATTCTAGAGCCACACTCTTGGCATTCATCTGGAACTTTATCACATTAGCCTGATAATTAGGATGTTGCCTATCAAATCATCACTGGAATCTACACTGTTGACTGTAAACAAATACAATAAATTCCTTTTGTGATCACTTTGGGCCAATATGAATTTAATAGCACTAGCCGAATAATAACAATAACTGATAACAAGATTATGCAAGATTTGCCATTACTTTCCTATACCTGTGATTACAGGCATATTGATATACCTGTTACTATGTATAGAGGTGTTACTATACATATTGTATGTTAAAACTGTGAGGTGTATTTTATAATCTGGAACATTTTATACCAAATGATTTAATCACAAAAGATTATGTAAAACACAAAATTACAACAAACACACCAAAAGTATCTATAGAAATTAAAAAAAAACAAAATTATGTAAATGACAAATTATTCAATAAATGATTAAATATGTACCATAATTTATTAGATACTGCAATTATTTTTTATAGAAACAAACATCCACTAGCAGCTACAAAACCAATTTTCCCTATAATGTACTTAGCAAGATCCTGATCTTTTAGATACATTGTTGGATTGTTAATGCTAGCATTTTTTTATTCTTTTCCCTAAACATTTTGAAACCATAATTTCAAAGTGATACTACCTGAGATGCCTTTCCATTGTGTTTCCTTTTGCTCCAAAAAAAATATTTTGTTGTGTTGATGTCTTTATTCTTTAAAATTTTGTGTGAGGGAGATTGCAAAATTTTTAACTGAACTGTAGCATTTCATTGTCTCAGTTTTTTGTCATTTTTTGTGCTACTGTAAAGTGTTCACTTTTTATTTACACCTAAGTCATGCCGTTTTTATTTTACATTTTTACACTTTCTGTCAAGCTACTGTAAAGCTACATTAAAATATACAATTTTATTTTAAAAAAATTATCAAATCAAGCACTTGTCTGTAATAACTGAAATATATGAGAGTTTTATTTAAGGTTATTGCTGGCTCTCACATCCTACCTTCCAGTATTTGCGTATCATCCGTCAGAAATGTGAATAACTCAACAGGATACTAAGTCATTCTTACTACTGTTCAGATGCATTTAGCATGTACACCAGAGGCAGATTTATGCATAGGCAAAGTAGGCTACTGCCTACGGGCGGCAAATTTTGTAAAGGTCGTTATGTTGTTTTTATACCTAAGAGATGTTTCAAATGCCGCTCCATTTCATCTCAATATGATAAGAAGCTTTTAAAAATATATATTGTTTAGTAACAAGGCTTATTACATAAAGAGAATAGTTCATCATTTACTTCTGATCTGTATATGAAGTAGGCCCTACATCGTTTTTTCACAATTACATTTACATACATTATATATGTGATACTTCCATTATATTAATTATTTAACTATTAATTTGTTTACATTCAAATTTCGAACATCCTTTACCGACTCTGTAATTTGACATGAGTGAATGTCAATAGATGCCACTAGCTGCTAACAGACAGACTATGAGCATAGTATAATTTCATACCCAACTCTAGTGCCAGTTGAGCTTCAACCTGCCGAGGAGGGAAATAAGAGGTCTACACATAGTACGTGTCCGTTAAACACCTGTTGTATTTTACATAAATCGTTAAATATATATTCATCAAATAAATTGATAAGCAAAAAGTGATAAGTGAAAGGATGATTATGTCAAAAGATGTGTATATAATGTATTTTCATTTATTATGTTAGGGTAATATTAGTGGAATGATAATATTCTACCACTACTGTATTACAGTATACAAATGTAGTGATATATCTTGGCACAATACTATGTAATAAATTTGGATAAAAGGCTCATTTCAAATAGAAAGGATAGCTGGTGTGATCAGTCATAACAAATTTGTATTAGTTTTTTGAGAATTTGTTCCTATCAAACTGCAATAAGCATATTTTCAAACCTTTATGGATGTGTGTCAAGGAATTTACAGATTGCACCAAAAGAAACAGTTAAAATATATCTTTTCAATTAAACAAAAATTGGTCTTGTAATATCAGTCAGTAATACAGCAGGAACTAATCAGTTAATTGCTATTACAAAATGCCTTATTCCTTTTTCATGACGATCAGATTTTGCTATACGCCTGCATAAATAAAAATTATTAAATTGCTTAACTCTCAACACAAAGTATTTAAACTATTTAACATGAAAAGTTCATCATGTCACATATTCTAGTAACAAGGTAAGTTTTTGGAATACTGTTTTAGCTGAATTTATACACTAGGAGGACACTCAGCATTTAGTTTGTGTGTGTAACTCTGGTTAATCAAAGAGAATTATTTGTGTAAATTCAAATTTATTAATACAAATCTACTACCATAAAGGCCTGGAATGCTATGCGTTAAAGAATTTTAATTAACTTTATATGGGGAAATCTGGTTTACATAACATTATTTCTGAAAATAATAATCCTGAAATGTAATCAGTACTTATATCAAGTTAAGTGCAATAATTAAATAGATTCTTCAACTTGCACGTTGCAAAATTCAGGTGCTAATCCTTTACTTTATTTTTAATTCAACATCAATTTATGTTCAGCAACATTAAAAAAAAAACATGTTATGGCCTCTGAGAAAGAACACAGTGAGTGGAAGCTGGCTTAAATGAAGGTAAACATTTTATCTAATAATTAGTGTCCCGAGTTAGAAAACATGTGCAATACATATTATAAAAAGAAGGATATTGTTTTTACTTCCATGTTCCATAAGGAAATGGATGGCGAAAAAAATCGTGTTCGAGATAAGGGCTGATTCTGATTGTACTACCCTCAATACATAAAGAAGTAATTTTTTGAAAGATGTCTGTGTATAGAATTTTGTCTATGGCGAATGATAATTGCCGCAAATTCAAATAATTTTTTGCATATTGTAGAGGACTCAAGGTCTGTTGATTTTGGTGAAGATCGGTTAAGGAGAAGGGGTAGTTTACCTGCAACGTTTTATGTTTTAACAAGAGTAAAGTACTTAATTTTGATAAATAAAGTATCCTGAAAAGGTCATAATAATCCACTCTAGAAAGGTAGATGAAATATCGATAAATGAAAAGGGGTAGGGGGAAGGGATAATTTTCTATAATTTAAAATGATAGGTGAAGGGGAGGGGATAATTTTTTATATGTGTACTACATTATCGGCAACGATGAAGTAGTTTGTTGATAAAATTCCTTTCCAGGCTGTTTGGCCGTGGTCCAATGTATTCTGCAAAACCAGACGTTTCGGAAGTGCCATCGACTGCCATCATCAGTGAAAATCAAGTGCGCTAATGTGAGGTGGTAGATGTTAGTGACCACAATTCTGTGGTTGAGGCTGAAGATAGAAGTAGTTTCTGTAGAAATATTTCATTTCTAAAACGATTTTAAATATAAATCTTAAAACATGGAAGTCATGTATGGTTCTCCACACATTAGATTGTACTGGGTTCTAAATTGGAAGTAGAATTCTTGAAAAGAACGAATCCATAATATTTTTACCATGTGGGGCGCATTCCTTGAAACATGTGGGTGTTAATGCTGCAAAACTCAATGCAGATGTGATGACATTTTTCGGGCATGTTGCAAGTCTTTACTCATTTTTCTCTAGCAGCCCTAGAGAAAAATGTTGGGAAGTTTTGAAAAAGCACATCCTTTATCACTGCAGAGCTTCCCTGAAACAAGATGAAGTGAGAGGATCCAAGCTGTCAAACCGATAGTTAAGCACTACCCAGGAGTACTTAAATTGTTGGATATACTTTAGAAGAGATGTCTTCTAGTCTAACTCCCTCTGCCTACAACATCATATTAGGGTTTAAGAAATATTTCAATTCCACAAAGAGCTTAATGTTGGCATCATTTTGGTTCAAAGTGCTTTCATATATTGACTAAAAAAATGTTGTTATTCAAAGCAAAGGAATCACACTCGTTGAAATAACTCTAGTGGAAGATTTGCTGACAGAATTGAAATTGTTGCGTGATAACCCAGACAGCATAATTGAAGAACCAAACTTAAATGCAAAAGAACTAATAAAAGTTCCTCCTGAATCTCCCAAAAGGTGGAAAAAAAGTACAGATCAATCCAATAGTGATTTTTCAGTAAACAAAGATCAAGAAAATAAATTTAAAACCTCAGTCATGTACCCAGTATTAGAGTTTGTAATGGGCAACATAAAAACACGATTCACTGCAATTAGTTCAATTCTTGACTCGTTTCCACCAGTATTGAACTTTACGGACATGGAAAATGATGAATTAGAATTGAAAGTAAAAGTTCTCATTAGCAAGTTTAAAAAGGAATTGGCAATGGATCTATTTGAAGAAATATTACACTTGAAGAACATTTATAAAACAGAGTTTGAATCAGAAAAGAATCCACTAAGCCTACTCCAAAAACCTTCAAACTGTATTTGTGAACTTCTGTCTTGCCTATAGGCTTTTCTGTACTATTCCAGTTACAGTTTCGTCTCCTGAAAAATCTTTGAGCAGTATAGCGAATTCACTGAAAACTTGGCAGAGAAGCACTACCTACCAAGAAAGGCTTAATAATTTGGCAATTTTAGCTATTACAAATGAATTGGCTAACAGTATTCCACTCTAACCCATTATTAATACTTAATCATTTGGGTGTTAACAGAAACTGCACATTGCTTTTTATTGCATTATGTTGAAAAAAGGATTTTAATGTACTTGTTTGGTTATAGGCTTACGTTAGATTGTACTGTGTTCTAAATTGGAAGTAGGTTTTAATTCCGGTACTTCGAATAAATACAGCCTTTTATCCATACAATAAATACAGCCTTTGAATGTACACTAAGTAAGGAAATGTTTGTTAAGTCTAATTAATTTTAAAAATCTAAAAGGTTAAGTTAGATAATTAAACGTTGACACACCCTCCCAAAATCGTCTCTGTACCGTAATTATGTGCGATAAATGGAAACTAATTTCTGTACTTCCAATAAATACACCCTTTTAATAAAATATGTACCAATAAACTCCAATAAAATACTGTATGTACGAATAACGTAGCCTACTAGGTTATACGTTCTAAATTGGAAGTACCGATAGGTTTTAATTCGAATAAATACAGCCTTTAATGTATATACAGCCTTTTATCCATACAATAAATACAGCCTTTGAATGTACACTAACAAAGGAAATTTTTGTTAAATCTAATTAATTTTAAAAATCTAAAAGGTTAAGTTGCATTGTTAAACGTAGACACAACCTCCAAAAATCGTCTGTGTACCGTAATTATGTGCGATAAATGGAAAATTATTTCTGTACTTCCAGTAAATACACCCTTTTATTGTACACTAACAAAGTAAATTTTATTTAAGTTACATTGTCTACATAACCTCCATAAACTGGCATTAGTTACTTGTGAAGAAAACAGTTCTAGTACACATCGAACACGGAAAAAAAATACAAACGTGGAGACGGAAGTTGTCTTTGGCCGCAGGAAACAGTGAAAGACCCCCGGGTCTTTGAATAGACGGGTGTTGGGGAATATTCAGCGGCAAAATGTAACTTCCGGCGCCGCGCGTGTACTATATTTCGGTGTCCGATGTGTACATCCAACTGTTTTCTTCACAAATAACTAATGCCAGCTTATGGAGGTTATGTACGACAATGTAACTTAAATAAAATTTACTTTGTCAGTGTACATTAAAAGGGTGTATTTATTGGAAGTATAGAAATTAGTTGGTATACCATTAGTTTATATTTATCGCACATAATTACGGTACAGAGACGATTTTGGGAGGTTGTTGCTAAGTTTAACAATATAACTTAACCTTTTACATTTTTAAAATTAATTAGACTTAACAGACATTTCCTTAGTTAGTGTACATTCAAAGGCTGTATTTATTGTATGGATAAAAGGCTGTATATAACATTAACGGCTGTATTTATTCGAAGTAAGTAATGCCAGCTTATGGAGGTTATGTACGACAATGTAACTTAAATAAAATTTACTTTGTTCGTGTACATTAAAAGGGTGTATTTATTGGAAGTACAGAAATTAGTTTATCGCACATAATTACGGTACAGAGACGATTTTGGCAGGTTGTGGCTACGTTTAATTATTTAACTTAACCTTTTAGAATTTTAAAATTAATTAGACTTAACAGACATTACCTTAGTTAGTGTACATTCAAAGGCTGTATATAACATTAAAGACTGTCTTTATTCAAAGTACCGGAATTAAAACGTACTTCCAATTTAGAACCTAGTACAATCTAATGTATAACCAAACAAGTACATTAAAATCCTTTTTTCAACATAATGCAATAATAAGCAATGTGTAGTTTCTGTTAACATGCAAATGATTAAGTATTAATAATGGGTTACAGTGGAATTTAATGTTACTACGGTCTGAATTAATGCAAATAAAATTGGGAGAATCTCGTAAACATATTAAAGAATGCTTGTATATTACACACAAAATTATTACAGTACGGACCTTTGTTAATGAATAGAAACAAATTTGACTCTATACTTTAGTATGTACCAATAAAATTCACCTTTTTTCGAATACCAATATCTGTTGTTGTTTTTCATACCCTTAAAAAAAGGTCATTACCAACATACATTATGAGAAAACGTGATTACAAATAACCAGCCATTAGTTACTTAGAAGAAAATAGATATAACATTTACAAACATCAAATCTTCAATTCTCTCCCTATTTGTTTTATAAAAACTGGAGTTTCTACTGCAGGTTTTAAGTCCACTAACTACTTAATTAAATATACATAATTGTTCCTGTATCTTGTTGGGTAACATTATATTAATACATCTGCTTCCTACTCATATGTGCAAACAATGTTTTTAATGTACGGTCCTAAAATCTTTATCAACACTTTATATCTTTAAAATTTAGACAAAGTCTAATGAGCAACTTGGCCTAACCTGAATTTACATGACCTGGCTCAGAACAACTTTATTTTGGCAAATACAAAGATGAAGACTGGTTGCAATTTCTTCAGGGCTCACACCTGCTGCCAGGCCTAGTTCTATAACATGATAAGGAAGAAATAAATTCAAACTGAATAAAATAATTTTCTGCGTACAGCCCTGTGTAGAGTACTCAAGACGTATTGTTCTTTGTGAAGATCGGTTATGGGAAAGGAGTAGTTTGATTATGTGATTTGATTAATGCTTGTGATTGTGGTTTGATTATCTGAAATTAATGCTTCTATTAACTTCCGACACTAATATTACCTTAAAACAGGAATTATAGACATGCTACTTTAGAGTTGTGTCTTTATGGCTGGGATTACATTGATTGATGGGATTATTACTTATTACAAACTGGTTTACATTCCATAGTAGTAATTTTTTCCTTAGTTTGCCAAATTTTGTTGACTGATTAATTCTATTTAGTGTGTCTGAGCGTAATTTAGGTATCTATGGTATTTTATACATAACAGTGTGTCTATTTTCTTACAACCTTTTTCTTCTTTGACAATTCATAATAGCCATAATAGCATAATATTCTTAATAGCAACATTATTACACACAAAACATATTTAAACATAACTAACTCTTAATACAATTAATTAAACAAATTAAACCTTCTAATTGTAGTCTTTTCCCTTGAAACAAATATGGGACTTGGGTTTAAATCCTAATTAATACAATGTTGCTGAACATTCAGAATAATATAAATCATGTCTCCCTTAATCTTCCTTATAGTCTATGTTTCATTTGTTTCATACATTTGGGGTGAATCATTAATTTTAACAGTCTTTTCTGTTATTACTGATCATTCATTATATTACACTTTTTCTTCCTTCACTTAGCACTTTTTCCCACAGTGTTCAGCTTATAATTATTTACAATATTGTTACAAGTAGTCGTGAGTGGTAAGGAGGTGACTCTACACACTTCTACATTAATACAGCGAGTTAAGTGTCTGTGAATCCCCAGATTGTTTCAGTAACTACACAATTATTGTCGATGCATCACCTGGAAAGATATTCTGGACCTCTGCGGACCTCCACATGAACTCGAACAAATCCTGGTTTGCATTTCTTGTTCGCCACATGAACTCACTTAAATAGGAATCTAAGCGTTCCCTTCTCACACCACATTCAATCACGTTTCGGCGTTTACAGGACCGCCACATGCTTTCTACGCCTTGTGTATGTGCTCCCGTTTGAGGATCCACGAAGTTATAACTATGGTTTACAGTCAAATGAGTGTACTGTTGTGGCAAATTAACAATTTGACGGTATGAACGCCACTCATTTGACATTATAATGGACCCTGGTTCAATATTTGCCACTATGAGAGGTAGGAGGGTAGCTGCTGACCGATCTTCGATACGACACAAGAAACATTCCTTTGTTTCTCGACAGAATCCTCCGAAAACCCGCTGTTGTGGATACACCCGGCCAACATTATTTTTTCTCTTGGCAAAGAGACTCTCGTCAATTTCAACCGTTAAATTTGGTCCTCCAATTTTCTGTGGGTTGCTCATGATGTCTTCAGCACAGATATGTCTTTAAGTAAGCCGTCCAATGTGTGTGTGTTTTGTTGTCGATTTTCAGTTGATTTTTACTGTTTTTCACACTACTACAGCCTTCACACCAGTCATAAATAAATTTTATTATTGT
Organism: Magicicada septendecula; assembly: GCA_034769895.1. NCBI lineage: Eukaryota > Metazoa > Arthropoda > Insecta > Hemiptera > Cicadidae > Magicicada > Magicicada septendecula. Next base: position 168,454,446 of record CM068369.1, on the reverse strand, counting down.
TCTCAGGGGTAATCTGGACCCCTCTAAAAATGTGTCCTTGCAAACTAGCTTATACTCACAGCAAGTCTTCTTATTACAACACCAACACTGTTGCTGCCCAAGCGCTAAAATCATATCATGTCCATTACCACATTGACGAGGATTGTGAACCAAATCTTTTTCTTTAAGAAAAGAAACTGCAGCATCCTCGTCTGTACTAATAACACTACCATCGTAGCTAATCACAACACAACACTGATTTAAAATGTAACAAAAGAAGTGAACAAGCATGTAACAACACCAATTAAAAATATAATAAATGTAATTTGCAAATTCATAAGTGTGTTTTATTTTGGTTTCCACTGTACTATGTGACGATCGGTGAGACCGTCGTAACAATTTAACAAAACATCCCAATTAATTCAATATTATACTTTGAGGATTATAATTTTACATAACCCCCTTCCACCTCCACACTCCCCCACACAACCTACCAACTAAACAAACCGTTACAAGTTCCGGACATTCTGTATCATACCCCGCTGATGAAGGCGAACACCACACTGAAATGTCGTACGAGGAAAATAAACAAAGTAAGTTTCACATGTGAAAGTGTAGTAATTAATATTCATAAAACATTATTAGTATTTGATTTCAAGCTTGCAGAAGTCAATCCAAATAAATGATGTCTGAATGTATGTACACACATAAAAGGCAAAATACAAGTGTCCTGTCTTGTCTGCTGTCATAGAAAATATATTCTGTATTTCTTTACGGTTGCAACTTCATTCATGTGAGTGAAAATTAATTTATATAAATTTCAAATCCACTTGGAATCAACACCGATGACTGTAAACAAATATAATAAATTCCTTTTGTGATCACTTTGGGCCAATATGAATTTAATAGCACTAGCCGAATAATAACAATAACTGATAACAAGATTATGCAAGATTTGCCATTACTTTCCCATACCTGTGATTACAGGTATATTGATGTACCTGTTACTATGTATAGAGGTGTTACTATATATATTGTATGTTAAAACTGTTAGGTGTATTTTATAATCTGGAACATTTTACACCAAATGATTTAATCACAAAAGATTATGTAAAACACAAAATTACAACAAACACACCAAAAGTACCTATAGAAATTACAACAGTCATAATGAACAAACAAGAAATAAACAATTGCAAAGAAGGAACCAAGGTAATTCTAATATTTAAGAAATAAACAATAAAACTGAGAAATTCTTCTCCGAAAACAATATAACTCAAATAACCAAAGATCCCACAATAAAATACCAAAAACAAATTCATAAATAATGCAAAATACATAATCCAAACAGAAAACATAAAATACCTAAAAAGAAATTAAACCTAACCCCCCAAAACTAAACGCATTACCAAAAATACACAAACCCAATATACCCATTTGACCTTTGATAAATAACACACAAGCACCCTCCCACAAAATCGCCAGACACCTAGATAAACTAATCAGAAAACATATAAATCTAACCAACAAACAACATAAATCTAACCAACAAACAACACTTCTGTTAAAAACAACATAGAACTTGTCAAAAAACTAGAACACATCCATATACCACACAACTCAACATTAGCATCATTTGACATAACGAATTTATACACCAATGTACCTGTTGAAGACACCATAGTAACAAGGTAAGTGTTTGGAATACTGTTTTATAAACATGAGGTGGTATATGTTAGTGATCACAATTCTGTGGTTGAGGCTGAAGGTAGAAGTAGTTTCTATAGAAATATTTCATTTCTAAAATGATTTCAAATATAAATCTTAGAACATGGTAGTCATGTATGGTTCTCCATACCGATATTTTAATTATTTGTATAAAATAGTATTATTGTTTAATAAATGTTCTATCCAGATCAAATTATGTGTATACAGTTCTGGAAAAAATTAGACAGGCATAATATTTTGTTTGTTTATTGTAAACTGTATTATGTTTGGAAGTATCCCAAAGTAAATTTAACATTAGTCATGTCAATCAATGAGGCCCGTCCAGTTTTTTAAGGCCAGGAGAATCCTTGAAAAGTTTGGAGCATCACTAGGGGATCTGTGAAAAACTGGCAGATTTGAGCAGTCACTTGATAAAGGATATTGTTGTAAAAGCAACAATTCTTTCAGAATTTTTTATAACCCTGTCAGTCTGCAAATAATACACTGTATTACAGTATACAAATGTAGTGTAACATCTTAGCACAATACTATATGATAATTTTGGATAAAAGTCTCATTGCCAATAGACAGGATAGCTGGTGTGATCAGACATAACAAATTTGTATTAGTTTTTTGAAAATTTATTCCTATCAAACTGGAGTAAGCATATTTTCAAACCTTTATGGACGTGTGTCATGGAATTTACAGATTGCACCAAAAGAAACAATTAAAATATATCTTTTCAATTAAACAAAAATTGGTCTTGTAATATGATTCGGTAATACAGCAGGAACTAATCAGTTAATTGCTATTACAAAATGCCTTATTCCTTTTTCATGATGATCAGATTTTGCTATACGCCTGCATAAATATAAATTATTAAAATGTTTAACTCCCAACACAAAGTTGAACACATGATGAAAAGTTCATCATGTCACATATTCTAGTAACAAGGTAAGTTTTTGGAATACTGTTTTAGCTGAATTTATACACTAGGAGGACACTCAGCATTTAGTGTGTGTGTGTAACTCTGGTTAATCAAAGAGAATTATTTGTGTAAATTCAAATTTAGTAAAACGAATCTACTACTGTAAATGCCTGGAATGCTATGCATTAAAGAATTTTAATTAACTTTATATGGGGAAAACTGGTTTACATACATTATTTCTGAAAATAATAATCCTGAAATGTAATCAGTACTTATATCAAGTTAAGTGCAATAATTAAATATATTCTTCAACTTGCACGTTAAATAGATCCCTTCTCCTTCACTTACCAGGCACATAAGGGAAGCTCTACTAAATACAGGATTTCTTGGAACTGTGTAGAGTGGGATCAGTGGAGTAACTTGCGGAGGGGGGTTATCAGGGGATCAATTCCCCTCCAGAACTATTCGAAATTTCAGCAGAATTCCATAATTTCCTAAGTAGACCCATTTCTAAGCCAGTTTTGTATGTACAAAGTAATACTTATAAATAATTATAGAAATAAAAGTAATTACAATATTGTAACATTATGTTTTCCCCTTACATAAAATAGGCCCCAACTTAAACCATTTCATGACCATGATACATGAAGAACAAAATACTAAGTCATTAACTAAATTGTATACTATAAATATTGTCTGAGATACGGTAATAAAAAGAGATAAGAATAATGTAATGAAACTGATAAGAACATTATCAATAAGAAGATTTTACTCCAGTAAACTGCATTTAAAATTGTTAAAAAAGATAAAACTAATGAAAGTTAAAAATAAAGCTAATGAGTTATTCTTAGATGACATCATTAATCTTATTGGTAATGGTGTAAAAGCCTTCCCACAGCGGTTGTAGGTTTGGGCTGATTTATTTCTTCCTTATCATGTTATAGAACTAGGCCTGGCAGCAGGTGTGAGCCCTGAAGAAATTGCAACCAGTCTTCATCTTTGTATTTGCCAAAATAAAGTTGTTCTGAGCCAGGTCATGTAAATTCAGGTTAGGCCAAGTTGCTCATTAGACTTTGTCTAAATTTTAAAGATATAAAGTGTTGATAAAGATTTTAGGACCGTACATTAAAAACATTGTTTGCACATATGAGTAGGAAGCAGATGTATTAATATAATGTTACCCAACAAGATACAGGAACAATTATGTATATTTAATTAAGTAGTTAGTGGACTTAAAACCTGCAGTAGAAACTCCAGTTTTTATAAAACAAATAGGGAGAGAATTGAAGATTTGATGTTTGTAAATGTTATATCTATTTTCTTCTAAGTAACTAATGGCTGGTTATTTGTAATCACGTTTTCTCATAATGTATGTTGGTAATGACCTTTTTTTAAGGGTATGAAAAACAACAACAGATATTGGTATTTGAAAAAAGGTGAATTTTATTGGTACATACTAAAGTACAGAGTCAAATTTGTTTCTATTCATTAACAAAGGTCCGTACTGTAATAATTTTGTGTGTAATATACAAGCATTCTTTAATATGTTTACGAGATTCTCCCAATTTTATTTGCATTAATTCAGACCGTAGTAACATTAAATTCCACTGTAACCCATTATTAATACTTAATCATTTGCATGTTAACAGAAACTACACATTGCTTATTATTGCATTATGTTGAAAAAAGGATTTTAATGTACTTGTTTGGTTATACATTAGATTGTACTAGGTTCTAAATTGGAAGTACGTTTTAATTCCGGTACTTTGAATAAAGACAGCCTTTAATGTTATATACAGCCTTTGAATGTACACTAACTAAGGAAATGTCTGTTAAGTCTAATTAATTTTAAAATTCTAAAAGGTCAAGTTAAATAATTAAACGTAGCCACAACCTGCCAAAATCGTCTCTGTACCGTAATTATGTGCGATAAACTAATTTCTGTACTTCCAATAAATACACCCTTTTAATGTACACGAACAAAGTAAATTTTATTTAAGTTACATTGTCGTACATAACCTCCATAAGCTGGCATTACTTACTTCGAATAAATACAGCCGTTAATGTTATATACAGCCTTTTATCCATACAATAAATACAGCCTTTGAATGTACACTAACTAAGGAAACGTCTGTTAAGTCTAATTAATTTTAAAAATGTAAAAGGTCAAGTTATATTGTTAAACTTAGCAACAACCTCCCAAAATCGTCTCTGTACCGTAATTATGTGCGATAAAATATAAACTAATTTCTGTACTTCCAATAAATACAAAATTATGTATGTAAAAACATAGATTTAGCATAACGCTGTAATATAATAATTAAATAGTGCACGTTATACCCAGCAGTTGCAGGAATGCACAATAATTGACATGTGAAAACAGATTATACATTGTTGTATAGTTGCAAGTACATAAGCGTAATGACATGTATGTCATAATTAAAGGCATGAATAATAATATATGTGCAATACGTGATCGCAAAATACAAATACAAAATATGTGTAAAAATATGTGCGTGGCGCATAATCATAGACAGTAAATAATGTGGGTACAATAATGTGTTTTACATTATAACGAAAAGAAATTGGGACTGTAAGGTAATGTGTATGTGTTGTAATCTGTCGGGTGTTACCTCCGCGCACTCTTGTTACTTACTCTGTTGACTGGATCCTCTGCAGTGATGTAGTCCTGTAATACAACTTAAAACTATGCTTTTGTGGGCGCCACTTGGAAACGTTTGTTCCAAGAAAAAATTAAATGTGATTGATAAAATTTTTAAATCTACAAAAAAATTTAAACAAGTCAGTTTAGCTTTGAAAAATCAGTTAAGTTTAATGATCTTTTAAAAACAACAAACAAATCGTCTGAAGGACTATCATTCATAAAAATTATAAAATTGCAGAGAAAAAATTTTACAAGTTATTATTATTGACAATTTTTTATATGTCCAATCAAGTATCGGCTAGTATTTCAGATTCTGACTCAGTTGACAAGCATGAGTTTAATATATGAAAAAAACTTTAATCTCAGGACGTGACTCCTTTGAACTACCAAGACATATCAATTAGATGCCTTACAAGAAAAAAAAAACTAAGTGATTTGAAGGTGTATATGTGGCGTGTAAAGTACAACTGTGTGATAAATTGTAACCAGGTAACAAAGATTTTAATTTTGGTAAACTCACGTTCCAATGGTCGTTTATTCTCTCACTGGACACTTCCTTCGGGTAGTTTCTCGATCTCGCCTCTTCGGGTGTACACTGAATCTATTTAAAGTCAATTTTTCCGATCGTTACTTTTTCCGCACTTTTTGTCAAAACGTTTGGCAGTAAAATCTCGTTCAAACGCCGCCACTACGAATCATCTGCTTAGCGTTGATTCAGAAATCTGCCACCGCAGCGCTGACTCCCATGCAGTTTTGAGGAAGGCTCAGTGTATTGTTTTGTTTACGTTCGGGGGAATTATTTGTCACGTTAGTCAGTCAATGCGAACACAGCAGAATTCGTTCTCTATTAAATGTTGGGACCCTCCTGGGCCGTCGACGTTCTGGCTGCGTGCTTTCTATTAGAATTTGCCGTATCGCTGCTCTATTTCAGCGATACTTTTTGGCGACTCTCGTTGAGGTTAAGTCAGTCGGGTATGTCTATGTACGGGAAAAGCCTTCCTGCCGTGTCTTGTCGATTTTTCGCCTCTCGGTTTCGCCTTAGCTGCGTTGATCAGTGTTGTGTGAGATGCTTCAGCTCTGGCGTTCAATCTTCAAGTGTTTTCTGGTCAAATTTTGTCTCGCTTTTATACTAAATCGGGATGACTGTTTTCGTCGACTTCCGGTATATTTGTGTAAAATTCTTTCTAGATTGTTCGAGAATAAACGAAATGGAATGTCATAGAACAATTTTCACTTCCGTAGAAGCTTTTAGAACGAATTTCTTATTCTTCATACAATGGATATTTCAAAATTTACACTGGTATTTATCAAACAGTTTCACATTAGTACTTACAATTTGTATGCCATTAATGTATTTAAATTCCTTGTTTTTTACTGAATCTAGCGATACTAAATATGATTGGTATCTAATTAACTTAAGTCTAACAAACATTACAATTTACAACCTTCACCTTGAGTTGTAGTCATTAAAAACTCAATATTTATAATAAAAATTGTTGTGGAGTTATAAAGTTCCCTTCACAAGCTGGACATCTACTACTACTACTCTCCTACAACAAAATAAACAAATTTGAACATCAATAAAACACAAATAAATACAATTTTATATGGCCTCTGCTCATGGCCTAAATTCTTGTCAGTTTTCTAATACAATGATTAGTCTTTTTCCTTAATATATGTATAATTTCACCACTATACACACAGAGTTTATTATTTTGTCTATCTTTTGTGATACCTGGTTACTTTGTACATATTTTATATTTATCACAAGATGACATAGCATCATTGATTGTCTTGAGATGTCATTTTTTTATGGTGTGACAAATCTCACTCTAAATAGTTAAATTCTTTTAGAATTGATTTTACTTTCAACTGAGTTTATTTCTTATTAAGGTATTTTGATGTACTGTACCTTTCTATCTTATTTTTGTTAGTATTCTGTAAGTATTTAGCCAGATATGATTATTTTTGTACTGAATAATGGGCTTCAGCCATACATGGTATAAGTAAATATTTTGCTGACTTGACTATTACAATGTTAAAGTTGGTCAGGTATATTAGTATAGTTGCTTTATATCATATTACAGCTTTCTAATACAGTTTGGTTGCATTTTGGCAACATTAAATTCATAAATTATACAATATTAGATGCCTATTACATGTTTTTAGTTAACACTGTTTTTGGCTATTTTGACTGCTTTTTATTCATTTGACAGCTTCCTTTATTTGAGATAAATTGTTCACTATTGTCTGCTTGACAATTACATATAGTTTTTATTTAAATCTGATAATAATTAATTTTTTCATGAAATCTTGGTGTATGGTCTCTAATCCAACACATTATTATTTTTTGTCATTGCAAATATACAATTTTTATTTTAACTTAAACTCTTTCTAATAATATATTTAAGTCATTTAATACATTTATTTTATTTACATCACATAATATAATGATGGATCTTGTCCATTTATTCACAAAAAATAGTTTTTAATACTATATTCATAGTTATAAAACTTAATAATTATTGACTTTATTCTGGTGGATTCTGACATCATTTCTCTCTCTTATAGTGTCTTATGGTTTTTTCACTCTTATTCACTTGAATAATATATATGGGGTTTTGTCTTAGTCATAGTTTGGTCGTTTTTTCAAGTTGATAGAAATAATTATTATACAAAATTACACAAGGGACTACTTGGGTTCGATACTGTTCACTTCACTTTCCTCTTATGCTAACTTACTATATAAATGATTTCTTTTTATGGAACGTTCTGTGACGCTACATATGCCTCACCGTTAAAGTTGATAATTTTGGAAAAACATATCTTTGGTTTTGATGAAATTATCATCTCTATAATAACCCTTTATTATTAGCTTTTTTATATTTCATTCTTTTATCTTATAATTAAATTCCTGTACTACTCCTTTAATATATTAATCCAACTCAATATTCCTAGTTCGTTCTTTGTCGTATCACCTGTTCCTTTCCTTTTTACCTTGATGTTTTATAATTAATCTTTGATATAAATCCCTATCAATTCCCTAACTTACATAGAGGGTTGGGAGTCAGAGTGGCTCGCTATCGCATACATTCTCTGTCCCTTCCTGTCTATCACTACTGAAATCAGAGGCAACACATCCCTGTTCAGAAAATAATAATTGCACCTTTGCAACAAATAATAATAATAATAAAAAAAATACAATATTCAAAGATCATAGGCTCCTACACATAAATTCCCTTTCTTAAACTCTTCTGATTAATTCACAATTATATTAATATATCGTTCTCCGCAGGTTAAAATTATCGTTTAAAATCATTCAATGTTAATAGCTTATATTCATATTCATCATTACCTCCTTATGTAACACACTGTTTTCCCTTTTTTTTTTTCATTTATCATTTCCATTTAGTATCAAATATATGACAGTATTTCTCCCTCTTTTCTCCTTTACTAAGTGTCCATCTTGCAATATTTATTAATAATAATCTCTCTCCTTCTCTAAGTACGGGTAAGCTGGTAAATATACGTTGACATGGCTATTGGAAATAAATCTATATTTTATATATATCTTTATGCCTTTGGTGTAAGGTGTCCTTCTCGTAATATTAATTTATAATAATCTCTCTCCTTCTCTAAGTACGGGTAAGCTGGTAAATATACGTTGACATGGCTATTGGAAATAAATCTTGCCTATGGTGGAATGTGTCCTTCTCGTAATATTTATTAATATTAATCATTATACAATAATATTTATATTTATTTAAAAATCTCTACCTCCTTTCTAATTATGGCTAAGTTAAAAAATTCACGTTGACATGTTTAGTCAAGGTACCTTCTCTATGATGCTGTATTTGACTTTGGTCTTTGGTCATGGTACTTGGTTACTGATTGAGTATTTGACTTGCGATTTTTTTTTTTTTTTTAATCATGGTACTTTTTTAATGAAGTCTGGTTATACGTTCCCTTTACCTTGTTCCTAATTGTGTCAGTTACCTCGTAGGTATTGTTTTCATGTTTGATAATATTTGGGTTATATTTGTCAGTTTGGGTTAATTATTTCAACTCCTTTTGGTTGTGTGTCCCTTATATTATGTCCTTATTTATCATTCTCATTCCTTTTTAATTCCTTCTCTTTTCAATATTCGACCTTCGATGTTTATCACCTCTACTCCTTCAAATGCCTGGTCTATGACATTTATTCTGGACGATTGGTTTCATGGCATTACCATCTCATCACATGTTTGGGCCACAATTTTTCTGCATAGCGGAATTCCTCCTCTCTCTCACTTTCATTTTGGGGATCATTATCTGGTTCTCGGCCAGTTTCTGCCAATACATGGTTTACATAAAATACTCGGGGTTTTTCGTCATTATTTGCCTGGTTATGCTGTAATGAGAAACCCGGATTTTCGTGAACTGTTACCCGATTTTCATTATTATTTTGATTAGCGTTTGGCTCTTGTTGGTTGTTACTTTCGTTTCGGGGTGGTTCGCTACTCCTACCCTCTGAAAACTGCTGACGGTTATTCGCTGTATCACCCTGGCTACCTGGCGCCTGTTGTGGGTAAAACATGTAATTGGGTACATTAGGTGGATATGGCCGTCGGTTATTGGCCATTGTATAATTTACCTGGGGCCTGTACTCATGTTGGTTTCTCCTATCGCTTCCTCCTTGGTTTCCCCCGTTGCGATAACCATTACGTTGACCGTAATTACTTCCTCTATAATTATTCCCGCGATAACCGTTTCCCTGGTGGAAGTTCCTACCGTAGTTATTCCCGGTGTAATTACCTCTGTTTGGTCCCGGATAGTTGCGGTTAATTGGGCCCTGAGTGGTATCATTTCGGCCGTTTGGTGGGATATTATTATTATGATTATTGGTGCTTAGATTATTACCGTTTCCACCTCCATTCCGGTTTGGTCCGTTATTATTGTTGTTGTACTCTACCCTACGATTGGGGGGTTGGTAATCCTGGAACCTTCCTGTGGATTCGCAATTTTCCAATAATTTGGCCAGATCGGCTATTTTGCTAATTTGTTGGTATAATTGGGCATCCTTGATCCCATAGCTGTAATGTCCAGCTAACTGCCTTACCAAACATTCTTCTGGGATCGGCGGTATCAACTTCCGTGCTAAACATACCTTTCCCAGGAAATAAGACGTCGGGGACTGTCCATAGGACGCATCGTATTTGCCATAGAAAATGTCCATTCTTACCCTGTTTTGTGCGGTCTCTGACCAATACTTTTCCTTAAACTGGCGTTTAAACTCTGTTAAATTCGTTATTTCTGGTCGTACCGCTATCCACCAGTTATCCTTAGTACTTTTAAACGTCTCGTCAAGCATCTCTCTTATCCTGTCCCACCTTGTTTCTCTACTTCTCCCAATAACCTCCTCCATTCTTTCATAAAATTCCATTGGGTTTCGTCGGTAGTCCTGGAAGTTGATTACTTCCCTGTTTTCACCATGACACGTATGAGTGTTTAGTATTGGTGTGTCTCTCAGCGCCTCTAATCTTTCCTGCAGGTTTTTCTCTCTCTGGTCTATTTCCAGTATACTATTTTTGTTAGTTTTTATTTGTTCATCCAGCCTGTTAGCGATGTCATATGTTTCCTGCATCCTCTCGCTAACGTCTTTCTGGACTTCCTGCATGATGGCGTCTTGGTTCTGCCTTACCTTGTTTTCGAGATTTCTAACATCTTGTTTGGTCTCTACTGCTTGCTCCTCTATACTTTCGAAACGTGTATTGTTTCCCTCCCGTAACCTTTCCAATTGTTTCTCCATGTTTTCGACCTTCCTGTCACTATCGATCTTATTATCATCGATCCTTTTGTTTACTATTTCGTATTTTATGCTAATTTCTTTTTTCAGGGACTCTATGCTTCCTTTTATTTCCTCCTTATCTTCCTGTCTGTTTTTATTCAGGGATTCTATATTTTTGTTCATACCCTCCTTTAAGGATTCTGTGTTTTTGTTCATTTTTTCTTCCATCCTTTGGAACATTTTCTCATTATTATTTTTATTTGTTTCTTCCATTTTTTGGAACATTTGCTCATTATTTTTCTTAGTATTTTCGTTCATATCCTCCTTCATTTCATGGAGCATCATCATTAATATATTCACGTCAACACTCCCTGTTATTTTTTCTGGTTCGGGTTTCTCTGTCTGTTCTACCATTTGTATGGGTTCTTCTCCCGTTTGTTCTTCTAATTCCTCTGCCGTTTGTACCGGTCTTTCCATTTCTAGTGTGGGCGGTTCTAATTCCGTTTCCTCGACCTGTACTGCCTCTCCGTCTTCCACACTCAACTCGGGTTCCACCGTCTTCTTCACCTTTTTTCCCTTTGGTTGCGGCATTTTAATATGTTGGTAGTTGCCGGGCTTGTTCCGTCTTTTTCAAGCCTCACTAGTTGGGCTGCCAATTTATAACGAATAGAAATTGGGTGAAAAGTAATGTGTATGTGTTGTAATCTGTCGGGTGTTACCTCCGCGCACTCTTGTTACTTACTCTGTTGACTGGATCCTCTGCAGTGATGTAGTCCTGTAATACAACTTAAAACTATGCTTTTGTGGGCGCCACTTGGAAACGTTTGTTCCAAGAAAAAATTAAATGTGATTGATAAAATTTTTAAATCTACAAAAAAATTTAAACAAGTCAGTTTAGCTTTGAAAAATCAGTTAAGTTTAATGATCTTTTAAAAACAACAAACAAATCGTCTGAAGGACTATCATTCATAAAAATTATAAAATTGCAGAGAAAAAATTTTACAAGTTATTATTATTGACAATTTTTTATATGTCCAATCAAGTATCGGCTAGTATTTCAGATTCTGACTCAGTTGACAAGCATGAGTTTAATATATGAAAAAAACTTTAATCTCAGGACGTGACTCCTTTGAACTACCAAGACATATCAATTAGATGCCTTACAAGAAAAAAAAAACTAAGTGATTTGAAGGTGTATATGTGGCGTGTAAAGTACAACTGTGTGATAAATTGTAACCAGGTAACAAAGATTTTAATTTTGGTAAACTCACGTTCCAATGGTCGTTTATTCTCTCACTGGACACTTCCTTCGGGTAGTTTCTCGATCTCGCCTCTTCGGGTGTACACTGAATCTATTTAAAGTCAATTTTTCCGATCGTTACTTTTTCCGCACTTTTTGTCAAAACGTTTGGCAGTAAAATCTCGTTCAAACGCCGCCACTACGAATCATCTGCTTAGCGTTGATTCAGAAATCTGCCACCGCAGCGCTGACTCCCATGCAGTTTTGAGGAAGGCTCAGTGTATTGTTTTGTTTACGTTCGGAGGAATTATTTGTCACGTTAGTCAGTCAATGCGAACACAGCAGAATTCGTTCTCTATTAAATGTTGGGACCCTCCTGGGCCGTCGACGTTCTGGCTGCGTGCTTTCTATTAGAATTTGCCGTATCGCTGCTCTATTTCAGCGATACTTTTTGGCGACTCTCGTTGAGGTTAAGTCAGTCGGGTATGTCTATGTACGGGAAAAGCCTTCCTGCCGTGTCTTGTCGATTTTTCGCCTCTCGGTTTCGCCTTAGCTGCGTTGATCAGTGTTGTGTGAGATGCTTCAGCTCTGGCGTTCAATCTTCAAGTGTTTTCTGGTCAAATTTTGTCTCGCTTTTATACTAAATCGGGATGACTGTTTTCGTCGACTTCCGGTATATTTGTGTAAAATTCTTTCTAGATTGTTCGAGAATAAACGAAATGGAATGTCATAGAACAATTTTCACTTCCGTAGAAGCTTTTAGAACGAATTTCTTATTCTTCATACAATGGATATTTCAAAATTTACACTGGTATTTATCAAACAGTTTCACATTAGTACTTACAATTTGTATGCCATTAATGTATTTAAATTCCTTGTTTTTTACTGAATCTAGCGATACTAAATATGATTGGTATCTAATTAACTTAAGTCTAACAAACATTACAATTTACAACCTTCACCTTGAGTTGTAGTCATTAAAAACTCAATATTTATAATAAAAATTGTTGTGGAGTTATAAAGTTCCCTTCACAAGCTGGACATCTACTACTACTACTCTCCTACAACAAAATAAACAAATTTGAACATCAATAAAACACAAATAAATACAATTTTATATGGCCTCTGCTCATGGCCTAAATTCTTGTCAGTTTTCTAATACAATGATTAGTCTTTTTCCTTAATATATGTATTATTTCACCACTATACACACAGAGTTTATTATTTTGTCTATCTTTTGTGATACCTGGTTACTTTGTACATATTTTATATTTATCACAAGATGACATAGCATCATTGATTGTCTTGAGATGTCATTTTTTTATGGTGTGACAAATCTCACTCTAAATAGTTAAATTCTTTTAGAATTGATTTTACTTTCAACTGAGTTTATTTCTTATTAAGGTATTTTGATGTACTGTACCTTTCTATCTTATTTTTGTTAGTATTCTGTAAGTATTTAGCCAGATATGATTATTTTTGTACTGAATAATGGGCTTCAGCCATACATGGTATAAGTAAATATTTTGCTGACTTGACTATTACAATGTTAAAGTTGGTCAGGTATATTAGTATAGTTGCTTTATATCATATTACAGCTTTCTAATACAGTTTGGTTGCATTTTGGCAACATTAAATTCATAAATTATACAATATTAGATGCCTATTACATGTTTTTAGTTAACACTGTTTTTGGCTATTTTGACTGCTTTTTATTCATTTGACAGCTTCCTTTATTTGAGATAAATTGTTCACTATTGTCTGCTTGACAATTACATATAGTTTTTATTTAAATCTGATAATAATTAATTTTTTCATGAAATCTTGGTGTATGGTCTCTAATCCAACACATTAATATTTTTTGTCATTGCAAATATACAATTTTTATTTTAACTTAAACTCTTTCTAATAATGTATTTAAGTCATTTAATACATTTATTTTATTTACATCACATAATATAATGATGGATCTTGTCCATTTATTCACAAAAAATAGTTTTTAATACTATATTCATAGTTATAAAACTTAATAATTATTGACTTTATTCTGGTGGATTCTGACATCATTTCTCTCTCTTATAGTGTCTTATGGTTTTTTCACTCTTATTCACTTGAATAATATATATGGGGTTTTGTCTTAGTCATAGTTTGGTCGTTTTTTCAAGTTGATAGAAATAATTATTATACAAAATTACACAAGGGACTACTTGGGTTCGATACTGTTCACTTCACTTTCCTCTTATGCTAACTTACTATATAAATGATTTCTTTTTATGGAACGTTCTGTGACGCTACAACATAGATACAAAGTACATGATAAAATACAATAGAAATATGTGTTGCATAATTACAAGATACATGAATACAAGGCATGATAGTATAAGTGACAAGTACAGCAAATGTGTTCATTCAAGAATGTAATGCATGTGTTGAACAGTTACAAGTAACACATAAATTCATAGAGTAATAAATAGCAATGCACACATATTAACAAAAAATGTGTAGCAAATATGCATACATGGTTTGTATAGCTCTGAATCCATGTGAATATTATATAACAAAATTTATGACATAAGAAAAAATACCACCAATGACATGATAACCCATTACCAATATCAAATATAAGTATACAAAGGACATAGTCTTACAAAATTATCAACACATATAAATACAAGAATAAGTAAAGTATACCACCATGACAATATAATAAGTATAAATATAATAACATAGTGCATGGTTGTACAATTACAAGCTACATGCGAATTTAGTGTATCAGATACACAATAATGCGATATTAACATACAAATGTTTGTGATAACACATATCACCAATTAAAGTCGACCAGATTGTCAGACAATTAAGTAATGAAAGCTCGTGGCCAGGTAAAATATAGCATTGTGCTAAGTAATTACATTCACCTCGTGTCTAAGCCTCGTCCCGCGCTGGCAACAAACATAACTTGTGAATTGGTCTGCGAAAGGTGCCAACAGGCGTACGAACGTCAACTACTCTGATTAAATTGTCTGGTCGGGGAAATGTGGCTGTAATTACCCCAAATTTCCATGCTAATGGAGGCAAGTTATCCTCGATCAGCAAAACCAGGTCACCAATGGAAACGTTTTCCCTTGCGAATTTCCATTTGTGACGTTGTTGCAGTTGGTGTAGGTAGTCGCGAGACCATGATTTCCAAATAGCTTGGACAAACTTCTGGAGAAGTTGCCAACGGCCAAGACGAGAGATGGGAACGTGTGATAAGTCAGGATCGGTATTGCCGTTAATGGTGCACAAATTAAAAAATGGCCAGGGGTAAGTGGCACTGGATCGTTTACATCCAATGAAACGGCAAATAATGGACGTGAGTTTAGACAGGCCTCTACCTGTGACAAAACCGTAGTAAACTCCTCGAAAGTGAGTATGGACTTGCCGACAACGCGGCGCAAATGATACTTCAAACTTTTTATACCGCTCTCCCAAAGACCACCAAAATGAGGTGACGAGGGGGGAATAAATGACCACTTAATACCATGAGAAGTTGCAAAGGATTGGATTGATGAGGTGGCATCTTTTTTATGCCAGAGATTGTAAAGGTCATGCAAAACGTTGCGGGCCTTCCTAAAGTTCGTGCCATTGTCAAAATATAACTGGCTAGGTATGCCCCTACGGGCCATGAAGCGACGTAAGGCAGCTATAAACGCATTGGCCGTAAGGTCGGAAACCAATTCCAAATGAATGGCCCTGGTGGCTAAGCAAATGAATAAAGACACGTATGATTTGGACAGAGTCCTGGATCTCTGCCCGCCATGACGAATCATGAAGGGACCACCATAATCCACTGCGAAGAACAAAAACGGCCGCGAAGGAGTAACCCTGGGAGATGGCAAAATACCAAGCCTTTGACCTTGATATTTGGTGTTAAATCTGAGACATTTGACGCATCTACGAATGATGGAACGAATGACTATCTTGGCGTTAATGATCCACCAGCGTTGACGAAGTGAATGATGGACAAGTTGAGCACCAGCGTGGAGGAGACGAATATGCTCGCTCTCGATTATAAGGCGAGTGATGTGGGCCGATGGATGCAAGACAGTAGGATGCTTATTGTCATAGGGTAGTTGCGACTGCTGTAGGCGTCCGCCGACACGTATGACGCCAAACTCATCAAGAAATGGGTCCACAGAAGACAGCTTACTCCTAATAGAGACAGAAGCCCCATCACGAAGGCAATTAAGCTCAGCAGCGAAGTGGATCGACTGGGATTGTTTTATGAAGAAATTAAGAGTAGAATGAATTTCGGTGGGGGTAAGAACTCCCGAGATTTTCTCTGCCCTAGAGGGTCTAGTATTTTTGATGAATCGAAAGCAATAAGCGTACACGCGGGTCAGTCGGTGCAACGAGGAGAAGTCCTTCGAGAGATCAATAGGTAGGGTAGAGATTAGAGAAAGTTTGGGGGTTTGTTTCTCCTCAACAGAGCATTCAGGAAGCGACACATTAGAAGGTGAGAAAGGTGAAAAAAGATTGGTCTCAGAAGATTGAGACAGACAAGCGGGACCATGCCACCAAAGCGAACAATCGCGCAAAACTTCAGGGTGACATCCTCTAGAAATAATGTCAGCAGGATTATGTTGCGAATTAATATGATGCCATGTGTAGGTTTCAGTGAGACGCTGAATATCAGCAACACGATTAGCGACGTAGGTCTTCCACCTAGAAGACTGAGCATGAATCCAATAGAGAGATACCATGGAGTTGGAGTACAGGTGAACGCTATTGACAAAGGAATGGAGAGCAGGGGTGACCTTGAATAGAAGTCGCGATAACAACAAACAAGCACAGAGTTCAATGCGGGGTAATGACACCTGTCGTAGTGGAGCCACGCGAGATTTGGAACACAAAAGGTGACAAGAGGCCGTTAAATCTTGATAAATAACTCTAACGTAAGTACAACATCCATAGCCCTTTTCAGAGGCATCCGCAAAACCATGTAATTCAACTATCTTTGCCTTGGACTTGCTGCGTATAGAGCGTGGGACAATAATTTTACCAATTAAATACAACTTATCGCATAATGAACGCCAATACAATTATAATTGCTCAGAAATTGGCTCATCCCAACCAAGATTGCACAGCCACAGTTGCTGCATAAACTGTTTATAAAGAAAAACAATTGGACCCAAAGAGTCCCAATGGGTCGTAGATACCCTCTATAATTGACAGGATTTTCCTCTTTGAAATGCTTGACTAAACTGGAAATGACTTGATGTCAAACAAGAATGAATCTGTAGAGTTGTTCCAAAGAATGCCCAACGTACGCACATTGCCTTGTTTGTTTAATGGAAGTGATGAATTATTATGCTCAGTGACCACATTTGGTTCATTTGATGCCCATTTATGTAGAGTAAAGCCATATTGACTCAACAACGTACCTAAGTCAGATTTCAACTTGGTTGGATTAGAAATGGTGTCTGCACCGATTAACAAATCATCGACATAAAAATCATTAATTATAGCTGAAGCAGCGTCAGGAAAAGAAACTTCATGATCCTTACCAATCTGAATAAAACAGCGAGTAGCCAAAAACGAAGCACTAGCAGTACCGTATGTTACAGTTCGCAGCACAAAATGTTTAAACCGTTCAAGCGGAGAATTACGCCACAGAATACGTTGGTAATGACAATCGTTATCAGACACTAGAATTTGTCGATACATCTTCTCGATGTCAGCGATCAGAACATAGTTGTGTATGCGAAATCGCAAAAGAATAGAGAAAAGATCTTGTTGGACATTTGGACCTACTAACAAAATATCATTGAGAGAAAGACCATTGGTAGTTTTGGCCGAGCCATCAAAAAAGACGCGAAGTTTTGTCGTGAACTAGAATGTTTGAAAACGGCATGGTGAGGCAAATAGTAAGTATTTGAAACGTTGGAATTAACAGAACAATCGTCAACCAGGGCCATGTGACCAAGATCCCTATATTCTTGAATAAAATTTGCGTATTCACGCGCAAGCTCAGAATCACGCTTGAACCTGCGTTCTAAACTTAAAAATCTCGCTTCAGCGGTAGCATAGGACTCACCCAACTGGGGACTATCAGACCCGAATGGTAATGAGACAACGAACCTACCTTCATCATTACGATGGGTGGACTTAACAAAATGTTCCTCGCAAACTGAATCGTTAATAAGGGGTGCATTATCAAGGATGGTTTCGGTCTCCCAAAATTTCTCAAGAGACGCTAAAATTTGATTATCGTTGTTTCTTGCCAAGAACGAAACAGCAGGACCCTTAGAATGACAATGTTTGGGCAGATTGCCTGCTAGAATGTAGCCTAACTTTGTTTCTTGTATAATAGGAAAGTTAGGACCACGTACATATTTGTTAGCTAGAATCAAATCTAAATAAAACTGCGCTCCTAAAAGTATGTCTATGTCAGCTGATACGTTGAAATGTGGGTCAGCAAGGAAAATGTTATCTGGGATATTAAAATGATTTGTGTCGAAAGATTGTGCTGGAAGTTTATGAGTCAAGGCAGATAAGACCGCACACGGAGCGTTAAAGCTGAACCTTTGATAGCGAGAAACAATACGAATTGATGCCAAATTAGTGGCGCAACATGTCGCATTATTAATACCTGAAATTGGTATATTAGATTTAGTCAGTTAAGTTGCAATTTTTTAGCAAATGATTCAGTACAAAAGTTTACTTGTGACCCTGCGTCTAACAAAATTCGTGCAAGTTGTCTGTTACCAGCACGGTCGATGACGAGCACAACGGCAGTAGACAAAATAACATTGTTTGCTGATTGAAGCTTAAATGAACAATAATTACTACTGCTGGCAGAACCTTGTTTTGACACATTATTTATATGCAGCAATGTATGGTGTCGTCTGGAACAGATCTTACATGATTGTTTGACCTTACAATTAGGTGAAAAATGAGCTGGTCTTAAACAATTAGTACAGCATTTATGCTTTAATATAAATTGCCCTCGTTCCGATGTGCTTAATTCGCGAAATTTGTCACACATATAAATTGGGTGACTGGCCTTGCAGCATGGGCATAAATAATTATTTGAAGTTGAATGATAACTTTTAAATGCAGTGCTGCCAGCAGAGTTTCGTAATTTATGTTTTTCAGACTTATTATTAAATTTTAAAGTTGGTTTGTTAAGCTGCTGTCCAGCTTCTATTGGTAATGTGTTTTCTAACAATTGTCTACGGGCGTTTAAAAACTGTGAAAAGCTCTGAAAGTTAGGAAGATTTTCGGGATCTATAGACTCTTTCCATAATTTAAATGTGGAATGGTCAAGTTTTGCTGACAATAGCTGTACAGTAATGAGTTCAAATGAATCCACTGACAATTGCATAGCTGTCAGCGAATTGACAGAAGACGTTATTGTATTTATAAATTCTGCTAAGCTCTGTACAGAGTCTTTGATTGTAGACTTCACTTCTAGTAAATTTTGAATGTAATATTTAGCTAATATGAATTTGTTATCATATCTAGCGGACAGCAAACTTAACGCTATTGAATAATTCTCATTACAAATAGGCAAGGCCTTAATTAGATCTAGTGGCTCATTTTTGAGAGATGAATATAGGTAATGTAGTTTTTGCACTGAAGTTAAGTCAGATCTGGCATGTACCAAGTCTAGAAATATTGAATAAAAGTGCTGCCATTCTAGAATGTTGCCTGTGAAGCAGGGCAAACTCATAGGTTTTAATTGAATATTACTGGTTAATACTTGAGATTCAGTCTGAATGTTGAAAGTTTCTATTAATTGTAAGATGTTAGCTTCGGTTGAATATAAAAGTTCTTCGACCTCGACTCGATCTTCTTGGGCAGCGTTTATGTCCTTAGAAATTAATTCAATTTCTGACTGTACCTCATCATATTTTATTGCTAAACTCTTTAGACTTTCTAGTCTAACAGTTAAAAAATGTTTAGTGTTACTGTTTTTGTCAAAATTAATTATTGCGGAATTGATTCGCACAATGGCAGACTTTAAGCCGCCTCTCTTTCTAACCAACACTCTTAAGCTTCCTTCCGTCATTTTACGCACCTTTTACTGATGGCGTTGATATCGTACCTTGTGTGAGATGTTCTGCAGCGTTGAGCCCGTGGAATAGATGGCAGACACGCACGGACTGGATGGATGACTGCTCAATCTGGTGTGTAGGCGTTAACACGTGGATGGTCTTGTCTTGTAATGGTGTTATCTATGAGGCTCAATGACAACGACGAAAGAAATGCTGAATAACTCCCGACACGGTCGGATCAGCGAACATACTGAATCGCCGGTGATGGCCAGAAATTGAAGTGGAGAAAATGATGAGAAGCTGCTCGAATGGTATAAGTTTGAAAGAAGGTAAAAAATGATGAATCCAGGCGCGGAGTGACCAAAAAAATGTAAAGAGTTAATGTTTGTAAATTGATTTTGCCAGGATGCTGAAAATAAATGATGAGCGAGTGGACTGTAGTTTAATACATTTATTGAAAATGAATGTTACAATTTACATTTGAATTGCAAGGTCAGCTAAGTTTTTTACGCATTATAAATTTTGAAAACCACGTTAGGTAAAATGTTTTACATTGTAAGGTGAGGCGCAATCACGCAACACTCGAATCTACATTAGAATGCTGTAGGGCCTAAGGCCTACATAATTTGTCGCGACAATAAAGAAAAATGAAGAAATGACAGGCCGAAGCAACAAACGCAATTACGTCTGCTGCCTTCGGACGTACGTAGCACTGTGTCTAGGCCTGTTTGCTAGCGAGCGAGGCCGTAGCATGTACAGATTAGCCAACCTTTGATTATAAAATTCCCACATTACTGTCCAGCGACAGAAGTTTAAGGAAACTATCCTTATCTAATGTTGTATGTGTGGAGATGCAGTTCCAATTTTTATTTAAAATGTTGATCACTGTTTGGATATTTACATTAGCGAATAGGGAGGAAACATCTAGCGAAATTAAAACATGATTGGGAGGGATTGTGTGTTTCTTTATAGTTTCAACAAAGGTAAATCTATCACTAATGTTGTACTTTTCAGAAGACGCATTTTTTAGAATATTTGCTAGCCATTTTGATGTTTCATATGTAGGGGAGTTTATAAATGAGATAATAGCTCTAAGAGGGTTGTCAGGTTTATGAGTTTTTACTAAGCCGTAAATTTTAGGTGGAGTTGGGGCATGGGCAACTAAGCGTTTATAGGTATTGTTGTCAATTTGTCCGTTTTTGAAAGCCTCTTTGAGTATTGTCACAGTTGAGTTGTTTAAAGAAGTAGTGAGGTCCCTATTAGGCTTAACATACGGTATGTATTACAATCACCTACTAATGAATTCATTCTATTGAAATACTCCGTTTTATACATGATAACTGTCTTGTTAGATTTATCTGCTTGCAGTACTAAAATGTCTTTATTGTCTGATAAGAAGTGTTTGGTGGCTTTACAAACAGTAGCCAGCTGGTTGTTTTGGTGTTTTTTATTTGATTTATTTTTATTAATATGATTAATAATAATATTAATACATTCACTCCTGACAATTTCTGGATTTTTATCTTCAGGTAGGTTGTAAAGAACGTGTTCTACTTCGGTGATAATTTTCTCGGTGGGGATGCGATTATCATTATCCGGGAGGGCAAATTTTGGTCCTAGGGAAAGTAATGTTTTTATATCGAGAGGAATGTCGATGTCAGTGAGATTTATCAGCCAGTCTGGATTGAATTTTGGAAGGTTGTCCTTATGTTGTTTTACCCGGTTTAGTTTCGCGATTTGCTTGTTTCGAATTTTTTCTACCATGTGCTGAAACGCACTATTTTGTTTATTTGAAAATTCATTTATTATGGAAGCTGGTAAGTGTTGATAACTATTGAGTTTGGTTTGATGTATCCTATTTTTTGTGTAATTAAGATTTTTATGGAACGTTTAATTTCACTATTCAGATAGTCCCATTTAAATCTATTTGCACTGTTCACAACACTATTGTACATTTGTTGTTCCATGGTGCGATGTTTAAAGTTGAACATTGCTTCTATATGCGCAGGAAATACTTTGAACTGTCGACACTTCAGCAGAAAAATACGTTGGTTAATGAGAGAAGCGAGTTTCCTGTTATCACTGGCCCATAATTTTAGGAGTCGGCAAGCTGGGTGTCCATATGTGTCCGATATTTCTCTGTAGAATCCCATGTTTGTTGTTGAATAACCTCAGTTCTTAATTAAATCCTTAAATTTTTAGTGACCGTCAATCAATGAATGTTTTAGTGGATGGTTAGTGAGGATCGGTCAATAATACAAATTTTAGCTATTTTGCGTCGACGTTTTGACAATATTTATTGTCATCTTTAGGACCTGTGTATGAAATACAATAGAAATATCAAACATAACGAAACAATTAAATATTTGGGTGAACGTGTTGGTGATGTGAGTGTGTGCGTGCGTATGTATGTATAATTTTATATGTGAAGACTTATGATAGTTTGTTTACATCTTCAAATTATCTTTAAGAAAACGAGCAAATTATAGTATGAGAGAACTTAAGTTTTACAGTATTACAATTTAAATTACTAACTTTACGTTATTTTAATTAATTAAACAAACAGTAATTAACAATTGGATATTAGATTGGTACATAAATTGTTTATACCTACAACAGTCAACATATAGCAAAGTAATATATTACCTATAACTAAAACAGATTAGGGGATGTTCACCACGTAATTATTAAAAGTTATTTTTACCATGTTTCACTCCCTACTGGTGTTAACAAACAATCATAATTTAGAAACATACAATTTACACAGTACTGTAAAACATTACGACCTATATCAGATAAATTCTTGGATTTCGTTGTCCATGACGTGTCCGTTACTTAACTAAATATCACTACAGTATTGACGACTCAGAACACTAAGTTTTTTATAAGTAAAAACGTAAAGTTTTACCTTACAGCCTAAACCGGCTTTCACCTTTAGAAGGCTTCATCAGAGGCTGCCATAGGTAGCGTTGTCCATATGGCAGCCTCTGATGAAGCCTTCTAAAGGTGAAAGCCGGTTTAGGCTGTACGGTAAAACTTTATACGTTTTTACTTATAAAAAACTTAGTGTTCCGAGTCGTCAATACTGTAGTGATATTTAGTTAAATCAGATAGTTGACAAAGGTTACAAACAAAAGTTTCTGGTAAATTTTAGTAACAGGTAAACTTGGATAATAATTGTAATCATATTATAAAATATAGTCAAGAGTACTATAGAATAATGTAATTTATGTATGTGTCCACAATCACCCTTCTCTCTCACCCATTCTCTCCCTGCCAGTCCTTCTCACAGCCTCTCACTCAAACCCGAAATCAATCTATCACTCACTATCACCCCACTTGCTCTCTCTCTCTTCTACATCTGACTCACTGTCTCCCTTCTTCCCTCTCTCACTCTTCAACCCTTCGCTCACTCTCTCTCTCTCTCTCTCTCTCTCTCTCTCTCTCTCTCTCTCTCTCTCTCTCTCTCTCTCTCTCTCTCTCTCTCTCTCTCTCTCTCTCTATCACTCTATCTCTCTCCTTCTCATTATCTCTCTTCATTCACACTCTCTCTCTCTCTCTCTCTTTTTCTCTCTCTCTCACTCTCATTATATCTCTTCATTCACACACACTCTCTCTCTCTCTCTCTCTCTCTCTCTCTCTCTCTCTCTCTCTCTCTCTCTCTCTCTCTCTCTCACTTGTCATTGTCCACGATCGGCACTCAAAAACACTCACCATTTTTATTACACTATCATCCTCATATAAAATAGAGAATTATGCACACGATAACAGAAATGATTTACCAACTTGTATTAAAGGGTTACAGACTTTATAACACACCATTATAGGTAAGAGATCTATTATATGAAAATGGTTATTACTTAATATTTACATTTGTACAATGTTATTTACCTGGAACTTGGTCTATACAGAGTACCATAGTCAATGTATTTCATATATATGTCGGTCATAATCTCTCTCACATGCTCTCTCTCTCTCTCTCTCTCTCTATATATATATATATATATATATATATATATATTGTTACAACACAAATAAGCTACCCCAATACCAGGGATGAAAAAGATGATTCTGAATATAAAATAATACTTCATATAAAATAAAATGTTTAATATAAAGAAAATAAAAGGACAGTGACACGACAAACGACGACATGACCTAACCCAAGTGATTGACCCAACAAAAGGAAACAAAAGAAGAAGGAAACCACAAAAAGCAAACGAGAATAAAACCAAATGAAGAAGAAAGTGATTAACCAAACCAAATGAAGAAGGGAAAAATCCGAAACCAAGCAAAATGAAACCAATTCAAGGAATTGAATGACTCAATGCAACATATCAAAATGAACCCAAAGGAGAAGGCGGAAAACCAAGGTATTGACCAAATGCAATGAAAATGAAGAAGGAGGAAATGAAAAAGAGACAAACCCAAGATAAAAGGGAAATAAATAAAAATGAAAACAAATGATACGACACAAACAAGTAATAAAGAACGTGAGCAGGAGAAATGATACACTCAAATGTAATATTGGAAAAAAGACCAATAGTTAACCTATGTAAAAGAGTAAATATTATTATCAAGTAATGGATAAAAAAGTAAATGTCAATTGAAAGAAACCCAATTAAACTATGTTAAATATAAAAAAGCAAACTAACCCACAAATTAGAGTTAGATGTAATGATAAAATAAAAGACATAAAATTGTTAATATTATTAATGAGATTTGTAATGAAAGAGATAGTACGGTAGTGAGATAGTAATTAGAGGGATTACCCATTTAGAAACACTAAAAAACAAAAACATTTGTGAAGTGCAAAATGAAAGTGTAAAAACCCCAAGTATAGTGAGTGATAAAGGAAAAACACTAAATAAATTATAATAAACTATAAATAATTTAAAAATGAAGGTGATGATTAAATGAGAATAGTGTAAAATAAAGAATGTTAATATAGTGAAAAATAGTGAATGAAAAGCATAAACACTTAATAAATCAAAGGAAACACTAAATGATTAAAAGTGAAGAATATTAGTAATTAAGAATAGTAGTAAGTATAAACAGTTAATTAAGGTATAATGAATGCTGAAAAGTGATGAAGACAGTATTTAGTTGAGAAAGAATATTACTGTTAAATTTAATTGAATGCAGTTATAATTAAAAGGGAGAATACCCTGAAAGAGAAAACAGATAGTGTTAACATGGGTGGGAAGTAAAGATTGTTTAAAATTAAGGAGTTAAAACCGATCTATAAACACCCATGTTATAAGGATCGTATTAAAGTAGTTCATAAAAAGTGATGTTGTTTATCACACAAAAAATGATATAAAATGAGATGAATTGTAAACAAATATTAGCAAATAATAGTCAAATAATTATTTAAGCAAGTTTATGAATAGGATATGGCTGGAAGAATTATACAGACCATAGGCCTAGTTGTTGTATTTAATAAGATCAAAAAATAGTAAATAATAGTCACGTTGTTATTATTGGCAAATTAAATAAGTAAAAAGGTTAAGAAATGTATGACTTAGAAAATGAGGAAACCAGATAGTAAACAATTATATATAAAATTAATAGTGACATAATAATAACACATAAACAGACCCAAAACACAACTGGACAGTAATGTGGTAATTTTCGTATTTAAAGGTTGGCCAATCTGTACTTTCTAAATTACGTTTATCAAGTTCAGGCATCGTCACAGTTCAACGTGCGTCGGCGGGCGGCAGACGTCAGAGCGTTTGCTGCCTTGTTCTGTCTTTTTCATTTTTTCTTATTGTCGCGACAATTTATCTAGGCCTTAGGGCTTAACATTTATATGTAGAGCGGAATGTTGCACATTTGCGCCTCATTTTGCCATGTAGCTTTCGTAACCGACTTGGTTTATACAATATTCAAATGTCTTTCAGACATAGCCAACCTTAACATACCGTGTAAATTGTAATACAAATTTAATAAATGTATCAAATACAGTCCACGCTCATCATTATTCAGCATCCTGGCAATAACTTCATGAAATATCATTCTTCCTAACATTTAAGGGTCCTACGGGACGAAATCTAACATTTTTTGGTCGCTCCGTGCCTGGATTCGTCATTTTACTTTTCTGCAACTTATATTAGAGCGGTTTTCATCATTTTTTCTGCCCCAATTTCTGGCCATCACGGGCGATTCAGCATATTCGCTGATCCGACCGTGTCGGGACTTAGTCAGCATTTCTTTCGTCGCCATTGAGCCTCGTGACGACACCACTGCAAGACCATCCATGTGCTAACGTCTACACACCAGATTGAGCAGTCATCTATCCAATCCGTGTGTGTCTGCCATCTATTCCACGGCCTCGACGCTCCAGGACATCGCATACCAGGTACGACGTCAACGACATCATTAACAGGTGCGTACAAAAAAGCTGAAGAAGGCCTCAAAGTGTTGGTGAGAAAAAGAGGCGGCTTAAAGTCTGCCATTGTGCGAATCAATTCTGCTATAACTAACTTTCATAAAAACAATAATACTAAACATTTTTAACGGTTAGACTCGAAAGTCTAAAAAGTTTGGCAACAAAATACGATGAGGTACAGTCTGAAATTGAACTCATTTCTAAGGACATAAACGCTGCTCAAGAAGACCGAATTGAGGTTGAAGAGCTGTTATATTCGACAGAAGCCAATATCTTGCAAATAATAGAAACTTTCAACGTTCAGACTGAATCTCCAGTATTAACGAGCAATATGCAATTAAAACCTATAAGTTTGCCCTGCTGCACAGGCAATATTTTAGAATGGCAGCACTTTTATTCAATATTTCTGGACTTGGTACACGCCAGATCTGATTTAACGTCAGTGCAGAAATTACATTATTTGTATTCATCTCCTAAAAATGAGCCACTAGATCTAATTAAGGCATTACCTATTTGTAATGAGAATTATTCCATAGCGTTGAGTTTGCTATCCGCTAGATATGATAACAAATTCATATTAGCGAAGTATTATATTCAAAATTTGCTTGAAGTAAAGTCAACAATCAAGGACTCTGTCCAAAGTTTGGCAGAATTCATAAATACAATAACGTCTTCAGTCAATTCGCTGGCAGCCATGCAACTGTCAGTGGATTCATTTGAGCTTATTACTGTACAATTATTGTCAGCAAAACTGGACCATTCCACGTTTAATTTATGGAAAGAGTCTATAGATCCCGATAATCTTCCTAACTTTCAAAGCTTTACCCAGTTTTTAAACGCACGTAGACAGTTGTTAGAAAATACATTACCGATCGATGCAGGACAGCAGCTCAACAAGCTAACTTTAAGGTTCAATAATAAATCAGACAAACATAAATTACGAAACTCTGCTGGCAGCACTGCATTTAAAAGTTATCACTCAGCTTCAAATAATTATTCATGCCCATGCTGCAAAGCTAGTCATCCAATTTACATGTGTGACAAATTTCGTGAATTAAGCATATCAGAACGAGGGCAATTTATATTAAAGCATAAATGCTGTACCAATTGTTTAAGACCAGATCATTTTTCATCTAATTATAAGGTCAAACAATCATGTAAGATCTGTTCAAAACGACACCATACATTGCCGCACATAAATAATGTGTCAAAACAAGGTTCTGCCAGCAGTAGCAATTATTGTTCACTCAAGCTACAGTCTACAAACAATGTTCTCTTATCGACAGCACTTGTGTTTGTCATCACCGGGCTGGTAACAGACTACTGGCAAGAGTTCTATTGGATGCTGGGTCACAAGTGAATTTTTGTACGGAATCATTTGCTAAGAAATTACGGCTTAACTTGACTAAATCTAACATACCAATTACAGGTATTAATAATGCGGCGTGTTGTGCCACTAATTTGGCGTCTATTCGCATTGTTTGTCGCTATCAAAGATTCAGCTTTGAAGCAACATGTGCGGTCTTATCTGCATTAACTCATAAACTGCCAGCACAATCTTTCGACATAAATCATTTTAACGTCCCAGATAACGTTTTTCTCGCCGATCCACATTTCAACATATCACCTGATATCGACATACTGTTAGGAGCGCAATTTTATTTAGATTTAATTTTAGCTAACAAATATGTACGCGGTTCTCACTTTCCTATTATACAAGAAACAAGGTTAGGCTACATTCTAGCAGGCAATCTGCCCAAACACTGCCGTTATAAGGGTCCTGCTGTTTCGTTCCTGGCTAGGAACAACGACAGTCAAATTTTGGCGTCTCTTGAGAAATTTTGGGAGACCGAAACCATCCCTGATAATGCACCCATTAGTAACGATTCAGCTTGTGAGGAGCATTTTGTTAATCCACTCATCGCAATGATGAGGGTAGGTTCGTTGTTTCGCTACCATTTGAGTCTGACAATCCCCAGTTGGGTGAGTCCTATGCTAACGCTGAAGCGAGATTCTTGAGTTTAGAACGCCGGTTCATTCGTGATTCTGAGCTTGCGCGCGAATACGCAAACTTTATTCAGGGGTATAAGGATCTTGGCCACATGACGCTTGTCGACGATTGTTCTATCAATTCCGGGGTTTCAAATACCTACTATTTGCCTCACCATGCCGTCTTTAAACATTCTAGTTCTACGACAAAAATTCCCGTCGTTTTCGATGGCTCGGCCAAAACTACCAATGGCTTTTCTCTCAATGATATTTTGTTGGTAGGCCCAAACGTCAAACAAGACCTTTTTTCTATTCTTTTGCGATTTCGTATGCACAACTATGTTCTCATCGCCGACATCGAGAAGATGTATCGACAAATTCTGGTATCTGATAAGGATTGTCATTATCAACGTATTCTGTGGCGTAACTCTCCCCTCGAACAGTTTAAACATTTTGTATTGCGAACTGTAACATACGGTACTGCTGGTGCTTCGTTTTTGGCCACTCGCTGTCTTATTCAGATTGGTAAGGATCATGAAGCTTCTTTTCCTGACGCTGCGTCAGCTATAATTAATGATTTCTATGTCGATGATTTGTTAACTGGTGCAGACACCATTTCTAATCTGACCAAGTTGAAATCTGACTTAGGTACGTTGTTGAGTCAATACGGCCTCACTCTGCATAAATGGGCTTCAAATGAACCCAATGTGGTCGCAGATCATAATAATTTATCACTCCCATTAAACAAACAAGGTAATGTGCGTACGTTGGGCATTCTTTGGAATAACTTTACAGATTCATTTTTGTTTGACATCAAGTCATTTCCAGTTGAATCAAGCATCTCTAAGAGGAAAATCCTATCGATTATCGCGGGTATCTACGACCCACTCGGACTCGTCGGTCCCATTGTTTTTCTTTACAAACAGTTTATGCAGCAACTATGGCTGTGCAATCTTGGTTGGGATGAGCCAATTTCTGAGCAATTATATTTGTATTGGCGTTCATTATGCGATAAGTTGTATTTAATTGGTAAAATTATTGTCCCACGTTCTATTCGCTGCAAGTCTAAGGCAAAGATAGTTGAATTACATGGGTTTGCGGATGCTTCTGAAAAGGGCTATGGGTGTTGTGTTTACGTTAGAGTCATTTATCAAGATTCATCGGCCTCTTGTCACCTTCTGTGTTCCAAATCTCGCCTGGTCCCACTACGACAGGTGTCATTACCCCGCATTGAACTCTGCGCTTGCTTGTTGTTATCGCGACTCTTATTCAAAGTCACCCCTGCTCTTCATTCCTTTATCAATAGTGTTCACCTGTATTCTGACTCCATGGTGTCCCTTTACTGGATTCATGCCCAGTCTTCTAGGTGGAAGACCTACGTCGCTAATCGTGTTGCCGAGATTCAGCGTCTCACTGAAACCTACACATGGCATCATATCAATTCACAACATAATCCTGCTGACATTATTTCTAGGGGATGTCACCCCGACGTTTTGCGCGATTGTTCGCTTTGGTGGCATGGTCCCGCTTGTTTGTCTCAATCTTCCGAGTCCAATCTTTTTTCACCTTTTTTACCTTCTAATCTGTCGTCTCCTGAATGCACTGCGGAGGAGAAACAAACCCCCAAACTTTCTCTAATATCTACCCTATCTATTGATCTTTCAAAGGACTTTTCTTCGTTGCACCGTCTGACTCGTCTGACTCGCGTATACGCTTATTGCTTTCGATTCATCAAAAATATTAGGTTCTCCAGGGCTGAGAAAATTTCGGGTGCTCCTACCCCCGTTGAAATTCATTCCACTCTTAATTTCTTCATAAAACAATCCTAGTCCATTCACTTCGCTGCTGAGCTTAATTGCCTTCGTAATGGGTCTTCTCTCTCTATCAGGAGTAAGTTGTCTTCTCTGGACCCGTTTCTTGATGAGTTTGGCGTCATACGCGTCGGCGGACGCTTACAGCAGTCGCAACTACCTTATGACAATAAGCATCCTCATAGGCGGATCCAAGGGGGGGCACGTGCCCCCCCCCAGACGGTTCGAAAATACACTGGATAAAATGAATTATGTAGCTAGTGCAATTATGATATTTTCAGTTAGTTAACCCTTTGAAACCCGAATTTTTTACAACAATTATTATATTCTATTTTTTATCGCAATTTTATTTTTATTTTTTCATATATATATTCGTATACATTATCTATAAGAAGTTTCTATCATTTTAATAGTTTGTTTAACGTTTACTTCATTTGAATTTCGAGCGTATTTTACCGACTCTGTATTTTGACGCGACGGAATATCATATAGATAGACGGAATATCAAAATATAGATGTCGCTAACTGCTGTACTAAACTCAACTCAACCTGATCACCTGATCCCATCGTGACGTAACGCATTTCTGTCGTTTCATTAAGGTGTCAAGTAATTTGTAAAAAAAGTTCTTATTTCCAACACAATAATGAATAGTAAAAAACGACAATTGGATGTAGTTTCATTTTTCTCAAAGAAAGCTAAGGTAAGAGGAAACTATATTTTTATACAGGCCTTCGGCCTTCGTCTCGTATAGTATACAATGTCATAGTGAACTATTTAGATACGGATAGTAACAACTATTGCTGTATGCGTATGTATATGTAACTATTGTTGTCTCGTATGCGTTATTAACGAAATTGCTGTTTTATCTAAATAATAAGAAAACTACTTGCTACAAAAATAACTTTACTTAATTTTACTAAATAAATTTCCGATCTTCATAAAATTCTATATCCAGTATTTACGACTATCTTCTACATTGGAATATATACTGGTAATAAATGCATGCATTCTACCATACAGACATATATATACTACCCTACAGACATTTTGAAATTTTTCGAATTTGTGAAGGCCAAAATAGAAGGAAAATTTGAAACTCTTGGATTAGAGGTTAATATAAGAGTTTTGCCGCCTTACTCTTTTGGCCTGTGATTACTGATCGTTAATTCTTATATATAGTTTTTTGTAATAAGTTATTATGGAGTATTTTAACACATGTTATATATATTTAGTATCATAATATATTATGAATAGATCTATAAATTCGCTCGATCTGTTTAGATTTAATTCATTGATACTTATTTCTTGATTATTTCTGATTGTTAATTAATTATGTGTCATAATTTTATTATAAATCGATTGAAGATGAATGCTAACAATTTTTATTTTATTTTTAAAACCTATTTTAAAATTCAGATATCATGAGATCTAATTTAATATATTTTTATATAAATTTGATCAAGCTAAATTCTGGCTCTATCTACATAAAAAAATTTTTCCCGGACTTGTATGCACTGTACATAAGAGACATTATTACTGTGTTTGCGCGCGCATAAGAATTCAGATTAAATAGCCCAATGAGTTAGGTAGAAAGAAAAAAATAAAAACGCTGAAAATTTGCATTTGAACAGTAACTTGCAGGAGACTGTCAACTCTTGTCTTAATGTATTAGAAATTTGCCTGCTTTTTCAGAAACTGAATAATCAACCCGAGAGCGATACTGAATCTCATGCGCCTGCAGTGACCTTTTCCGAGCGTAACGATGAAACCAACTCTATCCCAATGACGTCTACCTCGAAGGACATGACCGATTGTGGAACACCAATGTTTTCATGCCAACATCGTGATTTTGGGCACTTAGTAACTAATGAAAGTGGTTTTATTTCATTATCAGATGAAGATAGGTACCAGTGGCTGAAAAATTCGTGGGTACCTTCACCAGATTTTAAATACCCTTTGAATGTCGAAGGTAAAAAGAAACGAGCTTTCCAACACAGCTGGTTAAAATCGTATGAATGGCTGGCATACAGCAAAAAGCTTAACGGAGGCTTGTGCAAAATGTGCGTACTATTTGGACGTCGTGAGGGAGGTGTAAATGACGTAAAACTAGGCAAGCTAGTAGTCGAACCATTAAGAACTTTCAAAAAAGCTACCACAATATTAAAAAATCATGCCAACACCGACTACCACAAAGAAAATGTGATAGCAAGTCACAATTTCTTAATGGTGATGGAAGGAAAAACGAGCGATGTAATTTCTAGCATGCAAAATGCTAAAATGAAACTTATTGAAGAAAACAGAAAAAAACTTATACCTATAATAAAAACGATTATTTTTTGTGGCGCCCAAAATATACCACTTAGAGGGCACAGAGATGACGGAAAGCTACAAATGGATGAATCGTTTGAAGGAGGGAATTTCAGGGCTTTGCTAAAGTTTAGAGTAGATGCTGGAGACGAGGACCTTGTCTCACATATCCATTCCTCTGGTAAAAATGCTAGCTACATTAGTAAGACAACCCAAAATGAAATAATTGAGTGTTGTAGCGAAGTTATAACAGAAAAGATTGTTTCTAACATCAAGAAGGCCAAGTATTTTACTTTAATTGCAGATGAGACAACTGATATATCTACTAAACAGCAATTGTCAATCTGTATTCGATATTATGATAATGTGTCTTTTAAGATCAAGGAAGATTTCGTGAAAATTGTTGACATTGTGGACCTTACTGGTAATGGCATTACTAACACAATTTTGCAAGAACTGGAAAAATTAAACATTGATCTTTTATTGCCGTGGTCAAGCATATGACAGGGGCTCAAATATGAGCAGCAAGTTTAAAGGCGTTCAAACTAGAATAGCAGGAATACAGCCACTTGCGATTTACAGTCATTGTGCGAATCACAGGCTTAATTTAGCTATAAGCAAAGCTTGTTCTGTGGCCTGTATAAGAAATGCTATCGGAGTCATCTCTTCCGTGGCAAACTTCTTTCGAGAGTCGGCTGGGCGACTACGAAAACTTGACGAAGAAATGCATGACAAACTAAAAAATGGAAGACATTCTGTAAAACAAATGTGCGAAACAAGGTGGGTCGAACGTCACGATGCTGTATTAACGTTTTTAAATGCTCTACCTATTCTTCCAATAGTTTTAGATACTATTGCTCAGTCAACTGAAGGAAAGGGAAGTGACGCATTTTCATACCTTCATAGTATACTATCGTCCGAGTTCCTTGTTAGTGTAGTTGTATTAGCTGATTTTTTGGGATGAACTCTACCCTTGGCTCGAAAGTTACAAGCCTGACGAAAGTTTATTGGACGTATTGACAGCCATGGAGTTGGTAAATGCCACAATATCAAGCCTGCAAGCGCATCGGGAAAACAGTATTAGACACTTCAAACAGCTATACAAAAAATCTGAAGATTTGGCTTGCGAAATGGGAACGGAAATAAAAAAGCCGAGAACAGTAGGATTCCAAAAAAACAGATCCAATATACAAACCCATTCTGTGGAAGAATATTTTCGTATTAGTGTATATCTCCCATTTCTAGATTACCTGATCAATGAACTTCCTTCTAGATTTCCAAAATCGCAAATGATACAAATTGGACAGATTCAAAAACTTTTATCACCAGAATTTTCGGAAGATTGTGAAGAGTCTGTTCTGCAAGGGGCTGAATTGTATAGGGATGATTTACCTTATTTCCCTGCTTTAGAAGGAGAACTTAAAATCTGGAAGCAGATATGGGCAGCACAATTACAAGACTTTATCAAATATCCTGCAGAAGCCTACACACTCGCGTCAGACTTGCCAAATGTCAGAGTGCTTTTACAAATCATATACACGCTTCCAGTTACATCAAGCACTGCAGAACGTTCATTTTCGGCCCTGCGTCGACTTAAAACTTACTTAAGGTCTACTACAATGACTGAAGATCGTTTAAATGGACTTGCGATCCTACATGTCCATCGTGATTCGCCTACCGTATGTCTCCCAAAGAAGTATTAGAGATTTTTGCAAGGAGACACAAACGTAAACTTTCTCTAGCCTTACTTTGAATGCATATGTATTAGATTAAAGGTGCTTTTTTACCTTAACATAAAAATAATGGATATTTAATTACAGGGCAAAGAATATCGAAAATGAGTACTAGTTTAGCTAAAGCTCTTTTAATAGCGCATGCAGAAGCTATGTATTATCTTAAACAGGATCCTGATGCAGCTCATCACTTAAAAGAAGAATTTACGAAACCACAGTCTGAGATTATTCGAACGTTAGTGGTCATACATCAGATTTGAAGCATCTCTTGAATCGTGATGCTCCAATAGTTGTTTTCTTATTTGATGAGCATCTCAAAAGGACATTAAAATAATAATTTTTATATTTTGTTACATGAGCAGTCCAATTAATAATTTTGTAATACTTAATATTAATGTTATTTTAAAGAAGATTTATGTATCTGTTTTATCTACAAAAAAAGGAATTTCTTAAAAAGCGATTGGTTTTCTGGAGGTTAGATATTTCCAGAATATTGATTAGATATAACAAAAAACAAATATGTTCACACCTAATATTTCTAGATCAGAGTATTGATAATGAATATGTGTATTTTTGTAAATTATAATTCTATATTAGTATTTGTGCTTATTTTTATTTAGATGTTTTACTTTCCTTATTGATAACACTTATTCTTATTGTATCGAGAGTAAGTAATGGTGTAAAAATTAGATTAGTTTTATAAGTGAAATGAAAGTCAAATTTCTAAAGAAAGTTTAAATAGATTAAATAAAAAATTCCTGTTATAAGTTTACTTTATATTATTTCAAAATTGTACAAATACATTATACTTTCTAAAATCAAAATCGGTTGTTTTATTATTTTTCAAATAATAATACAATAATAAATAAATTATGTTAAAAAACTAATGTTTTTGTATGTATAATAATATATTTAATTATTTATTTATTTATATTAATTTTTATATCGTTTGATTCAACAGACACTTTGATAATAATATTTTTTTTCTAACAACACCTCCCCCCCCTGGAGAGGAGGGGCCCAAAACTGCCAGAATGAGAACTACCCCCCTGAGCAAATTTCTGGATCCGCCCCTGAGCATCCTATTGTCTTGCATCAATCGGCTCATATCACTCGCCTTATTATCGAACGCGAACACATTCGTCTACTCCACGCTGGTGCTCAACTTGTGCATCATTCACTTCGTCAACGTTGGTGGATCATTAACGCCAAGATAGTCATTCGCTCCATCATTCGTAGATGCGTCAAGTGTCTCAGGTTTAGTACCAAACATCAGGTTCAAAGGCTTGGTATTTTGCCATCTCCTAGGGTCACTCCTTCGCGGCCGTTTCTATTCTGCGCAGTTGATTATGGTGATCCCTTCATGATTCGTCATGGCGGGCAGAAATCTAGGACTCTGTCAAAATCCTATGTGTCTTTGTTCATTTGCTTAGCGACCAGGGCCATTCATTTGGAATTGGTTTCGGACCTTACGGCCAACACGTTTATAGCTGCCTTACGTCGTTTCATGGCCCGTAGGGGCATACCTAGCAGTTATATTCTGATAATGGCACGAACTTTAGGAAGGCCCGCAACGTTTTGCATGACCTTTACAATCTCTGGCATAAAAAAGATGCCACCTCATCAATCAAATCCTTTGCAACTTCTCATGGTACTAAGTGGTCATTTATTCCACCCTCGTCACCTCATTTTGGTGGTCTTTGGGAGAGCGGTATAAAGAGTTTAAAGTATCATTTGCGCCGCGTGGTCAGCAAGTCTATACTCACTTTCGAGGAGTTTACGACGGTTTCGTCTCAGATAGAGGCATGTCTAAACTCACGTCCATTATTTGCCGTTTCATCGGATGTAAATGATCCAGTGCCACTTACACCTGGCCATTTTTTAATTTGCGCACCATTAACGGCGATACCTGATCCTGACTTATCTCACGTTCCCATCTCTCGTCTTGGACGTTGGCAACTTCTCCAGAAGTTTGTCCAAGTCATTTGGAAAGCTTGGTCTCGCGACTACTTACATCAATTACAACAACGTCACAAATGGAAATTCGCTAAGGAAAACGTTTCCATTGGTGACCTGGTTTTGCTGATCGAGGATAACCTCCTCGAGCAGTTTGCTTACCTCCATTAGCGTGGAAATTTGGTGTAATTACCGCCACATTTCCCGGCCCAGACAACTTAATTAGAGTAGTAGACATTCGCACGCCTACTGGCATTTTTCGCAGACCAGTTCACAAGCTATGTTTGTTGCCAGCGCGGGACGAGGCTTAGACACAAGGTCAATACAATTACTTAGCACAATGCTATATTTCACCTGGCCACTGGCTTTCATTACCTTATTGTCTGACAATTTGGTCGACTTTAATTGGTGATATGTATTATCACAACATTTTATGTTAATTTGCATTATTGCGTATTTTACATACTAAATTCGCATGTGACTTGTAATTTTACAACCATGCACTATGTTATTATATCTATGCTTATCATATTGTTATGGTGGTATACTTTACTATTTTTGTATTTATATATTAATAATTTGTGAGACATACTATGTCCTTTACATACTTATATTTTGATATTGGTAATGGGTTATGTGTCATGTCATTGGTGGTATTGTTCTTATGTAAAAATTTTGTTATATAATATTCGCATGGTCTGCAGCTATACAAACCATGTATGCATTTTCTTGCACATTTTTTGTCAATATGTGTGATATTTTATTACTCTATGAATTTATTACTCGCAATTGTTCAACACATGTATTACATTTTGTATAGACACATTTGTTGTACTTGTCACTTATGCTATTGTGCCTTGTATTCATGTATTTGTAATTATCTAAACCGATTTCTATTGTATTTATTATGTATAACTTGTATCCATGTGAAACACATTGTTTTACCCGCATCTACTCTCTATAACCATACGCCACGCATATATTTTTATATTGTGTATTTTGTATTTTGTGATCACGTATTGCACAATTATTATTCATGCTTTTAATTATGACATACATGTCATTACACTTTGTGCTTGCAATCATTCAACAATGTATAATCTGTTTTCACATGACAATTTATTGTACATTCCTGAAACTTCAGGTATAGCATGCATCGTTCAATTATTATATTAAAGCGTTATGCTAAATCTATGTTTTTACATGTATAATTTTGTAATAATTTTTGTCTGTTCATATTACACTCAATACTATTGTATAGGTCAACTGGCCTTGACTGGTTCAAGCTAACCATCATGACTTGCATAAAATATTTGCAATTTGTATCGGGCCCATCATGTGATGAGTCACCGATTATTCATCATCAAACATTGTCAAACTATGTATTTTTCATGTTTTATATTGTATAAATACAATATATATTAGCAATACATTGCTAATTTTTGCATTTATACTCATGTATAAATCAGTTTGCAAGCCAACTGTAGCCTGCTCAACTCTTATCATCATCACTCAAGTTTATCTCTAAACAGTTAATGTTATAACTGTTATCTAACATTTCAATCTCAAGGTTCAATACAATTTATTGAGGTTGACATCTATTATTAAGAACACATTGTGTTTTCATATAATAAGTTATTAAAATGTATTAAAAAATCTTTTGATTTTTTGCCGGCAGTTATGGACAGTAATGTGGTAATTTTCGTATTTAAAGGTTGGCTAATCTGTACTTTCTAAATTACGTTTATCAAGTTCAGGCATCGTCACAGTTCAACGTGCGTCGGCGGGCGGCAGACGTCTGAGCGTTTGCTGCCTTGTTCTGTCTTTTTCATTTTTTCTTGTTGTCGCGACAATTTATCTAGGCCTTAGGCTTTAACATTTATATGTAGAGCGGAGTGTTGCACACTTGCGCCTCATTTTGCCATGTAGCTTTCGTAACCGACTTGGTTTATACAATATTCAAATGTCTTTCAGACATAGCCAACCTTAACATACCGTGTAAATTGCAATACAAATTTAATAAATGTATCAAATACAGTCCACGCTCATCATTATTCAGCATCCTGGCAATAACTTCATGAAATATCATTCTTCCTAACATTTAAGGGTCCTACGGGACGAAATCTAACAACAACAATAAATAACACAACCAATTATAATAACAAAATAAAGCCCATTAGGCTAAAATGAGATGTAATTTAAATGAAATAAGTCAAATACCATAATGGCTGATTAGGCCTATGAAAATGTCTAACTGTCAAAAACAAACAACTACAAATTATAACAAATTAACAAAGAAATTAGCAAATCCGAGGCGAATGACTCAACAAGGATAAAATGTAAATCATTTTTAAGACAAAATATTATAATAAGTATTTGAATTCAAAAAGAAATGTAATTAACAAGTATTAAAAAATTGTAAAAACATAAAACCTAAAATAACCCAAACTTGTGGGGTATCAAATTAATCTATGAAAGGAAATACATACTATAGTGACAACATTTAATACTTAGGAAGGAAGATAGAGGAATAACAGCAATCAGAAGATATACAAGGATTTTGAAAAGAATTCAAAATTTGATAACAATGGATTTATGTCAATCTAAGCCAATCAGAATTTATTGGTAACCATAGAAACGAACGTTGGTGGCGAAAATTACCGTTGAATATCGTTACTCGTAAAGCGTCACTCTAACAGAATAGAAGCCGGATTTTGGAAGACCAATTTTTCATTAAAAAATGTAAAAACAGTGAACAAAATTCAAAACCATGATTGAATAATGTTGCAATCATTCGTCTCCTGCCGAATGCAACAATCCGCGAATTGTACCTTGCCCGACGCCCTGACGTTACGCCCTCCCATTTACTAACCCTATCGTTTGCTTTGTTAAATCTCGTCAGTCTTCCATCAAACGCTGTGAGCAGAGCGGCCCGTCGCCGGACTTTCTTCAAGTTTGGGAGCCTCAATAACCAAGGTAACTATGATTGTTTTTGAGCTATCGTAAATCAATGCTAGTGGCTAATAATTTTGTATATTACGTTTGTAACAAAAAAGAAAACTTGTAATAGAAATAAAAAGATTGTTATCCATAACCAACCAAGATGTATCTTGTCTGTAATGGTCAGCCTCGCCTAAATTTAAATTTCAGTCAG
The DNA here is from genome assembly GCA_034769895.1 of Magicicada septendecula. Taxonomy (NCBI): domain Eukaryota; kingdom Metazoa; phylum Arthropoda; class Insecta; order Hemiptera; family Cicadidae; genus Magicicada; species Magicicada septendecula. Next base: position 168,414,773 of record CM068369.1, on the reverse strand, counting down.
TCAACTTGATGAAAAGACCTAAGATATGTAAGGTTGAGTGTCAGTACTCGTTATATATGTAATTTAAAGTCATAACCTTGTAATGCTATTTTGTAATATTGTAAATTGTAACACGCACTGTATGAATGCATACGTGCGTGTTAATCGAACGATGTTGGTATAAAAGTGTACTAAAAGATGTGAAAACTTTCAGTTCGAAACTTGGTTCAACGTTCCGGACAGAAGACACGAGAACACGAACTTCGTACAGTTTTACACGATCTTCCAGCACAGACATAGCAGTGGTTCAAACCAGGTACGGAGGAACACGCAGCCGTAGCGACCAGATACAGCAGGTTCCAAAAGGACTTATCTGGATTGCCAAGTAACATTTTTACCTAATAACTTACGGTGGTAGTTGCTGCATAATCACGAAACAAAAGCGAGACAAACTAGCTACTCGTCATAAGTGTCAGAAACAATTTTATAAACTTTTGCGATAGATAACAGTGTCAGAAATTTATAAGTAGATCACAGCGTGTACGCTGAACACCATTTTGTAAACTAGCATTGATTTATGCGACACCCCCATATTTAGCATTTAACATTTTCTATATTCAGTTTTTCAAAAAAAAATTTAGCTCAGTACTGACCGTTGCTGACTGGCACATAATTAAGTAAATTTTAGAGGCTCGTAATGTTTTTGAAATAAACGGGTCGCATCCGACTCAGCTCACAGATTGATGCTTTCAACAATTTCTTTTACTCGCACCTCCTCCTTTTATATAATTATGTTAATTATAGAAACACTTGAGAAATAAGTTGTAACACAGAAAAGGTGTCTTAAGCATTTTGATGTATTTAGATATTATATTATGTTATTTGTGGTTATGCTGAGCACTTCCGGGGCCCAGTAGCAGCACGATGTGCCGCAGCAATAAGAAGCAGACGAACCATTGGAGCAGTTAACTAAAGGCCAAGGACCATATTACGAGGAAAATAAAAGAAAGATATGACCATATCCTATATGAAAAGGACGCCAGACCTACTTAAGTCTAAAGATCAATGAAAATAGAAACTATTGCAGCCCAATCCTCTTCTGACCCAATGAATGATAACACCAAGTCATCTGATGTGTTAAGTACCATTGAATTACCTTATTTCCAAAAATAAAATCACTCTAAATTTTACACAAAGTAATTTGACCTCTCACTATAATCCGAATATTCTCTTTCAAAGATTAATTAAGAAAAATAAACACACTGAAAATTTGTTAACATAAAATATAACCTATTGTTTGAATACGAACTTTCGAAACACATTTAACGACACTACAGAACAGATTGTAACCACACACCTTATTATTTATGTACACTTAGAGTAAGGTAAAGTACTTTTATTGTAATCATAGGAATTCTTTGTCTTGTAATCAAAAGAATCCCCGATTTTGGAACGAAAATAATTATAATAACTAAAACGTTCCGCAGCCATGCTGAGGTGAACACATCGTTTCCATAATTGATTCGTCATCCTGAGAAATATTGTTTCATGTAAAAAGTCGGTGCAAATTTGGTAATCAACCAATATAATTTAATTGTCAAAATTGAAAATTTTACTTATCAAACATTAAAATAACTAGTACAGGGAGTAACCGTTGTTATTATTTCATAGGGAGTGTATTGTATTACTTGTGTTTGTTTACGAAAGCTAGATTTGACGATCAGCGCTCAAGTTGCAATTCGTACAACTACCTACTCGATTCAGAAGGCTGAACGAGCGGGAATTATTTGAACGCCCCGACCGTCATAGCTGAGAATACCCTATTAAGATATAGATTAATAAGTTTAATTGTTTTAATAAACAATTTGACGCCACCCGGGATTAACACACCCCTATTGAAGAACAGGTAAGGTTACTGCTGTGTTGTACTGGTAATTACAGCTACGCTACGGACATCGTTAGCGCAAAATAGATGTAACGACCCCAGTGCGAGATGAACGCACTACACAAATACAAAACTTGTACACATTTTTCAGAGACACACCTGCCTTCTCGTTACAGATTGGCTTCCATCGCGGGGCTCGAACGAGACGGACATCTCACATCTCTCGTTACAATATATATATCTCAGTCTTGTATCTTTCTGACTCATACAGCACCTTCTCACTCACGTTAACCGCTCGGGCGCTCTGTCTCTCTCTCACTCTATTCTAAACAGATATATACCACAAATCTAACACATAGACGTGTACATACACACACGCTAGCACTACACACGCACGCACGCACGCACGCACGCACACACACACACACACACAACAAAACAACCTCACAAGCCAACTACACATTCAAGAATCCACATATAAATATAACACCATTTTATTCTCTTTTTTTATCATCTAAGTGTAAATTATGCACAACGGAGATGCCCACTGTACTGAGTTTAAAACTAATTGAATATGTGTCTATAAGAAATGTTATATGTTTCATACCTAATACTAAATAATATGATCAGTGAGACACTTACAATTGTTGCTGACGCCAAACACACAACTGTAAATTTTCCCTGACCAACACCTTATTATAAAACACAACAGACGACCCTTGTACATTTGTAGGAAATTAAGTAACATGTGTTCGGAAGACAGTTGAGAAAGATTTGCACTAGGGGGGAGTGTGACACTAATTAATATCTGATGACAAGCTGGCCATTAAAATGACCAACACATCCTGTAGGGAGACTACTGATTATTTCTTCAAATTCATGTTTTGACAGTGTGTATAAGTTGAGCTTAACTGGACGAGAGGTTTTGAGTATCAGTGCGAAAATTAATGGAGTGAGGGTCACTTTTAATTTGAATCATTTCCAGTATGCATCTTTTGAAATAATTATTTTTGTAATATTTAATTTGGGTGTTGTTGAAGTCAAATTCATGGCTGGAGTTTAAATGGTGAGATACTAAAGCGTTGGGGTTATCATTATGGGTTATTTTATGGCAATCATACCTATGTTGATAAATTCTCTTATGTAAATATTGGGACGTAATACCAGTGTATGTGGCTGGACAGTAGGGTGGAACGAAAATGGCCTTTTTTTAATTTTTTTTGTTTAGTTTTGTAATAGTGGGGAAAAGTTGCCTTTTAGGTTCAAAAAGAAGAAAAAAAAATTGGTTGCTATACTACAACATCTTGAGGTGCCGCAAAGAGCTTAAAGTTTGTAAAAAAATTGAAAAATTATAAACTTTGATAAATTATTTTTTATGGTTTTCTCGTACATATAATGTTACAAAAGATAGTTGTAAATACATATATAAGCATTAGAATTGGAAAAAATTATTAATTACAAAATATAATAATAATAAAAAAATATTTTTTAATGTCAAAAAGTTTGTATTTTTGCTAATTTTGAAACTTTTGCGAACATTTTGGTTGTTACAAATAGTAGTAAATAAGGTTGAAATAAAAGCTCGTCAAATCAATTACTGTATATATTTTTTTTATTAGAGCACACTTAAAAAAATATCATAATACACTTTTAAAGACACTGAAAGTTCATTTTTTATGATTTAAAAAACCCTTAATAATTACAAATGTTACAGCTGCAAAATGTTTGTTTCTACTTCATTGACAAATTAAACTGTTTTTTTGTATCAAATTTTGGCATGTTCTCACGTGAGTCAATTTTTGCTCTTATATATCCTTCTCTTGCGATTGAACCACAGACATTTTGAGCCGATTCGGTCACCAGTTTCACAGCTCTTTCCACTGCTTGCGTGTGACAAGGAAGCCGGGGAAAGTCGATAAGCAAATAGTACTTTACTATTTGGTTGAGCTTCAGATGTCTTCCGTATGAAGTCTTTGAGAGAGTCAATGGAAACATGTTTTACCAAGGGGGGTTCAGTTACGTCATTTTCAGCCCATGAGATCATGTCGATGTAATCCTTCGCGTCAAAGTTTATCTTTGGAACTTTAAACTTCCTGACTCCGCCTCTACTTTCTGTTCTTGCTTTTAAAACACGTCGTAAACCAAGTTCTCTTACATTTTTGCACTCATCACATAGCATGGACAAAAGGAGATTTTCTGCAGCAGCAAAGTACCCATTTCTTTGAATAACCGGGTCTAGAATGTTCTTGAAATCATCAGAGAGATAGCGTGAATACGAAATAAGCTTAAACAGATGTTTGGAACCATAAGTACATGAAGGTTTTAACTTAATGTTAAACCACACAGGTGCATACACTTTCACAATGTACTCAGCCAGAGTCTTAAGGTTTTCAGTTGGATTTTCAGTTGCCACATACAATCTAAGTATACGGTTTGCTAATGTAAGCCACCTGGAGTGAGCAAGTTTTCCAGGGTTTCTTAAAGATAAATCTAGTGAGCAATTTCCACTTGATACAGCGATACACACATCCAATAAATACTTCTGATCTGTACTTAAATCATTTATGTTCTCCAAAAGAGGAAGGTTATTTTCAATTGGCAAGAAAGTAACCACAGGAAGATTAGCACAGTTTTCCAGCTGCTGACCTATTTCGCCTTTAAACTCATTGGGTCCCTTCGTTGTACCATCTAAATGACAAAAAAGATGTCACAAAGGTAGCTCATTTCCATGGAACAAACAAACTAACCATTGTAAAGGTCTTCCTATTTCATTTTCCATCAAAGAAATCACACCATTTTTATGTCCAATGTTTACAACGGTTCCATCACACCCAATAGCAGTAAAGTTCAAAAGTTGTTCGTTGTGTTCTCTATCTTCAAGAAACTCCAGTATACTGTCTGCTATGTCTTTTCCAGTGCCAGATTTAGGTGTTACGTGGCCTAAAAACTTTGAGTTTGGTTCCTCTATTAGTGAAACGTGCTCTTCTGAAATAACTTTTTTGTACAACTTAATTCCTTTCTTTTCTTGAACAATTGTTTTGTCTCTTCTTCCATCAAAAAACAATCCTCTATAAAATAATCCTCTATTCATATTAAAACGCCTATTTGAAACTTTTTATTGCATAATCGAGACACGTAAAATTCTTTGAAAAAGTTACAAAAAGTGTGTTTTTATAAAACTTTACTTCTCTTGCGGCACCTCAAGACATAATCCAAAAAGTTAAAAAAAAATTGTATGTCTTTTTTGATATAAAAACTGCTTTTTTGACAGTATTTGAAATAAAAAAAAGTTTGACAACTTCTTAAAAAAACTTAAAAATGTAGCCAAAATTGCAATTTTATGAAAATTTATCGTCCTTGCGGCACCTCAAGACGTGCTCCAATATTTTTCATATCTTTTTTTTTATCTTATCTACACCAAAAGGCAACTTTTCCGCGCTATTACAAATTAAAAATCCAAACTTGATTTTCTCGTTCCACCCTACTGGACAGTCATTGCATTGGATAGTGTATACGACATTAGATCGTTTGTCTTTGGATGTCGGGTCTTTGAGGCTTGAGAAGAGAGATTGAACAGTATGTTGGTTTTTGAATGCTAAAGTTTTTTGAATTTTTGATAGGCATTTTTTAAAGTTTCAGAAAGCCCTTTAACATAAGTTGCAGAAAAGTACTGTAACCCCTCTTTATTTTTAAAAACTTGATAATTTTCTTTTTTAAGAGGGGCCACTAGATATTTAAAACTAGGCAGAAGGCCTAGAGAAGCAAAAAATGCGCTGGGTCCAGTGAGACGGGACTTGCAATTAAACTCTCTGGTAACCAACAATAACATCATTTACTGAGTAAAATTACATGTATCACAATTCCAAACCCCGTAATGTCCAAAATCACATAAGCATACATATATAGCCCCTGTTTATAACACATTAATAACAAACATAAAAATCAAACATAATACATTTATATACATATTATAACTAATTAAACTTCGTTAATTTTGGGAAGCCCCAAGTTCAGGGCGACATTTATAACTTTACTATTATGGTGTGTGTGAACTGACCTACCTGCTGTGCGTTCTTGCGTCTTCTTCTTCCGACTAGGGCCGTAGGAATTTGTGATTTGAATTCGCAAGTAGGTTAATTCAAAAGTACAAGCACAAAGTGTATCGTTATAATAATTGTGAATAGTTTTGTGATGTTGTAGATTTTGGAGTACAGCAATAACAAAACAGTGTCGGGTATAAAATTGGGGTTTATTATTCTAATAGCACATTGTAACGGTACAGAATTGTGTGCTACCCCAGTTTCAATTTTATTTTAATTTAAATCAGTTCCAATTTTCTATTGTCAGCATACACCTGTGAGGTGCCTCAGTACAACACAATGTTAGCATAAACAATGATGTCTAGACAACTAGACTAGACGTATTACGTAACTGCCCCAGCAGCAGGCCTTGTGAATCACAGTAAGAACTTTGTCACCTTAGTGTTTGCATCTGACAGTGGCAGCAGATAGTAGTTTGCTAGTTCTACAAGTAAAACGGTGGCCTCGGGTGCAAGATAGGCAGAAATCATTATAATCGGCCTATCCCGTAAAGTGTGAATATTGTAGCAGTATTAAAATACCGTTTAATAGCAGTGGTAACAGACGGTGTACGAGCGAAAGAAAGTCGGACGACTATAATAAGGTATATTACAATGTACATAACGTATCAACCAAAGTAATGAGTGAACATTAAAAAGACATACTAAATTCAATACAAACAGTTACATGAGTGCGGTAGAACGATACGAGTGTATGACTAACTACAGGAACCCGCAGCGGATGGGTAATATGTACTGAACATTTTTATTAACAAAAACCAGAACCATTCTAAAATACAATTTAATAAGTCCAAATTAAAACATTTTATTAATGAGATCTCTAAGGTAACAGATATAATTCTAAATTACGTACTGGTTCATAATAATTTGTCATACGTTAGAAATGTTTATTTTATTAATGTGTAAATTCAGTTTTTGTCTTAAAATAAATTTAGATTTTGTTTAATATATAACCATGTGTTAGAGTAAGTCATTACGCCCGTTTAACATAACCTGTCCTGTATGGAAAATCTCGCCTAAACGGACCTGGTAGGTAATTTAAAGTAAATAGTGGGAAAATGTATTAAGGTTTCCATATTTGTCCTTTTTAAAAATATTGGTGGCGACCTTTAAGTTGGGAATCTTCTGTTTTTTCGTAAGTCAGGGCGAGTGAAAGAAAAGGTAAGTAAAAAGTTAATATAAGGGTGGGTAAGAAAATAGACCGTAACAAGCAACGACCCTGCCAGGATGGCTCATATGGAATTTTCTGATATGGGTTTAGGCCTGATTGGAAGTACGAGACAGGTTGTGGTAACGGCGTATGTGTGAATAATTAGTGTAGTTTTTATAAAAGTGTATTATATAATAATATTTCTTAAGTATGGCCAAGGTACCGGAAAACGGGGTAGGTCTAACATGGGCTGATACATTGAATTATTTGAAAAGTCAATTTGAGGAAATAAAAAACTCACAAAGACAATGGATTAATGATGTGAGAAAACGAAATGAGAAGTGGGAAAGAGATAGATGTAAGCTACTAGAAAATAAAGAAAGTGACCTAAACCAGGTGAGTAGTTCTGATAGAGGAGGTAAAAATGATGACAATACTTTTACAGACAATAGAGTTAGTTTAAGTACAGATGAAATAAGTGAAGATAGTGAAAATATAAGGTTTAAGCATAATGAAGCCACAGATAAGTGTAGTGAGAATATAAATAATGAAGTAATGAATTACAAGGTAAGTGTAGGTGTTAAAATAAATAACGATTATAATGGGGGTGAAATAATGTTGAGTAATAATAAACAGGTATTTGAAAATGGGGTATCAAATAGTGATATATTGAGTAATAGTGGTAGTAATATTGAGAGCAGAAAATTAGTTGAGGTTAGAGGATTGCTAGTTAGTGATCATAATGAGTTAGAAAGGAAGTATAGAGATAGTTTAATTGTAGAGGGTGAACAGGGGGCAAATTTTTCTGTGGTTAAATGTGAAGCAGAGACTTCACAAGTGGTGCAAGAGGATAAAAGATCCTCACTAGTACATTTGAGCGACAATGGGTCGGCAAATAGTCAAATAAGTTGTTTGTGTTTATCTGGTAGAGCCAGATGGTGTTTAAATAATTTAGTGGTGTTGCTCTCTGTGTGGAATGAGAATGTGAAATGTTGTGATGAGAGAGAGAAAGAGTTTGAGTGGTTCAAGTTAAATAGAAGTTATAAAGAGTTGATAGAGATTTTGAATATCAATATTATGATAAACAATGTGGATTTACCTTGTGTAATAGTAAACAACGAGTATATGGATGATAAACATTTACCTGTGGGGAGAGTTAATGTACTGGTAGTAGCAGAATATTGTAATAATGATGTAAGGGTAATAACAAACACTGACGGAGACTTTATAAAAAATACTAATGTCGACTTGATTTATGATAAGATAATTATGGGGGGTAACCATATATATTATTATTTTGGTACAATGGAAAAAATCAGTTCTTATGGTTATAAAACAAAAAACAGCCGTATGTTGTGTATCAGCAAAATTGAGAAATGTTACATGAAGATAAGACTAATTTTCGATGATGGAGGCTGAATATAAACTCCATGAATTTTAAATGCTTTAGTTTATGGTTATGACCTTGCTGAATTTAGGTAATGAAGTGTGGTAGATGATAGAAAATATGACGGAAATTTGTATATAAATGTGTTGATGTTAAATGTATTGTGTTAATAGAATTTTGTTGCAATGTATATGATAGCTTATATGTAAAACATGTTTGTAATAAGAAAGAAGTTTATAATAATACCATAATATTTGATTTTACTAAAACAATGAATAAGAGACAACAATGAATTTTATTTTGTATTATGTGTTCAAATTAAAAGTGTTTTAAACAAGGTAACTAAAACCAAATTGTTTTTAGTAGAAGTTATTAAAGTAATTTAAAAAGGTGAATTAAAATTAATTTTGATATGAATTGTAACAGATAGTAGTTGATAAATATGTTAACTAAAAGATTTGTAGAAATTGAAAATTAAAAGTACAGGTATGAGGGGTGAGGTAATCATGAATGTTGAGACTGAATTAGTGTTTATAAAAACAAGTCTGGCATATAACTGTTGATGTAAACAGGGGGTGTTTCCTGTTGTGTGACTAATGTTTACAGGTTGATGTTTGTTTCATGCTTGAGTTGACAACAAGAATGTTGTATTTTGATGAATCAGTGCTATGAGCAGATTCTATTATGAAATAAAAAGAAATGCCAAATGTGAAGAAATGAAGGTAAAAATTTTAAATAATAAGGAAATGTCTTAATGTTTTGATTGTAAGACAGACAGTTAATATTTGTGCGATAGGATGTTGTTAATGTAAAATCATTTTGATCACATGTAATTAATTTTGAAATTGTTAATTAAATAAAATAAAATTAAATTAGTAATCAAATTAATTGAAGGCGGATTTTAATAATGAATGTAAATTTATTTTTGGTTTGGAATTAATTTATAGTTACTTTGGTTTGAATTGTGTACTGAAATAATAAGGTAATAATAAGTAAAGTTTTACCAAAGTTTGTTTTAATGTTAGTTTTATTATAATACTTGTATTTTAAGTAATCTACTTGTATTTTTGGTGGGGAATAATGCTTTGTTAAGGGATTAAAATTAAACCGTAAGTTTATATTATTTTTAAACTAAGCCAGTACTTTGTAAATAAACAACCAGTACTTTGTTAATGAACCAGTATGACTAAGAGGAACCAATCAGTTGTGGATATGGTATAATGAAAGGCCTTTTGTTAAATTTTGAATTGAATGTTACAGAGTCGGGTGATACTGTGGCGGGTATCTGTCCGAGCTTATGGTGTTGGGATCTCGTACAGAGAAGTCCAGTAAGATCGGATGGGTGCTGCCGCAGTCGCCAGACTACGGGGGGTAAGTACCCATGATTTTAGTAGAGAGTTCAAGGGGGTTGTGGCGCCATATCCTCACTGATCCTCTTAGGTTTTAGGCAATAAGAGTTTGTATGCTTCGGCATCCAATCTCTTATTGTAACGGTACAGAATTGTGTGCTACCCCAGTTTCAATTTTATTTTAATTTAAATCAGTTCCAATTTTCTATTGTCAGCATACACCTGTGAGGTGCCTCAGTACAACACAATGTTAGCATAAACAATGATGTCTAGACAACTAGACTAGACGTATTACGTAACTGCCCCAGCAGCAGACCTTGTGAATCACAGTAAGAACTTTGTCACCTTAGTGTTTGCATCTGACAGTGGCAGCAGATAGTAGTCTGCTAGTTCTACAAGTAAAACGGTGGCCTCGGGTGCAAGATAGGCCGAAATCATTATAATTGGCCTATCCCGTAAAGTGTGAACATTGTAGCAGTATTAAAATACCGTTTAATAGCAGTGGTACCAGACGGTGTACGAGCGAAAGAAAGTCGGACGACTATAATAGGTATATTACAATGTACATAACGTATCAACCAAAGTAATGAGTGAACATTAAAAAGACATACTAAATTCAATACAAACAGTTACGTGAGTGCGGTAGAACGATACGAGTGTATGACTAACTACAGGAACCCGCAGCGGATGGGTAATATGTACTGAACATTTTTATTAACAAAAACCAGAACCATTCTAAAATACAATTTAATAAGTCCAAATTAAAACATTTTATTAATGAGATCTCTAAGGTAACAGATATAATTCTAAATTACGTACTGGTTCATAATAATTTGTCATACGTTAGAAATGTTTATTTTATTAATGTGTAAATTCAGTTTTTGTCTTAAAATAAATTTAGATTTTGTTTAATATATAACCATGTGTTAGAGTAAGTCATTACACCCGTTTAACATAACCTGTCCTGTATGGAAAATCTCGCCTAAACGGACCTGGTAAGTAATTTAAAGTAAATAGTGGGAAAATGTATTAAGGTTTCCATATTTGTCCTTTTTAAAAATATTGGTGGCGACCTTTAAGTTGGGAATCTTCTGTTTTTTCGTAAGTCAGGGCGAGTGAAAGAAAAGGTATGTAAAAAGTTAATATAAGGGGGGGGTAAGAAAATAGACTGTAACAACATAAAATGAAAAACTTATATCTAATGTAATTTTTACGTACTAAAGAGTAATGAGTAATGTGATCAATGTTTTTTTAAACGAATATTAGCTTTCAGAGGGAAAGCTTATAAATCGAATTTATATGAACTTGTTTCTTATTATTTTCAAGAGTTAAATTTTTAAATAATTTAATTAATGATTTTTCAAGACTTTAATATTGATTTTACTATTTCAGAATGCTTTAAACTACTCTTAAATAAATTAGCCGTGAATCTTGTTCTATGTGCTTTTTATTTACTTTGTGATTGGTTTCACGTATACTGCAGTATAAGCAGGGCCGGCCTGAGAGCAAAATGCTGTGTGTGCAAGAATGAGTTTTGGCGCCCCTTACAATGAAAATGGGTATAGAAAACCCTCCAAAAAATGGTATGGGTGCTCTATAACTGAAATTTGTCGGAACTTAATAACTGAAGTTGGCATTTTAAAGGGATTAAAAACCAAAAACTAAAACTAATAAGTAGTAAATATTAAAGTAAAGTATTTAGTACCTTTTCATTATTTTTATTTTTTTAAATGACTTCTTCTAGTACTAATTCTTTTAACTGACTTTTTCAAACTTCAATAGGCGTGCTGTACTGTACTTGTGTAAAGAGCAAATTCCTAACAAATTCTTTTGCTCAGTTTATTGTTTTGTCAGGTAGAAAATAACAGACACATTTTTTTACTACAACAAAAGTTTTATTTGATTTAATATTCATGAAAAATACATTTCAGTTTGAATATATTAATATTAAAAAAAGTTATGTCAGTACATTAGAAAAAGTACGAAAAAGTTCAGAAATATAAACTTTGGTATTCACTTTTCTCGAAAAGGTACATCAATATAACTATAAATTGATAGTAGTAGTGTAAAAATCAAGAAAATTGATTAAAATAATCTGTATTATACACTTAGCAGTGGACCTTCCTAGCTTTAGCAGCCGAAAATGTTTTTATTAGTGCATCATAATCTAATGACGATGAAATATCATTTTCAATGGACAAAATTGCAAGGTTGTTGAGTCTTTCTTGCGAAAGAGTTTTTATTATTTATTATTTATTTATATATATTGTAACGAGACCCTGTATGCCGGTCGTTACAAAAGAATAAAATGTATATGGAAAATTCAATAAAAATAGAATTTTCAAATAATAAAATAATTTTGTTATGTTAATAAGTGTGTTTAAATGAGAAATACATCTGTTTTAAAATGTTCTTGTAAAATTTCAATAACAGGTAGGTATTTATTGACCGTCGAGCACTTCTTGAAGATTTGAACCAAGTCTGGAGTTAAATAGATTAACTCCAGTTAATAATCGATTGGTGACTTTTCTGACTGGTCCAATATCTTGTTCAAATAGAATATATTCTTCTTACTTAGGTCCTTCAGTCTTATAAATACCCTTAAATTACCCTGTGAAATAAGTAACAGATACGAAATAATGGAGATATAAAGATTTATTGACAAATTAAATAAGTAATCGATATTTTATCGATGGAGAGCAATTATCGACTCTGTCTCGGGAATTATCGATTGTGTCATACAGAACAAATTTATGATATATTATATTAAAAGACAGGTTCTTTGAGCGATTAGAATTAATAGTCAGAGAAGGGTGACGAGAAAGTATAACATTAACAATTAAAAATAAATACAATAATTATTATTCAATGGAATTTAAATAATTCTTATATGTAATGTGTTTGAATGTTTTCGAACCATTGAAGACTGATGCCACTGCGATGTAGTAAGCCGACTCCGTTTTCAAGATGGCCGCTACTCGAGTTGGACTAAGTTACAGCAAATGCGTCGTGTCAGAAAATCACTATAAAATTACCTTCATCAAGGTTTAAAATGTCCCCGCACTGGTGTAATATGTCTGTTAATCTGTTTGGTGTATTCTAGCGAAGTGTTCTGTGTAAACTGGTGTTAGTTAGTTTATTTTCTATGTGTTCAACTTCTGCGGTTAAGTTTTCAAGTTATGGTTAGGAATTGCAGAATAAATCAGTTGAAATATAGTGTTTTACTTGTTTCTATCACTCGTATTATGGAGTTAAGTGTTTGTTTTCACTATTGTCGTGAATGAATTAACAGCTTTAGCTTTAAAAAGTGTCTAATTCGACTAACTCTCGTTTCATATTTTAATGGCTAAACGCTAGTACCATTTTTCTCGATTTAAAGAAACGTTCTTTACACAACTTTCCAGCTTGATATTCAACAAAAGACTAATTAACTTGGTCATAATTCTGGCCCAGTTAATCTTTGAAAAAGTATTGTTAATAAATTTCGACTTCCCATACACATGATAAAATATTACATTATATATGGAATTTAACTATTTTATTCCTCACTTTTATGAATTATTAACCTTATTAATGGTTTAATCATCTCATTCCCTTTAAATTGATGTATTATAGTCCATATCTGTGGACATTTTGTGGAAATTAACAAATTTTGTTCACATTTTGGAAATATAGGCTCAAAATTGGATTTCCGTCTTTATATAAAATTCCTCCATTTTAAATATTATTAATACTATTATAATAAATTTTAATTAGTCATATTCCTCTTCCTTTCCTTAAATACATATAAATTACACCTTTGAACTGGTTTTTTGTGTTAATCTGTAAATTTGACATTGCTCTTTAAAATTAATTAATTTATATATTTTGAAAATTTACAATGTTTTAAGGTATATTTCCTTATTATCATTTTAATTCATAGGATCATTCCCAGTAGTGTTTAACTGTGTTACCTTATCTAAATCTTGGTAGTTTACAGGATTTATAAGTGAATTATACTGGTTTATACTGTTTCTGTGAATTCACCAAATGGCCTAGATTTTAAAATTTTATATTTCTTTCTTTCTCAAATAAATTTCAACTTAATTCCTCCTCTGACTTTACATAATTACAATTATATGAAAATAACATGGTTTATAACTTATTGTGTGGTATAGTAGTTAATTAACACTACTGTTATTAAAATAAATAATTATGAACATTGTTTAGCAATCTGCACAATTGAACATATTGCAGATATGGTTTGAACATATATCTTTTAACTATTCTTCAGCCAACATAGCATACCCATTAGAACATTATTAATGGTATGTTGGCTATTATTTATCAAACATAATTCTTTTTAAAACACAACATAAATCTTATTTTCTAAAAACCCTTACAAATACATTTTATTAACACATTGATTTTAGGACTGTGAATAAACAGTCTAGTTAAACATTTTACACTTATTAATACTATATTAATGCCAGTCCTTTCTGGTCTAAATCAGGATTATTTGTGATCCCCTACATCAGTAAACATTAACTCCCATACTCTATTTATTATCATTTTTTACAAATGTCTTGTAAATAAAGATTTACATTAAAATAATAAAATATTGGAAATGTTCCATTCTATTATTTTATTATGCTGTTTATTATCAGATATTAAAGTTGTGATATTGCATACTGATAAGTTATAGTATCACCAACTTTAAGTTTATTGCATTTCTAAAAAACACTTACACAAATTCACTTTCACTGTTGGTTCTGATATTTTGAGTCTTATTATCTCAGACCAGACCTTTAGTAATCATGGACTGTTAAGACTAGTTTATTTTCTTTATTACACAATAGCTTTAGTCGGTTCACTTCTTATAACGCTATACAGCACTTTAGTTTTTCAAAATAATTACATTTTTATAGGATTTTGGGTATGTTATACTTTCTTTTGCATAGTTTTTGTGGGTTTGGGGTTGATAGTAGTTTATATAATAATAGGTTTTACTACGGTGTTTCTTTCATACTATTTCTTCCTCTCCTCCTGTTTTCTTTCTTGTCCTTCTTCGTATCTTCCTTCTGGTCTTCCTTCTTCTAGTCTTCATTCTTGTCCCTCGTCTAGTCTTCACTCTTCTGGTCTTCCTTCCTCATTCTTGGGTAAACCAAGGTACTTGGTGTTATCTCGACTGAGGTTTAGTTTGGAGTATTTAATTTATTCACTGAACTGACTTTATTCTTCTATACAGGTTTCAGGGTATTGTTTTCTTCCTGTTCACAAACTTTATTCTTCCCTCTTCTTGTTTTTAGGGTATTTTGGTATTCACCACTCTTTAATTGAGTCTCTTTTTTCTGGATATGGTCTTATATAACTGGTTTACTGCTCTGAGCTTCCTGGGTAACTTACTGATATTATACTATGAGTTGATGAGTTGCTTCGATACTTTCTTTGGTTTTTAAAACAGTGGTTTTTATATATAATGTAGTGAGGATTTTTATTTTATTGTGTTTCATTCCTCTGATTTATTTAAATGTCATTCAATATTATTATAACATTTGTTGGTGTAATTAAACTTTATGATTTCACATGACTTAAAATGTAGTGGATTTTCTGTCACGATACAATATTTATTATATATATATATATATTATTTATTATTTATTTACTTAGGTAGGTTTTTATTAATTTTAATTTTGAAAAACTTCGCTCCGCCGACGCTACCGACATTGGTATTGTCAGAAGTATTCACAAAGTAACCCACACATTTACATAAGCGTCTGCAGATCCAGTTTCCAACAGAAAGTTCAGCACGTTCAGAGGCGTTTTCCTGCCTAAAATCAAACAAAAAGGAATTAAAAGACTGCTTTTTAATTTTGGAAATTAAAAAACTTTGAAAAATAATAATTTTGTTTGAGCCCAAAACAATTATGAATTAACTGACCAAACAATAAATCAAGATGATAAATTTTGAATAGCTAAAACATAAAAGTAAAACGTACCTTTATTTGGCATGAGGTCCTTGATAGAGATCAGCTCCTCGCATAACTCAGCTCCTTTGATGTCACTGTCATCCCCATCTGAAAGGAGGTCTTCTAGGTCTTTGCATTTAACAAACAAGTCCTCTCTCTTGGGCAATTCATCAAGTTTAAAAAGAAACTCAACTTTTGACATTTTGGCCTTAAGCTGTTCGAACCTCTCTTGCACAGCCATTTGGGCAGTTTCAACAAGTGGTATAAAAAAGTCAACTCTAAAACGCTCTTGGGGGTCAATCGGTGCTTCATCATTAGCTTCGTAATCAAACTGCTTGTTCTTCCTTCTAACCCGGGGTGTTTTGAATTTTCCTTCGACTTCTAAATCTTCAGCCAACTCTTTGGCTTTCACTAAACAACTAACAAATCCATTTTCACGAAAGTCCATCAAAAAGTCCCCAACGGACTTCAAAATAGCTACAGCTTGAGGTAAGCTGACGATCTTTGATTGCAATATCTTACTAGCAATGTTTATTTGAAACAGGACATCATACCATGCAGTCAATGACACTAAGAAACCAAAATCTTCAATTGTTTCGGACAAGGAATTTGCCTCACTTCTAACCTCGTCTTCAAATGATGCATCCTCGTGCAGGTCCCAAAGTGCTTGTCGGATTTGCACAATCTGGTATCTTACTGCTTTGAGTGATTCAATACGTGCTTCCCAGCGATTTACACAAAGTTCTTTCAATGTGAGAGAAGGCCCAAATACTGATGACGCCTTATATGATTGTGACAGACTCTCTAACAATTTGCTCCAACGTTTTGTTGATGAGCTAAAAAACACAATCGTTGAATTGTTCCAAAAAGGGTAACTGTTGGTACTGAGGTTTTTTCGGCATCACTTAGTACCAAGTTTAGGCAGCCACATGGTACAAAAAAAGCTCTCTTGTTTTTTTCTAAAATTTGTTTTTGTAGTCCAGAGTGTTTTCCTTTCATATTTGCCCCATTATCACATCCATGGCCTCTGCAATTAGAAATGTCCAAGTCGTACTCTTGCAGTTTTTTTAAGACTGTTTCTGACATTCCCTTCCCTGAAGTGTCTGTTATTTCAAAGAAATCTAGGAAACTTTCACAAATTTCAACTTTTTTCTCTTTTGTTTCATAAACGTACCTCAAAACAACAGAGAACTGTTCTTTCCTACTTAAATCGGGTGTGCAGTCAAGAATCAATGCATAGTATTTGGCTCCTTTAATTCTGCTTAGTATTTCTTCTCTTACTTTGTCTCCCATCAGAGTCAATAATTCGTTTTGTATGTTTTTCCCCAAGTATGACAGACACCTTTGTTTTTCATTTGCCAATACTCTACATATATGTTCTTTCATTACAGGATCAAATTGGGCAATTAGTTCAACAAGCCCTAAATAATTTTCATTGTCCTTTTTGTACTGGGTTTCATTTCTTCCTCGGAAAGCCATTTGGTGCTGGGCAAGAAATTGTGTTATGGCAAGAAGTCGTTTAAGAACATTCTGCCATCATTCTTTTCCTTGGGCAATTATTTTCTGGTTTTCATCATCAATTGTTTTACCTGTACTCAGTCTCCTTTCTGCCTCCACCCACCTTTCATAACACTTTAGGTGATTAGGGGAAGTTTCATGACGTGTCAGTATAGTTCCAATGTGCCTCCAGTCACAGTTTTCGCTTTGATCTGATAAAGTTTTATTGGAATGTGCCGTACTAAATATCTTACAACAAAAACAGTAAACACTGTTGTTTTGTTGAGAATACAATAGCCAACGTCTCTTAACTTTTTCACCATTTGGAGCCAGCCGATAGTAAAATACATTAGAAAATGACCTCTTTGTTCCATCTTTAGGATATCTCTCTAAATATGGAGAGAACGGCCCTTCAGCTATAATGCAATCACGATCGTTTGGATTAAGATGTGTAGGCCATGTAGCAGGATCTTTTAATGGAAATGAAACTGTAACATCAACATCCGCCGAGCTGGGGCCACCATTTTCTTGCTCTTCCAATGAATGAGTTACAGTTACAGGTTCTTGACTTTGACAAGTTTCATCAGCTATATTTGTTGTGATTTCATGAATACCAGTTTCAGTTTGTAAACTATCTCTACACTCTGGTAGTTGTAGTTCTTGTCCCTTAGAGTGCTCGTCTTTTTCACTGAGCTTAGGTTCATCAGTTAGGGCTACGTAATTCGTAGCTACATTTTCTGTACTAGAGACAGGGTTTTGTGGTTTTGATAAATACTTGCATAGTAATTTAGCACTGGCTTCCGCTTCTTTTAAGGATTTAGCTTTCCGCTTCCTATTTTGACATCCAGAAGGTTTGGAAAACATTTTTAGTTTATTAACATCACAAATAGAGTTATCACAATTCACAAAACACAAAACTAATATTTATCACAAAGCACAAAACTAATTACTAATTATATGCAGACGTCAACTGGATACACTTGTCACGACACACGTCAGATAACGACTGCCACCTGTCACAGCACAGATACAGCACCAGACGTCGACGCGACAGATAGACTAAACATGTGATAGTGATTGTGACTCACTATCTACAACTGTTCAGTTCTGTCAAAACAACGGAGTGGAGCGTTTGGAGCCAGTAGCCAGTCTCTTTACTGTACTTTCAAGCAACATTTTATTTGTTGAACAAAAGTTATTAACATATTCAAATTGCTAATTTGCATTCAAAATTACATAAAAATTTAAATTTTTACCATATTATTTTTTTATATTTTTTCTCATTTCGGCGCCCCTCCCAAAATCGCATGTGTGCGACCGCACACGTCGCACACGCCTTAGGCCGGCCCTGAGTATAAGTTTCTTAAGTGATTTAATATTAAGATTTGTATAGCGCTTTTTATCTACTCTACTTCTTATCTATTTCTTCTTAATTAACTTATACTTGTTCTACAGATTATCACAATATTGAAGTTCTTATTAACTTAGAGTCTCTGTTTTTATAGGCATCTGAATGAAATTGACTTTACAATTGATTTTAACAAAAGATAGAAAAATGTTTTTTCTATATAAAAAGTATAAATGATTTTTGACTTTCCTGGTACTGAAGTTCTCGAAGATGTCCTCTGGGGTCCCTCGATGTCCTAGTCCAATCAGCTAGTGGCGATGATTTCCGCTGCGTTCTGGGTTCCAACGAAGAGTTCAGGGATCAGCAACTCCGGTCCTTCAGCAACTGTTGATGGATTTAACGTCAGTGTTTAACTGCTGCAACTGCTTCAGGCCCTCGGTCTGGATACTCTGCACTGTGTGTGTGTGTGTGTGTGTGTGTGTGTGTGTGTGTGTGTGTGTACCTCGTCTCGGGTGTTGCTCTGCGTCATCAGTTCTTCAGCTCGTACCACGATTTAGACGGCCTCGCTCTGTTGTAGTCTGGGCGTGACTTCTAGTAGTATACGGTCGATCTCTGATATGCGTACGCCAACAGTATAGTTGTATTGCACTGTACGCTTATTTGTTGATGAATAAGACTATCACACGTAGACGCCGTCACGGTCCAGTCGTTATAGAAGAGTGTCTGTGTTATTCTGAAGTCGAATCTTTACAGAAGTGTGTGTGTGTGTGTGTTCACTGTTTGAATCCTTATAAAAGAGTATGTTTACAGGTTGAGTGTTGACAGAAGAGTCTGTGTTGACTGCGTGAACGTTAACAGAAGAGAGTGTGTGTGTTCACAGCTTGATCGCCAACAGAAGAGAGAAGAGCGTTCAGCCCGAAATCAACGGTTGTTCAAAATTTTTAGAATGATCTGATTGGCTGAAACATTCTCCCTTCTACTTAAAATTGAGTCACCTCATTCCGTGAGAACGAAAAATAATTCCCACAGTCCGAGAATTATTATTATTTTTAATATTCTGGAATACACCGGAACCAATTGTCGGTCGGACGTCTGGTTGCAATTTGTATTGCGATTATCTTGGCTGCAAGCCAAGTTATGCTTAATCTAACATATACATTTGATTAGTAATTTTTACAATTATAACATTTCCAAATCTGAACTCCCTAGCTCACTTACTATGGAAGTTATTTAAATAAAATGAATTAGCTCATTAACTCTTTAATTATATTTAATGAAATTCGCACACCGTATTCTTAATATTTTGGCAAACATTTTGGCTATTTTGGATTTTGCCTATATTTATTCGTTTCTGAAATATTAATGTTTTAAAGTTAGGGCTTGTCCCTAATTTATAACGGTGTGTGTGCGTGGTTACATAACGTCGACGGAACATATCCGCTGTGCATTTACAATTGTTTGGAATGCTCGCTACAGTGCGAGATACGGTTCTATCGATTTAAATTTATTTTATACTTGATTTTTAAAACTTTCTACATATAACCCCAAATCTATAGGATTTGGTACGTTATAATACTGTATATATATCCCTTCAATCTGAACTGATCATGATCATAACTCAACTCAAAAATTTCTTTTATTTTCCTTTTTTTATTTTATTTTTATTTTATTTTATTTTTTTTTAATCTCGACATTATAAAAAGGTACTTTTATGTATATATTTATCACTCCCTCTCTAGAACACATAACAGCCTCTGACATCACAATTAATTTTCACAAAAATCACAGTTACAACTCATATGCCATCATACTCAAACGCCCCACGGCCCGCCTGTATATTATTCCTTTATCGCTCCGTGATATAGAAACATCTAATAACTGACCCGCCAATATCTAGTAAATAAATGGAAAGAATGTCATCGACCAAGACCCGCCCCTTATACGTTTTTATAATGTCGGGCAGCCCGCATAATTAACTATGAAATGTAACAATTCCTTGTCAGATACAAATATACATTATAACTTGAGAAAACATTTGTAATGGCTGGTAATTAAAAAAATATAATGATAAGTAAAGCTTGCTATAATGATAGGCAAAATGTGAAACTTGTTTACCTATATAATGCCCAGAACCTTTCTAAAAATTTGTCATAAGAATGTTAAATGTTTAGAAATTATTCATTTATTGAATTATATACCAGTCATTATTTAACCATAAGGATTTGATAATAACCAAATTTAACAAAACAGGTTTAGCATATAATGGCCAGAAAATCTAAGTTACAAAAATATAAGTACCGCCTGTATATTTCATTCCATGTAAAATTTGATAATCTCAAAATATTAAATACATATACCTTAAATAAATAAAAAGTTAATTTCAGCCATCTGTGCATATAAAAATAAAAAACATGCTGTATACATGCGGCTGTAGGAGTGTACCAGAACAGGCCTGACCTGACAAAATATGACCCGTAGAAAACCTGCATGAAATGGCACCAACAGGTGCCTACCTTGTGAACAGAAAACCCATTTATAAAATAACACCCGGAAACAGAATAAAAACAAAACCCCCAGCCCTTGCATACAGGAAAAATAATTAAATATGAAACCCCAGTAATAAACTAAGAAAGACATCCGAACCAGCCGGTTCAGAATCAAGAAAATCATACCTGTGTACTTAATTTAGAAAATTTTACCCTTACAACTTTTGCACCCATAATACATACGAAAACAGCTCTGGGACCCTCCCACAGGTCAGCTTACAATTGCAGTGATTGTACTGTATTATCAACTTTAATTTACATAGAAATTGTCTTGCCGACACACCCTCAATTTAACCATGTCGCTGAATAAAGTTAATCTGCTATAGCACAAACACCTCACATGGGATGTTCCGCGGGCCAGGATAAAGTAAAAAAGAGTTTATATCACCTCATATGAAGCGGGCGATTCCATCATGTTGGTGACAGCTAGTCCCTCCTCCTCGGTTGCAGACGAAGCTTCAGTGGTTCATAGCTGGTGAAGGTGGCAGCACACCAAGCTGTGGTCAGATTTCCATTCTAGGCGAGAACCCTAGATATTCAAAATAATTAATGTACTGTCCACTAAAGCTTGCACACTTGTCATGTATAGCAAACACCCGAACTAGCGTTCCCAACCAACTCAAAATAATGCATAAAAAATTTTAAATTTTGTATTGGATTTATATGTTACTAAATGATCATCATTAACTCATAACCAAGCACAGTAATGAGGACGCACACCGGCTTCGACCAGCCTCAACATATCTTGACATGCTCCCAGCCCACTGGCCACGTGGCGTTACATTCAATCACAATTTTTGCAAATAACGAATACATTAAAGGCCCATCAGCTACCGACAATTAATAGATACACAGTACTTCGTCTAGGGTGGTCTTAGAGTTTAAAATTAAATGAATTACTCAAAGTACATCTACACTTCCGGTTTCCCATGTGCGTTCATCCATCGTTAACAAGATACAGTTTTCACTAAATTACTTAACTCGGTTACGTCTTTATACCAGGCTGAATGAACAATAGTTAATACAATTACAGGCAGTATTCAAATACAACAATATAAATTAAATATCTTACCGTACTCTCACATATCTGATCACACCACATGCATTCTACATGTTCACAACTGGAATGAATAAGTTTTGAATTTAAAATTTCTTGCAAGCGATTATTATGTATATGTATATAATGCATTTACCGGTGAGTCTTAAGCAATTAGCCTGCCATAAAGGTGATGAAGACTACACACAAAAGAACGGCTACCGAGGAAGACGGCCTGAGTAGTTTATTCAGAGAGAGCAGGGCCGGAACTGATCAGTTGGCATGAAGTCAAAACCGAACCCCGAACTCGCCGCTAGATAGCGTTCCCAGTCAAAAAAGTGCCACCGAAATCGCGCTTGCCAACTAATACTTCGACACTTATCCGAAACCGAAAACTAGGATTGCATTTCCTCGAACGCCGGATTGTGCAACTCCAGCACAGTACTAGCCGGCATTAGGCTCAGGTGTATTAGATTGGGCAGATGTAAAATTGGGGCTCAGCTGATTTGCACGATGTTTATGAATTACCTGTTTGATTATGTGGTCTGGGTAACCATTGTTTTTGAAAGTCTTAAATACTAATTCAGTGTTTTTTTGATGAAATGATTGATCACTTAGACCGGTGGCTCTCTTATATACCGAGTGGATTAAGTTAGTTTTTAGATGTATGGGATGGTTGGAATTAAAATGCGGATATCTACCGGAGTTTGTGGGTTTTATGAACCAATCAGTGACTATAGTACCATCTGTCTGTCTAATAACCTTGGTATCAAGAAATGAAATGGAACTATTCTGTTCGTGCTCTGTTGTGAACTGTATTCATTCAAAGCCCATTAGTTTGGAATTGAATAGAGATAAGGTAGTGTCATGTTGGTCATATGGAATACA
Source organism: Magicicada septendecula (assembly GCA_034769895.1). Lineage (NCBI taxonomy): Eukaryota > Metazoa > Arthropoda > Insecta > Hemiptera > Cicadidae > Magicicada > Magicicada septendecula. The sequence goes on along the minus strand of CM068369.1, from coordinate 168,391,661 downwards.
TGTTATAATATCGTCCACGTATTTATATAAGAAGGGGAGTTTAAATGGTGGCGTAGGGATAACTGTGTCAAGAAACTGGTTCATGGTAATGTCAGCTAAGATGGGCCCGAGACTGCTATCCATAGCAGTGCCATATGTTTGTTTAAAAAATTGTCCCTAAAATGTGAAATAACCATTATTGCAACAATGCGACAGAAGTTTAAGGAAACTATCCTTATCTAATGTTGTATGTGTGGAGATGCAGTTCCAATTTTTATTTAAAATGTTGATCACTGTTTGGATATTTACATTAGCGAATAGGGAGGAAACATCTAGTGAAATTAAAACATGATTGGGAGGGATTGTGTGTTTCTTTATAGTTTCAACAAAGGTAAATCTATCACTAATGTTGTACTTTTCAAAAGACGCATTTTTTAGAATATTTGCTAGCCATTTTGATGTTTCATATGTAGGGGAGTTTATAAATGAGATAATAGGTCTAAGAGGGTTGTCAGGTTTATGAGTTTTTACTAAGCCGTAAATTTTAGGTGGAGTTGGGGCATGGGGAACTAAGCGTTTATAGGTATTGTTGTCAATTTGTCCGTTTTTGAAAGCCTCTTTGAGTATTGTCACAGTTGAGTTGTTTAAAGAAGTAGTGGGGTCCCTATTAAGCTTAACATATGGTATGTATTACAATCACCTACTAATGAATTCATTCTATTGAAATACTCAGTTTTATAAATGATAACTGTCTTGTTAGATTTATCTGCTTGCAGTACTAAAATATCTTTATTGTCTGATAAGAAGTGTTTGGTGGCTTTACAAACAGTAGCCAGCTGGTTGTTTTGGTGTTTTTTATTTGATTTATTTTTGTTAATGTGATTAGTAATAATATTAATACATTCACTCCTGACAATTTCTGGATTTTTATCTTCAGGTAGGTTGTAAAGAACGTGTTCTACTTCGGTGATAATTTTCTCGGTGGGGATGCGATTATCATTATCCGGGTGGGCAAATTTTGGTCCTAGGGAAAGTAATGTTTTTATATCGAGAGGAATGTCGATGTCAGTGAGATTTATCAGCCAGTCTGGATTGAATTTTGGAAGGTTGTCCTTATGTTGTTTTATCCGGTTTAGTTTCGCGATTTGCTTGTTTCGAATTTTTTCTACCATATGTTAAAACGCACTATTTTGTTTATTTGAAAATTCGTTTATTATGGAAGCTGGTAAGTGTTGATAACTATTGAGTTTGGTTTGATGTATCCTATTTTTGTGTAATTAAGATTTTTTATGGAACTTTTAATTTCACTATTAAGATAGTCTCTTTTAAATCTATTTGCACTTTTCACAACACTATTGTACATTTGTTGTTCCATGGTGTGATGTTTAAAGTTGAACATTGCTTCTATATGCGCAGGAAATACTTTGAACTGTCAAAACTTCAGCAGAAAAATACGTTGGTTAATGAGAGAAGCGAGTTTCCTGTTATCACTGGCCCATAATTTTAGGAGTCGGCAAGCTGGTTGTCCGTATGTGTCCGATATTTCTCTGTAGAATCCCATGTTTGTTGTTGAATAACCTCAGTTCTTAATTAAATCCTTAAATTTTTAGTGACCATCAATCAATGAATGTTTTAGTGGATGGTTAGTAAGGATCGGTCAATAATACAAATTTTAGCTATTTTGCGTTGTCGTTTCGACAATATTTATTGTCATCTTCAGGACCTGTGTATGAAATACAATAGAAATATCAAACATAACGAAACAATTAAATATTTGGGTGAACGTGTTGGTGATGTGAGTGTGTGCGTGCGTATGTATGTATCATTTTATATGTGAAGACTTATGATAGTTTGTTTACATCTTCAAATTATCTTTAAGAAAACGAGCAAATTATAGTATGAGGGAACTTAATTTATACAGTATTACAATTTAAATTACTAACTGTAATGTTATTTTAATTAATTAAACAAACAGTAATCAACAATTGGATATTAGATTGGTACATAAATTGTTTATACCTACAACAGTCAACATATAGCAAAGTAATATATTACCTATAACTAAAACATATTAGGGGATGTTCACTACGTAATTATTAAAAGTTATTTATTTTTACCATGTTTCACTCCCTACTGGGGTAACAAATGATCACAATTTAGAAACATACAATTTACACAATACTGTAAAACATTACGACTTAAATCAGATAGTTGACAAAGGTTACAAACAAAAGTTTCTGGTAAATTTTACTAACAGGTAAACTTGGATAATAATTGTAATCATATTATAAAAAATAGTCAAGAGTACTATAGAATAATGTAATTTATGTATGTGTCCACAATCACCCTTCTCTCTCACCCATTCTCCCCCTGCCAGTCCTTCTCACAGCCTCTCACTCAAACCTGAAATCAATCTATCTCTCACTATCACCCCACTCACTTGCTCTCTCTCTCTCTCTCTCTCTCTCTCTCTCTCTCCTACATCTCACTCACTGTCTCCCTTCTTCTCTCTCTCGCTCTTCCACCCTTCGCTCTCTCTCCCTCTCACTTGTCGTTGTCCACGATTGGCACTCTAAAACACTCACCATTTTTATTACACTATCATCCTCATATAAAATAGAGAATTATGCACACTATAACGATAAGTACAAATTTATAATTAATTTGTTAATATTTATTAATTTATGTTTGTGTAAAAAAAAATTGTTTATAAATTTTTTTAATTAATTAAAATTAATTAATTATGTTCTATAGTGTTCCGAATCTTTTGTTAATTGTTTTTATTGTTTTAACGCCTTTTCAGTATTTTTAAAATCCTCTCGCCAGTTGGAGAATTGTCTCCAATAACAATCGATTTGTGTATTTTTCTTATTTGGAGGTTATCTTCCTTCAGGGTGGTGAGATTCTGGTAGTTAACTCTATTAAATTTACTTATTATGTTAATTATATTTTAGGAATGAAAAAATGTTCAATTATGTAATATATAAGAAATTTTATTAACAATTAGTTATCATTCGACTCTTTATCGATATATAAATCGATTCACAGGGTATCATTAATTTGTACAGTTAATTATATTAGGATTCTTTTAGCAGTTATTTTAGGTAAAGTCAGAGAAATAAGGGTTAAGTTTATAAAGTATAACATTACAAAATATATCACATTAACGATTAAAATACATATATGATAGTTAATATATAATGGTAAGTGAGCAGATTTCAAACCATTCAGTAGTAAAAGCTGTGTTGCGTTGTATTGTGAGTAATCAATGATGGCTGCTCCTCGTGTACAGTTGCAAAACGATCACGCCTCGCTGTTTCAAAGTTCAATAAAAGATGCTTTCCCTCTGAATTTTCGTCCTTGTGGCTGCAATTCTTCCTTCTTGTGTTGGTGGAGTGTCTCTGGTTCAGTTTTAGTGTTGTACTTTGAAAAATAGTGTAGTATTAAGTCAATTTCACTTTTGCCTGTTAGGCCGATATGTGCACTTTGTAATAATTAGAGATCCGTCTCCTTTAAAGCCCCACTGTTGGGCTAGCCAATTTGTAATAAAACGAGATTCCTCCCAATTAAAAGGTTTATAAAATATTTAAAATGTTGTAGTAATTGAAGTTATAAGTGTGTTTACAATTGAAAATTAAAGTTACAAGTTATGATGAATCGAGAAAAAAATTATAATTGTCTTAAAAGAACTCCTTTAGATAAAAATAAAATAATTGCAGTAATGTTGTTTGAAGAATAACGTTGCTTAATTCAATAAATAAAGCGTACTGGCTGGTTGCTTGATGAAGGTAGCCGTCGCGTTGATTCTGGCAGCGAAACTCCTCTTCCAGGTTGAAAGTCGTCTAAGTACGTAAAGTCTAGTCACGTCTGGACAATAAAGTTAATAAAATACACTTCCACGTACCTGGTCGTGATTCTGGAAGTTCCGAAGTTCACCTCTTTAATAAATTAATTAGCTGCCAAGACGGTTTACAAAACCAGCTTACTTTATTTACAAGGTTAGGTTACCTTGTTTAATAATGGGCGCCACACAGGTTTATTTCGGGAAAATCCCGTGTAAAACCCATTAACAGAATCAATATTTGTTTTTAAAAAAACTGAAATTGTGTTTATTGCTCTTATGGCAATTCAAATTCAACAACGTATGATCTCTACTAAAAATTACTTTGATTATTTTGAATTAATTCTTTATTTATTTTTAGAAATAAATTAAGTCAAGTTATGCTGCTAATAACTGGGTTTTATTTGTACCCTTGATAATGAATTCAAACAAACATAATTAAGAAAATACATTGATATACAATTGAAATTAGTTCGCTCACTTACCCTATTCTACTAGCTCAGAGCATAAACAACAGTTCTGGTTATGTCCAGATAAACTTTACTTTAAACATTAATTTTATTTATATCTCGGGCGTAAATTCTTTGAAACACAAGAAAGAATGCTCATGCCTACACAAAAGTTAATTATTTTATAATACAATATTGACTAGTAATGCCGTGTTGTTTACTAACAAAAAAATCAAACCTATTTAGGTTAGGCGTTCGTCACGCTTGCTTAATTATTCACAAAAGTTATATAGTGAGACCACTTAAGACTAACATCATTCTTAAACAGGATTGACAAATCCACTAAATAAATTCAGACATTGTGTAACACAGAAAATGTTTTGGTGTTATGCGTCAGTACAAATTTTGTTTACAAAATATATAGGTTAGTGCACTCAGAGTAATGGAATAAATTGTCACGCTGTTACCTCTGTATTTTAATCTTTTCGATTAAAATTTAATTACACTCTCCAAGGATCGGATTATAATGACCCTGGCTTTACACTACACACGCACTTGAACAGAGAATATTGGTCCGCTTCTGACTAAAAAGGACCTTGTTTAATACTATTTAATTATTTTCTCCTGTTCGATGTATCCCGCACTAAATAAAATAAATACTTCACATCGATGCACTGATTCTATGTAGACTGTCTAGTAGTTACTGTTTGTTGCCGAAATAATTCAATGGACGCACTATTACATAAAGCTATCAGTTAATAAAAATTTTGATCTGTCGAGCGGCACCTTCTTGCTCGTGATGAATGTCAAATGTGTCTAACGGTAATTATCTGCATTGCTTTATATACCCTCTGTTTTGATACAGCTTAGGCGATTGTTTCATTTAGTAAACTATTTTCTGATTGGCTTAACCAGACGTTACGAAAATGACGCATTGTTTTCCAACTGTCACTAACGGTTTTTTTTGCTAAGATGATTGACAGCTATCGTTGTTGTTGTTATTAATAAACAGATTTTTTGCTTTCTATTTTCAAATGATGCTAACGCATGTCACGCACTTATTATAGTTGCGATCGGGGTTGTATCGCTATCAAATTAAAGGATATTTTTTACTCTTTCATTTGATATAGTTTGACACTGGTTTATTTACACTTTTACTGACATTTTTTAATAAATAATGTTCAGGTATATGGCTTCGCGCTGTCGTCTGCTAACAAAGCCGACTATGATTCTCTCTTATCAATACATTATTTGTGTTCCACATCGCATTTTCACTTAAACGTCTGTGTTGGAACACTAACATATCCGTCTTTATACTTATTTAACGAATATAATGATTAAATCTTAACTTATTGATGTAATACATTGCTATGAACTATCCTTACTTCCTAATGACATTTTGGTTTACACTATTTTGCTCTATGCTATTCATTAATAATTGAGTTATTACTTGTATAATATATCAACAATGCTTATTGCTACGTTTGGTATAAAGATTGTTCAGTGTATGTGAGGCGTTGCCTAGGCATACCGTTTGCATCGGATTTATGCCTTAATAATGTTTATTAGTCACATTTGGTACCTTGGTGAGGTAACTTACTTATATAAGGTTCCCTCTTACAATTATTTTTACTTATTATGATTACATTTGAGATTGTAATATAGTTTCAATTTTATTGTGGCCATAGCTAATCTTAGTCCTAGGCGTTAATAGTTACAAGTCATAGTTGATTTATTCTCAGCCAAATACTGCTGCTGATATAATATTATCCGGGTCGTTATTTAATTATTTTTATTAACATGTCAAATTACATTCAAGTTATTCACTGACTCGCTTGGCAGCTTAAAGTGAATTTAATTTGTCCATTAGTTTGTGTCAGTTATAGTATTGGTTGTAGTGTCAAGCAGTGTCTTGTTTACTGCTTCTTGTGGCACTTCTTCTTCTTTCTTCTTCAATGGTTCTTTCCTTCCTTGCTACTTTTATCATCATATTATCTACTTACATTCCCTTCATGTATTTATTAATTCTATGGGCATATGTCTAGGTTATGTAACACCTGGTCATATTACATATACTCCCCTCTCAAAATTGATAATTTGAGAGAAAATTTTATTTTTGATCAAATTATCATTTCAGTTTAAGTTTAGTACATTATTACTGCTTTTTGTCTTGTACTCTCTGCGTTGAATTTTAACATACTCTTAGTGTGTTGCACTACGTTGAGTTCTTAGCTAGTGATATAATTCTTAGCTTACTAGTATTTCTTCAAGTTTCTCCTATTCTAAGTTATTTAATTACAATAGGTTTCACTTCTTAAATTAACAATTTCCTGTCTTACAATAATACATTTTTCTTTCTCATTACATATCTTTATTTTCGTGATAAGCTCAATGGTTCTTTCATTTTTTACCTCACAGGTTTTTTTTTCCAATAATCCTTGATATATTACTATATAATTCCCTAACATTTGTAGTGGGTTCGGAGTCAGAGGGGCTCTATTTGGCATCCATTCTCCGCCGTTCCTCAGCTACACGTCCTCAGAATCAGAGGCATCCTCATCTCTGTCTGAGACAAAATAAAAATTGCACGTAGCAACAGTTGCACTATCACAACACATAAAATATAACATATCATTCATTTTTCAATAATATAACATATTCAATATAACATTCAAGGTATTAGAGGTTTCATTTGTATCACATTTCATTCCTTTATACTTTCTAACATACTTCCTTTTCACAGGTAATTATTCCCTTTCAGACTTGATATATTGGCTATGTTCTTTATTAGCCTTGTGGTTACTTGACTATACTAGTTGATAATTTGCTTTGGTTCATCTGAGTATTCTTAAAATTACACACTTATATTAATCATCATACCATCATGCAGTTGTTTCTTAAATATAGAGTTTACAATATTTCACTCTTACAATAGTTTACAATTATCCTGAATTATCAGGGTTTACAGTATTCATATACTAGACATTTTGTTAGATATTCTCGGACATATTTTGTTAGTAAATACAATTGGATACTTTTTCATCGTCTAATTAATATTTTTTATATTCCTTGATAACAGTAGTATTTTGACACTTATCTTTGTCATTTATTTTATTCTAACATATTGTTAGACAATAGTTGACTTTCTCTCCCTTCATTCCATAATAAATATAGCCTTCTTCTTTATAATTAACTCTCTTTGGTATTCTGCCTCTCTACTCCTTCAAGTGTCTGATAACTTACACTTATTCTGGATGGTTTTATATACTTGGATTTCGTTGTCCATGACGTGTCCGTTACTTAACTAAATATCACTATAATATTGACGACTCGGAACACAAAGTTTGTTATAAGTAAAAACGTAAAGTTTTACCTTACAGCCTAAACCGGCTTTCACCTATAGAAGGCTTCATCAGAGGCTGTCGTTAGTAGCGCTGCTCGTCTTGTTGTTGGGGACGAGAAAGTGTTTCGAAAGATTGAAGCTGTGTGTGTGTGGTGAGATGTGTTCGAATAATGCGTGCGATTTGAATTGTGTCTGTTCGTTTAGGATGTCGTTTTTATTTGTTTTTGTGTGTTTGTATATTTCTAATTGTTCTAGAGTGTCTAGTTTTCGGCCTTTTGTGTGTACGTGTAGTATGTTCATGTTATTGTCGATGTTTTTATATGTGTGGTTTGCTTCAATGAGGTGGTTTGCGAAGGTAGATTCTGTAGTGGTGTGGAGTGCTTTTGTGTGTTCAATGTATCTCTGTTTGAAGCTACGTCCTGTCTGGCCTATGTAGAATTTACTGCAATTTGAACAATTTAGTTTATATACACCGGGTAGATCGAATTTGTTTTGTGCTTTGGGCATGCGTTTTGATAGTGTGTGTTCTGTTTTGTTAGTAGTTTTGTAAGCGATTCTGTATCCTGCTTTTTTGAATTTGTGGGCAATTTTTTCTGTTTGTTTGTTGATGTATGTTAGTGTTATGAATTTGTTGTTTTCTGTCTTTGTCTGTTGTTTGTTTTGTGTTTTGTGTAGGAGTTTACTAACTATTGTTCTGTCATAACCGTTAGATTCTGCTAGATATTTTATCGTGTTTAGTTCGTCTTTGTAGTCTATTTCATCTAAGGGGATGTTCTTAAGTCTATGTATCATGGTTCTAAAAGCAGCTAGTTTGTGTTGTATTGGGTGATTGGAGGTGTTGTGTATTAGTGTGTCAGTTGTAGTTGGTTTTCTGTATATACTGAATTTGTGCCTGTGTTCTAGTTTTGTGATGGAGAGGTCTAAGAAGTTTATGGTATTGTTGTGTTCGTATTCGGCAGTGAAGGTTATGTTTTTATGTATTTTGTTTATGTGCGTTAGTAACTGTTCACATTGTCTTTTGTTTCCCCTGTATAGTATTAGAATGTCATCAACGTATCTGTGCCAATATAGTATTTTATGTGAGTGTCTGTCATTGTTTGTGAGTATTTTTGTTTTTTGTAAGTGTTGGAGGAAGACTTCTGCTAGAATGCTGGATATGGGGGAGCCCATGGGTAGGCCATCGTTCTGTGTGTAGTATTTATTGTTATAAGTAAAGTAGTTTTGTTTTGTGATAATGTTCAGAGTTTCTGTTATTTCATTGATAAGTTCGTCTGGTGTGTTGTTCTGTTTGAGTTTGTTTTGTAGGATGGTGATTGTTTCAGAGATGGGGATGTTTGTGTACAGGTTTTTAATGTCAAAGGAGGCTAATGTGGCGTTATGGGGGATGTGTATGTCTTTTATTTTTGTTACTAGGTCAGTGTTGTTTTTTACTGCAATGTTGTTGTCTATTTGTGTGTGTTGTCTAATAATTTTGTCTAGATATTTTGCCAGTTTGTGTGCAGGGGCATTACGGTAGTTGATAATGGGGCAATGACAATATGTTATCAATGAAATAACAGAAACTCTGAACATTATCACAAAACAAAACTACTTTACTTATAACAATAAATACTACACACAGAACGATGGCCTACCCATGGGCTCCCCCATATCCAGCATTCTAGCAGAAGTCTTCCTCCAACACTTAGAAAAAACAAAAATACTCACAAACAATGACAGACACTCACATAAAATACTATATTGGCACAGATACGTTGATGACATTCTAATACTATACAGGGGAAACAAAAGACAATGTGAACAGTTACTAACGCACATAAACAAAATACATAAAAACATAACCTTCACTGCCGAATACGAACACAACAATACCATAAACTTCTTAGACCTCTCCATCACAAAACTAGAACACAGGCACAAATTCAGTATATACAGAAAACCAACTACAACTGACACACTAATACACAACACCTCCAATCACCCAATACAACACAAACTAGCTGCTTTTAGAACCATGATACATAGACTTAAGAACATCCCCTTAGATGAAATAGACTACAAAGACGAACTAAACACGATAAAATATCTAGCAGAATCTAACAGTTATGACAGAACAATAGTCAGTAAACTCCTACACAAAACACAAAACAAACAACAGACAAAGACAGAAAACAACAAATTCATAACACTAACATACATCAACAAACAAACAGAAAAAATTGCCCACAAATTCAAAAAAGCAGGATACAGAATCGCTTACAAAACTACTAACAAAACAGAACACACACTATCAAAACGCATGCCCAAAGCACAAAACAAATTCGATCTACCCGGTGTATATAAACTAAATTGTTCAAATTGCAGTAAATTCTACATAGGCCAGACAGGACGTAGCTTCAAACAGAGATACATTGAACACACAAAAGCACTCCACACCACTACAGAATCTACCTTCGCAAACCACCTCATTGAAGCAAACCACACATATAAAAACATCGACAATAACATGAACATACTACACGTACACACAAAAGGCCGAAAACTAGACACTCTAGAACAATTAGAAATATACAAACACACAAAAACAAATAAAAACGACATCCTAAACGAACAGACACAATTCAAATCGCACGCATTATTCGAACACATCTCACCACACACACACAGCTTCAATCTTTCGAAACACTTTCTCGTCGCCAACAACAAGACGAGCAGCGCTACTAACGACAGCCTCTGATGAAGCCTTCTATAGGTGAAAGCCGGTTTAGGCTGTAAGGTAAAACTTTACGTTTTTACTTATAACAAACTTTGTGTTCCGAGTCGTCAATATTATAGTGATATTTAGTTAAGTAACGGACACGTCATGGACAAAGAAATCCAAGAATTTAACTCAGCAAGACGAGCCAACGTCCAAGCGTACAAGTTCACAACTTTGAAGGTTAGAAAGATTGTAGCTCACATAAATTTCAACAAAACATGCATAAACAATTCACTAACACCTAAATATGCTCAAATCAAAATTAAACATAACAACCAGGCCGCCCGAATAACACAAAACATCGCACAAAGAACATACATAAAAGAATCAATTAAACAACTATATAAGAAAAAAGACGCTCTTAACCGCAAAGCATTAACACTACACCTACATATCGCCAACACATACGGACACAATTACATGACTGAACTAATACATCACACAAATGAATGGACAAAAAAACAAATACATATCATACAGACAAAACACGACAGAAAAATAAAAAACCTGACACCAATCAAAACAGATATAATTCCCTCGCACAAATTCTACCCACGTACAGTAAACCTCACGAACGTCACACTCACAAAAAACGAACAAACACTCCTTGATAAAGGCCTAAAACATAACATACATTACAAACATAACAACCAAACACTAACAAAGCTCATAATTGACACAGAAACAAATATACAAAACACAGCACCAGAACATCAAGACACATTAAGACATAATATAAACAACACAATAGGAGTACATAAGACACCAGACAACAACAACCACAACTCAGAAATACACACAGCCATAAAGCTGAGGGAAAAGGCACACAAACACAACATCACATTTGTAAAAGCTGACAAAGGCAACACGACTGTAATTATCCCCACAGACAACCTACACAAAAAAGTACAAGACTTCATAGAACAGAACAACATCACAGAACTAAAACACGACCCCACCGACAGATACCAAAACTCAGTAAAACAAATAGTCAACAAAGCCAAACACATTATGACACATAAACAAAAGCCCTACATGAAACAAATCCGACCATCAGCACCTACACTCCAAGCGCTTCCCAAAATCCATAAAGAAGACATTCCGATCCGCCCCATTATCAACTACCGTAATGCCCCTGCACACAAACTGGCAAAATATCTAGACAAAATTATTAGACAACACACACAAATAGACAACAACATTGCAGTAAAAAACAACACTGACCTAGTAACAAAAATAAAAGACATACACATCCCCCATAACGCCACATTAGCCTCCTTTGACATTAAAAACCTGTACACAAACATCCCCATCTCTGAAACAATCACCATCCTACAAAACAAACTCAAACAGAACAACACACCAGACGAACTTATCAATGAAATAACAGAAACTCTGAACATTATCACAAAACAAAACTACTTTACTTATAACAATAAATACTACACACAGAACGATGGCCTACCCATGGGCTCCCCCATATACAGCATTCTAGCAGAAGTCTTCCTCCAACACTTACAAAAAACAAAAATACTCACAAACAATGACAGACACTCACATAAAATACTATATTGGCACAGATACGTTGATGACATTCTAATACTATACAGGGGAAACAAAAGACAATGTGAACAGTTACTAACGCACATAAACAAAATACATAAAAACATAACCTTCACTGCCGAATACGAACACAACAATACCATAAACTTCTTAGACCTCTCCATCACAAAACTAGAACACAGGCACAAATTCAGTATATACAGAAAACCAACTACAACTGACACACTAATACACAACACCTCCAATCACCCAATACAACACAAACTAGCTGCTTTTAGAACCATGATACATAGACTTAACAACATCCCCTTAGATGAAATAGACTACAAAGACGAACTAAACACGATAAAATATCTAGCAGAATCTAACGGTTATGACAGAACAATAGTCAGTAAACTCCTACACAAAACACAAAACAAACAACAGACAAAGACAGAAAACAACAAATTCATAACACTAACATACATCAACAAACAAACAGAAAAAATTGCCCACAAATTCAAAAAAGCAGGATACAGAATCGCTTACAAAACTACTAACAAAACAGAACACACACTATCAAAACGCATGCCCAAAGCACAAAACAAATTCGATCTACCCGGTGTATATAAACTAAATTGTTCAAATTGCAGTAAATTCTACATAGGCCAGACAGGACGTAGCTTCAAACAGAGATACATTGAACACACAAAAGCACTCCACACCACTACAGAATCTACCTTCGCAAACCACCTCATTGAAGCAAACCACACATATAAAAACATCGACAATAACATGAACATACTACACGTACACACAAAAGGCCGAAAACTAGACACTCTAGAACAATTAGAAATATACAAACACACAAAAACAAATAAAAACGACATCCTAAACGAACAGACACAATTCAAATCGCACGCATTATTCGAACACATCTCACCACACACACACACAGCTTCAATCTTTTGAAACACTTTCTCGTCGCCAACAACAAGACGAGCAGCGCTACTAACGACAGCCTCTGATGAAGCCTTCTATAGGTGAAAGCCGGTTTAGGCTGTAAGGTAAAACTTTACGTTTTTACTTATAAAAAACTTTGTGTTCCGAGTCGTCAATATTATAGTGATATTTGGTTTTATATAATTTCTTTGGTTTTGTTTTAACATAGGAGTATTAGAGTAATTTTATATCACTACTTTATGTACATTTTTGTTATCTGATATTCTTTTGTTCTACATAATATAATAGATATCTTCCTTATCCTTAGATTATTTAGTTTATAATACACATTTTTCTATCACTTAATATGACAAATCTGGTTCTTATTTAATATGTAACAAATAGTTTTGGCATACACACTTATACTACACACTTTTTATAGTACAATATGGTAAATGGGCTTGCTATAGGCAATTAGCCACTTTCAATACCTTGGGTATAATAAATGACCTTCCTGATCACTAACTTAATCCTTTTATAGTAGATACTTTTAACATTTCTTATACAATAAACATTCTTGTGGTAATCGTCGTACAATAATATAATTTGTCCTTTTATAATAATAATTACATTTATCGTTTATATATTTGGGGTTCTATGGGCTTTTCCATTCTATTGGGTCCATTGGTTGGGACAATTACGTTTCACAGGTACCCTTTTTTATAGCTGTCTCTAGTACAACATGTTTGTGGTATTTGGCACCCTATAATAACATCTCATAACAAACTTCCTTGCATATAGTATTTCTTTAACGATGCTTGGTTGTAGGTACCTTTGACCTTTTTACTTATTATATCGGTAAGTTCATATGTATTATTTTCATGGTCCTTTGTTATGGTATAAGGGCCTATGTACAGTACTAGTAGTTTTTTGGTGATGCCCTCCATTGTGCTGGGCAACTCCCTATTCTTCAGTAGTACCTGATCTCCTACGTTATATTTTATTACTCGGGTTGGCACTTGTTGTTTATATTTTCTTTTTCGTTGTTCTAGTTTTTCCATGATCTTGTCATGGTATTGGATCTTGTTAAATTGATACTCTGGACTCTGGGGGAACTGAACTATGTCACTAATCTCTCTAGGTGGAGGCTTCTCGAACATTGCATTATAAGGTGTGGTTTCAATTGACTGGTGGTGTGCTAAATTAATAAAATCTTCCGTAGCTGGGATGTATTCACTCCATTTCCTTTGTTGACTGGAACAATAGGTTCTAAGAATCCGTCCAACTTCCCTTAACACTCTTTCTGATGGATTGCTGCTGGGATGGTACACTGAGGTCTTATATGTTTTTACTCCATGTTCCAGCAGTGTGTCTCTCCATCTCCGTCCTTTGAACTGGGTACCATGGTCCGTTATTATTGTCTTCGGACAGCCCACTTCAGGTATGCATTTCAGTGTTATGATGTTGAGCACTTTGTTGGTGGTTGCGCGATTCATTGGATACAGCTTTACAAACTTAGTACAATGGTCGAACATGATTAATAAATACTTATACTGTCGTCGACCTCCGCTTCTGGGAAATGGACCACAGATGTCCACAAAAACTTTCTCTAATTTGGCTGATGAGGTTATGGGAATCATCTGCCCCTCCTTCCTTTCGTTGGTGCACTTCACCATTTAGCATATCTGACAAGTTTTAATATACCTTCTCACCCTTCTGTTTATGTCCTTGATGTACATGTGCTCCTCCAGTGCTTTTATTACTTTAACAGCACCCATGTGTCCATAACGGATATGGTAGTCCGTTATGACGTCCTCCTCTAGTGTCTTAGGTATGACTAATTTCCAGATATTATAGTGACATTTAGTTTTAACAAATAATACATTATTAAATACACAGTAATAAGGGGTTATTCTCTCATCTCGATCATTCAATCTTTGGAAAATCTGTACTAATTTACTGTCTTGTTTTTGGTGTAGTTCTACCTCCTTGACTACATCTTCCAACTCTGTACGACTCTTTAAAATGTTGTAAACCTTTGCTATTGTTTCTTTCTCTCCTTCATAAGTTTGATTGGTAATATTCACACGTGACAGTATATCAGCTGCTATGTTCTTTTTCCCTGGGACATATTCCCAACTGATGTTGTATTCCTGTAAGACTAGGGTCCACCTTGCTAAACGACCATGACTTAACTTGCAGTTTTTTAAGAAGGATATGGACTTGTGATCCGTCCGAACAGTAACGGAATATCCTAGTATATAGGTTCGGAATTTTCCGCATGCAAATACTACGCTTAAAAGCTCCTTCTCCGTCACATTGTAATTCCTTTCGCACTTATTCAGGGTTCGGCTAGCGAAACTTACAACAAGATGGTTTCCATCTTCGTCCTCTTGGTATAGAGTAGAACCTAAACTGATGTCACTTGCATCACAGTTGAGATAGAAAGGTTTGTTGAAGTCTGGGTGATGTAATATCACTGTCTCTAAGAATTTTGTTTTGATTTGTTGAAATATAGCTTCTTGAGTTGGTCCCCACGTCCATTTGTCTTTTGAGGACAACTGTGGAGATAATTTGGTTGTTAATTCCGAGTAATTATTCTGGAATTTACGATAATAATTGCATAACCCTAAAAATGATTGTAGTTGTTTTTTATTTCTGGGTGTGGGAAACTTTTGTATGGCCTCAATCTTTTCTGTGGATGGTGTTATTCCCAATTCTGTCAGTTGGAATCCTAGAAATTGCACCTCTTTAGCAATGAGTTGGGACTTTTCTAGTTTTAAGGTGATATGGTTTTCGGACAGTTTGTTCAGTACATGGTCTACTCTCTGACAATGCTGCTTCCCAGTTTGTAGATGTAATTAATAGGTCGTCCATGTATACAGTCGTGAACTTAAGTGCTTCCTGACCCAGTACTTGGTCCATACATTGTATAAATATCGCCACAGAATTTATTAACCCGAAGGGCAACCGTTTGAAGTGGTAGTTGCGTCCCTCGAATATAAATGCGACGTATTTCCGGCTGTTGGGGTGCAGCTCCACTTGCCAGTAGCCGCAGACCGTGTCCCATGAACTGATAAACTGTACTCCATGAAACTTTTTCAAAATTTCTTCGATTTCACCCGGAGATGTCCGGTTATTAATTAAATGTTTATTTATTTCTCTCGCATCCAAACAGAGTCTCACCTTCCCATTCTTCTTCTTAATGGCAACAATGGGGCTGGTATAAGGCAATTGGCTATACTCTATAATATCGTCCTTCAACAACTGGTTAATTTCAGTGTGAACTGCTTCTTTAAGAGAGTATGCAATTGGGTAAGACTTGCGGTTGAAGTTGACAGGTTCCTTGAAATTTAGTACACATTGATAGTTCTTTACCTTTCCAGGAAGATCCGAAAATACATGTCTGTACTGGTAATGTATGTTTATTAACATCTCGAGTTGATCTGGACTTGGTGAGTGGGTTCGGTTGGTTGACTGGAATTGTCGTATCTCCCTGATCTTCTCCTCCCACAAGCTGTCGTTAGTGGTCGGGTATTCAAGTTCATGACTGGACATTTGATACCTTGGGTTGTTCATTCTTTGGATGTGGTAAACGGTTCGTTCTAGAGGACATTCCATGCTTCCAATAATATCTGCCATCCACTCTGTACCTGACATATTTAAAGTTAACTTTCCTCTACTTAGGTCAATTATAGCTGAGTGTTTTCGTAAAATGTCGCAGCCAATTAAACTGCGAAATGGCAAACCTGTTGCTATTAAGAATATCATTGGTATTTTAACTCCTCTACTGGTTACTTCTAGACTAACCTGTTTCTTCACAGATTTATTTTGGCGTCCCGTAGCTCCCATTAGGATAATGTTGGTGACAGGCAAAGTTGGTATGACAGCTCTGCTTTCCTCCTGAATTCGGTTGAGCTCGGTGCTGTCCATTAAGGAAACGTTAGCTCCCATGTCAATCATTAAGGTTGCGGTTACTTCATTGATTTGTGCTGTCACGTACACGATATCGTGGGTGCACTGACGGTGATTAGTTCCTTCCTCTTCTAATAATTCTTGTCTTATATTTTTAAGGTAGTGATTGTGCAATATTGTAATTTTATTTGAATTAGTGCCGTAATTGTACCCAATAGAATGGATCAGCGAGGGGTCTATGTCGTTATAGTTTCTCACTGCCGCGAGGCGTTTAAAGAGATGGCATTCTCTTCATGGCGCCTGTCCTGAGTATCTACTTGATTTCTATCGTCGGTTTCCGGCCGTCCTCCATGATGGTTTTGTTCATGGTCTGGAGCGAAGTGCACTTGCGGCCGATAGTCATTGTTGCGGCTATCGCCCTCAATACTGTTACTCCTCCACCGTCCTCCTCTTACATTTCTTCTATCCCCGCTGAAACTATCTCGTCGCTGGTAGTACCGCCGTCTACCTGGGTCGTAGTTGGCCTGAACATAATTCGCTCTATGATATTGTTGCGGTGGATTATTCCCGCCTTGGTTTTGTGGTCGGTTTGGATTATTATTGTAATTCTGTCGCCTATTATTATTATTATTATTGTAGTTACTATTATTATTATTATGGTTATTATATTGGTTATTAGGTCTACTGTTATTGTCATTATTGTAATTTTGGTTTGAGTTGTTATTATTATTATTAAAATTACCTCTGTAATTTCTGAAATTCGGTTTATTATTATTATTTGGATTACCGCCTCTGTCCTGGAAGTTGTCATTTCTCCTGCAACTTCTTCTGTAATACCCTTCGTGCTCTTGATCTTCGAGTAAGGCTGACATGGCTTGTATTGTCTTAATCTGTCCCCACTGGCGTGCTTTGGTGACTCCCTCCTCGAAGTGATAAGAAAGCTTGGTAACGAGGCACTCCTCTGGTATTTTTGGTTCTAGGTTGCGCGCTAAACACACCTTACCTAAGAAATAGGATGTCATCATAGTTCCTCTACCTGCATCATATTTACCATGGCATATGTTATCGCGCACTATATTTTGTGTGGTCTCCGACCAATACTTCGCGCGGAATTGTGTTTTGAACTCGTCATAATTGTTGACTTCATGGCGTGTGGCAGTCCACCAATTGTCATAAATCTCCTTGAAATATTCGTCAATTAGGCTTCTTATTGCATTCCACCTGGTTTCTCGGATCCTCGCCAAGTTTTCATCGATGCGTGCTAAAAAATTCAATCGGGTTCTTCCGGTAGTTTTTGAAATTGATGACGTCACGGTTGTCAGTCGGTTGTATATACTGACCTTGTATAGGACGGTTGCGAATGACTTCAATTTCCTCCCGCATTTGCACGATTTCTCGTTGTCTTAACTCTTCAATTTTTTCCTGGTTAGTGACGGTTAAAGTCCTTACCGTGTCCACCGATGCACTTTTCTCCTCACGTCACTCGCCCACGTCGGTTCTCACCCGCTTGATTTCATCTTGGCTCATTCTTTTCAATGACTCGATCCGGGCTTCGGTTATCTCCTCTATGTTGTCGATCCTCCCATCGACCTCTTCTCTGGTTCGTTTCAAATCCTGGCCATGCTGTTCACATTTTTTGTTCACTTCTGTAATTTCTTCTCTCACGACCGCTATCTCCACGTCTACTCTGGTATTAATTTTTTCACTACCTTCCTCCATCTTCCGGCTAATCTCATTTAACGCGGTATTCAACTCTTCTTTTAAGGCTCTGCTGCTGTCGTCTATTTTTTTGTTTAACGTGTCCATGGCTCTATTGGTATTGTCTATCTTTTTATTCAGGTCTTCTTTCAATAGTTCGAAGCTTTTATTATGGTCATCTAACCGTGCATGTAGGCCGGCTCTTAATGACTCCATATTTCTATTATTGTCGTCTAATTTCGTATGGAGATCTTCTTTTAATGATTCGATATTTTTCTGGTTGTCTTCCTTCAATTCTGCCTTTAATAACTCAATATTCTTCTGATTCTCCGCCCGGGATTTCTTACCGTCTTCCTTTAGTTCCATCATCACTCTCATCATCGCTTCCTGGAAGTCTGTATTCTCTGCTTGTGCGGGTTTTTCAGATAATCAGGGTTGGTTGTCGACCCTCACTTCCACTTCCGTTTCTGCATGGGGTGTTTCTTCTGGTCGAGTTTCTATGTTGTTAATTGTAATGACTTCCATCTCGGGTGTTGGTTGTGTCTCATGTGTCTCTGTACTTGGTTGTACCCCTTCTACTCGGCTGTCCTTGTATCTTGTATCGTATTGATGTGTGTGTGGCATGTTTGTTCTTTTGTGTTTGCCGGGCTGATTATAAATATAAAAAATATTTTCGTCTAATATTTTTCAGCCTCACGTTGCTGGTCGCCAATTTGTAATAATTAGAGATCCGTCTCCTTTAAAGCCCCACTGTTGGGCTAGCCAATTTGTAATAAAACGAGATTCCTCCCAATTAAAAGGTTTATAAAATATTTAAAATGTTGTAGTAATTGAAGTTATAAGTGTGTTTACAATTGAAAATTAAAGTTACAAGTTATGATGAATCGAGAAAAAAATTATAATTGTCTTAAAAGAACTCCTCTAGATAAAAATAAAATAAATATCACTATAATATTGACGACTCGGAACACAAAGTTTTTTATAAGTAAAAACGTAAAGTTTTACCTTACAGCCTAAACCGGCTTTCACCTATAGAAGGCTTCATCAGAGGCTGTCGTTAGTAGCGCTGCTCATCATGTTGTTGACGACGAGAAAGTGTTTCGAAAGATTGAAGCTGTGTGTGTGTGGTGAGATGTGTTCGAATAATGCGTGCGATTTGAATTGTGTCTGTTCGTTTAGGATGTCGTTTTTATTTGTTTTTGTGTGTTTGTATATTTCTAATTGTTCTAGAGTGTCTAGTTTTCGGCCTTTTGTGTGTACGTGTAGTATGTTCATGTTATTGTCGATGTTTTTATATGTGTGGTTTGCTTCAATGAGGTGGTTTGCGAAGGTAGATTCTGTAGTGGTGTGGAGTGCTTTTGTGTGTTCAATGTATCTCTGTTTGAAGCTACGTCCTGTCTGGCCTATGTAGAATTTACTGCAATTTGAACAATTTAGTTTATATACACCGGGTAGATCGAATTTGTTTTGTGCTTTGGGCATGCGTTTTGATAGTGTGTGTTCTGTTTTGTTAGTGGTTTTGTAAGCGATTCTGTATCCTGCTTTTTTGAATTTGTGGGCAATTTTTTCTGTTTGTTTGTTGATGTTAGTGTTATGAATTTGTTGTTTTCTGTGTTTGTCTGTTGTTTGTTTTGTGTTTTGTGTAGGAGTTTACTGACTATTGTTCTGTCATAACCGTTAGATTCTGCTAGATATTTTATCGTGTTTAGTTCATCTTTGTAGTCTATTTCATCTAAGGGGATGTTGTTAAGTCTATGTATCATGGTCCTAAAAGCAGCTAGTTTGTGTTGTATTGGGTGATTGGAGGTGTTGTGTATTAGCGTGTCAGTTGTAGTTGGTTTTCTGTATATACTGAATTTGTGCCTGTGTTCTAGTTTTGTGATGGAGAGGTCTAAGAAGTTTATGGTATTGTTGTGTTCGTATTCGGCAGTGAAGGTTATGTTTTTATGTATTTTGTTTATGTGCGTTAGTAACTGTTCACATTGTCTTTTGTTTCCCCTGTATAGTATTAGAATGTCATCAACGTATCTGTGCCAATATAGTATTTTATGTGAGTGTCTGTCATTGTTTGTGAGTATTTTTGTTTTTTCTAAGTGTTGGAGGAAGACTTCTGCTAGAATGCTGGATATGGGGGAGCCCATGGGTAGGCCATCGTTCTGTGTGTAGTATTTATTGTTATAAGTAAAGTAGTTTTGTTTTGTGATAATGTTCAGAGTTTCTGTTATTTCATTGATTAATCTACCTTCGCAAACCACCTCATTGAAGCAAACCACACATATAAAAACATCGACAATAACATGAACATACTACACGTACACACAAAAGGCCGAAAACTAGACACTCTAGAACAATTAGAAATATACAAACACACAAAAACAAATAAAAACGACATCCTAAACGAACAGACACAATTCAAATCGCACGCATTATTCGAACACATCTCACCACACACACACAGCTTCAATCTTTCGAAACACTTTCTCGTCGCCAACAACATGATGAGCAGCGCTACTAACGACAGCCTCTGATGAAGCCTTCTATAGGTGAAAGCCGGTTTAGGCTGTAAGGTAAAACTTTACGTTTTTACTTATAAAAAACTTTGTGTTCCGAGTCGTCAATATTATAGTGATATTTAGTTAAGTAACGGACACGTCATGGACAACGAAATCCAAGAAAAATAAAATAATTGCAGTAATGTTGTTTGAAGAATAACGTTGCTTAATTCAATAAATAAAGCGTACTGGCTGGTTGCTTGATGAAGGTAGCCGTCGCGTTGATTCTGGCAGCGAAACTCCTCTTCCAGGTTGAAAGTCGTCTAAGTACGTAAAGTCTAGTCACGTGGCTGGACAATAAAGTTAATAAAATACACTTCCACGTACCTGGTCGTGATTCTGGAAGTTCCGAAGTTCACCTCTTTAATAAATTAATTAGCTGCCAAGACGGTTTACAAAACCAGCTTACTTTATTTACAAGGTTAGGTTACCTTGTTTAATAATGGGCGCCACACAGGTTTATTTCGGGAAAATCCCGTGTAAAACCCATTAACAGAATCAATATTTGTTTTTAAAAAAACTGAAATTGTGTTTATTGCCCTTATGGCAATTCAAATTCAACAACGTATGATCTCTACTAAAAATTACTTTGATTATTTTGAATTAATTCTTTATTTATTTTTAGAAATAAATTAAGTCAAGTTATGCTGCTAATAACTGGGTTTTATTTGTACCCTTGATAATGAATTCAAACAAACATAATTAAGAAAATACATTGATATACAATTGAAATTAGTTCGTTCACTTACCCTATTCTACTAGCTCAGAGCATAAACAACAGTTCTGGTTATGTCCAGATAAACTTTACTTTAAACATTAATTTTATTTATATCTCGGGCGTAAATTCTTTGAAACACAAGAAAGAATGCTCATGCCTACACAAAAGTTAATTATTTTATAATACAATATTGACTAGTAATGCCGTGTTGTTTACTAACAAAAAAATCAAACCTATTTAGGTTAGGCGTTCGTCACGCTTGCTTAATTATTCACAAAAGTTATATAGTGAGACCACTTAAGACTAACATCATTCTTAAACAGGATTGACAAATCCACTAAATAAATTCAGACATTGTGTAACACAGAAAATGTTTTGGTGTTATGCGTCAGTACAAATTTTGTTTACAAAATATATAGGTTAGCGCACTCAGAGTAATGGAATAAATTGTCACGCTGTTACCTCTGTATTTTAATCTTTTCGATTAAAATTTAATTACACTCTCCAAGGATCGGATTATAATGACCCTGGCTTTACACTACACACGCACTTGAACAGAGAATATTGGTCCGCTTCTGACTAAAAAGGACCTTGTTTAATACTATTTAATTATTTTCTCCTGTTCGATGTATCCCGCACTAAATAAAATAAATACTTCACATCGATGCACTGATTCTATGTAGACTGTCTAGTAGTTACTTTTTGTTGCCGAAATAATTCAATGGACGCACTATTACATAAAGCTATCAGTTAATAAAAATTTTGATCTGTCGAGCGGCACCTTCTTGCTCGTGATGAATGTCAAAAGTGTCTAACGGTAATTATCTGCATTCCTTTATATACCCTCTGTTTTGATACAGCTTAGGCGATTGTTTCATTTAGTAAACTATTTTCTGATTGGCTTAACCAGACGTTACGAAAATGACGCATTGTTTTCCAACTGTCACTAACGGTTTTTTTTTGCTAAGATGATTGACAGCTATCGTGGTTGTTGTTATTAATAAACAGATTTTTTGCTTTCTATTTTCAAATGATGCTAACGCATGTCACGCACTTATTATAGTTGCGATCGGGGTTGTATCGCTATCAAATTAAAGGATATTTTTTACTCTTTCATTTGATATAGTTTGACACTGGTTTATTTACACTTTCACTGACATTTTTACTTCCATATTCCTTAAGGACCATTTCCGTAAGTATGGTGATGGCAAAAAAAATCGTGTTCGAGATTATTGCAGATTCTGATTGTACTACACTCAAAACATGAAAAAAGTCGTTTTCCAAAAAGTGTCTGTGTGTGTGTCTGTCTGTGTGTGTGTCTGTGTGTAGATTTTTTTTTCTATGGCAAACGATAACTGCCGCAAATTCAAACAGAATCAAATAATATTTTGCATACAGCCGTGATTTGTAGAGTACTCATGACCTATTGTTTTTGGTGAAGATCGCTTGAGGGAAAGGGGTAGATTACCGCAACGGTTCTTTTTATCAAGGGAAATTTTTTTTTGGCAAACGATAACAGCCGCAAATTCAAACAGAATTAAATAATGTTTCGCATACAGCCCTGAATTGTAGAGTTCTCAAGACCTATTGTTTTTGGTGAAGATCGGTTAAGGGAAAGGGGTAGTTTACCTGCAACGTTTTTTTAACAAGGGTATTTTCTATGTCAAACAATAACAGCCGCAAATTCAAATAGAATCAAAAGATTATTTGCATACAGCCCTAAATTGTAGAGTTCTCAAGACCTATTGTTTTTGGTGAAGATCGGTTAAGGGAAAGGGGTAGTTTACCAGCAACGTTTTTTTAACAAGGGTATTTTCTATGGCAAACGATAACAGCCGCAAATTCAAACAGAATCAAATAATGTTTTGCATACGTCCCTAAATTGTAGAGGTCTCAAGGACTTTCGATTTTGGTGAAGATCGGTTAAGGGGAAGGGGTAGTTTACCTGCAACCTTTTACGTTTTAACAAAAGTAAAGTACTTGAAAATTCATTTAAACTTTTTGAAACAATGGTAATTGTTAAAAATAAAATAATTTTGTTGCCAGGCAATGAAATTATAATTTTTTCATTTTAATGTAAATTATGTATGAGTATATTATATATCTTTATATATATATATATATATATATATATATAATTCTTCTGTACCTGTGTATGTCACTGAACTCCTCCATGTATAAAATAATATATCGTTCGTGGCAGGTAAGCATATCTCAGTTATGTAATGTTTACGTTTCCATTTTATTATTATGCCTACAGCAATAAAAAGGCAGGTAAGACACACACACACACACACACACACACACACACACACACACACACACACACACACACACACACACACACACACACACACACACACACACACACACACACACACACACACACACACACACACACACACACACACACACACACAATTCTCGTTATTTCTGGTCTCACTCATGTTTATTTTCTTACATTTGCACGCTTTTTAAATGGAAAGTGCCGAAACCCACACCAACATAACGCGTGCAAGCCGAAAAAATGGACATCAATTTGCTTCCTGTGGATCGCTGGGCAATGTAACTGCATGTGTTTATAGAGGAACGATTCATAGACAGACTTTTCGTCTTTAGGGAGTGAACCCTCTGCAAGATGCCGAGGGTCCATGAGTGACTTCGGAGCGCTCCTTCTTTTTCGTGTGTTTGTTCTGTGAAACATACACTGTAGATTCGCAGCTTTACTCTAAGCAACGCTCAATAGGAAATGTTGAAAATTTTTGTCCACAGTGTACCCTCATTCACACTAAACCTGATCTGATGTTTTAATTACGGACATCATAATATTAAAACTTTGGAAACTTGAGCACTACTTAATGGAGATCAATCATTAACTTATACAAGCCATTAATTTTATGCGTATATTTTATATATATGTGTACAACGTTATCGGGAACAAAGAAGTAGTTTTTGTTAAAATTCCTTCCCGGGATATTTGGCCGTAGTCCAATGTTTTTTACAAAACCAGACGTTTCGGCAATGCCATCGACTTCCATCATCAGTGAAAATCGAGTGCGATAACGTGAGGTGGTATACGTTACTGACCACAGTACTGTGGTTAAGGCTGAAGCAGTAAGTAGAAAGAAGTAGTTTCTATGTAATATTTCATTTCAAAAATTATTTTAAATATAAATCTTAGAATATGGAAGTCATGTATGGTTCTCCATACCGATATTTTAATAAATAATGTTCAGGTATATGGCTTCGCGCTGTCGTTTGCTAACGAAGCCGACTATGATTCTCTCTTTTCAATACATTATTTGTGTTCCACATCGCATTTTCACTTAATCGTCTGTGTTGGAACACTAACATATCCGTCTTTATACTTATTTAACGAATATAATGATTAAATCTTAACTTATTGATGTAATACATTGCTATGAACTATCCTTACTTCCTAATGACATTTTGGTTTACACTATTTTGCTCTATGCTATTCATTAATAATTGAGTTATTACTTGTATAATATATCAACAATGCTTATTGCTATGTTTGGTATAAAGATTGTTCAGTGTATGTGATTTACTCATAGTACTTTCTACTTATCACCTTACTGACAACTGTTCATTTTAGGCGTTGCCTAGGCATACCGTTTGCATCGGATTTATGCCTTAATAATGTTTATTAGTCACATTTGGTACCTTGGTGAGGTAACTTAGTTATATAAGGTTCCCTCTTACAATTATTTTTACTTATTATGATTACATTTGAGA
This sequence comes from Magicicada septendecula, assembly GCA_034769895.1. Classification (NCBI taxonomy): domain Eukaryota; kingdom Metazoa; phylum Arthropoda; class Insecta; order Hemiptera; family Cicadidae; genus Magicicada; species Magicicada septendecula. Next base: position 168,366,168 of record CM068369.1, on the reverse strand, counting down.
TTGTAATACAGTTACAATTTTATTGTGGCCATAGCAAATCTTAGTCCTAGGCGTTAATAGTTACTAGTCATAGTTGATTTATTCTCAGCCAAATACTGCTGCTGATATAATATTATCCGGGTCGTTATTTAATTATTTTTATTAACATGTCAAATTACATTCAAGTTATTCACTGACTCGCTTGGCAGCTTAAAGTGAATTTAATTTGCCCATTAGTTTGTGTCAGTTATAGTATTGGTTGTAGTGTCAAGCAGTGTCTTGTTTACTGCTTCTTGTGGCACTTCTTCTTCTTTCTTCTTCAATGGTTCTTTCCTTCCTTGCTACTTTTATCATCATATTATCTACTTACATTCCCTTCATGTATTTATTAATTCTATGGGCATATGTCTAGGTTATGTAACACCTGGTCATGTTACAACTTGTATGTGGCGAAGTGTTTTTACTGTTTTAATTGTTTAAATGTTATATTCACTGGTGTTCTGTTCTGTGTAGTATTAATTCAGTGTCTGTAGATATGTATTTCACTGGGTTTCCGTTTAAAAATGTGTTTTTACCGAAACTCTCGTTTTTCACTTTAGGCTTATAAAACGTTCGCCATTACCGTATTAGCAGTTAGGTTAAGATTTACTAAGAGCTCGCATCGAGTGTATCATTCAACGTCTAATAATCAACTAATTTACTTCCTTCGTCTTCGGCTAAAGTCTTAGCCAAACCAATATTATTCAATACATTGTTCCAAATATATTTGCATCCTGTGCATGTGAGAAAGTTACATTATATAACTGATTATATTTTTGCTATTCTTCAAATTTATTAACTAGTAAATACATAATCTTCTTCTTCAGTTCATTCTGCTTAATTTGATACCAAATAATGTAGTTTTATTAAGTTTTTGATCTAAAATGGTATTTTTTACCTCATTTTGTAATTGTAAGCTTTAAAATCACTTCCTGTCCTTGTCTTCCAAATGATGCCATTTTACAAGTTATATTAATGATTATATTATATCTCAGATTGTAATAAAAGGTTTATCTTCCCTTAATTTCTTGCAATTAGATTAATTGGTTATGTTTTAAAATATTATACAGTAATATATGACTCCCCTCTCTATATTTTGAGTTTTTACATTTCCATTTTTAACAATAATTCTGGCTATAATTTTACAAACTCTTCCTTACTTATATTTCCAATTACATGACTTTATTACTGATTTACCTTATATAAATTCCTTCAGTTTAATTGTTTTTCTGTACTTATTTCATCAAATTTGATGCTGTTTAGTTTTTAACATTTGGCCTAGATTTCTAAGTTTTTACATACAAAGTTTTTTAAATAATACATATTGATTTATACCCTCTCTGACTTTCATTGCTATTGTGACATAAATTAACATTTTCTTATTTTAACAAGTTAACAATTAGTATATGGTTCATACTATTAATACATAACACCTAATTCAAATTAACATTTGTCTTTCCAAATCAGACATTTTATACTCAATGATTAACAGTAATACATAATAAATATATCATAAATAAAGAATGTTGTTCAACTCTACCACATCTTATACTTAATTATTAACAATAATACATAATAAATATTTCATAATTAAAGAATGTTAGTGGTTCTGACATTTTTAAACTTGCTTATTTCTAATACCTTATTCTATATAAACAAAACATAATTATTATAATCTTATTCTCTATTTCTTACTAAGTTCTACTTTCAGTTTTATTCTGTTTTTATATTTATGGGGTAATGACTCTTTGTCACTTCACTTTTATTATGTATGCCCTGCTCTTGTTTTATTTTTGTCATTCTAATGAATGTTATATAAAAAGAGTGGCAGTTATCTAAAAAACACATGTATTATCGGTCATGATAATACTTTATTTACATTATTCATGAACACAAATTAAAGCACTTTAAAGTTGTAATATTTCACCATCTACTTAGTTTGTGAACTTCAATATTGAAACATAAGGTTTATTTTTTATAACACTAAAACTTGCACTGATTCTCTTTTTATTCCTTGATTTTATTTCTAAATAGTTATATAGTTCTACTAAAATCAAGAAGTCTATTTATACAATATAATGAAGGTTTGTTTTTTGGTATTATATTATTATCTCACATTGGTTCATTTTCAATTCTTACTCTATACACTTTTTGGCTTACATCTATTTTACATGTGGTTTCTACATTTGATATTTTGTTATACTTTTATTTATTATTATTATATTTATTTTGGGGTTTGGGTTTTTTTTATAAGAGCACCCCTTCTTCTTGTGGATGCTGTCTTGTTCTTGTTTCTTCATTGACCCCTTCTGTTCTCCTTGTTTCTTATAAAATTATTTCCTTCATCTTCTTGTGGATGTCATCAGGTTTTGTGTTTCTTCCTCACCTACTCTTCTTGTTTCTTACAACATATTTTCTTTTCTTGTTGTGGGTTTAGTCATTTTCTGGGTTTCTTCCTTACTTACTCCTATCCTACCTGGGCATTACCTTTTTTCCATATTTAGTTTTTAAATTTATGTTGATGATTCATCACTCGTTGTAACCTTAGTTTTACATGAACTTTTATTTTAATCTATGATTGCACTCCACGGTGGTTCTTAATTAATTTATTTATTTTGCTTTCTTGGATTTAACAATGTTATTATTTTATTTTTATGATCATTTACCATTCATTTTTATGGGCATTATCTGTCATGCTACAACACGATAACAGAAATGATTTACCAACTTGTATTAAAGGGTTACAGACTTAACACAACATTATAGATAACAGATATATTATATGAAAATGGTTATTACTTAATATTTACATTTTATACAATGTTATTTACCTGGAACTTGGTCTTTACAGAGTACCATAGTCAATGTAGTTCGTATATATATATCGGTCATAATCTCTCTCACAATGCTCTGTCTGTCTGTCTCTGTCTCTGTCTGTCTGTCTGTCTGTCTGTCTCTCTCTCTCTCTCTCTCTCTCTCTCTCTCTCTCTCTCTCTCTCTCTCTTGTATCTTTCTGACTCATACAGCACCTTCTCACTCATGTTAACCACTCGGGCGCTCTCTCTCTCTCTCACTATTCTAAACAGATATATACCACAAATCTAGCATGTAGACGTGTATATACACACTGTAACGACTTGATTTGTATGTACTCTGTAAATTCTGTAAAAGTGTACATTTTGTGTGTTTGCCTCACACGAGTGGTCGTTACTTACATGTTGCGCTGACGATGTCCGTAGCGATCCTTCAAATTACCAGTACACACGAGTGGGAACCTTACCTGTTTTTCAATATGTGTTCATTATGGCGCCAAATTGTTTAACTAAAAACAATTAAATAAAAAATAGGACGATTGAGCGTTCTTAGCTAGGACGGCATGTTGAATTCAAATTTACTCCCGCCACCTGTGAGAATTTCTTAATCTAGCTGTTAGTTCACCGAGTTTCCGATGTAAGCGCTTACCGTCACCTTTGCTGTTCGCTAGGAGTACTCTGAACGAATTATTCAGTCAGACATGGCGACTGCAACAGTTTGTTTACTATTAATTTCGTTCAGATTCTGGATTCTTGTGATTACAAAAAAAAAATATCAATTTGATTACAATAAAGTACACTACCTTACATTAATTGTACTTATATTATATAATGTGTAATTTTAATTTGTTCCTGAAGTGTTATAAAGTGTGTTTCCAAAGTTCGTAATTTTTATACAGGTTATTTTTCTTAATTAACATAAGTTTAGTGTTTTATTTTTTATAAATCTTTGAAAGAAATAATATCATCAGTTTATATTGAGAGTTCAAAGTGTTATCAGAAAAAATTAAAGAGAATTTATTTCATAAATTCGGGTAACTCAGCAATACTTTTATCAAATCAGTCGACTTGAGGTGTCATGTCATTCAGTTGAAATGGGTTGTTGTCTTTGATAGTCATCAATCTTCAATCATCTTGGGATTTAAGTACGCCTGGCTTCTTTTTCATATTAGTTGGTTTAAATTTATTAATTTAGAAATTATTAATCAGGTATTAGGCATCAGTTGAATGTCCTTATCTTCTTACTTCTTCATTTTTTCAAATTTGGATTACTTTTACACATTTTATATTAAAATTTTGGTCACTCACGGCTTGGCGTCTATTCCTGTTGATCGTCAATAATGGAATAATAGTTTCTAATGGAAAATTCATAAATAACGTTCAGTTGTCGTGGTAACTGATTGACTCTGATTGGCTGTACTTGACTTAAGCCCATTGTTATCATATTTGAATGCTTATTCAAACTGACTGTATATCTTCTGATTGCTATTATTCTTCTGTCTTCTTATTTATGTATGAGATATTATCACAACTGTTCGTATTTTCTTTCAAAGATCACTTTGACATCCCACAAAGCTGGGTTTGCTTATGTATTATTGTTTGAACAATTATGTTGATATTATCTAGTACATTTCTTTCTTATTTTATTTCCTTCATTTAACATTTTATCTTTTAATATGATTCATTACTTATCCTTGACTAGTTACTTGCCTTGGATTTGCTAATATTCTTGTAAATTTTTTACAATTTGTAGTTATTGGTTTTATACAGTTAGGCATTTCATAGGCCTCATTAGTAATTGGGTATCTTTTCTTAATTTATACAAATTACATATTAATTTACCCTTATACATGTTTTGTTTTGGTATTACAAATGATTTGTTTACTTGTTGAATTGTTTGGGTTTGTTTTATAATAATTGTATGTTTTTATTAGTTTCCACATTATGGTTTGTCTATTATTTTCTAACTGCCCTTCCAGTACCATTAGATTTATATTAATTTATCTTTTTTCTTATTTATGTTGCCATTGTTTATTATTTGTCTATTATTTATTATTCTCTATCAAATATAACATAACATTTAGGCTTATGGACTGTATAACTCCTTCAGCCATATTCCTATTCATAAATTTAATCAAACCATTCTTTAACATTCATTATGCTACTCTTGTTTACAATTTGTTTTATTCTTACTTATTTTTTGGTGATAAACATCATCACATCCTCTAACTTTACTTAACTAACTATCCTTTAGAACATAGGATGTTTATTGATTTTGGCTTTCCTATTCTTTACTATATTTTTTCTTATATAAACTTCTCTATCCATGGTAACACTAATTTTTGACTTTCCATGGGATTCCTTCCCTGAATACTATTGTATCCCTCATCTACAATTAATCTTAATACTATCAATAACAAAATTCTTATTTAATAATACTGTTCACCAATAAACCTTTAGTGTTCATCACTGATTATTAGTTGTTTATACCTATTAATAGGTTTTCTATTTATTTTGGGGTTTTACCCTGTCACTTTGCACTTCTTATATTTTATTTAAGTGTTATTAGTGGGTATTCCCTAACATTACATTCTCTTTGTCACTTACTTATGTTCATTATCTTTCTATCTCTCACTTTACAAAGGTTAGTTATACTGTTAACAAGTTCATGACATTATAGAGTCCTTTATTACATTTAAACTCTATTTCTTTGGTTAGTGTACTTTGTTTGTCTTTACTTTATTGGATTTTATCAATTATCATTTACATTGATTATTTAGTCGATACTAATAATTATCTTTTACATTTGTTATTTATTGGTTTCTTTTTCATTATTATATATGAGTGTAACATTTCTCCTTTTTCTGTTCTATATTATTTGTTTGTGTCTTTTCATTTCTTCTCATTTTATTTCATTTATACTTGGTTTGTTTCGTTTTCATTTACCTTCTTCTTTGATTTCATTTTATTTTGTTTTCCCCTTCTAATTTGGTTTTATTTTATTTGGTCAATCACTTTCTCATTTGGTTTCATTTTATTTGGTCAATCACTTTCTCATTTGGTTTAATTTTATTTGGTCAATCACTTTCTCAATTGGTTTTATTTTATTTGGTTAATCACTTTCTCATTTGGTTTCATTTTATTTGGTCAATCACTTTCTCATTTGGTTTCATTTTATTTGGTCAATCACTTGGGTTGGGTCATGTAGTCGTTTGTCGCGTCATCGTCATTTTATTTTCTTTAGTTTAAACATTATATATAATATATATAAAACTTTCACTAATGAACTTACTGTTGTCACTTCCCAAACGTTTCGAGATGTTGTTTCTCTTCTTCAGTGGGTGTAATACTGACTGTCGATTACCGAATAACCGTTATGGAAAAATGGTGTATGTGGTGGGGGTTGATGGTGGGAAGGGATTGGCGCTGAGGTTCGAATTGTGTGTGTGGATCAGTGTATCGAATAGTGTATGTGATTTATAATGTATTTGTTCATTTAATATGTTGTTTGGTTGTAGTGTGTGATATCTGTATATTTCAAATTGTTCAGCGGTGTTTAGTTTTCTACTTTTAGGTAAGTAGTGTAATATTTCCATCTTGTGTTCTATGTTTGTGTAACTGTGGTTTTCGTTATGTAAATGTGTGGCAAATGTGGAATGTATGTAGTTTGTGGTGAGGGCTTTTAAATGTTCAGAAAATCTGGAAGAAAAAGATCTCCCCGTCTGGCCGATGTAGAATTGTTGGCAATCATTACAATTTAATTTATACACCCCTGTTTTGCTGTATGTGTCAATGTCTTTGTTAGTATTATTTATGTGTTTTCTAATGGCGTTGTTGCCAATGTAATGTAATAATTGCCAATGTTTTCTAATGTAATGATTGCCAACAATTCTACATCGGCCAGACGGGAAGATCTTTTTCTTCCAGATTTTCTGAACATTTAAAAGCCCTCACCACAAAGCTCTATACCACAGTACTGTGGGCCTGTACGTAAACACCCGGCGTGCAGGATTTTTATACCACTGATGATGGCAGCCAGTGGAGCTGCGGAAACGTTTGGTTTTGTTATAAACCATGGACCACGGCCAAACAGCCCGGATATCATGAAAAATTCATCTGACACCGGCCGTGAAAGCCTGAGGAATAGTTTATAGGTATTGTTGTCAATTTGTCCGTTTTTTAAAGCCTCTTTGAGCATTGTCACAGTTGAGTTGTTTAAAGAAGTAGTGGGGTCCCTATTAAGCTTAACATACGGTATGTATTACAATCACCTACTAATGAATTCATTCTATTGAAATACTCAGTTTTATACATGATAACTGTCTTGTTAGATTTATCTGCTTGCAGTACTAAAATGTACTAAAATGACTACTGCGTCGTCATGGACAACGAAACCCAAGATACTAAAATGTCTTTATTGTCTGATAAGAAGTGTTTGGTGGCTTTACAAACAGTAGCCAGCTGGTTGTTTTGGTGTTTTTTATTTGATTTATTTTTGTTAGTGTGATTAGTAATAATATTAAATAAATAATTACCTTAATTTTATCCACTAAGTGATCTTCTTTTACTAAATTACAACATGTTTCAGGGCTTATATCCCCATCTTCAGGTAAAAACAAAATCTACCCTATTGTTAGGGTTTCGTTAAAAAGTTCACGAAGACACAAACACATAACACACTTAAATAAATTAACACAGAACATCGAGTTTGCACCGGGACGCGCTACAACCGAACCAGTGCACTGGCCGAAGTCCGTAACGCTATTCACGGTTTATTTTCATTGCTGTGTCATATAGTTTATTTGACTTGTACTAGATAGTACCTGACTTTTATTCATTCTTAAGGCCTTGTAAATTTCAAATTCCTCTAGGGAATCTAGTAGTTGACCCTTTTTACCTATATGTAAAGGTTCCAGATTCTCTTTAAATCCAGTGTATGTATGATTCTCATTTATTAGGTGTTGTGCGTAATGCGATACATTAGTATTGGGGAACTTCTTAGGTAAATGTTCTTTGAATCTCTCAGAAAATTTTCTCCCCGTCTGGCCTATATAGATTTTATCGCATTCATTACACCGGATCCTATAAACACCCGAACAAACCCTCTAGTAAAGCTGTGGTATGAGGCTTAAGAATATTTGTTAATTTATTCGTGGTCCTGAACGATACAAAAATCCCTAGCTTTTTTAGTTCATTATGTAGTATATTAGGTAGTATGTTCGTATATCTAGCGGCAACATATTGGGTTTTATCTTTAACTTTGTCCGATCGTTTTAATTTATTAGCGTGTTTATATATTATTTTATCAATGCTTTTACTATTGTAACCATTCACTATTGCTATATGTTTTATTATATTAATTTCATCGTTATAGTCTTCTATGTCCATCGGTACATTCGTCAATCTATGTGCCAGTGCGTTAAAAGTTGCCATTTTCTGTGTATAAGGATGATTGGAACTAGCATGTATGGCTATATCAGTAGTTGTCGTTGGCTTTCTATATATTTTAAAGCTAAGGAGGTTATTACGTTTATATGTGGTTACATCCAGGAAATTCAACATATTGTTATACTCTACTTCCATAGTGAATTTAATATTACTGTTTATGCCATTCAAAAAAGTAAGCAATCCGTCTATCTGTCTAAGAGTACCACTAAAAATTAAAAATGTTTCGTCTACGTACCGTGTGTACGAGATGATTTTATTATAAAACTTGTTTTTGTCAGAAAGTATGTACTTGTTGTCATAATGATTCATGTAAATTTCCGCTAAAATTCCACTCACCGGTGAACCCATGGCCAGCCCATTTTCTTGGATAAAAAACTTGTTGTCGTGTGTAAAGTAATTCTGTTGTAAAACAATTTTCAATAAAAATATAAGTTCTTCAATTTGTATCTGTTTTAAGACTTTTGTCTTGATTAAAAGTCTCTCGAGAATATTTACCGTCTCTAACACGGGTATGTTTGTATACAAATTCACTATGTCCATAGAGATCAGTTTATGGTTAGGCAGTACTTCAATGTTTTTAACTTTGTTTACAAATTCTATTGTATTTTTTACACTATGTATGTTGTCCATTACTAAGCTGTTTTTGATAATTATTTGTAGCTTTTTGGCTACATTATAGCTTGGGGCAGTTGTATAATTTATTAATGGACGTATTGGTATATTAGGTTTGTGTAACTTTGGTAATCCTCTGAAAGCAGGTGCTTTCGGATTTATATTTTTGATACGTCGTCTAGTTTGAGCATCGAATAAATTAACACATTTATTCACTGCTGAATTTATGGCTCTTGTATATTTAATGGTGGGGTCATTATTTAGGGTCTTAATATTATTTTCATTTATAAAATCATAGCATTTTTGTGTGTATTCAGTTTTATTGATGATAACTACTGTACTACCTTTATCAGTTTTAGTTATCATTGCGTCTAAATTTTCTAATTTGCGTTTGATGTTCTTCGCGATTTTAATTTCATTATTAGACCTCATGTTAAGCGTCCTACCCGACTGTAATGTACGATTTAATTTATAGTTGATTGCCACCCGTGTATCGTTCTGAATTTCCTGGTTTTTTCAGAAATGGGTTCTGTTGTTACAAAACTACTAACAAAACAGAACACACACTATCAAAACACATGCACAAAGCACAAAACAAATTCGATCTACCCGGTGTATACAAGCTAAATTGCTGAAATTGCAATAAATTCTACATAGGCCAGACAGGACGTAGCTTCAAACACAGATACATTGAACACACAAAGGCACTCCACACCACTACAGAATCTACCTTTGCAAACCATCTCATTGAAGCAAACCACACATATAAAAACATCGACAATAACATGAACATTCTACACTACACACAAAAGGCCGAAAACTAGACACTCTAGAACAATTAGAAATATACAAACACACAAAAACAAATAAAAACGACATCCTAAATGAACAGACACAATTCAAATCGCACGCATTATTCGAACACATCTCACCACACACACACAGTATCGATCTTTCGAAAAACTATCCCGTCGCCAACAACAAGACGGACAGCGCTACCCACGGCAGCCTCTGATGAAGCCTTCTAAAGGTGAAAGCCTGTTTAGGCTGTAAGGTAAATCTTTACGATTTTACTTATAAAAAACTTAGTGTTCCCAGTCGTCAAACAATAGTGATATTTAGTTAAGTAACGGACACGTCATGGACAACGAAATCCAAGAATACATACATACATATTATAACAACCACTGATCCTCTCTAATTAATATATTTGTGTTATTGTGATTAAATTTATGTATGGAGTGTGTAATTCTAATTATCTCGTTCAAGCCTAGCCCTCGTTTGAAGAGAAGAGAAGGAATTCTTATCTGTTTCTAATTCTCTTTAATACAACAGTAGTCCGCGAGTAGCGCTGTGGTTCACAGACAGCTGAAAATTATAGGTTAGTTACCGTGTACAATAATTCCTATGTTACACTCTCTACTGATTTTATAACTTGTTCATACTACACTAAATATTATATAAATGAGACGATACCGTTAAATTCTGAAAGGATTCTTTATTAAGATTTTAATATTTCTTGCCAACAAAGTTTTTTCTTTACGGAGATACAAAAGTCTATAGTATTAGAAGTAATCGATTATCGATTGGATTCAGGGTTATATATTATTTTAGTTATGATTTTATATTTCTTTAAACACAGGGAGTGAAGGTTCTTTCAACTGTAAGTAAGGTCAGAAAATGCATAAATAGGATTACAAGGTATTACAATATAGTATTAAGTTCTTATTAAATATTATTTAAAATAATTGTAGTTTACCGTCCGCTGGGCATCATGACTCGGTAAGGCAGTGTACAGCTAACCTCGTCATAGTGTTTGTCAATAACGAATGCAGATGAATCAATCCTCGCCAGTCTCTGCTCCAAGTTTGAAATAAAAGTTGAATTCTTGGTCCTGGGATGATGCAGAACTGCCGCTCCTTTTGTTCACCAATGTCCGAGTTTAGTGGTTACGTGTTTTAACGACTTTCGTGTCCAACTACGCTTTTTCTATTGAATTGTGGAAACTGATGTTCAAGTATAAATTTGTGTTTTATTTTCGTTCTTTATGTTATTGGATTATATAATTCTATTCAGGTAGTTATTTCTCTGCTTTTGTTGATTAATTAAGTTAATATTTGCTCATTATATCGAGTTTTACTATTAGAGTTCTTCACTTATATTTTCTGTCAATTTTCATATACAGGTTTATGATTGTTTGGTTATAAAAGACGGTTGAACGTCAGTGAACCATACTATGGTGATTTATTACTTAATTTGTTTCCCAATTGTATTGTTTTATTTCAATTTAATCAATTCTTTTCTGAGTGCATCCAAACTAAACCGTCTTCGTTCATGGGTAATTATTCAATAATAGAATCAACAAATTTTATATCTCTCGTCGTCCTTGACAACCATGCTGTCTATCCTTATTGGATATTATATTATACTATAACCATTATCATACAATGTACTTACACTCATCAAAATAATCCTTTACTAAAATTCCATTATACCCTATTATAATTTTACATATTGTTTGTTACTAAATTTTATATATTTTGCTATCGTTTCCTCTTAGTCTACTTACTCTAACAAGTATTATTTTTCTGTTACAAAACATAACCTATCGGTATCATTGCACTATTGCATTTTGAGATTTTATTTAAATTGAATTTATTTATCAGTTACTAGCAATTATTATTAACTTCTCCTAACTCATTAGATTCTATTTAGTATTTTTTACAAATTTCTTTACCTAACCTTTCTGACCTGACTTACTCTACAATGTTACTGGTTTTTAGGCCTATCATTACACTTTTATCTACTTCTGATTTTAATTTGTTACTACATGCATTATTATAGAATCCTTCATTTGTTTATGATATGATTATACTAAACCCTTTTGTATCTCGTTAACAACTGTAGCCTTTCTGGCCTGTTTACAATTATAATCAGACTACTATCTAATTACATGTATACAAACATTTAACTATATAAAGTTTAACAACAACTCTATAATGATATATTGACAACATCTAAAAATGAAATTAATTGGTAATTAATTAATGAGTTTAACAACAGTTCTATAATGATATATTGACAACACATAATAATTAGTTAATTGGTATTCTATTAAAAGAATTACTCCACTTGCTACACACAAAAAATAACATAACTATCGTGATAATAATACAACATGATACAACGTAATAACAGGTACATTTTTATGAAATAAGTCATGTAAGAATTACTCATTCTCCTCTCAATTAAAACATCAATTATTATAAAACAGTCTAAGTTAGTTTTTTACATCATTTGTCAGTGTCTATTGTTTACACCTTTCACTGAACTTTGAGGTTTGTATTTATTAACATTATTAATTTTTTTCTTTCTACCTTGTATTCTTATTGGGGATAATTCATTTATTCAATAATGGGTTGGGTTTCTGACCTTTTACGAGTATGGATAATTATTATTTATATTTTATTTTAAAACTTATAAATTGATTTATGTAACGTAGGGCACCATATTTTCGTTACGTTACAATATATACAATGACTTTTATTTATATTAAGATAAGCCCTCAAGATTCTGAGTGTAATTATGTAGAGTCATATATACAAAGTTTATATATATATAGACATAACGAGTAAAAGTGTATAAAACGAGTTTGAATTGATGGGTGAATTGTTACTTGTATAAACGTTTGTACATATTTTCTTCAATTTGGGGCATCAGTTCAACTCATCGATTGTTGAACACCAATCTGATGGCGAATTATTCTGCATCAATAAGAACAGTGGGAAAGAACATGGGATGCAGAGAGGGGGAAATTGTTACGGATTCTCGTCGCATTCCTTTCTGCTGATGTCATATTCTACAGATTCACTCCCGTGTAAATTTTTTCCCTCTCCTCTGCTATAAGAAGTTAACACTTCAAAAACAACCTTGAAATATTACACTACCTACCCAAAAGTCGCAAACTTAACACCACAGAACAATTCGAAATATACAAACACAACCAAACAACATACTCAATGACCATTTACAATTTAAATCAAACACACTATTCGACACAGTAATTAACAACATACAACAATTCAAAATTCTGCGCCAAACCCCTTCCACCTCCACCGCCACACACATCCTGTTAACTAAAAACCGTTACAAATTACCGACAACTTCGCACATTCAGTATACAAACCTCACTGAAGAAGGAGAACAACACTCCGAAACGTCGTATGAGGGAAAACAACAAATTAAGTTCACAAGAGAAAGTACCATCAATAGTAATAATTATAAAGTAATATAATAAATAATAACACAATCAAATATATTGTAACTACTCGTTGTCGTCGTATCTGTAACTACTCTCAATGACTGTCCGTGTTATTTTGCCACACGTTGTGTGCCGTTGTTTGCATAACCCGGCGATCGAAGATATAAAAAATTTTTTTTCCCCAATAATAAATTCGATGACTTGTCAATGTCAGATGGCGTGCCGATATTTGTACGGCTTTGTCAGGCCGTGCACGCGATCTAGCGGCGAAGTTTGGGGTTCGTTGCACTGCTGCTGTACAAATCAGTTGCAGTCAGCCTGTCACCGAATAAACAGCTACTCCTCACCTCGGACAGTTTACTTGGGCAGTTTTCTTCTCATCTTTGATGGCAGGCTAAGTTTTTGAGATTTCCCGGTAAGTGACTTATTGAATTGTATAAAATGATTTAGTAGTAAAGGAATATTTAACTCAAATGTATTCAGGCAGATGCGAACGTTAGAATGCTCGTGGTTCGGTCAGATGTGTGTGTGTGTGTGTGTGTGTGTATAGTAAGAAAGTTAATCGATGTTTTAGTATTTAGATACATCCAGTAAGTCTTTTAATCATTGTTCAAGTAACAATCATTTGTTTAATCATTGTATAAACTTGTAACTAAATTAAGTATGTTATAGAGAGATTTGAATCTTGTTGGTTATGCATGAACACGCACTAGTGACCGGAAGTGTGAACTTTTCTTTAATTATATCAGTTAAAAGTAAATTGTAAGACCGCCCTTAGATGAAATACTGTAACTCCTTTAGTTGTATGTAGCTGTGAGGGCCTTTAGTGTGTTCATTATTTGCAAAATTACGATAATTGTATCGCCACGTGGCGAGGTGGCTCCAACATGTATGGTTATGTCGCCGCTTGTTAAATCTGGTGCGAGTGCCTCATTACTATGCACATTTTATTATTTTTATGAGTTCATAATTACTTTGAAGATATAATTACTCCTTATGCAAATTTAAAAACTTTTATGCATTATCTTGAGTTAGTTGGGAGCTCCAGTTCTGATGTTTAAAATACTTGACTAGGGTGCAAGTTTTAGTGGACAGTATTTGTAATCTTTTTGAATCCTTAGGGTTCTCGCCCTAGAATGGAGACTTGGCCACAGCTGGTGTACTGCCACCTTCACCAGCCATGAACCAGCTGAAACTTGTCTGTACCGAGGAGGGAGCTAGCTAACAGTAAAGGTGTAATTCAACCGCTTCAGTTAAGGTGATATGAACTCTTTTATTATCTTTTTTTGGCCTGGCCCGCAGAACATCAGTGTAACAAATTGTGCTCGAACAATGTGCTTACTCAGCTAGACAGTTAGATCAAGGGTGTGTCACCAAGACATTTACTATGAACATTATCCACACTTATAACGTACTATCACTGTAATTGTGAGCTACACTGTGGGGGTGCGCCAGAGTTTTTTTATATGTTTCGAATGCTAATATTGTAAGGGTAATTTGTTCTGTAAAGCTAAGTATAGGTATGAGTTTCTTGATTCTGAACCGGCTGGTTCAGATGATTTCTGAGTGTTACTGGGGTTTCACATTTAATTATTTTTCTGTATTTAAGGGTTGGGGGTTTCGTTTTCAGGCTGTTTCCGGGTGTTAAATTTTACATAGTTTTTGGGACACAAGTTAGGCACATGTTGGTACCATTTCATGCAGGTCTGATACTTGTCTCACCTGGTCAGGTCAGGCCTATTCTGGCACACTTCCACAGCTGCTATACCACTTGGTTTTAATTTATATATGCACAGATGGCTGATATTAAATTTAATTTTTTTTTGGCATATACTATTTATATTCAGAGATTGTCAGAATTTTAAATGGAATGAAATGTACAGGCGGCACTTGTTATTGTAACTTAGATTCTGGCTTTTACTTGCTAAACTTGTCTAGTTAATTTTGCTCATTATCAAACCGTTATGATTAAAGGAGGAAGTCTTTCTAAACATGTAACCTTTTTAGGACAAATGTCCTGTGCATTATATGAATCTACTAGTTTTACATTTTGCCTGTCTTTATAGCAAGTCTGACTTATCCTTGTATGTCATTACAAATCAAATATTATATATTATTATTTTATTTACCAGATTAAGCATCATCGTTCTATTATCATGACTTATTACAAAAGTGGTCTCAAGAAGTGTTAAAAATGTAAAAGGGGTTGCTGTTCTGATCGATTTAAAATTGCGTTAAATTTTACACTTTTCTAAAATTAAAGATTTTGCTATTTTCTAAAATTCATACCGGCTGTACTGGCACCTTAAGTTGTAATTGTAATTTTGTTATTATGGCAAGTCCAGATTTTCTTTACCTGCATGTATGCATTTGATAGAAGATGCAGGCGGTGCGCCAGGCTTTATAATTGTAAGTTGTCTGTGATTTTGTGATATAGAGGTATATGTGTGTTATATTATATGTTTAGATTATGTGTTAAAATAAGGAACCAGATTGATATATATATGTGGGTGAATTGAAATGGCCTTATTGAAATTGATTTATTAATATATTGAGATTTATTTATTGGTTGAGACTATTGTTATAATGGCACTTACAGATATTGAAATTTTCTGAATCAAGATGTAACATGAATTATGGGAATTAAGGAAGAATAAAAGATTGTTATTACTGTTTACCGACCGAGTTTTATTGCAAGTCCTGTCTCACTGGACCCAGCGCAATTTTGCTTCTCTAGGCCTTCCACCTAGTTTTAATTAACTAGTGGCCCCTCTTTCAAAAAAAAAAAAAAAAAAAAGGGTTTATTTTTTATAAAGCATAAAAATAGAAAGAGGGGTTTCAAATGCCCCGTAACACCCAAGGACCCAAGGGTTCAACCACGCTCTGCTACCATTTATATTTTTATTTTCCTTTCTTGTGATATTTTTTTATAAACAAATCTTCCTCTCTAAAGCTTTTACTATTTTGAGTGTTCCCATGTGTCCGTATCTTACATGGTAATCTTTGATGATCTGGTTTTCTAATGAATGAGGGATTACTAGTTTCCATGTGTCTTGGTTCCTTTTTGTTTTTATGAATAATATGTCTTTGTATATACAGTAAAATTTATTTATAATTGCTTCGGATTCCATCAGTCTTTTTCGTATGTTTGATATTTTGGTATCTTGCTCTTGTTGTAACATTATTTTGTTTACAATATTTTCCAGGTCCTTCCTATCCTTCAATATATAATACACTTTTGCTATCTTCCCCTTTTCTCCTTCAAATGTCTGATCTACTACATTTATTCTGGATAATACGTCGGCCACTATGTTTTTTCGGCCTGGAATATATTCCCATGTAATGTGGTATTCTTGCAGAGCAAGTATCCATCGAGTAAGTCGACCATGACTCAATTTACATTTTTTGAGAAACGATATTGACTTATGATCGCTTCTGACTGCGATAGGATATCCTAGTATGTATGTTCTAAACGTGCCACACGCGAATACTATGCTGAGCAACTCTTTTTCTGTAACATTGTAGTTACGCTCGCAACTATTTAGTATTTGGCTGGCGAAGCTAATGACCAATTTACACTGGAAACTGAACAAAACAATAGTATAAATTTTCTAGACCTAACAATTAACAAAACTAACAATACACACACGTACAAAATATACAGGAAACCAACCACAACCGACATGGTTATACACAACACATCAAACCACCCAACACAACATAAACATGCGGCCTTCAACCATATGCTCCATAGACTAACTAAAATACCCTTAAATAAACAAGATTACACCGATGAACTCAACACAATAAAATACATAGCAATAAAAAACGGTTATAACCCCAATTTAATAAACATACTACACAAACGCATCAAAAACAAAAACAACAAAACACTTAATACCATCAACACACAACACAATAAGTACATCACACTCACATACCACAACTCATACACACACAAAATCGCCAATACATTCAGAAAACACAAATACAAAATAGCATTCAGAACAACCAATACCATCAAAAAACACATCAGTAATACAAACACAGACATAGACAAATATAACAAAACAGGTGTTTACAAATTAAATTGTAATGACTGCAATAGTTTCTACATAGGCCAGACGGGAAGATCTTTTTCATCCCGTTATTCTGAACACTTAAAAGCTTTAACCAACAACAATATACACTCTGCATTTGCCACACGCATACACACAGAAAACCACAGTTACACCAACATAGACACTAATCTTGAAATTTTACATTACATACCCAAAGGTCAAAAACTCAACACAACTGAACAATACGAAATATATAAACACCACACAACACAACCAAACAACATACTCAACGATCAATTACAATATAAATCACATACACTTTTTGACACAATTATACAGAAAACAAACAGTAAGTTGAATCCCCGCGCCAATCCCCTTCCTCCACACACCACCCCCACTTCACCTTCCACACAACCGTTACAAAATGCTGGCAGTCTGTTACCAAAGCTGAAGAAGGCGGATACTAAGCCGAAATGCGTCCAATAAAATAGTAAGTTTTTCACATGAAAAAAGTTCATTTTTAGTTAAGTGTTAGTGCTGTGAAAGAAGAGATGAATAATCAAGACAACTTAATTAAGGTGAGCACTTCCTCTTGTTCAGTTCCCCAAGTCCATTTTTCTTTTGAAGAAAGTTGTTTAGAAAATTTCGCTGTGAGATGGGAGTAGTTCGTTTGAAACTTCCTATAGTAATTCCATATTCCTAAGAATGACTGCAATTGCTTCTTGTTTTTTGGTGAGGGGAATTTTTGGATGGCTTCAACTTTCTCTTGGGATGGAGAGATTCCCTTTTCGGTCAAGTTGAACTCTAAGAACTTCACTTCATTTGCAATAAATTTTGACTTATCCAATTTAAGTGTAATATTATTATTGGACAACTTTTTTAATACATGTTCGACTCTTTCGCAGTGTTCGTCCCAGTCTGATGACGTTATGAGCAGGTCGTCAACGTACACTGTGGTGAATTCCAGTGCCTCCTGACCTAAGACTTGGTCCATGCACTTTACGAACACTGCTACGGAATTGATGAGTCCAAATGGTAATCTTTTAAATTGGTAATTTCTACCATCAAATATAAAGGCCATGTATTGTCTACTGTGTGGGTGCAGCTCCACCTGCCAGTACCCACTAATATATTTTATTCCATGAAATCTTTTTAAAATTTCCTCAATTTCTCCCGATGAGGTCCGGTCATTGACAATCATTTTATTGATTTCTCGGGCGTCCAAGCAAATCCGTACTTTGCCATTCTTCTTGGGTATAGCTACTATTGGGCTGGTGTATTGAGATTGGCTATACTCAATAATATCCTCTGCAATCATTCGGTTTATCTCCGTCCTGACTTCATTTTTCAGGGAGTACGCTATGGGATATGATTTCCTGTGGAAGTCTACAGGTTCCCTTAAGTTAATTTTACACTGGTATCCTTTAACTTTTCCAGGAGTATTCGAGAAGACCTGTTGGTATCTGTTATAAATTGCAATTAGTTTTTTAGACTGTTGTTCACTGATTTCTTGTTGAGGCCGTTCTCTTTGGAAATTTTTTATTTCTTCCAGTTTCTTTTTCCACAAGGCTCTGCTTTCCTCTTCCTCGGCCATGGTGATGGACGGTTCACTCCTTTGACAATAATAACTCTTCAATCCTGGGTCTTGATTCAGAGCTGTTGGAGTTGGATTACAATTTATAATATTGGCTGACCAAGTTCCCTGTTCTGAAGTTAGCAACACAACTCCCTTTTGCAAGTTGATAACTGCCGAATATCTTCTTAATACATCACACCCTATAAGCATGCTGAATGGTAGCCCATTTTCCACAAGAAATACAATAGGGATGGTTGATTTTTGATTGTCTAATTCTAATGAAACTTGTTTTCTCACCGTCTTGTTTTGTTTACCAGTGGCGCCAATGATTATTATATTGTTTATTGGCAGTGTAGGGATTGGTGTTCGAGAGTTGGCTTGAATTCGTTCTAATTCAGGCTGGTTTATGAGAGATATGTTAGATCCCGTATCCACCATAATTATGGTTATTGTGCCGTTTATGGTAGCCTTTATATAGACATTTTCGCTATTAGTTTGTTGTAATTGGTTGGCCTCTTCTTCGAGAAGTTCCTCTCGGATATTCTTTAGATAGTTGCTATATATTATTGTAATTACTTGGTTTTTTTCTTTTGACATTACGCGACGTATTAACCCAAGTGATTGGTCATGTGAAGGGTGTCTATATTTTTCCACTGACCTGTTTAGTTTAAAGGTGGTTGTTGGTTTGTGGCCAGGCTATTCGACTGGTCGCTCGTCTCGTTGCTCAGTCCTTGTTGCTGGTTGTTTTCATCCCTGGGTGGTTCGTTATTCCTACTCTCTGATGACTGATTGTTGTTATGATTCAATTCGTGGTACCATGGGTTTGTGTGCCAGTTCGGGCTGTATCTCCTGTGGTTACTTTGCCTCCGCCCATGAATGAAATTTGCCTGGCGCCTGCCGTCGCCGCTATTTTGGTTTCCCCCGGGTCCCCGGTTGTACTGATAATTAGGATTGTACCGGTTGCCATAGTAGTTGTTGTTGTTGGGGTGACCATTTGTGCGTTGGTCCGGTTCAGCTCCCCTGTAGCTATGGTTTGGTTGATTATTATTTGGGATGTTCCTGTTGTTATTTTGGTTTCCCGGATGATTGTTTGGTGGACCTCTGTTAGATGGTTGGTTATTCGGAGAATGATTCTGTGTATTCCTGTTAAATGGCTGTTCATTATTATAGTTGTTACTGTTCCGGTTCACATTGTTCCGGTTGCTGTTCTGTGTGTGATTGTATGGTAAGTTGACATTGGGTATATTATTATTGTCACTCCATTTGTTATACCATTGATTCATTAGCCAATTTTTCTTGTATTGTCCATCGTTCTCATGGTCCTCCAACAAACTTGCCATTCCTTGGATCGTCTTTATTTGCCCTTGCCTCCTGGCTTTCTGTACAGCTTCCTCATAATGGTACCCAAGCTGTATCACCAAAGATTCCTCAGGTATCTTGGGTTCTAGGTTTCGGGCTAAACATACCTTTCCTAAAAAGTAGGATGTTAGAGTGTGTCCTGCTTGTGGTTCGTATCTCCCATTGCTAATGTCATTACGGACCACATTTTGGGTGGACTCCGACCAATATTTTTCCCGGAATTGTCTTTTAAATTTCTGAGTATCATTGATTTCGGGTCGAGTCGCTGTCCACCAGTTGTCGTGGGTGTCTCGGAACATTTCGTCTATGAGGCTTCTCACGCTTGACCACCTACAAAGGTTTTGTAAAATATATAAAAACACTTGGTAAGTTCACAAATTTTTTTTTTTTAATTAACTCTGACAGCTGTTTCGACTAACTTAAGCCATTGTCAAAGAGTGAGTGAATGAAATTACTGAACACAGGACGTTAGTGGAGTGTAGGTGGTGGACATCTGTTTAGGGCGTATCTGGAACATCTGTGTTGTGATGGTGGGGGGGGGGAGAGTGTGTGCATGAGACAAGGGAAGGTCAGGTGTCTTTAAAAACTAAATACAATCATGAATGCAAATTATAAAATTAACTAAACTAAATATAAACTGAATGCAATAATTTAAAATAATGATGAACATTCAAAATAATATAAAATAAACTAAACTAAATAACAGATTTTAATAAAGGGGATACATAAAATTCCATATGTTAATAGACAGCTCCATATGTTCTTAGATTATATTAATTCCTTTTATAGTAGCGTGCAATTTACACTTGAAACAGAAAATATGAAAAGTTTAAATTTTTTGGATCTTACCATTACTAGATCACAAAATAATCTTAGTTTTCAGATATATAGAAAACCTACTTTTACAGATACCGTTATACATAAACAATCACTAACATCATGGCACATAAAATTAAGCAGTTTTCATGCAATGGTTAATCGTCTCCTTATAGTTCCTTTATCCAAAGAAAATTTCAATAAAGAGGTAGACATTATAAAAGCCATAGCACAAAATAACGGTTATGATGAAAGAATAATTAACTCTTTAATTTTAAAAAAACAGAAGAAAATTACTTTAAAAGAATTTTATTCCATAGAGCCAGATCAGGGTAACAAAAAATTTCACTTAACAAATTACATTCCGTGTATAACAGATAAGATTAATAATAGGTTAAAAAAACCATGGTCTTAACATGGTATCAGTAAACAAACGTAATCTTTTTTCACTACTAGTCAATAATAAAGAAAAATCTAACACACTGGAGAAAAATGGAGTTTATGAAATACACTGTGCAGAATGCGATGCTATTTATATCGGACAATGTGGCCGTGCTCTGAAACATCGCATTTCTGAACATAAGAAGGCGATTTTAACTAATACATCTAATACAGGTTTTGCAGATCATTGCTTACAACACAATCACTTCATAGACACAAAAAACATAACACTACTCCACAACATACAAAAAGGTAAAAAAATGGATTTGTTAGAAATTTTAGAAATTAAAAAAGCAATAAAAAATAACAAAAATTTAACCAATGAACAGACTGAATTTTATGTATCCCCTTTATTAAAATCTGTTATTTAGTTTAGTTTATTTTATATTATTTTGAATGTTCATCATTATTTTAAATTATTGCATTCAGTTTATATTTAGTTTAGTTAATTTTATAATTTGCATCCATGATTGTATTTAGTTTTTAAAGACACCTGACCTTCCCTTGTCTCATGCACACACTCTCCCCCCTCGCCATCACAACACAGATGTTCCAGATATGCCCTAAACAGATGTCCACCACCTACACTCCACTAACGTCCTGTGTTCAGTAATTTCATTCACTCGCTCTTTGACAATGGCTTAAGTTAGTCGAAACAGCTGTCAGAGTTAATTAAAAAAAAAAAAAAATTGTGAAACTTACCAAGTGTTTTTATATATTTTACAAAACCTTTGTATTAATATGTTTCACCAAGTGCCCAACGAGTCATCAATTAATATCTTGACCACCTAGTTTCCCTATTTTTCTCTATTAACTCCTCTACTCTTTTGAGGAATTCTATTGGATTCCTCCGGTAACTGTGGAAGTTGATCACCTCTCTATTTTTGCTGGTTACTATGTGTGTATTATGGCAGGGTTTCTCCCTCAGTGCATCCAGCTCTTCCTGCATTTGTCTCTCCCTTTGGCTGATTCCCTGGATCTTCTCCCTGTTTTCTTTGGTCTGCCCGTCTATTTTATTGATGGCGGTGTATACTTTTTCCACACGATTATTTACATCTATCTGTATTTCTTGATGCCTCTCCTCCAGTTTCTTAATCACCTCCTGTTTATTTCTCTGGGATTCTTCGGTGGTGACTTGATAAAATTCTGTCGCTCTCAATCTACCTTCCTCCTCGAAATTGCTGATTTTATTGTTTAACTCTTCCCGGACTTGTATCTGTATCACCGTCTCATTTGTTTCTGTTACTGTTTGCCTGATCTCCTCCCGACATTCGACCAGTTGTTGTTTCAGTTCCTCCTTGGTTTTTTCACTGTCTTCCTTCAATTTCCGTTGGAGCGTATCATTACTATTTTCGATCTTCTTATTCACTATCTCCAGATCTTTCTTGATCTGTTTCTTCAGTTCTTTACTCTTCTTTTCTAACGTCTCCTGACTTCTCTTCAAAGCCTCATTGTTGCTTTCCAATTTATTATTCAAGAGCTCTATGTTCTCCTTCAAAAATTCCCGGTCTTCTTTCCTTCCCTCTTGCAATGATTCTAATTTTTTATTCAATTCTTCCCTGTTTTGGTCTATTTTTTGATTCGTTTTCCTTGAAGTTTCCCTTGCTTGTCCGAATTGCTCCATCATCATTCTCATCATGCTATCCCATTTTGTCTCTTCGGTTGGTTTGACTGGTTGGTTGTTTACTATTACTTCTGCTTCCATTCCTGGTTCCGGTAGATTTGGATTTTCCAGTTGGTCGTCCTGTGGATGTTCTTCAAACAATCCTCCAATCATTTCCTCAATTTCTTCCATTTCTTCTTGGTTTGATGCTTCCTTACTTTTGAGCCTTGTAACCATACTATGTCTATTCATAACCGCCGCTAGTCGTCCTTTTCTAGCCTCACTATGTTGGTCGCCAATCTGTAACTACTCTCAATGACTGTCCGTGTTATTTTGCCACACGTTGGAGTCGTCAATCTGTAACTACTCGTTCTGGTCGTATCTGTAAAATGTGTACACTTGTTTTTTATGTGTAGAAATTGTTAGTGTGGTGTGTTCGCCTCACACCGGTCGTTACAATAATGGTTGTCACTACTGAAGTCTGTAGCGTGGTCTCAATTATCAGTACAACCTACCTGTTTATTCATAGGGGTTGCGAATCCCGGGTGGCGCCAAATTGTTTACTTTAAAACAATTAAATTTGTGAATTTACTAGTTGCATGGGTGTTGTCAGCGTTGATAGCAGTAGCGTTCAAATGATTCCCGCTGCTGTACTACTTGTTATATTGCCCGCTCGGCAAGAGCGCTAGTTGGTTACTCAGTAAAAATTGCTAACACACACATATATGATACAACTTCCTACGAAATAAAACAATGGTAATACTCTGTACTGTAATTTTAATTCTGATTTGGTCATTAATCAATATGACAAAGGTATTATAAATTGTTTTTTAATAAAATTGCTCCGGCTTAGAACATGAAACATATATATCTCTAGGTTGGCGAAATTGATTTTGAAAGGAACTATACTGACGAAGACATGGCTTCTGTTTACACACAATATATTAGTCTGTTCAAACTCTGGGGTTCTTTGGATTATGAAGAAAACATAAAAGATGGTTACATTAAAAAAATTATACTACTGTACCTTATCCGTACTTAAATAGTATGAAGTGTTTTTACAAATTGTTCGGTAGTGTCGTATTAGTTGTTACACAATTCGCACTCTAATGCGAGGTTATTCCTAAGTTAATAATTGTTTACGTAAGTTTATATTTATTCAACCTTTGAAAGAAAATTAATTTGGTTTAATAGTGAGAAATTTTGATTGATTTGAGAAATATTTAATGTGCTTTTTATTCTTGGAATTATTTCATTTAATTGATACTTATCAGTTCAGAAGGTTACGATGTGTTGTCATTCAGGGATAATGGAAATTCATCAATTTTGGGCTGATTTAGGCTGCTGGCATCTTCTTCTATCTCGTCTTGGGAATTTCTACTATTTAATTTCGTTTATTTGGTTCCTGGACATCTGTTAATATTTGAACTCTTCATCTACTCGTCATTGGTTCTTGCTGTCGACTTCTAAATGGTTTTCGTACTTTTTAAAGTAAAATTTTGGTCATCTCAATCTTGCGTACCTCTTACTTAAGCATCATTTTTCCAAGTCTAATAAATTTAACGGAAAATTAGTATCCAACGGCCCGTTTCTATGGTAACAGAAATCCTTTGATTGGTTAAGGCCTCGATCAAAAGCATTGTTAAGATATTTGAAATTTTTATTCAAATTTATTATATATTCTCTGACTGATTTTATTCTTCTGTCATCCCTTCTGGGTAATAAATAATATCACTATTGTCTTTATTTCCTTTCAAAGATTAAAACAATACCTCATAAGGTCATATTGTATTATATATTAACTTTAGTCTAACTATTTTGACATTTGATAAATTACATATCTCCTTTAATTTAAACCTTTATACTAACATTTATCTTTTAAAATGATTTACATATAATTACTGGCTATTTACTTGCCTTTGATTTGTAAATTTCCTTGTGAATTTGTTACAATTGATATTTGTGTGTGTCTGACAGTTATGCATTTTCATAGGCTTAAGTAGCCATTATGGTATTTTACTTATTTCATTTCATTCTGATGGGCTTTACGTTGTTATTATAATTGTTTGTGTTGCGTTTTGATTCTGTTTGTGTTCTGATTACATGTCAATATTGTTTTCTCTATCTTAATATTTAAAATATAATAATTAGGCTTATGGACTGCAAGTTTCTTTCAGCCATATCCTATTCATAATATTAAAATGAACTATTCTTTATAAGTTATTAGTTACTGTTGATTTAACATACATTTCATTGTTTTGTTATTTTGAGTGAGAAATATCATCACTTCCTTCAAACTTATTATTTGCTAATTTTTGTTCATAATCCATATTATTTTTATTGTGATAAACAACATCACTTTTATGAAACTTATAACTATCCCTTATAACATGGGTGTTTTTGATTTGTCTCTAACTCCTTAACTTTTAAACTATCTTTACATTCCCTCCATGTTAACACTTTCAATTTACTCTTTCCTAGGACTCTCCCTTTTAAATATGATTACATACTTCTAAACTAATTACTAATATTTTTTGGTTTTAATTACCATAGTAATTATCACTTTCCAGTGTTCAATCCATCTTACTTTATGGTTTATACTTAATACTATTTTTCACAACATACTTTTTCACTATTATTTTTCACTGTTAAACCTCGGAACACTAAGTTTTTTATAAGTAAAAACGTAAAGTTTTACCTTACAGCCTAAACCGGCTTTCACCTATAGAAGGCTTCATCAGAGGCTGTCGTTAGTAGCGCTGTTCGTCTTGTTGTTGGTGACGAGATAGTTTTTCGAAAGATCGAAGCTGTGTGTGTGTGGTGAGATGTGTTCGAATAATGCGTGCGATTTGAATTGTGTCTGTTCGTTTAGGATGTCATTTTTATTTGTTTTTGTGTGTTTGTATATTTCTAATTGTTCTAGAGTGTCTAGTTTTCGGCCTTTTGTGTGTACGTGTAGTATGTTCATGTTATTGTCGATGTTTTTATATGTGTGGTTTGCTTCAATGAGGTGGTTTGCGAAGGTAGATTCTGTAGTGGTGTGGAGTGCTTTTGTGTGTTCAATGTATCTCTGTTTGAAGCTACGTCCTGTCTGGCCTATGTAGAATTTATTGCAATTTGAACAATTTAGCTTATATACACCGGGTAGATCGAATTTGTTTTGTGCTTTGGGCATGCGTTTTGATAGTGTGTTCTGTTTTGTTAGTAGTTTTGAAAGCGATTCTGTATCCTGCTTTTTTGAATTTGTGGGCAATTTTTTCTGTTTGTTTGTTGATGTATGTTAGTGTTATGAATTTGTTGTTTTCGGTCTTTGTCTGTTGTTTGTTTTGTGTAGGAGTTTACTGACTATTGTTCTGTCATAACCGTTAGATTCTGCTAGATATTTTATCGTGTTTAGTTCGTCTTTGTAGTCTATTTCATCTAAGGGGATGTTGTTAAGTCTATGTATCATGGTTCTAAAAGCAGCTAGTTTGTGTTGTATTGGGTGATTGGAGGTGTTGTGTATTAGTGTGTCAGTTGTAGTTGGTTTTCTGTATATACTGAATTTGTGCCTGTGTTCTAGTTTTGTGATGGAGAGGTCTAAGAAGTTTATGGTATTGTTGTGTTCGTATTTGGCAGTGAAGGTTATGTTTTTATGTATTTTGTTTATGTGCGTTAGTAACTGTTCACATTGTCTCTTGTTTCTCCTGTATAGTATTAGAATGTCATCAACGTATCTGTGCCAATATAGTATTTTATGTGAGTGTCTGTCATTGTTTGTGAGTATTTTTGTTTTTTCTAAGTGTTGGAGGAAGACTTCTGCTAGAATGCTGGATATGGGGGAACCCATGGGTAGGCATTCATTCTGTGTGTAGTATTTATTGTTATAAGTAAAGTAGTTTTGTTTTGTGATAATGTTCAGAGTTTCTGTTATTTCACTGATAAGTTCGTCTGGTGTGTTGTTCTGTTTGAGTTTGTTTTGTAGGATGGTGATTGTTTCAGAGATGGGGATGTTTGTGTACAGGTTTTTAATGTCAAAGGAGGCTAATGTGGCGTTATGGGGGATGTGTATGGCTTTTATTTTTGTTACTAGGTCAGTGTTGTTTTTTACTGCAATGTTGTTGTCTATTTGTGTGTGTTGTCTAATAATTTTGTCTAGATATTTTGCCAGTTTGTGTGCAGGGGCATTACGGTAGTTGATAATGGGGCGGATCGGAATGTCTTCTTTATGGATTTTGGGAAGCGCTTGGAGTGTAGGTGCTGATGGTCGGATTTGTTTCATGTAGGGCTTTTGTTTATGTGTCATAATGTGTTTGGCTTTGTTGACTATTTGTTTTATTGAGTTTTGGTATCTGTCGGTGGGGTCGTGTTTTAGTTCTGTGATGTTGTTCTGTTCCATGAAGTTTTGTACTTTTTTGTGTAGGTTGTCTGTGGGGATAATTACAGTCGTGTTGCCTTTGTCAGCTTTTACAAATGTGATGTTGTGTTTGTGTGCCTTTTCCCTCAGTTTTATGGCTGTGTGTATTTCTGAGTTGTGGTTGTTGTTGTCTGGTGTCTTATGTACTCCTATTGTGTTGTTTATATTATGTCTTAATGTGTCTTGATGTTCTGGTGCTGTGTTTTGTATATTTGTTTCTGTGTCAATTATGAGCTTTGTCAGTGTTTGGTTGTTATGTTTGTAATGTATGTTATGTTTTAGGCCTTTATCAAGGAGTGTTTGTTCGTTTTTTGTGAGTGTGACGTTCGTGAGGTTTACTGTATGTGGGTAGAATTTGTGCGAGGGAATTATATCTGTTTTGATTGGTGTCAGGTTTTTTATTTTTCTGTCGTGTTTTGTCTGTATGTTATGTATTTGTTTTTTTGTCTATTCATTTGTGTGATGTATTAGTTCAGTCATGTAATTGTGTCCATATGTGTTGGCGATATGTAGGTGTAGTGTTAGAGCTTTGCGATTGAGGGCGTCTTTTTTCTTATATAGTTGTTTAATTGATTCTTTTATGTATGTTCTTTGTGCGATGTTTTGTGTTATTCGGGCGGCCTGGTTGTTATGTTTAATTTTGATTTGGGCATATTTAGGTGTTAGTGATTTGTTTATGCATGTTTTGTTGAAAGTTATGTGAGCTACAATCTTTCTAACCTACAAAGTTGTGAACTTGTACGCTTGGACGTTGGCTCGTCTTGCTGAGTTAAATTCTTGGATTTCGTTGTCCATAACGGACACGTCATGGACAACGAAATCCAAGAATTTAATATTTGGGTTAGTGTACTTTTCTTTACTAAGTTATTTTGTACTGTTTATTGTCTAAAACAGGTATATAAATTATCTCATTTACAACAATATTTATTTCCGTTAGTGGATAATTATTGGGGTTTATTTACAATATGCTATCTTTGAGTATACCATTTCTCCCTTTTATATGTGGTGTCTCTTATTATTTCTTGGTTTCACTTCGTTTCCTCTTCATTCTTCCTCTTCTTCTTCTTCTTCTTCTTCATCTTCAATTGTCTTCCTTTTAATTCGGTTCTCCTCTTCTCGTCTGGTTTAATTTCATTCAGTTATAGGAATTCATTCACTTCCTTTAATTGTCTTTATTCTTCTTTGGTTCTGGTTTCTTCCCTTCTTTTGTTAGTTCCTATTGGTTTGGTCAATCACTTTTTTGCTTTGTGTATTTTTCATGGTTCCCTTCTTCTTTTGTTTCCTGTTGTTGGGTCAATCACTTGGGTTGGGTAATGTCGTCGTTTGTCGTGTCACTGTTTTTATATTTTATTTATATTTAATTATTTTATTTAGTATGAAGTATATTTACTTTTATAATTATAGTTTTATCCCTGGTACTGGGTTGGCTTATTTGTGTTGTAACAATATATCAGTCAAAAATGGATACAATCCCGATTTAATAAACAAACTACACAAACGCATCCTAAACACAAAAAGTAAAACACATAAAACCAACAGTACACAACCCAGTAAATACATCACACTCACATACTACAATTCCAACACACAAAACTGCTAACACATTCAGGAAACACAATTATAAAGTAGCCTACAGAACTAATAACAACATCAGGAAACACATAAATAATACTAACAAAGACACAGACAGCAAAACAGGTGTTTATAAATTAAACTGCAGTGATTGTAACCAGTTCTACATCGGCCAGACGGGAAGATCTTTTTCCTCAAGATACTCTGAACATTTAAAAGCCCTTACCACAAACTACATACACTAGGGTGACCAGACGTCCCGTTTTTAACGGGATTGTCCCTTTTTTTCATTATGTGTCCCGTTTTCCCGGCAAATTATTAACGGGACGTCAAATGTCCCGTTTTTCCGTACTTGCAATAACGGATAACCTAATCTTTTATCTTCGCTTCGTTTTGAGTTTTTATTTGTTTTTGTGTCATTTTGGTCTCGTTCGTTTAAACTTTCTTACTGAGGTCAAGACGGGTCTCGAATGGTTAAGGGAACGCAATCGCGAAAAGAAATGATGATCTCTGGTTTCCGCCAGAGTGCGTCACGGGAGAGTGAGGCAATCAAGGTAAACTTCTTTTTGTTTGGTTAGTTTTAACGCTTGGCGTGGTGAGCTTGCTCCATTGTCTGTTGTTCGCTTGGTTCGAGATACACGTGCATATTAATGTGGGGAAAAGAAAGTGTACTTTCTCCAAAAACCTGAAAGAAGAGTTTCCTTTCTTGAAGGACAACACCACATCTACAAAGGTAGAATGTACTTTATGTCGTTCAGTTTTTTCCATTGAACATGGAGGACGTGCCGATATTACACAGCACATTAAGAAAAAGAAACACATGTTGGCAGTTTCCGCGAGAACTTCCAGTAGTATAACTTCCTTTGTAAGTAGGAATGGACTACAAACTGAGGAAGATAAACGTATCGCTGCTGAAGAAGGGCTGTTTGCATTTCATAGTGCAAAACACAACCATTCTTTCCGTTCAATGGACTGCACATCTCTTATCATCAGAGAACTATTTGAGAAGAAATTCACGTGTTCCAGGACAAAGTGCGAGTCGATTTTAGTGAACGTTTTATCGCCGTATGCAATGCATGAAGTGCAATCAGAACTTGAAGATGCTAAGTATGTGTCTGTGATGGTTGATGCATCAAATCACAAAAGCTTAAAATTATTGGATTTCGTTGTCCATGACGTGTCCGTTACTTAACTAAATATCACTATAATATTGACGACTCGGAACACAAAGTTTTTTATAAGTAAAAACGTAAAGTTTTACCTTACAGCCTAAACCGGCTTTCACCTATAGAAGGCTTCTATATGTGAAAGCCGGTTTAGGCTGTAAGGTAAAACTTTACGTTTTTACTTATAAAAAACTTTGTGTTCCGAGTCGTCAATATTATAGTGATATTTAGCTTAAAATTAGTGCCGATTCTAGTTAGGTATTTCATTCCTACCAAAGGTGTTCAGTGCAAAGTAATCTGTTTTCAGAACGTTGGTGGAGAAACAGCAGAATTATTAGCTAATCATGTTCTGGACATCTTAAAGAAACATCATTTAGTTGACAAGATCATCGCGTTTTCTGCAGATAACTGTAACACTAACTTTGGTGGGTACAAGAGGGCCAGAACAAACAACGTTTTTTCTAAATTGAACAGTGTGCTCAAAATGAATATTAAAGGCATTGGTTGTGCAGCTCATGTGGTACACAAAGGTGTACAAACAAGTGCAGACATTCTTCCTATCGACATAGAAACAGTAGTGAATAAAATATTTCAATATTTTCACATTTATACCGTGCGTGTGGAGGAATTGAAATTATTTTGTGATTTTGTTGCTACTGAATATAAGCAGGTTCTTGGTAGTGTTAAAACTAGATGGTTGTCATTGTTGCCAGGAGTTACAAGGGTTATTGATATTTATGAACCTCTAAAGTCTTATTTCATGTCTCAGGATAGGTGTCCTACATTGCTAAAACAATTTTTTGAGAACCCACAGTCACTTCTTTGGCTTCATTTCATACAAAGCCAACTGAAAATGTTTTCAAATTCAATCCAAAAGTTGGAAAGAACCAACATTTCAGCCACTGAAGTAGCTGAAGAATTAGAATTGCTTACAGAAAAAGTCAATAACAGGAAATGTAGTAAGTTTCAAACTTCAGTTGTTTCTTCAATTTTAATTGACTTAGAAAATGAAGGTCTTTTCACCCAATCGAAATATGAAACGATTACCAATTTATTTTATGACACTTTTTTAAGTTATTTAAACAAGTGGGTCTCTCCATATCAGCCTCTGAAATCATTTCATTGGATAACATTGAAAAATTCTGTATCTTGGGATGAGGTTTTAAAAAGTCTGAAAATTCTTAAGACAGTACATTCATGTTCAACAATTCAGGTACATGAAGATGAATTATTTGATGAGATAGGACATGTGAACAAAGTTTTATCCAGAAAATTTGAGGAATGGGAAAAAGTTAATGTGGAGATTGATAAGAAATGGTGTGGTGTCTTCCACATACTTAAAAGTATAGGCATTCCATGTAAAAACATAGAGGTGGATGTGAGTTTTGCTCTGGCTGTACCAGGCACAAATGCTGTTGTGGAAAGAGTCTTTTCAATTGTGAACTCCCTTTGGATTGATGAAAGAAACCGTTTTACTACCAAAACTATTCAAGCAATTGTAATTTTAAAAACTCATTTTCAAGACCTTAGCTGTAAGGAATTTTACAACCTGCTATTAAGTAATTCAAAGCTCTTGCGAGATATCAGGTCTTGTGATAAGTATAAAGTTAATAGTGATGTTCCTGATTCAGAAGCCACAAGTTCATGTTCAGCAGGTTGTTGATATCTATGAATCACATCCATGTAATTTTATAGTTGTTAAGAATTTGAATAATTATAATTTTATAATTCTTGAAAAAACTTGATCAATTATAATATGATCCAGTGCCATGATAAGTATGTTTTTAAGTTGGTTATTAAAATATATGTCTTTTTATGTGTAAAAAGTAGTTTTTATTTGTCTTAGTGAAGCAGTGCAGTCATATATGAAGCACATTTTCTTTGTAATTCGTGTCCTGTTTTTTTATTTCCATATTTCAGAAATGTCCTGTTTTACGTCATAAAAAATCTGGTCACCCTAACATACACTCCACATTCGCCACACATTTACAAAATGAAAACCACAGTTACACAAACATAGAACACAACATGGAAATACTACACTACTTACCCAAAAGTAGAAAACTAAACACAGCAGAACAATATGAAATATACAGACATCACACACTACAACCAAACAACATATTAAATGAACAATTACACTATAGATCATATATACTTTTTGATACACTTGTACAAACACACACTTTGAATCCCAGCACCAATTCCCTCCCACCAGCAACCCCCATCACACACACCTACAACCCATAACGGTTACTGTGTACCGACATTCTGTATTTCAAATCCCACTGAGGAAGACGGACACCACGTCGAAACGTTTGGGACAAAAAACCAAAAGTAAGTGTTCATAGTGAAAGTTTGAATATATATAATTATAAAGTGCTGTGAACAAAGTAGTGATGAACATACAAAATTGTTTACTTTATATAATAATGAAACTTTCTCTTGTCAACTTACTTGACTTTTCCATCGAACGTCGATCCAATCCCCTTCCTCTACACACCACCCCCACTATACCTTCCAAGCAATAACCGTTACAAAGTACTGGCAGTCTGTTTCTAAGCTGACGAAGGCGAACACGACGCCGAAACGCGTTCGACGGAAAAAGTCAAGTAAGTTCACAAGAGAAAGTTTGATTATTATATAAAGTGTAGTGCTGTGAAAAAAGATGATGAACAAACAAGACAAAATTGTTTAAATCATATTTGAATACATTACCTATCATTCTTCCTCTCTTGCACACATAAATCAAAGATCTGATTTCTATGTAAAACAACAGCGCTAATTCTACCCTCAAAACTGACAGCTCTCCTCGCCGCTACGTCTGATGATGCTTGCAAAAAACGAAATCAACCTCATGAGAAGGTAAAATTATATAAAAACTTAATGTTCCATAGCCGGAAATAGTACATTACGTATTATGTTTTGACTCAGTTTCTCCATATAGTCAAGAATTTAAAGAATGAAAACCTAAAGTTCAACTAAAGTTTAAAAATCAATTGCATCATATTTGCTGTTGAAGTAAGCTCTAGTTGAAGTCGAATGTTATTACGTTTATCGTTTAAACTACCTCAAATGTAATCGATTACCACCGATTAACGCTGTTTCGATATATGATAAACATCGATAGAAATTGAATTATCTTCATAGCTGAATGCGCGCGCAATATTATTGGTTTAATTTATTCGGTTTTAAGTTACAAGTTGTGTGAAAGTTATAGGTAAGTGTCTATTTCGTATTTTTCTGTTATACGATTCATACAGAGTGAAGTGACTTTTTCAATTTGTGATATACTCTCAGGCATTCCTTCCCCTAAAAAGTAGGTCACATGAAGCCTAGTTTCTTCAAATTATTTAACCCGACGCTGAACCCGGTTTTGCACGAAAGGTTATATTTGAATTTTAAAAATAAAATAATGTTTTAGTTCATGCCATTGGATTATTTTAAAGAATGCTTTACACTGATTTGAAAGTATTCAATAAAAAAATATAAATTTAAGCAAAATAATATAGACTACTTAAGTTATATATGTTACTTATCATCGTTATCATTGTGATACATATTACACAGAATTTGTGGGGGAAGGAGATTTCATAATTATGGAAGTGGTGAATTGTGTGTGATTTTGCTTGTGATTAGAATAAAAGTTTATGTTCTGTATAATTTTTGCAATTGTAAAATTCGAAACATGTTAATAGACAGTGTGGTAGAATAGACGCTGATATTGATCTTCAGCTTGTGTAGTTCGTTATGGAGTTCACAGTTTATTTTCAGTAGTTTTGATTTATGTTTTATTTTCAGATCAAAGACTGATTTGCGAAAACAGTAGTGGTAATTATTGCATTTGCTGAGAAAAGATAAAAATTTATTTTACCCTTATTTGGTAAAACTACTTTGTCGTGAAAGAGAATGGAAGTGGAATGTGTTTTATAGCAGCATGCTTAAATAAGAAGTTAACGCAAATTTTGTATTAATATATGCATATATAGGTATATATTTTGTTACATGAAATATGTGTATTATGAATGCATATAGCTTACCAAGGCCCGTGTCAGTGGCAGACCTTGAATTGTAGAATTTCACAAACAATTAAATTTTTTAAAAATTGTTATTAATAATTGGTATGTAGACAAGTGCATATTAATATACACATTAGAGGCCTATGTCAAGAATTGCTGAGAGTAGACAGTATCTAAATCCAAAATAAAAAAATAAAAAATGTAAAGTACCGTTTACCAAATGGTAAAAGCTTAAGAGCATGATAATGTCTTTCAGCCGCCAGCTAAACGCAACATTATTATGGTTACTGACTGACTGATTGGTTACATACCTATCTACAGCTATGCAGTGTTGTTTGCTTGTTAGGTCTTTAATCTGCGACGGACGTTAGCACGTTAGCGGTCGCGGTTTTAGTTAACGATTCCCGGCTGGTAAATGATGACGTCATGCAGCGTGATGCGTTACAGAAATTTCCAAATGATGGCCAGCCATAAGACATTATCATGTCAAAAAAAAAGGTTTGATCATGTGATCTGGTGGTAATATGGTACAATATGACCTTTGTAGCACTGCAACTGTAATGTGCTGTTACATAGGACTACAGAGTGTATAATTTGCATGGCCTATAAAGCATTTGGTGACTACAGACATTCTCCAACTTGAGATATGAGCAGTGACAGATGTTAACTTTATCTACTACATGTCCCTGTTCCAGTTATGGTTGGCAATGTTTCTGTTGTCAAATAAATGTGTTTACAAATCAGTTTATAAGGTTTGAGTATTATAATGACAGTAACTAGTAGCAGATGTGTAGAATATGTCCAAGCCCATGAACAGAGTATGGGGGGGGGGAATTTATGGTAAACCCCAGGGAAATTTTGGCTTCAGATGAAGAAAAAATAAATATAATTATCGGTATTAACCAACAAGGAAAAAGGAAAACTAACTAACCAAGAACGAATACAATGTCAAAGATAAGAGCAGTTGACTTCATGATAATTATGAATATATGCTACAGTTGGGGAGGAAATTTTGGACAAAAAATTGTTCCAGGGAAAGTTAACATTTTCTACAGTCCTAGTTAGTAGTTTAATTTCTTGACAGTATTAGTAGTAGTACTTGTGCGTGTGTGTGTGTGTGTTTTCACCAGTTGTGACAGTAAAGTGATAAAAAAAGGAATTGTGTTAAAAGTCTAATAAATAAACTGTTTTTCTGTTGCATTTTTGAAGTGAAACCTAAAATATAGACCCAAACCTATATATTTTGCTCTCATTCATCAGTATTACCAATAATTTAGAATATTAATCCATTCAATACTACTATGTATTTTAACAAAATTTTATGTAGGCCTAGTGTTGATTTTTTTTAAATGTACAGCTTGTGATTGGAATAAGTTTCTTAAATAACTAGAATTGGTGTTTCATAAAAAATGTACAACTTACTTTTTTTATGTTTTTGACTTACTCTAATGTGCCATCCTCTAAAATAAATAAATGTGTGTGTGTGTGTGTGTGTGTGTGTGTGTGTGAATAAATGGGGGTTGTTATTGCTATTGTAAAGTGGCTCATTCAGGCTGAAAGAGCAGGATTTCATGTTACATTTTAGTCAGTAATTTAGTTTTGACTAGTACCTTTCAGAACACAGAAAAACATATAAACCTTATAGGCCTATCATAGTCCATGTCACATTTATCTAGCCTTTTTTCTACATTTACTGTCAGCACTATCTTCAAGTTTGACCAGCATTTTTTTGTGTTGATGGTAGAAGTTTTTCCTTCAAGTGTAGTTCATCTTCTGATTATGGCCTGCCTCCTTTTTTTTAGGGATGGTTGGTGGTAGTTTTCCAACATCTCTGTTATAAAGAGTGAAAATCAGTGTCTGAATATTTTTTCTGTTACTGTGTTTTATGAAACATGAGCATTTCTTAGTGGATAAGCCCATGAAATTGAAAAACAGTTCTTGTGCCTCTGTTTTATGGTCACATTATACTGAACTAGGTGGCATACCCATTTTGTCTATTGCACTTTGTACAGTATTTGTATAATCTTGGGTTCTTTTTACCAAAGTCTATGAAGTCACTATGATGGAATGTAGCCAATATATGTACTTCACACTTATCTTTCCATGTAAGCCACATCATGTTGATGGGGTACATTACTTAAATTGGCCTTTTGTTCAACCCACTTCTGAATTTTATCATAAATTTTCTATTCACTGAAACAGTCCCTCATACACTTTGCAAACAGTAATTTAAGGGCCAGCAAAACCCAATTGTCTTATTGTACTACAGTATTAGTTAATCCATGTATGCCTGAAGATACTTCCAGTTTTATTATGTTAACCATTTTAACCCATGAAACTTATTTTTGTTATATAAGTTTTTGTAAATAGTAGTAGGCCTACTAAAGAAAAATGAAGTGCCCCATGTTTGAAACATTAGGATTATAGATAAGTAAAAAAAATTTCTCTTACTGAGAGAATAAATTGTTTTAGCACAAATAACATTAGAGTGTATATAGTAATAAAATGATTATAATATAATAATAACAATTACTTTTTGGTTTTGTTACCCAGACGTTTCGACGTGGTATTCGTCTTCTTCAATGGGATTTAAATACTGAATGTCTGTACACTAACGGTTATGGGATGTAGGTGTGTGTGGTGGGGGTTGCTGGTGGGAGGGAATTGGCGCTGGGATTCAAATTTTGTGTTGGAATCAGTGTATCGAAAAGTATGTGTGATCTATAATGTATTTGTTCGTTTAATATGTTGTTTGGTTGTAGTGTGTGATATCTGTATATTTCAAATTGTTCTGCTGTGTTTAGTTTTCTACTTTTAGGTAAGTAGTGTAGTATTTCCATGTTGTGCTCTATGTTTGTGTAACTGTGGTTTTCGTTTTGTAAACGTGTGGCAAATGTGGAATGTATGTAGTTTGTGGTGAGGGCTTTTAAATGTTCAGAATATCTAGAGGAAAAGATCTTCCCGTCTGGCCGATGTAGAACTGGTGACAGTCATTGCAGTTTAATTTATAAACCCTTGTTTTGCTATATGTGTCTGTGTCTTTGTTAGTTTTATTTATGTGTTTCATGATGGCGTTGTTAGTTCTGTAGGCTACTTTATAATTGTGTTTCCTAAATGTGTTAGCAATTTTGTGTGTGTTGGAATTGTAGTATGTGAGTGTGATGTATTTACTGGGTTGTGTGCTGTTGGTTTTATGTGTTTTACTTTTTGTGTTTAAGATGCGTTTGTGTAGTTTGTTTATTAAATCGGGATTGTATCCATTTTTGACTGTTATATATTTAATTGTGTTGAATTCTTCTTGGTAGTCATGTGTATTTAGGGGTATTGATGTGAGCCTATGGAGCATATAGTTGAAAGCTGCATGTTTGTGTTGAGTTGGGTGGTTGGAAGAGTTATGTATGACCATGTCTGTTGTGGTGGGTTTTCTGTATATTTTGTATGTGTGTGTGTTGTTTGTTTTGGTAATTGTAATGTCCAGGAAGTTTATGCTATTGTTTTGTTCTAATTCAAGTGTGAATTTTAATTTTTGATGTGTGCCGATTTGTCAACGAACCGGCGCTTATATAAGGAAATTATATATATATATATATATATATAATATTTGTGTCAAACGCAAATTTGTTCGCGGTATCTTGATTTAACGGGCGAAATCTATTTTGCTGTTAAACCTCCCAGCGCATTCTAGCGAACGGTATATGCGTGATTCGTTTTGGTGCCAACCGGAACTGAATGACGTTGTCTTGCTTCGCCCGCCGTACTGCGTACACCTGCTTTTCTGCGACAGAGTGAAGTCTTTTTTTGATCGTTTTGTTTCACCATCTAATGGCTAGATAAACTAGTACAGATCTGCGGTGAGTAACTTTAGAATGTCTATAATGGTTTGCATAAAGTAAAATGTGAATTTGGGTATGGTGAGAATAGATGGAGATGGATAATTTTTGAACACGCACACCGCGTGGCGTAAACGTGAAGTATTCAGTATCATAGAATTCTAAATTATTTAATCTTATGTGATTAATTTATATCTTAATTAAAATACAGTAATTGTCTATCACTTTAGTGCAGTAAAATTATGTAATTTCGGCAGAATTATAAGGTTTCAAATGCATTAACACGTGGTCGTGTACAAAACTAAACAGGTTATAGTGTGTCAGACTTTCTGTTCATGTAGTCCTAATTAAGTAAATTTGAAACTTATTAATTGATTTATGGGCGTCTGTGAGTATAGTATAAATGTCAAAAGAGAAGACGTTATGTTTTAATTAAAACGAGCATGGTTTAAAAGGGTCATGGGGGGGGCCTGTTCAAATTTATTCTGGACTGGTTCAATCAATAGTGCGTGTGTGAGTTGTGCTGTGAAAATAAGTGTTGGGTCATCCATCTTATTATCTATTTATGCTTAGGGTCCCCGCGCCCAAGATGAGGACCCGGCCCAGGCATATCCATCTGCTCCTGAACTTATAAAAAGAGGCTCTCGACTTCACCTGTCGAAAGGAACGGCAAGATCATCATGCCTCAGCATAACTCCACAAACTAGACGTTGGACTCAAGGACCACAGCTTAATTTAAATAAGGTGATATTCAACCATTTATTATTTCTGGCCTACATAGACACCACCGATTTGTGCAGATAACAATTAATAAAACTTGTGGGGTATTTTGTGACACACATGATATTGTTTTCATCTTCTAAACGTTTTAATGGGGCCCCGATCCAATGGGAGATAAGTGTGGGCAGATTTCGGGGACTTTATGTATATAGAATTACTTACATTCGACATTAAGTGTACGCCCGGGGGGCCAGCATGTGTCTGAGGCTAATCAAATTTTCATGCACCACATTTTCTCACTCGGATACTAAAAGTGGGGTTGTTCAAGTATTAGGGGACCGGAATTTCAGAGATGTAGGTGGGTGCTGTTGGTGACAGGATGAATCCGACCGGCTGGTCTGGTTCAAGTATAATTCCTGTTTGGGTGTATCGATGATAATTGCTTTTTTTACATATTTAAATTAGATTATTTGGTATACATATTCACATTTGGGTCATGTAAGGTTATAAGTTTTTTTTTATTCAGTTTCAGTCCGGTCCCCTCCTTAGACCTTGCGTAGGCAGGTTTTGCATGCAGATATATGCAGGCCTCATGCACAGATAAATGTATGTACGGTCATGCTTAGGAACATATCGGCTGCCTGGCCAAACCAGATATTCTTAAAGGTAGAATTTTGCGTACCTACTGTCACCAAGAACATGGAAAATGGAGCCAGTACCTTGAACCAGCAGAAACCTTCCTTAATTGGTCATACCATGACACTATCGGAACCAGCCCTTATCAAGTAATGTTTGAAAGACCACCACCCAGAGAAATCACATCATTAATAAATTTTCCTCCAGGAGAGAGAGTAGAATTCAACAAGATCGAAATGCACAACAGGTTGTTGCATAAAGCTGAAATTCAAAATAAAAAGGAAACGGAGAAGAAGAAAAGAATAAATCCATACAAAGTAGGAGATAAGGTGTTGATAAAAAATAGACAATTACCCAGTTCTGTAGAGGGTATTGCTAGAAAATTACTTTTACTTTATACCGGGCCATACATCGTAACCCAGGTGAAAGGGAATAATACATATGAGATCAAATCTGTTAACAATAACAAAGTAAAAGGAGTATATAACCAATCAGAAATAAAAAGATATTATGAAGAATAATGAAAGAATCCGAAGACTGAAGAGTTCAACGATTATTTTTTTAAAACAGTAAACAAAAATAATCTGTTCTAGTGGGGGGGCTTTATGTAACATTATATAACCCCTGCCCAAATATGATAACACAATCAACATCGTTAAAACCAGTAATCACCCCATTCTAAAAGTCAAATGGGTATTATGTACCAAGCTATAAAAAACTTTGTACTACAAAACACTGTAAACAATAATAATGAAAGTGCAGTGTACAAAGTGAAATATAGTGTATTTAGTGAAAGTGTAAACTTTTAAAAAAGAGCATCTCACAGATTGGTACTGTAGATGAAAAAACAATCAATATTGTAGCAGTGGACTATATTGCTGCTGACAATTTTTGTATTTTTTGTATTTTGTGTAATTTTGTATTGTGTAGGCCACAAAGGTCTTGTACCTAGGAATAATCTTTGTGTTTAATATAATGATTTTGTTTAAATATAAGATAACCCAGGGTTAGATATAAAATAATAATAATATAAAATAATACTATGTTAGCAAGATGGCATAGGAAAAATAGTCTAGAGTAAGGATACATTAAGTAAATGATAAATCATAAATAAATCAAATTAATGGAGATTAAAATATAAAATACCAATGTACAAGCTTAAGGAAAAATATAAAGAAAAATCTTAAATAAATTAAATTGGATATAAATAAAACCTAAAAAGGATTATTTTTCTAAAAAGAAGAAATAAATTAATAATAATTAATAATAGCCTATATACTAAAAAGTATATAGATTCACCAATAAAAAACCATAAAAAATTCTTGGTTACTAACAGTAACCAACTAACAAGATTTGAATTAATTGTTAAAACGATTTGGAAGTGAACGTTTTGAAAAAGTGTAATGCCAATACAAATTTGAGAAATTAACAAATACCATTTGGAATAAGTAGTGCAAAATTAATAAAATTGACAAGTGATGTCCACTACATATTAGAACTCCTTCGAATAGAACCATTCACGCCCGTAATTTGATGAAACCTTGAAAAATCAACCTCTGATATCCATGCCTAACTCACAGAACTTCGACATTTTTGGTGAGATCGTTACCAAGTAAAATTTAACTAAATTACATCTCAACTATAACTTCATAACACTAGAAACAGCACCATATCTTTAAACACTTCAGGAAAAGAGGTGAAAACAAACTTTATTATTTTAGTTAACCAAAAACCAGCAGAACGGATTCCTGTGAATTTCTTGCCACCATTAAACAACTTTCGTGTTTTTAGTGAAGAAACGTAATCTGCGCTCTAGTGGATAACGAAGTAACTACATAATCTAAATACTACAAATTATAATAAATTAATTTATGTAAAGCTTGGTATTAACCAATATTCATTTCTGACCGTCTCATAGTACAAAGAACTCAAAAATAACCCTGGGAAATTAATAAATTGTTTCTTTATTGTTATTGAAATAAAAAAATAAAAATATTTGTTATACATTATATGTTTAAAAAATAAGATCGAACTAATGTTGTGTTGTCAGTAAGAATCGATTATAACCTTTCTGTTTTGGGAGAAGATAAAACAAAAATTTGCTAAATAAATCCAATGAATACTTTGTTGTTTGAATAAAAATGTTATTATTTTCAGTAGATGGTAGTTGGTTACAGATTGTCTGGAGACAGAGAAGAGAACGGACAACCAGAAAATATTACATACCATTTCGGGTTAATTTAACCTCAAATGTGTCTGTAAATGTCACAGTCAGCTGGTCTCATGAGCGGAGAAATTTAAATTAATTAATCGTATGCTAAGAGAGTAAATCTCTTTGCACTCTCTCTCTCCTAACTACGGTCAAACAACGGTATTGATTTCACCCAAATAAAATCTAAGGGAAATATTTGCATAATCACACACACTCGATTTTTGGAAACATTGAACATAAATTATAACAAATTCTGTGACTCTCATTAAAGCGAGATTTTCGAAGAGCATAAATAGACGTAAACTTTCTATAATACACCGAGAGATTACCCGCGAGACGTTACAAGATGACGCTCATAGCGTGGGGCAAATAAAAACATTATTTCAATAAATAATTACAGTGACGATCGCAATAGTGACGATAAGATCAAACGATACTATTTGACTCTGAGAGATTACCCGCGAGACGTTACAATATATATATATATATATATATATATTTCAATCACTTTCTGCTACAGTCCGTTTCTTGATGTATATAATACTATAATACTTATAACTATTTTACCTCAAGATGTATTTTTTCTTTAGGACATGTTTCGGGAGATCCTGTTCTCCCATCTTCAACCTTTGCCATCTTGCTTCTGGTGCAGTATTTGTGTGTTGGCTTCTGGATGTTATTATGGTGGTTTGTTGGTCTTTGGTCCTTCAATGTTGCATTATTGTGTGTGGTTGTGGTATCTGTTTTTGTATTTTGTGTATTTTCGATGTTGAGTGCTTTGAATATTGTGTCATGTTTTGTATTGATTTGTATTTGTTCTGGTATTAATTTGTTTTGTGTTTTATGTTTGTAAATCTGTAAATTTTCCCAAATGTTCATTATGGTGCCTTTGTGTGGTATATGTTGGCAGCATTTCATTCGTTATTTAACAGAATGTACAAAATACCCCTAAACAAACAAGAAACTGACAAAGAAAGAAATATAATATACCAAATTGGTTATACAAATGGATACAATAAAAATACTATGATCAAAATAGAAAATAAAATCAAATACAAAATAAAAACTGAGCAATTAAGAATTAATCAAACTGAACAACACATAAATAATAACAACAACAAAAAATGGGGCCACATTCACATATATAAATAATAAAATGTCAAAACTAACAAAACTATTTAAAAACACAGATATAAAAATAGCATACAAAACTAATAAAAATAAA
Source organism: Magicicada septendecula (assembly GCA_034769895.1). NCBI lineage: Eukaryota > Metazoa > Arthropoda > Insecta > Hemiptera > Cicadidae > Magicicada > Magicicada septendecula. The sequence continues at coordinate 168,323,384 of CM068369.1, read as the reverse complement.
TTACAAAATCTAAATAATTCACACAACAAAGATAATACAACAACCAACGGTATATACAAAATTGAATGCCAAGATTGCAATAAATGTTATATAGGACAAACAAAAAAACAGCTAAAAAAACGTTATTTTGAACACCTAAATGCATACAAAAAACCAAAACATATATAAATCCAATTTATCCACACATGCAATAAACACAGGACATGAATTCCCAGACATAACCAATGTAACACTAATAAAACATATACCACACAAAGGCACCATAATGAACATTTGGGAAAATTTACAGATTTACAAACATAAAACACAAAACAAATTAATACCAGAACAAATACAAATCAATACAAAACATGACACAATATTCAAAGCACTCAACATCGAAAATACACAAAATACAAAAACAGATACCACAACCACACACAATAATGCAACATTGAAGGACCAAAGACCAACAAACCACCATAATAACATCCAGAAGCCAACACACAAATACTGCACCAGAAGCAAGATGGCAAAGGTTGAAGATGGGAGAACAGGATCTCCCGAAACATGTCCCTAAAGAAAAAATACATCTTGAGGTAAAATAGTTATAAGTATTATAGTAATATATATATATATATATATAGGCGGGTGGCAAGGCTTTAAGGTTATAAGGGTGTTTGTTATTTATGTGGTGATATTGAATATGTGTCTGTGATAGGTGTATATATTTATATGTGTAATTATGTGAATCATGTATGCGTTATTTCTATGTGTTATGTACGGGGACTGTTTATGCAACCATGCAATTATAAAGATGATATTAATATCAAATAGAAAATTTGAATTAAATATTAAATTATATTATTTTAGATTATAAATATTAAATTGCTAATTTGGGTAGTTTTGGGGGAAGTTGGAAACTTAAAATGGGTGCTGACTGATATGTTACAATTAAAATTTATATTTATATTTTATACCAATTTGAATTATTGAAAATTAAAATTTATATTGTAATAAAATCTTTATGTGCGTGGTGTATTTATTAAGTAGTTAGTGTTTCTGTAACTCGTTCTATTACTCGTATGGTAAATGTGTGCGTGACGAGCGTTTTTTAACTCGCTCGTTGGGTTCGTGGTATAGTAGAGGTGTATGATTGATGTTTTTAATAAGTTCAATAATTTCTGTCAGTGTTATTTGCGTGTAGCGATTCGAGTTGTACCTGTTCTTACCATTTACGGGCAAACCGTATCTCTCGGCGTTTGGTTTGAATATTGCCGCCTCGCCACCTGATTGGCGCACGCCGTCTTTCAGTGTCGACTTCGCTAACGGTGATGTTTTGTTGTTTCACTTTAATAATTTTCTATGTGTTGACTTATTTCGTACGAATCAAACATACAGCGTATCAGAACAATAATATTTATTAACCCTTTAATAGTTTTCAGTTAGTTAGTAGTACATTATTTTATTTTAGCACCGGCTTTTACAGTTGCTCAGTTGGCGAATACTGTTGTTTACAATAAAACGGTTTTACCCAGGGGTGTTAATAAGCCCTTTTGGCTACAGAAGTATTGGATTATGGCTAAAATGCACAAATTTATAATAATTCTTAAAACTAGGTACACAATAATTATTATTTTAATACATCCAAGTAAGTAATCATCAATGAGAGTTAGTCTAATTTTTGGTTAGGATTTTGTCAACAAGTTATGTTTATTAATTATTTATTATAGCTCACTTTAGATAGTTATCAATTGATTAAAGTTCAATACTAGTGATATTTTAAATACTTTCAATTCTAGTTCAAAATAGTGATCAGTGAAGTGAAAATTGTGATTTGTTATTATGGATTGAAAAATTGGGAATTCGTTTTAGTGAGATTATTGTTTTTATACTCATCAATTCTCGATGGGGCTTCCGCGATGCTCGTCTACTTCTTCCGGATGGATCTGGTCGTCTTCTATTCTTCGGATATTCGTCAGTCTCGTTCAGACGGTTTTTTCCATAAAGTTCGGCTTCGTACTTGCTCTGCAATCGTCCGTCTTCTTGGTTGAAGTAGGTCACCTCTGGTCTTCCTTCGGGATGAGTCATCAGTTATTATTCCAGAAGTCTTCTTCATTTCCACGGATAATTTTGGTTTGTGAAAATTTTAATAATAAATATATCATCAGGTGTTCCCTGGACTGCTATTACTATCTTCTTTTCTTTCGATTTCCGCCAAAATTTGCTTATTTATGATAAAATTTGGGTTGAGAGCTGCATACATCGGACCTCGGCGTCGGTCAATAATGGATTAACGAAAATTCAACGGTTTTTTGGCAATAAATTTCGGTTGCTATGGTTACCTAATAAATTATGCTAATTCTCATTGGTTGTTAATTTAAGTCATTGTTATCTTCTAACGTCTTATTTTAGTTTAAATCTACAAAATATCTTCAAATGAAGATTTCCTTCTTATTTTAATAGCTAGATTTATTACATGAATACCATTGTTCATAATTTTTGATAAGGATCATTTTGATACCCCTCATGGTTACTTTTGGGTAGCTAATCACATTTTTGTTTTTTTCCTTATTTATATTTCACATGTATTTTATCCAAAACTGGATGTTATTTATACATTTTGGTATTAGGAATACCCACTTAACTTGTTTAAACATTTGTTATATTCTGATTTGATACTGGACTATTGTTTGTTCTTAAATTTACAAAATTCTTCATTAACTGTTAGGCCTAGAGCCTAGATTTTCCTATACTACTATCTAACATTTCTTTGTAACTTCTTACCTTTATATTTGGTACTTTAAAACAATTTTTAACAGAAACAAGTAATAAACATTGGTGTTTCTAACTACACCTCTTATTATAATAATAAACATTTCTTGACAGGTTCAAGCCTGAAATAAAACTTCTAACTACCCTACTGTTCCTTACTACCATTTGGTTCAACTGATAATTCATTATATTATATTGGTTTTTTAAACAATAATAACACTCTTATTATACTACTATTAAACTATACTTTACACAATATACTCTATTCCCTCATTCCTTCACTATAAAACAGTGTCTATTGTTCTTGTTTGCCTTTCATTCCAATGACTTAATTTCTATCTTATTTTATAATTCTTATTAACTATTGCTTAACTTAATCACATTATAATGAGTTCCTCTTACTTGCTAGTACAAAGTTTATCACAGGTCTTTCAGTTATTCTAATACAGTCTACTAACTAAAACACTTTTTAAGTTCTCCCACTACACTTTTTCCTTCATAGAAGGTTTTTGATTTATTCACTTTCACTTATTACATGCAACATGCTATCACTACATGTCACCACTTTTGTATTAATATTATAACATTGCCAAACCCTGATCACATTTGATATAAATAAGTATGTAAAAAATGCCAAGAAACAATATATTTTGATAGATAAATGATAACGAGAATGAAAGTAGTAAATATAATCAATAGTGAAGGAGGAAGAATACAACCAAAGGTGGTTACAAAACAAGAAAATACGAACTAGACTGACAGACAACTGACATTGACCCAACCCCAGAGATTGGCCAGATATTAACCAAAGTAAAGCGAGACAAGAAGACAGTGAAGAAAAAAGAAAAAAAAAATTACATGGCCATAACAATTAACTCATAAGATTGTTTTAAAAGAGCATAATTTTTTTATTATTATTAATAATTTATGTTTAAATTTTTATTAGTGGTAACTTGTAAATGACAGTATCTCAGCAATTGTTATACATAAAAAACCATGTGTAGATATGATTGTATGTATATCCTTATCTATAGGTGATGTGTCAGCTGTTATGTTTAAAATTACACTCATACAGACAGGGAATAGAAATGTGTGCGTGATTCAATCAGAGAACAAATTGTATAGCCTACTATATACTTTGGAACTTTTACTAGGATTATTTCAGCCGTATGTATGTTATTTCAGCATTATGTGTTTGAAAGTATAAGGTTTTGGAGAGTTTATTTATTCGCTAATATTATTGCTGTTGCTACAGATGTAGTATGTTTCAATTAACACAATATATTTTAACATTATTAAATTGTTGTTATTATTATTAATTATGACATTTCAGACCAATTTTTATCACTTTAATGACAATATATACAAAGTTATGTTTTATTTGAAAGATGTATTTACAATACCATGTTGTTTGAATATTATAAAATGATATGTGACAGTCTGAAGTTAACAAAGGAGACATGAACTCAGTAGATACAAAAACTTTGTAATAATAGTGAGATCGTGAGAAATATAAGGGTAATTAGAGATAGGTAGGGAGTGACAAAGATGAACAGTGAAGTGATAAGTGTAATAAAATAAACAGCATATAATCTTAAGAAAAAAGAGTTAAACAAGTGTGATAAACCCAAAACATAAGCACATGTTAAATGAGCAATTAAGTTAAGTATATTAGACTGAAAGACACAGAATAATTGTGAATGTAAAAAACAGAAAAAATATTATCTCAGTATAAAAATCACCAGGGTGATTACTGTTATAAAAGAGATGGTGTAGGTATAACACTCACCAAATTTGTTCATTTGTTAATTTAAAGAAAGAAGTTATTGGCTTAATGTTTAAGGCAATAAATACCAGAAGAAATAGTTTTACAGTAATATGTTAGTATGTTTTAAGTAAGTAAGGAATTTATAAAGAAAATAATAGCAATACCTTTATAAGAAATAATAGGCAAAATATATTAATTATGTGTAATGAAAGGGAACATGGCAGAATTATATTAAAACTTAGAAATAAGTAAATTATGTATTAACATAGTATTATCAATTTTGGACTAAAACATTAATACATGGCTTAGACCAACCTTGTAAGATATCAAACTAATCTTTGAAAGAAAATAGAAACATCTATGTAAAGATTACAACCATTGAAATTATCCCCAAGTAAATATAGCCATTATAAAATATTTATTCAAATTAAACAAAAAATTCAAAGTTTGATAACAATGTGTTTATTTTGAGATCGACCAGGGAGAATAATTACGTTACCATGGAAACTGTGGAGTAACAAGCAAAAAATACCGTTAGATTTTTTTACTGAATGCATGACGCTTTAATGGTATAGACGCTAATTTTCGAGTGACCAAAATTGTCAATTAAAACATAGAAAATATCAGAAGAAATTACTACTAAGTGTATACCAAGACTTAAGATGAGGACTGGAACCATATTATCGAAGTTGAGGCCAAATTAACGAAAAAAGAAAATAAATTACTACCAATTAAACTGGAAAAGATGCCTGATGTCCTGAACCAAGCAAATTAAAGAAGATTGTAGTATAACCCATGAATAACAGATCGTATGAATTCGCCATAACTACGGAAGTGATAAGTACCTATTAAATTACCCAAAATATATAAATAAACTCACGTTAATTATTTCTCACTAAAGGTCGAAATCTCACTGAACTGAAATTAATTACTTTCAAAGATTAAAAAGAATACTAAGTCACTGACAATTTATAAACTAACCAATATAAACTGTTGTTAATGATCCATAACTTGTAAACACTTTTACTACACTGCGCTAAACAAATTATACCTACACAATATGTTAGTTAAGTTTACTTGATGTAAGGGTGTGTATTTTTATTGTTTTAAACATTTGTAATCTTTTTAACGTAACCTCAAGAACCTATGACAAACAAACATTAATAACTGATGTACTATTTCCAACAGACGCCATTACTAAAAGTCTGTTTATCAATTCAAATATCGATTTGTCAAACCCTGTAATTGTCTCATATAAATAACCGGAGCATTTGTAGTAGAATAATTTGTATTAAATGAATAACTAATCACTAATAAAAAATGTATAAGTATTGAGTGTAACCACGGTGTTATAATTTCATTAGGAGGTGCACAATATTTTATGTACGTTTTAGCAGACGACTAACGATTTACACAGCACACGCATCGAACTGCTGTGCGCTCCAGTGGGCCTAGCTGGCGGAAATAGTTGAATTATTCAAACCGCCTGAGCTGCGCTGGTCATACACCTTTGAACTTTATTTTAATTGTTTTAAGAAAACAATTTGGCGCCACCGGGATTTTCATACCCCTAGTGAACATCAGGTAAGAACATCAAGACCTGGTTATTCGTACGTTCGCAACGGACGAAATCTGCGGAAGTTGCACGCATTTGAACTACGGATCGAGAAGACACGTTACACCCATTACACACAAATTGTACATTATCCACATTTTACAGAGTAAAACGGTAGCCGTACACACGACTCCATTACAAATTGACGACCAACCGCTGGAGCTAGAAGAGAGAGAAATACGAACTTCTAAAGGCGAGAAAAAAGGTCGAATAATAAGTATAAAACGGTTCGCTACACACTATTCAATAATAATTAACAGGAAAGGTAAACCGTTATTATACAAAGTGGCTTCTATCGCGGGGCTTGAACGAGGCGGACGTCCCGCTATTATACAAAGTGGCGCGCCAACTAGCAATGCTAGAATAATTAAGAAATTATACAATTAAACCCTATAAATTCTAGCGGCGATTACGAAAGATTACAATATGCACACCAGAGGATTGTCGAAAAAATTGGCAAAGGAGAAGGAGATGGAAGAAAACAGAGGGGAAGAAGAGGAAGGAACTCCGATTGAAGAAGTGGAGACAGTAATAACAACAACAGAACCAAGCCAAGACGAAGAAATGGAACCACAGGCGGGTGACAAAGGAGAAGTTAGGGGAGACCTGAACATACTGAAATTAATGGAAATGATGAATAATATGATGAAAGAAACCAATCAAAATTTTAGAAACAGGAGGAGAAATTCGACGGCATGAAGAAAGAAACCAGTGACAATTTGAAACAGATCAATGAAAAAATAGTGAGTACTAAGGAAGAATTGAGGAAAACAGTCAACCAAAATAATGAAACACTACAACAACGATTGCTGGAGGAAATTCAGCAAAGAAACGAAGAATTGAAGGAAGAATTGAAGGAACAGCTGAAGGAGGACCACGAGAAAAATAAAGAAGAAATGAAGCAGCAAATAAGACTAATTTTCAGAGAACGTCGTGAAGAAAGCGACCAGACAAAAATGGAGATGAATAAGAAAGGGGAAGAAACCAATTACCAAATGGATCTACTTAATGAGACATTAAGTAACGGGTTCAAGAAGGTGAATGAAACAATAAACACCACTCCAGAAGGAAATAATGAAAAAACAGAAATTCAAGAAGACCCAAATACATTGTTACATCAAGATAAAGGTAACGAAAACAAAGAGAAAAGTAAACACAAAGGAACCAACCGTAGAGGAGTACAGAAAAAACAGATAATTAAGAAGACTAAGAAAATACATCAGAGAAAACGAATCAATACCAGAGAGGAATTGGAAGTGATGAAGAACGGACTACTTGAGACGTTTAATCGACCAATTAATGACCATACGGAAATGATGAATATTATGGAGTGCAGGAGAACTCTGAAGGAGATTCTAGGAGGGATCAACAATCAACCAGCGAGTAAAACTTTCAACAAACCTATCTTTAAATGGAGGATATCCAAAGTTGAAAAGCATCACAACAAAACAATGTATGACAAATTGAGAAAGTCTACAAGAAAAGGGAAATTACCAGAGATAGAAATACCAAATAAACCAATATCAGTGAGAAGATCAATAACGGAGGTACGATTAACTTCGTTGAGTAGTAAACAACATCATCAAGTGATTGAGGTAGGCACTGATGCCAGAGAACACATGGTATTAGAAGAGTGGCTGTACCAGATAGAAGAGACATATATAACACAGACAGAAACAGTGATGCACACCAGATCAGTCCGAACAACGGAGGAAACTCGTGTAATCATGGACAATGGATAAACCAAATGCAGATGAACACTGGAATATGGGACCATACACTATAACAAAAGACAAGGGCAATAACACTTACGAGATCACTCACCCTGTCACCAAGAAAATAAAGGGGGTATACAATCAAGCCTCAATTAAGAAATATTATGACAATCAACAATAACTGTAAAAAACAATTTAAAGTAAAAAACCAACAAAAATACTTTAAATAAAGAAAAAAAAAAATAAAGTGACAAACAAACAAGTCTGCCAATGTCATAAAGAAAAGATCTCTAAAGAATGTCAAAATTCCAAAACATTCGTAAGTACAGCTTACACTAAGCATTAGAGAAACCATTATGATGAATAAAAAATTGTAAAAAATCAAAAAAGATATGTAAGAAAAGCTTACCCAAATATCTCGATAATATTTTAGGACAAGTAAAAATGGAGAGATAAAAGTTACAAGGCATTCATATAAAGTAAGAGCAACCAAATTACTACAATATTTAAATAAAAATTAACAATAGAGGAGTGTATTTACAAAACATTCCTACAAAATAAGGTTAAATTACCATAATATTTAGCCAAAAAATGAGGCATAAAAAGCATAACATACTGTGAAGGAATAAGCTACAAAAAATTCCTAACTAGTAAGAAGCCATAACTTACTATGATATTTAAAAATTATGAAAAAAATATCAATCAAAATGATCAGCTTCCACAACTATTTAGAAAGAGGGGAAGTAAAATTACCCAAACCAATGATCACAAAACAATATAAATGAAATCAACATTCTAAGAGTTATAATGTGAGATGAGATGAAACAAAGAGTAATTAAAAATGAATAAAGATGTGAATTGTATCAATAAAAAACAATGCTTCAAATAGTATCTATAAAGAAAGATGAAACAATATATGACTCGAACTGAGCAATAATGAAGTATAAAAGTAAAAGATTCCCAACAAATATTATGATTATGATTATTATTATTATTATTATTTTGAGTCACGAGTTGACTATATTTAAGAATTATTAATTGAGATTGTCTGTTGAATGAACCAGCAATCATTTTACTGAGCAGGGATGATGTTCCCCTGATATCAGTATAAGAGTAGTTTTGATGAAAAATAAGATTTATAGGGAATAAGTTATAATAAAAAATCAATAAGCCAGTTCACAATGTGAGAAAATAATGAAGAAAAGACTAAGAAGAATGGAAATAAAAGATACCGAATTAATTATAAAAAATGAATGAGAAGCAGGAGAATTTGAAAAAAAAAAAAAAAAAATTGATACGATACAATTGATAATTTCATCAAACTTAAATTCACGTTTTATAAAATGATCAATTTTGGTGGAAGGGCATTATATAACATTGCCAAACCCTGATCACATTTGATATAAATAAGTATGTAAAAAATGCCAAGAAACAATATATTTTGATAGATAAATGATAACGAGAATGAAAGTAGTAAATATAATCAATAGTGAAGGAGGAAGAATACAACCAAAGGTGGTTACAAAACAAGAAAATACGAACTAGACTGACAGACAACTGACATTGACCCAACCCCAGAGATTGGCCAGATATTAACCAAAGTAAAGCGAGACAAGAAGACAGTGAAGAAAAAAGAAAAAAAAAATTACATGGCCATAACAATTAACTCATAAGATTGTTTTAAAAGAGCATAATTTTTTATTATTATTAATAATTTATGTTTAAATTTTTATTAGTGGTAACTTGTAAATGACAGTATCTCAGCAATTGTTATACATAAAAAACCATGTGTAGATATGATTGTATGTATATCCTTATCTATAGGTGATGTGTCAGCTGTTATGTTTAAAATTACACTCATACAGACAGGGAATAGAAATGTGTGCGTGATTCAATCAGAGAACAAATTGTATAGCCTACTATATACTTTGGAACTTTTACTAGGATTATTTCAGCCGTATGTATGTTATTTCAGCATTATGTGTTTGAAAGTATAAGGTTTTGGAGAGTTTATTTATTCGCTAATATTATTGCTGTTGCTACAGATGTAGTATGTTTCAATTAACACAATATATTTTAACATTATTAAATTGTTGTTATTATTATTAATTATGACATTTCAGACCAATTTTTATCACTTTAATGACAATATATACAAAGTTATGTTTTATTTGAAAGATGTATTTACAATACCATGTTGTTTGAATATTATAAAATGATATGTGACAGTCTGAAGTTAACAAAGGAGACATGAACTCAGTAGATACAAAAACTTTGTAATAATAGTGAGATCGTGAGAAATATAAGGGTAATTAGAGATAGGTAGGGAGTGACAAAGATGAACAGTGAAGTGATAAGTGTAATAAAATAAACAGCATATAATCTTAAGAAAAAAGAGTTAAACAAGTGTGATAAACCCAAAACATAAGCACATGTTAAATGAGCAATTAAGTTAAGTATATTAGACTGAAAGACACAGAATAATTGTGAATGTAAAAAACAGAAAAAATATTATCTCAGTATAAAAATCACCAGGGTGATTACTGTTATAAAAGAGATGGTGTAGGTATAACACTCACCAAATTTGTTCATTTGTTAATTTAAAGAAAGAAGTTATTGGCTTAATGTTTAAGGCAATAAATACCAGAAGAAATAGTTTTACAGTAATATGTTAGTATGTTTTAAGTAAGTAAGGAATTTATAAAGAAAATAATAGCAATACCTTTATAAGAAATAATAGGCAAAATATATTAATTATGTGTAATGAAAGGGAACATGGCAGAATTATATTAAAACTTAGAAATAAGTAAATTATGTATTAACATAGTATTATCAATTTTGGACTAAAACATTAATACATGGCTTAGACCAACCTTGTAAGATATCAAACTAATCTTCGAAAGAAAATAGAAACATCTATGTAAAGATTACAACCATTGAAATTATCCCCAAGTAAATATAGCCATTATAAAATATTTATTCAAATTAAACAAAAAATTCAAAGTTTGATAACAATGTGTTTATTTTGAGATCGACCAGGGAGAATAATTACGTTACCATGGAAACTGTGGAGTAACAAGCAAAAAATACCGTTAGATTTTTTTACTGAATGCATGACGCTTTAATGGTATAGACGCTAATTTTCGAGTGACCAAAATTGTCAATTAAAACATAGAAAATATCAGAAGAAATTACTACTAAGTGTATACCAAGACTTAAGATGAGGACTGGAACCATATTATCGAAGTTGAGGCCAAATTAACGAAAAAAGAAAATAAATTACTACCAATTAAACTGGAAAAGATGCCTGATGTCCTGAACCAAGCAAATTAAAGAAGATTGTAGTATAACCCATGAATAACAGATCGTATGAATTCGCCATAACTACGGAAGTGATAAGTACCTATTAAATTACCCAAAATATATAAATAAACTCACGTTAATTATTTCTCACTAAAGGTCGAAATCTCACTGAACTGAAATTAATTACTTTCAAAGATTAAAAAGAATACTAAGTCACTGACAATTTATAAACTAACCAATATAAACTGTTGTTAATGATCCATAACTTGTAAACACTTTTACTACACTGCGCTAAACAAATTATACCTACACAATATGTTAGTTAAGTTTACTTGATGTAAGGGTGTGTATTTTTATTGTTTTAAACATTTGTAATCTTTTTAACGTAACCTCAAGAACCTATGACAAACAAACATTAATAACTGATGTACTATTTCCAACAGACGCCATTACTAAAAGTCTGTTTATCAATTCAAATATCGATTTGTCAAACCCTGTAATTGTCTCATATAAATAACCGGAGCATTTGTAGTAGAATAATTTGTATTAAATGAATAACTAATCACTAATAAAAAATGTATAAGTATTGAGTGTAACCACGGTGTTATAATTTCATTAGGAGGTGCACAATATTTTATGTACGTTTTAGCAGACGACTAACGATTTACACAGCACACGCATCGAACTGCTGTGCGCTCCAGTGGGCCTAGCTGGCGGAAATAGTTGAATTATTCAAACCGCCTGAGCTGCGCTGGTCATACACCTTTGAACTTTATTTTAATTGTTTTAAGAAAACAATTTGGCGCCACCGGGATTTTCATACCCCTAGTGAACATCAGGTAAGAACATCAAGACCTGGTTATTCGTACGTTCGCAACGGACGAAATCTGCGGAAGTTGCACGCATTTGAACTACGGATCGAGAAGACACGTTACACCCATTACACACAAATTGTACATTATCCACATTTTACAGAGTAAAACGGTAGCCGTACACACGACTCCATTACAAATTGACGACCAACCGCTGGAGCTAGAAGAGAGAGAAATACGAACTTCTAACGGCGAGAAAAAAGGTCGAATAATAAGTATAAAACGGTTCGCTACACACTATTCAATAATAATTAACAGGAAAGGTAAACCGTTATTATACAAAGTGGCTTCCATCGCGGGGCTTGAACGAGGCGGACGTCCCGCTATTATACAATATACTCTTCCTTCCATTCACTTGACATTATTCACTGGGTGGTTTATTTGTGTTAATATCATCATGGGGTTACTGGTTATAAGTGTTTATTTTATTTTCCCTTCACTAATGATCACTTTTGGTTATTGACTGTGGCCTTTATTTGCCTCAGGGTATTATTTACTGGTTTTTTATTATTTTTTATCACTATTGTAACAGAACTTTACAAGTACAAGTGTAGATATATGTTGATTCGTAATGGTGTAGTAGTGTGAGTGTAGATACGCACTGGTATCTACGGTAATGTTGTTTTTTACAAAATGTCGTAATTGTAACTATTATGGTTATTAGTGTGATTGTATTGTTTAATGGGTGCGTATTAATAGTCCACTTTTTGATTTAAAATGTTTCGCGCACTCTGTTATATACCTCCCTCACTTACCACACGTGGATATTTCAGTCCTGTTCAGTGACGGTCCCGCTGAAATACATACACTTTACATACAGATAAATATTCAGGTTGAATATTCAATATAGTCATCACACACAATATAAATGAAATAATATCTAAATAATATTCTGAATTATTAGATCTATTTAAACTCTTCCGCCACCTTCGGTAGAACTGATTAAAAATAAATGAACTAATTTAGAATTGAAATGATACTCTTTTTCACTGGTAATAAATGTGGAGGTTTATTAACAATTCGAGATATTATAAAATCTTTGAACAATGAACAATCAATAGCTAACAACCTTTTAGATAATAATTACAAATAAAAATTCAAAATAAGACTCTGTTCAGCCTCAAGGCTGGTAAACCTGTTATTTGTACAATAAGTTAATTTCAAGAGGTTATGTTCTCTTGTATCAGTGAATTACCATATTCGTAAGGTTCTTTTAGGTAACATGATACCAGGTACAAGATGTAATATTAACAACGATATAAAATGAACAATAATTAATAATAAACAAACAGATATAAAGATCGAAAATTAATACCATATATCTGATAGTTATGGTACTATCGTACGCGGGAATGCGCACGCAACTTTTAGTACTAGTCTGACAATTACCAAGCTCGTTGGCTTGTACAGTTACAATGTATCACTTTATTTTAATAATCCGTTTTGATAATTATCTATTTGCAAGAGAAAAATTTCTTAAAAAACTCTTGTTATTATTTTCATCTGGTTTGGATTTTACTTGAGAACAGACCGGTAACAGTGAAACTGGCAAGTTACCGTTACGATTCTAAGGTTATGTTATAACGGGTATTGTTATAATGGTTAACTATTTCTTAATATTTATTATTTCTTAATCTAAATATAAACACATTATTCGTAATATATTGATGTGTTATTATCAGGATTACATTTATTCTTTCGTATTAAAATTAATAATGTTTACTTTAAAACATCGAGAAATCAAGAAAACAATTTTAGTCAAATGAGTGACTATTGTTATTACTCGTATTTAGTAATAAATGCTTCTAACACAAGTTTTTAATAAGGATAAATAATTAAAACATTTTTCCAATATTTTAATAATTGTGAATTAATATTTCTTTTAATTCTGATAATTCAATCATGTTTTTTGATACTTCGCCTTTTCTGACTTGCGTAGTATCAAAGTTATTTGTTACGAAATTATTATTTCAGTTTCAATATTATTTAAATAAAAATTGTACTCCCTGTTTTTTATCTTTCACAACACTCGCAAGTACGATTGATATTATACACTAATCGTACTTGTTTAAATAAATAACTCCGCACCTTTCACTCGTAAATATTGGTGTAGTGTTAAGGTTATGTATGTTGATTTACTTAATGTCAATGCCGCGCACAAATTCAAAATTAAAACTTTTTCATGTTGGCGAGCGGCGTGCCTCTCCGTCGAAAGACTGATCGTGAACTGTGTCGCTTCTACTAAGCGTCTCCTGCTCGTCTGGCTAAGGTTCATTCATTCTATTGGTTGAAAAAATTATACTCTCTGACCCAAAAGCCTTTGTTTTCTTAAAACATTTAATTTTTTAACAAATTCGATTTTGAGGTTGAGGCTTTGTGACGTCAGCACTGGTACAAAAATTTAATTGAAAAGTTTAAAATCACAATAACTTTCTTAATCTATGTCCTATCGTTAAATGGTTGATGTCAGTGAATTGCGGACATCCTACGCTTTAATTTAAGTCTAAGAATGATTATTTTCCGTCCATCACTTCTATCACTAGAACGATTTTATTAATTATCTGTGGTGTATCTTATTTTTATAAGTCTATTACACCAAATTTCACTTATTTATATTAAAACACTTTTTAAATAAACACTCTGAGTCCATATCTCAATTGGTTTGATTCAAAATTTGGGAATAGTTGTTCCCTAAACAATATCTCGCTATGGCGTCATTAGGCGTCCATATTTGATTTTTCATAAATGTGCTTAAATCTAATTTTTCTTATTTAAAACAGTAATATTGCGATCTAATAATACTAGTAATGTCTATTTACATAATTTTACACTAGAATATTTGTACATGACTGTGTTTAAATCTACTATTTACATTGTTTTGGTCCCCTTCTATCTCTCTTATATACAATTGTTACCTTATTTTTGGTTTTTTCTATATAAATGATATCATGTACTAGTTGTAATTAGTGTACACACATTGTACCTAATTCATTATACATAATGGTTAGCTTTTGGCTAGTTCAGAACCCTTCAATTTTTCAGTAATGGGTCTGTTTATGTTGTGTCATATCATAGTAGTCATTTATTTTTGTTAATACAACTAAGTTGTTATTGTTACCCTTGGTTTGGGTTTCCAAAGTAGTATTAGACATTATTCTAACTCTTGATAATGTTTTCATTTACTTTTAAACAAGTTTACATGTTATATTTTTCATAAATAACTTGCTCCTCATGGTTTGTTTACATCTGGATGCTTTCATTATAGTCATTTGGTTTTTAATTATTTGTATATAAAATGACTGTTTTTATGGTCATAGTCTGTTCTCAAAGTAGCATTGGGATTCCCTCTTACTACTGGTAATACTTTTATTAACATTGGTATTTGTTTTGATATTGTATTTTGTCTAACTAAATTGGCATGCTTGTTCCATCTCTACTATCTCTGTGTCATCATATTTGCTTTGTTTTATTTGCATTGTGCTGCAATATAATACATTGTCTCTTAGGATTTATTATTATTTATAACAAATTCTTGATTGATATCATAGTTGATGATCATTTATTTATATTAACATGTATGATTTTCTGTTTCATAGGTGTCTTCCCTATGGGGTTATGTAACAAATATACCACATGTTTTAATGCAGTATTTTTCTACTACTAACTTGACTTCAATATGGTATCTTACTATAATATTTTAATTATTTTGTTACACATGTTTATACAACTCCTTCTTAAACAATAACACAAATCTTTTTGTATTAATTACAATATTTTTCTGGTCATTGGTTGAATTCAATTCCTGTCACTTTGTTTGATACATAACAAAGGTTTTTATTTGTTGTCAGTTCTCTATGAACAATAACATAATTGTTCTATTTTATTCTATTCTGGTGGTCTTATGATTATCTGTATTGATCACAGTCTTTATTAAAATAGTCACACTCATTGTCTGTGTTTATTTGACTATTTTAATTCTTGCTGTTTCATTATGAAATTAACATATTTTCTTACACTATAAACTTCAGCACTGGGATTGTTTGTGTGGTTTATTCAGTTGAAGTTAGTTAACTTTTCACAGGTTTCACATATATATCAAGTACTCACTGCAATTGTTTGTGGTTCCTTAAATGTTAAACACTGGTTTTCTTTTCATATTTGATAATCATCACTTCTTTTGGTCACTTATATAGTCTTTTAGTACACGTGGTTTTTTTGAGTCCTTGCATGGTTCATCCATCTTCTTCTCTCTTCATGGTATGCTTCCTCATCCTTCTTCTTTCTTCTTCTTCAATATTTTCGTTGTAGTCATTATCTTTATTTATTTCCCTCGCTGTTGGAGTTTGTTGGTCCTTATTTTGTCGGTTCCCCTCACTGTTGGATCCTATTGGGTCTGGTTACTGATATTTTGTTTTGGCTCATGGCATTTTCTTTCTTCATTTTGTATTTGATGTTGCTATGTTAATAATATCTTCTTCATCGTTGGATTCTTATATTAATATATTCGTAGATACACACTTTTATACACTTAGTTTTATTTGTCTAGACATACTTCCATGCTTTTCTCTAACTTGACGTTATATTAGCTTATTTTATGTAACTACCATATTTGGTAACGTTACATATGCCTTCCTATAAGAATTGATTAATTCTGAATTATTATTATACTATATTTTTCATTGAAGAATTTATCAATTGTTGTACATTCCATGTCGATTCACATGTTTTTTCCATATATCCCTTTCACTTTCTTCTATTTGAATCATATTTATTTCTTCTCTATGTAGTCATCTCCCTTGTTTATTTAGTTCCCTAATTCCCTAACATAAGTTTAGCTGGGGCAGTTTAGAGCGGCTCACTTTGGCTATTCAACTCTACTGGCCATACTAACTTCAATAAATATGGAGGCAAATCATCTCCTTCAATAATAATAAATGATTGCTGGCATTACTCATCAGTCAATTCATCTCAAATCATCAAAAATAATAATAGTGGTCGTTCTTCCGACAAATAATAAATATCCTTGGGATTAATTCACGCATCTGCGGTTTATACATTGTTATACTCTCTTTTCTTGATTCAACTTAACGATATTCTTCACATATTATAGGGATAGTTTGTTTTACATTTCCTCACTGGTATACTCTCATGATTATCTTCGTTAGTATATTACTTTTCATTCTTCTTCATTATTGATTAATCTCTTCATTTTGCATCACATTGAACGTCGTCTCGTCATATTCTTCATCTCAGGTTTTATTCTTCTAGATATAATTCATAAGTACATTTATTTTTTCTTCTTTTTCTCATGGTTTTCGTTGGTATTTATATTCCATGTGGTATTGGCTTTTCCTCTAGTAAAATACACTAGAATATTGTGGTTGTGTGTGGTGGTTTGTCTACATTAATACATTTCTTTGGGTTTATTCTTCCAACTTCTCATTTGCTCCTTCTTCTTTTTTCTATAGTACGGGTAAGATGTTCTTATTACTTGTTGACGTGGCTCTTGGAAATGTTTGTGCCTAGGATGTAATTTGTCGTTCTCGTATATTTACTTTTTATTAGTACGGGTAAGGTGTTAAATTTTTACTTGTTGACTAGGCTCTAGGAAGTATATATATTATATATAGTTATGCCATAGATCTCGGGTGTCCGTCTCGTATGTGTTTTTCTCTTATAGTACGGGTAGGATGTTAAATTTTTACTTGTTGACGTGGCTCTTGGAAATATATGTATCTCATATATGCCGTGGATGTAGGGTGTCGATCTCGTAAGTTTCTCTTCTTTTTATTAGTACGGGTAAGATGTTAAGTTTTACTGGTTGACGTGGCTCTTGGAAATAATGATTTCATCTCATATATGCCGTGGATGTAGGGTGTTGATCTTGTAAATTTACTCTTCTTTATTATAGTACGGGTAAGATGTTAAGTTTTTACTTGTTGACGTGGCTCTTGGAAATATATTTGCCGTAGATGTTGTTTGTCTGTCTCGTATGTGTTTTTCTCTTATAGTACGGTTAGGATGTTAAATTTTTACTTGTTGACTTGGCTCTTGGAAATAATGATTTCATCTCATATATGCCGTGGATGTAGGGTGTCGATCTCGTATATTCATACTCTTCTTTTATAGTACGCTATTATTTATAAATACAATGTTCTGAATCCTTTACATAAATTCTTTGGGAGCATGTTTTCTCACATTATAAAATTACAATATACATTCAATGTTCGATACATAGTTATATAGTTACTTTTCATTTGATATAAACACATTATAATCTTCATAGTAATAATACATCTTTTTCTTTAGTCAACATCTATTTTTATAAGCATACTTTCATTTTTCACATTTTAGGAAACAATAATCTTCATGGCCACATTTCATTTTTCATCTTGATATAGTCAACAGTTATATTCATAATTATATTTTCATTTTTCATAATAAACATTTTCATCCTTTACATAATATCCATAATAAAATAATTCTTATCGCTAACTTTTCACTTTTAGTCCCATATTTTAATTGTCAATATATCTTTTCATTGAAGTCTGATTATAGGTATTACTGGTTATCATAATAGACGGTCCCATAATTCAGTGTATATTTTATTCATTTTAACCGTAATCGTCGTTCTCCTCTCTTCTTGTCGATCGGACTTCTTTAGCATCCATACTCCTGTCCGTTCTTGATCTATATCGGGCTATCATCTGGTTTTTCCATTTGAAAGTTATTTGGGCTGAGTCTGCCTTCCATTCTTCTGTCTTCTTTCTCTCTCTTTCTTCAATATATTTGTTTCCATTGTTCTTCTGGTGGCTGTCAGTACTGATGTTTGGTAACTCTCTCAATTTGGTTTGGGTATCGTCATCTATCTTCTGATTGGGTACTTCCGTTAATTGGCTCCTCTTCTTCCGCAGTTCTCTTATCTCTTTGGCGTATCCTTCGACAATCCGGTCCCATTTCTCTTGGTAGCCTTCCTTTTTCTTAAAATATCTCACTCTTCTTTTGGAAATACGCGGTTGAGATATTCTGTTGGTCATCTTCTTCTTCATTGTGACATAATCTTCCTCCTCGTCCATCTCCATTATACGCCTCCGATACTCCTTCCTGAAGATCCTTTCTTCATGGTTGATAATTGGTAAGTTGACCACATTAATCAGACCATTTCTAGTCATTTCAATTAATTCTTTTGTAACTCTTGCCTTCCTTGGACGTAGGGTTCTTCTTTCTTCCATCTTCACCTCTTCCTTTTCTTTAATTATTTGGATCTTCTTTTCTCCACTATCTTTAGGCTCTGGACTTGTTGGTTCCATGTTTTTATTTTCAGGTACCTCTTCAATCTCCATTCGATCGTCTACTATTAATTCTCTTCTTATCTTCTTAACACTCTCTTCTGCCTCTTCACAACATCTTTTTATTGTCTTTCCTGATTGCTTGTAATCATCCTTCACTACCGTGTTTATTGACTCCACGATCTCCTTGTCACCTCCCTTTATTCTCTTATTCATTCGGTCTAATTTCCTGTTGATCTTGTCGATTTTTATTCCCAACTCTGCCGATAATTCTCCTTTCATTATGGCCATTTTCTTTTCTAATAATTCTTCGGTTTTCTTTTGCCCATCTTCCATCCTCCTGTTTGTCTCATTTATTTGGTTATTAAATTCTTCTTTTAATAACTCCATATTTCTCTGGCTCTCTCTCTGGCCCTCTTCTATTTTCTGGTCAGTGGATTTCTGGCCTTCCTTTAATGACTCTATTTGTTTGCTTAAACCCTTGGTGGATTGATGGGCTTCTTCTATTTTACTGTTTAAGTCCGCCCTCAGTGATTCTATAGATTTATTGGTCTCCTTGTTGGATTGACTATTTTCGTCCAGCTTGCTATTCAAGTCTGCCTTCAGTGATTCCATCATATTTCTCATCCACTCTTGAAATGCTGAATCTCCTATTGACGTTTTTTCAGGTAGGCTTGTTTCCGGTAGGGCTTCTTGAGGCATCACTTCCGGTTCCTCCTCGTCTGGTTGTTGAACCCCCTCCGCCGGTTCAATTGGTTTGTCCTTTACTTCCAATAAAATTTCTTCGCCGTCTTCCGTCGACATAGCCTCCTTTTCTTCCCTTCTGGCCTCCTTCTCCGCTTCTGTTGCCCTCTTTCTCGACGTTGATCTCGATTTTAATCTGCTGGTGTACATCTTGATATGCTGGTAATGTACCTGCTGTCTTTTCACGGATTGGGGTGATTAGGTTACTTGTTATGGTATATTTTCCCTAATCCGCGCTCAGACGTTGGGCGCCAACTTGTAACAGAACTTTACAAGTACAAGTGTAGATATATGTTGATTCGTAATGGTGTAGTAGTGTGAGTGTAGATACGCACTGGTATCTACGGTAATGTTGTTTTTTACAAAATGTCATAATTGTAACTATTATGGTTATTAGTGTGATTGTATTGTTTAATGGGTGCGTATTAATAGTCCACTTTTTGATTTAAAATGTTTCGCGCACTCTGTTATATACCTCCCTCACTTACCACACGTGGATATTTCAGTCCTGTTCAGTGACGGTTCCGCTGAAATACGTACACTTTACATACAGATAAATATTCAGGTTGAATATTCAATATAGTCATCACACACAATATAAATGAAATAATATCTAAATAATATTCTGAATTATTAGATCTATTTAAACTCTTCCGCCACCTTCGGTAGAACTGATTAAAAATAAATGAACTAATTTAGAATTGAAATGATACTCTTTTTCACTGGTAATAAATGTGGAGGTTTATTAACAATTCGAGATATTATAAAATCTTTGAACAATGAACAATCAATAGCTAACAACCTTTTAGATAATAATTACAAATAAAAATTCAAAATAAGACTCTGTTCAGCCTCAAGGCTGGTAAACCTGTTATTTGTACAATAAGTTAATTTCAAGAGGTTATGTTCTCTTGTATCAGTGAATTACCATATTCGTAAGGTTCTTTTAGGTAACATGATACCAGGTACAAGATGTAATATTAACAACGATATAAAATGAACAATAATTAATAATAAACAAACAGATATAAAGATCGAAAATTAATACCATATATCTGATAGTTATGGTACTATCGTACGCGGGAATGCGCACGCAACTTTTAGTACTAGTCTGACAATTACCAAGCTCGTTGGCTTGTACAGTTACAATGTATCACTTTATTTTAATAATCCGTTTTGATAATTATCTATTTGCAAGAGAAAAATTTCTTAAAAAACTCTTGTTATTATTTTCATCTGGTTTGGATTTTACTTGAGAACAGACCGGTAACAGTGAAACTGGCAAGTTACCGTTACGATTCTAAGGTTATGTTATAACGGGTATTGTTATAATGGTTAACTATTTCTTAATATTTATTATTTCTTAATCTAAATATAAACACATTATTCGTAATATATTGATGTGTTATTATCAGGATTACATTTATTCTTTCGTATTAAAATTAATAATGTTTACTTTAAAACATCGAGAAATCAAGAAAACAATTTTAGTCAAATGAGTGACTATTGTTATTACTCGTATTTAGTAATAAATGCTTCTAACACAAGTTTTTAATAAGGATAAATAATTAAAACATTTTTCCAATATTTTAATAATTGTGAATTAATATTTCTTTTAATTCTGATAATTCAATCATGTTTTTTGATACTTCGCCTTTTCTGACTTGCGTAGTATCAAAGTTATTTGTTACGAAATTATTATTTCAGTTTCAATATTATTTAAATAAAAATTGTACTCCCTGTTTTTTATCTTTCACAACACTCGCAAGTACGATTGATATTATACACTAATCGTACTTGTTTAAATAAATAACTCCGCACCTTTCACTCGTAAATATTGGTGTAGTGTTAAGGTTATGTATGTTGATTTACTTAATGTCAATGCCGCGCACAAATTCAAAATTAAAACTTTTTCATGTTGGCGAGCGGCGTGCCTCTCCGTCGAAAGACTGATCGTGAACTGTGTCGCTTCTACTAAGCGTCTCCTGCTCGTCTGGCTAAGGTTCATTCATTCTATTGGTTGAAAAAATTATACTCTCTGACCCAAAAGCCTTTGTTTTCTTAAAACATTTAATTTTTTAACAAATTCGATTTTGAGGTTGAGGCTTTGTGACGTCAGCACTGGTACAAAAATTTAATTGAAAAGTTTAAAATCACAATAACTTTCTTAATCTATGTCCTATCGTTAAATGGTTGATGTCAGTGAATTGCGGACATCCTACGCTTTAATTTAAGTCTAAGAATGATTATTTTCCGTCCATCACTTCTATCACTAGAACGATTTTATTAATTATCTGTGGTGTATCTTATTTTTATAAGTCTATTACACCAAATTTCACTTATTTATATTAAAACACTTTTTAAATAAACACTCTGAGTCCATATCTCAATTGGTTTGATTCAAAATTTGGGAATAGTTGTTCCCTAAACAATATCTCGCTATGGCGTCATTAGGCGTCCATATTTGATTTTTCATAAATGTGCTTAAATCTAATTTTTCTTATTTAAAACAGTAATATTGCGATCTAATAATACTAGTAATGTCTATTTACATAATTTTACACTAGAATATTTGTACATGACTGTGTTTAAATCTACTATTTACATTGTTTTGGTCCCCTTCTATCTCTCTTATATACAATTGTTACCTTATTTTTGGTTTTTTCTATATAAATGATATCATGTACTAGTTGTAATTAGTGTACACACATTGTACCTAATTCATTATACATAATGGTTAGCTTTTGGCTAGTTCAGAACCCTTCAATTTTTCAGTAATGGGTCTGTTTATGTTGTGTCATATCATAGTAGTCATTTATTTTTGTTAATACAACAACTAAGTTGTTATTGTTACCCTTGGTTTGGGTTTCCAAAGTAGTATTAGACATTATTCTAACTCTTGATAATGTTTTCATTTACTTTTAAACAAGTTTACATGTTATATTTTTCATAAATAACTTGCTCCTCATGGTTTGTTTACATCTGGATGCTTTCATTATAGTCATTTGGTTTTTAATTATTTGTATATAAAATGACTGTTTTTATGGTCATAGTCTGTTCTCAAAGTAGCATTGGGATTCCCTCTTACTACTGGTAATACTTTTATTAACATTGGTATTTGTTTTGATATTGTATTTTGTCTAACTAAATTGGCATGCTTGTTCCATCTCTACTATCTCTGTGTCATCATATTTGCTTTGTTTTATTTGCATTGTGCTGCAATATAATACATTGTCTCTTAGGATTTATTATTATTTATAACAAATTCTTGATTGATATCATAGTTGATGATCATTTATTTATATTAACATGTATGATTTTCTGTTTCATAGGTGTCTTCCCTATGGGGTTATGTAACAAATATACCACATGTTTTAATGCAGTATTTTTCTACTACTAACTTGACTTCAATATGGTATCTTACTATAATATTTTAATTATTTTGTTACACATGTTTATACAACTCCTTCTTAAACAATAACACAAATCTTTTTGTATTAATTACAATATTTTTCTGGTCATTGGTTGAATTCAATTCCTGTCACTTTGTTTGATACATAACAAAGGTTTTTATTTGTTGTCAGTTCTCTATGAACAATAACATAATTGTTCTATTTTATTCTATTCTGGTGGTCTTATGATTATCTGTATTGATCACAGTCTTTATTAAAATAGTCACACTCATTGTCTGTGTTTATTTGACTATTTTAATTCTTGCTGTTTCATTATGAAATTAACATATTTTCTTACACTATAAACTTCAGCACTGGGATTGTTTGTGTGGTTTATTCAGTTGAAGTTAGTTAACTTTTCACAGGTTTCACATATATATCAAGTACTCACTGCAATTGTTTGTGGTTCCTTAAATGTTAAACACTGGTTTTCTTTTCATATTTGATAATCATCACTTCTTTTGGTCACTTATATAGTCTTTTAGTACACGTGGTTTTTTTGAGTCCTTGCATGGTTCATCCATCTTCTTCTCTCTTCATGGTATGCTTCCTCATCCTTCTTCTTTCTTCTTCTTCAATATTTTCGTTGTAGTCATTATCTTTATTTATTTCCCTCGCTGTTGGAGTTTGTTGGTCCTTATTTTGTCGGTTCCCCTCACTGTTGGATCCTATTGGGTCTGGTTACTGATATTTTGTTTTGGCTCATGGCATTTTCTTTCTTCATTTTGTATTTGATGTTGCTATGTTAATAATATCTTCTTCATCGTTGGATTCTTATATTAATATATTCGTAGATACACACTTTTATACACTTAGTTTTATTTGTCTAGACATACTTCCATGCTTTTCTCTAACTTGACGTTATATTAGCTTATTTTATGTAACTACCATATTTGGTAACGTTACATATGCCTTCCTATAAGAATTGATTAATTCTGAATTATTATTATACTATATTTTTCATTGAAGAATTTATCAATTGTTGTACATTCCATGTCGATTCACATGTTTTTTCCATATATCCCTTTCACTTTCTTCTATTTGAATCATATTTATTTCTTCTCTATGTAGTCATCTCCCTTGTTTATTTAGTTCCCTAATTCCCTAACATAAGTTTAGCTGGGGCAGTTTAGAGCGGCTCACTTTGGCTAATTCAACTCTACTGGCCATACTAACTTCAATAAATATGGAGGCAAATCATCTCCTTCAATAATAATAAATGATTGCTGGCATTACTCATCAGTCAATTCATCTCAAATCATCAAAAATAATAATAGTGGTCGTTCTTCCGACAAATAATAAATATCCTTGGATTAATTCACGCATCTGCGGTTTATACATTGTTATACTCTCTTTTCTTGATTCAACTTAACGATATTCTTCACATATTATAGGGATAGTTTGTTTTACATTTCCTCACTGGTATACTCTCATGATTATCTTCGTTAGTATATTACTTTTCATTCTTCTTCATTATTGATTAATCTCTTCATTTTGCATCACATTGAACGTCGTCTCGTCATATTCTTCATCTCAGGTTTTATTCTTCTAGATATAATTCATAAGTACATTTATTTTTCTTCTTTTTCTCATGGTTTTCGTTGGTATTTATATTCCATGTGGTATTGGCTTTTCCTCTAGTAAAATACACTAGAATATTGTGGTTGTGTGTGGTGGTTTGTCTACATTAATACATTTCTTTGGGTTTATTCTTCCAACTTCTCATTTGCTCCTTCTTCTTTTTTCTATAGTACGGGTAAGATGTTCTTATTACTTGTTGACGTGGCTCTTGGAAATGTTTGTGCCTAGGATGTAATTTGTCGTTCTCGTATATTTACTTTTTATTAGTACGGGTAAGGTGTTAAATTTTTACTTGTTGACTAGGCTCTAGGAAGTATATATATTATATATAGTTATGCCATAGATCTCGGGTGTCCGTCTCGTATGTGTTTTTCTCTTATAGTACGGGTAGGATGTTAAATTTTTACTTGTTGACGTGGCTCTTGGAAATATATGTATCTCATATATGCCGTGGATGTAGGGTGTCGATCTCGTAAGTTTCTCTTCTTTTTATTAGTACGGGTAAGATGTTAAGTTTTACTGGTTGACGTGGCTCTTGAAATAATGATTTCATCTCATATATGCCGTGGATGTAGGGTGTTGATCTTGTAAATTTACTCTTCTTTATTATAGTACGGGTAAGATGTTAAGTTTTTACTTGTTGACGTGGCTCTTGGAAATATATTTGCCGTAGATGTTGCTTGTCTGTCTCGTATGTGTTTTTCTCTTATAGTACGGTTAGGATGTTAAATTTTACTTGTTGACTTGGCTCTTGGAAATAATGATTTCATCTCATATATGCCGTGGATGTAGGGTGTCGATCTCGTATATTCATACTCTTCTTTTATAGTACGCTATTATTTATAAATACAATGTTCTGAATCCTTTACATAAATTCTTTGGGAGCATGTTTTCTCACATTATAAAATTACAATATACATTCAATGTTCGATACATAGTTATATAGTTACTTTTCATTTGATATAAACACATTATAATCTTCATAGTAATAATACATCTTTTTCTTTAGTCAACATCTATTTTTATAAGCATACTTTCATTTTTCACATTTTAGGAAATAATAATCTTCATGGCCACATTTCATTTTTCATCTTGATATAGTCAACAGTTATATTCATAATTATATTTTCATTTTTCATAATAAACATTTTCATCCTTTACATAATATCCATAATAAAATAATTCTTATCGCTAACTTTTCACTTTTAGTCCATATTTTAATTGTCAATATATCTTTTCATTGAAGTCTGATTATAGGTATTACTGGTTATCATAATAGACGGTCCCATAATTCAGTGTATATTTTATTCATTTTAACCGTAATCGTCGTTCTCCTCTCTTCTTGTCGATCGGACTTCTTTAGCATCCATACTCCTGTCCGTTCTTGATCTATATCGGGCTATCATCTGGTTTTTCCATTTGAAAGTTATTTGGGCTGAGTCTGCCTTCCATTCTTCTGTCTTCTTTCTCTCTCTTTCTTCAATATATTTGTTTCCATTGTTCTTCTGGTGGCTGTCAGTACTGATGTTTGGTAACTCTCTCAATTTGGTTTGGGTATCGTCATCTATCTTCTGATTGGGTACTTCCGTTAATTGGCTCCTCTTCTTCCGCAGTTCTCTTATCTCTTTGGCGTATCCTTCGACAATCCGGTCCCATTTCTCTTGGTAGCCTTCCTTTTTCTTAAAATGTCTCACTCTTCTTTTGGAAATACGCGGTTGAGATATTCTGTTGGTCATCTTCTTCTTCATTGTGACATAATCTTCCTCCTCGTTCATCTCCATTATACGCCTCCGATACTCCTTCCTGAAGATCCTTTCTTCATGGTTGATAATTGGTAAGTTGACCACATTAATCAGACCATTTCTAGTCATTTCAATTAATTCTTTTGTAACTCTTGCCTTCCTTGGACGTAGGGTTCTTTTTCTTCCATCTTCACCTCTTCCTTTTCTTTAATTATTTGGATCTTCTTTTCTCCACTGTCTTTAGGCTCTGGACTTGTTGGTTCCATGTTTTTATTTTCAGGTACCTCTTCAATCTCCATTCGATCGTCTACTATTAATTCTCTTCTTATCTTCTTAACACTCTCTTCTGCCTCTTCACAACATCTTTTTATTGTCTTTCCTGATTGCTTGTAATCATCCTTCACTACCGTGTTTATTGACTCCACGATCTCCTTGTCACCTCCCTTTATTCTCTTATTCATTCGGTCTAATTTCCTGTTGATCTTGTCGATTTTTATTCCCAACTCTGCCGATAATTCTCCTTTCATTATGGCCATTTTCTTTTCTAATAATTCTTCGGTTTTCTTTTGCCCATCTTCCATCCTCCTGTTTGTCTCATTTATTTGGTTATTAAATTCTTCTTTTAATAACTCCATATTTCTCTGGCTCTCTCTCTGGCCCTCTTCTATTTTCTGGTCAGTGGATTTCTGGCCTTCCTTTAATGACTCTATTTGTTTGCTTAAACCCTTGGTGGATTGATGGGCTTCTTCTATTTTACTGTTTAAGTCCGCCCTCAGTGATTCTATAGATTTATTGGTCTCCTTGTTGGATTGACTATTTTCGTCCAGCTTGCTATTCAAGTCTGCCTTCAGTGATTCCATCATATTTCTCATCCACTCTTGAAATGCTGAATCTCCTATTGACGTTTTTTCAGGTAGGCTTGTTTCCGGTAGGGCTTCTTGAGGCATCACTTCCGGTTCCTCCTCGTCTGGTTGTTGAACCCCCTCCGCCGGTTCAATTGGTTTGTCCTTTACTTCCAATAAAATTTCTTCGCCGTCTTCCGTC
Organism: Magicicada septendecula; assembly: GCA_034769895.1. Taxonomy (NCBI): domain Eukaryota; kingdom Metazoa; phylum Arthropoda; class Insecta; order Hemiptera; family Cicadidae; genus Magicicada; species Magicicada septendecula. The sequence goes on along the minus strand of CM068369.1, from coordinate 168,295,505 downwards.
GACATAGCCTCCTTTTCTTCCCTTCTGGCCTCCTTCTCCGCTTCTGTTGCCCTCTTTCTCGACGTTGATCTCGACTTTGATCTCGATTTTAATCTGCTGGTGTACATCTTGATATGCTGGTAATGTACCTGCTGTCTTTTCACGGATTGGGGTGATTAGGTTACTTGTTATGGTATATTTTCCCTAATCCGCGCTCAGACGTTGGGCGCCAACTTGTAACAGAACTTTACAAGTACAAGTGTAGATATATGTTGATTCGTAATGGTGTAGTAGTGTGAGTGTAGATACGCACTGGTATCTACGGTAATGTTGTTTTTTACAAAATGTCATAATTGTAACTATTATGGTTATTAGTGTGATTGTATTGTTTAATGGGTGCGTATTAATAGTCCACTTTTTGATTTAAAATGTTTCGCGCACTCTGTTATATACCTCCCTCACTTACCACACGTGGATATTTCAGTCCTGTTCAGTGACGGTTCCGCTGAAATACGTACACTTTACATACAGATAAATATTCAGGTTGAATATTCAATATAGTCATCACACACAATATAAATGAAATAATATCTAAATAATATTCTGAATTATTAGATCTATTTAAACTCTTCCGCCACCTTCGGTAGAACTGATTAAAAATAAATGAACTAATTTAGAATTGAAATGATACTCTTTTTCACTGGTAATAAATGTGGAGGTTTATTAACAATTCGAGATATTATAAAATCTTTGAACAATGAACAATCAATAGCTAACAACCTTTTAGATAATAATTACAAATAAAAATTCAAAATAAGACTCTGTTCAGCCTCAAGGCTGGTAAACCCGTTATTTGTACAATAAGTTAATTTCAAGAGGTTATGTTCTCTTGTATCAGTGAATTACCATATTCGTAAGGTTCTTTTAGGTAACATGATACCAGGTACAAGATGTAATATTAACAACGATATAAAATGAACAATAATTAATAATAAACAAACAGATATAAAGATCGAAAATTAATACCATATATCTGATAGTTATGGTACTATCGTACGCGGGAATGCGCACGCAACTTTTAGTACTAGTCTGACAATTACCAAGCTCGTTGGCTTGTACAGTTACAATGTATCACTTTATTTTAATAATCCGTTTTGATAATTATCTATTTGCAAGAGAAAAATTTCTTAAAAAACTCTTGTTATTATTTTCATCTGGTTTGGATTTTACTTGAGAACAGACCGGTAACAGTGAAACTGGCAAGTTACCGTTACGATTCTAAGGTTATGTTATAACGGGTATTGTTATAATGGTTAACTATTTCTTAATATTTATTATTTCTTAATCTAAATATAAACACATTATTCGTAATATATTGATGTGTTATTATCAGGATTACATTTATTCTTTCGTATTAAAATTAATAATGTTTACTTTAAAACATCGAGAAATCAAGAAAACAATTTTAGTCAAATGAGTGACTATTGTTATTACTCGTATTTAGTAATAAATGCTTCTAACACAAGTTTTTAATAAGGATAAATAATTAAAACATTTTTCCAATATTTTAATAATTGTGAATTAATATTTCTTTTAATTCTGATAATTCAATCATGTTTTTTGATACTTCGCCTTTTCTGACTTGCGTAGTATCAAAGTTATTTGTTACGAAATTATTATTTCAGTTTCAATATTATTTAAATAAAAATTGTACTCCCTGTTTTTTATCTTTCACAACACTCGCAAGTACGATTGATATTATACACTAATCGTACTTGTTTAAATAAATAACTCCGCACCTTTCACTCGTAAATATTGGTGTAGTGTTAAGGTTATGTATGTTGATTTACTTAATGTCAATGCCGCGCACAAATTCAAAATTAAAACTTTTTCATGTTGGCGAGCGGCGTGCCTCTCCGTCGAAAGACTGATCGTGAACTGTGTCGCTTCTACTAAGCGTCTCCTGCTCGTCTGGCTAAGGTTCATTCATTCTATTGGTTGAAAAAATTATACTCTCTGACCCAAAAGCCTTTGTTTTCTTAAAACATTTAATTTTTTAACAAATTCGATTTTGAGGTTGAGGCTTTGTGACGTCAGCACTGGTACAAAAATTTAATTGAAAAGTTTAAAATCACAATAACTTTCTTAATCTATGTCCTATCGTTAAATGGTTGATGTCAGTGAATTGCGGACATCCTACGCTTTAATTTAAGTCTAAGAATGATTATTTTCCGTCCATCACTTCTATCACTAGAACGATTTTATTAATTATCTGTGGTGTATCTTATTTTTATAAGTCTATTACACCAAATTTCACTTATTTATATTAAAACACTTTTTAAATAAACACTCTGAGTCCATATCTCAATTGGTTTGATTCAAAATTTGGGAATAGTTGTTCCCTAAACAATATCTCGCTATGGCGTCATTAGGCGTCCATATTTGATTTTTCATAAATGTGCTTAAATCTAATTTTTCTTATTTAAAACAGTAATATTGCGATCTAATAATACTAGTAATGTCTATTTACATAATTTTACACTAGAATATTTGTACATGACTGTGTTTAAATCTACTATTTACATTGTTTTGGTCCCCTTCTATCTCTCTTATATACAATTGTTACCTTATTTTTGGTTTTTTCTATATAAATGATATCATGTACTAGTTGTAATTAGTGTACACACATTGTACCTAATTCATTATACATAATGGTTAGCTTTTGGCTAGTTCAGAACCCTTCAATTTTTCAGTAATGGGTCTGTTTATGTTGTGTCATATCATAGTAGTCATTTATTTTTGTTAATACAACAACTAAGTTGTTATTGTTACCCTTGGTTTGGGTTTCCAAAGTAGTATTAGACATTATTCTAACTCTTGATAATGTTTTCATTTACTTTTAAACAAGTTTACATGTTATATTTTTCATAAATAACTTGCTCCTCATGGTTTGTTTACATCTGGATGCTTTCATTATAGTCATTTGGTTTTTAATTATTTGTATATAAAATGACTGTTTTTATGGTCATAGTCTGTTCTCAAAGTAGCATTGGGATTCCCTCTTACTACTGGTAATACTTTTATTAACATTGGTATTTGTTTTGATATTGTATTTTGTCTAACTAAATTGGCATGCTTGTTCCATCTCTACTATCTCTGTGTCATCATATTTGCTTTGTTTTATTTGCATTGTGCTGCAATATAATACATTGTCTCTTAGGATTTATTATTATTTATAACAAATTCTTGATTGATATCATAGTTGATGATCATTTATTTATATTAACATGTATGATTTTCTGTTTCATAGGTGTCTTCCCTATGGGGTTATGTAACAAATATACCACATGTTTTAATGCAGTATTTTTCTACTACTAACTTGACTTCAATATGGTATCTTACTATAATATTTTAATTATTTTGGTACACATGTTTATACAACTCCTTCTTAAACAATAACACAAATCTTTTTGTATTAATTACAATATTTTTCTGGTCATTGGTTGAATTCAATTCCTGTCACTTTGTTTGATACATAACAAAGGTTTTTATTTGTTGTCAGTTCTCTATGAACAATAACATAATTGTTCTATTTTATTCTATTCTGGTGGTCTTATGATTATCTGTATTGATCACAGTCTTTATTAAAATAGTCACACTCATTGTCTGTGTTTATTTGACTATTTTAATTCTTGCTGTTTCATTATGAAATTAACATATTTTCTTACACTATAAACTTCAGCACTGGGATTGTTTGTGTGGTTTATTCAGTTGAAGTTAGTTAACTTTTCACAGGTTTCACATATATATCAAGTACTCACTGCAATTGTTTGTGGTTCCTTAAATGTTAAACACTGGTTTTCTTTTCATATTGATAATCATCACTTCTTTTGGTCACTTATATAGTCTTTTAGTACACGTGGTTTTTTTGAGTCCTTGCATGGTCCATCCATCTTCTTCTCTCTTCATGGTATGCTTCCTCGTCCTTCTTCTTTCTTCTTCTTCAATATTTTCGTTGTAGTCATTATCTTTATTTATTTCCCTCGCTGTTGGAGTTTGTTGGTCCTTATTTTGTCGTTCCCCTCACTGTTGGATCCTATTGGGTCAGGTTACTGATATTTTGTTTTGGCTCATGGCATTTTCTTTCTTCATTTTGTATTGATGTTGCTATGTTAATAATATCTTCTTCATCGTTGGATTCTTATATTAATATATTCGTAGATACACACTTTTATACACTTAGTTTTATTTGTCTAGACATACTTCATGCTTTTCTCTAACTTGACGTTATATTAGCTTATTTTATGTAACTACCATATTTGGTAACGTTACATATGCCTTCCTATAAGAATTGATTAATTCTGAATTATTATTATACTATATTTTTCATTGAAGAATTTATCAATTGTTGTACATTCCATGTCGATTCACATGTTTTTTCCATATATCCCTTTCACTTTCTTCTATTTGAATCATATTTATTTCTTCTCTATGTAGTCATCTCCCTTGTTTATTTAGTTCCCTAATTCCCTAACATAAGTTTAGCTGGGGCAGTTTAGAGCGGCTCACTTTGGCTATTCAACTCTACTGGCCATACTAACTTCAATAAATATGGAGGCAAATCATCTCCTTCAATAATAATAAATGATTGCTGGCATTACTCATCAGTCAATTCATCTCAAATCATCAAAAATAATAATAGTGGTCGTTCTTCCGACAAATAATAAATATCCTTGGGATTAATTCACGCATCTGCGGTTTATACATTGTTATACTCTCTTTTCTTGATTCAACTTAACGATATTCTTCACATATTATAGGATAGTTTGTTTTACATTTCCTCACTGGTATACTCTCATGATTATCTTCGTTAGTATATTACTTTTCATTCTTCTTCATTATTGATTAATCTCTTCATTTTGCATCACATTGAACGTCGTCTCGTCATATTCTTCATCTCAGGTTTTATTCTTCTAGATATAATTCATAAGTACATTTATTTTTTCTTCTTTTTCTCATGGTTTTCGTTGGTATTTATATTCCATGTGGTATTGGCTTTTCCTCTAGTAAAATACACTAGAATATTGTGGTTGTGTGTGGTGGTTTGTCTACATTAATACATTTCTTTGGGTTTATTCTTCCAACTTCTCATTTGCTCCTTCTTCTTTTTTCTATAGTACGGGTAAGATGTTCTTATTACTTGTTGACGTGGCTCTTGGAAATGTTTGTGCCTAGGATGTAATTTGTCGTTCTCGTATATTTACTTTTTATTAGTACGGGTAAGGTGTTAAATTTTTACTTGTTGACTAGGCTCTAGGAAGTATATATATTATATATAGTTATGCCATAGATCTCGGGTGTCCGTCTCGTATGTGTTTTTCTCTTATAGTACGGGTAGGATGTTAAATTTTTACTTGTTGACGTGGCTCTTGGAAATATATGTATCTCATATATGCCGTGGATGTAGGGTGTCGATCTCGTAAGTTTCTCTTCTTTTTATTAGTACGGGTAAGATGTTAAGTTTTACTGGTTGACGTGGCTCTTGGAAATAATGATTTCATCTCATATATGCCGTGGATGTAGGGTGTTGATCTTGTAAATTTACTCTTCTTTATTATAGTACGGGTAAGATGTTAAGTTTTTACTTGTTGACGTGGCTCTTGGAAATATATTTGCTGTAGATGTTGCTTGTCTGTCTCGTATGTGTTTTTCTCTTATAGTACGGTTAGGATGTTAAATTTTTACTTGTTGACTTGGCTCTTGGAAATAATGATTTCATCTCATATATGCCGTGGATGTAGGGTGTCGATCTCGTATATTCATACTCTTCTTTTATAGTACGCTATTATTTATAAATACAATGTTCTGAATCCTTTACATAAATTCTTTGGGAGCATGTTTTCTCACATTATAAAATTACAATATACATTCAATGTTCGATACATAGTTATATAGTTACTTTTCATTTGATATAAACACATTATAATCTTCATAGTAATAATACATCTTTTTCTTTAGTCAACATCTATTTTTATAAGCATACTTTCATTTTTCACATTTTAGGAAATAATAATCTTCATGGCCACATTTCATTTTTCATCTTGATATAGTCAACAGTTATATTCATAATTATATTTTCATTTTTCATAATAAACATTTTCATCCTTTACATAATATCCATAATAAAATAATTCTTATCGCTAACTTTTCACTTTTAGTCCCATATTTTAATTGTCAATATATCTTTTCATTGAAGTCTGATTATAGGTATTACTGGTTATCATAATAGACGGTCCCATAATTCAGTGTATATTTTATTCATTTTAACCGTAATCGTCGTTCTCCTCTCTTCTTGTCGATCGGACTTCTTTAGCATCCATACTCCTGTCCGTTCTTGATCTATATCGGGCTATCATCTGGTTTTTCCATTTGAAAGTTATTTGGGCTGAGTCTGCCTTCCATTCTTCTGTCTTCTTTCTCTCTCTTTCTTCAATATATTTGTTTCCATTGTTCTTCTGGTGGCTGTCAGTACTGATGTTTGGTAACTCTCTCAATTTGGTTTGGGTATCGTCATCTATCTTCTGATTGGGTACTTCCGTTAATTGGCTCCTCTTCTTCCGCAGTTCTCTTATCTCTTTGGCGTATCCTTCGACAATCCGGTCCCATTTCTCTTGGTAGCCTTCCTTTTTCTTAAAATATCTCACTCTTCTTTTGGAAATACGCGGTTGAGATATTCTGTTGGTCATCTTCTTCTTCATTGTGACATAATCTTCCTCCTCGTCCATCTCCATTATACGCCTCCGATACTCCTTCCTGAAGATCCTTTCTTCATGGTTGATAATTGGTAAGTTGACCACATTAATCAGACCATTTCTAGTCATTTCAATTAATTCTTTTGTAACTCTTGCCTTCCTTGGACGTAGGGTTCTTCTTTCTTCCATCTTCACCTCTTCCTTTTCTTTAATTATTTGGATCTTCTTTTCTCCACTATCTTTAGGCTCTGGACTTGTTGGTTCCATGTTTTTATTTTCAGGTACCTCTTCAATCTCCATTCGATCGTCTACTATTAATTCTCTTCTTATCTTCTTAACACTCTCTTCTGCCTCTTCACAACATCTTTTTATTGTCTTTCCTGATTGCTTGTAATCATCCTTCACTACCGTGTTTATTGACTCCACGATCTCCTTGTCACCTCCCTTTATTCTCTTATTCATTCGGTCTAATTTCCTGTTGATCTTGTCGATTTTTATTCCCAACTCTGCCGATAATTCTCCTTTCATTATGGCCATTTTCTTTTCTAATAATTCTTCGGTTTTCTTTTGCCCATCTTCCATCCTCCTGTTTGTCTCATTTATTTGGTTATTAAATTCTTCTTTTAATAACTCCATATTTCTCTGGCTCTCTCTCTGGCCCTCTTCTATTTTCTGGTCAGTGGATTTCTGGCCTTCCTTTAATGACTCTATTTGTTTGCTTAAACCCTTGGTGGATTGATGGGCTTCTTCTATTTTACTGTTTAAGTCCGCCCTCAGTGATTCTATAGATTTATTGGTCTCCTTGTTGGATTGACTATTTTCGTCCAGCTTGCTATTCAAGTCTGCCTTCAGTGATTCCATCATATTTCTCATCCACTCTTGAAATGCTGAATCTCCTATTGACGTTTTTTCAGGTAGGCTTGTTTCCGGTAGGGCTTCTTGAGGCATCACTTCCGGTTCCTCCTCGTCTGGTTGTTGAACCCCCTCCGCCGGTTCAATTGGTTTGTCCTTTACTTCCAATAAAATTTCTTCGCCGTCTTCCGTCGACATAGCCTCCTTTTCTTCCCTTCTGGCCTCCTTCTCCGCTTCTGTTGCCCTCTTTCTCGACGTTGATCTCGACTTTGATCTCGATTTTAATCTGCTGGTGTACATCTTGATATGCTGGTAATGTACCTGCTGTCTTTTCACGGATTGGGGTGATTAGGTTACTTGTTATGGTATATTTTCCCTAATCCGCGCTCAGACGTTGGGCGCCAACTTGTAACAGAACTTTACAAGTACAAGTGTAGATATATGTTGATTCGTAATGGTGTAGTAGTGTGAGTGTAGATACGCACTGGTATCTACGGTAATGTTGTTTTTTACAAAATGTCATAATTGTAACTATTATGGTTATTAGTGTGATTGTATTGTTTAATGGGTGCGTATTAATAGTCCACTTTTTGATTTAAAATGTTTCGCGCACTCTGTTATATACCTCCCTCACTTACCACACGTGGATATTTCAGTCCTGTTCAGTGACGGTTCCGCTGAAATACATACACTTTACATACAGATAAATATTCAGGTTGAATATTCAATATAGTCATCACACACAATATAAATGAAATAATATCTAAATAATATTCTGAATTATTAGATCTATTTAAACTCTTCCGCCACCTTCGGTAGAACTGATTAAAAATAAATGAACTAATTTAGAATTGAAATGATACTCTTTTTCACTGGTAATAAATGTGGAGGTTTATTAACAATTCGAGATATTATAAAATCTTTGAACAATGAACAATCAATAGCTAACAACCTTTTAGATAATAATTACAAATAAAAATTCAAAATAAGACTCTGTTCAGCCTCAAGGCTGGTAAACCTGTTATTTGTACAATAAGTTAATTTCAAGAGGTTATGTTCTCTTGTATCAGTGAATTACCATATTCGTAAGGTTCTTTTAGGTAACATGATACCAGGTACAAGATGTAATATTAACAACGATATAAAATGAACAATAATTAATAATAAACAAACAGATATAAAGATCGAAAATTAATACCATATATCTGATAGTTATGGTACTATCGTACGCGGGAATGCGCACGCAACTTTTAGTACTAGTCTGACAATTACCAAGGTCGTTGGCTTGTACAGTTACAATGTATCACTTTATTTTAATAATCCGTTTTGATAATTATCTATTTGCAAGAGAAAAATTTCTTAAAAAACTCTTGTTATTATTTTCATCTGGTTTGGATTTTACTTGAGAACAGACCGGTAACAGTGAAACTGGCAAGTTACCGTTACGATTCTAAGGTTATGTTATAACGGGTATTGTTATAATGGTTAACTATTTCTTAATATTTATTATTTCTTAATCTAAATATAAACACATTATTCGTAATATATTGATGTGTTATTATCAGGATTACATTTATTCTTTCGTATTAAAATTAATAATGTTTACTTTAAAACATCGAGAAATCAAGAAAACAATTTTAGTCAAATGAGTGACTATTGTTATTACTCGTATTTAGTAATAAATGCTTCTAACACAAGTTTTTAATAAGGATAAATAATTAAAACATTTTTCCAATATTTTAATAATTGTGAATTAATATTTCTTTTAATTCTGATAATTCAATCATGTTTTTTGATACTTCGCCTTTTCTGACTTGCGTAGTATCAAAGTTATTTGTTACGAAATTATTATTTCAGTTTCAATATTATTTAAATAAAAATTGTACTCCCTGTTTTTTATCTTTCACAACACTCGCAAGTACGATTGATATTATACACTAATCGTACTTGTTTAAATAAATAACTCCGCACCTTTCACTCGTAAATATTGGTGTAGTCTTAAGGTTATGTATGTTGATTTACTTAATGTCAATGCCGCGCACAAATTCAAAATTAAAACTTTTTCATGTTGGCGAGCGGAGTGGCCTCTCCGTCGAAAGACTGATCGTGAACTGTGTCGCTTCTACTAAGCGTCTCCTGCTCGTCTGGCTAAGGTTCATTCATTCTATTGGTTGAAAAAATTATACTCTCTGACCCAAAAGCCTTTGTTTTCTTAAAACATTTAATTTTTTAACAAATTCGATTTTGAGGTTGAGGCTTTGTGACGTCAGCACTGGTACAAAAATTTAATTGAAAAGTTTAAAATCACAATAACTTTCTTAATCTATGTCCTATCGTTAAATGGTTGATGTCAGTGAATTGCGGACATCCTACGCTTTAATTTAAGTCTAAGAATGATTATTTTCCGTCCATCACTTCTATCACTAGAACGATTTTATTAATTATCTGTGGTGTATCTTATTTTTATAAGTCTATTACACCAAATTTCACTTATTTATATTAAAACACTTTTTAAATAAACACTCTGAGTCCATATCTCAATTGGTTTGATTCAAAATTTGGGAATAGTTGTTCCCTAAACAATATCTCGCTATGGCGTCATTAGGCGTCCATATTTGATTTTTCATAAATGTGCTTAAATCTAATTTTTCTTATTTAAAACAGTAATATTGCGATCTAATAATACTAGTAATGTCTATTTACATAATTTTACACTAGAATATTTGTACATGACTGTGTTTAAATCTACTATTTACATTGTTTTGGTCCCCTTCTATCTCTCTTATATACAATTGTTACCTTATTTTTGGTTTTTTCTATATAAATGATATCATGTACTAGTTGTAATTAGTGTACACACATTGTACCTAATTCATTATACATAATGGTTAGCTTTTGGCTAGTTCAGAACCCTTCAATTTTTCAGTAATGGGTCTGTTTATGTTGTGTCATATCATAGTAGTCATTTATTTTTGTTAATACAACAACTAAGTTGTTATTGTTACCCTTGGTTTGGGTTTCCAAAGTAGTATTAGACATTATTCTAACTCTTGATAATGTTTTCATTTACTTTTAAACAAGTTTACATGTTATATTTTTCATAAATAACTTGCTCCTCATGGTTTGTTTACATCTGGATGCTTTCATTATAGTCATTTGGTTTTTAATTATTTGTATATAAAATGACTGTTTTTATGGTCATAGTCTGTTCTCAAAGTAGCATTGGGATTCCCTCTTACTACTGGTAATACTTTTATTAACATTGGTATTTGTTTTGATATTGTATTTTGTCTAACTAAATTGGCATGCTTGTTCCATCTCTACTATCTCTGTGTCATCATATTTGCTTTGTTTTATTTGCATTGTGCTGCAATATAATACATTGTCTCTTAGGATTTATTATTATTTATAACAAATTCTTGATTGATATCATAGTTGATGATCATTTATTTATATTAACATGTATGATTTTCTGTTTCATAGGTGTCTTCCCTATGGGGTTATGTAACAAATATACCACATGTTTTAATGCAGTATTTTTCTACTACTAACTTGACTTCAATATGGTATCTTACTATAATATTTTAATTATTTTGTTACACATGTTTATACAACTCCTTCTTAAACAATAACACAAATCTTTTTGTATTAATTACAATATTTTTCTGGTCATTGGTTGAATTCAATTCCTGTCACTTTGTTTGATACATAACAAAGGTTTTTATTTGTTGTCAGTTCTCTATGAACAATAACATAATTGTTCTATTTTATTCTATTCTGGTGGTCTTATGATTATCTGTATTGATCACAGTCTTTATTAAAATAGTCACACTCATTGTCTGTGTTTATTTGACTATTTTAATTCTTGCTGTTTCATTATGAAATTAACATATTTTCTTACACTATAAACGTCAGCACTGGGATTGTTTGTGTGGTTTATTCAGTTGAAATTAGTTAACTTTTCACAGGTTTCACATATATATCAAGTACTCACTGCAATTGTTTGTGGTTCCTTAAATGTTAAACACTGGTTTTCTTTTCATATTTGATAATCATCACTTCTTTTGGTCACTTATATAGTCTTTTAGTACACGTGGTTTATGTTGAGTCCTTGCATGGTCCATCCATCTTCTTCTCTCTTCATGGTATGCTTCCTCGTCCTTCTTCTTTCTTCTTCTTCAATATTTTCGTTGTAGTCATTATCTTTATTTATTTCCCTCGCTGTTGGAGTTTGTTGGTCCTTATTTTGTCGGTTCCCCTCACTGTTGGATCCTATTGGGTCTGGTTACTGATATTTTGTTTTGGCTCATGGCATTTTCTTTCTTCATTTTGTATTTGATGTTGCTATGTTAATAATATCTTCTTCATCGTTGGATTCTTATATTAATATATTCGTAGATACACACTTTTATACACTTAGTTTTATTTGTCTAGACATACTTCCATGCTTTTCTCTAACTTGACGTTATATTAGCTTATTTTATGTAACTACCATATTTGGTAACGTTACATATGCCTTCCTATAAGAATTGATTAATTCTGAATTATTATTATACTATATTTTCATTGAAGAATTTATCAATTGTTGTACATTCCATGTCGATTCACATGTTTTTTCCATATATCCCTTTCACTTTCTTCTATTTGAATCATATTTATTTCTTCTCTATGTAGTCATCTCCCTTGTTTATTTAGTTCCCTAATTCCCTAACATAAGTTTAGCTGGGGCAGTTTAGAGCGGCTCACTTTGGCTATTCAAGTCTACTGGCCATACTAACTTCAATAAATATGGAGGCAAATCATCTCCTTCAATAATAATAAATGATTGCTGGCATTACTCATCAGTCAATTCATCTCAAATCATCAAAAATAATAATAGTGGTCGTTCTTCCGACAAATAATAAATATCCTTGGGATTAATTCACGCATCTGCGGTTTATACATTGTTATACTCTCTTTTCTTGATTCAACTTAACGATATTCTTCACATATTATAGGGATAGTTTGTTTTACATTTCCTCACTGGTATACTCTCATGATTATCTTCGTTAGTATATTACTTTTCATTCTTCTTCATTATTGATTAATCTCTTCATTTTGCATCACATTGAACGTCGTCTCGTCATATTCTTCATCTCAGGTTTTATTCTTCTAGATATAATTCATAAGTACATTTATTTTTTCTTCTTTTTCTCATGGTTTTCGTTGGTATTTATATTCCATGTGGTATTGGCTTTTCCTCTAGTAAAATACACTAGAATATTGTGGTTGTGTGTGGTGGTTTGTCTACATTAATACATTTCTTTGGGTTTATTCTTCCAACTTCTCATTTGCTCCTTCTTCTTTTTTCTATAGTACGGGTAAGATGTTCTTATTACTTGTTGACGTGGCTCTTGGAAATGTTTGTGCCTAGGATGTAATTTGTCGTTCTCGTATATTTACTTTTTATTAGTACGGGTAAGGTGTTAAATTTTTACTTGTTGACTAGGCTCTAGGAAGTATATATATTATATATAGTTATGCCATAGATCTCGGGTGTCCGTCTCGTATGTGTTTTTCTCTTATAGTACGGGTAGGATGTTAAATTTTTACTTGTTGACGTGGCTCTTGGAAATATATGTATCTCATATATGCCGTGGATGTAGGGTGTCGATCTCGTAAGTTTCTCTTCTTTTTATTAGTACGGGTAAGATGTTAAGTTTTACTGGTTGACGTGGCTCTTGGAAATAATGATTTCATCTCATATATGCCGTGGATGTAGGGTGTTGATCTTGTAAATTTACTCTTCTTTATTATAGTACGGGTAAGATGTTAAGTTTTTACTTGTTGACGTGGCTCTTGGAAATATATTTGCTGTAGATGTTGTTTGTCTGTCTCGTATGTGTTTTTCTCTTATAGTACGGTTAGGATGTTAAATTTTTACTTGTTGACTTGGCTCTTGGAAATAATGATTTCATCTCATATATGCCGTGGATGTAGGGTGTCGATCTCGTATATTCATACTCTTCTTTTATAGTACGCTATTATTTATAAATACAATGTTCTGAATCCTTTACATAAATTCTTTGGGAGCATGTTTTCTCACATTATAAAATTACAATATACATTCAGTGTTCGATACATAGTTATATAGTTACTTTTCATTTGATATAAACACATTATAATCTTCATAGTAATAATACATCTTTTTCTTTAGTCAACATCTATTTTTATAAGCATACTTTCATTTTTCACATTTTAGGAAACAATAATCTTCATGGCCACATTTCATTTTTCATCTTGATATAGTCAACAGTTATATTCATAATTATATTTTCATTTTTCATAATAAACATTTTCATCCTTTACATAATATCCATAATAAAATAATTCTTATCGCTAACTTTTCACTTTTAGTCCCATATTTTAATTGTCAATATATCTTTTCATTGAAGTCTGATTATAGGTATTACTGGTTATCATAATAGACGGTCCCATAATTCAGTGTATATTTTATTCATTTTAACCGTAATCGTCGTTCTCCTCTCTTCTTGTCGATCGGACTTCTTTAGCATCCATACTCCTGTCCGTTCTTGATCTATATCGGGCTATCATCTGGTTTTTCCATTTGAAAGTTATTTGGGCTGAGTCTGCCTTCCATTCTTCTGTCTTCTTTCTCTCTCTTTCTTCAATATATTTGTTTCCATTGTTCTTCTGGTGGCTGTCAGTACTGATGTTTGGTAACTCTCTCAATTTGGTTTGGGTATCGTCATCTATCTTCTGATTGGGTACTTCCGTTAATTGGCTCCTCTTCTTCCGCAGTTCTCTTATCTCTTTGGCGTATCCTTCGACAATCCGGTCCCATTTCTCTTGGTAGCCTTCCTTTTTCTTAAAATATCTCACTCTTCTTTTGGAAATACGCGGTTGAGATATTCTGTTGGTCATCTTCTTCTTCATTGTGACATAATCTTCCTCCTCGTCCATCTCCATTATACACCTCCGATACTCCTTCCTGAAGATCCTTTCTTCATGGTTGATAATTGGTAAGTTGACCACATTAATCAGACCATTTCTAGTCATTTCAATTAATTCTTTTGTAACTCTTGCCTTCCTTGGACGTAGGGTTCTTCTTTCTTCCATCTTCACCTCTTCCTTTTCTTTAATTATTTGGATCTTCTTTTCTCGACTATCTTTAGGCTCTGGACTTGTTGGTTCCATGTTTTTATTTTCAGGTACCTCTTCAATCTCCATTCGATCGTCTACTATTAATTCTCTTCTTATCTTCTTAACACTCTCTTCTGCCTCTTCACAACATCTTTTTATTGTCTTTCCTGATTGCTTGTAATCATCCTTCACTACCGTGTTTATTGACTCCACGATCTCCTTGTCACCTCCCTTTATTCTCTTATTCATTCGGTCTAATTTCCTGTTGATCTTGTCGATTTTTATTCCCAACTCTGCCGATAATTCTCCTTTCATTATGGCCATTTTCTTTTCTAATAATTCTTCGGTTTTCTTTTGCCCATCTTCCATCCTCCTGTTTGTCTCATTTATTTGGTTATTAAATTCTTCTTTTAATAACTCCATATTTCTCTGGCTCTCTCTCTGGCCCTCTTCTATTTTCTGGTCAGTGGATTTCTGGCCTTCCTTTAATGACTCTATTTGTTTGCTTAAACCCTTGGTGGATTGATGGGCTTCTTCTATTTTACTGTTTAAGTCCGCCCTCAGTGATTCTATAGATTTATTGGTCTCCTTGTTGGATTGACTATTTTCGTCCAGCTTGCTATTCAAGTCTGCCTTCAGTGATTCCATCATATTTCTCATCCACTCTTGAAATGCTGAATCTCCTATTGACGTTTTTTCAGGTAGGCTTGTTTCCGGTAGGGCTTCTTGAGGCATCACTTCCGGTTCCTCCTCGTCTGGTTGTTGAACCCCCTCCGCCGGTTCAATTGGTTTGTCCTTTACTTCCAATAAAATTTCTTCGCCGTCTTCCGTCGACATAGCCTCCTTTTCTTCCCTTCTGGCCTCCTTCTCCGCTTCTGTTGCCCTCTTTCTCGACGTTGATCTCGACTTTGATCTCGATTTTAATCTGCTGGTGTACATCTTGATATGCTGGTAATGTACCTGCTGTCTTTTCACGGATTGGGGTGATTAGGTTACTTGTTATGGTATATTTTCCCTAATCCGCGCTCAGACGTTGGGCGCCAACTTGTAACAGAACTTTACAAGTACAAGTGTAGATATATGTTGATTCGTAATGGTGTAGTAGTGTGAGTGTAGATACGCACTGGTATCTACGGTAATGTTGTTTTTTACAAAATGTCATAATTGTAACTATTATGGTTATTAGTGTGATTGTATTGTTTAATGGGTGCGTATTAATAGTCCACTTTTTGATTTAAAATGTTTCGCGCACTCTGTTATATACCTCCCTCACTTACCACACGTGGATATTTCAGTCCTGTTCAGTGACGGTTCCGCTGAAATACATACACTTTACATACAGATAAATATTCAGGTTGAATATTCAATATAGTCATCACACACAATATAAATGAAATAATATCTAAATAATATTCTGAATTATTAGATCTATTTAAACTCTTCCGCCACCTTCGGTAGAACTGATTAAAAATAAATGAACTAATTTAGAATTGAAATGATACTCTTTTTCACTGGTAATAAATGTGGAGGTTTATTAACAATTCGAGATATTATAAAATCTTTGAACAATGAACAATCAATAGCTAACAACCTTTTAGATAATAATTACAAATAAAAATTCAAAATAAGACTCTGTTCAGCCTCAAGGCTGGTAAACCTGTTATTTGTACAATAAGTTAATTTCAAGAGGTTATGTTCTCTTGTATCAGTGAATTACCATATTCGTAAGGTTCTTTTAGGTAACATGATACCAGGTACAAGATGTAATATTAACAACGATATAAAATGAACAATAATTAATAATAAACAAACAAATATAAAGATCGAAAATTAATACCATATATCTGATAGTTATGGTACTATCGTACGCGGGAATGCGCACGCAACTTTTAGTACTAGTCTGACAATTACCAAGCTCGTTGGCTTGTACAGTTACAATGTATCACTTTATTTTAATAATCCGTTTTGATAATTATCTATTTGCAAGAGAAAAATTTCTTAAAAAACTCTTGTTATTATTTTCATCTGGTTTGGATTTTACTTGAGAACAGACCGGTAACAGTGAAACTGGCAAGTTACCGTTACGATTCTAAGGTTATGTTATAACGGGTATTGTTATAATGGTTAACTATTTCTTAATATTTATTATTTCTTAATCTAAATATAAACACATTATTCGTAATATATTGATGTGTTATTATCAGGATTACATTTATTCTTTCGTATTAAAATTAATAATGTTTACTTTAAAACATCGAGAAATCAAGAAAACAATTTTAGTCAAATGAGTGACTATTGTTATTACTCGTATTTAGTAATAAATGCTTCTAACACAAGTTTTTAATAAGGATAAATAATTAAAATATTTTTCCAATATTTTAATAATTGTGAATTAATATTTCTTTTAATTCTGATAATTCAATCATGGTTTTTGATACTTCGCCTTTTCTGACTTGTGTAGTATCAAAGTTATTTGTTACGAAATTATTATTTCAGTTTCAATATTATTTAAATAAAAATTGTACTCCCTGTTTTTTATCTTTCACAACACTCGCAAGTACGATTGATATTATACACTAATCGTACTTGTTTAAATAAATAACTCCGCACCTTTCACTCGTAAATATTGGTGTAGTGTTAAGGTTATGTATGTTGATTTACTTAATGTCAATGCCGCGCACAAATTCAAAATTAAAACTTTTTCATGTTGGCGAGCGGCGTGGCCTCTCCGTCGAAAGTCTGATCGTGAACTGTGTCGCTTCTACTAAGCGTCTCCTGGTCGTCTGGCTAAGGTTCATTCATTCTATTGGTTGAAAAAATTATACTCTCTGACCCAAAAGCCTTTGTTTTCTTAAAACATTTAATTTTTTAACAAATTCGATTTTGAGGTTGAGGCTTTGTGACGTCAGCACTGGTACAAAAATTTAATTGAAAAGTTTAAAATCACAATAACTTTCTTAATCTATGTCCTATCGTTAAATGGTTGATGTCAGTGAATTGCGGACATCCTACGCTTTAATTTAAGTCTAAGAATGATTATTTTCCGTCCATCACTTCTATCACTAGAACGATTTTATTAATTATCTGTGGTGTATCTTATTTTTATAAGTCTATTACACCAAATTTCACTTATTTATATTAAAACACTTTTTAAATAAACACTCTGAGTCCATATCTCAATTGGTTTGATTCAAAATTTGGGAACAGTTGTTCCCTAAACAATATCTTGCTATGGCGTCATTAGGCGTCCATATTTGATTTTTCATAAATGTGCTTAAATCTAATTTTTCTTATTTAAAACAGTAATATTGCGATCTAATAATACTAGTAATGTCTATTTACATAATTTTACACTAGAATATTTGTACATGACTGTGTTTAAA
Organism: Magicicada septendecula; assembly: GCA_034769895.1. Classification (NCBI taxonomy): domain Eukaryota; kingdom Metazoa; phylum Arthropoda; class Insecta; order Hemiptera; family Cicadidae; genus Magicicada; species Magicicada septendecula. The sequence goes on along the minus strand of CM068369.1, from coordinate 168,277,396 downwards.
TCTACTATTTACATTGTTTTGGTCCCCTTCTATCTCTCTTATATACAATTGTTACCTTATTTTTGGTTTTTTCTATATAAATGATATCATGTACTAGTTGTAATTAGTGTACACACATTGTACCTAATTCATTATACATAATGGTTAGCTTTTGGCTAGTTCAGAACCCTTCAATTTTTCAGTAATGGGTCTGTTTATGTTGTGTCATATCATAGTAGTCATTTATTTTTGTTAATACAACAACTAAGTTGTTATTGTTACCCTTGGTTTGGGTTTCCAAAGTAGTATTAGACATTATTCTAACTCTTGATAATGTTTTCATTTACTTTTAAACAAGTTTACATGTTATATTTTTCATAAATAACTTGCTCCTCATGGTTTGTTTACATCTGGATGCTTTCATTATAGTCATTTGGTTTTTAATTATTTGTATATAAAATGACTGTTTTTATGGTCATAGTCTGTTCTCAAAGTAGCATTGGGATTCCCTCTTACTACTGGTAATACTTTTATTAACATTGGTATTTGTTTTGATATTGTATTTTGTCTAACTAAATTGGCATGCTTGTTCCATCTCTACTATCTCTGTGTCATCATATTTGCTTTGTTTTATTTGCATTGTGCTGCAATATAATACATTGTCTCTTAGGATTTATTATTATTTATAACAAATTCTTGATTGATATCATAGTTGATGATCATTTATCTATATTAACATGTATGATTTTCTGTTTCATAGGTGTCTTTCCTATGGGGTTATGTAACAAATGTACCACATGTTTTAATGCAGTATTTTTCTACTACTAACTTGACTTCAATATGGTATCTTACTATAATATTTTAATTATTTTGTTACACATGTTTATACAACTCCTTCTTAAACAATAACACAAATCTTTTTGTATTAATTACAATATTTTTCTGGTCATTGGTTGAATTCAATTCCTGTCACTTTGTTTGATACATAACAAAGGTTTTTATTTGTTGTCAGTTCTCTATGAACAATAACATAATTGTTCTATTTTATTCTATTCTGGTGGTCTTATGATTATCTGTATTGATCACAGTCTTTATTAAAATAGTCACACTCATTGTCTGTGTTTATTTGACTATTTTAATTCTTGCTGTTTCATTATGAAATTAACATATTTTCTTACACTATAAACTTCAGCACTGGGATTGTTTGTGTGGTTTATTCAGTTGAAGTTAGTTAACTTTTCACAGGTTTCACATATATATCAAGTACTCACTGCAATTGTTTGTGGTTCCTTAAATGTTAAACACTGGTTTTCTTTTCATATTTGATAATCATCACTTCTTTTGGTCACTTATATAGTCTTTTAGTACACGTGGTTTTTTTGAGTCCTTGCATGGTCCATCCATCTTCTTCTCTCTTCATGGTATGCTTCCTCGTCCTTCTTCTTTCTTCTTCTTCAATATTTTCGTTGTAGTCATTATCTTTATTTATTTCCCTCGCTGTTGGAGTTTGTTGGTCCTTATTTTGTCGGTTCCCCTCACTGTTGGATCCTATTGGGTCTGGTTACTGATATTTTGTTTTGGCTCATGGCATTTTCTTTCTTCACTTTGTATTTGATGTTGCTATGTTAATAATATCTTCTTCATCGTTGGATTCTTATATTAATATATTCGTAGATACACACTTTTATACACTTAGTTTTATTTGTCTATACATACTTCCATGCTTTTCTCTAACTTGACGTTATATTAGCTTATTTTATGTAACTACCATATTTGGTAACGTTACACTATTCATTAGGGTGTGTGTATTATTAACTCCCTATCTTATATTTATAAATACATTCCTTCATTAATAAAACATACATAACATTACTCATTTTGTTTTAATTGTCTCCAAGTCACGTTACTAAATATTTAGAATTAATATTAGGCAATTGCCTGTTTAACTTCCGTCTTGTGACTTATTATTATTGTGTAATAAGTCACAAGACGGAAGTTAAACAGGTAATTGCCTAATATTAATTCTAAATATAACATTACTGTCTTTCTTATTTGTCATTATTACCCTAGGTACATCTCATCTATACTCTAATTACATTAGTGCATTAGCTAACATACATTTTATGGTCATTATTTGGGAATTACAATGTTCGTTGTCAGTTTCTTGATTACATTTATTTCTTGGTTTCTTCTTCCTTGTTCCATTGTTCTTTTGTATAAAAGTTGTTATTGGTTGTTAATAGTGAGTTTTAATTGCAAGTCCCGTCTCACTGGACCCATCGCTCTTTTGCTTCTCAAGGTCTTCTGCCTAGTTTTAAATATTTAGTGGCCCCTCTTCAAAAAAAAATTTCAAAAATTTTTTTTTATAAAGCATAAAAATTTTAAAGAGGGGTTACAGATGTATAGTGTTAATGTATTTGTGGAAATTTTCAATTTGTCTTTTGTTGCCGTTGTATAGGAGTAAAATGTCATCAACGTATCTGTGCCAATATATTATTTTGTTGGTATATTTGTTATTGTTTAATATGTGTTCTTGTTCTATGGTATGTAAGAATATTTCGGCTAGTATACCTGATATAGGGGAGCCCATGGGTAGTCCATCTGTTTGTGTGTAAACCATGTTATTGTGTGAGAAATGATTTTGTTCAGTGATAATTTTAGTGAGATGGATGATCTCTTTAATGTGTGTTTCAGGTGTGTTATTAAGTTTTAGTAACTGTTCTAATGTAGTTATAGTTTCATTTATGGGTACATTAGTGTATAGGTTTGTTATGTCGAATGAAGCTAGTGTTGAATTATGTGGAATGTGGACATGTTGAGTTTTATTCACCAGGTCTAAATTATTTTTGACGGAGGTGTTGTTTGTTAAATTTATGTTATTTCTGATTAATTTATCTATGTGTCTAGCTATTTTGTGTGGAGGTGCTTGTGTGTTGTTTATAAGTGGTCTGATGGGGACATTAGATTTGTGTAATTTTGGTAATGCATTCAGTGTAGGGGGGTTTGGTTTAATTTGTTTCAGGTATTTGATGTTGTCAGGTGAGATTATGTGTTTTGTGTTATTTAAGATTTCATTTATTTGTTTGTGATATTTTGGGGTGGGGTCTTTATTTAATTTGGTTATGTTGTTTTCAGTAAAAATGTTTGATTTTATACCGTAAAACGGAGTGACTTGAGCCCTATGGGGTGGCTTGAGCCCAAAACAAAAAAAAAGTTTCGAATCGCCGTTTCTGACAAACTAAATGGTCTATCTAAGGGTTTCATAGCTCAAATTAAAGGTTAACTGATTAGCTTTCGCCACAACCAATTCCAATTATTTAACTGTCCATTCAATTAAAAAAATAAATAAATAATGGTAAAATGTCGGAATCTAGATTTTTTAACGTAGAAAAAATTATCTGTACCATGAGTATTTGCACTTCAAAGAAAATTAGCCCATTTTTCCTCATTTAGTTAGTTCTTTGGCAACACAAACATGTCCAAGCATGTTTGATTATGTACAGGATTGAGTGAGTTTGACCTGGGTTCATCTCACCCCTACCAAATTTTGCAGTTTTTGGGGTGACTTGAGCCCACCTTAAAACCTGTGTTTACGCGGTAACCTTTGTTTAATAGGTACCGTAATACACTTTATATGTGATAAATTTCTATTGAATTAATTTTTTTCAGTTTGGCCTATGTGCTGTTGTTTTATTTTTTGTTTTCGGTAGTTAGACTTACAAGGTTTTTTTTCAGGTCTAATTGTTAATTATTAAGCTTTCAAAATGCCAAGAAGGTATGAAAGACAAAAAGGTAGCCGCAAATATGCGGATTACACACAGGAAAATTTGGATGAAGCAATACGAAAAATTAGAAGTGGGGAAATGTCAAATAGAAAAGCTGCAAAACATTATAAAATATCTATAAGTACCATCAAAAGAAGACTTAAGGGTGTGCACTTGAAGCGTCCTGGAGGTCAAACAATCCTTGACGAAGAAACAGAAAAAATGTTTGCTGACCATGTAATGACATGTTCCTTATTTGGATATCCAATGACTGGATGTGACATACGAGTGCTTGTGAAGTCATATCTTGACAGGAATGGACTGACTATTAGCTCATTTAAAAACAATCTGCCCGGCAAGAATGGTACAAAAGTTTTATGTCCAGACACCAAGACTTAACCGAAAGAATATCATCTAATATTAAAAAGCAGAGGGCAAAAGTTTCAACTTACTCCATTAATGAATACTTCGACTATCTAGAACAGGAGATTGTAAATGTACCTCCCTCAAACATTTTCAACTTCGATGAGACCAATTTAACAGACGACCCTGGAAACCTAAAGATTGTTACCAAACGAGGAGTAAAATATCCCGAACGGATTTTAAACTCAACAAAATCTTCTACATCTCTCATGATGTGTGGGAACGCAGAGGGGACAATGCTTCCGCCATACGTCGTCTACAAGTCCAAGGAACTGTGGACTACCTGGACTGAAGGTGGTCCTTCAGGATGTCGTTACAACCGAACTTCATCAGGATGGTTTGATAACGTGACGTTCGATGATTGGTTCAACACTGTGGTGATACCACACTTGAAAAAGCTAAGCGGAACCAAAGTTGTCATCGGAGACAATTTGTCTAGCCACCTGAATTTAAACATCATTGAACTGTGTCAGAAACATGACATAAAGTTTATATGTTTACCACCAAATTCCTCCCATATAAGTCAACCTCTTGACGTTGCATATTTTCGCTCCATGAAAGGAGCATGGAGGAGGATTTTAACAGACTACACGGTTAAGACAAACAAGTCCCCTGTTCCAAAAAGTGATTTCCCCAAGCTTCTTAAACAGCTTGTAACTGATCTTCACCACGAAGGCAGTAACTCCTTAGTAAATGGTTTTCGGAAAACAGGCATTTACCCTGTAAACAGGAAAGAAATTTTGGACAGACTTCCTACAAAGGATAGCTTGCCAAACAAAAAAAAAGGCTCTCATGATGGCGAAGAACTTAAACAAAGAGTAAGTGATTCTGTACTTGAGTTTTTGCACAAAAAACGTTATGGTGAAGGAAATGAGAAAGTAGGAAGGAAGAAAAAGGTACAGGTTAAGCCTGAAAAAAGTGTGAGCGCAGATGATTTCAAAGGTGAAAACAATAAGGTACCAGAAGCCCAACCTTCTACATCTGCCGGTACTTTCACATCACCACCAATAAAGGCAACTGCAAAAAGAAAGAAAAAGGTAGTGAAAAGAGATTCAGACACCAGCAGCGAAAGTGAACCAGAGAGTGAATATTCAGTGTACAGTGAGTTCGAAGAAGAAGACTTTGACGATATTGATTTTCTAATAGAAAGGCAACAAGAAAAGGGAAATAGCAAGAAGATAGAAGTAAAAGGAAGTAGCAAGTAGCAAGAAGAAAAAGGAATTGTCAAGAAGAAAGAGAATCTTAAAAAAAAGATAGTACCGGTGCTTACGAAAAGGGCTCTTATGTCTTGGTAATGTATGAAGGAGAGTTTTTCCCGGGAGTGATAACAGATATAGGTACCGGTAATCCAGGAGAAGACTACAAAATCAGTACAATGACCATGAGTGGTCCCAGTAATTGGAAATGGCCAGATAAAATTGATGAATGCTGGTACAACAGAACAGAAATAAAAGAAAAAAATTGCAGCCCCCACACCCATTACCGTCAGAGGATCTTTTGTTGTTCCAGAGGTAGAAAAGTGGCGTTTCATGGACAAGGACATCAAGTTAAATGCTTGAAACAAGTGTACATAGTGTAAATAGTATGTAGTTGTAACAAAGGTGTTATTTTTTACATTTAGTTATTAGTGACTATCACATTGCAAGTGTCAAACTTTGTAGTGTGGATTGCTATGAATTTGCAAGAACGTGATTTTGGCCATATTTCAGTTACACAGAAAAATTACTCTTTATTTAAAAAAAATTGTTGATTGACTTTTTCTGATTAAGCATATTCAGATCTTCAATTTGTGGTAAGTTAAACTGTTTTAAGCCTTATTTTAAATTTTCTATGATTTTTTTACAGTTTTGAGGAAATTTTCACGTTTTGTTTTACATTTTCCTCTATAAAACCTAAAAAAACAGGAATTTTCAAGCTCAAAAACTACATAAATAGTCTGCAGTATATGAGGGTTCAAGTCACCCCATGGGTTAATACAATGGGTCTAATGCATTAGAATAACATTGAAATATATGAGCTGGGTTCAAGTCACCCCGACCCATGAGGTGACTTGAGCCCACCAATAAAATATTTTTTTTTCTGATAGTTATATTGATTGGAAAAACATTATATTCCACACGTTTATAGAATGGACCAAGACTAAGTTCACTGTAAAAAAGTTATTTGAAAATAGTTGATAGTTTTACAGATATGAACATGCAAAGTTCAAAAGTGGGCTCAAGTCACCCCGTTTTACGGTATTTAAATCCTGTTTTTCTATTATGACGTTTATGTTACCTTTATCTGCTTTGAGTATGGTTAGGTTGTGTTCTTGTAATTTACGTTTTATATTTTTTAGTGTTTGGATTTCATAGTTATGGTGTTTTTGTTCGTATTGTTGTGTGTGTTGTAATTTACGTTTTATATCATGACGTATAGTATCATGGTCTTGGTTATGCGTGTGTTGTATGGCTGTTTCAGCGTCTATGACTATGTCGCGTATATACCTTTTATGATTGTTGTTATTGGTTGAATTGTTTCCTAAATTGTGTTTTAGACCTTTACCAATAGGGTTATTTCTGCTTTAGTGAAATTGGTCTTTGTTATATTTACTGTACATGTGTGAAATTTATGTGTCTGTGTAGGGACTGTTTCGTTTCTGCGTGTTAAGATGTTATTGATTTTCCTGTTATGTCGTTCTTGTATTTTTAATTGGAGTTTCTCTATGTTGTTCCGTGTATGTTGTATTATGTTTTCGAGTTCTATGTGGTGTAATATTTGTGTAAGTTTTACGTGTGTAGGTTATATGCTGTTTTGTTTAATGTATCTTTTTTGTAGTATAAATCCTTGATTATGTTGTCCAGGTGTATTATTTCAGCTTTACGTTTAGTTTGCATTGTGGCGTGTGTGTTATTTTTTATTGTGATTTGTGCATGTGTGGGTATAATGTTGTGTTTGCGGCATGTTTTGTTGTATGCGATGTTCAAGGAAGTTTTTGTTACCTGTTCTCTGACATTTCTGTATTTATGGATGTAGTACGCTGTGTTGGCGGTGTTATAATTATCTTGTTGGTACATCCTCTTCGTTCACTTTTTTAATATTAAAAAAGTGAACGAAGAGGATGTACCAACAAGATAATTATAATAATAACAACTAAAGGCTTGGGCACACAGAAAGCGGTCTGTCGCGGCAGGCAGCGATCCAGCGGTTGTCGCGGCGGTCTGCGATTTGGGGATGTCACATAGGACGCGATATTTTTGTGTGAGCGGTCCAGTCTGGTCGCTTTCTTCTTGAGAAGTAGTAGTTCGTTTTCATATTTTTTTTTATATTGAGTATTAGCTCGGACGAAGAACAACTCCTTCTGCTATTAGCTTTGCAAAGCAAAAAGAAGGACGATGTTGGGTGCATGAAATCAATAAGAAGAGAGAACAATTAGGGGAATACCACCGCTTATATATCGAACTGGAGTCACATGAAGATAGGTTTTTCAAGTATTTTTGTATGTCGCGAGAATGTTTCGAGGAATTGCATGATTTGATACAATGCAGGATTGGAAAGTGCACAACGAACTGGAGAAAACCAATTGAAACAAGGCAAAGACTAGCCATTTGTTTAAGGTAAGTTATGAAACATATTAATAACAAATAATATGATAAAATTTAATTTTTATTATGAAAAAAACAATAGATAAAGGAAATTACAAACTCAAAAATCGTTATTAATTATTAGGATTCAAATTTTCAAGTACATCACGCGCAGAAAGGAATGCATTGCCACTTTTTGTAGTTGAAGGTGATCCCATGGTATAATCCAGTGTTTCTTCAGAGTAGTTGTAAGTTGTAAAGCCCTGTGTCTCAAATCCACTTGAACTTGAAGTAGAAAATGCTGGCGATGTTGTTTGTGATACCTCCTGTTCTTGAAGCTCATTCAGTTCGGTTTCTGAGAAGAGAGTAGCCAGTTTTAACTTTAACATTGATTGAGTCCTTGGCCGGAATGTTTTAAAAGTTTCAGCGTAACTCAGAAACAAGTGATCTACCCCGTCAATCTTTTTTTCCTGTGATTTCTTGCTTTGTAAAAAGGTAATTACTTTGTCAACCTCTGAGTCTGAAGAAATATTTACTGTGGCTTCACTATGTGACTTCATTTTCTTCTTCGGTGGAGGTGGAGGGAGCATTTCTGGTGGTGAATGGAGTTGGTTCGATTCATCATTGTTGGTTGCCAGAGGCGACGTAGACTCTGGTGAGGGGCTTTCATCCTCAATGTCTCTTGTCGCTTGTGTTATATTGCTGGTCTGGAGACGATATTGAAGCGTCGCATCCAGAAATGACATTTGACTACTCCATGGCCACTTGGAATACTTTGTGGCCTGCCCTGTCTCACCTTTTATGGTCTTCTTGAACCTCATATAAGAGTCACGTAATTTTTTCCATTTCGTTTTCGCTGCATCACCTGAAACAAATTTTAATTATTTATTATTTGGTGAATCCGACCATGAAACAATACATGTAAATACAATAACTTTGTAAAGTTAACAAGGCATTGATTTTTTAAATATCACTATTACATTAATGACTCGGAACACTACGTTTTTTATAAGTGAAAGCATAAAGGTTTACCTTACAGCCTTAACCGGTTTTCTCCTTTAAAAGGCTTCTTCAGAGCCTCTGAAGAAGCCTTTTAAAGGAGAAAACCAGTTAAGGCTGTAAGGTAAAACTTTATGCTTTTACTTATAAAAAACGTACTGTTCTGAGTCGTTAATGTAATAGTGATATTTAGTTAAGTAACGGACACGTCATGGACAACGAAATCCAAGAATTGATTTTTTTTTTAGTCATTTGGCTACAGGCGACACTTATCAGACCATTGCTTTCTCTTTTCGGTTGGGTTGTTCTACTGTCTCCAAAATTGTGAAGGAAGTATGCCGAGAAATTTGGAATATTCTACAGCCAAAATATTTACCTAAACCTACGTTAGAGATGTGGAACAGAGGTGAGGAAGGATTCGCAGAACTTTGGGGATTTCCGAACTGCATTGGAAGCATAGACGGAAAACATGTCAAACTGAAATGCCCAGATAACAGTGGGTCGCAGTTTTTCTGTTACAAAAATTTTTTTTCGCTCGTTCTAGCAGTAGTTGACCCATACTATAAGTTTATGGTAGTTGATATAGGAAGTTACGGACGTCACAGCGACAGTGGTATTTTCGAAAATTCACTTTTTTACCTTCATGGAAAAACTATTCTACCGCTGAAGCCACTGCCGGGTACAGACACTCCAGTTCCTCATGTTTTGGTTGGTGATGAAGGCTTTGCACTTCAAACTTATTTAATGAGACCATATCCTAAACAAGGAGTAATCAACAATGCACGAAAGAAACATTTCAATTTGCATCTCAGCCGAGCACGTTGTGTAGTGGAGAACGCATTTGGTATATTGGCAATGAAATGGCGGGTATTTTTAAGAGCTATAGAGGCAGATGTTGAAACTGCGGATTATATTGTGAAAGCAGCTTGCTGTTTGCACAATTACGTTATAACAAAGAATAATAACAGAGAGTGGACAGCCGCAGAAACTGAAGAAGAGTGCGGGCCTACACGCGCATTTGTGGATACTACTTTAACATATCGAAGGTCGCCCAATGCTGCAATTCAAATTCGCGAACGTTTTGCTGATTACTTTCACAGAAAAAACAACGCAACATAAAATAACACATAAATGTAATGTTTATGTAAAAAAAACAACTGTAATTTTAATTTCTTGTTTATAATTAAATTAATTACAATAAAATGATACTTACTTGTCATATTGAGTTCTTGAGCTATCTCATTCCATGCTTCAGCCTTTTTTAAAACATTTTTATAATGTTCGTGTGAACTATCAAACAAAAACCTGTATTTACGCACATTTTCTATCAAAATTTCTATTTGTTCACTCATTGTTCTAAGGTGGCAAGGCGGTCACGCTAAAAACTGTAATTTTGTACTACCAGATCGCTTGTCGTCGCGACAAAGACTAGCGGGCGGCGGTACACTGCGTTCTGTTTGACAGAGATGATGCAACATTGTGTAATACAACTAGACTGCCTGACTGCCTCGGTCGGAGATCGCTGCCCGCCGCGACAGACAGCTTTCTGTGTGCCCAAGCCTTTATTGTAACTCCCATCATAATAATAAAATAATGTTACATCAGACAACTGTTTATTAGTTTGTCATTTAATACACAAAGTATGATAGCAAAGGTCCATAAACAAAGTAAAACATTATCATCATCTTCACATCACAGCATATAGGCAAGGTGCTGCCAATTTTGTAAAGATCATCCTCCAGCCATCTCTTTCTAGGTTTACCCACACACCTGTGTCCTATAGGTTTGTATTTCCAAATTTGTGTGGCCAGTCTTGAATCTGACATTCTGTATAACTGTTTTTCCACCATTGTTTATAATTTTTAACTCTTTGTTCAAGTTAAAAACTAATATATTCACGTAGTATGTGTGAATGTGTGTCCAATTAGTATAATATATAATAGTATGTGTCCAACTCCTCTTAAGAACACCATTTCAGAGGCCTGTATTTTACTTTCTTGTTTCTTGGATAACATCCATCACACTAATAGGACAGTTCAGGGACTGCCATAACTTTGTAAAACTTTAATTTTGTATCTCATTGTACCTTGTTTCTAAAAATACGGTTGATTATCCCACATCAATATCATAATTCTTATCATAGCCAATATAAATTCTCAAATAGTTAAAATTGGCACACCTGTTCTACAATTTGATCATTATTTTTGTTCTTATTGGTTCCTTGTCTCGAAATGCCATTTACTTTTGTTTTTGTAGTGGAGATTTTCATATTGTTGTTTGCAAATTTGATGAAGTTTAAAAACAGATTTTTGTAAAGCAGATTCTGTATTCTGAATTACAAGAAAGTTGTCAGCAAACAACAACACAATATCAGATATCTGTCTTGTGATATATCTTAATATCAGGGTTACTAGATCGTTAATATAAATGTTAAAAAGAGTAGGTGATATACTGCACCCTTGTCCACCATCTTGATTGACAGTTATTTGTTGATATATTATACAAACATTTTTAGTAGCTATTCTTGTTCCATTATATATATATTGTTACGATACAATTAAGCCAAATCCCGTACCAGTGATGAAAAAGATAATTCTTAATATAAAAGTACTTCATATAAAATAAAATGTTTAAAAAATGTATAAAATGTAAATTTTTTGACACGACGCACGACGATATTGCCCAACCCAAGTGATTGAGCCAACAACATAAACATAAAGAAGGAAACCACGTGACATACTCAAGAAAAAAATGTGATAGACCAAACAATTATGAACTAACAAGAGAAGAATCAGAGGAAGAGAACAGATCCCTACAATTAAACAGAATTTTAAACCAGAAGAGAAGAGGAGAACCGAACCAAGATGAAGACTATTGAAGACGAAGAAGAGGAAGAATGAAGAGGAGACAGGTTAAACCCAAGGGGAAACTAACACACATATAAAGGAGAAAAATAGTATACTCAAGGATAGAATACGGTCAATAAACCTCAAATAATTATTTATTGATGAAACAAATATTATTGTTATAATTGATGTACCCATTTTAAAGACAATACGATTGTAAAGTAAAGTAATGTAGAAAAAGTACACTAACACAGTCAGAAAGGTTAGATTTAACAAAAAACAACTAACCTCATATTATTAATAATAAATATTATGCTAGAAAGAAATAGTGAGAAATGATAGGAGAAAGTATAGGGATTACCCATTAAATAACACTCAATACAAACAGTGAACCAAAGTGAAGTGCCTTAGTGAAGTGTAAGTACCCTAAAAAATAGTGAAAGTGAATGTTAAGCATTAAAAATATAATGATAAGTAAGAAAACACTTTATAAACATTGATGAACAATCAATGATTGGAGTGACATTGTACACGTTAATATAACTAGAAATAATTAGAAATAGTATTCCAAATAAAATATAAAAGAAGCATGTAATGTTATTCAGGGAGAAAGCCCAGACAAAAGTAATTTGTGTTATCATGGTATAGTAGAATAGAAATAAAGTTTTGTTGTTAAAATTAAGACTACAAAGAATAAAACACCCCATGTTGAAAGGGGAATTAACTTTCAAAATTTTACGAGAAGTGACAATGTTTATCACTCTAGATTGTAACAAAAGAAAGAAATCAATATTAGAACTAATAATAACTAGTGACTTGTAAAGAATAGTTTGGTTCAATCTTAAAAAGGGAATATGGCTGAAGGGAACCTACAGTCCATAAACCTAATTATTATATTTTAAAGTATGTGTAATGAAAATGTATGTGGAATAATAGTTAAAACACAAACAAATATGATAACTAAGTGAAGCCCATCAGGCTGAATTCAAAATGTAATTTAAAAGAAATACACCAAAAAACAATCATGGCCAATCTTGGCTATGAAAACATCTAACTGTCAGAAACACTCAAAAGTAAATTGTATCTATTTCGCAAGAAACTTTACTAATCGAAGACCAGTAAATGGCCAGTAATTATATGTCAATCATTTTAAAACAGAAATGTTATTGTAATAGTTTAATTTAAGAAAGATATGTAATTTATCAAATGTCAAATATTTGGACTAAAGTTAATGTATAACAGAATATGACCTTATGAGGTATCATTGTAAACTTTGAAAGGAAAGAAAGATAATAGTGATATCATTTATTACCCCAAAGGAACTATAAAGGAATAAAACCATTAGGAAAATACTTAATAAATTTGAATAAAATTCAAATATTATAACAATGTCTTTGAAAGAGTAGTTAGCCAATCACAGGATTGAGGTTACTATGACAACGAGCCGTTGAGGGCTTATTTTCCGTTAAATATTAGAGACTCGAAAAAACGACGAGTGGGTAAGCGGCACGCAAAATTGGAATGATTGAAATTTTAATTGAAATAGTTACAAAAAGTTTCAAAAGTGAACCAAGATGACCAAAGACGAATAGATGTCGATCTACAAAGAATTAACGATGTCCAGGAACCAAATTAAATAAATTAATTAGAAAAAAAACTCAAGACCAGATTGAAAAAGATGTTCGAAGTTTAAAACCAGCCCAAAATTGAAGAATATCCACTAACCCGATGACTACACTTCAACGTTATATGAACTGATAAGTATCGAATAAATTCCTTAATCCCAAAAACCCAAATTACTTAAATTATTTTCCAAATGATAAAATTTCTCACTATTGAACAAGTATTATTTTCTTTCAAAGGTGTTAATGCATAATTTACTTACTAAAAAACATTTTATTTCAAAATATAACCTTGATTGAGAGCACAATTTTTGTAACAGAAATATGACACTACAGAACAATTTGTAAAAACACATTATAATTTCTAAGTACGTATAAGGTATGGTAGTGTACTTTTTTAAAGTAACCAACGTTTATGTCTTATTTCATGATCCAAAGAACTCCAGATTTTAAACATAGTAATTTACTGTATGCAACTGACGCCATATCGGCAAACGAAAGTGTTTTAAAATCAATTTTGCCAACTCTGAGATATTTTTGTGTTTCATGCTATAAGCCGGAGCAATCTGTTATCAAATTATTTATAATTCATTTGTCATATTTATTGATGACCAAATTTGTATTAAAAACACAGTACCGAGTATTACTATCTTGTTATTTCATAGGATTTTGTAGAGTATATGTGTGTTAGCAAGTTTTATTCAACAGCCAACTAGCGCTCGTCACGAGTGGACGAAACGGCAACTCATATAGCGGCGGGAACCATTCGAACGATCCAGCTGTCCATGCTAATCACACGTATCATTTTAGAATTTAACTATTTTAATTGTTTTAATAGAAACAATTTGGCGCCACCCGGGATTCGCAACCCCTATGAATTAACAGGTAGGTTGTACTGGTAATATTGACAACGCTACGGACTCCAGTAGTGACGTCGATTTATGTAATGACCGGTGTGAGGCAAACACACTACATTCACACTAATACACAAAATAAACAAGTGTGATACATTTTAACAGGTACGACCTAGTTAAATCGTTACATATTGACGAACCCAACGTGGGGCTTTAAGGAAGAAGGACGTACCACCCTAATGACTCGTTATATATATATATATATTACTTTAATATTTATAACTAAATTTACCTCAAGATATACTTTTTTCCTATTAGGAACATGTTTCGAGAGTTCCTGTACTCTCATCTTCAGCCTTTGCCATCTTGTTTCTAGTGAAGTATTTGTGTGTTGGCTTCTGGATGTTATTAAGGTAGTTTGTTGGTCTTTGGTCTTTTAAAGTTGCATTATTGTGTGTGGTTGTGGTATCTGTTTTTGTATTTTGTGTATTTTCGATGTTGAGTGCTTTGAATATTGTGTCATGTTTTGTATTGATTTGTATTTGTTCTGGTATTAGTTTGTTTTGTGTTTTATGTTTGTAAATCTGTAAATTTTCCCAAATGTTCATTATGGTGCCTTTGTGTGGTATATGTTTTATTAGTGTTACATTGGTTATGTCTTGGAATTCATGTCCTGTGTTTATTGCATGTGTGGCTAAATTGGATTTATATATATTTGGTTTTTTGTATGCATTTAGGTGTTCAAAATAACGTTTTTTCAGCCGTTTTTTTGTTTGTCCTATATAACATTTATTGCAATCTTGGCATTCAATTTTGTATATACCGTTGGTTGTTGTATTATCTTTGTTGTGTGAGCTATTTAGATTTTGTAATTTATTTTTATTAGTTTTGTATGCTATTTTTATATCTGTGTTTTTAAATAGTTTTGTTAGTTTTGTCATTTTATTATTTATATATGTGAATGTGGCCTATTTTTTGTTGTTGTTATTATTTATGTGTTGTTCAGTTTGATTAATTATATATATATATATAATTATACAAGAATATATATATATATATATATATATATATATATATATATATATAGGCCTTGTACAGTTCTTATAAGTTGTAGGTATCCTCATTCTTCTAATACAGGGGTCTCCAAACTTTTTCACTGAGGGCCAAATTGAAAAATCTTGTAAGTCACGCGGGCCAAAAACACACACACACACACACACATTGTAAACTTATTTTTTTAAGTTTACAAAATAAGTCAATAAAATAGGTATTTAAATAAAAATTAAGCAGACTTATCCAAAGAAAACAAATTAATTTATTCAAAATAATGTAATAAAAGTAAGGAAAGAATAACATTCAAAGATATTTCTTATGTATTATTTTTTGGCTTTCTTATGTATGTATGGGATGTGTGGAGTTGCTTCTGACATATAATGTCTGTCCATTTTGGGTCCAATTTTGATGCTCGTATCACTAGAATAGATTTCAATTGTTCGTCTGACAAGCGAATCATGTACCTTGATTTTATAATCGTTTTTAGCTTACATTTTTGAAAACGTTTATTCGCAGATATAGGTCCATCCAAACATTGAAGCATTGCTCTTGCTGAGCGCAAGGGGGGAATAAGAATCTTCGCTGTAGGTTGATGCGAGTGAAAAGCGTGATTTATTCAAGGCAGCCAGATGAACAAGCACATTAACCACGTAAATGTTTTAAACGTGTACAAAATATTATAATATTTTACTGAACTTATTTCTTGTTTAGTTATTTAGTGAATGTTATAATATTTGAATAATTTGACTATCTATTTAAAAACTCCACGCAGCATCGGCCGGGTTGTCGCGGGCCGGACAAATACCCTTTGTGGACCGTAGTTTGGAGACCCCTGTTCTAATACTTGCTACAACAAATTTCTACCTACTCTATCAAAGGCCTTCTCAAAGTCAACAAAAGCTACACGTGTTTCTTTATTGAACTCACAATCCTTTTCAACAATTTGTGTAATAATAAAAGTATTGTCTGAACAAGATTTGTTCTTCCTGAAACTGTTTTGTTTGTAACGTTAATTACATTTTAATACAAATAGAAATACATAAAATTATTTTATCACCTACCTTCTGTTTTCTACCAGGATCCGGCACACGAACTTTAAGATGCAAGTGTGATTATCGGGTTACCCAACAAACGTACGCTACACTCATTTGTTTGATGGAATAAAAACAAATTTTATTATCTAATTATTTAATTATCTAATTATTTCCTTTTAAATAGAATTTCAATTTGAACTCAACCTTCTCTCCTTTTAAGACAGATACAACATGCACATTTATTTAAACATTTTTCTTATTCTAATATACTTTTAATTAATCAAGGCGAACCCAGCTTGCCACACTCTCACATTCAGACCTTTACAACCCCCTTTTTAGAGAACATAAGAATATATGTAAAAGAGTAGTGTTACTTTCCTAAACAGCGTCACTGTCGACCACATGGCGCGTCCTGTAAATTACTTGCACTATGTCCAAACTGTTGTTAGTTCATTTTTTACTCTGAACTCACTTGATTTTATGGCGTTACATGTCCATCTCACTTTTTGAACTGCTTTACAACTCCGATATAAGCTCGATTAGTCGGCCGACTTGATGGAACAAAATTTTGCCCGGGTATAAAGTTTTAGGCGACCGCGCGCGGTCTGTGTTAGTATTCGACTGGGAAGAGACTTTATTTTTTGATGTTACATCCGGGCGGGCATCACTGCCTTGCCGGCGAACAAATTTCATCGCCGCACACAGCCTTAGTTGTCCATGTTTTTAGTAGCTGTACACCTGGCACACAGGATTTACGTGTGCTGTACATTGACGATATTTCACTGCCTTTTTTCGTTTATGTAAAGTTAGGCGCTCCGCAGATGTAGGTGCTTGTGCATTTGTGAGTGGACGTCACACAACCGCAAAGTTCTCGGAAGTGTGCTACAGTTGACTACGCATTCTTTTCACATATTTCAACACGGTTACAGCGTACCTTTGCATTGTTTAGACTGCGAGTTAGATTCAAACTGGTGACTAGCGACATATATGAAATGAATTGTGCAATTAAATAAAATCAAAACCAAAATTAATAAAATAAAAAACCTTTCAATTTGCCCCATTACAATACCCCCCCAATGAGAAATCTTCTGTCGAAACAGAAGAAATCTCATTGCTAAACCCCTAAGAGGACCGGTGAGGATATGGTGCCAACAACCCCCCATTTGTTCTTATACCTCATGGGTAAACAACCCCCCTGGCTCGGCGACTATGGACGCATCTGAACAAGATCACTGGACTTCTCTGTGCGAGATCCCAACACCGAAAAATTGAACAGATACGCACCACAGCGCACCTCACCTTCTATCATACTATCCCAAAAATCGTACATCCCTGGCTTAGATCATGCCAGATCCTCAACCGATATGTTCCCCCTTGTATGCAAACTGGGAAGTACTTACCTTTGGCAAGTACTGGGCGCATACACACACCTATAATATTTTTTAAACAAACTCATCATTTAAAATCACAAAATATTCATTTTTAAATTTACTATTCTTTTAAGTTCAAAATCAGATTGTATCAAAACAAAAAATCTCTTATCTGAATAGATTAATTCTCTTTGTTATTGTTACTGATAAAAAAAACAAATAAATTGAATATTTCCTTAGGCTTTCACGGCCGGTGTCATTTGAATTATGAAAGATATCCGGGCTGTTTGGCCGTGGTCCATGGTTAAAAACAAAACCAAACGTTTCGGCAGCTCCACTGGCTGCCATCATCAGTGGAATAAAATTTCTGCACTTTGGGTGTCTACGTGCAGGCCCACAGTACTGTGGTATAGACCGCAAAACAAACAGCCAAACAGCCCGGATATCTTTCATAATTCAAATTGAATATTTAATTAAACCATGAACTGCCTTATCCTAACATTTGATTATACACATATCCTAAACAATATAATCCAATAACACTATTAATATACACAAACAATAATATTATCAGAATTTAAAACATCAATTTGATGGCAGGCACCAAAAAAAATTTTTTTTTTCTACTACCCCCCTTTTAATCCCTTAACCCCTGATACCCGTTACATATTAATGTGTTCTGCGCTAGGCTTCTTGGCCGTAAACCACATCTCCCTCGTGACCTGTAACTGGGTCACCCCCCATCCACACTCACTATTTCCCCCCTGGACTGTAGCGCCCAGTTGCTTTCACAAGGACTGATGCGGAAGGGGTGGACATTTTTTCTTTTATTCCACCCCCATCCTTGCTTCGGCGTTACAATAAAATTCAGTGTTACACTTACTCATAATGAATGATACGCCCCTAATGGACTACCACCCCTATCTGGGTGAAAATAGCCCTGTTCCAAAAGTTGGTAGATTCCACAAAAAATAACCCCCCTACTAAGTCAAACAAACCACCGGGTTAACAAAATAAAACAAACCACAAGCCGGTTATATCAAGTAAATTTTATGATTTGTCGCAATTAACTACTTTCACGGTCATGATCCGGTGAGGTCATGGCTGCACTGAGGTGGGGAACTACAGTTACAAACATAAAACCTAGATTGTCATTGATACAAGTTTACTTGGGCAGTAATATACACATCTTATTTTCCAGACACTATCTCATCTTAAACGTCCTTTCAATTTTTTAATTTAAATGAATATTTTAATCATTATGTTTTTATCAATTATTTATTTTACAATCAAAATTCAGATCAAAATAGATTCGAAGTCATTATCAAAAATTATCTTTTTAATTTATTTAATTACCTTTCATTAAATTTAAATCATATTGTTTTAATTAACAATTTCAAAATTAATTACATTTTTTCAAAATGATTATCCATTAACAAAATCCTCTTACATAAATATTAACTGCATTGTATTCAAAACTTTAAGTCATTTCCATTTATTATAAAAATTTACCTTCATTTCTTTTTGTTTCACAATAAGATTTTACTGCTGGCAATGATTCAGCAGACTACAACATTTTTATTATTGTCACCAAGCATGACTGTAGACATTAGTCACAACGTACAACACACCTGTTTACATAAACAGTCGTCTGCCAGACTGGTGTTATAAACACTCTCAGTTTCAACATTCATAGTTACATCATATACTGACATATATACTTCCTACAAATTTTTTGTTTCTATAAATCTTTTTGTTAACATATCTATCAACTGGTACCAATTCAGATCAGAATTAATTTTGCTTCATTAATAAAATTGGCCCTTTTAAATTATTTGTTTAACTTGAAAATTTTTTAATAATCTCCACTCAAACAGTTTAACTTTAATTACAACTATATGAAGTTAATGTATAAAATATATAAAATTACAGTTTCATTTTGAATCAAAATGAAGTTAAACACATCACTAACCTTCATATTATTAAGTTACTCCAGGGACGACTCCAATTCAATTTAGCCTCTTCGTACATTCAAAACAATTTCAATTACTTTGATTACAATTTTCAAAATGATTCTACGTGGTCTAATGTTTAATTTTTCCTTAGTATTTCAATAAATTTTACCAACATTAAGTCATCTGTTTCAAATCTCTCTTTAAATTCCTCCACAATCACATTCTTAATACCATTATCCCCTACTCATAACCTAACATAGCAGGTACCACAAAATAATAATTAAACCTTTTGGTTACATAGCTTTTACTTTAGAATATTTTCCAAAATTATTTTTCCTTAATTACCTGTAAATAGGTTATATGTTACATGTACCGCATAATTGTGTATAGAGATGCGATTGAAGACGAACAGAACCCCACTTCTATGACAGTAAATAACTACCCTTCTAACGGTACTGAATTCTATACCTGCCTCCTTTTTCCAATATAATAAACAAACCACAACCACTAATCTACAGCCCCATCTCTATACACAACAATCCGGTTAGACTGTACAGAAATTTATTATCTTGTTTGTCTACTCAGCCACAAAACTTCTCCACTACCTACCTAATTAAGGGATGAGTTTACAATTCGTAAATAACACCGGTTTATTTAATTTTGAAGATTACCCTAATATATTATTTAGAATTAAGGCAATCAAATGGTTCCAAAAAAGTGTGCCAATTTATGTAACTATTGTTATGTTTCCTCTAAGGGGAGGGTTAAGGAAATCGGGAAGATAAAAAGGGTAAGGATCATTAAAAGGTCAAGAACTAGGACTAAAGGTAAGGACAAAGCTTCCTCCAAAAATAAGGGTAAATGGAGAAAACCAAGGCTCGCGTGGGCAGGGGCGCGTCCCTGAAATAGACGAACCCCACTGGGACAAGTGGGGAACATCTACCCGCTACCACTTACTGCTTTATATTAACTTCCTAATTTTATAGTTATTTAGTTTGTATTCAATTACCAAATTTAATGTATTCAAACAATTTAACATTTATTTATTAATTTCTCATGATCAAATTCAAATCTCATAAAATAGTTTAAACTCGTTAGAAAAATTCAACCATATAACATTTAAGTCAATCAAAATATTTAAACATTTCAAATTATTTTAATTAAATCAATTATTGAAAATACAAGTTCAGTTGCTATCAAAACAATTACAATTCGCTAATTACTGTCTCCAAAATTGATTTTGTTATTTATTTAAATTGCAAAATATTAAAATTATTATTATCACAATTACCTACATACACATTGTTTACCCAACATTTTGCAATACGCACAAATAAATTTACTAAACATTTATTTACAAATCGTCATCATTAATTATTCAGTTATATCACACTTCATTGGCCAAGGTTGCGAGGTCAGAACCAATAAACTATTTAAAATTGTCCATTTGTGAATTTAAGGCTCAGCCTCCATCGTCAAAAATTAGTCTGGGTTTCAAATAACAATTTTCAATTTTATTTGCATTCCACATACGGTTATCTTGTGTATAGTAACCATAAAATTTCAGTTTATTCATTTTACCATAATAATCATATACCAAGTCAACATTATTTATTTCTGTCCAGTCTCCATTAGTAATTATATTCAACATCGGGTCAGTTATTTTTTCATCATAAGGTAAATTATTATTATTTAAACATGTATCATCAAAATAAGCTTCACTCTCTATTTTAACAGGTAAGTACTTCAAATCATTTAACATCTCTTTCAACTCATTATAATCTCTCTTTAATTTATATAATTCTATCTCTTTATCAACACACAACTCTCCATCTAAATCTTTCTCATCATAACACCATATCACACTTTTAACCTTCCACACAGAGGGTACAACCTTATACAAAAAAGGGAAACAATTCAAATCTTTCACTAATAAGGGTCTCTTGCCCTCCAATAATAACATTTTTGAACACCTTGGTTCATCACAAATAAGGGGAAAATTTACCCTCTGCCCTACACATCAGCTACTCTTTCTTTCCATTCTTTTTCTAATTCATCAACACTAATTACTACCTCATTACAACATATAACGCTCTCTCTCTCACTCACTATTTCACTATCTACTTTCAACGTATTACTCTCTGATACCACCCTTTCAGTCACATTACCATTTTCAATATCATTGTTAACATTTGTTATCTTACTCTCTACTACCACATTTTTGATTATATTCTCATTTTCGACATTATTGTCATCATTTGTTAATTTTTTATTATCATTATTATTTTTACTTTTACTCTGTTCTCCTACTGACTCTCCTATTCTCTCAATATCTTGTTTCAATTCGTTACAACTACTTTCGCATTTCATTTTTACTTCATCAATGTCAAATTTAAGTACATCAAATTTACAATTAAATTCACTTTTAATTTCAGTCTTAATTTCATTCAATTTGTTATTCTGTACTTCAAATTTAATACTTTGTTGCTCCAAAATTAATTGCAACATATTCATAACCTTCTCATCTCTATCTATCTCTTGTTTATTTTGGACAGGTGTCGATAGACTTTCCATTTTATCGTCAGTGAAGCTGACTTCATCGTTATTATTTTTACTTTCTCTACTCAAATTTGGGGTTACTTGCACTCCCGAATCATCTGTACTATTTGATTCATTTGCATTACTTATTATTTTATTTTCCCGACTCACATTTGGGGTCGAGTGGATTTCAAAATCGCTCATGCTATTTGATTCATTATAGTTTTCGACACTAGTCGTTTCATGTATATTGCTCTCATTTTTTCCTGCCATTTTTATAAATTTATTAATCTAAATTTACTTACATAAAAACATCTACCACTTAACTCTTAAACTCTGAACATTGATGTACTAGTTTGTATGTGCTGCGTAATTTTTTACGTATTGTTACTCAGCCTTTAAACCATACTTGTATTCGCTTTTAGGTGCCGATTTATAATTATTTTACAAATCGAGTCCCTGTTCGGGCGCCATTTGTAACGTTAATTACATTTTAATACAAATAGAAATACATAAAATTATTTTATCACCTACCTTCTAACTGTTTTCTACCAGGATCCGGCACACGAACTTTAAGATGCAAGTGTGATTATCGGGTTACCCAACAAACGTACGCTACACTCATTTGTTTGATGGAATAAAAAAAAATTTTATTATCTAATTATTTAATTATCTAATTATTTCCTTTTAAATAGAATTTCAATTTGAACTCAACCTTCTCTCCTTTTAAGACAGATACAACATGCACATTTATTTAAACATTTTTCTTATTCTAATATACTTTTAATTAATCAAGGCGAACCCAGCTTGCCACACTCTCACATTCAGACCTTTACAACCCCCTTTTTAGAGAACATAAGAATATATGTAAAAGAATAGTGTTACTTTCCTAAACAGCGTCACTGTCGACCACATGGCGCGTCCTGTAAATTACTTGCACTATGTCCAAACTGTTGTTAGTTCATTTTTTACTCCGAACTCACTTGATTTAATGGCGTTACATGTCCATCTCACTTTTTGAACTGCTTTACAACTCCGATATAAGCTCGATTAGTCGGCCGACTTGATGGAACAAAATTTTGCCCGGGTATAAAGTTTTAGGCGACCGCTCGCGGTCTGTGTTAGTATTCGACTGGGAAGAGACTTTATTTTTTGATGTTACATCCGGGCGGGCATCACTGCCTTGCCGGCGAACAAATTTCATCGCCGCACACAGCCTTAGTTGTCCAAGTTTTTAGTAGCTGTACACCTGGCACACAGGATTTACGTGTGCTGTACGTTGACGATATTTCACTGCCTTTACTTTCGTTTATGTAAAGTTAGGCGCTCCGCAGATGCAGGTGCTTGTGCATTTGTGAGTGGACGTCACACAACCGCAAAGTTCTCGGAAGTGTGCTACAGTTGACGACGCATTCTTTTCACATATTTCAACACAGTTACAGCGTACTTTTGCATTGTTTAGACTGCGAGTTAGATTCAAACTGGTGACTAGCCACATATATGAAATGAATTGTGCAATTTAATAAAATCAAACCCAAAATTAATAAATTAAAGAGAACCTTTTAATTTGCCCCATTACATGTTCTTCCAAAATAAGATGCTCGGAAATAGTCTGCAGATGGTTGTTTGTGTTCTTTGGATATATTTTATAGACAGCATCAACCAAGCATAGTCCCCTATAGTTATTACAGTCATTCCGTTTTCCTTTCTTAAAAACAGACACCACTCGAGCAGTTAGCCAATCTACCTGTTATCTTTTCCAACACGTAGAAATATAATAATTGAAGCGTAAGCAAGATACTTCTGTACTTAAACAATTCAGCGTTCAGTCCAACTGTCCTGATGCTTTTTGATTTTTAGTTCTTCCAAGGGCTTCTTCAAGCTTGTCCATTGTTACAAAGTCACCTTTGTGGGCAACAAAGTTGTTGGTTTCTATATTACTGTGGTCTGCTTTCACATCATCATTATACCAGAGAGCTTTATAATGATCTATCCATTTATGTTTGGGAATGATGTTTAAATTTTCTGTATCATGTTCATTATTATTCTTGCCTTTTAGTAGTTTATAGGCTACAAGTTGTCTTCCGTGTACATCATGTTTAGTGCTCCCTATAAACGCATTCCATGATTCATCATGCACCTTGTAACGGAACTAAATAGATCCCGTGTGTAATTCTGTGTGTAAATTCTGCCACACGTTGTATGCGTCAATTTGTAACTAACCCTTTTATAGGGGTGTTTAAAAAGTTTCAGGTTACAAGTTAAAATGTTTAATGAAGTCTCTATTTTGTATGCAGTAATTTGCTTTTATGATAATTGGTAAATATTAAATATGTAATTATAGTGTGATAATTTTTATGGATCAAATAATAATTACTGGTCGGTAAATGAATGTAACGGTAGCGTCGATCTTGAAGTGGAACTCCTCTTCTTGGTTAAATGTCGTCAGTGTAAGTACCGTCAAGTGTTGTCTGGACAAATAATTTAACATAAAAAACACTTTCACATACCTGGTAGTAGTACTTGAAGTTCTGACGTTCACTTACCCAGAATAAACTGTCAAGATTCTCTTATGACCAGCTTATACTTTAGTAACAAGGTTTTACAACTCCTTGTATGTAATGTGGGCGCCACATGGGTTTACTTTATGAAAGGTTCCCATGAAAAAACAAATTGCTAAATTTTAAAATTGTGTGTTCACTTTATATCTTGTTTAAATGCTTAGGGCATTTACAATAATTCAGATATAGTACTGTAAGATTTCTGCTCAAAATTATCTCAATGTACTCTATGCTGAGTATTGCTTATCTAAATGAAATAATTGGAACCAAAGTTTCTGCTGTATAACATTACAGGTTTATTATACCCTTTAAAATCAACTCAAATGAAAAATACAATTATTACAGTAATACAATTTGGATGGTAAGTTACCCATCTACTATCTGCCCTAGCTCAATTGAGAACAATATAAAACTCTTATAATTATTAACAAATTTTAATTTTATTTTATAAGTTACCTCACGGGTAGGTTCTTGAAAATACAAATAGAATGCTATTAATTGCCTTGACAGACATTACTGTGATGATAATTCATATTTGGCCTCTTTAAAAAAACTCGTAATTATTTTTGAGGTTAACGATTGTTTCGTATGCTTATATCCTAACAAATATTATAATACTTAACTCTAACACAAATATTTTTACATTTGATTATTTAATCCTCTAAATAAATTGATACGGTGTTTGCTATTAAAAGTTTGGTTGTCTTTGCGTCAGTACAAGAGTGTTGATAATTATGATCAGTGAAAACAGATAAACAATAAAATTGGTCACTGTACTACCTTGCTTCTTTTTAATCTTATAGATTAAAAATTAAACACTTTAGTGATCGGATTATAATGATCACTGTCTAACTGCACTTTATTCGCACTTGGAACGAGAAATATACCCTCTTCTTAATGAAACTGGGTTGTTACCTTACAGGTTAAAATGCTTTCGCTCGTTCCGAACACACGCACGAATTATAAATATTCACTGTTACTTGTCGATGCACCTTTCGTGTGATGAATCGCTGTACTGTTAATTATTTTGAAAAATTTTGAAGTATTTACTACTATCATATTGTATTAAGTCATTAAAATTTAAGATACTGTCGAGCGGCAACTGGATGGCTCGAGGTGAAGGTAGCGAATCTAACGAATTTCTCAGCGTCTCTGGTTATATACCCCTCCTCTTCATCGCGTTTAGGGACGAAAGTCGCTAAGTAAACTCTTTTTTGATTGGTACAGATAACCGTTACGATGACGTATTGTTTTTATTAACCGCCACCGGCGCTCTCGCTGTACCTGACTGTCGTTGTTGTCCATATTCATTAACAATTTCTTAATTCTGATAAAAAAATGATGCTAACTCTCACTATGCACTTATTATAATTCCGATCTCTAGGTTATTATTATCAAATTAAAGTTTAGTCTCTGCTCTTTAATTTGATATGGCTTCATGCTGGTTTTAACCTCGCTTTCTCTGACAATACCTACAAATAGTGTTTTGAAACATGGTTTCTTATTGTCGTCTGCTAATAATGCACAATGCGATCATTTCCTATCTTTTTACATTTTGTTATTTACACTGTGTTCTTTTTTGGAACGTTATTATTTGAATAAAACTACATACATGATTACAATTAAAAGCTATTTATATCTGAACAATATTAATTATTAACATAATTATGATAAAACGTTATTATGAAAACTCATTATTCTCTAAATACATTTTACTTGGCCTACTCAATTTAAAGGTATACAATAATAACTGAGTGGTGATATTTCACATCTCATTTAATTATATTTATTGTTCAGTAAATTTAATGTTCATTAGGAGTCCTGTTTCCCTGTTAACTTACTGACATAAATTCGTTTATGTATGGTCTAGACACATTCATAGCACCATGTTTATTCCTTAATTATTATTACTAATTACATTTCATTTAATCAGGAAGTTGCTTATACATATAAGACTTCCTTTTATAACTATATTTATCCAATAATGTTACATCTGGGTTTGTAAAGCTAGTTTTTCTATATCCTTGTGGCTATAGCTAGTCTAAGGCTTTGTTATTTACTTGTCATGGTTCTTCTAATTTGAGCCAAAATGCTGTTATTGTTATTACTTTATTTCAGTCATTGGTTATATAGTTTTTATTTACATGACTCTACACATTAATGTCATGAACTGGCTCGCTTGACAGCTTATTGTGAACTTTGCATGTCCATTAGTTAAAGTCAGTCATTGTTTTTGTTGTAGTGTCATGCAGTGTATTCATCACTGCTTCTTGGGATCCTTCCTCTTCTTTCTTCTTTGCTGGTCCTTCTCTTCTTTGCTACATTCATTAAAAATGATTCACTTCTATAACTTTAGTGTAATAATTTACCCTTCTGGTGTGTGTCTTGGTTATGTAACATTTTGTAGTGTTACAACGTGTATCACTAAACCCTTAGCTCTGTTTCTTTTTTTTATTATAGATGCCTCTAGCTTTATCTAAATTTAGTTGTAGATACTCGTGGTACGCCCTTTTCTTTTCTTCTGTTGCTTTAGTAACTTCATCATTCCTCAGTATAAGACCCCTTCTAATCTGTATCTTCTTTTTATATGTTACTTTTTTGCTGCTTCTTCTGTACAATGTTTTATATTCCTCCATTCGGTTTCTACGTTATTGTCTGTTTCCACTTGCTGTAACTGCTGATTTAAATGATTTTGATATACAGTTTTAATATTGTAATCCTGGAGAGAATGTATTTTAAATGCCTCCTTATTTGACTTTGTGACGTTTATTATCACTATTAAAATATATAAAAACACAAATTAATTTCACCTACCTGTAAAGGTTCTATCTGGGTCCAGAAATCCGATTCACACGAACGTCAGACGCAAACATGTGTTATGGGTTATTGAAATAATTGACTCGACTCATTTTTTGCATGAAGAGAATTGATATTTTAATTCTTTAAAATCATTTAAAATTCTATCCAACATTGATATTCATGTTTGTGCAGATTAAATTACATTTTTTCAATTTCTGCTCTTGGTCATCTGTTACATGTTAACTTAACCTATTATCTTACCTTAATTGTCATACATCAATATAAACACAGACACAGCCCAGCCTGCAATTTTACACACTCTCACCCATTCTTATTTACAAAACCCCCTGTTTAATTTACCGATTTCATGTTTTAATTATTGTCACTGCCACTGTCGCGATGCCGGCCGAACACGTGTTTTCGCCACCCGAGTTAACTGCCCGTTATTTATCTGTTCTATTGTCCGCCGTCAGTCACCAGTTGTCAAATAGATACGCACATTAATTCCTTGGGTCCCGGTCGGTGTTAATGGTATTATTTTAAATTATTCCCATGTTATAGAATTCAGCCGACCGGGCCCTTTCAGCACAATCAGCGTCTGTGAGGGGACTCTGTTTCTTGTTGACTGGGGAGAAGCGTCTATGTGTCACTGCCAACTCAATTTCGTTGTTTCTTATGTGGAAACCACAGCCTTGTAATTGTTCGCCGCAGCTTCATCCCATTCAACTCATGCTGTTGGTGTTATGTTGATCGTCTACGATATTGGTGTGACACTGGCTGACGTCACAAAATAGGCGGACCTTGATCTATACATCCGTTGCCTTAGTGAAGGAGGTGAACAGAAAATGTGCGCTTCACCATCTTTTCGGTTCTACCCAGGCGTCAGTCCGCGCGCCTAGTTGAGTAATGCGTACGGGCGCGCTGTCCCACTCTTACAGAATTCGTGGAAATGAAGGCTTGGTGAATTCTTGCTTACAGATTGCACAACGTGATATTGCGTTGTCTTTGTTAAAACTGTTCTTACCCCGTGGTCTGTCACAATGAGAAATAAATCTTTACACATATTTTTATAAATCCCCAAAAATGCAATAAAATGAAATACCCATAAATTTGGCCCGTTACAATACCCCCTCAATGAGAGGTCTTCTGTCAAAACAGAAGAAGTCTCATTGATAAAACCCCTAACAGGACCGGTGAGGAACTGGTGCCAACAACCCCCTTTTTGTTCTTACACTTCATGGGTAACCGACCCCCCTGGTTCGGCGACTATGGACGCATCTGAACGAGATCACTGGACTTCTCTGTGCGAGATCCCAACACCGAAAAATCGAACAGACACGCATCACAGTGCACCTCACCTTCTATCATGCTACCCCAAAAATCCTAAATCCCTGGCTTAGATCATGCCAGATCCTCAACCGATATGTTTCCCCTTTTTCTGCAAACTGGGCTGCCTTTAGCAGATACTGGGCTCACACACACACACACACACACCTATTCTACATATTGTAAAATTAAAATATTCTTCAAAATTTCATTAAGCGACAAATCATTAACTGTTTTCTTTGAAAATCAAAACACAAATTTTGCATCTATACTGAATAATTCTCTTCATTAATTTTTCTTTTCGTTATTAAAAAATAAACAAATTAAACATCTCTTAAAATAGGAACATCCTTAACCTAACATGTGATTACACCTATATTCTAACAATACATTTCAATAAAATAATCCAATAATAATAAACACAGTTAGTACACAAACAATAATGTAATCAAAGTTAAACATATCAATTAGACGGCAGGCGCAAAATCAAGAAAATTTTTTTTTTCAAAAAAAAATTTTTAATTCAAAAAAATTTAAATTTATTAAAATATTTTCTTTCCATATTGAAATTATTAAAAATGGTTCAACTTGATTAAAAACCAAAGTTGGATTAACTTCCTTGCTAAACATGCCTAGTATATGACCTCACCCATCAGCTGATCAAAACTGGGTCAAGTCAAGAACCTTGACCTACATACTTTATAAACAAGTTCTATCTGAAAACACATTAACCATCTGTAAAATTCTATCTTGAAACACAAAAACATAATAACATAAAACATTTAAAAGAACAAAATATCATTATAATTAACAATCAAATTGACATTTAAATTATTCAAAATAAACACATAGCTTTACATTTCAAATTCTATTCAAATTTGTCACTGGTTTCAATTAAAAATTTTATATTCTTGTTATAAACTCTTTCTTTATTATTCTCACTTTCTCTTACTTTGGGTGATTTAATTATTTATTTTAGCTTGATATGCCACTTGGCGTGTATTCATATAATATCTTTCTCTCTTTCTGAATCTGATACTACTAACAACTGTAACTAACATGACACCCATCTCTATTAAAACATCTATCAAACAATCTCTAAACCCAACTTACTATTAAACTCAAATCGCCACCTTCTCTCGATATATAAAAAAAATTACTCTCTAACCCTTTGTACTTAGGATAAGTGTTCCCCCCCCCAAAAGCTCATTTCCTTAATCTGGTTCCTGGATTCTACCTAAGGCAACCCCTTCCTGCCAAATCGGTCCCTTCCCGTCCCAACCCTTTTGTTGCGGACTCCTACATTACACTATCCCCTATTACAAAATTGCTATCCCCAAATCTCACTCATATTACCCCACTTCAACTACAACAAAATAACATCATTATTTAATAATATCAATATATCACTCATTACTCTACATATATTCCCCATAACTACTGTGTCAGCATCAATACTTCTCAAATTCTATTACATTACCTCACAACAACATTACATTAATTCAAAACAATATTTTTCTCTCTACTACCATTTTAACTTTAACTTCAACTTGGACTGATCTATATGTCCCAATAAAATCTTAATCACCCACAATCTATCTTTTATTATTTTTCACAAATTATTTAAAATCTTAAACCTCAAATTACTTTCTTCATCATTCAAAATAACATCTTTAACACATTACAACATTATATTTGACATTAATTACCTTGAACATCCATAAACAATTTAACAGTGACATTTTACTACCTATCAGCTGATCTTCCTAACAAATTGAAAGCACATTTCAAAATTATACACATTACAGGAAATACATATGGTTATCAATCCTTACATCTATCATCATTGTTTCCCCTTTTTCTGACTCTGGTAATTTATGTTAACCGCCTGCCAGTCGGTTTAGTTATCTACTTAGTTTCAAAATACACAAATTATATAAAACATATACCTTTTATCAATTCTTATATCTACCCTACTACAATAAAACACTACATTTAAAAATATAGAATGACACCTTATACTGAATGTATGAGCACCTATTTATTTGAGCTGAATACAAGCATTTTTATTAGAGCAACATGGATTTATCATTTTTAATTTACAAAATTTAAGTACGTTGCTCATCTGAGCACCCCCCTGATCCACACACACTATTGTAGTTTATGTTAGACTGTAGCGCCTATTTGCTTTCACAAAGACTGCATATTTGGAGGAATTGGACATCTCCGTGTCTTTGCTTCGGCTTGACATTTTAAAAGATTGTGGATATCGACACATCCTTGTTTTATATTGAAACACCCAACACCCTTAAAACGGGTCTACCACCTGGCTATGCTGTCCCCACGCGGACAGAGTGGCAGCCGCTGTTCCATAGTTCCTGGATTCCTCTAATTTCACCCCCCATTTAATTTCTACTATCAACCAATTTCAAGTCAGCTATGGTCAAGGGACTTGATATGGCCATAACTGGCCACTAGCCAAAGCCACGATTAGTGCTGGTAGGGCAGTAATCGCCCGAAACGTCGGGGAAATCAAACTTTCATTTCAATGCCTGTTCTACATCATCATTGCTATGTACGGCACGAGCGTCTATCAGAGTACAAATAAAATTGTACAAAAAGGTGTGCCGCACATTGTCGCCATGTTGGCCTCCGATGGAGGTAACACTCTCTGTTACCCCCAACCCATTCCACTACCTACTGGGGCACAGGCCACCCTAGCGATAGCGCCTTAATAACTAAATAATAACATCTTTTATATAAAACCTTCTAATGTAACATTTTCATCAATCATCAATCATTCAACTCATTCATCACCTTACAATTTTCAAATTTATTATTAATAATTATATATCATCTTTCAGTTATTAAATTTTTTATTATTTTTATTTAACACAATTATTTCAAATCATCTCATTATAGAATTAAAATCTTTTCATCTGAGTCACACCTGTAAACATTTTTATTATACTTGATTCGTACTATAAAATTTTTATACTTACAGTCCATTTAAACTGACATACACAAAATATATACACCATACACCAATACTTTCACGTAACCTCTGAAACATTTAACAAAATGTTATTTCAAAACAAACAATTTAACATTTATTTATTAATGGATCATATGATTCGAATCCCCTAAAACAATTTAAATCCATTAGAAAAACTCAATTATATAACATTCAAATCAATCAAAATATTTAATACATCTCAAATTATTTTAATTAAATCAGTTATTAAAAATACCAGTTACCTTGCTATCAAAACAATTACAACTCTTTAATTACTGTCTTCAAAATTAATTCGGTTCCTTATTTGAATTGCAAGATATTAATATTATTATTATCCCAATTACCTACATACATTGTTTACTTAACATTCTACAATACACACAAATAAATTTACTAAGCATTTATTTACAAACTTTTGTCATTAACTGTTCCATTTTTTCACACTTCATTGTCCAAATCTGCCAGGTCAAAACCACAAAACAAAAATATTTATAATTGTCCTTTATTGTTTTATAGTCTACCCTCCATCGTCAAAGATTAATCTTTGTTTTATATAGCACTTTTCAATTTTATTGACCCACATATTGATACTTTGTGTGTCATAACCAAACAATTTCAATTTATTCGTTATATCATAGTAATCATGCACCAAGTCTACGTTAAGTATTTCTGTTAAGTCTCCATCAGTAAATATTTCCAATATCGGGTTAGTTACTTTTGTATTATCAATTAAATCATTCTTATTTAAATATACTTCTAACCTTTCTTTCCATTCATCATAATCTCTATTTAAATTATATACTTCTGTTTCTCTCTCAACATACAATTTTCTATTTAAATCTCTCTCATCATAACACCATCTCATATCTTCAATGTTACTCCAGACAGAGGGTACAACATTATACAACACAAATAAACAACTCAAATCTTCTACTAACACGGGACTCTTGCCCTTCTTAAACAATACTTGTGAACACTCTGGTTCAGAAAAAATAAGGGGAAAATTTACCCTCTGCCCCCATTCTACCACTATATTATCTTTCCACTCTCTCTCTAACTCATACACACACATTAACATTTCATTATCACCTTCCACAACTTCATCAGTACTCTCATCATTTATTTTCAACAAATCACTCTCTGACACTACCTCTTCAAATACATTACTATTCTCAATATTATTCTCATTATTTTCAACATCATCATTATCATTTGTTAACTCTTTATCTAGTATCACATTTTGACACATGTCATTATAATTTTCATTCGTATTATTCTTATTTGGATTCATTAAACTACTCCCATTCTCTCCATACTATGTTCTAATTTATTCAAACTAGTTCTTATTATTTCATTACTATTTTCAAAACATTTATTCATTTCTTGAATCTCATTTTTTAATTCATCAAAACTATTCTTTTGAGCATCGAATTTCTCATTAAAATCCATACTTTGTCTATCCAATTTGTCATTCTGTATATCTAATTTTTCATTTACACTACTCTTAATTTCTTTGATTTTGTTTTTCTGTTCATTCATGTTAATATCGTTTACATCAAAACGACTGTTTATTACTTGAATTTGTTTTTGTAAAAAATTCATTATATCATTGTCGAATTGGCTATTACATTTCTTTGAGGTTGGAGTTGATAGCGTGTCCGAGTCGTCTATAGCTGATTCAGTTAGGCTGAATTCTTTTGATCGATTTACTGGGGTTGAATGAACCTCTGGTTCCCCCACACCAGCCGACTCGCTCATTTCAACTACAATCTCGTTATTATCTGCCATTTCTTATTTTATATTTGATACTTAGAATATTTTAATTAATTTAATTTTTTGTAATGTACTTTCTATCTCATGTTAATTTTGCGTAAATGACGCATTTTTATTTTATTACGCTAACCCTAAAACACACGTTTGCCTCTTTGTAGGTGTGGATTTTACATTAACAAATTTTTTAATTTATAAAATCGTCCCTGTTCGGGCGCCATTTGTGACGTTTATTATCACTATTAAAATATATAAAAACACATAAATTAATTTCACCTACCTGTAAAGGTTCTATCTGGGTCCACAAATCCGATTCACACGAACGTCAGACGCAAACATGTGTTATGAGTTATTGAAATAATTGACTCGACTCATTTTTTGCATGAAGAGAATTGATATTTTAATTCTTTAAAATCATTTAAAATTCTATCCAAAATTGATATTCATGTTTGTGCAGATTAAATTACATTTTTTCAATTTCTGCTCTTGGTCATCTATTACATGTTAACTTAACCTATTATCTTACCTTAATTGTCATACATCAATATAAACACAGACACAGCCCAGCCTGCAATTTTACACACTCTCACCCATTCTTATTTACAAA
Source organism: Magicicada septendecula (assembly GCA_034769895.1). Taxonomy (NCBI): domain Eukaryota; kingdom Metazoa; phylum Arthropoda; class Insecta; order Hemiptera; family Cicadidae; genus Magicicada; species Magicicada septendecula. Next base: position 168,243,317 of record CM068369.1, on the reverse strand, counting down.
ACCCCCTGTTTAATTTACCGATTTCATGTTTTAATTATTGTCACTGCCACTGTCGTGATGCCGGCCGAACACGTGTTTTTGCCGCCCGAGTTAACTGCCTGTTATTTATCTGTTCTATTGTCCGCCGTCAGTCACCAGTTGTCAAATAGATACGCACATTAATTCCTTGGGTCCCGGTCGGTGTTAATGGTATTATTTTAAATTATTCCCATGTTATAGAATTCGGCCGACCGGGCCCTTTCAGCACAATCAGCGTCTGTGAGGGGACTCTGTTTCTTGTTGACTGGGGAGAAGCGTCTATGTGTCACTGCCAACTCAATTTTGTTGTTTCTTATGTGGAAACCACAGCCTTGTAATTGTTCGCCGCAGCTTCATCCCATTCAACTCATGCTGTTGGTGTTATGTTGATCGTCTACGATATTGGTGTGACACTGGCTGACGTCACAAAATAGGCGGACCTTGATCTATACATCCGTCGCCTTAGTGAAGGAGGCGATCAGAAAATGTGCACTTCACCATCTTTTCGGATCTACCCAGGCGTCAGTCTGCGCGCCTAGTTGAGTAATGCGTACGGGCGCGCTGTCCCACTCTTACAGAATTCGTGGAAATGAAGGCTTGGTGAATTCTTGCTTACAGATTGCACAACGTGATATTGCGTTGTCTTTGTTAAAACTGTTCTTACCCCGTGGTCTGTCACAATGAGAAATAAATCTTTACACATATTTTTATAAATCCCCAAAAATGCAATAAAATGAAATACCCATAAATTTGGCCCGTTACAACTTGATATGAGGTTCCTTTCTCTTTCATCGAGCAAAGATGACACTCTTAGCAATGAGGAGATAATGATCTGAATACATGTCCGCACTTCTGTGCACATGGACATCTTGAATTTGCTGGTTAATCTTATTATTTGCCAAACATAATCAGTTATACTCCTACTCCCTCTATCACTCCAGGTATACTTATTAATATCTTTTTTATTTCGATAAAAGGTATTAGTGATTTTCAGATCATTTGCTAGAAGCAAATGTTATAAGGGAGTCTCCATTACTATTGCTTTGTTGTTCTCCAAGTACTCATACTGCCTCTGACACTGCATTATTTTCAACTCGAGCGTTAAAATCCCACTTATAATGAGGTAGTCTGTTCTGTTCTACTTATAAATTAGTTTATGTAATGTTTCACAGAATTCGTCAGTTTCTTCTGTCCATGCCTCCTCTGGAGCGTAAACTCCTACCACTGCTAATAGTTGCATCAGGTCTTGAATTGTTCGGTTAGTATTCATCGCTGACATATATGTAGCTTTCAACTCTTGACTTCCATTTTCGGTCTATCAGTATTGCCATTCCACTGCTTGCTCGCTTTTGTGGATCAATTCCACTCTAGATCATTGTGAATCCATCGAGGCCTTGAGTTCCTCTTAATTTCTGTTTAGTTTCTGAAATTATGAGATTAATATTCTTTTAATTCCCTGTACTGTTCTTCTTTTTAATAATACTCTATACATTCCATGATGCCATTTGTAATCTTTTATTTATTCTAAATCGATTTGGGGGGGGGTTGCAGTCATTTACCATTAACTCCATCTGGCTGTTTTCTTTACAGGTTCTGACTGAGTAAATTTATTTCCCCATTATAAGGTACCAGCCTCTAGATGGAGGAGCTGCCTCATGGGCTATGACTTCTGCTAATTTTTATTTAGGGTTGTCTTCCCTTAGCCTATAATGCCCCAACACCCAAATGCAAAGCAGTGGTAAAATATAATCATATAACAATAGGACACAGTATTACAGCTGAATAAATCTAGAGTCACACAGGTAATATTCCAAAGACAAGCTGGTCCAAGATCATTTTCCTTATGTCTTAACTTGGTACTGGTGGCTATTGCTCCCCTCCACCACGTATATTGTAATAAACCTTCACTCGTCGTTCTTAATGAATTCGGTAAAATGTAGAAGTGTCAGAGTGTAACTTGTGTAATGTGTCTTACCAATCCGTAGTCGCTCGGTAACGTAACTTACGCTGTGTTGCGTGCTTAACACACTCGAAATCATCTTGAGTTAGTTTTGCAAGCTTAAGGAAGCTGGTAGGAAGTCAGAAAGTGTTTTACATTAATTAGTGGACTGTAAATTATGATTAAGTAACGTTTATTGAAATCATTTAGAAGCGCAGGCCCACGCAATTACGTCTTAGCTCATAGCCAAAATATAATATGAATGTAAGGCTACGTAATGTGTAGCATTGACACTAGATCAGAAATAAGAAGAACATAGAAAATTTAGGTTGCCGCGGCTTGGCTAGAAAATAAGGGTGCAAACGCACTGTTCAAATTTGAGTGTAGACTGATAGTCATAGCGGGATGACCACGTGGAACACCGCTACGGTGACATAAGTGCGCTAGGCAGATTGCGCGTAAGCAAGTACAATGTACAATGTATTAACATACTGCCCGCCCCAAAATCGGCGATTTTGACATAGTTTGCAGTAAGAAAAAAAGAACAAGTTATTTAGCGCATACAAGTATACATGAATATTGGCAAAAATACAAATATAATATAAACGAGTACATCATTAATATAATTAAATACATCATTAATCAATGCTCCATAGGTAATATGTAACAATAATCTAAAGGCTTGAATATGCGATAAACCATAAACAATAATAACAATAATACATGGCAATAAGGACATCGTGGGTGGCTTTGCACAAACATTAAAGAAATACAACCAATTTAAAAAATAACAGCGTGACACTTAGCGTGTAATAAACAGTATTGCGCAGCAATACAAGGTAATATATCTGGAAAATTCACTATGACAATATACAGTAGAAGTATGCCACAAATATTGATAATAATGTACAATAAAAATACCAAAAAATTTAGTATAATAATATACACTGCACCACACCGTTCACCATAATTGACATCACACTAAGAAAAAGAAAAACGTTTAAATGTTCACCAATGCACCGCTACATGGCGTCCATTAATGATACAATACATACAAGTGCATAAATGGTATACCTTACATAAGTTACATGGTATAAGTTACATAAACAACATTGTAGTCAATAAAATGTGTATGGTAGAGCAAGTGCTCGACCGGCAATGTCCCAGGCATTAAACACCGAGGCGAAATCAGTCTGATGCCACCGGAAGTGGGCACAGCTTTCCGCGACACGTACCAACGAATCCTTCCCAAGATATATCTGAGTGACAATGCTGCGCTTCCAAAACAATGGTGGGGCATTGTCATCCAGAATAAGGACCAATTGTCCTACCGATAAATTTTTCGACTGCTTTTTCCACTTGTTTCGCTGCTGCAACTGGTGCAGATAATCTCTGGACCAACTCTTCCAAATGGAACGAGTAAACCTTTGCAAAAGCTGCCATCTCCCCAAGCGACCCAAATTTGTATCCGAATAATCGGGTTCCGGAAGAGCGGTAAGGGGGGAGCCAACCAAAAAGTGAGCTGGAGTCAATGGCTCAGGATCCCCGGCGTCATTTTAAATGGAAAACAAGGGATGCGAGTTCAGACAGGCTTCAACTTGGGTTAAGACAGTGGAGAACTCTTCGAAGTTCAGGATCGTATTGCCTATGACGCGCCGCAAATGGAACTTAACACTCTTGACACCACTCTCCCACAGACCACCGAAGTGGGGGGCTGAGGGAGGTATGAACGACCACTTAATTCCGCGTGGACTAGCGAAATCCTGAGCGGCCCTTTGAAATTCGTCCCGCTGGAAGAGCTTGTATAGCTGGTGTAATATAGTACCAGCCCATCGGAAATTAGTACCGTTATCGGAGAATATTTGTTCGGGGATGCCCCTCCGGGATATGAAACGTTTCAAGGCGGCCAAAAAGGCATCTGCCGACAAATCTGAAACCAATTCAAGGTGAATAGCCTTGGTGGACAAGCAGATGAACAGAGAAATGTAGGCCTTAGTAAAGGATTTGGACCTCTGTCCGTCCTGGCGTAGCAACATAGGACCGGCGTAGTCCACGGCGCACTGTGAGAATGGCTTGGAAGGGGTGACCCTAGGTGCAGGTAATTGACCTAACAGTTGGCTGGAACCAGACGCGCGAAAGCGAAAACAAGTGATACATTTGTGAACGACCGAGCGTATGTACGACTTGTCGTTTATAATCCAATACTTTTAGCGCAGCGAATATTGCGTAAGTTGTACTCTACCGTGGAGTAATCGAATGTGTTCATATTCAATAATTAATCGAGTAAGATGAGCCTGCGGATGTAGTATGATTTGATGCTTGTTACTGTAGCTTAGCTGAGACTGCTGAAGGCGACCGCCAACACGCAATATACCAGCGTTATCAAGAAAAGGATTAAGTGAGAATGTTTTACTATCAGTAGGTATAGGGCGATGTGCCTGTAATTCCTTAATTTCAACATTGAAATGCGAAAACTGGGCTTGGCGAATAAAAACCAAGAGCGCGCTGTTTAACTCATGCGCAGATAAAAAGGAGGTGCTTCTACTGGAAGCGGGAGACTTAGCGTTATGAATAAAACGCAGGCAGTAAGCAAAAACGCGTAGAAGCCTAGTGAGAGAAGAGTAATTTTCAACATAGTTTGAAAAGTGTGAAGCGTATGCCAACGCAGGGCCTGTTTACGTACTTTTTTGTCCAACTCCGGATGAGCGTAAGCGGAATTGGGATCGAAGGGTTCTTTAGTAGCCAATAAGGACCATGCCACCATTGCCGGTGGTTGTGTAACAAACGGGGTAAACAACCGCGGGATAGAATGTCCGCGGGATTATCATGAGACGAGACGTGATACCAATTGCCCAAACTAGTGAGCTGCTGAATTTCAGAAACACGGTTCACTACGAATACCTTCCACCTGGACGGCGTTTGATGAATCCAGTGAAGGGCAATCGTCGAATCAGAGTAAAAATATAACTCGCTGAACTTGTAGGCCACGGCATGGACGACCTTAGAAACCAACTGTGATAATAACAAACAGGCGCACAGCTCGAGACGAGGTAAGGAAATTTGCCTTAAAGGGGCAACTCTTGATTTAGAGCACAATAATAATTGAGACGAAATACTATTATCGGAATATACCGTGCGCACATAGATACAGCATGCGTAACCTTTTACAGACGCGTCGGCGAGCCCGTGTAATTTGAATGAGATGATTGACGAACTACCTGAATCTTTTACAGCCCTCGGGATCCTGAAATGAGTGTCTGAAATTAATTGAGCGTAGAGCTCAGTCCATTTAATAGATAAGGAATCAGAAAGCGGGTCGTCCCAGTTTGTACCCGAAGACCAAAGTGTTTGCATAAAGTACTTGCACCAAAACGTGATAGGCCCAATTAAACCCAATGGATCATAAATACCAGCGATGACAGATAACACCTTTCTCTTATTGAAATGATCAATTTTAAAATTTCTTTGTATATTGTATACGAAGCTGTTTGCTATAACGTCCCACTGAATGCCCAAGGTGCGGACTGTTTTGTCCTTGTTAAAGTCCAGAGACGAGTTAGTGTACGAAGATGTTATATTCCGGTCGTTAGACGACCATTTGTGAAGAGTGAAGCCGTAGCGGCTTAGCAACTCAGAAATGTTGGTATTTAATTGGATTAGAACGGGTGAGCTATCGGAACCGGTGAGGAGGTCATCGACGTAAAAGTCGTTAGCAATGACTGAACAGGCCAGGGGGTACTGAGTACTATTCTCCTGGGCGATTTGTTTTAAACATCTCTTTGCAAGAAATGATGCACTGGCAGTCCCGTACGTGACTGTTCTTAAAGCATATTGTTTGAGTTCCTTGTGGGGAGAGTCACGCCAAACAATTCTTTGTAAATTGGAATCACGCGGGGAGACCAAAATTTGGCGATAAATTTTTTTCTATGTCCGCGATGAAAGCGTAACGATGGGTTCTAAATCTGGTCATAATGGCGAAAAGATCCTGCTGGATCGTGGGGCCGACCATAAGGGTGTCGTTTAACGACAAATCGTTGGACGCCTTGGCCGAACCATAAAAAAACAACGCGAAGCTTAGTGGTGGTGCTCGTAGTCTTAAAGACGGCATGGTGAGGTAGATAAAAAATGTTTGATTTGTCAACTGACAAGTCATATGAATCAAGCGGAGACATATGGGCGAGATTTAAATATTCTTGCATAAAGTCAACATAATCCTTGTGTAAAGACTGGTTTTGCCTAAACTTGAGTTCAAGGGTTTGAAACCTACGAACCGCTCCGGTGAGGGAATCTCCGAGGCATTCCGTAGTGCGGGGTAGCGACACAACGAACCTACCACTATCATTACGATAGGTGTTTGTGATGAAGTGATTTTCACACTCCGATTCCGCATCTGAAGGAGTATGGTGCGAAACATCCTCTAACTGCCAGAAGGCCTTGAGTTGCGATGAGATAGCATTATTATCGTCGAGGGCAATGAATGAAGAGACGGGTTTGGTCATATCCATGTTGAAGGGTAGATTCCCAGCGAGTATAAACCCTAGTTTAGTTTCTTGGATTGTTGGAAAATGTGGACTTCGAACGAATTTAGTCGGCTCAATTAATTGCAAAAAGTATTGTGCTCCAAGTAATATGTCAATTTGGGACGAATTATTAAATTGCGGGTCAGCTAAAAATATCCCTCTAGGAATTTTCAAGGAAGCGATGTCAAAGGATTCGGTTGGAAGATTGTTTGTGATTCGGGGCAGAACAGCGCAGTGGACATTCAAGGTGAAGTCCCTATAACATGAGTTTAAGCGTACGCGCGTGCTAAAATTGGCCTGACATGATGAGTTATTTATACCTGCGATAGGCAGCTCGGAATTGTTTAGCCTTAGGCCCATGCGGCAGGCGAAACCCATAGTACAAAAATTAGCTTGGGACCCTGAATCCAACAGGATTCTCACTGGGCGCCTTTTCCCGTGATGATCGATAGTAGTGCATATGGCGGTGGATAATAAAATTGACTTATTCGTCTGTAGCTTCAGGGAACATTGCTTATTGTTCCTGTTGCTAGACTGATTTATCGAAGCATGGAGCATAGTGTGGTGCCTTTTCCCGCATGCCTTGCATGAAAATTTGGAAGGACAACACGAGCTGTTATGGCCCGAGCGTGTACAATTCAGGCATAGTTTATTATGTATCAACACTTCTTTATGTTGTATAGGCGGTAGGGCGATAAATTGCGGGCATTCAAGCAGTTTGTGACCACCATGACACAGCTGACAAGATTTATTGTTTGGTGGAGTGTGCACTAGTGACCCAGTGAACTCCGCGCGCTTAGTTGATTTGCGATAAGAAGCATTATCGCTAACCTGTCTAAAGCCAGACGAACCGGTCGGTGCATTTATGTTTTGTAACAGCTGACGTCTTGAATTTAAAAACTTAATGAAATTATCATAAATAGGAAGTTGTTTTTCACCTAAGGTTTCCTTCCACAACCTGCACGTATGCTTGTCAAGTTTTTGGGATAGAAAATGCACAAAAATAAGCTCGAATGTATTAACAGAAAGTTTTAATGAGTTCAGCGCATTTATGTTGGCGGTGAGCTCGTCTATGAATTTAGAAATGCTGAGCACGGACTCACGTTGAATGTGTCTCATGCCCAGTACGTTTGCTGCGTGATAAGTGGTTACAATCAATTTATTGTCATAGCACGCCCTTAACAACTCAATGGCCACCGTGTAATTATCGTGCGTGATAGGTAGCGATTTTATGACATTCAGCGCCTCGTCTTTTAATGATAAATGCAAATAGTGAAGCTTCTGGATGCCAGTCAGGTCCGTTCGGACATGAACTAGCTCCAAAAACATGTGGTAAAAGTGTTGCCACTCGATTATATCACCTGAGAAGCAGGGTAACTTAATAGGTTGCCATTGAATGGGAGGCGTGCTGAATGTAACTACCTCAGATGGACTTGCTGCCTTCCTGGTCATTTCCTCGGCATGGTCTATTAAATTTTGCAGCTTGCATTCTATGCTGCATAAGTCGTCTTCTGTTTGAACCCTATCACTAGCAGAAGCAAAATCGGAGTCCTCAGACTCGATTTGTGTTTGGATCTCATCATATTTAGCAGATAGTTCCATAAGGTGGCGAAGCTTTATTTTTAATGCATGATTGTCATGCGTATCATGATCAAAATTGTCGGCATAAGTATTTATGCGCGATATAGAGGCCTTGATCGTGCCATGTTTCTTGATCAGAGCCTTCATATCCGCCATGATTGGGTATGAACAAATAAAAAGAAGAAGAATTTAAATGATGCTACAAAGGCCAAGTTAATGCAACGAGATGAGCCAGACCAGGCAGGAAGTCCAAATCATAAAGTCACGCAACGACACGGTAATACTTACTAACATATCTTAACTAAATTTATGTGACAATAAAATGCTGAATTAGGCGTTACAAACATATAGCAGTAATCATCAATGACATGAGTGCTGTTTGAAAAGATATGACTTAGAAATAAAGAGAATATTAATTGAGTTCACAAAAAAATTATAAGTTCATATTCAAATTATTGAAAAATATTTAAATTGTTTTAGATTATTAAATCATATTATTATTTCTATACTGCTTTGTTTAATTTAATAATATTGAGAAAAAATATGCGAATTATGCAAGTTGAAACTAATGCACAACATGAGTTCAATCAGTTGAAATGGTACTTATCGGCATGTTCTAGAAGGTATCGAAAGCCTGTCGGAACCCTCATAGTTGTGTCAAGTACTCAAGCATGGATAATGTAGACATGGTCGTTGCCTGTCCGGTGATGTCCAATGCGGTGGAATCCTGTTTAGATAGGCTGCTCTGGATTTTCCCAATGCTGAATGCCACGTGCTGGATATGCTGCAATGATGATTCCAATGTTCGGTTGGCGAAATGTGACGTCCCCAATGTCATGTGATACGATTCCCAGAAGTAGGTGCTAATTGACGAGTTGTTGAATTCAAATTGAAGAAAAGAAATGTTGATAGGCCTGCTTAATGCACTAAACCATGAGACGACTTGTCCATGGTTTTAGTCACGTCCGTGAAATACAAATCCGGCCCGGAGGACCATATGTTGCATGCTTAACACTCTCGAAATCATCTTGAGTTAGTTTTGCAAGCTTAAGGAAGCTGGTAGGAAGTCAGAAAGTGTTTTACATTAATTAGTGGACTGTAAATTATGATTAAGTAACGTTTATTGAAATCATTTAGAAGCGCAGGTCCACGCAATTACGTCTTAGCTCATAGCCAAAATATAATATGAATGTAAGGCTACGTAATGTGTAGCATTGACACTAGATCAGAAATAAGAAGAACATAGAAAATTTAGGTTGCCGCGGCTTGGCTAGAAAATAAGGGTGCAAACGCACTGTTCAAAGATTGAGTGTAGACTGATAGTCGCAGCGGGGTGACCACGTGGAACACCGCTACGGTGACGTAAGTGCGCTAGGCAGATTGCGCGTAAGCAACTACAATGTACAATGTATTAACACGCTGCTTGATTCCGTCGTGAACGTACGATTAACCAGGTAACGTAGTCCTTACCTGAGGTTCACTAGGAGTGTATAAATCCCGGGTGGCGCCAAATTGTTTATTTTAAACAATTAAAAAAATTTATTATTATCAGCGGTTCCGCTCAGGCGGTGTGGAGAATTCAAACTTGTCCCGCCGCTTATCGATTTTTACAATCAAGCCAGCAGTTTGCTGTATTCACTGCTAGAGCGCTAGTCGCCAATTCATAGATGTCCGTTACAATGTACAATATTAATAATACACTTTCCTACTGAAAATAAAACACATTTGTTATACACAGTATTGATTTATTAATGAATGGTTATTACTTTTTCATTGACACAAGTTAGATTTGGTTTGTTATATTATTGTGAACCGGTCATTAATCTATGAGACAATCTCTCTCTGGGTTTGACAAATCGATTTTGAACATAACAGATACACCGTAATGGCGTTCTACCGAAGTAGTAAACAAATATTTTCCTTCGATCGTCTGGATTCTTTTGATTACGATAAAAGGATTAGATGCAATTACAATAATAAAAATACACAACCTTACAATATTTCTACTTAAATCTTATAACATGTAGCTATAATTGGTTTGTTGGAGTGTAGTAAATGTGTTTTAAAGGTTCGTAAACTAACAATAGGTTAATTTTATAATTTGACAAATTTTCAATGTCTTAGTATTTTTATTTAATATTTGAAAGAGAATAAATTCAGTTTAGTGATATTTCATAGTATAGTGAGAAATATTTAAAGTGCGTTTTTTCAGGAATTTGGATAATTTATATGATACTTAACAACTTCGTAGACTGGGGTTAATCAGTTGATCTGGTACAAAGGACTGTAGCTGCAATAGTATTCAATTTTAAATTATTCGGGCTTCTGGCATCTTTTTCAATTTACTTGGATTAATTTATTCACTTCGTTTTGAATTAAAAGGTCTTCACCATTAGTTAATTGGTTTCAGTCATAGTCTGCCTCCTTCTCGTTCAATTTTGGCAATTTGGTTAACTTTTATAACATTTTAAATTAAAAAATTGGTTGTTCAAAATTTGGCTTGTTTTCCAAGAGCGTCACTTTACGAGTAACGATATTCAATGGTAAATCCGTATTTAACGGCAGTTGCTATGGTTACTCAATAAAATCTGATTGGGTAATAAGGCATAAATCCATTGTTATCAAAATTTGAATTCTTTTCAAAATCCTCATATATCTTCTGACTGTCTTCATTCCATTATCTTCCTTCCTAAATAATTATTATTAGCACTGTTATTTGTATTTTCTTCCAAAGATTATTTTGGTATCCCACAAGATTGGGTTATTTCATGTTTTATAAGTTTACAATTATTTTAATATTTCCTAATTACATTTCTCTGTTAATTTAACTCCTTATTCTAATATTTTGCTTTTAATAAGATTTACAATTTATCCTTGGTTGATTAGTCACCTTGGATTTGTTAATTACTTGGTTATTTTCGTACAATTAGTATTTGTTGGTGTTTGACAGTTAGGCCTTTCTCAAGTCTAAGTAGCCATTACTGATTTTTGATTATTTTATATACATTACATCTCATTTTAGCCTAGAGCTTTATTTTGTTCTTATAACTATGTTTATTATCTATTGATGTGTTTTGGTTCTATTTTTGTGTGATTTGTATGTTACTACTATTTTATACATCATGTATTGCTAACTATTTACTGACTGGTTTTCTCGTTTTCTAAATCAAACATTGCTTTCTTTTCTTACTTATTTACTCTGCCAATGTCAACAATATGGCTATTAATTACTATTTTTTCATCACATAAAATACAACATTTAGGTCTATGGTTGGTATAATTACCCCAGCCATATCCTATTCATAAGTTTGTTTAAACAATTATTTAACACTTAATATCTAATATTGGCGTACAATTCATTACCTTTGATTTTATTTTTTGGGTGATAAACAACCTCACCTCTATTGAACTTGCTTCAATAATCATCCCTTATAACATGGGTGTTTATTGAGTGTTTTAAACTTCTTAATATATAAATACTCTTTGCCTTCACGCCATGGCAACACTATCTGATTACATTTTCATGGGGTTCTCACCTTTAAATTCTACTATATACTTTTAAACTCTACAATAAGATTCTTTTCTAATCTATACAGTTAATATCACTCTTCAGTGTTCATTACTACTTAATTAATGGTTTATTTTAAATACTATTCTTAAAAAGTTTCTTAAATATTATTGTTCACTATTAAACCTTTAGTGTTTGTTATTTTTACTAAGTGTTTATCTTAGCTTTCACTATTTTTCCTATTGCTATCATTGACAATATTTTTATTTACTCATCACCTGCACTTTTAAATTATCTTCTGTTTATTATAATTTACTTAGTGTTTCTTTTTCTATCATTTCACTTTAGGGTAATTTCACTTTCACTAAGTTAAATTCCGTTTACTTCTCACTATTTCAATATCTCTCTCTTTCTCTACACATATTATATATACTTATTAATATAATGTCTTTCTCTATTACTAACTTACATGTACTTCTAATTCTTTGGCTAGTGTATTTTTAGCTATCGTGTTTTATTAATGACTAATTACAATTGTCACTCAATCAATACTAACATTTATTTTTTATATTGGTTCTTTACCGCTTTGTTTCCTTTATTAGATTTGATTATATTATTTCTCCCTTCTCTATTCTCTATTCCTTGTCTGTGTTTTCTCGACTTGTTTCATTTTATTTTCTTCATCGTTCGTTTGTTCCCTCTTTGTTCTTATTTTTCTTCTCCTTCACTTCTCATCTTGTTTACTTTTATTTTGGTTCTTATCTGGCCAATCTCTGGGGTTGGGTCAAAGTCGTTTGTCTGTCAGTCTAGTCTGTGAGTTTCTTTAATAATCACTTTTAGTTTATAATTCTTCCTCCTTCTTTCTTAATTACATTTTATAATTTTATTCTCTTCATTATTTATTTATTAAAATATTGCGACAACACAAATTAATAAACTATTGGCGCATAGGATATGATAGTATGTGTATTTCAAATTACAAGTCTATATTGGAGGGTTTAAGATTATTTATTGTACAAACACAAGTTATAGTTTATATGGTATATTTGAAATGTACAGAATGTAATGTTTGATATAGAGTCTTTCTTTTAAAATGTTAAATAATGTTCATACGCAAGACGTGATACGTTACATAAGAAGACTCCCACGATGATGTTGTTGAAGAGAAGGGCCGGTCTTTGCGGTATAGATGGTTCGTCAGGTGTGGCTTACAAATGACAGACGTTTCACCAGAAACGTTTACAGCTGGGCTGGCGTCCTGTACAGCTGGGCTGGTCCTATAACAGCTGGGCTGGCGTCCTGTAACAGCTGGGCTGGTCCTATAACAGCTGGGCTGGTGTCCTACAATAGCTGGGCTGGTGTCCTATAACAGCTGGGCTGATGTCCTATAACAGCTGGGCTGATGTCCTGTAACAGCTGGGCTGATGTCCTGTAACAGCTGGGCTGATGTCCTATAACAGCTGGGCTGATGTCCTGCAATTCCCACGATGAATCCGACACTTCGCACACAACGGTACTACGGATTTTATTACTCGCAAAACTTATATAGAGTTTAAGACCAAGTAATATCTCAGGTGACAGTGAGTTTAATCAATAACGGTATATTGAGCTTATACCTCACAGGCTTCTTCAAGTGTTCTCGCGAATACCAAGGTCTACCGCGATCAGCAGACCACCCTATGAGGAAATCTTGCACTAGCACGGAAACGTCTTGATGGAACTATTGCGTAACAATTAATGATACTGTCACTGCGGAAAATCTCGCACAGTGATACAGTTACACTCACTTCTTACACACGTAATACTACAATATTAATATCGTGTGTAAAGATATAAAATCAATTGTTATGCGTCACACGCGTTACTATCCCCGAAAAGTCTTAACAAATCCTTGCAAGCGGTAGAATCTTGTACAAGGAATTGTATGTACCGTTCACGGTAGCAGCAGTGAAGAACTGCTTGTAATTTTACGCACAATGCGTTAAAACACTGATGTGTGCAAATGTACTACACACACAGTTCTGAGTCTTCCCGTTTCACTAACGACGAATAGTCTTTACAACACCTTGCAAGCGGTAGAATTCTTGGACAAGGAGTGCACGTCCCGTTCGCGGTAGAAGGCGTAGAAGAACTGCCTGTGTAACGACAGGCTTAAGAAAATTTCCAACCACCAGTCCGCATTCTATTGGTGGATGGAAGTCACATGGTTAATATAAATGACCATGCACTTTTCATGCAGTAGAGTGCATTTACTTTGTAACAGCATGCATAGCGGTAATCAGACTACTCGTATCTCATGCATGACTGCCTACATACTAATAATATACAAGAACGTAAACAATAGTCCGACAGGTATAGGGATTGTAGCGATACACATGTCTCAGTTCAGCTAATGTCAAAACAACGATAATACTTCACGCACCGCCCGGGAAACGTTTCCCACTCGCGCACGCGCGCACATTTCCACTAACACAGTACATGAATAACCATAAATAATAATGCACAGTTTTTTTTAAACTAAACCCTTAACCTTACTAAATACAATTGATAACAACCAAACTTAACCATCTACCAATATAATATGAATGTCCATTGTCTGTGTAATATATGAACTTGCCCCGCCTATCATGATCCTGTGATTCGTTGCAATATATTATTTTTTAGCATTTCTTACATACTTATAGTCATCAAATATGATCTGAATTTGGCGATGTTATAATATTTATCAACCTTCTGGTCTAGATACGTATTGTGCCATCAACAGGGTCATCTCTTGTAGATGTGGCACTTCACCATACAATAAGGTCTTTGCTGGAGAGAGGCTAAGGGCTCCTTTGAGTTCACATCATTTCATCTAACCCTGGGAACATGTGAGATACTCGATACAAAGGTACTACCGCTCCATATTACCTTGACCCCCAAAATGAAACATTCATATCTTACTTTAGTCACATTAAATTCATTTGTACTTCGATGGTTTGACATGGTATGGACCAAAACAATGAACATGTCTTCCAGCATCATACTTTATGCACATTTTTATTGTCTTGCAGAGTATATTTTGTTGTCCTGTTTTTGTGTATAGAGCCTGTTCCATTCATCCCTTTCTCCTCCCTTTCTTCCAAAGATGCAGATATGTGAAAAAATTATCAGAGCACATGTGATATGGCAATTTCTTCAAAACAGTTAAGTTTTCTACAATATTTCAGCACTACAGAACCATATATTCCTAGATCCGGATATTTTTCAGAGATCTTTGTATATTTCCTTGGTAGGGCTCTATCCATAACACATGACCCAGTCCAGTAGCACCAACCTAAATTTTTTTTTCTATTTTTGTATGAGCCACTGTGGCTACGTTTGGTTCAACTGTTATCCTTCTTCTCTCTTCCTCCTCTCCCATATCTCCTTCATTCTTGATCCATGTCTGTCCCTCCTTTTGTCAGACCAGATGGCACCTGTTGTCTTCTTGGGGTTTTCCTAAAAACTTTGGGCATTTCTGAATTTCTTTTTGAGTAGTAAGCGTTCTTCAATGTCTTCTTGAGTAATAATCTGGAGTTCTTCAGTGTCTTTTTCTGTTTCTTTTAACCACGTATTGGGCATTTTGAGCTTTCTGAAACAGTTAAAATGTTTCCCTGTTAGTCCAACCTGCAATTGAAAACCATAAAAAATTGATTTTTTCGGTACTAATTTATTTGTAGCTGTGCCACCTAAAATATGACACTATAACTTCATCTACACTTTACTGCTCTTCAATAGGTGGCTTGGTCGGAAATTTGACATTCATTGCAGCAAAAGGAGGCAACACTTGCAAATTTGTCGTATTTATAAAAACTGTCAGTATGTAGCTTTGACATTATAAATTCAACTCTTTCGCTGAGCACATTAGAAATAAAGTGCATTCTGAGTATTTATAGAATTATCCTAATAAATTCTCCTCCTAAGAACTTGAATTATCTACTTGTTGGTAATATGCCAGTAAAAGACTTTATTTCATTGTAAGTTACGTGACTGGTTCTGTTGTGCTGGTTGGCAGATCTGTTAGAGTTAACCAACAATTGAGTTTATTGTTTAATAGACTCACCATCAGACAAGATGAAGACTTCTTTGTATATTCATAAAGCCTTGTCAAAATCACAGTCTTGGTTTTGCAATGTAGGATTTGAGAATGAAATCAATTTATAATTCCATGTATGAAGTACAGTCTTCTTGTTTTTGTATGTAGAAATTGTTTCTGCTTCCAAAGTAACATTATTATTTGCACACACCTCTGCTTCTGCCCAAAGTAAGCTACCATGAAAGTTATTAATATTTACATAGTCAAACAGAATCTTCATCCATGACCTCATCACAGGCATTTTCTGGGTGTTGTATATGAATTTCATCATTATTGTCTTGATTGACATCATCTACTAGCAAGGCAGATAGTTCAGGTACTTTAATCCACTTGAGGGGAAAATAATTTGCATTGTTTGCATTTGTTTATCTAATAATACTTAAAGTATATTCATTTGGCAATGTAAATAGTCCTGTCACTGAAATACTTTTTTGTCTCATATTACATATAAAAGCATATACATACACCTGAGGGATCTGCAGTTATGCTTATGAGCAATACATTTATGCGATAAATGTATAATGAGAGTCAGTAATGAATTAAACAGTGTTTGCCTTACAATGTTAGTGTTACAAAAAATACTAATTTACCAATAAATGTGTTTAAAAAAATAATTTTTATTATTTTTGACATGTTTAACTAATAATGTTTGAAATGTACTCACTCCGAAGTATAAATATCACTGAAATACTTCTTCCCATCAGGTTTCATAAAAAGTTATAGATATTCCTAACGTCCCACATGAGGGACACCAAGGTTATAACCATTGTAATCCTGGTAGGTTACACAATAAAATTGTAATAAGAATTAGTAATAAATTACATGTTATTAACCTTAAAAGATAAATGTATTATAAAAGATTACAGTTAAAGTAACTTTATAATATTGCTATGACGGTCTCACTTGTTTATATCTTGATTCATCTAAGAGTTGAATTAATATCTATTCAACATTAATAGAATACATTCTTGGGTCTCCCTCACAAAAATGTACACGTTGTAAGTGCCTAGATAACACAACCTTTCACAAGTCACTGTAAATATAGTTGTAAGCTACCAGAGCTGGTGATTGATGGTTCTGGACTCACTGCCTTACACAGTTAAAAAGTGAGCATGGATACTAAATGTATATTGAATCTATGTTTATGGACCTTTTACTTAATGGAAGATTCATGTCCTGTTAAGTGGTATAAAATGTTATTATTCCTGTAAAATGGCCATCTGTATTATTCATTCAGCAGCCTGTGTAATTTAGTGTTTCATAAAACTTAAGAACATTGCATAGTATAACAAAATCATAAAAAAAAGATAATTATACAGATTTCTGACACATATTGATGTAATAGATACAAAGTTTTATAAAGAAAAATTTCTCAGTTGCAGAATGTGTACACACACCAACTTAATTTATAGTATAATATGACACGTACAAAAATGCGAAAGACATGAATGCAAAAGTAGTAGAGAAACAATCTACTCTCCAACAATTGGACGGCATAGCCTGCACGAATCAACTAATGATAACGGGCAGAGGCTTATTAATTTTACTGCATCAAGGGACCTGGTCATTGGTGGAACACTCTTCCCTCACAAAGATATACATAAGGGAACATGGACTTCACCTGATGGTACCACCATTAACCAAATAGACCACTTCCTCATTAGCTCACGAAGTAGATCTAATCTACCGGATGTGAGGACACGAAGGAGAGCCAATATTGACTCAGATCATTACCTAGTGGTTGCACGACTGAGAGACCGTATATCAATGATTAAGACACAACGTGCTCCAAGAAGAAAACAGTACAACATATCCAAACTAAAGGAGGAGGACAACCGCTTGAGATTCACTGCACTAGTCGGAAATAAAATCAACGAAATGACTACAGGAAATCCAAGTATAGACATTGTTTGGGAAGAAATCTCTTCAGCGCTTGTCAGTGCTGCAGAGGAAACTCTAGGCCTCAAAGAAAGGGAACCTTGAATGCAGAGTTGCTACAGACCTTAAAAACGAAGCCTATACAACGATGATACAGAGGCATACAAGAAGAAGTGCAGAGGAGTACAGGAAGTGGAGGAGAGCGGAGAAGCGGGTGCATCGGCAGAAGAAGCGCCATTGGAAGAGTCAACAGCTGGTAGGGATCCAAGATCTTAAGGATGCAAATGAAATCAGAAAATTCTACAATAAGGTAAACCAAGGTAAGAAACCCTTTAAGCCCAGGACAACAGCTTGTCATGACACTGACGGCACCCTACTTACAGAAAAGGGGAAGATCCTCGAAAGGTGGCACAAGCGCTTTTGTAACCCCTCCTTATTTATTTTTATTTTTTTTTTTAAGGAGAGGCTACTAGATATTTAAAACTAGGCAGAAGGCCTAGACAAAGCATAAAATGTGCTGGGTCCAGTGAGACGGGACTTGCAATTAATACTCTCGATTAACAAACAATATCAGCTATTATTATATCTTAAACAAATTTTTTTTTTACATTATTAGAGGAAAATTTCTTAATCATTTTGTATGCATACATATTGTAACCGAACTAAATTATGGCGGTTAAAAAGTTATATTTATGTAGTATTGATGATTAAAGTTATGTTATAAATCGATTAGTAAGTTACACTTTAAAAATAATGAACTCTTTTCTAAAATAATTGCAGTAATACTGTTTGAATAGTAATGGTTGATCAATTTAGTGAATAAAGCGTTAATCGCTGGTCGACTGATGAAGGTAGCCGTAGCGTCGATCTGGCAGCGAAACTCCTCTTCTAGGTTAACTGTCGTCAAAGTACGTAATGTTAAGTCTCGTCTTGACAACAAAAATTTATACTAATATACTTTCACGTACCTGATCGTGATTCTAGAAGTTCTGAAGTTCACTTATAATAAGCTGCCAAGATGGATTTAATACCAGCTTGCTTTACTGACAAGGTTAGATCACTCCTTGTTTAATAAGGGCACCACACGGGTTTATTTCAGGAAAATCCCATGAAAAACCAATTAATGAGATTTAATCTTTGATAATTTTCTTTAAAACTGGTGTTAATGCTTATTGCTCTTACGGCAATTCAAATCTAACAACATACAACCTCTCTTCAGAGTTATTTTTGTATTCACAATTAATTATTAATTCACTCTTTGAAATAAATAGAGTCAAAGTTTATGCTGATAACAAACGGGTTTTATTCTTACCCTTGAGAATAAATTCAAACAATTACAAGTATAATGGATACATTAATATAAAATTGCAATTACTTCGTTCTTTTACCCTACGAACTAGCTCAGATAGAACAAACAACTCTTCTGGTTATTACCAGATTAACTTTTAATTTAAATATTATTTTTATATCTCGGGCGTAAGCTCTTTTAAATACAAGAAAGAACTACTTTATGCCTATACAGAAGTTAATGACAATATTTACTAATTCGGCCTCTTTTTTAAAATTCGTACCTATTTCTAGGTTATGGGTTGGTCACGCTAACTTAATTATTAACAAAAATTTTTTTTTTTCACTTAAGACTAATACAAATCTTACGTGGGATTAACAAATCCGCTAAATAAATTTGATCACAGTGTAACAAACAGAAAGTTTTGATGTTTTTGCGTCAGTACAATTTTGTGTTGAAGAAATACAAGTGCACACAGATTAATAAAATGAATTGTCACAATGTTACCTTTTTTATTTTAATCTTATAGATTAAAATTTATTTCAAACACTCCAGCGGTCGGATTATAGTGACCCTGGTTCATTACACTGCACACGAACTAAGAACAGAGAATAATCGTCCTCTTCTAACTAAATTCGGACTAATTTAAATACTGGTTAATAATCTTTCTCTTGTTCTAAATGTCGCGCACAAAATAAAAATAATTACTTCACATCGATGCACTTCCTGTTGATAAATTGTTGTGTAGTTATTTGTCTTGACGAAACGGTTAAATGGATTCACTGTTTACATGATACTCTAAGTTATTAAAAATTTTGAGGTGACGAGCGACACCTTCTCGCTCTCGATGATGACAATAAAGTGTAACGATTTCGCTTGGTTTTGGATTATATACCCCCTTGCTTCATGGGGCTTAGGTGATGAATTCGTTTAATAAGCTATTTTTTGATTGGCTCCGCCAGTCGTTACAAAAATGACGCATTGTTTTCTAACCGTCATTTGGCGAACTTGATTGACAGTTGGATGTGTTGTTATTATTACCCAACCAATTTTTCACTTTATAATTACAAATGATGCTAACGCATGTTATGCACTTATTACAGTTGCGATCGCGAGTTTATTACTATCAAATTAAAGAATAGTTTATGAGCTTTAATTTGATGTGACTTAACACTGGTTTTAATCGCACTTTCTCTGACATTGCTAATAAATAATGTTCAGAAACATGGTTTCGCACTGTCTTCTGCTAGTGAAGCCAAATACGATTCTTCCCTATCTATTTATATTTAGTGTTTCACATCGCGTTTTCTTTTAAACGTCTTTGTCGGAACACTAACACATTCGTCGTTATACTTAATATCTATTTATTGAATACAATTATTAAATCTTAGCTTAACTATGGTGATACATTACTATGAATAATCCTTACTTTCTAATTACATTTTGTTTATCCCACTCAACTTAATGTTACTCATCAATAATTGAGTGGTGATATTCACTGTAACATTTATTTATATTGATTGCTCAGTAGATTTTATGTACACTAGTAGTCCTTTCTACTTATTAATTCACTGACAATCGTTTGTTTAGGCGTAGCCTAGGCATACCTTTAGCATCGGTTTATGCCTTAATAATGGTCATTAGTTACATTTGGTATAATGAGGAAGTTACTTATTCATATAAGGTTTCCTCTTACAAGTATTCTTACTTCTTAATATTACATTTGGGATTGTAATGTAAGTTTTAATTTTACATTGTGGCCATAGCTAGTCTTAGTCATAGGCATTGTTATTTACTGGTCATGGTTCATTTATTTTCAGCTAATATGCGTTGCTGATATTATATTATTCTTGTCATTCTTTAATTACTTTTATAAACATGTGATTTTACATTTATGTCATTGACTGGCTTGTTTGACAGCTTATAGTGAACTTGGCTTGTCCATTAGTTAGAGTCAGTCATAGTATTTGTTGTAGTGTCATGCAGTGTATTCCTTACTGCTTCCCGTGGTACTTCTTCCTCTTTCTTCTTCGTTGGTCCTTCTCTTCTTTGCTACTTTCATCATAAATTATTCACTTACATTACTTTCGTGCCCTTATTTATTCTTTTGGTACATGTCTAGGTTATGTAACACTTTGTTGTGTTACATATACTCCCCTCTCAAAATTGATAATTTGAGAGAAATTTTACATTTGAAGAAATTATCATTTCAGTTTGGTTTTAATATACTATTACTGCTTTTTTTTCTGCATTGAATTTAATATTCTGTTAGTGTGTTGCACTAGATTGAGTTCTTGGCTAGTGATATATTTTTTAGCTTACTAGTATCTTTCAAGTTTCTTATATTCTAAGTCATTTAGTTATAATATGTCGTATTTCTTAAATTAACAATTTCCTGTCTTACAATAATACATTTTTCTTTATCATTAAACATATCTTTATTCTCGTGATAAACTCTATGGTTCTTTCATTTTTTACCTCACAGTTTTTTATTAATAATCCTTGATATATTACCATTTAATTCCCTAACATTTGTAGTGGGTTCGGAATCAGAGCGGCTCACTGTGGCATACATTCTCCGCCGTTCCTCATTACACATCCTCAGAATCAGAGGAATCCTCATCTCTGGGACAAAATAAAAATTGCACGTAGCAACAGTTGCACTACCACAACACATAAAATATAACATATTATTCATTTTTCAATAATATAACATATTCAATATAACATTCAAGGTATTAGAGGTTTCATTGGTATCACTTTTCATGCTTTTATACTTTGGCTAACATACTTCTCTTCACAGGTCATTATTTTATGTCTAACTTGACATATTGGCTATGTTATTTATTAGCCTTGTTGTTATTTTTCTATACTAGTTTGTAATTTGTTTTGTTTATCTTAATATTCTTAAATTACACACTTAGATTTATCATTTTACAATTATGCAGTTGTTCTTTAAACATTGAGTTTACAATACTTCACTCTTATTAATAGTTCACAAGCTTTACTCTCACCATTGCTTGTATATAGGTTTTTTTTTTAACATTTGCTTCACCATTATCCTGGATTATCAGGGTTTACAATATTCATATAATAAACATTTTTGTTAGATATCATTTGACATATATTGTTGGTATATACAATTAGATATTTTCTTCATCGTTTAATTAACATTCTTGTTCCTCAATAACAGTAGTATTGTGATAATCATTTTTGTTATTTATACATAGACATTTTCTTTTTTATATCATATAATAATTATTCTCGTTAATCGTTTACTTAACATGCTAAACAGTCTTGGCATATGCGATACAATACACATTTTTCTTTCTTATAATATGATAAGTATGTTTATTTATCACTTAATTAATTATTCCCATTCCTTATTCAAGCCTTCTCCTTTATTATTCTACGCTTTGATGTTCTTCTTCTCTACTCCTTCAAGTGTTGGAATCTTTAACACTTATTCTGGACGATTATATAATTCCATTTGTTGAAATTAATCACTTGAAGAGTCAGAGTAACATTATATCAATATTTTACATACATTTTCGTTATACAATATATTTTTGTTTTATACAATAAATTAGACATTTTTTCTTTATCATTTGATATGATAAACATTTTTCTTATCATAAAATCATTTGGTTTATAATGAACATTTTTCCCTATCATTTAATATGACAAACATGGTTCTTATTTAATACATAATAGATATTTTTGGTACATATACCCATAATACACATTTATATATATTATGATACAATATGGTAAACAGGCTGGTTATAGGCAATTAGATATTTTCAATACATTGAATATAATAAATGATTTTCTTGATCATTAATTTTGTGACGTTAAATACAGTTTAAATATATAAAATACAAAATACAATTTATTCCACCTACCTGCAAAGGTTCTTTCTGGGTCCAGAAATCCGATCGCACGAACATCAGACGCAAACATGTGTTTCATAGGTTAGTGAAATGACTTACTCTACACATTTTCTGAAGAGAAATTATGATTTTTAATTATCAAATATTGCAACGTTAAAGATTAAATTTTTCCAATAAATTTTCTCACATGGTTTTCCCAATTTTGTTGTGGTTCATACATCTTACGATAGTGTACTTAAACTATGTTACTTACATCTATGTAGATAGCCCAGCCTGCCTCACACTCTCAAACATTATTAACAAACCTTTAACACATTGAATCTAATAATATAAAAATACCCCTCCCCAGCCGGCACGCGGTTTTAGTTCGCACTGTTCGTTTTTCTCATTTTTGACTTTTTGATGAGTTCCGGATGCCACGGTTGTTGTTAACTGATAACTATTGGTTTCACTGCCGCATAATAATTCACAAAATAGGGTTTAAGACTGGAACTTGGAAAAAATCTGAAGAGCCCCTTTTAGGGTGGTGTCTGGCCAGACACGATCAGTGACGAACTGGTAAAAAGGTCTCTTGCAAGCGGGCGGAAACCGATGTCCACCGCCAACGAATCTCGTCGACGCTCATAGTTGAGTTGTTGCAGTTGAGCGACCATGTGCATGATACATAGTGGTTTTTGCTGTGTTTTACGCCGAAGATATTTAGACGCTCCTGGCTTGAGGTCACGATATGGGCGGGCCTTAATTTGCATATCCTCCAACTCGGATTGTAAGTCTCACAAAAACTTCGTTTCTGCGCCATTTTCGACAGCGTCGGTTGATCTGCTGCGCGTCCCCTCCCGCGCGTATACCTGTGTCATGCGTACAGGCGCATGACCACATTCAACAAAGTTCTTGGAAAACTGAGGTGGCTGCATACCTTGACTGATTTCGCAACGTAATATTGCGTTGCTGCCTTGGTTATAAACTGTTCTATTTGCCACGTGTTCTGGTTTGTTGGAATAAAATTTACACCATACCTTTGTCAATCTCCGAAAATGAAATAAATTTAAAAATACAAATACCCACAATTTTGGACCATTACAATACCCCCTCAATGAGAAGTCTTCTGTCCAAAACAGAAGAAATCTCATTGATAAAACCCCTAAGAGGACCGGTGAGGAACTGGTGCCAACAACCCCCTATTGTTCTTATACTTCATGGGTAAACGACCCCCCTGGCTCGGCGACCATGGACGCATCTGAACGAGATCACTGGACTTCTCCGTAAGAGATCCCAACACCGAAAAATCGAACAGACACGCACCACAACGCACCTCACCTTCTAACATGCTACCCCCAAAATCCAACACCCTGGCTTATATCATGCCAGATCCTCAACCGATATGTTCCCCTGATATGCAAGCTGGGCTGCCTTTAGCAGATACTATGCTCACACACACTCACATTACATATTATAAATTGAAAAATTCTTTAAAATTTTGTTTAAATTACAACTCACTGGTTGTTTCCATTTAAAATCAAATCACAAATTTTGTATCTCTTTTGAATTATTCTCTTCATTGGTTTGTTGGTTTTTGTTATCAGAATTTACATCAATGGAACACTTCTTAAAAATAAAAAAAAACATCCTTAGCCTAACATGTGATTACCTAGAGTCTATCAATACAATTCGCCAAAATAATTCAATAATAATAAACATAGTTAATACACAAACAATCAAATAATCAAGGTTTAAAATTATTCATTATCTGGCAGGCGGAAAATCAAGACAATTTTTTTTTTCAAAGAAAATTTTAAATTCAAATTTCCAATAAAAATCTTAAATTCCAAAAAATTTTAAAATTCAAAAAAAAATTTAAATTTCTTAACATATTTTCTTTTCGTACGGAAATTATTTAAAATTTGTATAAATTGTTCAAAAAACAAAATTGAATTAACTTCCATACTAAACATGCCTAGTATGTATATGACCTCACTATCAGCTGATCAAAACTAGGTCAAGCCACAACCTTGACCTACCTACGTTCTGTACAAGTTCTATTCGAAAATACCTTTAACATCTGTAACATTCTGTCTTCCAACACAAAACATAAGAAAATACAATATTTAAAATTAACAAAATATTATTATAAATAACAATTAAATGGACATGTAAATTATTCAAAATAAACACTTTCTAACTTTACATTCACAAATTCTATCAAAAATTTGTCACTGGTTTCAATTAAACATTTTATATTCTTGTTATAAATCTCTTTCTTTATTTGACAATCTTATTCTCCATTACTTTGGGTGTTTTAAATACTCATAACAATTTAATTTACCATTTGGTAGGCCTACATTTATAATCTCTACCCCTTTGACTCTAATACTCATCAACTTTAACTAACATGACACCCATCTCTATCAAAATATCTATCAAAACACTCTAAACCCAACTTACCATTAAACTCAAATCGCCACCTTCTCTCAATATATAAAAAAAATACTCTCTAACCCTTTTACTTAGGATACGTGTTCCCCCCCCCAAAATACTCATTTCCCATTATGTTGGTTCCTGGATTCTACCTAAGGCAACCCCTTCCCACTAAATCGGTCCCATCCCGTCCCAACCATTGTGTTGCGGACTCCCATATTACACTACCCCCTATTACAAAATTACCATCCCCAAAATCTCACTCTTATTACCTTACTTCAACTACAACAAAATAACATCATCAATTATAAACATCAATATATCCCTCAATACTCTACATATATTTTCCATAACTACTGTGTCAACATCAATACTTCTCAAAACTCTATAACATACCTTAACTCAAAACAACATTACATTAACTCAAAACAATATTTTTCTCTCTACTACCCCTTTAACTTTGACTTGGACTGATCTATATGTCCCACAAAATACTCATCACCCCAAAAACTATCTTTTATTATTTCTGACAATTCATTTAAAATCTTACCACATTAAATAACTTTTCTCATTACTTTAAATAGCATCTGTAATACATTAAAACATCACATTAAACGTTAATTACCTGGGACATCTATAAACAATTTTACAGTGACATTTTATTGCTGATCAGCTGACATTCCTAACACAATGAAAACACATCTCAAAATTGAGCAATTTACATGAAATATATATATTGTAACGTAGCGGTTTTAGAGTGTGTCTCTCCAATCCTTAAATAGTACTTTACTTAATGGAAACTTTGTTTTATTTGCCCCACGTTGTTAGCGTCAATTCTGTAACGTAACGGTTCTTGTGAGGTGTTATTTATCTAAACGACCGTCTGATTCAAGTCGCACTGTTGTAAGCGCCAATTCTTTAACGTTGCGTTTTTTTAGAGTGTGTGTGTCTTTCTGATCGGTCCGAACACCTCTCCGCAGTCGCAAAATATGACCCGGTGGATCGTC
Source organism: Magicicada septendecula (assembly GCA_034769895.1). Taxonomy (NCBI): domain Eukaryota; kingdom Metazoa; phylum Arthropoda; class Insecta; order Hemiptera; family Cicadidae; genus Magicicada; species Magicicada septendecula. The sequence goes on along the minus strand of CM068369.1, from coordinate 168,217,153 downwards.
TTCTTCTTATTTGTTCTGAAACTTACTACAACTACCCACTACAAGAAAGGCAACACATTTTTATTATTCAATATCATTTTTTCAATAATATTTATTGCTTATATTATTGGTTTTCTCCCTTCAGCCACAATACAAATATTACAATCGATATTTTCATTAATTAGCACATGATATCGACTTCATTGAGTAACAAGGAATTGTCATAAAAAATATACAGTTTTGAGCGATTTTACAATTTTATCTTTTGTTTAAACATCAGTCAACATATAATTCTTTTAATTATTTTCCCCAGGGTTAAGGGTAAGTTCTTTTTTTTATGAGATGGTCAGAAATGGATAATTATACTACGCTTTACAAATATAGAAAAAAAATATTCAAAATTTGTTTATTTCGCTTAGTACGTAGTTCCGGAAATGTCCGTAAGAGAGCAGATGGCGTTTGTTTTTATTAAAACATGTGGTTATGTTTAATCGTTTATGGACTATACGACCATTCTGTTGGAGGTTTCTTCGTTAAATTTTAAAAGAAATGTTTATATTACCTCTCTTCTTGAAGTTCTTACTTGGGTGAAGCCGCTTCTCAGGTGGTTTTCGTATTTGGTGGTAATTTCACAACCGTCTGGCAAATATTATCTCGTTAAAACTCGAACTCTGCTAGGCTAGGCCTACTCGTCCAAAATTGGTTTCTTTTTCACTTTTATTATGGAGTATAGCAAGTTAACTTTGATAACTAAGGTAGTAATACATCATGTTTATACTGTTCTTTAATTTTGTAACAATTTTGTGCTTTTCAAAAGGTTCCAAAAGGATATTTTAATAAATTTTTATCTCATCATTTGTCAACTAGACAGGTTTAAATTTCAAATTCCCTTAAACAATACTTGTTATTTTCGTTACTCTTAGTAACCCATAATTTTTATATATCTTTTTATTGGTTCTGCTATTTACTTTTTAGTATATAGGCAGTTTGTAATTATTATAAATTTATTTTTGATTTACAGAAAAATAATTCTTTTTAATTTTGGTTTCTTTCCCAATTTGATTTACATAATAGTTTTCTATTTCTTTTATGAATTTGCTAACTGCTATAATTTTTTATTGTTCGACTAAGCTTTTCGTCATTACTGACATCTTCAGGTCTTAAACAACGTCTATCAACTGTACGTTGTAAGCTTTTATACTTTAGGCCCCTCCCCTTTTGTCATCGCCCCTCCTATTGGTTCTAGCTGCTACCGCTTTTCACGGGAACTTTGTCTACCTTTTTCCGTTAGGCATTTTTCTAACGTCCGTCAAATTGTTTTAGGAATCTCCCGTTAATTTCTTCATTCTTGACTTATAATTTTTTTTGTAACCTTTTATATTTCGTCATTTTTTAGTGTGTTATTCTTATTATTTTAATTTATTTTTGTTTACTGTTTAATATATAATAAAATATTTCTTCATTTGTAAAATCCACTTTTATATTCATTAATTTATTTTTATCTTCTTTTATAACTTTAAGTATTTCTAGTTCTTCTATTAATTTTCTTTTTTGCGGATTGTTTTCTATTTTGATTATTTCCATATTTTCATTGGGATTTATGAATTTATGGCCTGATTCGTTGAAATGTCTTGCATATAGTGAGTTCGTTACTCTAACCCCTTCTCCTTTTGCGTGTTCATTCATTCTAATTTTAAATTTTCTTCCAGTTTCGCCCAGATATATCTTATTACATTCCCCACATTTTAATTTGTATACGCCGCTTTTTTCTGTTAATGGAATTTCTTCTGTTTTATCATTTTTTATATATTCGAATACACTTTTCATTTTCTTTATTCCTATCTGTATTTCATATTTTTCGAAACATTTTTGTAACATTTTTGTTTGATATCCTATGTATGTTATTGCTCCTTTATATTTCTTTTCTTCATTTGTTTTTTCTTTTTTGTTATTTTCTATTTCTTTATTTTCCTCTATTTTCTTAACTATTCTATTAATTATTTTAGGGTTGTAATTATTATTTTTTGCTATTTGTTGTATTTTCTTTAATTCTTTTTGTTTGAGTTCTTCATTTTCTATATAATTTATAGCTCTATAGCAAAATGAATTTAATGCTGCCATTTTATAATTGACTGGATGATATGATTCTAGTGGAATTATTAAATCTGAGTATGTTTCTTTCCTATATATATCGAATTTAACATATAATGAAATATTACTACAATAAAATATTACATTTAAAACATAGAATGAACACCTTATACTGGATGTATGAGCATATAATTATTTGAGTGGAATACAAACGTTTTTATTAGAGCAAAATCTAGAGTTGGCAATTTTTATGATATAAAATTTAAATTCATGGCTCCTCTGAGCCACCTCCCATCCACACATGCTATTGCAAATTATGTAAGACTGTAGCGCCTTTTTGCTTCCACAAAGACTGCATATTTGGAGGGGTTGTACACCTCCGTGTCTTTGCTTCGGCAGTTACGTTTTAAAATTTTTTGATATCAACATATCCTTGGTTATATTTAAACGCCCTTAAAACGGGTCTACCACCTGGCCTTGCTGTTCCTACTCGAACAGAGTGGTAGCCGCTGTTCCATAGTTCCTGGATTTCCCCTAATTTCACCCCCCATTTAATTTCTACTATATACCAATTTCAAGTCAGCTATGGTCAAGGGACTTGATATGACCATAGCTGGCCGGTAGCCAAATCCACGATTAGTGCTGGTAAGGCAGTAATCGCCCGAAAAGTCGGGGAAATCTAACTTGCATTTCAATGCCTGTTCTACTTCGTTATTAATATGTGCGACACGAGCGTGTATCAGTGTACAAATTGAATTTGCACGAAAAAGGTGTGTCCACATTTTCGCCATTTTGGCCTCCGATGGAGGTAACACTCTCTGTTACCCCCAACCCATTTCACTATCTACGAGGGCACAGGCCACCCCCGCAATAGCAACTTACTAACTAAATAATTAAAAGTAATTAACTAAAACTTTCGACAATTGCAGTTTCACAATCCACTGTTCTATCACTTCATTGAGCACCAATCTACCCCCCAAAATTATCCCCACATCTTGCATTGACGACAAGTTTTTATTTTATTTCACATCTTTTAAAACGTTCCCATGCTCACTGATACTAAAACTTGACAATTATTATTTTTTTTTGGTCACTTAATTCTAAAATTTATTTAAATTTAAAATTATAAACATCCCAATTTTTTTTTTTTTCTTCAAAACTTCTTTATATTTTAGTGGTCAGTATCCCCGCCTGAAACGGGGGTGTTCTTGCAATGAGGCAAATTTTGACACAAGTAAGATCTACTTTGTGCAGTTACTTCCCCTTTATACCCAACTCTACTCCCTTATCGCCCTCATTTCTTCAGACCCGTCGTCTTACCCGTAGCCAAATCTGCCTCTCCGCAAAACTCTTCATTTTGGTTTAAACAAAACTACTGTCAATGGCTCAACTTTAATTTTGCCATTGACACTGAAAATATTTAAATTTGCATGTACGGCCTTTTATTTAAATGCAGTCTCCATTATGTACAAACAAGCATAAGGCAGTGCAGGCACGTGACAGGTACACCAAGACCGCTGTACCGTGAGTGTATTAATGATAATTTGTGTCACGTACCTTTTGGGGTCCCCCTCCCTGTTCACATGTGTAGTTAGTTTTCTACTTTTAACCAATTTTGGTGGAGCCGGACCATCGTTGTTTTCACCACCCGAAGGAAGATCCGCCAACCATGGCCCGTCTCCAAGTTCCGAATTCCACGGCCAGGACTGGTAAGATCGTGACCGCCCGAAAATGGGGGAGGATCCCTTCTGTAAACATACAACAATATTTTAAACATAATTCATAAACATACAATAATTAAAGTGACCGATATAATTTTAAATTCGTCGCATTTTGAGTACCTACTATTTCCCGTGTCGCTGGGTTCCTCAACACATACGCATTCTGCATTTTTATTTCTACAACTTCATACGGTCCTTCATACAACAAGAAAAACTTCTTTATTTCTCTATCTTGAGCACTGGACAAATCATGCCTTTTTACTAACACTAATTGACCTACCTCATATTTGGTCCACTTACCCTTAGCATCGTGTTTCTGTTTCCTTCGCTCTCCTCTCGTAAGTAAGTTCTCGTTTGCCAATCTAATTTTCATGTTTCTGTCCAAAACTTGACCTTCTGGTGGGTATTCGAAGAGTTGTTCCAATATCATGGGCGGCCTGGTTCCCCTGATCAACTCATGCGGCGTAAATCCAGTGGATTCATGGGTGGTACAATTCAGCCACTCCTCTACTTTTTTCACGTAGGATGGCCATTCTGTGTGTTTGGCGTGACAGTACGCCCGACGAAATATCCTACCAATCTCTCTCATCACCCGTTCTGCTTGGTTCGACTGAGGATGATACACTGCTGTATGCTTGGGTATGATGCCTTCCCATCCAAGCGTCTGTCGCCATTTGCCGCTTATAAACTGTGGTCCGTGGTTAGATAATATAATTTTCGGTTTTCCAACATTAATCATGTAGTCTCTTACTATTTTTTCACTGAGTACTTTACTCGTCGCTCTCTTAATGCTATACAATTTCACAAATTTTGAAAAAGTGTCTAGAACTACAAATACATACAATACACCCCCTCTACCTCTGGGTAATGGCCCATATAAATCTACTGCAACTAAATCAAACGGTTTCTCAACTTTTATGTAATTCATCTCTCCTTCTACCTTATAATTCACTACTTTCGATTTCTGACATAAATCACACACTCTTAACACTCTTCTAACTCTCCTCTCCATATTCTTAAAGATACATGACTCTTTCAAAACATTCGCACACTTTCTCGCCCCAAAATGACCATACCTTATATGACAATCCCAAACAATTTTATCAATTAACCCCTCGGGTATAACTAACCTCCAATCACGCTCCCCACTATCTACTTTTTTAAACAAAATACCTTGATATACTTGAAATCGTTCATTATATTCAGATCCCTCTACCTCCGTTTCTAAACTAACAATTACTTTACCCAGTTTACTATCAGATCGTTGCATATTTTGAATGTCACTTAATTCTTCACCAAAAATTCTATCTTCTCTAGTTAATCTAAAAATTTCTATCTCTTTAAGATCCCTACCAGTTTTATTGTCTATAAAATCTACTCTAGAAAGCGTGTCTGGTACCTTATTATCTGACCCCTTTATATACTCCCAGGAAAAGTTATATTCTTGTAAAGCTAATACCCACCTGGTCAGACGACTGTGTGTTAGCTTACATGAATTGAGGAATGATAATGCCTTGTGGTCCGTCCGGATTATTGTTGTATTGCCTAGGATGTATGTCCGGAATTTACCCACGGCGAACCCAATACTTAAAAGTTCTTTTTCTGTCGTCGTGTAATTTTTCTTGGCCGATAGCAGCGATCTACTGGCGAAGGCGATCGTTAGATGTTCATTATCGTAGCCCTCCTGGTAGAGCTCCGCCCCTAGTGCTACATTGCTGGCGTCGGTCTGTAAATAAAAAGTTTTATTAAAATCGGGATGATTCATCATAATCATGTGGCTAAACTTTCTCTTAATTTCGTTGAATGCAGCACGTTCCGTTTCTCCCCATCTCCACTGTTTATTCTTCTGCAGTACAGCACTTAGTTTGGATGTGGTGTGTGCATAATTCTCCTGGAATTTTCTGTAAAAATTGCATAAGCCTAAGAAACTTTGTAATTGTTTAATGTTCTTTGGTTCGGGGAATCGCATTATGGCTTCTACTTTGTCCGGGTTAGCTAGTATCCCCTCCTGTGTAATAATAAACCCTAAGAAATGTATTTCTGTTTGCAAAAACTTAGACTTGTCCCAATTAACTGTTAAACCCCCTTTTTCTAGCTTATCTAATACATACTCTATGTGTTCTAAATGTTCAGTGAATGTTCTAAAAGCTATCAAGATGTCATCGACATATACTGTTAAAAAATCTAGATCCTTCGGTTGTAATATATTATCCAAGCATTTAATAAAGCTAGCAACACTGGTGTTTAATCCAAAAGGTAAGCGTTTGAATTGGTAATTCTTACCGTTAAAAAGAAAAGCTGTATATTTTCTGCTCTCCGCTGCTAATGGCACCTGCCAGTATCCAGCTGTCAGGTCTAATGACGTCATGTATTTGACTCCGCTGAACTTCTGTAAAATCTCATTAATGGGTTCCGGAGATTCCCGGTCATGTATAACAATTTGGTTAATCTTTCTGGCATCTAAACATAGCCTTACCTTTCCATCCTTTTTAATCACTACTACCAAAGGGTTGAGTAAGGTGATACTGAGCGTTCGATTATGTCTCCCTGCATCATCCGGTCTAGTTCCTCCTGTACAGCCCTTCTCTTCGAAAACGGCACCGGGTAGCTCCTCTGCATGTATGGTGCGTGGTCCCGAACTTTCAGCTCACAGATGTAGTCCTTCGCTTTCCCTGGTGATTCATCAAACACCTCTCTGAAACGCTCCACAACTGCCCACAGCTCCTCTCGCTGAGTATTTCCTACAACTAAATCTTCATTAAAAAATTTGTTGGCTCTATCTGCCCACACACTCTCATTACTCTCATGCATCTCACCCTCCTCATTCTCTAGGCTATCACTCTCTCGACATATATTTATTTTGGTCTCTATCTCTCCATCGCCTATTTGCTTATGTAACATTTTTATTCCCGTTACTCTAACTTCATTTACTACCTTTTTAAACTCTATTCTGACTGGTCTATTCCCCTTTTCAAGTGTTACTATTTGTTTATTAAAATCTATTACGGCCCCACTTCTCTCCAAAAAATCATTTCCCAAGATTACATCTAGACTCAACCCTTTAACTACTAGGAAAGTGTTTTCAAATTCAACTTCATTTATTAGAATATTTAATTGTACTTGTCTGGTTATTCTCTTACTTCTCACCCCAGTTACCCCCACTACTGTAACCCCGGCAACTGGTAATGATGGTATATTCTTATTTATCTCTTTTAATTCACCAATGACATTTTCAGAAATTACTGAGATCTCGCTACCTGTATCAATTAAAGTTTTGTAATTCTTACCTTCAATGTTAATTGTCACCTCAGTCAATCCTGTTTTGCGTTCCATCACCTTGTTCTCCTCTTCTTCTAATAATTCTTTTGCCATGTCTACCTTGATAATGTTGCTCGCATATTCGTTGGTTACTTGGACCCGGTTCTCCGTTGACAATGGTTGGGCCCGCTTCTCCATTGTCCTCCTTAGTTTCCCGTGGATGGACCTGCTACCGCTGGATGGTTTCCCCCTCTCCCTCTGTTGTAGTGGACTCCTCCTCTTGGCGCTCCTCTATAAACTTCTCCTCCTCTCGACTGCTGATTTGGTGGTGGATTCATTCTCTTGCTCCTGGCGCACTCCCTGTTTCGATGACATCTAAAACAATTGGTTCGGTTAGCATAATTATCTGTTTCGCATTCTCTACACCTACAACTCTCGCCCCTATTATCAAAACTTCCTCCCCGCGTTCCTCTATGAAAATTCTGTGTACCCCTACTTTGATGGTAATTATTATTATAGTTAGGTACTACTGGTGGGTTTGGACGTCGCCCTATGTCGCGTTCCCCTATATTCTGCAGCACGTCTAACATGTTCTCTAGCTCATTTATACTGGTAATTTCTTTGGTCATTAACGTGATCTGCACCTCTCTGGGCAGGTGTTTACTAATATGTCTTACGAATGATCGGAATGGTAACGGTGGTTCTAGGTACTTAGCCTCGTTATATATAGTCATCACGTATATGGTTAGGTGGTTATTCATCCTGCCAAAATTCCCATTACCCATTATTTTACTCCTTAGGATTTCTTGGTCCTCTTCTGACCAGTATTTGTTTCGAAAAGCTACTTCAAAATCCTCGTAACTACCCCATTCGACATTATGTACTTCCGCCCATATTTCAGCACTACCCTTAAAACATTTTAAAATTTTCAATAATTTGACCTCCCGGGTGAATCGATTAAATTCCCGTGTTCGGTTCAGAAATTGCATCGTATGTATTCTACGATTCTCACTACTAAAAGTTTCTAATTCTATTTCATTGTTTGTGTCTCATGTCATGAATATGCGTTCAGTAACATTGTTTAAATTTTGGTTTCTTACTAAACTTAATTCGTCTCTCACACTACTAATGTTCTGTTCAAGTGAATATAATTTGTTGTTATTACTACACTCAGACTGTACGCTATTTTTTGATATCACATTGATGGATTCATTCAGTGCTTGTATTTCTGTCTTACAATTATTTTCAATTTCATTTACCTTACAGTCTACCTTATTTTGGTGTTCATCAATATTCTGACTTATTTTTTCAACTGTCATTACTACGCTACTCAGCTTACATTCAGTTTCAGTATTACACTTATTTATTTTATATTCTATTTCATTATTATACTCATTCAGTGAATTTATTAACATTTCATTATTCTCATTTATTTGTTTCTCAACTCTATCTATCTGACTATCTATTTCATTAAATTTGACATCTCTCTCTTTTATGGAATTATCTAGCTTGGTATCTAATTGGTTAATTTTGTTAGTAAATTCTTCATTGGTATTTTGACGTCTATTAATTTCTTGAGTATCATTCTTTAATTCATTAAAATTATGATTTTGTATTTCAAATTTAATACTTTGTTGCTCCAAAATTAATTGCAACATATTCATAACCTTTTCATCTCTATCTATCTCTTGTTTATTTTGGATAGGTGTTGATAGACTTTCTATTTTATCGTCAGTGAGGCTGACTTCATCGTTATTATTTTTACTTTCTCTAGTCAATTTTGGGGTTACTTGAACTCCCGAATCATCTGTACTATTGGATTCATTTACACTACTTATTATTTTATTTTCTCGACTCACGTTTGGAGTCGAGTGGATTTCAAACTCGCTCATGTTACTTGATTCGTTACAATTTTCTATATTAGTCAATTCATTAATTTCATTCTCCTTATTTACTGCCATTTTTTATAATTTATATTTAAAATCGTTTAATTAATCTAATTTTTTGTAATGTACTTTCTATCTCATATTAACTTTGCGTAAATGACGCATTTTTATTTTACTACGCTAACCCTAAAACACACGTTTGCCTCTTTGTAGGTGCGGAATTTAATTTATTAAATTCGTTCCTGTCACGGGCGCCATTGTGACATTAAATACAGTTTAAATATATAAAATACAAAATACAATTTATTCCACCTACCTGCAAAGGTTTTTTCTGGGTCCCGAAATCCGATCGCACGAACATCAGACGCAAACATGTGTTTCATAGGTTAGTGAAATGACTTACTCTACACATTTTCTGAAGAGAAATTATGATTTTTAATTATCAAATATTGCAACTTTAAAGATTAAATTTTTCCAATAAATTTTCTCACATGGTTTTCCCAATTTTGTTATGGTTCATACATCTTACGATAGGGTACTTAAACTATGTTACTTACATCTATGTAGATAGCCCAGCCTGCCTCACACTCTCAAACATTATTAACAAACCTTTAACACATTGAATCTAATAATATAAAAATACCCCTCCCCAGCCGGCACGCGGTTTTAGTTCGCACTGTTCGTTTTTCTCATTTTTGACTTTTTGATGAGTTCCGGATGCCATGGTTGTTGTTAACTGATAACTATTGGTTTCACTGCCGCATAATAATTCACAAAATAGGGTTTAAGACTGGAACTTGGAAAAAATCTGAAGAGCCCCTTTTAGGGTGGTGTCTGGCCAGACACGATCAGTGACGAACTGGTAAAAAGGTCTCTTGCAAGCGGGCGGAAACCGATGTCCACCGCCAACGAATCTCGTCGACGCTCATAGTTGGGTTGTTGCAGTTGAGCGACCATGTGCATGATACATAGTGGTTTTTGCTGTGTTTTACGCCGAAGATATTTAGACGCTCCTGGCTTGAGGTCACGATATGGGCGGGCCTTAATTTGCATATCCTCCAACTCGGATTGTAAGTCTCACAAAAACTTCGTTTCTGCGCCATTTTCGACAGCGTCGGTTGATCTGCTGCGCATCCCCTCCCGCGCGTATACCTGTGTCATGCGTACAGGCGCATGACCACATTCAACAAAGTTCTTGGAAAACTGAGGTGGCTGCATACCTTGACTGATTTCGCAACGTAATATTGCGTTGCTGCCTTGGTTATAAACTGTTCTATTTGCCACGTGTTCTGGTTTGTTGGAATAAAATTTACACCATACCTTTGTCAATCTCCGAAAATGAAATAAATTTAAAAATACAAATACCCACAATTTTGGACCGTTACAATTTAACTTTTTCATGGTAGACACTTTTATGAATTTGATATAATAAACACTCTTGTTAGAATCACTGTATGATAACATAATTCATTCCTTTATAATAATAAGTCCATTAATATGTTGGGTTTCTCTTGGGCTTCACCATTTTATTGGGTTCATTATGGGTCAATTACGTTTTCACAGCTCCATTTTTATAGCTGCTATAGTACGACATATTTTATGATATTTAACATCTTACAATACATTTTATAATAGAATTCCTTACACATAATACTTCTTTAAAGATGCTTGGTTATAGGTACCCTTGACCTTTTTACTTATGGTATCTGTAATTTCATAAGTATTATTTTTATGGTCCTTTGTTATGGTATAAGGGCCTACATATAGTACTAGTAGTTTTTTGGTGATACCCTCCATGGTACTGGGTAACTCTCTATTTTTCAGTAGTACCTGATCTCCTACATTGTATTGTATGATTTTTGTTGGCACTTGTTGTTGATATTTTCTTTTTCTCTGTTCTAATTTTTCCATAATCTTGTTATGGTAGTGGATTCTGTCAAACTGGTATTCTTGACTTTGGGGAAATTGAATTATATTACTAATTTCTTGAGGTGGAGGCTTCTCGAACATGGCGTTATAAGGGGTTGTTTCAATCGACTGGTGGTGTGCTAAATTAATAAAGTCTTCTGTAGCTGGGATGTATTCACTCCACTTCCTTTGTTGATTGGAACAATAGGTTCTGAGAATCCTTCCAACTTCCCTCAACACTCTTTCGGATGGATTACTGCTGGGATGGTACACTGAGGTTTTATAGGTTTTTACCCCATGTTCCAGCAGTGTGTCTCTCCATCTTCGTCCTTTGAACTGGGTACCATGGTCCGTTATTATTGTCTTCGGACAGCCCACTTCAGGTATATAATTTAGTGTGATTATGTTTAGTATTTTGTTAGTAGTTGCACGATTTATCGGATACAACTTTATGAACTTGGTATAATGATCGAACATTATTAGCAAATACTTATATTGTTGTCGACCTCCACTTCTGGGGAATGGACTGCAGATGTCCACAAAAACTTTCTCTAATTTGTCCGATGAGGTTATGGGGATCATCTGCCCCTCCTTTCTTTCATTGGTGCACTTCACCATTTGACATATCTGACAACTTTTAATATAATTTCGCACCCTTCTGTTGATGTCTTTGATATACATGTGCTCCTCCAGTGCTTTTATTACTTTAATTGCTCTAATGTTTCCATAACGAATATGGTAATCCGTTATGATGTCTTTCTCTAGTGTCCTGGGTATGACTAGTTTCCAGGTGTTATTGTGGTATTTGGTTTTGACAAACAATACATTACTAAGAACACAATAGTACGGGGTTATTCTATCGTCTTGATCATTTAGTCTTCGGAAAATTTGCATCAACTTATTGTCTTGTTTTTGGTGTTGTTCCACTTCCTTGACTATATCTTCCAATTCTGTCCGACTCTTTAGGATGTTGTAGACCTTCGCAATTGTCTCCTTCTCTCCTTCATAGGTCTGGTTAGTAATATTAATACGTGATAGAATATCGGCTGCTATGTTCTTTTTCCCTGGGACATATTCCCAGCTGATGTTGTATTCCTGCAAGACTAAGGTCCATCTCGCTAAACGGCCGTGACTTAGCTTACAGTTTTTTAAGAAGGATATGGATTTGTGATCCGTCCGAACTGTAATGGAATATCCTAGTATATAAGTTCGGAATTTTCCGCATGCGAATACCACACTTCAAAGTTCCTTCTCTGTTACGTTGTAATTCCTTTCGCATTTATTTAGGGTTCGGCTAGCGAAACTTACAACCAGATGGTTCCCGTCTTCATCCTCTTGGTACAGAGTAGAACCTAGGCTGTCACTGGCATCACAGTTGAGATAAAAATATTTGTTGAAGTCTGGGTGATGTAGCATCACTGTCTCCAAGAATTTTGTCTTGATTTGTTGGAATATAGTTTCTTGAGTTGGTCCCCATGTCCATTTGTCTTTTGAGGATAACTGTGGAGATAATTTGGTCGTTAACTCTGAGTAATTATTCTGAAATTTGCGGTAATAATTACATAAACCTAAAAATGACTGCAGTTGTTTTTTATTTCTGGGTGTGGGAAATTTTTGTATAGCCTCGATCTTTTCTTTAGATGGTGTTATTCCCAGTTCTGTCAGTTGAAAGCCTAGAAATTGCACTTCTTTAGTAATGAGTTGGGACTTTCCCAGTTTTAACGTAATGTGGTTTTCGGACAATTTATTCAGTACATGGTCTACTCTCCGACAATGCTCCTCCCAGTTCATAGATGTAATCAATAGGTCGTCCACGTAAACAGTAGTGAACTTGAGCGCTTCTTGACCCAATACTTGGTCCATACACTGTATAAATATCGCTACATAATTTATTAATCCGAAGGGCAATCGTTTGAAGTGGTAGTTGCACCCCTCGAATATAAATGCGATGTATTTCCGGCTGTGGGGGCGCAGTTCCATCTGCCAGTAGCCGCAGACAGTGTCCCATGAACTAATGAACTGTACTCCATGAAATTTTTTTAAAATTTCTTCGATTTCACCCGGAGATGTCCGGTTATTGATTAAATGCTTATTTATCTCTCTAGCGTCTAGACAGAGTCTCACCTTACCATTCTTCTTTTTGATTGCGACAATGGGGCTGGTATAAGGTGATTGGCTGTACTCTATAATATCGTCGTTTAATAACTGGTTAATTTCTGTTCGAACTGCTTCTTTCAGAGAGTATGCAATTGGATATGATTTGCGATTAAAGTTGACAGGTTCCTTAAAACTTAACACACACTGATAGTTTCTCAATTTTCCAGGAAGGTCTGAAAACACATGTCTGTATTGGTTATATATGCCTACCATCATTTCAATTTGATCTGGACTTGGTGAGTGGGTTCTGGTGGTTGACTGGAATCGTCGTATCTCCATGATCTTCTCCTCCCACAAGCTGTCATTGGTTGTCGGATACTTAATTTCATGACTAGGCATTTGGTACCTTGGATTGCTTATTTCTCGGATGTGGTAAATGGTTCGTTCTTGAGGAGATTCCATGCTCCCTATAATATCTGCCGTCCACTCCATATCTGACATATTTAGAGTTAATTTTTCTCTATTTAGATCGATAACAGCTGAGTATTTTTGCAAGATGTCGCAGCCAATTAAACTGCGAAATGGCAATCCTGTAGCTATCAAGAATTTGGGTATTTTAATTCCCCGACTGGTTACTTCCAGACTAGTTTCTTTACTGTCTTATTCTGGCGTCCAGTAGCTCCCATCAAGATGATATTAGTAATAGGTAGAGTTGGTATTACTGCTTTGCCTTCCTTCTGAATGCGGTTGAGTTCCGTACTGTCCATTAATGAAACATTCGCTCCCGTGTCAATCATCAATGTTGTTGTCACTCCATTAATTTGTGCCGTCACGTACATTATGTCATGGGTGCACTGACGGTGATCAGTTCCTTCTTCTTCCAACAGCTCTTGTCTAATATTCTTCAGGTAATGACTTCGTAATATAGTGATTTCGTTCGAAGTGGTGTCGTAATTGTACCCAATAGAATGGATCAGCGAGGGGTCTACATAGTTTCTCACTGCTGCGAGGCGTTTAAAGAGATGGCATTCTCTTCATGGCGCCTGTCTTGCGTGTCTACTTGGTTTCTTTCTTCTGTTTCCGGCCGTCCTCCATGATGATTCTGTTCATGGTCTGGAGCGAAGTGAACTTGCGGCCGATAATCATTGTTGCGGCTGTCGCCTTCGATGCTATTACTTCTCCAATGTCCGCCCCTTGCATTCCTCCTGTCTCCACTGAAACTATCACGCCGTGGGTAGTATCGCCTCCTACCTGGTTCATAGTTGGCATGAACATAGTTAGCCCTGCGGTACTGCTGTGGTGGGTTATTTCCACCTTGGTTCTGGGGTCGGTTAGGATTGTTGTTATAATTCTGTCGTCTCGTATTGTTATTGTTATAGTTACCAGTATTATTATTGTTATTGTATTGGTTACTGGGTCTATAGTTATTTTCATTATTATTATTAGCGTGATTCTGATTTGAATTATTAACATTGGTATTGAAATTACCTCGGTAATTTCGGAAATTTGTATTATTGTTATTGGTATTACCGCTCCTGTCCTGGAAGTTCTCGTTCCTTCGTCGGCTTCTTCTATAATAACCTTCATGCTCCTGGTCTTCAAGTAAGGCTGACATGGCTTGTATCATCTTCACTTGTCCCCACTGGCGTGCTTTGGCAACTCCCTCCTCGAAATGGTAAGAAAGTTTGGTAACCAGGCACTCCTCCGGTATTTTCGGTTCCAGGTTACGCGCCAAACACACCTTACCTAGGAAGTAAGAGGTCATAGTAGCTCCTCTACTTGCGTCATACTTGCCATGGCAGATGTTGTCACGCACTATATTCTGTGTGGCCTCCGACCAATACTTTGCACGGAATTGCGTCTTAAATTCTTCATAATTGTGGACTTCGTGGCGTGTGGCAGTCCACCAATTGTCGTAAATCTCTTTAAAATACTCATCGATCAGACTCCTTATCACCGTCCATCTATTCTCTCGAATCCTGGTCAAGTTTTCGTCTACGCGTTCTAAGAACTCGATCGGGTTTTTCTTGTAGTTTTTGAAGTTTATTACATCTCTGTTATCTGTCGGTTGGATGTATTGACCCTGTACTGGACGATTACGGATAATTTCTATCTCTTCCCTCATCTGCACGATCTCCCGTTGTCGTAGTTCTTCTATTTTTTCTCGGTTTGCAACTGTCAAAGTTCTTACGGTGTCCACCGATGCACTTATTTGTTCGCACCGTTCGCACGTCTGTTCTCACTCGCTTGATCTCGTCCTGGCTCATCTTCTTTAGCGACTCGATCCGGGCTTCATTTATTTCTTCGATGTTGTCGATTCTCCCGTCGACCTCCTCTCTAGTCCATTTTAAATCTTGACCGTGCTGTTCACACCTTTCGTGCACTTCCGTAATTTCTCTTCTCACGACTGTTATTTCTGTGTCTACTCTCGTGTTAATTTTCTCATTATTTTCCTCCATCTTCTTGCTGATATCATTTAATTTAGTATTCAGATCTTCTTTCAATGCTCTGTTGTTGTCGTCTAATTTATTATTTAAGGCGTCCATGGATTTATTGGTATCGTCTATTTTCTTATTCAAATCTTCCTTCAATAATTCGAAGTTCTTATTATTATCGTCTAATCTTGTATGTAGGTCTTCTTTCAATGACTCTAAATTCTTGTTCATGTCACGATTATCCTCCTTCAATGATTCTATATTCTTCTTTAAATCTTCCTTCAATGACTCGTTATTCTTTTGGCTATCTTCCTTCAGTGACTCTATATTTTTATTGGTCGCTTCCATCATATTCTTCAACCATTCTTGGAAATCTGCCATCCCCGTTTGTGTGGTCTTCCCAGGTTGTTTAGGTTGGTTGTCGACCCTCACTTCCCCTTCCGGTTCTGCGGGCGGTACTCCTTCTGGTGGGGTTTCTACATTATTGTTTGTCGCGACTTCCATCTCGGACGTTGGTTGCGTCTCTTGCATCTCTACATTTATTTCTGTATCTGTTTGTATATCTTCTACTCGGCTGGCCTTGTATCTCATGCCGTGTTTGTGTGTATGTGGCATGGTTGTTCTCTTGTATTTGCCGGGCTTATTATTTATATTAAAAAAATTTTTGTTTAACATTTTTACAGCCTCACGTTGCTGGTCACGAACTAAATTATGGCGGTTAAAAAAGTTATATTTATGTAGTATTGATGATTAAAGTTATGTTATAAATCGATTAGTAAGTTACACTTTAAAAATAATGAACTATTTTCTAAAATAATTGCAGTATACTGTTTGAATAGTAATGGTTGATCAATTTAGTGAATAAAGCGTTAATCGCTGGTCGACTGATGAAGGTAGCCGTAGCGTCGATCTGGCAGCGAAACTCCTCTTCTAGGTTAACTGTCGTCAAAGTACGTAATGTTAAGTCTCGTCTGGACAACAAAAATTTATACTAATATACTTTCACGTACCTGATCGTGATTCTAGAAGTTCTGAAGTTCACTTATAATAAGCTGCCAAGATGGATTTAATACCAGCTTGCTTTACTGACAAGGTTAGATCACTCCTTGTTTAATAAGGGCGCCACACAGGTTTATTTCGGGAAAATCCCATGAAAAACCAATTAATGAGATTTAATCTTTGATAATTTTCTTTAAAACTGGTGTTAATGCTTATTGCTCTTACGGCAATTCAAATCTAACAACATACAACCTCTCTTCAGAGTTATTTTTGTATTCACAATTAATTATTAATTCACTCTTTGAAATAAATAGAGTCAAAGTTTATGCTGATAACAAACGGGTTTTATTCTTACTCTTGAGAATAAATTCAAACAATTACAAGTATAATGGATACATTAATATAAAATTGCAATTACTTCGTTCTTTTACCCTACGAACTAGCTCAGATAGAACAAACAACTCTTCTGGTTATTACCAGATTAACTTTTAATTTAAATATTATTTTTATATCTCGGGCGTAAGCTCTTTTAAATACAAGAAAGAACTACTTTATGCCTATACAGAAGTTAATGACAATATTTACTAATTCGGCCTCTTTTTTAAAATTCGTACCTATTTCTAGGTTATGCGTTGGTCACGCTAACTTAATTATTAACAAAATTTTTTTTGTTTCACTTAAGACTAATACAAATCTTACGTGGGATTAACAAATCCGCTAAATAAATTTGATCACAGTGTAACAGACAGAAAGTTTTGATGTTTTTGCGTCAGTACAATTTTGTGTTGAAGAAATACAAGTGCACACAGATTAATAAAATGAATTGTCACAATGTTACCTTTTTTATTTTAATCTTATAGATTAAAATTTATTTCAAACACTCCAGCGGTCGGATTATAGTAACCCTGGTTCATTACACTGCACACGAACTAAGAACAGAGAATAATCGTCCTCTTCTAACTAAATTCGGACTAATTTAAATACTGTTTAATAATCTTTCTCTTGTTCTAAATGTCGTGCACAAAATAAAAATAATTACTTCACATCGATGCACTTCCTGTTGATAAATTGTTGTGTAGTTATTTGTCTTGACGAAACGGTTAAATGGATTCACTGTTTACATGATACTCTAAGTTATTAAAAATTTTGAGGTGACGAGCGACACCTTCTCGCTCTCGATGATGACAATAAAGTGTAACGATTTCGCTTGGTTTTGG
Source organism: Magicicada septendecula (assembly GCA_034769895.1). Classification (NCBI taxonomy): domain Eukaryota; kingdom Metazoa; phylum Arthropoda; class Insecta; order Hemiptera; family Cicadidae; genus Magicicada; species Magicicada septendecula. The sequence goes on along the minus strand of CM068369.1, from coordinate 168,199,562 downwards.
ATTATATACCCCCTTGCTTCATGGGGCTTAGGTGATGAATTCGTTTAATAAGCTATTTTTTTATTGGCTCCGCCAGTCGTTACAAAAATGACGCATTGTTTTCTAACCGTCATTTGGCGAACTTGATTGACAGTTGGATGTGTTGTTATTATTACCCAACCAATTTTTCACTTTATAATTACAAATGATGCTAACGCACGCTACGCACTTATTACAGTTGCGATCGCGAGTTTATTACTATCAAATTAAAGAATAGTTTATGAGCTTTAATTTGATGTGACTTAACACTGGTTTTAATCGCACTTTCTCTGACATTGTGAGATACTATTACACTCATTAAATTTATAAAAACACATAAATTAATTTGACCTACCTGTCGAGCTTCTATTCGGGGCCAGGATTCTCGTACGAACGTAAGATGTTAGCGTGATTTACAGGTTACTGAAATAAGTAACTTGACTCATTTTTTAATGAAGAAAAATGATATTTTAATTTGTTAAAAATTATTGAAAATTTCATCCAAAACAGTTATGCCTGTTTATGCAGATTAATTTACATTTTTTTTTTTCCAATTTCTTCACTCGGTTAATAGATACAGGTTAACTTATGCTAAAATCTTACCTTACTGATCACACTTCATTATTAACACAGACAGAGCCCAGCCTGCAATTTTTTCACACTCACTCAAACACACTAAATTATAAACCCCTTAACATTTTATAATAAAGCCCCCAGCCCTTACACTTAAACCGCCGGCAAAGTGGTTCGCGCGCGCACTCATCTTCTTGTAAAATTTTTGTTTTTTAATGCCCGAAAATTATAAAATTACATTCTCTACTTTGAAACTCGACCGCGGTCACATAACTTTTTCTCTTATTCCACTTTTACTGTTAAAATATGAAGTTTTGTAACGAGCCTAACTCAGCTCGGTCCGGCGCCGGAGCGATCAGTTAACCAACTGGGAGCGAAAATGTAGCAGGTGTTGCTAACGTGATCTCATACTTTTGAGGAAATCACTGCCTTGGGCTTCGTCGCAGAAGTTTCGTCCCATGCTATGCATGTAGTTGTTGGAGTGACGATAGCATACGATCTCAGTGAGGCACTGGCCGACGTCACAAAAGAGGCCGGACTTAGACTTGATTTCCTCCAGCTTAAACGCACATTGCTGAATCAAATTCGCCCAAGCCATTTTGCTTTAAACCAACTCGGCGTCCCAACAGAGCGCGTACTTGAGCCGTTGAGTGCGTGCACCGTCACACTCACGCACATTTCTGAGAATTCGAGGGTGGTACGAATTCCTTGCCGAGTTACACAACAGAAATTGCGCCTTGCCTTTGTTTCAACACTGTTTCTTGCCACGTGTTCTGTTCCAATGGAAATAACGTTTGCACAATATTTTTATAAAATCCCGCAAAAAATGAAATAAATAAAAATGCAAATACCCCATACTGTAAGAAATAAACTGACCCAATTTTGACACGTTACAATTGCTAATAAATAATGTTCAGAAACATGGTTTCGCACTGTCTTCTGCTAGTGAAGCCAAATACGATTCTTCCCTATCTATTTATATTTAGTGTTTCACATCGCGTTTTCTTTTAAACGTCTTTGTCGGAACACTAACACTTTCGTCGTTATACTTAATATCTATTTATTGAATACAGTTATTAAATCTTAGCTTAACTATGGTGATACATTACTATGAATAATCCTTACTTTCTAATTACATTTTGTTTATCCCACTCAACTTAATGTTACTCATCAATAATTGAGTGGTGATATTCACTGTTACATTTATTTATATTGATTGCTCAGTAGATTTTATGTACACTAGTAGTCCTTTCTACTTATTAATTCACTGACAATCGTTTGTTTAGGCGTAGCCTAGGCATACCTTTAGCATCGGTTTATGCCTTAATAATGGTCATTAGTTACATTTGGTATAATGAGGAAGTTACTTATTCATATAAGGTTTCCTCTTACAAGTATTCTTACTTCTTAATATTACATTTGGGATTGTAATGTAAGTTTTAATTTTACATTGTGGCCATAGCTAGTCTTAGTCATAGGCATTGTTATTTACTGGTCATGGTTCATTTATTTTCAGCCAATATGCGTTGCTGATATTATATTATTCTTGTCATTCTTTAATTACTTTTATAAACATGTGATTTTACATTTATGTCATTGACTGGCTTGTTTGACAGCTTATAGTGAACTTGGCTTGTCCATTAGTTAGAGTCAGTCATAGTATTTGTTGTAGTGTCATGCAGTGTATTCCTTACTGCTTCTTGTGGTACTTCTTCTTTCTTCTTCGTTGGTCCTTCTCTTCTTTGCTACTTTCATCATAAATTATTCACTTACATTACTTTCGTGCCCTTATTTATTCTTTTGGTACACGTCTAGGTTATGTAACACTTTGTTGTGTTACAATATATCAATTGCAATTCAAATATTCGCCATCACCATTCAACATTCAATATATAATACTCATAAGTCATAAATTCATCTATTGTTTAACTCGCACCCCCAATTCTTTCAAATATCTTTTTCTTTACATAATCCAACATAGAGATATATAGACATATAGATCACAGACAATTCACCAATATCACAAATATAAATCACAAACAACATTATAACATGAAAGCCTTGCGGCCCGCCTGTACTTTTTTTTTATATCGCTCCATCATATAGAAATGTCAAAACTACAATATATAGATCCATATATATATACATATAGTGCACCAAAAGAATCTGGGTTGGCCAGAATACCCATGCAATACAGATTACCAATTGTGAATTGCCTGAAGGCAGACTGTATAGTTTAGTCAAGTTACAATTTTAAAGTGACATGAACAGCCTGTATAAATATTGTGAAATTATAATTTATGAACTTTTAATAAAATCTGGATTGACTATAATAATCTGGATTGACTATAATAATTAAATATACAAGTTACAATTTTAAAATGACATGAACAGCCTGTATGAATATTGTGAAGTTATAATTTATGAACTTTTAATAAAATCTGGATTGACTATAATAATTAAAAATACAAGTTACAATTTTAAAGTGACATGAACAGCCTGTATGAATATTGTGAAATTATAATTTATGAACTTTTAATAAAATCTGGATTGACCCGGCAGCCGACATGTTCCAGAGCATGACCTGGCATAACGTAACATGTGCATGGGCCTGCATAGATCTGCACCCAAGAGCAGCCTACCCAAGGTTATAATGAGGGAACCGGCCTGAAACAGAATAAAAAAACTTCCAACCCTTCTACGACATAAGAACATAATCAGGTGTCAAAACCGTCATTACAATAGATAACAGATCAGCAATTATAATTGAACCAGACCTGCCGATCAGGCTCATCCTGTCACAAAACAGCACCCACCTACCTAGCTGAATTTCCGGTCCCCCAATACTTAAACAACCCCCTTACAGTATCCTGGTAAGAAAATGTGGAGCATGAAATTTAATGAGCCCCGGACATATGCCAGCCCCCGGGTGTACAATTAATACCGAATCTAAGTACATTCTATACATAAATTCCCCAAAATTCGCGTACAAATTATGTCCCGTTGGACCAGAGCCCAATCAAAACGTCATGGAGATGTAAAATGTCATAGTGTGTCACAAAAGTCCAACTCGAGTTTTATGGATTGTTACATGCACGAATAGGTGTTTTCTATGTAGGCCAAGTGTAAATAAAACTGGTTGAAATCACCTTATTTTAATCCAGCGGATTTCCAGGAGTTCGGTGCACAGTGAGTCAGACGTCTAGCTGATGGGTTTTTCTGAGGCATGGTCATCTTGCCCTTCCTTCTGACAGGTGAAGTCGAGAGCTTTTGGTATGTTCAGGAGCAGATGGAGAGTCGAATTTCCATGCTTGGGTCGGATCCTTGACTGGCGCGGGGGCCCTAAGCATAAATGATAATTAAATAGCTGACCAAACACTTATTTCCAAGCATAACCCACACACGCACCATCGACTGAACCAGTCTAGACGAAATCGAACAGGCACCCCTGACCATTTAAACCTTGCTCATTAAAATATAACATCTTCTCTTTTGTATCACACCAAAAATTCTCACAGACGCCCTAAAATCAATTTATAAGTTTCAATTTATTAATTATGCCTAATGAGCAAGAAGTTCGACACACTATAACCTGTTGACAGCCACGTGCTAATGCATTTAAAACTTTGAAGTTCCCCGAAATTACACAATTTTTGCTCCACTAATGCGATGGGCAATTACTCTACATTAATTACAATTTACAAAGCTGTATCAGAGTTTAAATAAATTAAAATTACATGACACTAAATACTTTTAAGTTCGCGCCACGTGGTGTGCATATTTAAAAGCTATCCATTTTTATCCACTCACATAACGCTCAAATTCACATTTTATTTCACGCGATCGATAATATACATTCTAAATTTACTTACCGCAGATCTGTGCGAGTTTATCTAGCCATAAGAGATAGAAAAATACGACAATTAAAGGAACTTCAGCTCTGTTGGCAAGGTACGCTGTACACCAGGCGGTTGCCCAAATTCGACTGAATTCAGCCTGCCTGCATAGCGCCGAGGCACAGCAAAACGCACATTTTCCACAACAGATCGCGCTCGTATGCAGAAAGGCCCAACGGAAATACAGATTTACACCGTTGAATAAAGATACGTCTAACAATCTAATAATTGACGCCGTAACAATTTCGCTTCTGACATAAATAAATTATTTCCATATATATCGAATTTTATTTAACAAGCGCCGGTTCGCAGGCAAACCGGCACACTTTGAAGCTCTTCTTTCTAAGAATGATGAGGTGGACAACTATGTACCACCTGTGCTAGAGGAACATAACACATCGAGCCTCCGGATAAAGATGATGTGATAGCTGCAATAGAAAGCCTTAAAAACAACAAAGCTCCCAGTTCTGATGATCTTCCTGCGGAGCTTTTCAAAAACGGTAGCCCAGAGCTGGTTAAAACCCTTTAACACCTTGTCATTGATATATGGATAGAAGAGAAACTGCCAACAGCCTGGCAGAAGACAGTTACAGTATATGTCCGGTTTATAAAAAGGGAGATCAACTAGACTGTAACAATTACAGAGGCATTTCTCTTCTCCCTGTGGCGTATAAAATAATGTCCCAATTATATATTGCCCAATGTGGCGTATATATTGTACCAAAAACTGCTTCCACATGCTGATCAGGTGGTTGGTCGATATGAGTGCGGATTTAGAAGAGGAAAATCGACAATAGACCAGGTTTTCACACTCCGACAAATTCTGGAGAAAGGTAGGGAACATAAACTACAAACCCATCACCTCTTCATAGATTTCAGAAATGCATACGACACCATTGACAGAAAAGAACTTTACACTGCTCTTGAAGAACTGGGCATACCAAAGACATTAATAAGATTGTGTAGGATGACAATGTTGGCAGTGAAGGGCATGGTGAGGATTCAGAATAACTTATCAGGAGAGTTTGACTATGGAAAGGGAGTCCTCCAGGACGATGCTCTTGCTTGCCTCCTCTTCATTCTTGCCTTAGAAAAAGCTATGAGAGATGCTGGAATAGATTCCTCCGGGACTGTATTCAACAGGTTGGTGCAGGTCCTAGGATACGCCGATGACCTAGATATAATCGGGAGGTCCCTTCGAGTAGTCACTGAAGCCTCTCTTGCTCTTGAAGGTCCAGCAAGGAGGCTGGGTCTCATAATAAATGAAAGCAAGACAAAATACATGGCCACAGGACAGGAGGCTAGAGAAGGAGAGCACATCCAAATTGGCATCTATTCCTTCGAAAAAGTCAACAACTTTGTTTATTTAGGATGCCAAGTTAACTCCGATGGGGAAACAACAGAAGAAATAAAGCGAATAATCACCTCAGCTAATAGGTGCTTCTTTGGTCTCAGACCCCTGTTCTAGAGCAGAATAATTGCCAGGAGCATCAAGCTGCTTTTGTATAAAACACTGATCCGCCCAGTTCTCACCTGTGGTTCAGAGACCTGGAGCAATTCTAGAAAGTCTGAGTCAAGCCTGCTGGTTCATGAACGCAATATCCTCCGCAGTATATTTGGTCCAATATGTGTAGGAGGTAAATGGAGGAAAAGAACCAACCAAGAACTGAACACGCTTCTGAATGAACCAGATATTGTGAAAATTATAAAACTTGGTAGACTCAGGTGGGCTGGACACGTGATCAGAATGGGGAAGAATGAAATACCAAGAAAGGCATTCACAGAACAGATCTATGGCACTAACAGAGTTGGTAGACCCAAACTACTGTAACCCCCTTGTGGTCAGGATTACAACCTAGGGAGCCCCGAGAGGGCTGCCATGTATACAACACGTAACACGTGATAATAGCTAACAATACTTTATTCAACGAAACAGCGAAATTATAGCGAGCGGCTAAGGCTCCCGACTTTACAAAAATGCGTTTACAAAACTTTGTCTTACAATGGTTTTACATTTGGTTTTACAATATCACATTACGATTTATTTTAATCTCACTATTTTGTCAGGTGCACCTTTTAATCAAAATTTACCTTCCTTATTATATTAACCTTACAATGTATACAGTGGTACATTGAGAGTGGATCGACTACTGTCTAGTTCACTATGTCACACACAACACCACCAGAGTAAGTCCCAACTGATTCAATTGTTTTTTATAATAGATGGTTCATGTAGAAAACTTCTATTACGGCTTAGTTCCCCAGAATGTAACATTAGTTAGAGGTCACCTGATATCCTGCATCCCAGGAGGTGCCCAACCGTCAGGTACTGTGACGTTCGTGGCGACTTACGAAGCGGCAGAACGGTGCCAAACTCACAGTTTTGGGAACACGCACCGTGAGCTACCTTGTCGTTCACTGGATCAGTCTCAAGGTGTACTACCGCCACACACTTGCAGCCTGCACACCGAAAAATTCGATTCCAACAGTTTACACATCTCTAACATGTGCAGCAATATTATAGACTCTACCTTTTTAGTGTCAGACAGCTGAGCTATGCATTTTCTCATGAAAATGAAATCATACAAAATTGTCAAGGAAAAGTTATCAATCGATAATTTGGAGCTTGATTACTACTAAGGCATACATAATTGCTCCAGTTAATATCAGACTGGCAAACATGACCTGTTACATAATTACTTTTTCATGATAATCATTAATTGATTGTATCTAATATAATAGACTGTTCATATATAATTCTTTACATAATAATATGCCTAATTTATGATTTTGACTTCACAAATTAATAAATTGTATATGAATTTCCTTACCTCGTAAGGCAGAATGGATTACAAAGCTGTAATTGAATGTACAGAGATGCAAGGCTACAGCCAGAAAGCCCCGCTCACTCGCTACTGACTCACTACCTCTCCCCATGAGATAACGCGAGTCTCCATCAACACACACATTACGGGGGGGTGGGGGGGCAATGACAAACTGTAACAACCGTTACATACTCCCACCCAAAATTGAGCTACGCCCTTTTTATTACATATATATATCTCCCAACGTATACATCTATCAATCTTTCAATGTTTAGTGACGAGAGATTCATAGTCATCTATCACACGAAGCCGGCCCATGAAACGGCTTTAATTGGGTAACATGGGCACACCGCACAAATTTTTTAGCGAATGGGTCACAGGTGACACATAACGCTCTATACAAAATGGTCCCTTCCGCAATACCTCTAACACTTCAGGTGGTGTAGGTGGAGGCGAGCAATTAGGCATAGGGGGAGACCAGTCAAGAGGAGGTTCTGGATCATGTGAAGAACTGGTAGGTGTCCCTACTTTTGTTGGGGGTGGTGGCCTAGCTGGTTTATTGCTTTTAGTTCCTATAATAGTTGGAGGTAAATCTACTTTTTCAGGATAACTGACATTTTGATGCCGTGATCTGGGATCTTCATTACTTAATTCATAAATGGTTGGAGGCACATTTGAATGAGGTGACGTCCTATGTGGCACAGCAAATGGATCTAGGTCTGCCCAAGGGTCAGAAGCATTTGGCGTGGTACCACCTGATGCCCTAAACAAATCAAAATCCTCTTCAAACCCACTTTCACCCTGCGAGCCACTGCTGTTAATTGCTGGAGCATTTCCATCACTCCCAAAACTATCAATACTAACACAATCACTGCTTGAACGAGTAGTCAGTGTTGGAGAACTAGGCGGAGAATGCAAATCAATAAGAGCTCCACTGGGCACTGTTGCACCACTTTGAAGATTAGATGGATCTGTCAATTGTCCTGTTAAACTGTTTCCATTTTTACTGCGCCCAGATTTCTGATTGAATATGCTTGATAAAAGTTGTGATGGCTGTTTCCGTCCATTATTCTGAGTAAGCTTTGGAGCAGCCTTAGGAGGAGGAGGTCGTGGTAGTGATTTCTTCTTTTCTCCTATCTTCCCAAGAGACAGAGAACGAGATAATTTATTTCCCACAAAAATTCCAGTATTGTCAAGCTGCCCACAAGTTGTATTACCCAATGGTTTTCCATTTTTTGGAGGTGCTGGTGCAGGACGAATTGGGAATTTGGTTTCTGTCAAATGATGGGCTGCCATATTTCTATTTCTATTTCTTTTACTTTTGCCATGGCTCATTACGCACGTAGAAGTAGGGCAATATTGTTTTTTAAATTTTGAGTTAACAAATACCAAGGTGCGCTGTGCGCGATTAGATTTCTGAACACGACTAATCTGGGAAGCACCCCTGTGATTTTGCACTGCCATGCTTCCCAGCACTATGCATTTTTTGAATGTGACTGGGTATCTTGGTCCTGCCGGGGGCACGGCGTATTGCGAGAACCGTGCTGTGTAGAGTTATATGGTCTGGGATGATTGAAAGACCGATGATTTTGATTTCCCTCATTCGTACGGGGAGGATACCTCTGATCCCTACAAGGCATACGCTGAGGTGAGGAATTACTGCTTGAGGATTGACTGTCAGGAAGAGGTGAAAATAACGGGGGAGGTTGTCTACAAGGGTCTAGGCGCTGCTGATCCGCTTAATAAATGTTCGAAGAATGCACGCACAACTGCTCCAATTCCCGGAAGTTTGTAGGTCTACACATCCGTGACCTCTCTGCCGGACACAAACCCACCAGGATGGCTTCGACAATCTCCGATTCGCTCATCGACACTTTCAATATCTCTGAATACTGACGAACATTGGAGATATAATGGGCGAACATTTCGTTTTCTTCTTGTCCGCGACATACATATGATTGCTTAAATTGCTCATATATGGCAGACGGGATAAATGTTTTAATCACTTTACGGTGGAACTGATCGACAGTGTTGCAGTTGGTAATCGACTCAAAGAGTTTATGGCTCAAAGGAGCTCTGACATATGATGTCAACAACTGCAACAGCTGATTGTCAGGCATTTGGTGTAAATGAGTTAATTCAATTAAGGTACCCAGAAACTGTAATAATTCACTTAGGTGCAAACCATCAGTCGGGGGAATCTCAGCAAGATACCTCTCTGCGGGATGGGTAATTTTGCCAAAAGACTAAACGGTGAGGAGGGATGAACGCAAAGACCCGAGTTACTAGGGAAGGACACGGGGTTGTTGTTAACGATATTACTTTGATTTGGATGGGTAGGTTCAGAGGAAGACAGGGTTGGGGGATCTATCCATGGTACGGGTGCTGGGAATTTCATGAATTGAAGGTTCGCCATGGGTCGAGTAGCGGTGGCCCAATTTACAGTAGTTGTGGAAGATGATGAGAGGGCGGGGGGGTAATGCGGAGGAGGAATAGTAGGATGGTTATGATCATAATTGATCGTCCTCACGGGAACGGTAATGGTTACAGGTAAAGTGATGTCTTGACAGTACTCTTCCTTCTTCCCAAGGCTGGGTAAGGAGGCATCCTGGATTTCACGAAGGAGGCTTGGTAGGATATTTTTGGCGGATTGGATTAATTTTGCCGCAGATTCTGGCAACTCACCATGATTAAATCCCCGTGCTAAATTAGATACTCGTCTCATCAGGTGGTTAATTCGGTGGGTGGCTCGCTGCTCGGCCATAGGTGATTCATTGGACCCGATACTGCTCACAATTTCTTGTACTTCGATTAATTTTTGGGAACACAGCTGAATTTCAGTTACAATATCAAGAGACTTTAAATGCTTTAAGTCCGTAGGATCATTCAGATGGTCCCTTAAGCTCTTTCGTAAGTTAGCTACATTGTTTTTGTGGGAATGCCCCTTAGTAGAGCCTCATATTCCAGCTCATCCCCCAGGAGTAGATTGGGATTAAATTTGGCCATGATGGGCACAACAAGATACTAACCGGTAGCACTGACCGCCAAGATAGGGCGGATTATATTAAGACTGCAACAACATATTTATTTACAATATATTTCATCAACAACATACCACCTCATGAGAGATGTAACGTTATGTACACCAGACATTACATCGAGACCACAAATCGCTATCACACAAATAAATACAAACACATGTCTCTCACAATTCAACCGTTAAATAATCCAACCCAACAGTGAAACCACTTAAACCTAATATTATACTATTTATGCATAACTCCTGATAAACTCTAACTACTCATTAACAAAATAAATACAACAATATAATAACAAATAGCGATAATGACGATAACGACTAACACAGATACGACTTCATTTGCTAATATAGGTAATGTACTTAGCTGATAACCACGCAAACATGTAAACATCTATACAATCGCGAACATGAACACTACCCGAACATGTTTCCAGCTCAGGAAACTTTCATACTTACTTAAATAAATTTTTGTCTTTTTTTTTTTATAAATTTAAGCCACTGTATGTGTGTTGATCCGCAGTGATCACACCTACATGCTTCTTGACTTCTAACTACGCACTTATAGTATATAGGCCTACTGGTCTTAAACTACAAGCCCCTTCATACCCAATATGGAACAGTTATTTTTATTTTTTTTATTTATTTTTTTTATCAGCAGAGTGGCGCAAATTGTAACCCCCTTGTGATCAGGATTACAACCTAGGGAGCCCCGAGAGGGCTGCCATGTATACAACACGTAACATGTGATAATAGCTAACAATACTTTATTCAACGAAACAGCGAAATTATAACGAGCGGCTAAGGCTCCCTACTTTACAAAAATTCTTTTACAAAACTTTGTCTTACAATGGTTTTACATTTGGTTATACAATATCACATTATGATTTATTTTAATCTCACTATTTTGTCAGGTGCACCTTTTAATCAAAATTTACCTTCCTTATTATATTAACCTTACAATGTATACAGTGGTACATTGAGAGTGGATCGACTACTGTCTAGTTCACTATGTCACACACAACACCACCAGAGTAAGTCCCAACTGATTCAATTGTTTTTTTATAATAGATGGTTCATGTAGAAAACTTCTATTACGGCTTAGTTCCCCAGAATGTAACATTAGTTAGAGGTCACCTGATATCCTGCATCCCAGGAGGTGCCCAACCGTCAGCTACTGTGACGTTCGTGGCGACTTATGAAGCAGCAGAACGGTGCCAAACTCACAGTTTTGGGAACACGCACCATGAGCTACCTTGTCGTTCACTGGATCAGTCTCAAGGTGTACTACCGCCGCACACTTGCAGCCTGCACACCGAAAAATTCGATTCCAACAGTTTACACATCTCTAACATGTGCAGCAATATTATAGACTCTACCTTTTTAGTGTCAGACAGCTGAGCTATGCATTTTCTCACGAAAATGAAATCATACAAAATTGTCAAGGAAAAGTTATCAATCGATAATTTGGAGCTTGATTATTACTAAGGCGTACATAATTGCTCCAGTTAATATCAGACTGGCAAACATGAACCTGTTACATATTTACTTTTTCATGATAATCACTAATTGATTGTATCTAATAATATAATAGACTGTTCATATATAACTCTTTACATAATAATGTGCCTAATTTATGATTTTGACTTCACAAATTAATAAATTTTAAATGAATTTCCTTACCTCGTAAGGCAGAATTGATTACAAAGCTGTAGTTGAATGTACAGAGATGCAAGGCTACAGCCAGAAAGCCCCGCTCACTTGCTACTGACTCACTACCTCTCCCCGCGAGATAACGCGAGTCTCCATCAACCTCGCGGATCAACACACACATTATTGGGTGGGGGGGCAATGACGAAATGTAACAACCGTTACACTACGTTGGAAAGACGGTGTGGACTACGAGGCGCGCCATATCCTTGGGACCCAGAACTGGAGATCAGCTGCACTTGACCGGGACAACTGGCGGAGGCTGTTAAAGGAGGCCTTGACTCAGTAATGGGTTGTTGCGCCGCTGAAGATTGATGTAATAGATACGAAGTTTTATAAAGAAACATTTCTCATGTGCAGAATATGTACACACATCAACTTAATTTATAGTATAATATGACAGTATAAAAAATAATTATCACTTATTGTATATGTACATTTTCTGCCCAACTTAATATCCTGATCAAGTAACCAGTTGAGAAATGTTTGTCAGTAAATCTGTGTGTGTGTGTGTGTGTGTGTGTGTTAATAATTGCATCATTTTTGTATCTTTTTAAATTATACATTTATTAATTGTTTTATACTTTGTTTTTGTGTAAGGTTTTCCATGTCTTGATAATGGCTTTATTTGCTGTGTAGTGTATGTTTTATTATTTAGTGTCATGTAGTTATTATTTTGCAGTTTTTCTCCTTTGTATTTGTTGTGTTGATACTGAATTTGTGCGCATGTGTCTGTGAGTGTTTTTGTATATATAGTAAGATTAAAGTATTTTTTGTCTAATTGCTGTATTTGTCTTTACACTAAACTCCATTATTTAGTGTGTTGTGTTCAATGTTTACTTTTCCATTATCGTATATATATGTGAGTTTTCTTGTGGTTGTCACTACCTATCACATCATAGCTTCCATCATTTGCAGTCCTCTCTATCTGTGGTGATGTTCACTTATGTGGCCCAACTTTTCCACAGTTTCCTCCTTTTTATTCTGTGTGGGGGAATCCACCCTCTCATGACTTGTCCTCTGTATGTGGTCACACCACTTTGGTATGTACTTCATCTTCTGTCAGTTCTTGTCAATTGACAGCACCTAAGCCAGCAGTTCACTACTGTAGCTTATATTCTCGAGGCATCTCTTTTATTAATTTTCTATAATTTAGCATAGTATCTTACAGTACTTCCTGTGATGGTTTTGTAGACCCTTATTTTAGTATTTTGAAAGATATTGTTACTCCAAAGGACCCCATTTATTTGATTGTATCATTCCTTCACCAAATTCCTGTAGGACGTAATATAAGTCACTTTCATCATCTGCTAACAACACTTGGTCATATGTGAAATGCATACTGTAAAGTCTGTCTTTTCCAACTTCTGTTCTCATGGGTTCACATTCCTTCTTCCAATTTTTCTAAAATTAGATAGATATTGAATAGTGTTGGTAGAATGTAACAAGCCTGTGTAAGCCTTCTGTCACCCTCATATCTTTTGACATCCAAACGTTACTAGGCTTGTCATGTTTTTGTACAACTCTCACACCAGTGACTTAACCAAATGGTATTCCTTTTGATTTTGCACATACCAGAGTTTTTGCACTGGTACGATGTTATACACTTGTTGTTTGTAAGCCTACAGATACCATATGGGTTTCCAAGTTGTATTCAATTCTTTTTTCAATAATTTTCTGTAGGAAAATGATATTATCTATGCATAAATGTCCTGGACAGACTCTGCTCTGTTCTTCAGTACCTTTCCAGCTTGATTCTATCTACTGTTTTTAAGATATTATTTTTCTCAAGTTGTTAATATGTGTTTTATATTGGATTTTATCAGTAACTCTATGTAACTACTGTTGCCGGCGGTAGCAGTACTGGAAATAAGAGAATGTTAGTTATATCACAGAATAAATATTTTTGTTATTGAACAATTTTAAATCCGAACAATATTAGTAGGGAAACTTGAAGAAAAGTGTAGCATTATTTTTCAACTGCTGGGCACTTGCACCGTGTTGTGTTGCCGGCTCAGACATTGGCAATGTTTTACTGTGTACGGTCACTGACCTCGTAGTAGTTGTCGCTGTACAAACTGTGGAGGGGGGACACATTCATCCACCAAATGTGTTGCCGCTGTATTAACCGGCAATACGCTTAGTTAGAAATGTTCATTTCTAGCAGCTGTGTTCATTTTGGAACCAACAGGCAGCAGTTACCACCGATCTTTTTGTGTTTTGTTCATTATGTGTTTCTCTGTTTGTAATTCGATTATTTGTGTTCTGATTTATTCTGTGTAAGTATAATGGAGTCAGATTCCGTTGAAATGGGACTGTCTTCTTCTGCCAGCGAATGATAGAAAATACTCTAAAAAAATATTTTGGCCCTTTAATTTTTAAGTTAAGTTTTAGGCCTATCACAACTGGCAACAGGTGTTATGTACCGACGCCACGCCACTGGATTTTATATTATAGAATTATTACTATTATAAACTTCACATGTGGTAGAGTGGTATGTTCAGTGTGTATTTGATAACAATAAATTTAAGTACTGAAAGATTGCATAATTTGTTTTATTATAATTACTTTGCAGTTTCATCAGCTAGCACAGTGTGTGTGTGTGTGTGTGTGTGTGTGTGTGTGTGACAAACATTTGTTTTTAATTACACTTGATTGTTTGATACTTATGAACATTGGTATACTATTGCTTACTTGTATGTTTGTGTGTTAATAGGTGATTGTGTCAAAGCAGAAGATCAGCACATTGAGCTGATCTTGTTAGAATGATGTCGGCAAATTTGGTAAGTGTATTTTAAACGTTATTGTTGTAACAGATTCTGATTACTTAATTAAAAGAAAATAAGAGTTATAGGATTGTTTGTGTTCATTACACTATACTCATTATACTCATATTATGAACTTTTAAATGTTATAATCCTCAGTGTACATTTCATGATTCCACAAGTTGTTAGGTTCTTAAGTCGTGATCCTCAGTGACATAGTAAACCTTCCCCTTGACGTTGTGGTTTAGGATTTGGTGTGAAACACTTGTTGCATAAGTTTTGGAATATGCTCATATGGGTCATCTACTAGTGTGTTATTTATTAAATTAACATTTTTTTTTATAAATGTGGAGGGAGCTATGAGACCTGTAATTGGTGCATGACACCATCAAGGCTAGGAAGTGAGGCCACCTGCCTATATACTTTCCTAGCTGTCATATTTATAGAAGCTTGAAATATATCCTTTCTGATATGCTTTATGTGATAAGTTTTTAATATACTTTATGATTAATTAAGTCTGGTCTCAACAAATCCATACTTAATTGTGTAAACATGAGTCTTGCTATCAGAAACTTCTGCAGATTGCTGACTCAGGAATATCTCCATTAAAAGGTAAATCATTTTGACATATTACATGCAAGCAAATTTGAATTTGGTAAATGAAATAAGAGTGCTATGTGACTGTATATCCAAACTGATGCAGAGAAACCAACAACATCTGAAATCACATAATGGTGCAAAGATCCATCTTATCGTGACGTGTTTATACGATTTCACACTTTATGTAGTGCATCTATACCATAACATCTATATAATGCATGTATACTAGGGTGGGTCGAAAAAAAATAATTATTTTTTTTCAAACGCTATAGTGCTTAAAAGTGTCCTGTGGTATGTAGAAAGAAAATGACATAAAGAAAAAAATATCGGTTGATATCTTCCGTTCGCGCATCACCGCTAAAGTTTGTAAAAATTGACAAAATAAGATATTTTTCAAAAATTTTTTTTTACAATTACCTTAATTATTTTAAAAATGCTATAGCGCGTTTTGTTTAGTTGAGGGTCCCACTAGTATATTTCAGCAAAGAAATAGTTGATACTTTAGTATTAACCGTTTGCGCAGTAGGCTCGAAAATCGTCTGGTTGAGGCTATTTTACCGCTCGCCGCAGTTCACGTCCGGCCGCCGTGCCGGCCAGTGACCTTGGCCGCGCCCCACTCCTGTACTTCTTTTGACTGAATATTACTTGTTACAACCTGTGTGTGTGTTTTGGGCCCCTGACTTCAATCTGCCACTGGCATTAGAGCGTTGTTTTAGTGACGTTATCGTACTGTAGTGCATTTTCGAACTTAAGTGCGGTTGTGTTTTCGTGGTTTTGTGATGATGATGAGTGATTGCTAATATAATGAATACCATACTTCAAAAGTTAGCATAATAACTAGAAAAGATTTTGAATGTCCTATATTTGGTAATCCAAGAGATTTATTAGGAAATAGGCTACCAACGCATGAAGATGTTCTCCGCTGCTGCTTTCAAGAGAGATTTAACTTATCATGTGAAACTAATAATAAGAGGGTAAGTTTCTCAAAAGTTGCCGCTATAGTAGCAAATAAAGTTAGTGTTTGTACGACAAATCATCCATCCCAACTGTGACTGAGTACAGAGTAGTTCAGCTTATTAATGCTTACCATGATTCATATCAGAAAGTCATACTGCCGTGACGAAGATAAAACAACATACAAAAAAAAATTGTGCAGTTTAAGATAAACGCATCCTCCCTGTTTGACATTGCCGCATGTAAATGTCCATTATCAATTGACTGTATTTGTGAAAAAGAAAATTCCTGTAATAGAGTTATGATTATGTTTATGCAAAGGAAATATGGATTAGGGAAAATTGGCCCACTGGACCTAAAGGAAACTCAAAGAAATAAGGAAAAACTAAAGCGAAAAATGCGACAAATCGAGTCCTCAGCGTCAAACGAACAACAGGAAGTCACCTTAAACATGGAAGATTCAGATTTGAAGCATTCAAATCGTCCACCTAATATTTCTGAGGATGACGATTCTGATTCTGAATTTGAACCAGAACCTAGTACATCATCTGCGAAACCACAGTGGCAAATGCAAATCAAATTACAAGCCACAGCTTTAAATAGTGATCGCTATTGTGTGTCTGATCGCGCAACTGCTGCCATCGCTTCGAGTGTACTACAAGACATAGGTTTAATTACGGAACAGATACTTCACACATAGTGGACAAATGTAAAATTCGAAGGGAGAAAAGCTTAGTTAGAACTGGTTTGCAAAGTAAAGAGACAGTAGAAATCTATGGCCTTTATTTTGATGCCAGAAAGGATGATACATTATTTGTAGAAAAATTTAACACAAAGCACTTTCGAAGGAGCAAAAAAGAAGAACATTATTCATTAATTAGTGAACCGGGATCAAATTACATAGGTCATGTTTCTCCCAGTACCAGTTCAGCTTCTGACATAGCTATCAGTATAATATCTTATATTTCACAGATTGGATTATCTCTTGACAAACTAGAAGTGATCGGATGTGACGGCACTGCAACCAACACTGGATGGAAAAATGGCGTAATTCGTCAAATTGAATTACATGTGGGAAGACCTCTACAATGGAGTGTGTGTCTTCTACATTTTAATGAACTACCGTTCCGCCATTTGTTCCAACATCTTGATGGCGAAGAGCTGCACATCAAAAGTTGAAAAAACCGATATTTTGTCCGTTTTTCAATAGATTGCGCGAACGGTTAATACTAAAATATCAACTATTTCTTTGCTGAAATATACTATTGGGACCCTCAACTAAACAAAACGCGCTATAGCATTTTTGAAATAATTATGGTAATTGTAAAAAAAATTTTTGAAAAATACCTGATTTTGTCAATTTTTTCAAATTTCAGAGGTGATGCACGAACGGAAGATAACAACCGATATTTTTTTTCTTTATGTCATTTTCTTTCTACATACCACAGGACACTTTTAAGCACTATAGCGTTTGAAAAAAAAATAATTATTTTTTTTCGACCCACCCTAATGTATACCTCATCTATACGATTGGAGGATGAGGGCATACCTTGAAGAGCATAAATGGAGCTGATGACTGGGCCAGTCAGGGAAATCAGCATTGCAGATAAAGTTTCTGGCTCACAGTGATCATGGAATGTAGTTCTAATACTTGGAGCTCTTGTAAGATGCACTGTAATATGTGATACCTCTGTTACAAGAAGCATTGAGATACACAAGTTTAGGAACAACTTTAATAGAAAGAAGGAAAGCTTAAGACTGCACATGAGATTATGCTTATGTATTCTGTGTTCTAAAAGACTGCAAAATCAGTATAATAGCAAATCTGGTATTAACACAAACACGTCATGAGACTGATCAATCTGGTGTCTAGTCAGAAAGCAACCTAAAAAATTTGATGTTCAATTTTTTCCATTTTCAGCGTTGCTGTGAGATAACCTTATTTATACAGCTGTTTCTCCGCAACAATGACTTGACCTGACTTGATGCTTCACAGCTGTTCGTGGGGCGAATGTGGTGCCATGATGCGGTAACAAAACAGAAACGCCACACATTCGTTTATATGTTAGGCCGCGAACTTTTCCAATCGCCCTCGTAAATGTCAGCTTGAAGTATCAGAAGTAGGTGCATAGTACCATTGAGAATTGGCAAAATTTCATGGAAATGTTATTGGCAAACATTTAAGCAGAATGTAGTTCTGAGAATTTAAGTATTTTGAAGAGCTTAGAATCTTCCTGATCATTGCAAGTTCCTTTCTTCCTTTTTTTACTTCCATGTTCCTTAAGGAAATGGAAGTATGGTGATGGCAAAAAAAATCGTGGGTCTTGGGGAATAGTCAGCGGCAAAATTCAACTTCCGTCGCCGCGCATGTACTATATTTCGGTGTCCGATGTGTACACCAACTGTTTTCTTCACAAGTAACTAATGCCAGCTTATGGAGGTTATGTACGACAATGTAACTTAAATAAAATTTCTTTGTTAGTGTAAATTAAAAGGGTGTATTTATTGGAAGTACAGAAATTAGTTTACATTTATCGCACATAATTACGGTACAGAGACGATTTTGGGAGGTTGTGGCTACGTTTAACAATATAACTTAACCTTTTACATTTTTAAAATTAATTAGACTTAACAAATGTTTCCTTAGTTAGTGTACATTCAAAGGCTGTATTTATTGTATGGATAAAAGGCTGTATATAACATTAACGGCTGTATTTATTCGAAGTAAGTAATGCCAGCTTATGGAGGTTATGTACGACAATGTAACTTAAATAAAATTTACTTTGTTCGTGTACATTAAAAGGGTGTATTTATTGGAAGTACAGAAATTAGTTTACATTTATCGCACAGAATTACGGTACAGAGACGATTTTGGGGGGTTGTGGCTACGTTTAATTATTTAACTTAACCTTTTAGATTTTTAAAATTAATTAGTCTTCACAGACATTTCCTTAGTTAGTGTACATTCAAAGGCTGTATATAACATTAAAGGCTGTATTTATTCAAAGTACCGGAATTAAGACTTACTTCCAATTTAGAACCTAGTACAATCTAATGTATAACCAAACAAGTACATTAAAATCCTTTTTGCAACATAATGCAATAAAAAGCAATGTGCAGTTTCTGTTAACATGCAAATGATTAAGTATTAATAATGGGTTACAGTGGAATTTAATGTTACTACGGTCTGAATTAATGCAAATAAAATTGGGAGAATCTCGTAAACATATTAAAGAATGCTTGTATATTACACACAAAATTATTACAGTATGGACCTTTGTTAATGAATAGAAACAAATTTGACTCTATACTTTGGTATGTACCAATAAAATTCACCTTTTTTCAAATACCAATATCTGTTGTTTTTTTTCATACCTTAAAAAAAGGTCATTAACAACATACATTATGAGAAAACTTGATTACAAATAACCAGCCATTAGTTACTTGTGAAGAAAATAGATATAACATTTACAAACATCAAATCTTCAATTCTCTCCCTATTTGTTTTATAAAAACTTGAGTTTCTACTGCAGGTTTTATGTCCACTAACTACTTAATTAAATATACATAATTGTTCCTGTATCTTGTTGGGTAACACATTATATTAATACATCTGCTTCCTACTCATATGTGCAAACAATGTTTTTAATGTACGGTCCTAAAATCTTTATCAACACTTTATATCTTTAAAATTTAGACAAAGTCTAATGAGCAACTTGGCCTAACCTTACATGACCTGGCTCAGAACAACTTTATTTTGACAAATACAAAGATGAAGACTGGTTGCAATTTCTTCAGGGCTCACACCTGCTGCCAGGCTTAGTTCTATAACATGATAAGGAAGAAAGAAATCAGCCCAAACCTGCAACTGCTGTGGGAAGGCTTTTACACCATTACCAATAAGATTAGTGATGTCATCTAAGAATAACTCATTAGCATTATTTATTTATACATTTAATGCATCTTAATTAGTACACTAACAGCACTGCTCTGTCTTACTGTAACACAACACATTACACTAACTCAAAAGAATTTCTTGTTTTCAGTTTAAGAAAGTTGAAATCGTGTATTTATTTTCTTTTCCATTCACTATTTGTAAAACGTGCTTAAAATTAATATGTGTACGCTTACTATATTTAAATCCAATGTTCACTATCCAATAATTACAAATTTTGTGGAATTGTGAAATTAGTAACACTATGTACTAATGTGTGATTATCAGTTGAATTTCTGAATTCCTTTGATTCATTAATAAATCTTACTAATTTGTTTCTTTATGTCTATAATGATTTCTTATTAGTTTTTAATCTTTGTGTTTTCATTATTCATTTGTAAATTTTTGCATTTTGTTGTCCAAGACATGTTCATTGATTAACTAATTATCATTAAAACACACAGAGGACTGATCCTCTTTTGCAAGATCACAAGTATGTTTCAAGTATGTTTTTAATTTTTTTTAATTGTATGCAATGTGGACACATACAGAGTAGTGTCAGTTTTTTTGTTTTTTCAATAAATAACAATGAGAGGGGGAGAGAGAGAGAGAGAGAGAGAGAGAGAGACAGAGACAGAGACAGAGACAGAGAGAGAGAGACCAAAAATAACACGTACAGAAATTACATCAGAACTTTTCCTGACAGTAAAAAAATAACTAAATAATGAATGGCAAAGAACATTAACAAAATTAATGGAAATTATAGTCATTATTTGTTGTCTAATGAACAGGTACTAGTAAAGGCTTCATATACTTCACATCTTAAATTATAAACCTATTACAAACATATTTGATATACTCAGCTTGAAACAAACGTTCAGACCAATAAAAATGGTTTAAATTTTGCCATGCTGCATTATTAGTACTGTTGAAACAGCAGTTTGATTATAATTGTTTTTAGAACAGACTTCTGGAATGATGTGTGCAAAATGATTAAAACATACCTCCTTACAGTGTGCCTTAATAAGTTGTTGATTATTCTAACTGATACACTGTCATCCCATTATCATATGACAGTTCTCAGAGCTTCAGTAATAGTCATCTTTGCTGTTATCATGGACACAAGTCTCTTTTTTAAAAAGACTTTTCATTAGTAAAGTTACTTATAAGTAGGCATACATTTGTACTCATAATATGTGGTTAAGAATTAAGAAAATTAAAGAATGATATTTACTTACTAACCATTGAGTGTAACATTATTTACAGTAATTAATAATGTCCCAATTTATAAAAGTCATGTTTGGCTAACTAGGCATAACCCAACCTGGGTTCCTGACATCCTAATTCTCTTTCTTCTAATAATATTACTTAACTTTATTGTGATATAACTGATCACAATTGTTCCTTATAACTCCCTACAACTTTTACAACAATAATAATGACAAAAATCAATAATAATTTCTTACAATTAACATACATAATTTGTCTATGTCGGAAGTCGACTATAGCATGTCGTGGTGCGCACCACCGATATCGCGTGTGTCTCAAGTTTGGGTATTTTATGTGTTTTTTATGTTTATATTATATTTATTGTTATGTGTAAAATTGTATATACAGTGTTTTTAATATTTTAACGATCGACGAACTTCAACAAGGGATATTTCTGATGATGGGGCATATGTCCCGAAACGCGTTGAATTAAATATAGAGAAAAGGCCACCAGACGGACAAGAAAAAGGTAAACTATTTTACTAATTATATACTATAAGTGGCCTGGATACCGAAAAACATGGATCTAGAAATGAAATAGCGATGAACCAAAATGAGATGATTAATAATAGTATAGAAAAAGGAATTTAATAACCAGAATTATTGGAAATTGAAAGAAAAAATCTACTTAATAAATTATAAAAGAAAAACGAACTCAGAGAGAGACAAATCAGATGTAAAGGAAAGTGATAAGTATAAATTAACTTAAAACTAAAATGAAAAAAGACCTACACTGTGACACTTTTTTCAATCATTAATAAACTTTATATAAACACTCACTTAAGGAATAAACTAGGGACAATCAGTTTATATCTTTATTCACTTTTTAATTTATGGTTATCAAATTATTGGACATTGGAATTTTCTTTTAAAACGAACTAATAACCTATTCACCAACTTGATCCAACACATGTAATATAACCTAAGAAGTAATTTATTAAGAAACTGTATATAATTTAAGTATGTTTTATGTGAAGTTTTGTACTTTCTAAAGATCTGTTATTAACTTTCTTGCAATCACAAGAAGCCAGTTGAATTAAAATAAAACATAACGTTTTAATCAACTACACCCTGTATACTAAGAGAACACTATTGCCAACTGCTGAGCTAGTAAAGAACAAGAAAAGGAGCAAAATGTATATTACAAACATATTTCATGTTGTTAAAAAAAAAGAAATGAATAAAAACCACTACAGAAATAATATAGTATTGACTATTATCAATTGTGTATTTAATTTATGTTAACCTTACAGACAATTTATTCCTTAATATAGCCAAGGTGAAAATTTTGTTTTACAAAAAAAAATTGAGGTTGGTAACCCTGATTTTTTGGAATGAATTCAAATCGATGCAAAATGTTTACCAGTGCAAGAATGCAATCTCGTGTAGGAAGTGCTACACGTAAAAAAAAATAAATAGATAGGTCGATGGGGTCAGATTCAAGGAGAACTATAAAAAAAAAAATTTAGCTACGTATGAATAATGAGACGAGAGAGTAAGAGTGGGACAATGCCACTGAACTGATACAAGGTCAACGCACCGATCAGCTGTTATAATGGGGGGGGGGTGAATCTTGCATTCCACCAACAGCGAGCGTTATATGGACTACTCATTATTATGTGTTGTTTAACTGGTGTAAACATAAGTTAAGCGAATATAATATGATTGTATTTGTCTAGAACGAATAGACAAAAATTTAATAAATAAATATTTATTAAATTTTTTTTTTCTCAGGCAGAGGAATAATGCAACGATACAGCCATACGCTGTATTAGGCATTAATTTAAATAAATATAAAATTTGTAGAATTTGTATAAGTTACGGGTAAATGAACAGGTCAGAGATTGTAAAATATTTCATTGTTAGATTAGGGGAGAAATTAACCTGTTCCGACATGCAGTGAACACCTGCTCAATTGTATGCGTGTTACATGTGTATCTTGTGTGTGTTAGTGATGCATGCAAAGACAGGAATCTCAGCATCCCGCCCCAAGTAATTAATAAAATAATTATTTTAATTGACTGTGCGAAAACTAATTAGTGTATGATCAAACCAGAGGCACCGAAGTGTGTGTAAAATTTATAGTTATCCCCAGTGAAAAGATGACGTTAATAGAACACGCTATGCGAAGACAGTGCAAAATAAATGTGCCAAAAAATACGCAAATTACCCTAAGACGCTCAAATTAATATAGTGAGTGCTTAATCGAATTAGCTATGATTTGTGCTATCTCGATTCCATGCAAAACTTTGCTATTTGCTAATAATTGCAAATAGATGAAAAGGCTCGGGAGTGGGGGCTGTCACGCGATATGCATGTATCGACAGGACGATTTTGGAGCCAACGGGCGCGGAATCTCTAGAGGGTATAAATTAATGGTTTGACCAAAAACCCTTCTCTTCATTTCAAGACACAGTTGCAGTCGGACATGCTGTCTGTCGGCAAAACAGTTTTATTTTATTTCTATTCCAAGTCGCAGTAACGAAAGAAATAACGTTCATTAAATTCACGACAATATTCCGGAAAAAGTAAATACCGAAATAGTAAGTCTACCAAGAGTATATACGGAAAAGCTACCAAAGCAACGAGGAATGCTGGACGTTAGAAGATGTTTAAGATCTACCATGCAGCAGATAACAACTCTCTGATGAGGACCACACTGCTGGAGAGCGACGCTGGACTCTAGACGTCTCCAGGAACACACTGCTGGAGAGCGACGCTGGACTCTAGACGTCTCCAGGAACACACGCTGCTGGAGAGCGACGCTGGACTCTAGACATTTCCAGGACCACGCCAGGACAGGAGGAATGGAAAACTAACTCTGGACAACGCTGGACGCCGGACAACAAGTCGTAAGATCATCAGAACTCGAGGTGACATGCGTAATGCATTTTAAATGATTTTTAAAAAAAGAAAAAGCTCATAAAGACTATATCAAAAGACAGTAAATTAAAACAAAGAAAAATTTATACTTAGTAATAATATTTTAAAATGTAGATAAATGTTTAGTCGTAAGAATGAGCGATCACATATAAAAAGAATTAATAAATGAAAGAGAATTTAAAGTAGAAAGAGTAGAGTTTATTATCAAAATAAATAGTAAATTGATTTGATATTTGAATTATAGAAAAGATTAATTTAAAGTTGCATATTAAAACAAATGCCAGTCTACAAGCAGTTAATATAAATTTAAATTGAATTTTAAACATTGGTATAGACTGAGTAGTTAATATAAATTTAAATTGAATTTTAAACATTGGTATAGACTGAGCGAGTAGAGGTCAGATATGAGTTAAGATATTTATTTAAAAAAACATTTTAATTTTATATTTGATTAATAAACCAATTTATTAACGTGTCTAGATATAAGATTATTAACATGTTTAGATTAAGATTATTAACCTGTCTAGATATAAGAGATTTTTAAATATGTGTAACGCTGAATATCATAAGATATAAACATTTAACACATTCAGGACTATATGAAAAATGCATTCATTTACCGTACAGACTGGGCTTTTTTGCATTTTTTCAAAAGCTT
Source organism: Magicicada septendecula (assembly GCA_034769895.1). NCBI lineage: Eukaryota > Metazoa > Arthropoda > Insecta > Hemiptera > Cicadidae > Magicicada > Magicicada septendecula. Next base: position 168,174,440 of record CM068369.1, on the reverse strand, counting down.
ATACTTCTAAACCATATAATATTTAAATATATAAAGCTATATTATATTATAAAACCAAGCATTCTCATTAATTTAGTGCAAATTTTATGTCAGTAGCTTGTAAAATAAATTAAATATTAATTTTTAAACTTACCCTGTTTTTCGCGGAAGCCATTTTCCTCACGCCGACCATATGGCTTGGTTACGTACAGTGTGTTGTGTACAACATACAAAAAAAAGCTACTGTTGTGTTCAGACTCTGATTGCTGCTGCCATCTACATTTGAAAATGTTAACTACTAATACTGCTATCGTTTCATTGTGACTAACAGTGAGCGGGAGCCGTATTACGTATATTTCGCAGTTAGATACGCGACTGCGAGCTATGCCCGCACTTCGTCTTTATGGGACTCTACGGTACTGCGGGCAGTGCCCGCAGCTCGTCTCGAATGTGTTAATAATGAGCAGTATCGTGACCGACAATTATTAATGATGTTTATGAATATTTATAATATTGAGTAAATAATAAATATGATTTTTAAATACTGATAAATAAAAATACTCTTATTATAGTTACACCTGGTATCATTATACAACCTGCATAAATTACATATATAATTGTACACATGTATCGTTGTAAGAAGAATTCGTGGGGCTCCACAAATTTAAATTATATTAAATTTGCAACAACGTTTATATATGTATCGTTGTAATATATTGTAGCGTCACCAAAATATAGAGATCTACAAGCTACTACTAATAGATAAAACGATGAATAGAACAGACTCAAGACATTCCAAAAATAACTTGTAAAGGATGTATGACAGTTAAACAAAAATGATATCAAGTGAATAATAACAAACAATTAATTTGATAAAGGAAAAGAGGTGTAAACTAACCCAACCACTATAAATAAAGAATAGAGTATCTACAGAATAAATAGAGTAGAAAATAGAACTCCAATCTATAAGAAAAATAAGTATTAAAATAACAGATCAGACATACTAAATGACAAGACTATAACAATAACTGATACTTAAAATAAAAAGTTATCCAACAAGATTAGGAGAGTGAAGTAATAACAATATGATTATGAGATAGATAATAATATAAGATTATAAGATTGTATTTTACCTTCAAACTATACCATTTAGTAACCAACTGAATATCAGAAAGGACTGATTAGTAATTAATAATGTACTTAGAATATGAGACAACCTGGATAATTGTACTCAGAAGCATAAATAGTAAATAGTACTGTTAATAAATAGTAATAAGTGATTAAAATAACTAACAAAAACAAAGCATGTGAAATAAATTTAGTCAGTGAAAGTAAAAGTGGACAACCTAACCTAACAAGCTGTGAAATCACACTTGTAAATACCAAATAAATAGTAAGTAAAGAATAAGCATAACGACAGTAGTGTTATAGAATTAGCGCCCAACGTGGGGCTCGAGTTAGGTAAAATTCACTAACTCAATTGTAGAGAAGAATAACGATATTTATAACAACAAATAATAATATTGAAAACGGGAGAATCCCGCTATCTTACAAAGTGGCGTACAACGTGAGGCGTTACAAGGATCTAACATTTATTCCTACCACTAAAATTAAATAAATAGTAAATAAAGAATAAGCATAACGACTAACGAAGTGGAGTGTTTTAGAATTGGCGCACCAACGTGGGGCTGACAAGAATAGAAAAAGACAAGCAACATAATTACAAGTAATACGTAATATAAAGGTAAGAATAACCTGTTATCTTACAAAGTGGCGCCCAACCTATGAGGCTCGAGTTAGGTAAAATTCACTAACTCAATCATAGAGAAGAATAACGATATTTATAATGACAAATAATAATATTGAAAATGGGAGAATCCCGTTATTTTACAAAGTGGCGTACAACGTGACGTGTTACAAGGATCTAACATTTTTTCCTACCACTAAAATAAAATAAATAGTAAATAAAGAATAAGCATAACAACTAACAAAGTGGAGTGTTATAGAATTGGCGCACCAACGTTTGAGGCCCGAGTTAAGTAAGATACACTAACTAAATCGAAGATAATAATAATATAGCCAACCTAATTCTAGCAGCAGCTGCAGTACGAACGAAAATGCAACGTAGAGCTACATCTAAAAAACGTGCAGCAGACACAGAAAAAGAAATAGACATGGTAGATAAGGAGGCACAACCAGCACCTGAAGTGGAAGTGATAGTAGGGGATACTCAAGAAAAACAACCAGATAAACCGACACAAACCGTAGCCAAAGTATAACATGCGGTAAATCCTTTAATCATTGTAATTTTGGGTTATAATTTAAATAAAACGGCCAGAAAATATGGGGTCAAAAGCTTTGGGTGTACATCGTAAACCAGTGAATCAGCAACTATTTTTAGCAATGCCCATCCCTAAAGCATTGTGTTTTGATTGATGTCACAAACACGTCACGGGCCTAACCCACGTTTACATAACCTTGGAATGTGGGCTAGGCATTACCAAGCCGTAAAATTTTGCCAGCGTGGATCGTTTAGCGGAGAAGAGGAACCACGTGATCAACGTTCAATAAAACCATTCGCGAGCGATTTTCTGGGCGGATCTGTCTTCATCCCATGCCGTACGGCAGCATAACAGTCCGCGGACTAAATTTAAATAGTCCTCGGCCCACCACCAAAAGTGAAAATGAGTAATCAAGTGATTTTTGGAAGCATCAAACAGTCAAAACCAATTTTCAAAAGTGCGTGAACAAAAGGGCATGGTGACTTCAGGACCTAAACAGATAAGTAACTAGTTGGGGGGTAACAAAAATTCAAATTGTATAAAATCAACAAGGAAGTTAACAAATCCAAGGCGAGTAACTAGCCAAGGATAATTTGTAAATCATATTAAAAGAAAAATGTTAGAATAAAGACTTAAATTAAAAGAGAAATGTAATTAACAAATATTAACATAATTGTACAAACATTAATACTTTAGAGAACCCCACCTTATGGGATATCAAAATAATCTTTGAAAGGAAATACAAACAGTAGTGATAATATTTAATACATAGGAAGGAAGACAGAAGAATAAAAGCAATCAGAAGATATACAGTAATTTTGAATTATTATGATAACAATGGTTATAAAGTCATGATCAACCAATCAGAATTTATTCGTAACCATGACAACAGACCGTTGGTTATGAATTTTCCGTTAATTTATAGTACTCAATGTGACGCTCATCCAGATTAGATGCCAGATCTTGAATGACCTAAATTTTAATTTAAAAATGTATAAAAAGTAACCAAAATTCAAAAAGAAGAACCAGTAAGCAGCAGACGAGGAACAATAACACTTAACTAATGCCAAGGACCAATTTAAATACAAATTAAATGAAGAAATTACCACAGCTAACATGAAAAAGATGCCAGAAGTCCAAATCATTCAAAACTGATGACAAATTCCATTTCACCTGAACAACGGTTTAACTCAAGCCTACTGATTTGATAAGTATCATTAAATTACCCAAATTCCAGAAATAAACTCACTTTAAATATTTCTCACAGTTATCTGAACTCTCACTATAAACTGAATATAATTTCTTTCAAAGATTAAGTAAAATAAACAAACACTGAAAACTTATTAACTAAGAAAATAACCTAGTGTTAGATTGCGAACTTTTGAAACACACTTTACTACACTGCAGGAACAAATTGTAGCTACACAGTATATTATTTAAGTACAAATAATGTAAGGTAGTGTACTTGTTATTGTAATCATTATTAATATTTTTCTGGTAATCACAAGGACCCAGATTTTGAACGATAATAAATGTAAACAGACAACACCGTCGCCATACTTAACAAAATTTCTCGTTCATAATCGATTTTCGCCGAACCCCTAGAGATATCAGACTCATATTAATTGTCGGTGCAAAATTGTTAATAACCAAGAATAATTTGATTGTCAACCTGAATAATTACCATTCAATAATTAAAGAAACTAGTACAGAGTGTAACCATTGTTTTTATTTCATAGGGAAGTGTATTGTATAAACTGTGTATTGTATAGCAGAGACCAGCGAGAATGACGGCAAGCGCTCACGCCGCCAAATCTACGAACTACCTGCTTGATTAAGTAGGTCGAACGAAGGCGGGAACAAATTTGAATGCTCCAGGCCGTCACAACGAAGATCGCTAAACCACAATATTTATTCATTTTAATTGTTTTGAGTAAACAATTTGGCGCCACCCGGGATTATTAAACCCCTATGAAACAACAGGTAAGGTTTCCACTCGCGTTGTACTGGTAATTGAAGGATCGCTACGGAAATCGCTAGCGCAACACATAGATGTAACGACACCAGTGTGAGGCAAACACACAACATATACATAATTACAGAGACGACAACATCTCTTCGTTACAATATATATATACTTGCAGCTTCGCCGCTCGCTGGGGGTTTCGCCCCCAGACCCCCTCGGTGGACGCCCCGATCCGACGAACGTCGGGGGAGCTATGTACATATTTACAACGGCCTCCGAACGAACCTATCCCAGGAGACAATGTATTCTCGGTAATGCCTTTTATTTATTTACAATATCTGAATATTTACAATCACTTATTTTAACATGCAAACTTCAATATTACACAACTTAAACATTATTATATTACATATTTACAGGGTGGAAAGCTTATTACCGAGAATACATTATTTATAATAGTTCTTTATACACTATGTTTCTTGTGTGAGGAACGCCATCTTTAACCCGGTCGGGAGGAACAAGTAAGTGAATATTTTTCGGAGATCTTACCCGGCTAAGCGCGACGTAAAGTTGCCCGTGGGTAAAAGGGTCGGACCGTAAATCTAATCCCATGAAATCTATGGTTTGCCCTTGAGTTTTGTGGATCGTTATCTCATAACAAAGTTGGAGGGGAAACTGCCGCCTGTACATTTCGATGGGACTATTTGGGAAGATCGGAAATTTAAAAGTTATTCTTGCGATGCCAAAAAGCTCGTCAGAGCCTGTTCTTCGGCATGTGATAAGTCGACGAGTAATTGCGACAATAATTACTTTTGTGCCGTTGACTAAGCCGAGATCAAAATTTAAATTTCGCGTCACCATGCAAACCGATCCTACCTTAAGCCTGAGAACGTGTTCTGGAATTCCTTTTCCTTGAGCCTGATGTAATAGGGACTCATCAACATCTATTCCCGCTCCGTCCTCCTCGGCTACACTATCGAAACTATATACATTTTGAATTTCCCTGTCGAGCGCCTGTAATACTATACCGTTAATTTCTTTGATATTATTATTCAGAGTGCATATTACAACCCTTTTTGCACATTCATTAGGCTTCTGTAAAATTTCTTTGGTGAAAACAAAGTCGATCAATTCGTGAAGCTTAGTCACGTAGGATAGCTGTGGTAGTGCCACGAGTTTTTCCAAATTACGCTCTTCGCCGAGCTCGCGTTTTTCGGTGGAGTCGGAACCTATCTTCATTAAAAATTCTTCATAATATCCTTCGCCGGTTAACCTATGGGCCGTTGTAAGCGTGAACGACTTAACTTTTTTCCAGATATAAGATCCGCGAACTGACGCACGAACGATATCGGCATTTGTCTTAGCGTTTTCTACTACCGGAGGAATTTGCCTGAAATCTCCCGAGAAAATTATTATTTTACCGCCAAACAACTCATCCTTTTGCATCAGGTCTCTGAGAGGCCGGTCCAACATTTCGATTAGTTTTTTATGCGCCATAGCCGCTTCATCGAAAATCAGTAAAGTCGCCTCTCGGATGAGTTCAGCTCTCTGTGTCCCGTTGGTTATCGACCAGAAACCGTCATCGCGTATATCTAGGGGTAATCTGAAAAGGCTATGTGCAGTCGTACCTCCGGTGAGATTTTGAGCGGCGATGCCGGAACTGGCTACGCATAAGCGACTTTATCTTGAGACCGCGCGAAAGCTGAAATAATTTTAAGAAGGAGCGTTTTTCCTGAACCGCCAGGGCCGTCCAAGAAGAGAACTTTTTCATTTTGTTCGCCACGCATGAGCAACTTAAAGTAATAAAAAAACCCTAGATTGATCAGAAGAAAGCCGCGATTCCCATTCCTCGACAAAAGCATTCTGAACTGAGACGCTGTATTGAAGTTTTTCGCGGCCTAATTCCGTGGAATCGTCTTCAACTACGGGAAGACCGGCCTCTAGAAGTGAAGATCCATGTCGGCGCAGACACCTATCTATGTGAATAAGACCTAACTTATACGCTCTTTCCTCATCTTCGTGAAAATGTTCAAAAAATCCTCGCATAAATTTGCTTTATATTACTCCCACATTTCCGGCACCGGAGATCCTATCGTCGAGAGCGTAACAAAAAATTGCCTCAATCTGTCGGCTTTCATGAAGCGTGCAGCCTCTTCAAGAGCGTCAAAGTATTCTTTTTTATCATCCGCGAGTCCCAATTCCCTAGCCGCCTGCTGGAACGTTTTGCAATCAGGGCCTCCGAGAGCGTACAAGTCCTCATACCCACGGCATGGATACCTGCATAGCAGCATTCTCAGATAATACTGCTCACCTCTGGTGGGAGTGACCCAAAAGAGTCTCGCGACACAATCACCCCTCTGTCTTCGCGTTATGAAGTGTTTCCCGTCCGAATGCCGAACCGCATTAAGGGAGGATTTTGGACTGCTCGGGTGGATTCTGTACTGCTCGTAAAAATCTAAATAAGTGAGGTCATTCATTTCCGGAGTATCAGGGCGACCGAAGTATAAAATTAAAAGGGACGTTGTTTTTTCACACGCTTCCTGTTCATTTTGTTCTAATTGTCTCCAAGTCACGTTACTAAATATTTAGAATTAATATTAGGCAATTACCTGTATTAACTTCCGTCTTGTGACTTATTTAGTTTTTCTTAAAACAACGCGTTTCGAGAATAAATTCTCATCATCAGGTTTTAAAAACACTATAAAAACATCAAATTCACCCAAAAGGGGTCGTCAACTATTTAAAATACACAAACACAAAAACACCACACATAATTAAACACCGACACAGTCACGGCACAGTCCGATGCGCATCGTCTCGTTGCCAACGACCAACTGTTGCACTTTGTCTTATACGACCGTTATCATTGCCCGCTGACCCATCGTTATCGATGGCCGTGTTGTACAGCAGATTCGATCGGAACGAAACTTTGTCATTAAGTAGCTGGTCCGTTTGTAACTTAGAAGCCCTGTATATCTCATATTCCTCCACAGCGTTCATGTATGCACCCTTTTTACAATTATGAAGCAGTTTAAAGTTTGTGTGGAAGTCTGAGTACTTATAATTATACAGCATTAAGTGCTGAGCGTAACTGGATCTAGTTTTCGAGATATCACTTTTGGGCAGGTGTTCTTTAAAACGTTCGGCTGACGGCCTGCCCGTTTGTCCTATATAGAATTTGTCACAGTCATCGCATTCAAGCTTGTACACTCCAGTTTTCTCTTCAGCCGGGATATGAGTTCTTTGTCCCAAACGTTTTTTGATGTTATTTGTGGTTTTAAAGGCCACTGTTATTTTACGTTTTTTCAGCTCATTCTTTACAATGACTGGTAGTACATTTGTGTACTCGGTTACTATAAATTTAGTATCTTCTTTAGATGGGGCGGTTAATCTGCTTTTACTATTGATTTTTACCGAGTGTTTTCTTATAAGCTTGTCTATGATTCCACTGTTATACCCATTAGCGATAGCTATACTTTTGATTATATTAGTCTCTTCCACTCTGTCTTTTTGCTCAAGGGGAATAGCAAGCATTCTATGAACGAACGCGTTGAAAGCTGCCATTTTTTGGGAATATGGATGGTACGAATCAGCATGAATAGTAATATTCGTGGTGGTGGCTTTCTATAAATTTTGAATCTAAAACGGTCATTATATTTGCTGATAGTGAGATCAAGAAAGTTCAGGCAGCTATTATTCTCCATTTCTAGGGTAAATTGGATCTTCATGTTTATGCTGTTCATATATCCTTTCAAATTTTCTATTTGTCTACTCGTTCCATTGAATATCATAAAAGTGTCGTCAACGTAGCGTACGTAAAATTTAATTTTGTCTCGCTGTTTATTAAGACTAGACATTAAAAATGTATTCTCAAAGTGGTTCAAGTATAGGTCCGCTAAAATCCCCGATAAAGGTGACCCCATTGCCAGACCATCCTCCTGCATGAAATACTCATTATCATAAGAGAAATAATTTTGTTTGAGTATTGTTTTTAGCAATTGCATAAGTTCATCAATTTCATTTCTACCTAACCTATTTGTATTAATTAAGCTATTTCTGAGAATTGTCATTGTCTCATCTACCGGCACATTGGTGTACAGATTAGTTACGTCAAATGAAGCCAACCTATAATGTGGTGCTGATTTAATAGTTTTAATTTTTCAACGAGATCGTAGCTGTTTTTTATGCTGTAGTTATTTACTATGTCAATGTTCTCTTTTATGATTTCTACTAATCTTTTAGCCGTCCTATAACCAGGGGCAGTCGTGTAATTTACAACCGGGCGTATTGGCATATCTTCTTTATGTATTTTGGGTAAACCCGTAAGTTCTGGGGCCCTGGCATTTATGGGTTTTAAATAACGTCTAGTGCTTTCATTGAGGAGATTGGGGCATTTATTTATAGCGTTGTTTAATTCCCTGACATAGGCGCTGGTGGGATCCTTATGTAGCTTTTTAATATTATTGTTTTTTATGAATTCCTGTACCTTATTGGTATATATATTTTTGTTAATAATAACTACCGTATTACCCTTATCAGCTGTCGTGACGATAGCGTTATCATGTCGAAGTTTTTCGTAAACATTCCGTGCAATACGCGCGTCACGTTTGTACTTATTTTGCAGGTTAGCGATGTGGGTATCCTTCTTAATAACTTTGTTTATTTTGTTATTTATGATGGCACGCGTTTCCTCCTGATGCGAAATATTATCAATAGTTTTTATGGCAGCTTCCGCGCATATTATTTCACGGATCATAAAGTTCTTATTAAACGAGGGAATGTTATACATCAAACCTTTGTTCAATAATGTCATTTCGTTATGTTCAAATTTAATTCTGGTGTAATTTGCAACCCGCTGATGAAATACGTGGCTATGTTCTACTGTATTATTATTGTCATTGTGTTGTTTTGTATACAGGTTTTGAAACTTTCTTAACTGTTTACGTTTAAGAGAACTGACGACTTTGTTTATCTGTCTATTGACAATGTCGAGAATGCCGTTTATTACTGCCGGGTGAAACTCGTTTAAAATTTCCAGGTGGGCTAGATAAAGCTTAGTATTTAGACCACTTTTTAAAATATAAAGTCGTTTGATCTCTTCCTTAATCCAGATTGATTTTATTTTTACGGAACAATGTCTGCTGTTGATGTTGGAACTTATGTACTTCGGTGTGATGTAGTGAAGGCATCTTTTGTTATACTTGATGTTCTGCGATGCCTTAATCAATTTTAATTTGATGTTTTTAAATTTATAGACAATACGTGCCGGACTGGCTTCTAGATTCATTTTGTTTTAATTGTCTCCAAGTCACGTTACTAAATATTTAGAATTAATATTAGGCAATTACCTGTATTAACTTCCGTCTTGTGACTTATTTAGTTTTTCTTAAAACAACGCGTTTCGAGAATAAATTCTCATCATCAGGTTTTAAAAACACTATAAACACTAGCTTCCTGTTCGTTACCGAGACAAAAAACGACGTTGTGCTTTCCTTTTAGGTGAACCGGCAAATTTATAACTGTTGGTTTGCGGCCTGTTAAGATAGAATTCCAGAACCCTCCAAGCAGCATCTGAAGCTCCTATGTACCGTTTTGTTACGTATTCTTCAACTTCGTCGACTTCATCTTCACGAACAACTGTCATGCGCCGAAGCGGAGAACCCTTAGAAATGTATTTGAAAAGATACTTTACTACTCTGCGGGCCGACGCAATTTCCAGGTTAGCGTGGCATTCATACTTCAGCAGTAACGCCGCATTGTATGGCACTATCCACCTATCATCGACCTCTTATCATTTGATGTTTAAGTTGTACGGTTGTTTTGTTTTCGCTGTTCCGCTTGTAGTGTACGAATCCTCTTTCATCTGTGTACGTGGTGTCTGTATGGGGTTTTGGATAAAATTTATTGCATTTTTGCAGTTCTCGATCCCAGCACGGCAAATCTGTTCTGTAGGGGGCCCGCAAGGTCCGTGCTTCATGTGCCGCAAGACAAGACTAAGTCTGCCGCCAGCCTCTTCTTCGCCCGGAATATCTGCCCTAATTATCCTGTCTATTTCCGTGTTCTGTTTTGGGCCACCATCTTTAACCTTAAAACAAATATGCGCGTGAGGCAAACCACGCATTTGAAATTCTATTACCCATACTATATACGCGATTTCCCCGAATAATCTACCACTTTGAATATCGCGCATTAATTCTCGCCTTTTAAGTTCTAAAACCCGGTTACATAAGTGGGGCTCATGTCTACTGCCGGGGTGTTTGGATTTTTTAATTTCTTCCCAGCCCCCGCAAGCTGTAAAAGTTAGGAAATACGTGGGGCCGCCTAATCGGGATACGAGGGCCATCGCGTCCATGTAACAACTTTTCATATATCTCGGGCCACCGGTAAACGTGTGAGGAAGATATATTCTTCCAGCGACTATTTTTCCTTCTGCTTGCACCATTTCGTCACGTAATATCTCTTTCTCAACCGCCGCTTGCACCTCATCCATTGGGCCAGTTCGAAGTCCTCCTGGTTTTTGTGCTTTCTTCTGCTCGTTCTGAAAAAAGAACAATCGCTGTCCTTCGATCCGCGCATACATGTTGTAATAAAAATACCTCTGATGACTGGTGTTTACAAGGTGTGGTTTTCAAAGTCTTCCTGGTCTGAAACTCTTCCTTTAGTTTCACTGCTGATCGAGTCCAATTGTAACGAAACCTGTTATATAGTGTTAAATCTGTATAGGAGTAGTGTTACAAAAAATGTTTTTAAAAAAATGTTTGCTGAAGAAATAAAAATTGCGTTTGCAAAAAAAAATTTTATAATAAAAAAAATTTTCTTTTTTATAGATTAATTAATTAAAAACAATTAATTAATTGTGTTTCATGAAGTTTTGAAACGTGTCTCACTTCTCTAAGAAATTTTATTAGTGTTTTTGTATTTTCAATAAACTCCAACCACTTATAAGATTATCTCCAGGTACAATCGATATTTGTTTACTTTTCGTTTTGGAGGTTATCTTCCTTCTGATGTGGTGAAATTCTTGTAGTTTATTGTTTAAATTATTTTAATTGTAATTTGTTACGTTTAATAAAGAAAGAACTATTTTGATATGAAAAATATAAATGATTTATTAGATAATTGGTTAATTTTTAAAATATTATGTTGGAATATATGACTCCCCTCTCCAAATTTTTGAGTTCTGTCATTTCCATTTTTATTTATAATTCTGGCTATGATTTTATAAAATCTTTCTAAATTGTATTTGTAATTATATGGCTTCATCTCTGGTTTATCTTATCTATATCCCTTTAGTTTAAATGTATTTAAGTGAGTAATTTCTCTGTTTTGATGAAGTTTGGTTTTCATTATTTTGCCTAGATTTTTTAATAAGTTTTTTTCTTACTAATTTTTATATAATCAATACATACTGTGTTATACCCTCTCTGCCTTTTAAAACATGGTATTATAAACTAAACATTTTTTTTTTAATTAAACATAACAATAATTAGTATTGGTTTCAATACTATAAACGGTTAAACAAATAAGAAATATTTTCACATGATGGTTGTCTTCAACCATTCAGACATTTTTGACAGTCAACTCTTATTACTAACATAGAAATATTATTTACAAAGGAGGTTTTTTCCCAAACTAACATCTTACTTAATTATTACTATAAATACAAGTAATAAATATATTTACAGTTAGGATGTTAGTGGTTCCAAACTTAATAAATGTCCTTATACCTAATACATTTTTAAAATCCTTATTCTATATTCACAAAACCTTATACCTATATTCTTATTTGCTATCTCTTATACTAAATTGAACGATGCAGTTTTTTAAACTGTCTTTTAAATATGGTATTGGGTAATTGTACCCTGTCACTTTATGATTAAATCTGTTTTTACTCATTCTTTAAAAAAATGTCACTTCAAACAGATTTATAGCTTGATATTACTACATGTATTACATTCACCTGGTACAAATTATAAGTCACTTAAAGTTGTATATTTCATTGTATACACAGTTTGTGGATGCCAAGGACGAAACATAAGGTTTATTTTTTATAATACCCAAACTAGCACTGGTTCACTTTACACTTTTTGATGCTATTTCTAAATGGTTGTTTAGTCTCATTAACATCAATAAATTGGTTTGTGGGTTACAATGAAGATTTGTTCTTTGGGTATTATATTATTATTTCATCCTGGTCCACTGGCAACTCTTACTCTATACACTTTTTTTCTTAATTTTATTGTACATGTGGTTACTGTTCAAGACTATTTCGTTATACTTTTTATGATAGTGATTTTTAGTTATTTTGGGATATGGGGATATGGGTGTTTTTTATAAGAGCATTCCTTCTTCTTCAGGATGCTGTCTTCTTCTTCTTTCTTCAATAGTGTCTTCTTTTCTTCTGTCTTCTTGGACTGGTATCTTCTCCATCTTCTTCTTGATGCCATCGGATTTCTTGGGATTTCTTCATCTTCTTCTGGCTTCTTGAAATACTTCACCTTTTATGGTGGATCTTGCCTTATTCAGGGTTTCTTTTTCATTTATTTATCCTCGTTGTGGGTTTAGTAATATTTTGTGTTGCTTCTTTATATACTCCTTACCTTCCTGGGTTATCTTTTTAAAAACCTTGTGTTATTATACTGGTTTTGGATGATTCATCACTAGTAACTTGTTTTTATTTGAACTTATATTTTTTTAATAACAATGATTGTTCTGCACAGTTGCTATGAATTAATTCTTTATATTAAATTTAATGCTTTTTTCGGATTTAACTGTTATAATCTTATTATTCTAATGATCAATGCCATTCATTATTATGCGTTTATCTGGCACGCTACAGATTGCTCTCCTCCAGAAGTAATTATTTCAGACATGTTTATGGATGAAATAATTTCTTATGATAATTTCATTATTTCTTATATTTCATTTTCCTCTCCATTTCTATATCGACTTTTTATATTTGAGTTTAATTAATTTTATATATATAGTTACTTATTTTACTATTGATCCTTTTCGGATAGTTAGTGTCTTCTGAGATATATTATTATTATTATTATTATTATTATACATTTTCTTTCTTTATATACTTCGTGTTGCATCCTTGGGATATTAATTCCCTAACATTCCCTATCACGTGGGCTGGGGCAGTTCAGAGGGGCACTGTAGGCTACACAATCTCTGCTGGCCATACACCACTTGTACAATTTGAGTCCAGAGGGACATTCATCTCTGCTCAAAAAAACATAATGCTGCTGGAATTATCTTCAGTCAGTCATCGAATAAATAAATAAAAAGTAGTCTCATTTTCGACTAATAAAAATATCTTTGGATTCTTCACTTCGTAGTTTCTCAGATTATCTCACATTTTCTATCTTAATAAATCTTCATAATTATTATTATACTCATTATATATATATTTTTCTGAACTCTTAACTTGTCTGATATATTTATTTTAATTATGGGTGAAAACTTTTCTTAATAATTCTTGTTACTGGTTATAGTGTAACTCTTTTTCTTCTCCATCTGAATTCTCTTTATACTTCCTTCTGGTTACTTACAGTGTTAGCATGGTCTTTACATATAGCATTTTCTTATTCATTATTTGAATGGTCTTATTTTATTATATTTAATTTTTAAATTTGTGTCTTTATATAAGATATTCAGGTTGTTATTTTGATCATTTTATTTAAAAATTTTGCTCTTTCCTTTCTCTTAGAAAGTTATTAATCCGCCTTCGCATTCATTAACATTAATTCATTTATATTATATTTCATGTGGTACTTCTTCTCTTTGCATTTCATATAGGTCTTATTATTATTATTGGTTCAAAATCATCTTCTCCATATGTTTGGGTATGAGTTGTTCTTCTTTGCTTCTTCAGAACTGAGTAATATCGTATTCCTTTTTCTTGGTTAACTGTTTCCATTATCGTTTCATAAGTAATTAGTCATAGGTTGTTCTCATTATTATTTTATTGTTTTTCTTTCTTCGATTTTTTATAATTTTACTATAATAACAGATTCTTCTCTTTGCTTCCAAAATTTTTTTTCCTTCTTTTGTATATCACACTCTTTTTTGTTTTTCTTCTCTACTCCTTCAAATGCTAGATATTCACATTTATTCTGGATTAAAGTTAATTCTTTTTTCTGAATTAATCATTTTATTTTCTTCTAAATTCAATTATAAATGGCACATATTTATTTTTAGAACTTTGTTAGTTTTATGCAAAATTCAAACTCTTCTTCTTATTTAATTCCATAACATTTCTTATAAATCATTGTAATAAGTTGATCTTATTTCGTTTCAGAGTTTTGACATTTTATCAAAGTTCAAATTCTGTTTAATTCATTTATTCCCAAAATTGTTTCCTTCAAAATTGTTTATAGTAAGATGTGCTTACTTAATTTTTAATTCTTTGTTATATACAGTCCTAAATTCTAATTGTTCCTTTTTAATTATTCCAAATGGTATCTCTTCAAAGTTGTGTGTAGTAAGGTGATCTTACAATTATTTCTGAATTTTGGTATTTCTCTAAATTCAAATTCTTCTTAATTATTTACCATACAGTTTTTTCACAAAATTAGTTATAGTAAGTTTGTCTTACTTCATTTTTAAATTTTTTGGTGTATTAAATTCCAAAATCTTTCTTTTATTTCTCCCATAAAGTTTTTTCTTAAATATTTGGTTGTAAGATGTGCTTACATTTGTTTTCGAATTTATTTGTTATTCAAATTCTAAATTCCTTCTTTTATAATTCCATAAAGTGTTTTCTCCAAAATATTTGGTTGTAAGTTGTACTTACATCATTTTAGGATTTTTATGTTATAAAATTCTTTCTTATTTTATTTTTTCCATAAATTGTTTTCTAAAAAATATTAGGTAGTAAGATGTGCTTACTTTTGTCTTACAATTTTTATGGTGTTAAATTCTTTCTTTTATAATTCCATAAAGTTTCTTCTAAATCATAGGTAGTAAGATTTACTTACATTTATTTTTGAATTTTCATGTTTATTAAAAATTCAAAATTCCTGCCTTCTTCTTCTTTCCATAAAGTTTTTTCAAAAATATTATGTAGTAAGATGTACTTACAATTGTTTTTAAATTTTGTTGGTTCAAATTCTTTCTTTTTATTTTTTCCATAATGTTTTTCTCTAAATATATAGTTGTAAGTTGTTCTTACATCATTTTAGGATTTTTATGTTATTCAAATTCTAAATTCCAAACTCATTCTTCATAATACTTTTTCATAGATGTTTGATTGTACACACCTTTGACTCTTCCGGAAACTATTTCCCTCAGTTCATAAGTATTGTTATGCTTATCCTTTACCACAACATATGGTCCTGTATAAAGTAATAATAATTTTTTGGTTATACCTTCTAGGGTGCTGGGCAGCTCTCGATTTTTTAGGAGAACTTTCTCACCCTCTTTGTATGTTATTATACGCCCTATTGCCTTTTGGTATTTGGCTTGCCGTTTTTCTTGGTCTTCAGCCACCTTGTTATAGAATCTCAACTGGTTGAATTTGCGATCATTGTTTGGTGGAAACTCGATGATTTGTTCAGTTTCTCGGGGAGTCGGCTTCTCATACATGGCGGAGTATGGTGTAATTCCTATAGCTGGATGGTGGGCGAAATTTAGGAATGTCTCTGTTGTTGCTAAGTACTCTTGCCACTTTCGTTGTTGGTTGTGACAGTACGTCCGCAAGATCCTACCCACTTCTCTCAGTACTCTCTCAGCCGGATTACTACTTGGGTGGTAGACTGACGTCTTATAGGTTTTGATCCCAAGTGCTAATAATGTGTCTCGCCATCTCCTCCCCTTAAATTGTGTACCATGGTCGGTAATAATGGAAGATGGTCTACCGATCTCTGGCACATACAAATCGATGATCACCGCAAGAACTTTTGCTGTTGTTGCCCGATTAACCGGATATAGCTTTGTATATTTGGTGTAATGGTCCATGATTATTATCAGGTACTTATACCTGTGTCGACCGCCGCTACGGGGAAATGGCCCGCAGATATCCAAGAACAGTTTTTCCAGTTTAGCATTTGAGGTATTAGGTATCATTATACCCTCTTTCTTCTCATTGTTTATCTTGACGCATTGGCAGATATTACAGGACTTGATGTAAGTTCTCACCTTTCGGTTGATATTCTTTATCTTGCAGTTTTCCTCTAAAGCCTGTATCACTTTTAGCGCTCCCATGTGACCATACCTGACATGATAATCGATGATAACTTCCTTTTCGATTTGGTGTGGGATTATCACCTTCCATGTGTCTTCATCCAAAGCCGTTTTTATGAATAATATCCCTTTGTTTAGATGGTAATATTTGGAAACGGTATCATCATCGGCTTCCAATTGACTCATGATGTTTTTCAGTTTAGGATCAGACTGTTGGTGGATACGGGTATTTATTAATAGAGCTTGTAGATCGGCTCTGGTCTTAAAGATGTTATAAATTTTAACCAAGCTCTCCTTCTCTTCCTCGAAAGTCTGATCTTCCAGATTTATTCGTGATAATACATCTGCTACCACGTTCTTTTTTCCCGGAATATATTCCCATTTTAGATCATATTCTTGTAGGGCGAGTACCCACCTAGCCAATCGGCCGTGACTCAATTTGCACCTACGAAGGAACGAGATGGATTTATGATCAGTTCGAACAGTGACTTGATATCCGAGAATGTACGTTCGGAACTTGCTGCATGCGAACACCATGCTAAGCAATTCCTTTTCTGTTACACTGTAGTTCTTTTCGCACTGATTCAGCGTGCGACTAGCGAAGCTTATTACCAGATGTTGACCCTCCTCATCTTCCTGGTATAAAGTCGTTCCTAAGCTCAGGTCGCTAGCATCGCAGTTTAAAAAGAATGGTTTCTTAAAATCTGGGTGACGAAGTATAACGCTCTCAAGAAACTTTTCTTTTATCAAGCGGAAGGTAAGATCTTGTTCCTCACCCCAGGTCCATTTGTTCTTAGCAGATAATTGTGGTTGAAACTTGGCTGTCAACTCGGAATATCGGTTCTGAAACTTTCTGTAATAGTTACAGAGTCCGAGGAAAGATTGTAATTGTTTCCTGTTTCTTGGTTGCGGGAACCTCTGAATTGCCTCCACTTTCTCTGCTGACGGGGTAATACCTCTATCGTCTAGATTGAAACCTAAGAATTGTACTTCGCGCGCTATGAACTTGGATTTCTCCAACTTCAGAGTTATGTTGTTCTGCGCTAACTTGCTTAGTACATATTCTACTCTATAGCAGTGTTCCTCCCAGGTTTCTGATGTAATGAGTAAGTCGTCTACATAGACGGTGGTAAATTGGAGTGCTTCTTGCCCAAGAATCTGGTCCATACATGCCACAAAGATGGCGACAGAATTTACAAGTCCGAAGGGCAGTCTCTTGAACTGGTAATTGCGCCCTTCGAAAATGAACGCCACGTACTGACGGCTTTGTGGATGTAGCTCCACTTGCCAATAACCACATACAGTGTCCCAGGTACTGATAAACTTCGTGCCATGAAAACGTTTTAATATCTCCTCTATTTCACCGGGTGAGGTTCTGTCATTCACAATCGTTTTGTTCAATTCGCGCGCATCTAAACAGAGCCGGACTTGTCCGTCTTTCTTTGGAACAGCAATAATTGGACTAGTGTAAGGTGATTGACTAATCTCAATTATGTCATTTTCAATCATTTTATTTATTTCTGTTCTCACGGCCTCTTTAAGCGAATGCGCGATTGGATATGACCTCCGGTTAAACTCTACGTTTTCTTTGAACTCCAGTTTGCACTGATAGTTTTTAACCTTCCCTGGTTCATCTGAAAACACTGCCTTGCACTTCTCATATATTCTGACTAAACGATCTGCTAGATGTACAGGTATTTTATCGTTATTGGTTCCGCACTGGAAGTCCCGTATCTCTCGTATTTTTACTGACCATAAATCCTCTCCTCCATTGTTGTATATAATGGGTTTATGAAGTGGGCTGTTCCTAATGATATTAATTTTACGAAGTTGTTGATGTATAGGGCTGGGAAGTATTTTTGCGCCTCCTACCAAATTTGCGGTCCATGTTATTCCGTCTGGGAAAAGTGATACTCTCTCTAAGTTAAGATCGATAATGGCGGAATATCTTCTCAGAATATCGCAACCGACTAGTATGTCAAATGGTAATCCGGTGGCGATCAAAAATTCCATGTCTATCTCTACTTCTTTTTCGGCCTCCGCTGCCCATTTCTTGGATGTTGCACGTCGTTGCATTTTTCCGTCAATTTCTCTGGCTTTATAGCTGCTGCCGAACTCCAATTAGTGATTGGGGAGATTGTAGTGGCCTTTCAATCGCTAATTAAAGCCCCTCAGCTGTGCGCCAATTTGTAATAAAAATACCTCTGATGACTGGTGTTTACAAGGTGTGGTTTTCAAAGTCTTCCTGGTCTGAAACTCTTCCTTTAGTTTCACTGCTGATCGAGTCCAATTGTAACGAAACCTGTTATATAGTGTTAAATCTGTATAGGAGTAGTGTTACAAAAAATGTTTTTAAAAAAATGTTGTTTGCTGAAGAAATAAAAATTGCTTTGCAAAAAAAAAATTTTATAATAAAAAAAATTTTCTTTTTTATAGATTAATTAATTAAAAACAATTAATTAATTGTGTTTCATGAAGTTTTGAAACGTGTCTCACTTCTCTAAGAAATTTTATTAGTGTTTTTGTATTTTCAATAAACTCCAACCACTTATAAGATTATCTCCAGGTACAATCGATATTTGTTTACTTTTCGTTTTGGAGGTTATCTTCCTTCTGATGTGGTGAAATTCTTGTAGTTTATTGTTTAAATTATTTTAATTGTAATTTGTTACGTTTAATAAAGAAAGAACTATTTTGATATGAAAAATATAAATGATTTATTAGATAATTGGTTAATTTTTAAAATATTATGTTGGAATATATGACTCCCCTCTCCAAATTTTTGAGTTCTTGTGACGGTACGGATTTGTGAGCCACCCCAGTTTAATTTCATATTAATTCAAATCATCATTTTAAGCACTTTCCAAATTGCCAGACTTTCACCTGTAAGGAGCCTCCAGTACAGCAATGCAACATACACAGCCAGCCAAAACAACTGCCAGACGCATTGCACAATCACATAGCAGCAGGCTTGTGTGAAACCCAGTCTACAGTGTGTCAGTAGAGAGTGAACAACAGACAGCCAGCATCAGACAGTAAAGTTGTAATAAAATTAAACAGTGGCCTCGGGCGCAAGATAGGCCGAAAATAATCTAATCGGTCTATCAAGTAAAGTGTTAACGCGCAGTTTGCCAAAAAAATGTGCTTGCGAACAATGTAAGCTGACCGATTGAAAAGAATAGTGCTGTCATTTGTGAAACAGCCTTAACATTTGTGATTGAGAAAATAATCCAAGTTAAACAGTATAAAATCAGTTTTCGGAGTGTTCTACAAACAAAAAGTGCGTAACACGTGGTGGCGGAAATTGTGGATTGCATTGACCAGATGAGTAGCAAACTTAAGAACATAATCAATTGAATAAAATCAAACACCATTTTTAGTAATTTCCTTTGTTATGTATAAAGTGTTAAATTTCAAACGAGATCTCTAAGGGAAAAAATTTAGTACTGGTTCATAATAGTTTGTTAGAAGCTAGTTGATTAAGAAATGTTTATTTTATTAATTCATAAAATTTCACCTTAAAATAAATTCAGATTTTATTTAATATAAAGTATGTGTTAGAGTAAGTCATTACGCCATAACCATTTCCTAGTTTTCTGTGCTGAAAACCTCGTCTAACGTTCTTTGGGATTTTTCTGAGTTGTATTATAGTCAGATAGCGGGATTTTTATAAGGGCAAGTGTGTAGAATGGTTTCGATATTAAACCAGAAAATATCGTGGCGACCTTGGGTAATTTTTAAAGGTAAGTTTTACGGGGACCATGACGGTAAGTAAAATTCTGGCAGCGGTGAGTATTTTTTGATGAGTGTATTATTTAGTTAAAAAGGTAAGAAAGGAGTACCTTCACAGTGGCGACCCTGCCAGGATGTTCGTATATAAAAATTTATAGGAACTAGACCTGTTTTAAAGCACAGAAATTAGGAATTGGTAACGGCGTATTTGTAAAATTAATCGTATATAATTACGTTGTGGACATTAGGTTATGTTTTGGTAGCGTAAATGTGGGGTTTATAAATAAATTTTGAAGTACGAGTATAAATATGGGTGAAGTAGGTGAAATGACCGACGAGGGGTGGGGTAAGATAACAAATGATAAAGGTAAGATAGTTGAAGTAATAGGGGTAGAAAATAAGGCAGTGAATAGGCCTAGTGATAAGGATGAGAGTGTGAGGGTGGTAAACACAGATGGAGAGATAGACCAAGTTAACAAAAATAAAGTCGATCAGGTGTCAGATAATAATGTAAATTATGCTAATCTAAGTGAGTCGAATCAAGAGCTGATGAAAAAGTTACAAGTAATGTTAGACGAAATGTTCAGTAAACAAAAAGCAAGTTTAGATGACATATTTAAAAAGCACAATGAGAACTGGAAACGAGAAGCAGATAAATTAAAAGAGAGTACAGAAGTTGTATCAAAACAGGTAAGTGAGAATAATGTTGTTAATGATAGTGAGGGAATAATTGACCAGGTGAGTGATAACGATAATTCCAATAATGAATTAATAAATAACAGTGACAAAATAGTGGGAGAGGTAGTGTTGACTAGGGAAGATAATGATGGTAATTACAATTTTGAGGTAAGTGGTAGTACTACCAGTAATTATAATGATGAAATAACATTAAATAAGAATAATGATTATATAGCTGAAAGTGGGGTATCTAAGAATGATACGGTAAGTAACGGTGGTGAAATTAAAAACGCGGTGTTAGATTGTAAGGTTGTGAGCAAAGAAAGTGTTGATGAGGTTATAAGTGTGTGTGTAGAGAGGTTAAATGGGCAAAGGGCAGATGTTCCCCAAGTTTATGGTGAAACAGAGTTTTCACAGGTGTTTAATGAGGACAGAGTTTCCTCCGGTAATTATGTGGAAGACGAGGTGTCTTCAAGCAGTCCCCTAATTTTTTGTAAACCTGGAAAAGCCAGGAAGTGGTATAGTAAGTTTGTTGTGCCCTTTGCATGGAGTGAAGTAGGTCAGTGGTGTTGTGATAGGTATTGTGATGAAAGTGATTATGAGAGAGAGAAAGAGTTAGAGTGGTTCAAGATAAATAGAGGTTATGTAGAGCTGGTAGAGAAGATGGATATTAAGAGAGTTATGATAAATAATGTAGACATACCTTGTGTAGTAGTAGACAATGATTATATTGATGATAAATGTGTACCTGTAGGAAGAATTAGTGTACTTGTAGTGGAGGAATATGATGAGAAAATAAATTACCTGGGTGTAACAACAAATATTCACGGAGGCTGGATAAAAACAAATAATAGTGACAAGTCTTATGGAATAATAAAAGGGAAAATGAATGACATAGAGGTAATGGTTTATGATAAGAATAATAATAATAAATTGGATGTAAATAAAAATCATTTATGCTATAAATATGTAAGATACCTTTTTGACGATGGAGGCTAGACCATAAAACAATAAAAGACAGTTAAATTTTTGTTTTAAGGATGTTGACTTAGCTGATTTGAACATTGAAATATGATAACTGAATAAATAATGAAGTAGATTTGTAAATAAATATGTAGTGAATTCAATTGTATTGTTGTAATAATAAGATTAATATTTTGCAATTTAAAGAAATAATAACATTAAGTTCAGAAACAGTAATTGGCTCATTTGTATAATGGCAAACAATAATAATGGAATTTATATTTTAATAATGAATTTAATTGAAACAATTTGAAATGTTTAAAATATTCTGATTGATTTAAAAGTTATATAATTGAAATTTTTTGAGTTGAATGGTTTACGAGATTTGGAATTCGATAATAGATGGTTAAATTGTTTGTATGAAATAACATTGTTGTTAAATGTTTCAGAGGTTACACGGAGATATTGGTGTGTGTGTGGTGTGTATTTTGTATTCATGTCAATAAGTGGATTGTAAGTATAAAGTTCATAATACTAATCAGATAGAATAAAATGCTTACAGGTGTGAAAAAAATGTTGATTCAATAATATGAATTGAGATAATAGTATTAAATAGAAAATGTTATTAAAGTAATTGAAAGGTGAATTAAAATTATATTTGGTTCGAATTGCAAGAAAGAGATTTTGACAAATATGTTAACAAGAAGAATTATAGAAATGAAAATTTTGTAGGATGTCTATATGCCAGTGTATGATGTAACCATGAATGCCGAAACTGAGAATGTTTATAACTGTGGTTACTAAACAAGTCTTGCAGACTAGTGTTTATATAAACAGGTGTGGTATGTTGAGACTAAGGTTCACAGACATACTTGGTGACAATAACAAAGAATGTTGTAGTCTGCTGAATCAGCATCTGAAGTAAAACCTTATTGTGATAGAAAGGAATTGAAATTAAATTTTTTTTACAGACCAAATAATAATGAGGCCATTACTGTAACTTTTGAGATTAATTGAATTAATTAAAGTAAATTAAATACAATTAAACTAATTTAGTAATAAAATTAATAGAAACGATTTTTAACAATGAACTTAACTTTATTTTCATTTAAATTCAAATTGGAATTATAAATTAAATGCTAATTGATGCCAATAATGATTAAAACATTTATTTAACACTGACAACTGATGGAAAATGTTCAGGATGAGATAGTGTCTGGAAAATTGAGGTGTATATTACTATCCACGTAACTTGTATCAATGCCAATTTATATTTTATGTTTTAACTGTAGATTCCCCACCTAAGTGCGGTCATGACCTCACCGGACCATGACCGTGAAAGTAGTTAATTGTGGCAAATCATAAATTTTACTTGATATAACCGGCTTGTGGTTTGTTTTATTTTGTCAACCCGGTGGTTTGTTAGATTTAGTAGGGGGGTTATTTTTTTGGGGAATCTACCAAATTTTGGAACAGGGCTATTTTCACCCAGATAGGGGTGGTAGTCCATTAGGGGTGTATAAATAGAAACTAGTAGGTATAATACCGAATTTTATTGTAACGCCGAAGCAAGGATGGGGGTGGAATAAAAGAAAAAAATGTCCACCCCTTCCGCATCAGTCCTTGTGAAAGCAACTAGACGCCACAGTCTAGGGGGGGTAATAGTGAGTGTGGATGGGCGGTGACCCAGTTACAGGTCACGAGGGAGATGTGGGTTACGGCGAGGATGAGGCTGAAAAAGGCCAAGAAGCCTCGTGCAGACCACATTCAAATGTAACGGGTATCAGGGGTTAAGGGATTGAAAGGGGGGTATATAGGTATATATATATAAAAAAAAAAAAAAAAAAAAAAAAATTTTATAGTAACTAAGTATAAATGGAGTTAATGTCATTTTGTGTAATTAAGGTGTTATTTTGGATGGGCAACATTGTATGGGGAATATTATTCAATTTAACTGGAATTTATGTGTATCATTGTAAACCAATATTGTTTTATTAATATTATTCTTTAGGGTCTATAATATAAAATGAGCCAGTACGTTGTCAATGAACCAGTACGGCTAAGAGGAAACAAATCAGATGTGGGATATGGAGGGATGGAAAGCCGTTTGTCAATTTTTAATTCCATGTTATAAAGTCGGCGATACTGGGTCGGGTATCTGTTCGATTTTTCGGTGTTGGGATCTCGAACAGAGAAGTCCAGTAAGATCGGATGGGTGCTGTCGCAGTCGCCAGACTAGGGGGGTAAGAACCCATGATGTAGTAGAGTGTTCAGGGGGGTTGCGGCGCCATATCCTCACTGATCCTCTTAGGTTTAGGCAATAAGAGTTTGAACGCTTCGGCCTTCAATCTCTTATTGGGGGGGTATTGTGACGGTACGGATTTGTGAGCCACCCCAGTTTAATTTCATATTAATTCAAATCATCATTTTAAGCACTTTCCAAATTGCCAGACTTTCACCTGTAAGGAGCCTCCAGTACAGCAATGCAACATACACAGCCAGCCAAAACAACTGCCAGACGCATTGCACAATCACATAGCAGCAGGCTTGTGTGAAACCCAGTCTACAGTGTGTCAGTAGAGAGTGAACAACAGACAGCCAGCATCAGACAGTAAAGTTGTAATAAAATTAAACAGTGGCCTCGGGCGCAAGATAGGCCGAAAATAATCTAATCGGTCTATCAAGTAAAGTGTTAACGCGCAGTTTGCCAAAAAAATGTGCTTGCGAACAATGTAAGCTGACCGATTGAAAAGAATAGTGCTGTCATTTGTGAAACAGCCTTAACATTTGTGATTGAGAAAATAATCCAAGTTAAACAGTATAAAATCAGTTTTCGGAGTGTTCTACAAACAAAAAGTGCGTAACACGTGGTGGCGGAAATTGTGGATTGCATTGACCAGATGAGTAGCAAACTTAAGAACATAATCAATTGAATAAAATCAAACACCATTTTTAGTAATTTCCTTTGTTATGTATAAAGTGTTAAATTTCAAACGAGATCTCTAAGGGAAAAAATTTAGTACTGGTTCATAATAGTTTGTTAGAAGCTAGTTGATTAAGAAATGTTTATTTTATTAATTCATAAAATTTCACCTTAAAATAAATTCAGATTTTATTTAATATAAAGTATGTGTTAGAGTAAGTCATTACGCCATAACCATTTCCTAGTTTTCTGTGCTGAAAACCTCGTCTAACGTTCTTTGGGATTTTTCTGAGTTGTATTATAGTCAGATAGCGGGATTTTTATAAGGGCAAGTGTGTAGAATGGTTTCGATATTAAACCAGAAAATATCGTGGCGACCTTGGGTAATTTTTAAAGGTAAGTTTTACGGGGACCATGACGGTAAGTAAAATTCTGGCAGCGGTGAGTATTTTTTGATGAGTGTATTATTTAGTTAAAAAGGTAAGAAAGGAGTACCTTCACATTCTGTCATTTCCATTTTTATTTATAATTCTGGCTATGATTTTATAAAATCTTTCTAAATTCTATTTGTAATTATATGGCTTCATCTCTGGTTTATCTTATCTATATCCCTTTAGTTTAAATGTATTTAAGTGAGTAATTTCTCTGTTTTGATGAAGTTTGGTTTTCATTATTTTGCCTAGATTTTTTAATAAGTTTTTTTCTTACTAATTTTTATATAATCAATACATACTGTGTTATACCCTCTCTGACTTTTAAAACATGGTATTATAAACTAAACATTTTTTTTTAATTAAACATAACAATAATTAGTATTGGTTTTAATACTATAAACGGTTAAACAAATAAGAAATATTTTCACATGATGGTTGTCTTCAACCATTCAGACATTTTTTACAGTCAACTCTTATTACTAACATAGAAATATTATTTACAAAGGAGGTTTTTTCCCAAACTAACATCTTACTTAATTATTACTATAAATACAAGTAATAAATATATTTACAGTTAGGATGTTAGTGGTTCCAAACTTAATAAATGTCCTTATACCTAATACATTTTTAAAATCCTTATTCTATATTCACAAAACCTTATACCTATATTCTTATTTGCTATCTCTTATACTAAATTGAACGATGCAGTTTTTTAAACTGTCTTTTAAATATGGTATTG
This sequence comes from Magicicada septendecula, assembly GCA_034769895.1. Lineage (NCBI taxonomy): Eukaryota > Metazoa > Arthropoda > Insecta > Hemiptera > Cicadidae > Magicicada > Magicicada septendecula. Next base: position 168,148,555 of record CM068369.1, on the reverse strand, counting down.
GGTAATTGTACCCTGTCACTTTATGATTAAATCTGTTTTTACTCATTCTTTAAAAAAATGTCACTTCAAACAGATTTATAGCTTGATATTACTACATGTATTACATTCACCTGGTACAAATTATAAGTCACTTAAAGTTGTATATTTCATTGTATACACAGTTTGTGGGCCAAGGACGAAACATAAGGTTTATTTTTTATAATACCCAAACTAGCACTGGTTCACTTTACACTTTTTGATGCTATTTCTAAATGGTTGTTTAGTCTCATTAACATCAATAAATTTAACTAAAAATGAACTTTTTCATGTGAAAACTTACTGATTTTATTGGACGCGTTTCGTCTTAGTATCTGCCTTCTTCAGCTTTGGTAACAGACTGCCAGCATTTTGTAACGGTTGTGTGGAAGGTGAAGTGGGGGTGGTGTGTGGAGGAAGGGGATTGGCGCGGGGATTCAACTTACTGTTTGTTTTCTGTATAATTGTGTCAAAAAGTGTATGTGATTTATATTGTAATTGATCGTTGAGTATGTTGTTTGGTTGTGTTGTGTGGTGTTTATATATTTTGTATTGTTCAGTTGTGTTGAGTTTTTGACTTTTGGGTATGTAATGTAAAATTTCAAGATTAGTGTCTATGTTGGTGTAACTGTGGTTTTCTGTTTGTATGTGTGTGGCAAATGCGAAGTGTAGGTTAAAGCTTTTAAATGTTCAGAAGAACGGGATGAAAAAGATCTTCCCGTCTGGCCTATGTAGAAACTATTACAGTCATTACAATTTAATTTGTAAACACCTGTTTTGTTATATTTGTCTATGTCTGTGTTTGTATTACTGATGTGTTTTTTGATGGTATTGGTTGTTCTGAATGCTATTTTGTATTTGTGTTTTCTGAATGTATTGGCGATTTTGTGTGTGTATGAGTTGTGGTATGTGAGTGTGATGTATTTATTGTGTTGTGTGTTGATGGTATTTAGTGTTTTGTTGTTTTTGTTTTTGATGCGTTTGTGTAGTATGTTTATTAAATTGGGGTTATAACCGTTTTTTATTGCTATGTATTTTATTGTGTTGAGTTCGTCGGTGTAATCTTGTTTATTTAAGGGTATTTTAGTTAGTCTATGGAGCATATGGTTGAAGGCCGCATGTTTATGTTGTGTTGGGTGGTTTGATGTGTTGTGTATAACCATGTCGGTTGTGGTTGGTTTCCTGTATATTTTGTACGTGTGTGTATTGTTAGTTTTGTTAATTGTTAGGTCTAGAAAATTTATACTATTGTTTTGTTCAGTTTCCAGTGTAAATTTTAATTTGTGGTGTATAGTGTTTATGTATTTGTGGAAGTTTTCAACTTGTCTTGTGTTGCCTTTGAATAAAAGTAATATATCATCTACATACTTGTGCCAGTATATAATTTTGTTAGTGTATTTGTTGTTGTTTATTATGTGGTTCTGTTCAATGTTGTGTATATATATTTCTGCTAGTATTCCTGATATGGGGGATCCCATCGGGAGTCCTTCTGTTTGTGTGTATATTTTGTTATTGTATGTAAAGTAATTTTGTTCAGTTATTATTTTGGTAAGTGTGATGATTTCTTGTATGTGTGTTTCAGGTGTGTTGTTTTGTCTGAGTAGTTGTTCTAGTGTTTGTATGGTTTCTTTGATGGGGACATTAGTGTATAAATTGGTTATATCAAAAGATGCCAGAGTTGAGTTATGTGGGATGTGTATGTGTTCAGTTTTCCTGACTAGGTCAATGTTGTTTTTGATAGATGTGTTGTTACTGAGTTTAATGTTTTCTCTGATTATTTTGTCTAGTTGTTTTGCGATTTTGTGGGAGGGGGCCTGTGTGTTATTTATTTAAAATACCCTTAAATAAACAAGATTACACCGACGAACTCAACACAATAAAATACATAGCAATAAAAAACGGTTATAACCCCAATTTAATAAACATACTACACAAACGCATCAAAAACAAAAACAACAAAACACTAAATACCATCAACACACAACACAATAAATACATCACACTCACATACCACAACTCATACACACACAAAATCGCCAATACATTCAGAAAACATAAATACAAAATAGCATTCAGAACAACCAATACCATCAAAAAACACATCAGTAATACAAACACAGACATAGACAAATATAACAAAACAGGTGTTTACAAATTAAATTGTAATGACTGCAATAGTTTCTACATAGGCCAGACGGGAAGATCTTTTTCATCCCGTTATTCTGAACACTTAAAAGCTTTAACCAACAACAATATACACTCCGCATTTGCCACACACATACACACAGAAAACCACAGTTACACCAACATAGACACTAATCTTGAAATTTTACATTACATACCCAAAGGTCAAAAACTCAACACAACTGAACAATACGAAATATATAAACACCACACAACACAACCAAACAACATACTCAACGATCAATTACAATATAAATCACATACACTTTTTGACACAATTATACAGAAAACAAACAGTAAGTTGAATCCCCGCGCCAATCCCCTTCCTCCACACACCACCCCCACTTCACCTTCCACACAACCGTTACAAAATGCTGGCAGTCTGTTACCAAAGCTGAAGAAGGCGGATACTAAGCCGAAACGCGTCCAATAAAATCAGTAAGTTTTCACATGAAAAAGTTCATTTTTAGTTAAGTGTTAGTGCTGTGAAAGAAGAGATGAATAATCAAGACATCAATAAATTGGTTTGTGGGTTACAATGAAGATTTGTTCTTTGGGTATTATATTATTATTTCATCCTGGTCCACTGGCAACTCTTACTCTATACACTTTTTTTCTTAATTTTATTGTACATGTGGTTACTGTTCAAGACTATTTCGTTATACTTTTTATGATAGTGATTTTTAGTTATTTTGGGATATGGGGATATGGGTGTTTTTTATAAGAGCATTCCTTCTTCTTCAGGATGCTGTCTTCTTCTTCTTTCTTCAATAGTGTCTTCTTTTCTTCTGTCTTCTTGGACTGGTATCTTCTCCATCTTCTTCTTGATGCCATCGGATTTCTTGGGATTTCTTCATCTTCTTCTGGTTTCTTGAAATACTTCACCTTTTATGGTGGATCTTGCCTTATTCAGGGTTTCTTTTTCATTTATTTATCCTCGTTGTGGGTTTAGTAATATTTTGTGTTGCTTCTTTATATACTCCTTACCTTCCTGGGTTATCTTTTTAAAAACCTTGTGTTATTATACTAGTTTTGGATGATTGATCACTAGTAACTTGTTTTTATTTGAACTTATATTTTTTTAATAACAATGATTGTTCTGCACAGTTGCTATGAATTAATTCTTTATATTAAATTTAATGCTTTTTTCGGATTTAACTGTTATAATCTTATTATTCTAATGATCAATGCCATTCATTATTATGCGTTTATCTGTCACGCTACAATGTCAATCAGCCAAGTTTCCGAAAGAGGACCGAACCTTGAAAACCTATCTTCCGAAAGAAGTAAACACCGAGTATACTTCAAGAGGGACAATTTTTGTCCCTTGTTATCTGACCTACCCAAGTGCCAACCCGGTTGGCCTTTGGGGTACAGAAGAGGGTATTGGAAAGGTTCGACCAAAAAATTGTTGGCGTGTATAATTCTCGGCTCTGTTGATCCCTTTTTCCAAACGCAGAATTTTCCCTGCGGTGGTTCTGATTCGTCGCAACTGAGGACTGCCGAGACTTCAGTGGAAAGCGGCATGTCACCTAAAACCGGTCCGTGTGTTCATCGCGAGGTGGTTTCGAATTCAAGGCGGGCATTTTCTGAAGGTTCCTCATGTAACTTCTTGTAAAGGGAAACGTATGGGTTTTGGGATCCAAGAAATTGTTGTATTTCGCGTATTATTTCCGGTTCCAGTTGCTTCTGTTGGCCCTCAGCGATCTGCACATTACCGTCGTCTATATAAAGAAAACTATTATTCCGGCCTCCGCAATTTAAATCATACACCAAATGGTATGTCCGACCTATTATTTTCATAAAAGAGAGTCCTTGAGGGTGGTGATAGCCTAAGGGAACCGAAAGGGTACAAAAAGAGAAGAGGTCGTTATACCTCCGCGGATGTTTTGGGAACCGCTTGTCCAAATAAATTTTATCTGAAAGAATTGGAAAATCCATCACATTGTAATTTCCTAGTCCGCAGCACCACTGTGTTCTTCCAACTTCCTCCTCGAAGAGTCGCGTTCCACAGTGAGAACACTTGTGGGTTCCATCAAGTAGAGAAGGAGTTTTAAGACGATATGCCTTTATTTCATCCAAAGATTTTCCCGTCCGTTCAGCAATTATTGGTCCTTTTCTAAGCACTGTCAGTAGATGAGGTCCAGGATGAGAATCTTTGTATTTCTTGACTGGCCCTTTATTTACCTCCGGATTTTCTTTTCTATATTTCCCTACCGCCTTTCTGTTTACCTCAGGATGTTCTTGCGAGTATTTTTCTATCGCTTTTCTGTTTACCTCCGGATGTGTTTGCGTGTATTTTTCTACAGCTTTTCTGTGTACCTCTGGATGGCTTTCGGTGTATCGTTGAACCACTTCTCGGTGCTGATCTCTTGTGCTCGACGTGGAAGTCTTTGGACGACCACGGGGCCTTTTCGGAGGCCTTCCGGCTTTTCTTTTTGGCGCAGTTTTATCCTTTGAAAGCTCAGTGATGTCTAATCCCCCAATATCTTCCAAAAGTACCGATATTCGCGCTTTAAATTTCGGATCCGACTTAAGTTCGAGTGGAATTGGTCTCTTTGTAGAACACTGGGGCTCCTGACCTCTTGTTGCTACCACCCGCGTAATTTCATATTGGTTAATTAAACCATTAAAACGAGACCTTTTCATAAGAACCTTGTCATTTCTTTCAAATTAGAAAACGTGAATAGGCGGCCGACACCGTCAGAAGAGAGGGTTCCATTCTCGTTTACCGCGTGGGGATAGAAAATAAAATATCGGGAGTTGCATTTCCAAAGCGAAACCGCGACGTGTAATCCGATAAAAACGAAACCCGAGTCCGCGTAATTTTCGAATAAATTTGTAATCTTTTCTTTCAATTCCTCCGTGCAAGACCCTAAATCATTATCTGAAGATGGATAAACACCGTAATCTTCAAAGTGCGATTCAATTTTAAAAGTTTGACTTTATAATTTGAGATATTCGGCTACCTCGTTTACCGTTAAAAAAGCGTGGCGGTGGTTTTCCCCGAGTGTCCGTTTTGTTTGTTTATAATAACAATCGGCCTGAACTATCAAGCGGTCAATATCTTGTGTTGTGAGATAATCTCTATGCACATTTTCGAAGAAGCAACAGGTTGCGACTGAAATGCAAACACATTGAACGTTACGAGTTTCACTAAATCGCGGATTGGACTGGGAAATGGTACCGGAGGCTACGCATTCGAAACGCGATATCTTTAAAAATAATTTCAAAAAAATCTTAGAAAAAAAAAAAATAATTGCATACAATGTAAAGGAAAAACATAAATAAACAATAAATATTATACTAATAATATAAATACAAAATTATCATGCAATAAAAACGAAAATAATAAAGTATTACAATTTTGTTAACTCACATAAAACGATGTCTTCAAATCGCCTGCGTTAATCCTGTTACTACGATAATCTGGAACTGATGACGTATGATCCTCTACAGCTGCTAATCCTCGTCAGGTTATCAGATGTCTTCAATGATGATCCAGACCGCAGAAATATAGATGAACTGCAAACTGTGATGTCTTGAAATCTGGAACTGATGGCTTCTGAGTTGTCAGCTGCTAATTTTCCTCTGAAAAATGTTTTTCAGATGTCCTGCGTGATGATCCTCGCTGTAGTCGTGTAGTTGAAGTGAAGTGAAAAATGTGATTTCAGAAAATTGAGTAACAAAGTAGCACGGGTTCCCCCTTTTTTACTTGTTTACTCTTCGGCTCCTGATCTCACACTGAGCTCCGATGTGGAGGCAAGCCTTTATAAAGGTAGGATCGGTGGTAGGGAGAATTGGTATTGGGGGATGCGCAGTGATTGAAACAGTTCACACTGCGCAACAACGAGAGGGGATAGGATGCGCATTACACCGAAGATTCTAGCATTGCGCATTTACGTCAATGCTGACGTCATATCGATTGCGTAACATTCTGACGTAAGAGGATGACTCGTCGATTGCGCAATATTGTGCAATACCTTTCATTTTGTATTTCTACATTTAAATACATGGTAAATGGTACGTTTATTGCAGAAAACAACTGCTCAAAATAAGAAACTAATACCAGTCCCCCACTGGGCCATAAAACAAACAAGAAACAATAAAGTTATTCGTAAATTTTAAACAACCGATAATCGGTTTACATTTAGTCAGGCGAGCCAACTGGATTAAAATTACTCCCAGCTCGATAGCGCTAACCGTTCTTGAGATAAGCTCCCCTCTTATATCCTGTATGAAAATTGGTCAGACAAAATTCGTTTTTTCGGGCTTCCAGTTGCACAAAGCTTTGGTTTTATAATTTTTCCCCAAGTTACTTCGGACGGGGAATAAAAAAGGTCTCTTGCGTTTTTTTGCTCCGAGGCTTCCTTATATCCGGTATGAAAATCGGTCAGACGAAATTCGTTTTTTTGGGCTTCCGGTTGCCCAAAGCTTTGGTTTTATAATTTTTCCCCCAAGTTACTTCGAACGGGGAATAAGCCCCAGTTTCCACAAAGCTTTGATTTTATAATTTTTCCCCAAGTTACTTTGGACGGGGAATAAAAAAGGTTTCTTGTGTTTTTTCACTCCGAGGCTTCCTTATATCCAGTATGAAAATCGGTCAGACGAAATTTGTTTTTTCTGGCTTCCGGTTACACAAAGCTTTGGTTTTATAATTTTTCCCCAAGTTACTTCGGACGGGGAATAAAAAAGGTCTCTTGTGTTTTTTCGCTCCGAGGCTTCCTTATGGGTTAGAATTTATGTCAGTCAGTGAGTGACCTCTGGGGCTTTATATGTTATATATATATATATATATATTGTAACGTGTTATTTCACCAAACATAAAACTAATAACAGTACTAACCAAAAGATAATTTACTGACTGTGACAAACTAGGGCTGACAATGACCCAACCCAATTGATTGGCAGAGGGAAGGATATAATAAATAACATAATAACCATATAACAACCCCTTTTTAAACAATAATAAAGTAGCAAATGTAATAATGAAAGTACAGAGCTATAGCCAGAAGTATGATGTAAAATTACCAATAAATAAATGTAAAATGAGGTATATTAAATAATATTGTTTTTAGAATAGGAAGTGAATAAATCCTCCATATAAAAAATACCCAATATTAATGATAAGGTGAGTAGTGTGGTGAAATCAAGGTGAAGAAAAGAAAGAAAAATAGTGAGTAATAAGATTAAAGTGCATAACCGAACCAAGGAAATTATACTAACTGATATTACAGCAGTAGTAACAATGTGTAAAATAAATAATAAGTAATGTTTGTGTAAAGAAGTGATGGATTTATAATGTGGAAAAACTAAGGCATGATAGGCCTATCCAAGTGGAATAAGTAGAATTAATAGTCATGTTTTAAATTAAGAAAATACTAGTTAAGTAATAGTTATAGTTATCTGTTCATGGTAAAAGGAATATATATATAAGAGTAAAAAAGAATGTTAAATGAATGCTAGTTGATGAGAGTAGGAAGGTATGCCATGTATTAAAAAATAGCATGTGCATAGCATGTTAAAAGGAATAGTATTATGTTTTGAAAATGATTAAGAATCATTAAATGTTACATGTTAATTTGTTGTAGTTATGTTTAAAATAGTTCGGTTCCATGAAACTCATGAAATATGTTATAATAACTGTATAAAGAAAGTCAGGTGATTTAGGCCTAATGAGCCTAGAGTGAAAAAACAGTAATTTGTACAATTTAATATAATAGCAATAGTAAGTAAGAACAAAATGTAGGTAATACTATTAAAATTGATAATATAAATTTTAGGACACCTAATGTATATCAAAAGAACCAGTTATAAAATAATTAATATAAAAACAAAATTGTTAAAATAGTAAATCAGTAAACACTGAACAGAAACTAGTCATGTTTGGTTTCTAATTAAATTATAAAAGAAATGCAGTGCAATAATGTTATTATCTTAGGAATTCAAAGCAGTATAAGAAAGTTATGCTAATTTAAAAAATATTTGTTCATTTTGTAAAATTTCATTAACAAAATCTAACAATGTAAACAATATTTTCCACCAATAAGAGTATGAGGTGGCTACCTTGACAACCAAACATTAACAGAAAAAACTGTTAGTCCATTTTTAGATTCAGAGAAGGGCAGATCAAAAATTATATGCAGCTCAATATAATAATTTAAAAGTAATAAATCGAATAGAAATGAAATTGTAATAAACACTGATGAGATGAAGAATAATAATAGTATGACAAGAAGAGATTTAATAGCCAGAATAAATCGAAAGAAAAATCTACTTAATAAATTATAAAAGAAAAACGAACTCAGAGAGAGACAAATCAGATGTAAAGGAATGTGATGAATATAAATGAACTTAACAACTAAATGCAAAAGGACTAATCTACACTGTGACACTTTTTTTCACTCAGTAATAAACTTTATATAAACACTCACTTAAGGAATAAACTAGAAACAATCAGTTTATATCTTTATTCACTTTTTAATTTATGGTGATCAATTTATTGGACATTGGAGTCTTTTTCTAAAACGAAATATTAACCTATTCAACAACTTTAAACCAACACTTGTAATATATAACCTAAGAAGTAATTTATTAAGAACTGTATAATATTTAAATTTGTTTTATGTGAAGTTTTGTACTTTCTAAAAACCTCTTGTTCATTTTGTCTGTAATCACAAGAACCCAGCAAACTTAGAAATAATTAAAATAAAACAACATATTAACCAGCTAACCCTGAAAACTGTGAAGAGTTGCCAACCGCTGAGCAAATAAAAAATGAAAGTTGGAGCAAAAATATATGTTATAAAAATATTTCATTTTGTTTTAAAAAGGAAATTAATAAAAAACACTAGAAAACAATATCGTATTGCTTATTATTAATTGTATCTTTAACTTATGTTAATATTACTAACAATTTATTCATTCATACAGCCAAGGAGGAAATTTTTTACCAAAAATAGAGGTTGGTAACCCCTATTTTTTGGAACAAAAATTCGAATTGACAACCAGACCAAGGTGAGTCGAATTAAAGTGAAATAAGAGAAAAGAGGAATTAAAGAAGAAGAATCCTTTTAATTGTTTTGGGAAAATAAAACAATTTGGCGCCTTAAATCCGGAAACTAACAACAAATAACATCAGCGAATTAAAGTAAGGTAATAGATTGGCAAAGCAAGGTAAGGCTTCAACGGGTACGACATAAACGGTTATATATATATATATATATATATATATATATATATATATATATATATATATATATATATAGTAACGATCCTTTTTTTTGTTGTCTATCAGTCCCCAAGCTTTTAAGTGTCAGTATGTAACTAGCCGTTATTTGTTGTGATAATTTTTGTTTCTTCAAATTGAATAATTATTATTAATTATTTTCATGTGTTGAGCGCCAAATTGTTTTAAATATAAACAATTAAAAAATCATTAAATAGTATCTCTCTTCCTTTTCTTATATTTAAATAAACTTACCTAGTTATTTTCATTCAAATTAATTTTCATGCCCACAAAATAGTGTTTGCGAACCTTCTTCTCTGATTATAAAAAACTAATATTTGCTATACCACAAAATTGTTAATTATAAAAATAATAATTATCTATGCAAATTATATTCATCAATAATCTTTTCTTTTTTCTTTTAATTCTTCAGTTAAATTAACTTGAATAAATCTTATCATATATACATTTGTCCCAGCTAATAATATTGTTTCTCAGTTGGCTGCAGTACTCTTTTAAAAACTCACGCTTTGTCTGACATTAATAAATTATTCATTGTTTACTAATGTCGTGGATCCTTTTAGACTACAAAATATCAACGAAAATACCACATAGGAAGTACAAAACCTCACAAACATAAATAACTTATAGTAAAATACAACAGGAAATAAAATACAGTGTTATAAATAGTGAACAGTTTAACAGTGTTATTTTATAGGTTAGTAGGCCTTATAAAATTGTCTTGATTATTCATCTCTTCTTTCACAGCACTACACTTAACTAAAAATGAACTTTTTTCATGTGAAAAACTTACTATTTTATCGGACGCGTTTCGGCTTAGTATCCGCCTTCTTCAGCTTTGGTAACAGACTGCCAGCATTTTGTAACGGTTGTGTGGAAGGTGAAGTGGGGGTGGTGTGTGGCGGAAGGGGATTGGCGCGGGGATTCAATTTATTGTTTGTTTTCTGTATAATTGTGTCAAAAAGTTTAGTTAAGCTTATAAAATTGTTTGTCTCTACTAATAATTCTCGAATACAAATAAAGAAGAGTTCATAAGTGAAATAATTATATACTGTTACGACGGTCTACTCGATCGTCGTAGGTACAGTGGAAACAAAATAAGTACAAGACACCAATTAAGTCACTAATCACACCTTTAATTGTTATAGTAAAACAGTTCGTAATTAACAACACAGTGTCTACAACAAATCAAATGAAAATTGTTCATACGCAGTAAAATGTCCACTAATATTAAAACTCAACTGTATTACAATTATACCGTCCGAATATAAAACGCAACACTTCACTAATAACTACTTGAACGTACACCGTAATAACTCGAACCGCTCTGTAAATATATCGCACTAATACTCTCGAACCGCACAGTCAAAAATCTCGCATTGAACTGAAATCTAAGGCCGCGACGCGATGTATTTATAGTTACGCTCACACACCAGAAGCTTCCAAACTGCGTCTTATCTCTCGCGAACTACGTAATTGCTACGCCCTTGACACAGTCCGAGCGCCCGAGCGAAGCCTGGCACAGTCGAGAAAATTCTCGCAGAATGCGTCTAGTAGCACGTACACCACACGCTTACGTCGAGACCTTTCTGGCACATTCGATAAACGCGTAGCTTGTTCTGTGCTATCGTAGCACGGCCCCCTCCTTAAGCCTGTTCGTCCCGAACTGGCAAAGCGTCTCTAAATTTGTACTTAGCCAGGCGATCTAGGTGGACGACCTTGAACTTTCGCTGTCCTTCCTGTTGAATCCGATAAACAACATCGTTAATTCTTTTTTTCACAGTGTAGGGTCCTTCCCAGTTAGACTGAAGCTTAGGTGAGCGACCACGACGGCGCTTTGGATTGAACAACCAGACCTGATCTCCTTGGAAACCCACACTATTGCTGCGAATGTTATACCGAGTTTTCATTTTATCACTGGCAATTTTCAGCCGTCCTCTTACCAAACGATTCATTTCTCGCAGTTGGTTTTCTAATTGCGAGGAATAGTTCTTTGGCTCTTGGGACTGAGTCTCAGATGATCCAAACATCAAGTCCCCAGGAAGACGAATCTCCCGCCCAAACACCAATTTTGCTGGAGTCATGCCGGTTGTGTCATGTACTGATGACCTATACGCCATAAGGAATAGTGGTATACGTTGGTCCCAGTCTGTTTGATTCTCGTCAACAACTTTCGAAAGATGCTGCTCAAGTGTCCTGTTGAATCTCTCAACCATCCCGTCCGACTGAGGATGCAGAGGCGTTGTCCTGGTCTTTCGAATTCCAAGTAGACGGCATAATTCTTTAAACACTCCTGATTCGAAATTTCTCCCTTGATCCGTATGGATTTCCATAGGGGCTCCATAACGGCAACAGAAGTTGTGAACTAACTGCTTTGCCACAGTGGTAACCTCCTGATTTGGAATTGCGTAGGCTTCCACCCACTTAGTAAAGTAGTCACCTACAACCATGATGTACCGGTTTCCATCGTCAGTAACTGGGAATGGTCCAGCAATGTCTATGGCAATTCTCTCGAAAGGTTGTCCAACGTTATACTGTCTCATTTTTCCCCTGCTTCTGGTTTGTGGGCCCTTGCTTGCAGCACATATTTCACACGTCCGAACCCATTCCTCTACGTCGTGGCGAAGATGAAGCCAATAGAATCGCTTCCGTATTTTGTCAAGGGTTTTGTTAACGCCAAGATGGCCTCCAGATGTTCCATCATGCATCTCCTTCAAAACAGACTGCACTTTACTTCGGGGAACTATCAACTGCATGACCACGTCTCGTCCATCTGCACTTTCCCAAGCCCTTTTCAGCAATCCGTTTTCTAAGGTGAGAGATTCCCATTGTGCCCAGTAGCCCTTCAGCACTTCGGAACCATGGCAGATATCTTGCCAATCCGGGCGGCGACCTTCCTCTTTTGCTGTCAAGATCGGTCCAATGTCTTCATCAGTCATCTGTTCTTGTCGACAGTCTTGTGTTGTCCAGCCATCAGCCAGGAAATATACAGTGATGGCTTGAACATGTTCGCTTGAGTTTTGTTCTTCCTTTCTGTGGCAATGTCGGCAGTCTTCCGGGCATGGTCTTCGTGATAAGCCATCTGCATTACCGTGCAGGCGCCCCCGCCGATGTTGTACCTTGAAGTTGTACTCTTGCAGACGTTCGAGCCACCTTGCCAACTGTCCTTCCGGATTTTTAAATTTCAAGAGCCATGCAAGTGCAGCATGGTCGGTACGTAGTGAAAACTCTCTCCCATAGAGGTATTTATGGAAGTGCTCCAAAGCTCTGACAATTGCCAACAACTCTCTTCTTGTAACACAATAATTTCTCTCTGGTTTAGAAAGCGTCTTGCTGTAATACGCTATTACTCGTTCTTCACCGTTCTGCACTTGAGACAAAACTGCTCCTAGACCAGTATTGCTTGCGTCTGTGTCTACGATGTACTTCCCTTCGGAAGCTGGAAAAGCGAGAATTGGCTGCGAACATAATGCAATCTTCAACGTTCTAAATGCTTGTTCACACTCTCTCGACCATTGGAAGTTTCGTTTATTTTCCGTTAGCTCATGTAGTGGTTTAGCAATAGTAGCGAAGCCTTTCACAAAACGTCGGTAGTATGAGCATAACTCCAGGAAACTCCGAACTTCGTGTTTATTCTTCGGAACTGGCCAGTCTCTTACGGTGTCTACTTTATTAGGATCCATGCTAACGCCCGCTGCCGAAACCAGATGGCCCAAATACGGTACTTCCTTCTGGAATAGAGAACACTTCTTCGGGCTCAGCTTCAGTTGTGCACCGTGAATTCTAGTTAGAACTTCCTTAAGGTTTTCCAAATGATCTTCGAAAGTCTTCCCGATCACTATGACGTCGTCTAAGTAAACAAGGCAAGTTTTCCACGTCAGGCCTCGGAGTATCAGATCCATCAATCTCTCAAATGTTGCCGGTGCATTACAGAGTCCAAATGGCATGACGTTAAATTGGAATAAGCCACTTGGGGTCGAGAAAGCGGTCTTTTCCTTGTCTTCTTGATGAAGACCCACTTGCCAATATCCACTCTTCAGGTCCAATGTGGAAAACCACTGTGCTCCGGACAACGTGTCGAGTGTATCGTCAACGCGAGGTAACGGATAGCAGTCTTTCTTTGTAACGTCATTTAACCTCCGGTAGTCTACGCAGAAACGCAATCCACCATCCTTCTTCGCTACCAGCACTACAGGGGAAGACCAAGCACTTGACGAAGGTTCGATTACTCCCTCTGTGAACATGTCCTGTACTAACCGAGACATCTCCTCTTGTTTAGATAATGGAGGCCTTCGAGGAGGTTGGCGTATCGGTGTTGTGTCCCCGGTATTGATGCGATGTTGCACAAGAGAGGTTCTTCCCAGTGACTGTCCCCGAACTGCAAAACAATCTTTGAATTCGTGTAAAAACTGTCCGAGTTCTTTTACCTCACCACTTGAGAGGTCGTTAGAAGATCTGTTCAATAATTCTTGCAGTTCCTCTGGTAATTTAGAAGTATCCGAAGAACTGGGTCTTCGTTGCGTTATTCCAGCTACCCAGGCCACAGGAGTCAATTTGCCTAGGAGCGTATTGCTTTGTAAAGTGATAGCTTGATCAAAAATATTCGCCACTCTAATAGGTACATTTCCGGTTTCGTCAGGTTTTACTAAACTTTTGGCAATTAGTATGCCCGGTGTGCTGACTACCTGGGGTTCGAATATAGAGCACTGATTGCCCCTAGTATCTACCGCAGTTCTAACCATGATGATCTTTTCGGAGTTTGGCGGAACAGTTACGGCCACTTGGTTTATGACGTCCATCGATTTTTCTGCTGTCGTCATTGTTGATAGCATTACCTCTTCGCCTCCGATTCTCAAGACATTGTTTTTGAAGTGGACTATAAATCCGTATGCGTTCATAACGTCCACACCAAGAATTGCTTCATCCACAATGTCTGTAACAAGTACTTGATGATTAAACTCAAGTCTACCGAGGTGTAGGTGTATCTCCACTTTTCCATACACTTTTACAGGCCGTCCAGTAGCTGTTCGCAAGCTGCAAGAGCACCAGATTGGCTTGAGATCTTTCACCACGTCGGGGCGCACAGTAGAAACTGTTGCGCCTGTGTCAACTGTAATCGAGGTTGGCCTTTTTTGAACAAATCCGGTAACTACCAAGCTCCCGGTGTTTTTCTGAAGCGTAGAAATTGCGTATTCTCTAGGGGCTTCGTTCCTCCAGTTAGTCAGCACACGCCCCGTTGCACCGACTATTGCTCGTTTCCCTGCTGCTGAATTCTAACCCGACAATCTCGTTGTAGATGTCCAGGTTTCCCACATCGATAACACTTCGGTCTTCCATCCTTTCTTATTTTATTCTGTAGCACCGACCGTCGAGTCTCTGTTCCTTGTTCTTCTTCCTCATTGTCTGTGCCGTCGCGATCTTTTGGCTCGCGCACTTTATGACTTGTCCAACCAGACGCTGATTTGGCGGCCTCAAATTGCAAAGCATGTACTAGGGCGTCCGCACTGTTCTGGTGTCTTGCCATTCGTAACACTTGCTGTAGTTCATTATCTCGGACACCGGCAGTAAATGTCTGCATTGCAAAACGCGTTCGAAAATCTTCTGGCACTTCAGGATAGGCCAGTCTAATTAGTCTGTCGATACTTGCTTCAAACTCTTGAAGACTTTCCCCGGAATGCTGTCGCCTTGCTCTCAACTGGGTGCAGTACGCATATCGCAAATGTTTATCACCATACCGTAATTCCAGAGCTTTTATCAACTCGGCATAGGTGTTCTGGCTGTCAGGTGGCACTTTCTGTAGTAGTTCTGCCGCGGGTCCTTTTAATGCAAGAACAAGTGAAACAGCCTTGTCTTTTTCTGTCCAATTATTTGCGCATGCAGCAGCTTCAAATTGGCGGAGGTACGTTGCCCAGTGAGTGCTTCCGTCAAAGGTTGGAGCTTTGACATGAACTGTCCCTACTGCAGGCAAAGTGACTTTCTCTGTTAACTTATTTTCTGTGTCTTTTTCTGTCTTGATCATTGGTACAATCTGTTCAGAAATTTGTTTTGGTTGAATCTTCATGCACTGTTCGACTTCACTTTTAATTGTTCTCTTATGTTTGCCATTGAGTTTTCTACTGCAGATATTTTATTTGACACAGATTCTTCTATAACAGATATTTTTGTAGACATAGCTTCTTCAACAATCAAGACAGATTTTTCTACTTTAGCTATTTTTAATGTCATTGATTCTTGTACCTCCGATATTTTAGTAACTTGTTTATTAAGCTCACCTCGTAGGATACCCAATTCTGCGGTACTGTGTTCTTGCAACTGTTTCTGCATAACTTCAAAGAGAGCTTCCGTTTTATCTGCTTCTTGCTTACGTTTTTCATCCTATCTTTCTTCTGTTTCTAGCATTAGTGCTTTCTGACGTTCCTCAGCTTCTTCTCTTTCCTGCATGCGTTTTTCATCCTGTCGTTTTTCTGCTTCTTCTGCATCCTGTCGTCGTCGTTCTTCTGTCTGCAACAACAGCGCCTGGAAATTTTCCATCATCTGACTGGCATCCATTGTTTTTCGATTAATTACGAATTACACTCGTCTTGTACAAAGTATCCACTGTTTCCACTGTTAACCGTTCTATCCCACTTCTGACACCACTGTTACGACGGTCTACTCGATCGTCGTAGGTACAGTGGAAACAAAATAAGTACAAGACACCAATTAAGTCACTAATCACACCTTTAATTGTTATAGTAAAACAGTTCGTAATTAACAACACAGTGTCTACAACAAATCAAATGAAAATTGTTCATACGCAATAAAATGTCCACTAATATTAAAACTCATCTGTTTTACAATTATACCGTCCGAATATAAAACGCAACACTTCACTAATAACTACTTGAACGTACACCGTAATAACTCGAACCGCTCTGTAAATATATCGCACTAATACTCTCGAACCGCACAGTCAAAAATCTCGCATTGAACTGAAATCTAAGGCCGCGACGCGATGTATTTATAGTTACGCTCACACACCAGAAGCTTCCAAACTGCGTCTTATCTCTCGCGAACTACGTAATTGCTACGCCCTTGACACAGTCCGAGCGCCCGAGCGAAGCCTGGCACAGTCGAGAAAATTCTCGCAGAATGCGTCTAGTAGCACGTACACCACACGCTTACGTCGAGACCTTTCTGGCACATTCGATAAACGCGTAGCTTGTTCTGTGCTATCGTAGCAATACTATGAGTATCTTATTTCAGTAAAAGTGTATTTAATCTTGTTTAAGTATGTAAAAAGTATAATAGTGTATGGTAAGTAACTGTTATTAGTAATCGTTTTCTAATTTAACACCTATACACCATACTTTCCTTTTAAATTGATTTTATACACTTTTTTAATCACTTTAAATGTTTCTTTTCTGTTAAACGGCTTTCATATAATCTTCTAATCACTTTAAGTGTTTCTTTTCTGTTAAACGGCTTTCATATAATCTTCTATCTTCCATTATTCTTCATTAATTCAATTAGTTTTCATTATGTCTTCCTTCATATACCTTGTCTTAGGTTTTAATTCAGTTCAATTTCTTCTTTTAGAGGATTACAATTTTATTTAAGTGTACACTAAGAAATCTAACAATGGACTAACAAATTTGTTATTTTTAAATATTAGGTTGTTAAGATACCAAAGTGTAAATTTTCCATTGGTTATTTCAATTTGTTACTGATGACATCATTTTCTCAAATTAAAATTTACAAGTATTTTTTATAACTGATCTAGCTTTCTTGTACTAAGTACTAGCTTGCAATTATTAGTACCATTGAACAGATTTTTTCTTAATGGTTATTTAGGTATATTTTACATGACCAATCCGTAATACCAGAGTTACATTTTATAAAATTTTGATTACTTCAATAAACTAGGTTTACAGTAATCTTTTTGTACCTAATTTATTACTGTAGTTGTATAAATAAATTCCTGTTATTTCTCCCAACTCCCAATATTGTTTCTCTTTTTATTTAATGGTTTATATGGTTTAACTTATTTTTTGTTCCCGATTTAGGTGCCAAATTGTTTTGTGATTAAAACAATTAAAATTACTTACTTTCTGTTTTATTTATTCACCTTCTCTTTATTAGATTTGGTCGACGTACCTTTTTAATAACTCAATTCAAATTTCGTCCCTAAAACAATTGTTACAAACTTCCTTTTTTTTGATAAAAAAATTTCACCTTCTGCTGTATGAAGGAATAAAATATTATTAACATAGAAATAAGTTCACCATACAATTAAAAATCTTCAACATTAGTTTTAATGGTTTTTTATTGTGTATTCCTTTCTTTTAAAATAATTATATAATTTTATAATAACATATTTGCTCCAGCTATGGTTTAAATACTCAGCGGTTGGCAACAAGACTCAGAGTGGCATTAACCAATTTTTGCTTATTAAAACTAGTTTGTTAGGTCCTTTGGATTACAGAATGTTAACAAAAAACACCCTTTAATCAGTATAAAGCTTCACATAAATAGCAAGTAAATACTATATAAGTTATGAACAACTTAAATATAAGGTTATAATTATTTGGCTTACTACAATCAGTGTTTGTAGGTTAAATGTGTTCTTCAAATTATTGCACTTACAATAATCACTATGGATTAATAATTAAATAGTGATATTAATTAATTTTTTACCAGTTCTTTATCAAGTGATTAGTGAAATATAGTTTATATGTGATTGAAATTGTGTATCAATGTATCATAGTTTATTAGACTGAGCAGTTTATATAGTTTGATGTTATGCTTATCATCTTCCTTCAAGTATGAGGTTCAACACATAATTCACTGTTTTTGAAATTATTCTTCTAATTTAATAAGATTTTTAGTTCGAATTCCTTCTTTTTGTATTATTATTCTTCATAACATCATTTCATTTTCATTCAATATCCTTTTTTTTATTTCATCTGGTTATATGGAAGTTTTAATCCTTTCTTCTCTGAGTATAATAATGAACTAACTATTTCTTCATGTCACCATTATTATTTCTCATCAGATTAGTGTTCTTTACAATTTGACTTATTATTTTTATATTATTATATTGAGCTGCATATAATTTGATCTGCTCTATTCTGAATTTAAATATCGGTATGGGGAACCATACATGACTTCCATATTCTAAGATTTGTATTTAAAATCATTTTCGAAATGAAATATTACCATAGAAACTACTTCTTTCTACTTACTGCTTCAGCCTTAACCACAGTACTGTGGTCACTAACGTATACCACCTCACGTTATCGCACTCGATTTTCACTGATGATGGAAGTCGATGGCATTGCCGAAACGTCTGGTTTTGTAGAAAACATTGGACTACGGCCAAATATCCCGGGAAGGAATTTTAACAAAAACTACTTCTTTGTTGCCGATAACGTTGTACACATATATATAAAATATATGCATAAAATTAATGGCTTGTATAAGTTAATGATTGATCTCCATTAAGTAGTGCTCAAGTTTCCAAAGTTTTAATACTATGATGTCCGTAATTAAAACATCAGAGCAGGTTTAGTGTGAACGAGGGTACACTGTGGACAAAAATTTTCAATATTTCCTATTGAGCGTTGCGTAGAGTAAAGCTGCGAATCTACAGTGTATGTTTCACAGAACAAACACGCGAAAAAGAAGGAGCGCTCCGAAGTCACTCATGGACCCTCAGCATCTTGCAGAGGGTTCATTCCCTAAAGACGAAAAGTCTGTCTATGAATCGTTCCTCTGTAAACACGTGCAGTTACATTGCCCAGCGATCCACAGGAAGCAAATTGATGTCCATTTTTTCGGCTTGCACGCGTTATGTTGGTGTGGGTTTCGGCACTTTCCATTTAAAAAGCGTGCAAATGTAAGAAAATAAACAGGAGTGAGGCCAGAAATAACGTGAATTGTGTGTGTGTGTGTGTGTCTTACCTGCCTTTTTATTGCTGTAGGCATAATAATAAAATGGAAACGTAAACATTACATAACTGAGATATGCTTACCTGCCACGAACGATATATTATTTTATACATGGAGGAGTTCAGTGACATACGTACAGAAGAATTATATATATAAAGATATTAACTCATACATAATTTAAATTAAAATGAAAAAATTATAATTTTATTCCCTGGCAACAAAATTATTTTATTTTTAACAATTACCATTGTTTGAAAAAGTTTAAATAAATTTTCAAGTACTTTACTGTTGTTAAAACGTAAAAGGTTGCAGGTAAACTACCCCTTCCCCTTAACCGATCTTCACCAAAATCGAAAGTCCTTGAGACCTCTACAATTCAGGGACGTTTGCAAAAAATGATTTGATTTTGTTTGAATTTGCGGCTGTTATCGTTTACCATAGAAAATACGCTTGATAAAAAAACGTTGCTGGTAAACTACCCCTTCCCCTTAACCGATCTTCACCAAAAACAATAGGTCTTGAGTACTCTACAAATCAGGGCTGTATGCAAAACATTATTTGATTCTGTTTGAATTTGCGGCTGTTATCGTTTGCCATAGAAAATACCCTTGTTAAAACATAAAACGTTACAGGTAAACTACCCCTTTCCCTTAACCGATCTTCACCAAAAATAATAGGTCTTGAGAACTCTACAAATCAGGGCTGTATGCGAAACATTATTTGATTCTGTTTGAATTTGCGGCTGTTATCGTTTGCCATAGGAAATACCCTTGTTAAAACATAAAACGTTACAGGTAAACTACCCCTTTCCCTTAACCGATCTTCACCAAAAACAATAGGTCGTGAGTACTCTACAAATCAGGGCTGTGTGCAAAATATTATTTGATCCTGTTTGAATTTGCAGCAGTTATCGTTTGCCATAGAAAAATAAATCTACACACAGACAGACACACAGACACACACTTTTCGGAAAACGACTTTTTTTCATGTTTTGAGTGTAGTACAATCAGAATCTGCAATAATCTCGAACACGATTTTTTCTGCCATCACCATACTTCCATTTCCTTAAGGAATATGGAAGTAAAAATTGGACTAACAGTTTTTTCTGTTATTCTTTGGTTGTCAAGGTAGCCAGCCTCATGCTCTCATTGGTGGAAAATTATGTTTACATTGTTAGATGTTGCTAATGAAATTTTACTAAATTAACAAATATTTTATAAGTTAGCATAACTTCCTTATACTACTTTCAATTACTAATACAGTACAATAACATCATTGTCTTGCTTTATTTACATAAATTGATTTGAAATCAAATATGAATGAGTACTTACTGATTTACTATTTTAACAATTCCGTTTTTATATAAAGTATTATTCATTAAACATGCTTTTCTATCCTTGGATATTCTTTTTAATACAAACAGATAACTATAACTATTACTTAACTAGTATTTTCTTATTTTAAAACATGATTATCTACTTATTTCACTTGGATAGGCCTATTATGCCATAGTTTTTCCACATTATACATTTATCACTTTTTTTAACATACATTTCATTTATTTTTATCACCATAGTTAGTTTACACTACTACTTCTTTCGTTAATACACTGGTTAATACCTTTTATAGCAATACAATATTAGTAATATAATTGTTTATATTACTTGTACTATTTAACACTATTGATTCTTCTTACATATAAAACATTATCCATGGGTTTCTTGAAAGTTTTCATTTTATGTTTGTCTTATAATATTGGTTTTACAATATCTACTACTACCATTATAATTACATTTGTGTATTATTTTACATCTCTTAATTATGCTTATAGGTATGTTTTTTGTACTTCAACTTTTATATTTATCATACTCTTAT
This sequence comes from Magicicada septendecula, assembly GCA_034769895.1. Taxonomy (NCBI): domain Eukaryota; kingdom Metazoa; phylum Arthropoda; class Insecta; order Hemiptera; family Cicadidae; genus Magicicada; species Magicicada septendecula. Next base: position 168,127,302 of record CM068369.1, on the reverse strand, counting down.
GGGAAAAGGGGTTGGGGAAAGAAGTGTCACATTACAATATATATATATTGTAACGTCTCGCGAGTTTACCTCTTCTTGCGTGCGTGGGTTACGTCTATTTGATACTCTTCGTTACTCTCGCCTAATTAAGCCCCACGTTTGTACGTAATTTTGTAACGTCTCGCGAGTTTACTTCTTGCGTGCGTGGGTTACGTCTATTTGATACTCTTCGTTACTCTCGCCTAATTAAGCCCCACGTTTGTACGTCATTTGTAACGTCTCGCGAGTTTCTTGTGTGTGTGGGTTACATCTATTTGATCTCTGTTTGTGTTATTTGCTTTCTAAAATTGAGTGTGTGTGATTATGAAAGAATATTGAACGATTTTCTTAATTTTGTTTGTATTAAATCAATGCCGTTGTTTGAAAATAGGTAGGAGAGAGAGAGTGAAAGAGAGCCAAAGAGAATTACTCTCTTTGTATACAATCGAGTATTTTAAATTTTTTCCGCTCGTGGCATCAGCTGTTTTCTCTTTTTACGAACCCATTTAAGGTTAAGTTCTCTTTGTAGTACTTAATAATTTTCTGATGACCGAACTGATTCCCTTACTCTTCTCGACTTTTCCTTATTTCCTGTAACAAACTACCATCTACCAGAAATAATACACATTTTATTATTTAAACGCAAGGCATTCCTTGAATTTATTTTTTTATTTACGGGACACTATGGTCTCCAAAACATGAATTGACAATCGATTATTTCTCAAATCACAACGTTACTTCGATCTTAAGTTTACTAACATATAACACACAACAAATGTTTTTTATTACGGTTTTTAATAAAGAAAAAATAATTAATTAATTTCCCAGGGTTATTTAAGGTTCTTTGAACTTTGAGAAAGTCAGAAATGCATATGGGTTTGTATCAAACTTTACATTAATTATTTAAAAAAATTTTTATAATCTGTTTCATTCAGTTGGTTTTTAAACCGCCAGAGCGCAGACTACGTTTCTTCACTGAAAGACGAACACTAAAAATAATGGCGGCTGGAACGTTATTAGCGAATCCACATTTTACTGTTTTTTGGTTAATTAAATAAAGTTTATTATGTTCACCTTGTTTTCTTATGAATTTAAAGAGATGGTGCTGTTTCTAGTGTTCTTTGTTTATAGTTTAGGTGTAATTTAGTTAATTATTAATAAGAAGCGATCTCACTCAACGATTTTCAATGCTGACGCCTTGATTGAGATGTGGTTAGCAGAATTTATAGTTGTTCATCGATTTTCTGGTGTGAATTTTATAGTTCAACGGATGTCTCTAATGTAGTGTACAGTGCTGACTCGTTTTCTTAATTTTGGAATGGTTTTTTCTGAATACTCTTTATTAACTAAATATCACTATAGTATTGACGACTCGGAACACTAAGTTTTTTATAAGTAAAAACGTAAAGTTTTACCTTACAGCCTAAACCGGCTTTCACCTTTAGAAGGCTTCATCAGAGGCTGCCATAGGTAGCGTTGTCCGTCTTGTTGTTGGCGACGGGATAGTTATTTGAAAGATTGAAGCTGTGTGTGTGTGTGTGTGGTGAGATGTGTTCGAATAATGCGTGCGATTTGAATTGTGTCTGTTCGTTTAGGATGTCGTTTTTATTTGTTTTTGTGTGTTTGTATATTTCTAATTGTTCTAGAGTGTCTAGTTTTCGGCCTTTTGTGTGTACGTGTAGAATGTTCATGTTATTGTCGATGTTTTTATATGTGTGGTTTGCTTCAATGAGGTGGTTTGCAAAGGTAGATTCTGTAGTGGTGTGGAGTGCTTTTGTGTGTTCAATGTATCTCTGTTTGAAGCTACGTCCTGTCTGGCCTATGTAGAATTTATTGCAATTTGAGCAATTTAGCTTGTATACACCAGGTAGATCGAATTTGTTTTGTGCTTTGGGCATGCGTTTTGATAGTGTGTGTTCTGTTTTGTTAGTAGTTTTGTAAGCGATTCTGTATCCTGCTTTTTTGAATTTGTGGGCAATTTTTTCAGTTTGTTTGTTGATGTATGTTAGTGTTATGAATTTGTTGTTTTCTGTCTTTGTCTGTTGTTTGTTTTGTGTTTTGTGTAGGAGTTTACTGACTATTGTTCTGTCATAACCGTTAGATTCTGCTAGATATTTTATCGTGTTTAGTTCGTCTTTGTAGTCTATTTCATCTAAGGGGATGTTGTTAAGTCTATGTATCATGGTTCTAAAAGCAGCTAGTTTGTGTTGTATTGGGTGATTGGAGGTGTTGTGAATTAGTGTGTCAGTTGTAGTTGGTTTTCTGTATATACTGAATTTGTGCCTGTGTTCTAGTTTTCTGATGGAGAGGTCTAAGAAGTTTATGGTATTGTTGTGTTCGTATTCGGCAGTGAAGGTTATGTTTTTATGTATTTTGTTTATGTGCGTTAGTAACTGTTCGCATTGTCTTTTGTTTCCCCTGTATAGTATTAGAATATCATCAACGTATCTGTGCCAATATAGTATTTTATGTGAGTGTCTGTCATTGTTTGTGAGTATTTTTGTTTTTTCTAAGTGTTGGAGGAAGACTTCTGCTAGAATGCTGGATATGGGGGAGCCCATGGGTAGGCCATCGTTCTGTGTGTAGTATTTATTGTTATAAGTAAAGTAGTTTTGATAATGTTTAGAGTTTCTGTTATTTCATTGATAAGTTCGTCTGGTGTGTTGTTCTGGTTGAGTTTGTTTTGTAGGATGGTGATTGTTTCAGAGATTGGGATGTTTGTGTACAGGTTTTTAATGTCAAAGGAGGCTAATGTGGCATTATGGAGGATGTGTATGTCTTTTATTTTTGTTACTAGGTCAGTGTTGTTTTTTACTGCAATGTTGTTGTCTATTTGTGTGTGTTGTCTAATAATTTTGTCTAGATATTTTGCCAGTTTGTGTGCAGGGACATTACGGTAGTTGATAATGGGGCGGATCGGAATGTCTTCTTTATGGATTTTGGGAAGCGCTTGGAGTGTAGGTGCTGATGGTCGGATTTGTTTCATGTAGGGCTTTTGTTTATGTGTCATAATGTGTTTGGCTTTGTTGACTATTTGTTTTACTGAGTTTTGGTATCTGTCGGTGGGGTCGTGTTTTAGTTCTGTGATGTTGTTCTGTTCCATGAAGTTTTGTACTTTTTTGTGTAGGTTGTCTGTGGGGATAATTACAGTCGTGTTGCCTTTGTCAGCTTTTACAAATGTGATGTTGTGTTTGTGTGCCTTTTCCCTCAGTTTGATGGCTGTGTGTATTTCTGAGTTGTGGTTGTTGTTGTCTGGTGTCTTATGTACTCCTATTGTGTTGTTTATATTATGTCTTAATGTGTCTTGATGTTTTGGTGCTGTGTTTTGTATATTTGTTTCTGTGTCAATTATTGTCAACTTCTATTCACAATTTCTATGTCATCATCTCACCACACACACACAGCTTCAATCTTTCGAATAACTATCCCGTCGCCAACAACAAGACTGACAGCGCTACCTATGGCAGCCTCTGATGAAGCCTTCTAAAGGTGAAAGCCGGTTTAGGCTGTAAGGTAAAACTTTACGTTTTTACTTATAAAAAACTTAGTGTTCCGAGTCGTCAATACTATAGTGATATTTAGTTAAGTAACGGACACGTCATGGACAACGAAATCCAAGAATTTAACTCTTTATTAAATTTATAAAATTTTATAGGACATTACATTTTTTCATCCTCTCACATTGAATATCATTTAACAATCAATCAATTTCTTGTTAGCTAGTTACTCATAGTAACCAAGAAGTTAATGGTTTTTTATTGGCTAACCTAGGTACCGTTTTAGGTAAATAGGCTAGTATATAATATTATTTCATTTCTTCCTTTTTTTAAAAAAATACTCCTTTTCAAATCTTAGTTATAATTAATTTTAATTTATATAAGATTTTTCTTCATGAATTTATTTAAGCTGGGCTATTGGCATTTTATAATTTAATGATTTTTTTATTTTAGTTTATTCATGACTTATACTTTGGTCAATGTATTCTTACTCTACACTACTTTATTTTCCATTCCATCTCCCTAATATAGTAGTAATTGGCCATTATTAGTTTAATATAACCCTGGATTCTTTTAAACCTAAACAAAAATAATTATAGTAAACAAAAATATTAATTCTAGTTATAATGCCTTTGTGGCCTATACAAAACTACAACAACTTGTCAATAGTATTACAGTCTGTGCATTTTCATCACAAATTTGTGAGATGCCCTTTTTAAATGTTTGACACTTCCACATAACATACTATGTTTCACTTTGTACACTGCACTTTTATGATTACACTTAGTATTGTTTTCAATGGTTACAGTGTTTTAGAGTACAAAGGTTCTTATAGTTTGATACATAATCCCCATTTCTGACTTTCAAAATGGGTAATTACTGATTTTTTACTCTTGTGGTTATATTAATCCTCCTTTATTTACTTATCATTATTGGGCATGGGTTATGTACCGTTACTATATATATATATATATATATATATATTTTTTATAACAAATTAGAAATGTTTAATGAAGAAATCTGTGTTAGTGGTTGAAATCACAATCAGAATGATCACAGTAGCACACCACTATATAAAAATTATCCCGATTAGCGCTTTCAAGCTTCACAGCCCATCGTCAGATCGGAATAGGCAGAAATTATTTTAAAACAAAGCCTTCACCCCTCTCCCCCACCCTGCTCACACACAACAAGCTATAATATAAATGACCCTTCCCCACCCCCTAAACCCTGTCCCACCATCTGCACAGTTACATATTTTCTAGCAAATTCCTTGTGTTTCAGTGTGTGTGTGTGTGTGCATCCTTTTAAACTTACCCTCTTCCTCTCCACACAAGTGGGTCAGTCACACACCCTTATTTTAAAACATCCAATTAGTACTATGCAATATAATTCTTAATCTTATCTATCTGTCCTCTATCATTTACTTCTTAATCATGTTATAAAATATTTCTTCATTATCAAATTTAATTTTAATATTAATTAAATTGTCTAACCCTTTTTCTCTTTCTTTCAATATTTCTAACTCCTCTCTAAGCTTCCTTTCAACTGTGTTATTTACTACTTTTACAATTTCGTATTCTTCCAAAGGATTAACAAACTTATGGTTGTCTTCTATGAAATGTCATGCATATAACGAATTGGTTGTTCTATTACCTTCTCCACGTTTGTGGTCAGACAACCTGCATACGAATTTCCGTCCTGTCTCACCTAGGTACACTTTGTTGCAGTCTTTACATTTTAATTTATAAATTCCGCTTTTCTGACAGAGGACTGGAGAAATATTTTATAACATGATTAAGAAGTAAATGATAGAGGACAGATAGATAAGATTAAGAATTATATTGCATAGTACTAATTGGATGTTTTAAAATAAGGGTGTGTGACTGACCCACTTGTGTGGAGAGGAAGAGGGTAAGTTTAAAAGGATGCACACACACACACACACACACACACACACACACACACACACACACACACACACACACACACACACACACACACACACACACACACACACACACACACACACACACACACACACACACACACACACACACACACACACACACACACACACACACACACACACACACACACACACACACACACACACACACACACACAAGGAATTTGCTAGAAAATATGTAACTGTGCAGATGGTGGGACAGGGTTTAGGGGGTGGGGAAGGGTCATTTATATTGTAGCTTGTTGTGTGTGTTTGTTGGGGTGAAGGGTTTGTTTTAAAATAATTTCTGCCTATTCCGATCTGACGATGGGCTGTGAGGCTTGAAAGTGCTAATCGGGATAATTTTTATATAGTGGTGTGCAACTGTGATCATTATGATTGAAATTATAAATGGTGTGTCACGTTGAGTGATGTCTTGTCGGGTGTTACCCTCCGCGCACTTGTACTTACTAATTGCTGGTTTCTCTGCGACGATGTTGTCCTGCAAACACAACTTATGCTAATGTGTGTTGTGACGATTTAAATAAAAGAAATAATCTAGAAAATAAAAAATTTTAAAAATTAAGGTTGCGAGCTCTTAAGCTATTTAAATCTCACTGTTTTAATATAAGATACCTGTATGTACTCAGTATGAAAGGAAACAGTAATTAATTAGTTATAAAATCACTCAAATAAAAAGATAAATTGTAAAGCGTTATTAATATCGTATTTAACCCTTTGCTTGTAAGCAGGCGCTTTCCTGTTGATTCCAGACTCGACATGCTTTCAGAGTCTTGGGTGAGTAAATATAAGATAAAAAACTAATGTTAATAATAATACAATCTGAACACATAAATAGTCGCTAAAACAACTGATTTAAATTGTATATATTTGTTTAGGGATAGTTTAAATAAATAAAAAGGTTAACTTAAATATAGTTAGGAACTATATTCTCGCGCGGAAGTTGTCCCACTATCTTTTATCCAGTAGCTGGCGAAGGGAGCGTAAATTCTCTCTCTTGCAAGGGCGACTCCGTACAGTGTAGACGTAAGAGCTATGCTCTTCAAATATGTGTATCATATTTGGTTTCATCTTCAGAAAGTGTACCAGATGTAGTTTGTTTAAAGCATCTGGATGTATTAATTAATGTAGTCATGTGAATAGACAATAAGTTTAAAGTTATGTAAAACAAAAAGTATTGAAAGATGACTACGTACTTCAACGTATAAAAACTATTCCAAAGTAATACCCGGAGATGTGAACTAGCAGAAGCCACAAACTCTACTGCACGTGACAGAATATGCAGATCAGGACATCCGAGAATCTACATGATCATCGTAGATAACTACATGACCTAGTGTTCTCCCTGCTAACTTTTGGAGCACTTTACAGAGGAAAGCCAGACCGAGATGACGACGTAGCTGTTCCTGTTTCCCAAGACTGATACCCCAGGAGGAGTCTTCTGCATACCAATTAAAAGGTGACTCGATAGCCTGTCTATCGAGGGTTACTAATATTTGTTACACAACACATCTTGAAAGAGACTTTTCAGAAATGATTAACTTTGTAAAGACTTATAAATTAAATCTAATGTTTATAAGATTATATCTTATTAATTAATATTTCATGTAACTATTCTAACTTCATACGTTGTAACAGTTTATATGTTAATGTAGAGGAATATAACTCAAGCAATAATACCATTCTTAAATGTTGAATTAAAAGAAAGTCTTGCAAGCTAATATCATGAAAAGAGTATAATTAAAAGTTTTAATACAGAAAGTTCACCTGGATCCGAGGTATAACTATATAGAATCTAGTTTGATGCCAAAGTTTAAAGAAACCTTTCGATAATTTAATAATTGAGTTAGTAATGTCATGGCATCAGTCAGTATATGTTTTTCTTAAATGTTGAATAAAGAGAAGTCTTCTTGTTACACACATATGAGGAGTGCTTAAATCAATTGTATACCTTGCCATTGTTTCCTTACACAAAGTAAACAATTACACAGCTAGTAAGTAATATGTTATTTTAATTATTTGTGATCAATTCTGTTACAACGTAGGCAGCCCTTCTAATTAACGGAGTTTAATTACGAAGGGTTCCCTGGATTTGTAACGCGGCGAAAAGCTAGTTACAAAAGTGCGCCACTCTGCTGAATTGTAAAAAAATAAAAGGGTAATTGTTTACAGAGTGTCACAAAAGTGCATTCACTCTGCTAATTTATGTAAAGGGTTGTTAAGCATCGTGACGCAAACAAAAGTGCGTTACTCTGCTTACTTTACTTGTAAAAAAAAATATATAAAGGAAACAAAGGAAAGAGTTTTAATTGTGTATATATGTGTCACAAACAAATTGCATTCACTATTTATGCGTGGATAAACATAAATAGTATGATTAATAACTAAATGTTTAATATTGATATATGCACTCAGAAAGTTACTTTAATAAATGTAATGTTCAAAACATATTTAATACACTATTAAATAACGTAATATGTATTAATACGTAGATGGTAGTATGTATAAGTAAAATGTCATTAGCGTCATACAATGCAAAATGCTATATGCAGGTTCCTACCGGCACAACCTGAATAATTCGATGTAAGTACTTGCATACATGAATCATGACCAAGCATAACAATTTTGGTCAACCGAACAATCTGTAACAGGTTTGTTTACGACAAACTACGACCTGTTGTCTCCTGAATCATTCTGCACAGTGTATGTCCAACTACATAGCTTACATACACTAGTATGTGTTATAAAAAAAAATTGATTAAAAATAACTTTGTAAATAATAATAAAGTAATTAAGTAGAAGTCGTGATTTAAAACTTGTGAACAAAATAAGTAATTATTTAATTGAGAAAAGGTTTATGAAAGAACGAAGCCAAAGTGTTGTCTAAGCGGAATAATAATAAATGTGTTGTACAAAAGTGTGCTCCCCTTCTCAAGTTTAAAACGACCGGTTTCAAATCGTTGGTGTTATTCACTCGCATTGTGTAGACAATAAGATGTAAAAGCAAACACCCCATTGTCACACACTCTCACCCTCCTTTGTTAACTAAATATGTAGGCCACCCTCTGACCTACATTCCAGTAAACAGCTGATCGGCTATTTAACATTGAAAGATATGTGTGTGATTTCTGTCTCTCCCGTAGAAGAGAAATTGTTCTTTTCTAATTAGTGTAAATTGATTACTTATGAATTTATTATATGTAATATATGTGTAATATAATAGTATTAATTTTAAGTACGTGCTAATGTGTTAGAACAAAATGGCCCAATTTAACCCTGATTTGTTATTAAAAGACGAGCTGTCTTACGAAGCTCTTTTGCGTGGACTACCCCATGCTGATGTAACAGTCACGGAATTACGAAGTTCAATTCGCGAATGTGGATTTGATGCGCCCGTGGAATTAAACAATCTAAGCCAACTCGATTATGAAGGCGAGAAAGAAATTTGTACTGCCAAGTATAGTGAACTATACTTATTGTCTCAAACACTCCAAGACGAGAAATCTCCGGCAAAAATTTTGCGGACTACCCAGAGAATAGAGCATTTAACCAGGCGAATAAAAAATTTGTCGATCTGGCCGAATCTCACAGAAATACCCGTTGATGTACAAAAGCTAGCAGACGAAGCTCTACGTCGCTTACCTTCAATTATCAACGATTTAAGACGAAAATCCGACTCATTCAGGATGGAGGAAATAGAGAAATCATTAATGAAATTACACATCTCCCCAGTACAATCCCCCACCACTGGTTTACCTCCGCCTAACTCGGATCGGAACTCACCTATCGTATCGCAAGTGCAAGCGAACCCAGAACAAAATACTAATACAGATGTAAATCCCCCTCCTCCCGAACATTTTCAGTTTCGTCCCGGAAACAATGAATCTAATCTCCCTCATCGAGGAATTACCCCTATGAACTATAATGCAGATCTATACGGAAAAATGACTCACCCTGTGGAGAAGATTTTAACCGAAATCCCTTATACAGATGGTTTAAATGTTTCCAAGTTACTAACATTTATTAGTTATCTTCTTCAGATAAAGGATCTACAGCAGCTGAATGACTGGCAAATTTTACAAGTTCTGTTACCAAAGTGTAAACCCCCGTTAAAAAATCGTGTGCTAGAAGCCCTAACCTCTACTTTCCCAGTAGAAGAGCTACATAGTTCTTTAATAAAATACTTTATTCCCACCGGCATCTATGAAGAAATAAAAAGAAAGACAGTACTCCGAGTACAAGGACATCAGGAGAGATTAGCTCACTACATCTCCGATATTAGGGAGTCCTCTCGACTACTACGTGTAAACTGGAATGAAACCCAACTAGTGGACACCATTTTAATAGGAGTGTCACCCGAAGAAAGATCTCGACTATCATTGATGAATAGACCCAATACGATTGCTGATCTGGAACAGTGCAGTATCCATTCTTCAAATGTATGGTACTCAGATCAAAATAGAGAAGCAATGAAAACCTCTGGAACTAATAGACATCAATTGCAAGCACTATTGCCTGATGTAACAACCTCGTATGAAAGTCAAGTTTCTAGTAGACCTCACTATGTGCGCAAAGCTGGTAAGTTAACTGTAAACCCAGATAAAGCGGAAACCAAGTACCCACCTCGCAGAAAACCCACCTGTTATAATTGTGGCAAATATGGGCACATAAGTAGAGAGTGCAAAAGTAAGCCATTGGAACGGAATAACCCCAATTCAAAAAAACATGTAAGGCAGGGAGACCCGAAAACCTGTGTCTTCCGCAGCTACTCGAAACTAGGTAAACTAAAAGAAACCAATAATAATAATAAGAATGAATTATTCTGTAACCAAGTAAAAAACAAAAAAGGTGCGAAAGATATCGACCCCTATGTGCGAGAATTTCGCGAAAAGTGTAATGCGATTAATAGATGTAAATGGAAAAAAAATCTACTACCATTAATACGAGTCGACTTAGGCGTTACATCCCCCATCGCCTTACTTGATTCGGGATCTAGTAGAACTTTAATCAGCCAAGAATTAGCGGACATGTTAGCTAAACATCATCTAGTAAAACGGAACCAACCTGTGAATATAAAGTGTGCTACCGCTGATAAACGTAAAATAAATATAAACCTGAGCATTACCGTTAAGGTTAAAATAAAAAACCTAAGTTGGATATTTACAATGTTAGTATGTAAAGAATTAGGACCTGATTTAATATTAGGTGCAGATTTTATTAGTAAGACTGGAATGATTCTTGACATCTACGAGCAAGTATTTTATTTCAGATTTGACCGTACAAGAAAACATAAATTTGATAGTAATGAAGAAAAACGTTGTTCATCTACTGCGCATGTAAGTCACCAAGATTCAGATTTATCTCACCTAGAACGAAGAGATAGAGTCAAAATAGCAAAACTAATAAAAGAATTTTCTTCGGTTCTTACACCAAAACTAGGACTTACGGACCTAATAGAGTATAAAATTAATCTGAGTGATCAGAAAGTAATACGACTACCCTCGTACAAGTTGTCGCCCCCCAAGATGGAAGTCATGCGAAACCATATCAATAAGTTATTGGACCAAGGAGTCATAGAACCCTCTACTTCCCCATATTCTTCACCCTCCTTTTTAGTACCGAAAGGACCAGATAAACACCGACTAGTTGTAGACTACAGGCAATTAAATAAAAGAATAGAATTTGAATCAATACCTCTTCCAGACATCCATAGTGCGTTTCACTATTTTACTAAAGCGATGGTTTTTACGGTAATGGATCTAAATCAAGCTTTTCATCAAATACCTCTTTCAGAAGAATCCAAACGTCTAACCGCGTTTGCAGTTCCTTTTAACTTGTACCAATTTACTAGGGTACCCTTTGGAATATCTCAAGGAAGTTCCGTATGTAGTAGACTATTGGAGAAGATATTTCACGACATTAAATTTAAATATGTGTACCACTATTTGGACGACATCGTAATATACAGTGAATCAATGGAACAACATCTCAGACATTTGCGTGAAGTGTTATCCCGTTTACTAAGAGCAGGATTAACGGTGAACCCAAATAAGGTAAGTTTTGCTGTACCTCAGTTTTCTTTCTTAGGACACATAGTGAAAGCGAATGGAAAGGTAAGCATTGACCCCGAACGTACCCGTGCTATTAGAGAATTTGCACCCCCACGAGATGCAAAAGGTATAGCCCGATTTTTAGGTATGGTGAATTATTTCCACAAATACATACCCCATCTTGTCGAAATAGCAGCACCCCTTAACTCCTTACGAAAGAAGGGAACAAAGTTCGAATGGAGCTCAATACATCAAAATGCGTTTGAGCAACTTAAAGAAAGCATTATATCTCCCCCAGTTTTGCAATTAGCTGATTTCACAAAAGCATTCGTCGTGCAAACCGACAGTTCCAGTGTAGCGTTAGGTGCAGTGATATACCAAGAGATAGATAACTGTAGACTACCAATTAGTTATGCATCACAAACACTGAGCGATCAAGAAAGAAAGTATTCTGCATATGAATTGGAATGTTTAGCAATTGTTTTTGAATTCGAAAAGTTTAAACCCTTCCTAGAACATAAGGAATTTCTTTTAGAAACCGACAATCAGGCGTTATCATGGTTATTGAATCACCCTAAACAATTAGGACGAATTGGCAGATGGGTATTGAAATTAAACTGCTACAAATTCAGAGTGCAGCATATAAAAGGTACTCAAAATGTAGTCGCCGATACCCTGTCCCGTATGTTCCAGTCACCCACTAAAACTTCCGAAAACATAGTGAAGCCGGAAATAGCAAGCGCGAACGCCGTAATTACTGAATTCCCCCTTGCCTTTACAAACATTGCCCTATATCAACAACAAGACCCCTTACTGAAGCCTATTATAGAACAACTTACCCAAGGTATTAAATCCGAGAAGTACGTATTGAGTAAGAATGTACTGTGCCTCAAAATAAGAGACGGAAAGGAATTAAGAATAATAGCCCCAGACGTAATTAAGCCCATGTTAATGGAATACTTCCATTCATCTACCATAGGAGCCCATATGGGAATCAATAAGACGATACATCGTATTCGAAAGGAATATCATTGGAACAATATGAACTGCGAAATAGCTACCTTCGTAAAGAAATGTTCATTATGCGCCCTTAGCAAACCCGCCAGAAATACTCAAGTAAGCCAATTGATATCAGAAATCCCAAAGACCCCTTTTTCGAAACTTTATCTAGATTTCTCAGGTCCGTATCCCCGATCCAAATCAGGAAATACCATGTTACTGATATGTGTAGATTCGTTCACCAAATTTGTTTGGATGTATCCCATGCGACGAGCATTAGCTTCGACAACAGTTAAAATACTACAGGAAAGATTATTTAAATATTACGGTACTCCAGTACGTATAGTATCTGATAACGGTCCGCAGTTTAAAGCAAAAGAATTTAGGAATATGTGTTTCAAGTTAGGGATAGACCATATAACCACTACAGAGTATCGACCGCAAGGCAATATTGCTGAAAGGTATCTACGAAACCTCAAATCTGCACTAATCGCCTATCATGCGAACGATCACACGTCGTGGGACCAAAATCTATCCTGGATTCAATACGCTTTTAATTCGGCTTACCACGAAGGTCACAAGTCGACCCCGTTCGAGTTACTATACAAGTATAGACCAAACCACCCTTTGTCCACAAGATGGAATATACACGATCTACTGCCTCCGCAAATAACGGATAAGCAGATAAAGAGAATATGGAACAAAGCCCGCTCTAACTTGAGAGCAAGCTTGGAAAAATCCAGAAGATACCACGAGAAAGGTAATCATAGCAACTCAGTCAGGTACCAAGTAGGTGACTTGGTAATGTACAAGACTCACCCCATTAGTAGTGCGATTGATAAGACCACCTCGAAACTATCATTCAGATGGTGTGGCCCTTATCAAATCCAAAAGTACCTAACTCCAGTTACAGTAGCCCTGTGCGAAACTGCAACTCAGAAATATGTGCGGAAATCGCACATTTCGCAACTAAAGTTGTATAAGAAGAAGTGACGGTATAGTATAAAAAAAAAAGAAAAGGAATACTAGGTAGTAAAGAAAATTATATTTCTGAATCCGCGTAAGAAATGTAAAACGTAAAGTTTGGGAACGAGGCCTGATCAACCTGAGTTCCAGTTCTGCGGAACATGCATTAATGAATAATCATTAACTAGATGGGTACTAACACTCATTAACTACATGAGATATATATATATAGGACTCACAGAAGAAAAGATAGAATTCTAAATAGTAGAGATTTAGAAAGTTACTCTACAGAAGAGAGAGTAAGACAAACAAAAAACCGGTGGTAAAATTAAGTGATAGAGATAAGAAAGAGTTTTGTGTTTTAATTGTGTAAACATTTAGTGTAAATAGTATGTAAAAAAAAAGGTAGTTCATAAGAATATAAAGTGTACTGTGTTGTAACTATAGGAAATAACTATGTGGAGAACGTTGTAAAGTGTATAAGAAAGTATGTGAAAGAAATTACACACACTAACCCCATTCAATATCCCAGTGCCCCATAGTGAGTTAGACTCAAAGAGCTAAACCGTAGCGTGCAATTCAAGCGGTGGAGTATGTGACGATTTAAATAAAAGAAATAATCTAGAAAATAAAAAATTTTAAAAATTAAGGTTGCGAGCTCTTAAGCTATTTAAATCTCACTGTTTTAATATAAGATACCTGTATGTACTCAGTATGAAAGGAAACAGTAATTAATTAGTTATAAAATCACTCAAATAAAAAGATAAATTGTAAAGCGTTATTAATATCGTATTTAACCCTTTGCTTGTAAGCAGGCGCTTTCCTGTTGATTCCAGACTCGACATGCTTTCAGAGTCTTGTGTGAGTAAATATAAGATAAAAAACTAATGTTAATAATAATAAAATCTGAACACATAAATAGTCGCTAAAACAACTGATTTAAATTGTATATATTTGTTTAGGGATAGTTTAAATAAATAAAAAGGTTAACTTAAATATAGTTAGGAACTATATTCTCGCGCGGAAGTTGTCCCACTAACTTTTGTCCAGTAGCTGGCGAATGGAGCGTAAATTCTCTCTCTTGCAAGGGCGACTCCGTACAGTGTAGACGTAAGAGCTATGCTCTTCAAATATGTGTATCATATTTGGTTTCATCTTCAGAAAGTGTACCAGATGTAGTTTGTTTAAAGCATCTGGATGTATTAATTAATGTAGTCATGTGAATAGACAATAAGTTTAAAGTTATGTAAAACAAAAAGTATTGAAAGATGACTACGTACTTCAACGTATAAAAACTATTCCAAAGTAATACCCGGAGATGTGAACTAGCAGAAGCCACAAACTCTACTGCACGTGACAGAATATGCAGATCAGGACATCCGAGAATCTACATGATCATCGTAGATAACTACATGACCTAGTGTTCTCCCTGCTAACTTTTGGAGCACTTTACAGAGGAAAGCCAGACCGAGATGACGACGTAGCTGTTCCTGTTTCCCAAGACTGATACCCCAGGAGGAGTCTTCTGCATACCAATTAAAAGGTGACTCGATAGCCTGTCTATCGAGGGTTACTAATATTTGTTACACAACACATCTTTAAAGAGACTTTTCAGAAATGATTAACTTTGTAAAGACTTATAAATTAAATCTAATGTTTATAAGATTATATCTTATTAATTAATATTTCATGTAACTATTCTAACTTCATACGTTGTAACAGTTTATATGTTAATGTAGAGGAATATAACTCAAGCAATAATACCATTCTTAAATGTTGAATTAAAAGAAAGTCTTGCAAGCTAATATCATGAAAAGAGTATAATTAAAAGTTTTAATACAGAAAGTTCACCCGGATCCGAGGTATAACTATATAGAATCTAGTTTGATGCCAAAGTTTAAAGAAACCTTTCGATAATTTAATAATTGAGTTAGTAATGTCATGGCATCAGTCAGTATATGTTTTTCTTAAATGTTGAATAAAGAGAAGTCTTCTTGTTACACACATATGAGGAGTGCTTAAATCAATTGTATACCTTGCCATTGTTTCCTTACACAAAGTAAACAATTACACAGCTAGTAAGTAATATGTTATTTTAATTATTTGTGATCAATTCTGTTACAACGTAGGCAGCCCTTCTAATTAACGGAGTTTAATTACGAAGGGTTCCCTGGATTTGTAACGCGGCGAAAAGCTAGTTACAGTGTATGTGGGCGCCACTTGGATATTTGGTCCAAGAAATTATTATTTAAAAATTGATTTTTTTAGTTGTTAAATTAATTATAGAAAAAATGTGAACAAGACAATTTGAATTGCAAATAACGTATGTTTAATGATCTTTCTTTTCATAAAAATCGTCTGAAGGACTAACAATCAAATTAAGCAAAATTGCAGAGTTACAAAATATTATTGACAAGGTTTTAATTAAGTATTGGCTAATAAATATTTTATTGCTCAGTTGAATAGCATGAATTTAATCCTTGAAAAAACTTTATACTCAGGACGTGACTCCTTTGAACTATCAAGACAAATCAGTGGGATGCTTTACAACATTTGTGTGATTTGAAGGTGTTTGACATGTGTAGTACAACTGTGTGACAAGGATACCAGGTAAAAAATGATTTTAATTTTTGAACAACTCACGTTCCGGTGGGTAAGTATTTCCTTCACTGGACACTGTTCTTGGGGATGGTTCCAATCTTGCGCCTCTTCATAGCTACGTTTTCTCACTCACTGGTAACTATTTAAAAGTCGGATTACAGTTTGAAAACTCCGCACAATTGAAATAAAATTGGTACTGTTTCTATGCTTTGAATTCTTGGCGGCGAGAAAACAGCTGACTGCCTGGCCTCTATTCTGCCGTCTCAGCGCTAGTTCCAACTCAGTGTAGTAGGCTTGTGTCAGTAATATGTTTTGGGAATTTTGTCAAAGTCTGTTTATTTTCGCAAATACCAGCAAAATTGATTTTTCTCTATTAAAATCGGTCCTTTTCAGGGCCGCTGGATATTTGGCTGTGTGCGTTTCTATTAAATATGGCGTGTTGTTGCTCTATTCAACAAACACGTTGGCGTTTAGTGATATACTCCTGATATAGGTTAAGTCTGTCTATTGTCTGTTACGGGAAAAAGCCTTTCTGAGTTTTCGGGTTGAATTCCTCTTCTTCGAGTTCGCCTTGGATTAGATGTTCGGCTTCGCATGTGAAGTGTCTCTTGTGGATTCAAAGCATAAAGTGTTTTTTGTGTCAAATTTGGCCTTCCTTTTATACTCTGTGTAAGGTGCATTGTTTTAATTTTTATACATGACTTCCGGTATTTTTGAGTAAAATTTTCTTCTGGGACGTTCAAGAATATGCAAATAGAACATCATGAAACAAATTCGACTTCCGTAGAAGCTTTAGAACAAAAACTTCTTGTTCTTCCTACTAAAGGATATTACTGAAATTATTCTGGTATTTGTCAAACAATTTTACAGAACTACTTACAATCTGCATGCCATTATTATTTTTGGATTCTCTGCTTTCAACTGAATAAAATGATACCATTCACGATTGGTTTTGAATAAATTAAATCTAATAAATTAACATAAAATACAATTCTTACCTTGTAGTGTTTGCACAAAATTCTAATTTTCTAATTAATAAAATGTTATAAAGTTCCTTGGCTCTTGCTATAACATTAATACATAACATAATTATCTTTACATAACAAAATAAACAAATATTAAAGCATATAACATATAAATAAGTTCATTTTTCTGTAGGCATTACATATGGCCTAGTTTTTTGTCACTGGTTTTTATTGTAATTTTGTCTTTTTTGGTATTATATATGGGATTTTTGGGTATTCACTTAGAGTTTGTTATATTGTTTATCTTTGGGAATACCTGGTTTATCCTAATACATTTTATTTTTATTGTAATGTTACTTAGCATCTCACTGTTTTTGTACAGATGAGCTATTTCATGGGTGTGACAATTTTCACCTTTATATTTAAAAATTCTCTATGAATTAAGCTTGTCTTCAATTGAGCAAGTATGTTTCCATTGTACCTTATAGAATTGTATCTTTTTCCTATATTTTTTCTAATATTATATGTAAACATACAAAATTAATCGAAATATATTAAATAAATAAAATACTGCCAGAACTTGCCTGCAGTCTTGTTCACTTACCTGCTGCATAAATTTTTTAATCAGAAGACCAGAGTCGCCACCTATATCTTTGAAGGACAGATATGGAAACCTTTACACTTTACCTTAAATAAAACGGGACAATTTAGCAATCTGACTACCCCCAAAATAATAATTCAGAAGATACCCGGAACGTTTAGACGAATCTTGCAGCACAGAAATGAGAAAGTGGTAATGACGAAATAACTTAGACTAACACATTTTTGTCTGGAAACTAAATAATTTTAATTACTTGAAACCCATTTTAAGTATTATGACAAGAACCCTACAGAACAAATGTGAAATATACATTTAGGTATTATATTTAAATATTAATTATAACGCAGCCCATTCTGCCCACACACGCACTCACACAGTTTATTATATTCCCCTTAATTTTGCTCGAGTCTTAATATATTGAGTGATTGTAAATCGAATAATAATTAGTAAATAATGACAATTATAATTGAATAATAATAGTGGGTTACATAATGCTCGGAGTTCCGTTTCACCACGTGCTGATAAATAGATGCATCTGAATGTTTGTCGGTCACGAACACTTTTAATTTTCTTCCTATGTCACTTCACTTATTGGATTTCGTGTTGTTGTTCCACTTATTTACGCCGGTTGATCACTTTCCGTTAAAACTTAAAGTTTTTTGGTGTCCGCGAGTCTCGGCTTGCGTCCGGCCGCCGCCGCGGCCATATGTAGACTAGCTTATTCCATGCGGACGGATATTAATGCCTGCCAGCGAACGAATTTCGTTGTCGCTCACAGCCTGAGTTGTTACAGTTTAGTGGCTGTATGCCGGATATATAGTAGTTTTTTTGTAGTGTGTGCCGATGATATTTGGGCGCTTATGGCTCGACGTCACAAAATAGGCGGGCTTAAAGTTTCATATCCGTCGTCACAGTCAAAGAGGTGAAACAGAAAATGTGCTCGTCACCATCTTTGCGGTACAAGTAGCGTGGGTCCGCGCCCCTGGATGTATAATGCGTATTGGCGCGCCGTCACACACAAACAAAGTTCTTGGAAACGAGGCTTGGTAAATTCTTTGACCGATTGCACAACGTGATATCGCGTTGCCGCCTCGTTACAACACTGTTCTATTCACCACATGGTCTGTCTTTGTTGGAATAAAATTTACAAAATACATTTATAAAACCCAAAAAATGCAATAAATAAAAATACCCATAAATTTGGCACGTTACAATACCCCCTCAATGAGAGGTCTTCTGTCCAAAACAGAAGAAATCTCATTGATAAAACCCCTAAGAGGACCGGTGAGGAACTGGTGCCAACAACCCCTTTTTGTTATTACTCTGCATGGGTAAATGACCCCCTGGCTCGGCGACTATGGACGCATCTGAACGAGATCACTGGACTTCTCTGTAGGAGATCCCAACACCGAAAAATCGAATAGACACGCACCACAGCGCACCTCACCTTCTATCATGCTACCCCAAAAATCCTCAATCCCTGGCTTAGATCATGTCAGATCCTCAACCGATATGTTCCCCCTTATGTGCAAGCTGGGCTGCCTTTAGCAGATACTGGGTTCACACACACACTTATACTACATGTTATGAACATTGAAACATTTCTGCAAAATTTCTCTAAGTTAAAATCAACAATTGCCTCCTTTAAAATCAAACTACAAATCCGTTACCTAAATTGAATCATTCTCTCCATTAATTTTTCTGTTATTTAAAATAAATCAATTGAACATTTCTTAAAATAAATAACATCCTTAACCTAACATGTGATTACCTAGAGTCTAACAATACAATTCAATAAAATAATTCAATAAGAATAAACACGGTTAGTACACAAACAATAAAATAATCAAAGTTTAAAAATATCCATTATCTGGCAGGCGCAAAATCAAGATTTTTTTTTTCAAAAAAAATTCCAAAAAAAATTTTAAATTAAAAAAATTTAAATTTCTTAAAATATTTTCTTTCCATATTGAAATCATTAAAATTTGTTCAAATTAATTAAAAGCAAAAGTTGAATTAACTTCCATACTAAACATGCCTAGTATATGACCTCACCCATCAGCTGATCAAAACTGGGTCAAGTCCAGAACCTTGACCTACATATGTTACATACAAGTTCTATCTGAAAATACATTTAACATCTGTAAAATTCTGTCTTGAAACATAAAACATAATAAAATAAAATATTTAAAATTAACAAAATATTATTATAAATAACAATCAAATTGATATTTAAATTATTCACATAAACACTTTCTAGCTTTACATTTCCAAATTCTATCAAAACATTGTCACTGGTTGCAATTAAAAAATTTTTATATTTTTATTCTAAATCTCTTTCTTTATTTAACAATCTCATTCTACATTACTTTGGGTGATTTAATTATTTATTTTCGCTTGATATGCCACTTGGCATGTATTCATATAATATTTTTCTCACTCTGACTCTACTATTCACTAACAACTATAACTCATATGACACCCATCTCTATCAAAATATCTATCAAACTCTCTCTAAACCCAAGTTACCATTAAACTCAAATCGCCACATTCTCTCAATATATAAAAAAAATACTCTCTAACCCTTTGTACTTAGGATACGTGTTTCCCCCACCCAAAAAGCTCATTTCCTGTATGTTGGTTCCTGGATTCTACCTAAGGTAACCCTTTCCCGCCAAATCGGTCCCATCCCGTCCCAACCCTTTTGTTGCGGACTCTCACATTACACTACCCCCTATTACAAAATTGCCATCCCCAAATCTCAATCTTATTACCTCACTTCAACTACAACAAAATAACATCATCAATTATAAACATCAATATATCACTCAAAACTCTACATATATTCCTCCTAACTACTGTGTCAACATCAATACTTCTCAATATCTATTACATTAACTCACAACAACATTACATTAATTCAAGACAACATTATTTTTCTCTCTACTACCCTTTTAACTTTAACTTTAACTTGGACTGATCTATATGTCCCAATAAAAGCTTAATCACCCAAGATCTCTTTTATTAACTTTCACAAATTATTACTTTATTTCTCACTTTATCAAATTACTTTTCTCATTATTTTAAATAGCATCTGTAATACATTGAAACATTACATTTAACATTGATTACCTTGAACATTTACAACCAATATAACAGTGACATTTTACTACTGATCAGCTGACATGTATTATAAATTTTATACTTACAGTGCATTTAAACTGACATACACAAAATATATACCATACACCAATACTTTCATGTAACCTCTGAAACATTTAACAAAAATGTTAGTTATCAATTAATTTATCATTTAATTACCAAATTCACCTCTTGTAAAATAATTTAAATTCCTCAGAAAAGTTTATTATACAACATTTAAATCAATCAGAATATTTAAAACATCTCAACTCATTCTAATTAAATTAATTACTGAAAATACAAACTCCATTGCTATTAAAACAATTACAATTAGCCAATTACTGTTTTCAAAATTAATTCGGTCATTTATTTAAATTGTAAAATATTAATATTATTATTACAACAATTACCTGCATACACATCGTTTACCTGACATACTACAATACACACAAATAAATTCACTACAATTATTTACAAATTTTCCTCCTTATTTATTCCATTATATCATATTTCAATGTCAACATCAGCTAAGTTATTACCATGTATTCACCTACTTAAACTGTTCCTTCCCCGATTTCTTAATCTAACCTCCATCGTCAAATAGATATCTAACATATTTGTAGACTAAATTATTTTTGTTTACCGTGAGTTTATTATTATTATTATAATAGACCCTTTTCTTCATATCCGTCGTTATACCATTTATTATTTCATACAACTCGTCGCTATCAGTTAATTTTGTCCAGTCTCCGTTAGTAAATTCTCTCAATACCCAGTCAATTATTTCATCCTCATAAATTATCTTATTGTTATTTAAACGTACTTCTAACCTTACTTTCCACTCATCATAATCTCTCCTTACATTATATACGTCTATCTCTTTGTCAACCAACAGTTCTCCATCCAAATTTCTCTCATCACAATGCCACATCACCCTTTCTCTCTCATCCCATGCAGAGGGTACTAACTTAATTAAACATTTCCTAACAACAAAAAATTTCAAAAAATAATTATTCGTAGAACCCTTGTCTACCCAATATATGCGTGAAGATTTTTCTTCACCCCCTATAACACCTCGTAAAAAATTTACCCCCTGTTTCATACTCACAACATTGTAACTCTCTTTCCACTCATTATCTAACTCATCAACATCAATTACTACGCCTTTGCAATCTATTACTTTCTCTCTCTCACTCACCATCTCTATCTCACCACTATCCAATATTTTATTCTCAACTATCTCATTACTTAACATTATTTCATCATAGGAATTAATTATATTAACCTCACCACTTACCTCATAATTGTAATCACCATAATTATCTTCACTATTCAACACTACCTCTCCCACTATTTTGTCACTGTTATTTATTAACTCATTATCTTTATCACTCACCTGGTTACTTATTTCTTCACTATCATCAAAAACATTGTTACCACTCACCTGTTTTGATACAACTTCTGTACTCTCTTTTAATTTACATCTGTCTCTTCTCCACTCCTCGTTTTGTTTTCTCATATCATTGATCTGTTGTTTTTGCGTTTTTATTATCTCCTCGCACAGCCTCATGATCTGCACCTGATACTCATATTCACTCATATCATTTTTACTTACCTCATTATCTGCCACCCGATCGACTTTATTTTTATTAAATTGATTCGTCTCTCCACCACTTTCTGCTCCCCTTATATTATCATCCTTAACATTAGGCCTATTTACTGTCTTGTTTTCTACCACTGTTACTTCGACTACCTTACCTTTATCGTTTGTCATCGTACTATGTTTATTGATTTCTGCAAATATTCCTTCTTCCTGTTCTTCCATCCGCGTTAAATTGTTATCTAAATTACCCCACTCCTCGTCCGTCATTTTGCCTACTACCCCTCGAAATTCACTCTCCCACTCATCCCACGCGAAACCAATATCATTACCTTGTATTAGAGACATGTTTAAAGTTTATTTATCCAACACTTTTTATATATAAAACCACTATTTTTCTATAATCAAACACCTAACACAACTGTGAATCACAACACAAACATAACCTACTCACACTTACATAAATATGTACGATAAATATTTTTACAAATTCGTCATTACCACATCCTATTTTCTGTGCTTTAAAATAGGTCTATCTCGTATAAATAAAATTAAACGAAAATCCTGGCAGCGTGAGCCATTTGTAAACATACAAAATTAATCGAAATATATTAAATAAATAAAATACTGCCAGAACTTACCTGCAGTCTTGTTCACTTACCTGCTGCATAAATTTTTTAATCAGAAGACCAGAGTCGCCACCTATATCTTTGAAGGACAGATATGGAAACCTTTACACTTTACCTTAAATAAAACGGGACAATTTAGCAATCTGACTACCCCCAAAATAATAATTCAGAAGATACCTGGAACGTTTAGACGAATCTTGCAGCACAGAAATGAGAAAGTGGTAATGACGAAATAACTTAGACTAACACATTTTGTCTGGAAACTAAATAATTTTAATTACTTGAAACCCATTTTAAGTATTATGACAAGAACCCTACAGAACAAATGTGAAATATACATTTAGGTATTATATTTAAATATTAATTATAACGCAGCCCATTCTGCCCACACATGCACTCACACAGTTTATTATATTCCCCTTAATTTTGCTCGAGTCTTAATATATTGAGTGATTGTAAATCGAATAATAATTAGTAAATAATGACAATTATAATTGAATAATAATAGTGGGTTACGTAACGCTCGGAGTTCCGTTTCGCCACGTGCTGATAAATAGATGCATCTGAATGTTTGTCGGTCACGAACACTTTTAATTTTCTTCCTATGTCACTTCACTTATTGCATTTCGTGATGTTGTTCCACTTATTTACGCCGGTTGATCACTTTCCGTTAAAACTTAAAAGTTTTTTGGTGTCCGCGAGTCTCGGCTTGCGTCCGGCCGCCGCCGCGGCCATATGTAGACTAGCTTATTCCATGCGGACGGATATTAATGCCTGCCAGCGAACGAATTTCGTTGTCGCTCACAGCCTGAGTTGTTACAGTTTAGTGGCTGTATGCCGGATATATAGTAGTTTTTTTGTAGTGTGTGCCGATGATATTTGGGCGCTTATGGCTCGACGTCACAAAATAGGCGGGCCTTAAAGTTTCATATCCGTCGGTCACAGTCAAAGAGGTGAAACAGAAAATGTGCTCGTCACCATCTTTGCGGTACAAGTAGCGTGGGTCCGCGCCCCTGGATGTATAATGCGTATTGGCGCGCCGTCACACACAAACAAAGTTCTTGGAAACGAGGCTTGGTAAATTCTTTGACCGATTGCACAACGTGATATCGCGTTGCCGCCTCGTTACAACACTGTTCTATTCACCACGTGGTCTGTCTTTGTTGGAATAAAATTTACAAAATACATTTATAAAACCCAAAAAATGCAATAAATAAAAATACCTATAAATTTGGCACGTTACATATACAATTAATCTGTCAAATATGATTATCTTTGTGGTTGTTTTTTGGTCTCAGCCTAGCATGGTATAGGTAACTAGTTTCATAACTTGACTGTTAAAGTGTTTTAGGTGGTCTATATATAAGTATAGTTACTTTATATTGTGTTTCAACTTTAAAATACAATTTTGTTGCATTTTGATAACATTAAATTCATAAATATTACAATTTTATATGTTCATCACATGTTTTCAGTTTAACACAGTTTTTGATTATTTTAATTGACTTCTAATCAATTTACAGCTTTCTCTATTTAAAGTAATTTGTTTGTCTTTGTCTAATTGACATTCACATATAGTTTTTATATTAATTCTATAATAATTAATTTTCACATAAAATCTGAGTGATTGGTCTCAACTCCAAAACCTTGATTTTTTTTTGTCATAACATTTATATATTTTTTATTTTAATTTACATCCTTTTTAATGATGTGTTCAAATCATTTAATACATTTATTTTATTTATATTGTTATGACACAAATAGCCAACCCAGTACCAGGGATAAAAAAATATATTTATAATTGTAAAAATACTTCTTATCAAATAAACCGATTGATTTTAATTAAAATATAAGGAATATGACACGACAATACGACGACTTTGACCTAACCCAAGTGATTGACCCGACAACAAGAAACAAATGAAGAAGGGAACCACACAAATAAACAACGAGAATAAGAAAGTAATAAACCCAAACCAAAAGGAAACAAGGTCATGGGTTTAAACGACCCCAAAATACCCAAAGAAACGGATGAAAAAACACAATGTATTAATCAAATAAGGAAAATGAAGAAGGAGGGAGACTAGCAGAAGTGAATACCAATAATGGTTCACAAGACAAATAATAAAGCACTCAACAAGAATTTTGAAACCAAAACAATGGTTATCCGGAGAAAGGAGAGATAACGGTTACTACCCATTAAAAAGGCAACCTAAACCACAAATAAGAATTGTTATTAGTTAGTAAGTATTAATTATTAAGTATTAATTGCCATTAGTATTAAGGATATGTAAGAGAAATAAGTATAGGGATCACCCACTATAAAACAAATAATATAAACAGTGATACAGTGCAATAGTGTAGGTGTAAAAACCCCAAAGTGAAGTGTGACACTAGTGAAGTTATAATTAACAATAAATAATTTACAAGTGAAGGTAAGATAAAGGTTGGAAATTAACAGTGAATAAATAGCTGATGAAAAATAGTATTAAGTGTGAATTATAGAATAAGGTATAGTAAACACTAGAAGTGATGATGACTTTATTAGTTAAGGAAGATGTTCAATAGAGTTAAGTTTAATTATAGCCGGTAGTAAGTAAAAAGGGAGGATTCCAGAATAGAATAAATTGAAGGTGTTACCATGGAGGGAATATAAAAATTGTTTAGAGATTAAGAAATCAAAAACTAACAAAGACACCTAAATTATAAAGGACTGTTATTAATTTAATAGAAAGTGATGTTGTTTATCACAACACGAATAATACGTGTTATAAACAAAAAATTAGCAAATAAGGATAAGTTAGAAGGAAGTAATGCTATTTTTTAATCAAAATAATAACTCTAATAACTTATAAAAAATTGTTCATGTTAATGTTATGAATAGCATATGGCTGAATGAAATGTGGAGTCCATAAGCGTAATGTTATGTTTTAAAGATTGAAATAGAGAAAGCAATATTGAACAGTAAACAACACACCTACAGACTCAAAACACAACACAACTAATAAAAATAACAAAGTAAAGCCCAATAGGCTGAACCAGAAGTGATTTAAACGAAATAACTAAATTATTATAATGGCTACTCAGGCCTAGAAAAAAAACCTAACTGTCAGAACCAAACAACCAAAAATTATAACGAATTGAATAAGAATTTAGAAAATCTGAGGTGAAGGAATTACCAAGAATAAATTGTAAAGCGTTTATAACACAAAATATTGTAATAGGCATTATCATACAAAAAGAAATGTAATTAACAAGCGTTAACATAATTGTAAAAACTTAAAATCTGAAATTACCCAAGCTTGTGGGGTATCAAAATAATCTATGAACGAGAATAAATACTATAGTGACAATATTTAATAACCAGGAAGGAAGATGGAGGAATAACAGTAATCAGAAGATATACGAAGAATTCGAATTTTGATAACAATACATCATCTCAAAATCAACCAATCAGAATAATACCGTTACTATGGAAACGGCGGTTGAAGACGAAAATACCGTTGGAAATTAACAAGAAGTGAAGCGTCATTTAAGCCAATGCAGATGCAAAAGTTTGGAAGAGCGTTTTTTCAGTGTAAATCATGCAAATAATTATTCAAAGTTGCTGAACGTGATCATTGAAGAAGCAGATGACCATTGCAGCAGATATTTCAAGACCCAAGACCGATTAAATAGAAATTATCCTTGAAAAGAATGTCAAAACCCATGATGAAAAAGATGCCACATTTAGTGAAGCCCAAAATTTATGAAAACTGAATGTATGCAGCCAGATCCTATCTCGAATAAACTACGAAGGCACCTAGACACGTTGAGGTGTTAAGTACCATCCAATTATTTATTTTCCACCAACCCTAATCACTTTAAATAATTTTGAAAGGTAAATTTACCGCACTATAGAAACAATATTTCTCTTTCATAGAATATTTGAGTAAATTAAAACTTAATAGAAACTTTGTTAACATTGAATAACCTAAGAATTAAACACGAACTTACAGAACACTTACGACACTACACAACAGATTGTAACAGCACACTTTATTCTTTATGTACACTTAGATTAAGGTAATTTATATTTTTATTGTAACCATTGGAGTTCTTTAACTCATAGCCAAAAGGATCCACGATTTGTGAAACCAATAATAACTGTAATAAGCCGAACGTAAACAGCGACGCTAGGTTAAATGGTTTCTAAATCACTTCGCCGACCTTGAAAGCAAGATCTCATGTATCAGTCGGAGCGAATTGATAATTGTTTTATTGTAAATGTAAATGTTTTCAGTTATCACCCATTAAAAAATATTTATTACAGGGAGTAACCAGCGTTATCATTTCATAGGGAGTGCTATATATTAATTACTTGTGTTTAAGAATAAATCGTAGCAGTAAGCAGGTTGTCAGACATACAGCAGGAGCAACGATTGGGACGGCTGTGCGAGCGGGAACTATTCGAATGCACCAACCCGCAACGCTGATAACTTGTTTAAACATAATTTTTAGTTGTTTTGTAAAACGACTTGGCGCCACCCGGGATTATTACACCCACTATGAATAACAGGTAAGGTTACTGCCGTAGTATACAGGTGATCATATCTACGCTACGAACATCGCTAGCCACAACATTACTGTAACGACCCAGTGCGAGGCGAACGCACTAATCATCCAAAACACATTATTTTTTATGTACACATTTTGCAGGTCAGATCGTCTCTATTCGTTACAGATCAACTTATAACGAGGTGAGGATAGAAAGAAGACGGGACGACCGCATCTATATTACTACGTTACAGATTGGCGACCAACCGGTGAGGCCGTAAAAGAAGGTCAACGGTGGCTATGAAGAGACACTCAATGTTTACCAGGAAGGACAAACAGAAATAAATTGAAGAGGAAAATCAGCCAGAAGAGATGGACGAAATTGAAGAAATGATCAGGGAGCTAGTCGAAGAGGACGTTCAGGACAACCAACCGGGAAACCCAACTCAACCAGAACCGGAAGTGGAAGTAATGGTAGGGGACCAACCTAGCAAACCCACTCAGAAAGAAGACCTGAGCACGCAGGAGATGTTCAGGATGATGATGGAACAAATGAACAAAAACCAAGAGAAGACTGATGAAAATTTTAAAAAACAAAAGGAAGAATTGAATAATAAATTAGAGTCAAACAAGGAAGAATTGAATAATAAATTAGAGTCAAACAAGGAAGATTTGAATAAAAAATTAGAATCGTTACAAAAGGGAATGGAATTCCTGAATAACAAAATGGAGAGCAACCATGAAGACCTGAAGAGAAGTCAGGAGACATTGGAAAAGAAGAGCGAAGAGCTGAAGAAACAGGTCAAAAAGGATCTTGAAGTGTTAAATAAAAAGATTGAAAATAATTGTGAGACACTCCTACAGCAAATAAAGGAAGATGGTAAGAAGAACAGAGAAGAATTAAGATTCATGCTAGTAGAGTTTCGTGAAGAAGTCAAACCGGCAAAAACGGGGATGAATAAGAGATGGGAAGAAACAAGTTACCCAGTAAATCACCTTCAAGAAACTTTAGATAGTGATTTCAAACAATTGAGTGAAACACTAGACAGCACTCCTGGAAGTATCAAAGAAACGTTGAATGAGAACAGGGAACCGGGTAATCAGAATATAACACAGAAGGAGATGGAAAATGTAGAAGAACCAAGTATATTGTTTTCTGAAAATAAAGGTAACAATAACCCTGAGAAAATCCAACACATAAAAACCAACCACAGAAGAGGAAGAAAGAAGAACCGAATAATTAAGAAAATTAAGAAAACAGAGGATGGGGAAGAGTGTATAAAAAGAAACCGATAAAAACCAGAGAAGAATTAGAAATGATGAAGAGCGGACTTATTGACGTGTTTAATTTGCCACTTACCTACCAAAGCAAATTAATGAAATATAAGGATTGTAGGAGGACTCTGAGGGAAATTATAAAAGTAATGCACAACCAACCAGTGGATGAAAAATTCAGCAAATCTATGCTTAAATGGAAAATACCCAAGTTTGAAAAGACTCACAACAAGATAGTGTGCCACAGATTAAAAGGGTATCTAGAACACTTGAATACGCAAGAAATACAAAGGCAAAATAAAAAAGCAATAATGACATTAACAAAGGAGGTACAATTAACAACTTCTTTAATTAATCAAAATGTATTGAATAACGTAGGCATGGAGACAAATGAACAAATGATGTTAGAAGAATTGTGGTACAAGATAGAAGATACCTATTTCACCAGCAAGGAAATACTTATACACACCCAAATTATCCGAACCACAAATGCAGAGGAAATGATGGACCATGGGTAAACTAAGCGAAGATACCATACACCAAGAAAAGGGACTGATCTTCGAATTACTGACCAAGCAACCCAATGGAATAGAAAGGAGATATTAAAATTAAATGAAGCCACTGAACAATCACCAAAACAAGAGGGTACAAGAAACAACTAAGACGAATTAAATAAGAAAAATTAAACTATAATAAACAAACTCTACTCCTTCATTAATTTCGACACAAGAAAGAAAGTAATAATCATCCAGAATAAGTGTGACTTTCATACACTTGAAGGAGAAGAGGTGCAGAATAACGAAGTGTCGAACAAAAAGGAGAAGGCTATAATATGGAATGGAAATGATAATATAATAAATCCACAACCGTGAGAATTGAATTGATACCAAAATAAACTTAGATATAATCAAATGTACGGCCATATGTCATCACGAAGGACAAGTAACTGTAAATAAAATACAGATACCAAAATTCAAAAATTATGTGAGCACAACTTGCAACAACATTTTGATGACTTATGAGGCCTAAAATAAAAAATATAAAAACAAAGGAATGAGTTACATAAATTCCTACTAAGTGAAATCAACTTACAATGTATTAAAAAGTTGATGTGTGAAGTATATGAAATAATTAAACCAAAATGTACCAAAATAGGAATACGCTACACAAATTCCTATGATGTAAGAGAATTAACTTACAAAGAATTATCAAGAATGATTTTTCATACAAATGGAAATATGCAAAAATAAAATCAGACCAAAAAACTGATAAGATAAATACCTGAAATTATAATGAATCAAGGGTATTCAAATCTAAAATATAAAAAATCTAAACTGGTACAAAGAAAGAGAGAAGTTATGTATGAATCAAATATACAAGCTATGGCTAAAGCAAAATATTGCTAAATAACTGAGAAAAGAATACCAATGTCTAAGATAATTAAAATGATCACAACGAGAATTGAAAACCGAATAATGAAAAGTTAATGATGAAATTAACATATAAATAAATAAAAAACAATCAATTGTATGAGCAAATGATAGTATATAGCAAAGGTACAGCGGAAGGAAGAATGAGTAAAAGGCCAAAGTGATCTAAAAACAAACCACAAGGTGGACAATCCCAAAGTATATTATTATTAATTTAAGTCACAAGTTGACAAAAAAGGTATTTATGATTGACTGTTGAAAAGTCCAGCAATCAAATAAACTGAGCAGAGATGATGTGCCTCTGGTTTCAGAAAAATAAGTAGTAATGGGAGAAACCAGCTACTAAAGTTAGGAAAAAATTGTGTATAAGGGAGAACACACCAATGGAAATAAAATAAAAAACAGATCCAAATAAAATGGAATGAATTCAGTAAGAAGAGAAACAAAGAATGGAGAAACAACCAAGAAAGAAAAGGAAAAAGATTATGTATAACTGATAATTTCATAAAAAACTATGCTAGTGTTTTATCAAAATGATCAATTTTAAAGGAGAGGCATTATGTTACGACACAAATAGCCAACCCAGTACCAGGGATAAAAAAATATATTTATAATTGTAAAAATACTTCTTATCAAATAAACTGATTGATTTTAATTAAAATATAAGGAATATGACACGACAATACGACGACTTTGACCTAACCCAAGTGATTGACCCGACAACAAGAAACAAATGAAGAAGGGAACCACACAAATAAACAACGAGAATAAGAAAGTAATAAACCCAAACCAAAAGGAAACAAGATCATGGGTTTAAACGACCCCAAAATACCCAAAGAAACGGATGAAAAAACACAATGTATTAATCAAATAAGGAAAATGAAGAAGGAGGGAGACTAGCAGAAGTGAATACCAATAATGGTTCACAAGACAAATAATAAAGCACTCAACAAGAATTTTGAAACCAAAACAATGGTTATCCGGAGAAAGGAGAGATAACGGTTACTACCCATTAAAAAGGCAACCTAAACCACAAATAAGAATTGTTATTAGTTAGTAAGTATTAATTATTAAGTATTAATTGCCATTAGTATTAAGGATATGAAAGAGAAATAAGTATAGGGATCACCCACTATAAAACAAATAATATAAACAGTGATACAGTGCAATAGTGTAGGTGTAAAAACCCCAAAGTGAAGTGTGACACTAGTGAAGTTATAATTAACAATAAATAATTTACAAGTGAAGGTAAGATAAAGGTTGGAAATTAACAGTGAATAAATAGCTGATGAAAAATAGTATTAAGTGTGAATTATAGAATAAGGTATAGTAAACACTAGAAGTGATGATGACTTTATTAGTTAAGGAAGATGTTCAATAGAGTTAAGTTTAATTATAGCCGGTAGTAAGTAAAAAGGGAGGATTCCAGAATAGAATAAATTGAAGGTGTTACCATGGAGGGAATATAAAAATTGTTTAGAGATTAAGAAATCAAAAACTAACAAAGACACCTAAATTATAAAGGACTGTTATTAATTTAATAGAAAGTGATGTTGTTTATCACAACACGAATAATACGTGTTATAAACAAAAAATTAGCAAATAAGGATAAGTTAGAAGGAAGTAATGCTATTTTTTAATCAAAATAATAACTCTAATAACTTATAAAAAATTGTTCATGTTAATGTTATGAATAGCATATGGCTGAATGAAATGTGCAGTCCATAAGCGTAATGTTATGTTTTAAAGATTGAAATAGAGAAAGCAATATTGAACAGTAAACAACACACCTACAGACTCAAAACACAACACAACTAATAAAAATAACAAAGTAAAGCCCAATAGGCTGAACCAGAAGTGATTTGAACGAAATAACTAAATTATTATAATGGCTACTCAGGCCTAGAAAAAAAACCTAACTGTCAGAACCAAACAACCAAAAATTATAATGAATTGAATAAGAATTTAGAAAATCTGAGGTGAAGGAATTACCAAGAATAAATTGTAAAGCGTTTATAACACAAAATATTGTAATAGGCATTATCATACAAAAAGAAATGTAATTAACAAGCGTTAACATAATTGTAAAAACTTAAAATCTGAAATTACCCAAGCTTGTGGGGTATCAAAATAATCTATGAACGAGAATAAATACTATAGTGACAATATTTAATAACCAGGAAGGAAGATGGAGGAATAACAGTAATCAGAAGATATACGAAGAATTCGAATTTTGATAACAATACATCATCTCAAAATCAACCAATCAGAATAATACCGTTACTATGGAAACGGCGGTTGAAGACGAAAATACCGTTGGAAATTAACAAGAGGTGAAGCGTCATTTAAGCCAATGCAGATGCAAAAGTTTGGAAGAGCGTTTTTTCAGTGTAAATCATGCAAATAATTATTCAAAGTTGCTGAACTTGATCATTGAAGAAGCAGATGACCGTTGCAGCAGATATTTCAAGACCCAAGACCGATTAAATAGAAATTATCCTTGAAAAGAATGTCAAAACCCATGATGAAAAGGATGCCACATTTAGTGAAGACCAAAATTTATGAAAACTGAATGTATGCAGCCAAATCCTATCTCGAATAAACTACAAAGGCACCTAGACACATTGAGGTGTTAAGTACCATCCAATTATTTATTTTCCACCAACCCTAATCACTTTAAATAATTTTGAAAGGTAAATTTTCCGCACTATAGAAACAATATTTCTCTTTCATAGAATATTTGAGTAAATTAAAACTTAATAGAAACTTTGTTAACATTGAATAACCTAAGAATTAAACACGAACTTACAGAACACTTTTACGACACTACACAACAGATTGTAACAGCACACTTTATTCTTTATGTACACTTAGATTAAGGTAATTTATATTTTTATTGTAACCATTGGAGTTCTTTAACTCATAGCCAAAAGGATCCACGATTTGTGAAACCAATAATAACTGTAATAAGCCGAACGTAAACAGCGACGCTAGGTTAAATGGTTTCTAAATCACTTCGCCGACCCTGAAAGCAAGATCTCATGTATCAGTCGGAGCGAATTGATAATTGTTTTATTGTAAATGTAAATGTTTTCAGTTATCACCCATTAAAAAATATTTATTACAGGGAGTAACCAGCGTTATCATTTCATAGGGAGTGCTATATATTAATTACGTATGTTTAAGAATAAATCGTAGCAGTAAGCAGGTTGTCAGACATACAGCAGAAGCAACGATTGGGACGGCTGTGCGAGCGGGAACTATTCGAATGCACCAACCCGCAACGCTGATAACTTGTTTAAACATAATTTTTAGTTGTTTTGTAAAACGACTTGGCGCCACCCGGGATTATCACACCCACTTATGGCAGGTAAGGTTACTGCCGTAGTATACAGGTGATCATATCTACGCTACGAACATCGCTAGCCACAACATTACTGTAACGACCCAGTGCGAGGCGAACGCACTAATCATCCAAAACACATTATTTTCTATGTACACATTTTGCAGGTCAGATCGTCTCTATTCGTTACAGATCAACGAATAACGAGGTGAGGATAGAAAGAAGACGGGACGACCGCATCTATTACTACATTACAATATTATAAAGTATAATAATAGATCTTGTCTATTATTTCACAAAAAATGGGTTTTTATGCTCTATTCAGAGTTACATTTCTAATATGTTTTGACCTCATTTTGGTCATTTCTGAGATTATCTGTTTCTCTTATAATACATTATCAGTTTTATTCTGTTCTTCACTTAAACAATATATGGGGTTTGAGTCTTGGTCATAGTCTTTGTTGTTTTTACATGTTAATGATATTAATTATCGGACAATATTACATTTTTTGGATTACTTGGGTTCGATACTGTTCATCTCACCTTCCTCTTATGATAATTTACTTTGAAATTAATTTCCTTTATGGAACGTTCTGTGACGTTACAATATATATATATATATATATATATATATATATATACAGGGTGATTCACGAAGAAACGGAAATACTTCGGGAGATGAATCTACATCGAAAAATAAGAAAAAAAGTTCATATAAACATAGGTCCAGAAATGCTTCGTTAGCTAGTTACAGCTAGTGAAAGATTTCGCCCGGGTTTCGGTTCCCCCGGGTAAATGAAGACTTTCTGAAATTTTGGGAAGGGGCGAATTCTGCTGTTTCTTATGGTTTTTGACCTGAAAAATCGAATAAAACATAAGTTTCATGATATCCGACGTAAAACAGAAAAATCTTTGCCTAAAAACAAACTTTTGGAAAATTGGAAACAATTGGAATTTTTTGTTGATTTTTATTGACTTTATTTACACCATTTTTCTCAGAATTAAATTCTTTACAAGTTTTGTTTTTAACTTTTATGCATTTATTAGTCATTTAACAAAGTTATTGTACTTCGAACCTAAGGTTAGGTACGATATCATGAAACTTATGGGAGATACAGTTCTGCGACCTGTTTTATTCGATTTTTCAGGTCAAAAACCATAAGAAACAGCAGAATTCGCCCCTTCCCAGAATTTCAGAAAGTCTTCATTTACCCGGGGGAACCGAAACCCGGGCGAAATCTTTCGCTAGCTGTAACTCGCTAACGAAGCATTTCCGGACCTATGTTTATATGAACTTTTTTTCTTATTTTTCGATGTAGATTCATCTCCCGAAGTATTTCCGTTTCTTCGTAAATCACCCTGTATATACCGATATATATATTCTATCACCTTCTGCTACAGTTCGTTTCTTGATATATATAAAATATTTAAAATTTATATTTATTTTAGGTCAAGATGTTATTTTTCCTTATTTGGAACATGTTTCGAGAACTTCTGTGTTCTCGTCCTCAGCCTTCGTGATCTTGCGTCTGGTGAAGTATTGGTGTGTTGGGTGGATGCTATTAAGGTTTCTTGCTATTAAGGTTAGCATATATATGGTCTAGATAATATAACACAAGTAGATGAGTACAGAAGTTTTATGAATACAGTTGTTTTGTGGGGCTCTTCTGGCTAAGTCTCTGAAAAAGACAGTCCTATGAACATAAATCTTTTTAAAACACTGCAGACTACATAAGCTATCTAATAAATTTTCTGAAATAATTGTATTAAAAATGTGACCTTATTATCACATTTGAATTCTATTCAAGGTAATAATGATACCTCAAGTAAAATTAAAAATAAAGTGAACATTTTTAAACTGGAGTTATTAAATTAATTGTTGTATGTGAATAAAGTTAGTTCAATTTAATGAACATGTACCACATTAGCTAACAGTAATAGTGACCTTACAAACATTTAGACAACACAAGGTTAAACTCGTGTTCAGTTAACAGTCAAAACAGTGGCAGTGACATTGCAGATGTTTAGCATGACAAGAGGAATACAGCGCTGAATCATAAGTTTGTTACTTTATCAGTTACAGATGACCTCATAAGATTATATTAGTTTTTTTTTAGTTAATTTAAATTAATTTGGAACTAAAGTATACCTACTTTCACTTTATTTCCAAACAGATTTAAGGGAAATAGATTTACAATTTGATTGTTTTCTAAAGTAAACGGCTACTCACCATAAAAACTATTTCACCGAGAACAAGTTATTTGTGCCCACTTGACTGCTTATTTAGGAACCAGTTGATAACAGTTTATATTCATTGAGCAACTCTTGAAGCATACGCTCTAATGTGAAGGTCATTTAGTCTGTGCAGTTTAACCACATGGATATAGAGGTAATAAAAGCAGTGTATGTTGTATTGAAACTTTGTAGGTCATATCAAATAATATTGTTATTATAAATTGACTGTTATACAAAGACAGTATAACAATAAGGACAGAAACTGTTTAAAATACAAAAAGTAACTATTGTAAATGACAGAAATCTTGTTCTTTTTTTAACTATTTTAGGTTAACCACTTTGTACTTACTGTGTCACACTTAGTTATATTTCTGTGTTTCATATTTACCATATTAAGTGACAAGAATATTAAACTAGATAACATAGTGTAATGTGATTGTTATCTGAGGACTCAGAAAATGAGTGTCGTTGAACAACACTGAATAAAGGAAATAAGGAAGTCTATCACTGTATTAATATATTTCTTATTTGGGAAAAATTTCAATCGTAAGCATATATTTTTAAGAACTGGATGTTTTGTTAGTTATAGTAAGCCTAACATAGTCACAAATCTGTGATTATACTGTTGTATTAAATTAACAGCAAGCCGTGTCTAATTGCATACTTTCAGTATTTTCTTAGAGAAGTAACATCTTCAAGATTAGACACAAGCACGTGTGCACCAACACACACACACACACACACAGGTTCCATGCAATAATAAATTAATTTTCCCTAGGCTAGAATGATTAAATAAGATGTTTAATTGAGAATGGTATTAAAACAGCACTACACTATATAATACAATTTTGATAATAGTTCTGTATAGTTTTTTTAGTAGCGTAATAGTTATAGGTATTTTATGATCCATTTTAATTACATGATCTATTTACAATACATGCTACGTGTAAATGTGCATACTTTTATTATGTGTACATTTACGATTTTAAAAAATGTTGATAATAAATGTCAGATATTGATAAGAAATGTTTAATTTTGATTAAACATTTCAGCATAGATATAATTGTTCTGATATTAATAGGAAATTGTTGTTTGTAGTCATAGATAGCATAAGATAGGTAGTTATAGATGGCATTTTTATAGTTTTTTCTCATAGGATTATATTTTTGAAAAATTACGTAAGGATTTCTGTTTCCTGTGCAAATCATTGTAAAGCATTTAGACATTTTATACTGCCCTACAGTCCAATAAACTTTGAATATCGTTCACATCAGATTCATATCATTTTTTAAACATTTACTAGTGAGCAAACAATATAAAGTTATGCACTTTATTGGTCATTTCTTCTGAGTGGTAAGACAAATCATAAGTATTTTTGGAACCAGCTAATAGATAAAAATCCCAGTTTATGTTCAAAATTTCAAAATAAACAAACTAAATAACTTTGAAGATAAGCTTACACAACATATTTTCATTTTAAGTAATTCAAGACGTAATTTTTCCAAGAGTCATAAGGCCCATTTGCTTAATTTCATTCTGGTCAAAATTAAATTGTTACTAATACTATACATTTTCTAGATTTCTCATAGTATAGCTGTAGTAATGATGGTCCAGTGGTAACTTTGTAGAAGGGCTGTGAGACAGAGTCTTTCCATGTAAAAATTAAATTTTGTGTGCAACTACACATTTCAGTTATTCTGTTGTTCCTGAAATGAAAATATCGGTATGGAGAACCATACATGACTTCCATGTTCTAAGATTTATATTTAAAATCATGTTCGAAATGAAATATTACCATAGAAACTACTTCTCTCTACTTACTGCTTCAGCCTTAACCACAGTACTGTGGTCACTAACGTATAACAGCTCACATTATCGCACTCGATTTTCACTGATGATGGAAGTCGATGGCATTGCCAAAACGTCTGGTTTTGTAGAAAACATTGGACTACGGACAAACAGCCCGGGAAGGAATTTTAACAAAAAAACTACTCTTTGTTGCCGATAACGTTGTACACATATATATAAAAAATATGCATAAAATTAATGGCTTGTATAAGTTAATGTTTGATCTCCATTAAGTAGTGCTCAAGTTTCCAAAGTTTTAATATTATGATGTTCGTAATTAAAACATCAGAGCAGGTTTATTGTGTATGAGGGTACACCGTGGACAAAAATTTTCAACATTCCCTATTGAGCGTTGCTCAGAGTAAAGCTGCGAATCTACAGTGTACGTTTCACAGAACAAACACGCGGATAAGAAGGAGCGCTCCGAAGTCACTCATGGACCCTCAGCATCTTGCAGAGGGTTCATTCCCTAAAGACGAAAAGTCTGTCTATGAACCGTTCCTCTGTAAACACGTGCAGTTACACTGCCCAGCGATCCACAGGAAGCAAAACGCTATCCACACTGGACATTTTTTCGGCTTGCACGCGTTATGTTGGTGTGGGTTTCGGCACTTTCCATTTAAAAAGCATGCAAATGTAAGAAAATAAACATGAGTGAGGCCAGAAATAACGCGAATTTTGTGTGTGTGTGTGTTCCCTGCCTTTTTATTGCAGTAATCATAATAATAAAATGGAAACGTAAACATTACATAATTGAGATATTCTTGCCTGCCACGAACGATATATTTTCTCTCATACATGATTTACATTAAAATGAAAAAATTATAATTTTATTGCCTGGCAACAAAATTATTTAATTTTTACTTCCATGTTCCTTAAGGAAATGGAAGTATGGTGATGGCAAAAAAAAATCGTGTTCGAGATTATTGCAGATTCTGATTGTACTACACTCAAAACATGAAAAAAAAAATCATTTTTGGAAAAGTGTCTGTGTGTCTGCTGTAGATTTTTTTTCTATGGCAAACGATAACAGCCGCAAATTCAAACAGAATCAAATAATGTTTCGCATACAGCCCTGAATTGTAGAGTTCTCAAGACCTATTGTTTTTGGTGAAGATCGGTTAAGGGAAAGGGGTAGTTTATCTGCAACGTGTTTTAACAAGGGTATTTTCTATGGCAAACGATAACAGCCGCAAATTCAAACAGAATCAAACGATTATTTGCATACAGCCCTGATTTGTAAAGTACTCAAGACCTGTTGTTTTTGGTGAAGATCGGTTAAGGGAAAGGGGTAGTTTACCTGCTACTTTTTATGTTTTAACAAGGGTATTTTCTATGGCAAACGATAACAGCCGCAAATTCAAACAGAATCAAATAATTTTTTGCATACAGCCCTGAATTGTAGAGTTCTCAAGATCTTTTGGTTTTGGTGAAGATCGGTTAAGGGAATAGGGTAGTTTACCTGCAACATTTTATGTTTTAACAAGGGTAATTTTTTCTATGATGAACGGTAACTGCCGCATATTCAAACAGAATCAAATAATTTTTTGCATACATCCCTGAATTGTAGTGATCTCAAGGCCTTTTGATTTTGGTGAAGATCAGTTAAGGGGAAGGGGTAGTTTACCTTCAACCTTTTATGTTTTAACAACAGTAAAGTACTTGAAAATTCATTTAAACTTTTTCAAACAATGGTAATTGTTAAAAATAAAATAATTTTGTTGCCAGGCAATAAAATTATATTTTTTTCATTTTAATGTAAATCATGTATGAGAGAAAATATATCGTTCGTGGCAGGCAAGAATATCTCAATTATGTAATGTTTACGTTTCCATTTTATTATTATGATTACTGCAATAAAAAGGCAGGGAACACACACACACACACACACACACACACACACACACACACACACACACACACACACACACACACACACACACACACACACACACACACACACACACACACACACACACACACACACACACACACACACACACACACACACACACACACACACACACACACACACACACACACACACACACACACACACACACACACACACACACACAATTCGCATTATTTCTGGCCTCACCATGTTTATTTTCTTACATTTGCACGCTTTTTAAATGGAAAGTACCGAAACCCACACCAACATAACGCATGCAAGCCGAAAAATTGTCCAGCGTGGATAGCGATTTGCTTCCTGTGGATCGCTGGGCAGTGTAACTGCACGTGTTTACAGAGGAACGATTCATAGACAAAATTTTCGTCTTTAAGGAATGAACCCTCTGCAAAATGCTGAGGGTCCATGAGTGACTTCGGAGCGCTCCTTTTCCGCGTGTTTGTTCTGTGAAACGTACACTGTAGATTCACAGCTTAACTCTAAGCAACGCTCAATAGGAAATGTTGAAAATGTTTGTCCACGGTGTACCCTCATACACACTAAACCTGCTCTGATGTTTTAATTATGGACATCATAATATTAAAACTTTGGAAACTTGAGCACTACTTAATGGAGATCAATCATTAACTTATACAAGCCATTAATTTTATGCATATTTTTTATATATATGTGTACAATGTTATCGGCAACAAAGAAGTAGTTTTTGTTAAAATTCCTTCCCGGGATGTTTGGCCGTAGTCCATTGTTTTCTACAAAACCAGATGTTTCGGCAATGCCATCGACTTCCATCATCAGTGAAAATCGAGTGCGATAACTTGAGGTGGTATACGTTAGTGACCACAGTACTGTGGTTAAGGCTGAAGCAGTAAGTAGAAAGAAGTAGTTTCTATGGTAATATTTCATTTCGAAAATGATTTTAAATATAAATCTTAGAACATGGAAGTTATGTATGGTTCTCCATACCGATATTTAACAATTACCATTGTTTGAAAAAGTTTAAATGAATTTTCAAGTACTGTACTGTTGTTAAAACGTAAAAGGTTCCAGGTAAACTACCCCTTTCCCTTAACCGATCTTCACCTAAATCAACAGACATTGAGATCTCTATAGCTCAGGAAGGTATGCAAAAGATTATTTGATGCTGATTGAATTTACGGCAGTTATCGTTTGTCATAGAAAAAATTACCCATGTTAAAACATAAAACGTTGCAGGTAAACTACCCCTTTTCCTAACCCAATCTTCAACAAAAACAATAGGTCTTGAGAACTCTACAATTCAGGGCTGTATGCAAACAAGTATTTGATTCTGTTTGAATTTGCGGCTGTTATCGTTTGCCATAGAAAATACCCTTGTTAAAACAAGAAACGTTGCAGGTAAACTACCCCTTTCCCATAACCGATCTTCACCAGAAACAAAAAGTCTTGAGAACTCTACAATTCAGGCCAGTATGCAAATAATCTTTTGATTCTGTTTGAATTTGCAGCTGTTATCATTTACCATAGACAAAAAATCTACAGACAGACACACACACAGACAACACACACACAGACACTTTTCGAAAAATGACTTTTTTTCATGTTTTGAGTGTAGTACAATCAGAATCTGCAATAATTTCGAACACAATTTTTTTTGCCATCACCATACTTCCATTTCCTTAAGGAACATGGAAGTAAAAAAGGTTTCTTTTACCTGAAGGTTAGCGTGAAGTGAAGTTATATATTCAGTTTAATGTATAGTAGTGTGGCTCAAACTATGTGATCCCTGACCCATCACAGTGCATTTTTTAGGGTAAGGCATTGAGGGAGGAGTTACCTTACTATATGATTGCATGAACTCTACTTGCCTACATCCATAGAGCTGTTGCACCAACTTACATTACTACTGCTCAAATATATTGAATTATTTATACTCATTTGTTCTTTGTAATATGTTTTATCAGTTGAATAACCATTCTGTGGTGACTGAGTGTGTAAATGTGAAGTTTATAATAGTAGTAGTAATTAATTAATTAGATAATTCTTAAGTAGAAAAGTTTAATGTTTCTGCAAGAAACTGTTATTAAGTAAGCTCTATTGTATCAGAAACATAAAATTTTGAAAACCAGGGATTGTTAAAACATTCAAGACCTTCCTGGCCAGGCCTGAATAGACCTACAAATTATTTTCAAAAAGCTTCTAAAAGCTTTCAACAGAGCCCATTACTTGACAGATTTTCTTTGAGTGAATTATTGAACAAGTCACAATGTTCCACTATATATGAGAAAGAATAGCAAACCTAGAAATAAAAGAAAGAAACAGAGAAAGAATAAAAACGTGTGCCATGAATAATAATTTTATAAGTAAGAGGGAAATCTCATGGGAAACAAAAATGAAGATATTTAACACCCATTTTGATGTTTGGCTGTGAGACATTGTGGTGAGTAAGAGACAGAAAAGTAGGATTTAAACTGTGGCTGTGAAGTGTATGAGAAGAGTTTCAGAGGTTACAAAGATAAACAGGATGAGAAATACTCATATCAGAAGAGAATTAGTGATACAACCTACCCTGATTTTCAAAGAGGAAGAACGAGTTGATAGGTCCGCTTACAATACATGGAAGAGGTAAGACCTGTGAACAAAATTTGGGTAGTAGAAATTTCAAAGAACAAGAAAAGAAGAAAGAACATGAACGAGAGCAGACATGGGATCAAGTAATTGCTAAAATTTTAGGAAAGAAAGTGATATATGGGGAGAAGTGAAGAGGTTGGTGGTGATAAAAAAGAGTGAAAAAAGTTTCTAAAAGTGTGAAATGCAATGCAAATGTAAAATAATTGATTAAAATCATTATGTGTGATGTATTGATTGTGCCAGTTATAGACATGGCGTATTTTAAAAAATACATCCTTAATTTCTTAGTGACCGTCAATCAATGAATTTTTTAAGGATGAAGGATGTGCGAGGATCGGTCAAAAAAGTATAACACAAATTTTAAATTATTTATGTCTTCGTTTTGAGAATATTTATTGTCATCATCAGGACCTGTGTATGACACGAGAAAATATCAAACACAACAGATAAATTAGTTAAGTGAATGTGTGTGTGTGTGTGTGTGTGTGTGTGTGTGTGTGTGTGTGTGTGTGTGTGTGTGTGTGTGACTGTTACATTTTGCAGAAAATTTGAGCTTGCCTAATAGGACATCATGGAACATAGATCAGTGATAAACCTTCTTGTGCTTTTGCTAATTTAATGTAAAAGCTTAATAAAACAATTATTTTAATTAAATACAGTATATTGAAAAAACAGACAGTTTTCTGGTCATAAAATGAAAATTAGAACAGCACATCATAAACTGGTCACTCAGAAATATAATGAAGTAGCAGTTATTAATGGTCAAAACATGCAGTATTCAAGTTAATATTAATATATTATAAAAATGGTCATTTACTTCATTGCTTTCCACACCAGTGAAATTTTAACAATAAGGCTGTGAAATATAAACAAGTAAGGTAAGTTTCTTTAATAATTTGAATGAGTTATGATAGTTTATCAAAACCTACTGAATGCACTACTGTCCCCATTATGAGATTTGTATAAACAAATGTGGGAAACTTCAATAACATTTTGAATTTCAAAATACTATGTATGAGTATTGTGTTTGTAGGGAAGGCATTTACCAGTGCCTTCATAGGATTGTAGCAGGTAACAGTAATAATTTCAAAATCATTCAGGAAGTATATGGGACTTGCATATCTATTAGCTGATGTAAGGATTTTACTTTTAAACCATCAGTTGATATAGGGCTAATGCCAGTAAAAATATAGCCATTTCAAGTACATTTAGTATGAGGATTTATATTGTTACTAGGGGCTTGTTGGGGGAATTCCCCCAATTTATTGAGAATGTTTAAATGTAGTGAAAAATTAAGTTATTGAGAAATGTTTTTATTTAGTATTTCAGTAAACTCAGAAACAAATTGTACCAGTTTTGTGCTATTAGTATTCTATTGTAAAAGCAGCCTAGGTGGTTGTGTTGTTCTGTAAGAGTGTTTCTGAGTACTGTATACAATGTTCTTTTCATATGCCGTATTGCCATCTTGGCCTTGCTCACTCATTTCATTAATGACTACCTGTATGCCTGTTGGAGCCTTCACCTGACTGAACGCCACATACAGCTGCCCATGAGTAAAAACGGGCAGGTAGATTCAAATTTTCCTAAAAGTCTGGCCTTGGGATTTATTTATAGTCATAGCAAATGCTAGTCTTAATGGGAACTACAACCTTGAAATACAGAATGGCATGTTTGGGTCGGTTGATATCAGTTTTATTCTTGGCATGAAAATGATAT
Source organism: Magicicada septendecula (assembly GCA_034769895.1). NCBI lineage: Eukaryota > Metazoa > Arthropoda > Insecta > Hemiptera > Cicadidae > Magicicada > Magicicada septendecula. Next base: position 168,083,364 of record CM068369.1, on the reverse strand, counting down.
TGCTTCTCCCAAGTTCTGTAATAACTTCAACGTTTACTGTTTTCTATTAAACCACGTACCACAATGCAGGCACCATAAACTAAACCGAACCCAAGTTCATATTTCTGATGAGCATTACTCTTCCTCTGCTGAACTGACAGTTACTTATTTGACTCTGAATAGCTGTAATATGTGAATGCCTATATAGCCCAGTGCTTTAAGTAGTTCTGAGGACCAAATTGCCCAAAAAATCCTACTGATCTAGATTTTTGTATACAGCTTTATTTCGACATCGTGAATAACGTGTGAAAAGTCACAGTCCCAATTGTGTACGCGTCATGAGTTATTAAAGGTCAAAGGTCACAAGAAATGGTTTTTTGCAAATATCTTGCTTCCTATTGGTCAGATGACAATAGAGGTGGATATCAAAATTGTATATCTCACAATTCTCTATAAAAAAGGACCTATACAATTTTTATGTAAAACCAACGGTTTATCGAATAACGCACATCATAATTTTAGAGCAAAACGTATACTCCACTCTTTATATTCTATTCGCTCCGAGCCGATGCGTATCACGTGACTACATTCTCTACCTGCCTTGTTGAATGTTGAACATATTTAATATGGTTGCAATAGCGTTCAATTTCATTCGTGGTGAGAGACTGGGAAATTGGGACAGCCATCTTACTGCTGTAAAAAAATGATTCCGTATTTTCATGCTGCCGGTCATTTTCTTTATGCCAAGTCGACGCATTTATACCTGCAGGATATGCTGGTATTAGAGGAAAATGTGGATCAGTCCACTTTTCAGAATTTCAAAGAAGGATTTTTTACAATAAAACAATCGAATAAATTTAATTGCGGAACGTGGACTGACATGGTAATTAAACAAACGCTGATGAAATCTATGAAGACTGAAGGCGGACTGTCACGAGGAAGAAGTACCCGTGAAAGCGTCTTGTGCAAATGGATATATGGGATGCACGCAATGAATGTTGTTTGCGATGAAATTGAAAGATTTAGTAATGTATCATTAAAATCCACGGAGCAACATGTCGACATAAGAGATTTGCGCATTAACAGAGATAATGCCGATGTAAAAAAACTTATTGAATGGTTCACACTACACTATCCTTTCAAACTAACAATCAAATTGTGTCAATATCAACCGGAGTTATGGGCGATGACTGTCACAATGCCAAAGAAATAGGTCTACAGTCCATGGAAAAAATTGTTGGAGGAAGAATTAATAATTTAAAATTTAAGCACGCGAATAGAGTTCTTTCTCTTTCGTCAGTTAACAGCTCTGCTGTGGTCCATGGTTGTAAGGTTCCTATTGACCCGTTATTACTCTTTCAAAGAATAAGTTTGAATAAAAAATTTGACGAACATCTCAGTGATTATTTACAATACGAATTGAGTCCATATCCAGTGGCACTTTTCGATGATGCTGGCATATGGAAAAATACAAAACAAAAATCTACGATTTATTAGAACCCATTACTGCTGAATTTCATGGAGCTGACATCAAATATGTTAAAGATGAAGGATTTCTTCTTCACCGTGTGGTTTGGCAGAGAGGCGATACTTTCGGTTGTGTTCTTACAAGATATGTTGACTATTTACAAAAAGATTATGGCTCAAATTTAGTTGTAGTTTTCGATGGCTATTGTGACAACAGTCAAAATATTAAATCAAATAACTTACCGTCTGCGGCTTTTAGAAACAACGTCTTCACAAAGCTTACATGTTTCGGGACACTTGTCCCATCATCAGAACTTAAAACAATCGCGCATCATTTAAAGTTGATACACTTGTCAATCAATTAAAACATTAAAATCCAATATGAAACAAATAACTTAAAACAATATGATACTTAAATGTTTAAAGCGGGCGCGAAGGTTTAACGATGTACATTGTATGGAGATTGACCGCGCACTCAAAGATATGGAGATTGAGTGCGCGGTCAATCTCCATACGATGTACATCGTTAAACCTTCACGCCCGCTTTTAAACATTTAAGTATCATATTGTTTAAGTTATTTGTTTCATATTGGATTTTAATGTTTTAATTGATTGACAAGTGTATCAACTTTAAATGATGCGCGATTGTTTTAAGTTCTGATGATGGGACAAGTGTCCCGAAACATGTAAACTTTGTGAAGTCGTTGTTTCTAAAAGCCGCAGACGGTAAGTTGCAATATATTTGATTGAACAACACGTGGCTTGGTACTAAACATTTGGAATTTATTCCTTTTAAACAAAAATATTAAAGTAATTGAACAACTTTGACGAACTGGAGCTGTAACTGGATCTGTCGAAGTTCTTTTCAAAGAAACTGTGGATGTGCCTACCAAACCAGAAAAATTTCTTTCGAACCGATTTAATAAAAATAGATTAATTCAGATGCTACTCCAAAAATTACAAGACATCAACATTACAGCTAGACAAGCTCGTGACGATACCGATGTATTAATAATCGAAACAGCTATTGAAGAATCACAACATAACACCCGTCGTTGCTGGGGAAGATGTCAATCTTTTAATTACAGTATTTTAGTAGAGCATACTCTTCCGCATCAGAATATTTTCTGTATGAAACCTGGGAAAGGAAATATTGAAACGAAAGTATATTCTTCTGCAAGCATCAACAATTTTATTCATTGTGAAAAACACATATTATTTTTACACATGATCACCGGATGTGACACAACTTCTGCGATCTTTGGTAAGGGAAAAATAGAGTGATGAAATTATTTGAAAATGTCCTGATTTGCACCAAGCGGCACAAGTATTTCAACAGGAAAATTGCCTCCAGAAACAATACACAATAACGGCATACTTTTTCTTTTGGGCATATATGGTGCTCCAAAAACCAAAAAGTACATTGATAATTATAGGTACTTACAATTTGCCAAGTCAACAAGGCTTAATGTACCTGTTAAATTGTCCTCTCTTCCTCCTACTGCAGCAGCCGCTCAACAACATCTCTGCGTCTATTACCAGGTACAAACTTGGTTAGGGAAAAACTTAGATCCTCAACAATGGGGATGGATTGTCAAGAACAACTTTTTGGAGCCCATTACAACTTTATTACCAATAGCACCAGATGTATTGCTAAATACAATTTTTTGCAACTGTGCGATGCTAATTGTGGTTGCAGAAAAATTGGCTTAAAATGTTCGGCAGTCTGTGGGCACTGTCATGGTCAGTCTTATTTTAATGCCGCATCACGTGAAACATCTGATACTGATACATCTGCTTTGGACACGGACAATGATGTTAATCCAATAGATATTTTATCCACAAACTTGACAGAATTAGAAGAAAATGACGACGAGTTTGAGCCAAACATTGATGACTTTCTGGACATGCCAAATGAAGACGAAAGCAAAAATTAATTAATAACATTAATTCATTTTATATTAATTCACTAAAATTTGTTTTTAATTATTCATGTCATAACCCTACATAACATAGATTAGGCCTACTGGAGAAACCATGTAAAAAAAACGTGCCTTGCATTCTACCTCAAGGTTGTGCGGAAAGGAATGCATTGAGCGGATTTGATATTTTCTCTGCGTCATTTCACGGAAACGGCTAGTTTTATGTAACAATTGTATATGTCCTTTTTTATAGAGAATATTGAGATCTACAATTTTGATATTCACCTCGATTGTCATCCAACCAATAGGAAGTGAGATATGTGCAAAAAACCATTTTTTGTGACCTTTGACCTTGAATAACTCAAGACGTGTACATGATTGGCATTGTGACTTTTCACACGTTATTCAGGACGTCAAAATAAAGCTGTATACAAAAATCAAGATCAGTAGGATTTTTTGGGCAGTTTTCTCCTTAAATCACTGGGCTAATAGTACTGAGGATGTACTATATTGGGCATTTATACAGTGTCATTAGTAGAAGTATTCTGCTAATACTCGGTAACATAAAATAAGTAGAGAATAGAAGCAACTAATAAATAACGTTTATGCTATTTCTTGGGTTATCTATGTTGTTTCCATTATTTTGATAGGCAGTGGCTAAGTCATTTGGAACACCAAACGCACATCTCAGAGCTCCTTTGTATGAATTTAGAATGAAGAATCCAGTTGAAATTTCAGTGCATTAACTTCGTGTTTCTGTCATGAAGTAAATTTTGTATGTAAGGTCAATATTCTATGCTCAGAACGTTGCTAACTTCTTTTTGCTTCTTTCGTTAAGATAACTTGTTTTTATTAAGTTAAGCCACTTAATACCTAGTTCATAGTAAGAATCGACCGACTTGGAACAATTGTGATTTGAAGTGTTGTGAGTTGTGATTTGAACTGAGTTTATGATTTGTAGCTAAATAAGAATTGAAATTCTCCAAGTTGATTACTACTACGAAGTTGATTTTGTTTTAGTGTTGCTTAATTAATTCAGTGTAATCAAAAACTATTTCATTGATTTATAATCCCCTTCTCAATCTTTAAAATGTCCAACACCATTAGTTATGAAATCTAAAGACAAATTACTTGTAACTACAATTAATATTATTTTCTCCCTTTTAGCGAAGCAGTCCACTGTTTTTCTATCCATATCCTTTATATTTTTATTAGAAAACCCCAGCAGCACAAAGGATATTATCACACACACATGTGCATGCATGAATCAAGAAAATAGCTTTACTGTTATTTAAGCCATCATTCAAGTTAGCTAAATATTTGTGTTCCTTTCCATTTTTTGCTTGTGCAGTTGACAGAAGAAAATTATATTTTCAGCTGTAATAATCTGACCACCTATGAAGGAAAATCAATACTGTATTAATAATAAATATGATGGATTATAGTTTCTTTAATGGCTCCTACAATTTAAAGTTGCTATTTACCTGTCATTACATGTCTTTTAATTTATAAAAAAGGGCATAATCACATGTATTTATAAGCATAATAGTAGTAAGTGAGTCAGAAGTACACAATTTAATTGCCATTTACATTTAATGACGTATGAAAGTACTGCTCAATTTTGTGTTGTAGAATATAAATATAAATATTGTGTAATGTCTTACACAATACATCATCGCTACATCACTTTGACATTTTAGGTCAACAGTCAGATTTTTTTTAAGTTTAGGCTGAAGATCAGTACATCTTTTCTTTTCTTTTTTAATTAGTATGAGCCTAGAAGATAACACTAATTTGATTGCGTGGAAATTGATCCAGTGATAGTTGAAGGCCAGTTTTTTAAAGCAGTTAAGCAAGATGTCTACATTATATACATTGCATGAACCAATTGCGATACATTATGAAATAAAAATTACAGTTTTAAATAACTATAATATTTTTAAAGAGTGTTGTTTATGAATACAGTTTATTTAGGTAATATGTAGTAACTGAATGTTATTGCAGCACTCAAGGTATTTAGTAAACAGAAAATTACAGATTTGTTATAACAGTGGGAGTACAATTTTATCAAATTTCCTTAATATTTGAAATTTTTGAAGTATTTTCCAATATTGTAAGCCAAAAAATTTATAGCTGTAGCTGTGTTTGTATATTGTGTCAGTTATTTCTGATTTGTTGACTACTAAAAAGTAGCAAAGGTATAATTCAACAAGAGAGATATAATTGTAGTCTTAAAGCATTTTTTTCATGGACACATTTTTCCATTGGATGGTTCCAGTACACATTGGACAATATGTAAGCCACAGGAACTGATAGTATTGATACTGTGCTAACATTAAATTTAACTAAATACCACTATTATATTAACGACTCGGAACACAAAGTTTTTTATAAGTAAAAACATAAAGTTTTACCTTACAGCCTGAACCGGTTTTCGCCTTTAAAAGGCTTCTTCAGAGGCTGCCGCTGGTAGCGCTATCCATCCTGTTGTGGGCGACGGAATCGAATTTCGAAAGATCGATGCTGTGTGTGTGTGGTGAGATATGTTCGAATAATGCGTGCGATTTGAATTGTGTCTGTTCGTTTAGGATGTCGTTTTTATTTGTTTTCGTGTGTTTGTATATTTCCAGTTGTTCTAGAGTGTCTAGTTTTCGGCCTTTTGTGTGTTCGTGTAGAATGTTCATGTTATTGTCGATGTTTTTATATGTGTGGTTTGCTTCAATGAGGTGGTTTGCAAAGGTGGATTCTGTAGTGGAGTGGAGTGCCTTTGTGTGTTCAATGTATCTCTGTTTGAAGCTACGTCCTGTCTGGCCTATGTAGAATTTGTTGCAATTTGAGCAATTTAGCTTGTAAACACCGGGTAGATCGAATTTGTTTTGTGCTTTGTGTGTGTGTTTTGATAGTGTGTGTTCTGTTTTATTAGTAGTTTTGTAAGCGATTCTGTATCCTGCTTTTTTGAATTTGTGGGCTATTTTTTTCAGTTTGTTTGTTGATGTATGTTAGTGTTATGAATTTGTTGTTTTCTGTCTTTGTCTGTTGTTTGTTTTGTGTAGGAGTTTACTGACTATTGTTCTGTCATATCCGTTAGATTCTGCTAGATATTTTATCGTGTTTAGTTCGTCTTTGTACAAAAGGCCGAAAACTAGACACTCTAGAACAATTGGAAATATACAAACACACGAAAACAAATAAAAACGACATCCTAAACGAACAGACACAATTCAAATCACACGCATTATTCGAACATATCTCACCACACACACACAGCATCGATCTTTCAAAATTCGATTCCGTCGCCCACAACAGCGCTACCAGCGGCAGCCTCTGAAGAAGCCTTTTAAATGCAAAAACCGGTTCAGGCTGTAAGGCAAAACTTTGTTTTTACTTATAAAAAACTTTGTGTTTCGAGTCGTTAATATAATAGTGGTATTTAGTTAAGTAACGGACACGTCATGGACAACGAAATCCAAGAAATTAAATTTAAGTAACAACATGATTGCCTTGACTTCCCATTCTGCATAAGTACCATGAGTTTTGCTGGTTTTTGTTCTGTGTGTGTATGCGTGCGCACATGTGTGTATGAATAATTATTTCTTATTATTTAAAAAAGCGTATCAAATATGGAAAAATATATGTTTGTTGCTTATGATATTACCTGTCCTGTAATCGATAAAGCAATCAGGTTGCTGATTCAGGTGTTATGAGGGAAAATCAAATTTTAAATATTCAAAATCATATTAGCTTCTGTTGCAACTAGAACACAAACAAAAAAGTAAACTTTATACAAATGTTTAAAGTGAAATTGTTCTTTTTTTTGTCATACTGAATTTGAAGAATTTGAAATGGTCAACTATTATGTATCACGTATCAAACCAAAATTTAGTTAATATTTCTTATATAAGGTATTGCAGTATGTCTCTCTCTCTCTCTCTCTCTCTCTCTCTCTCTCTCTCTCTCTCTCTCTCTCTCTCTCTCTCTCTGTGCGTGCGCGCGCGCACGTGCGTGTGTGTGTGTGGTTCCAGCATTGGTTTTGCATTTTTACTGAAATGTTATGTTAATTGTTTTCATTAATTTCATAAATCTAAATCTGAAGTGTCATAGAAATTAGACTCAGTTTCAATGTTATTACAGCTGCTCCTGCTGTTGAATTACATAGCTTAGCATAGTGAATTTATATGATACAAACATACATTTCCATTTTAAAACCAAGAATAACATTTTTAATATTATATAGAGTGCTATAAATTGAGGACTGTATAATTATAATATATCTTAATACTATATTCATGTACAATCAAGATGTTTTTTCTTACGCAAGACGTGTTTTGAACATGTAGCTGATGATGATCGTACTGCTTAATACTTAAACATAGCAAGTAAAAAAAGATTTTTTTGATTGTACATTAATATTGTTACGACGGTCTAATCGTTGTAGGTACACTGGAAACAAAAATACAATACACCAATTAAGTCACTAATCACACCTTTAATTTTTACAGTTAAACAGTTCGTAATTAACAACACAGTCTCTACAACAAATCAAATGAAAATTGTTCACACGCAATAAAATGTCTACTAAAATTAAACACAATTGTATTACAATTATACCGTCCAATTATAAAACACCACTCTTAACTAATAACCACTTGAATGCGCACAGTAATATCGCTACTCTAACTTTCGAACCACAGTGTCAATATATCGCACTAATACTGAAACTTAAGGCCGCTGTCACCATGTATTTATAGACACCGAAAGTCTAGACGATTCCTAATTGCACCTTAGCATCCATATGAACTACGTAATTAACTGCGGCCTTGACACAGTCTGCACGGCTGGCGGCATCGAGAAGACTCGCAAATGCGTCTACAAGCACGTACGCCACACACAGTAGAGCGAGATTCTTCTGGCACATTCGACAAACACATAGATTGTTCTGTGATGTCGTAAAATAGTATGAAGTTATTTACACATCAAGAAAAGAACTGTAGCAAAAGTGTCTAGATTGTAATATACAATTATATTTTATACTTTAATTATAATTTTAAAACAAAAATATTTAATGTTATTGTCATATTAATGAATAATATTTAGACAGAGGTTCATTTTTTTTTAATATACCTGCCCGTAAATATGAATCACCCATCCAATAGTAGATCATTTTTAAATCATTTGGTTCTAGATAAAAGGCATATCATTTTTTATTTTAAAGGAAAATGAATTGTCTAATAATTTAAAGGTTTTGTGGCATGTATGTGCAATAAATTAACTGTAACATAAATGGCATTAGTAGACACTGATTTTCTAAGAAATAAAACGCTCGCATATTTCTGTGTTATAAACTGAGTAGTATTTATTAATCATTATAAGTGTCCATAAAATAAATATACTATTAAATAAAATTGTCATATTTGAGATTTCTGATAAAAAGCAAAAGAAAAAATTCAGATACTTGCAGGAACAAACTAGAATATCCTGCTGTCTGATTGAGCTCAAACCTGAGACAGTTTTGAATACTATAAATGTAAAATCAAATTTTAAATTTTTATGTCAAATCATTTTCTAATTTGTCTGCACACAAAATCACCCTGAATGTGAACATGGCTGTTACACATTAATTTTTATTACTTTTGAAATCAGAAATCCTGAAAATGTTTTGTGTCCAGAAAGTAAAAGGTTAATAAAAATAGTTATGTATAAAAAACTCTTAAGTAATACACTGTGCCATAAGTAAAACTAAATACAAGTTTTACTAATGAATATACTGCCAGAGGCTAAGAAAGCAGTTCTCTCTCTCCTTTTATTCTGATATTTTTATGCAATTAATGAATGTAGCCTTCCTCACAATTGCACCTCCAAATGCTATCATATTATTATCTGTGTTGGTTAATGTTATAAATGTGTTTTTGTTTTTAGCAGACTCTTAAAACCCATATGAAAATGTTAGTTGTTATTCCAGTGTAAGTGTTCAATTTTGATTATGCATATTGGTTGTTGATTCATTGTCAAATGTCTGCTGAATGAAAAGTAGAAAATTGAAAATGGCTTGACAAGAGAAACACGTAATCAAATTATTTGTGTGTGACATACGCTTATAAATCTCCTTCAGTTTAAACCATAAATGTTTTATGCTTAAGTGCATTAGTGGCAATTGATTACTGTATGTCTAATCTGCTTGAATACAGAAACATTAAAATTTGATTAAATGGATGTGACAGTACTGTGAATGGAAGCAGATATTAATTGGGCATTACGAGAAACATATTAAACAATGTGGCTGTCACTATACTGTTTGGGTATTTTTACTGTAATGATAATAACAGGCTTAAAATAAATCTCATACCTGCATTCTATTATTAGCTGTTTTGTAGTATTTTGAGCAAGAGATTCATGTGGTCCTGGGATTAAGAGGGAGCCTGGATTTGTTATTATCTAAGCAACTGCATTAAATTCAGTCTGAATAGTCAGCCAACTGTTAAACAAATTAGGAATATGATTTTTTTTTTGTTAGGAAGATTTTATTACCTTACACAGTTTTTGTGTAAACCATTATTTTAAATAGGCTACATGTAATTTCTTGGATTTTGTTGTCCACGGCATGCTCCAGTATTGTATACGCATTTTCTTGACATACGACACTAATAGTTGTCTTGATTGTTCATCTCTTCTTTCACAGCACTAACACTTATCTAAAAATGAACGTTTTCTTGTGAAAACTTACTTTTTTCGTCGGACGCGTTTCGGCGTACGTATCCGCCTTCTTCAGCTTTTAGTCAATACATAGCAATCAAAAAAGGTTACAACCCTAATTTAATAAACACACTACACAAACGCATCAAAAACAAAAACAACAAAACACAAAATACCATCAACACACAACACAATAAATACATCACACTCACATACCACAACTCCTACACACACAAAATCGCCAACACATTCAGAAAACACAAATACAAAGTAGCATACAGAACAACCAATACCATCAAAAAACACATCAATAATACAAACACAGACATAGACAAATATAACATAACAAAACAGGTGTTTACAAATTAAATTGTAATGACTGCAATAGTTTCTACATCGACCAGACAGGAAGATCTTTTTCATCCCGTTATTCTGAACACTTAAAAGCTCTAACCAACAACAATATACACTCCGCATTTGCCACACACATACACACAGAAAACCACAGTTACACCAACATAGACACTAATCTTGAAATTTTACATTACTTACCTAAAGGTCGAAAACTCAACACAACTGAACAATACGAAATATATAAACACCACACAACACAACAAAACAACATACTTAACGATCAATTACAATATAAATCACATACACTTTTTGACACAATTTTACAAAAAACAAACATCAAGTTGAATCCCTGCGCCAATCCCCTTCCTCCACACACCACCCCCACTACACCTTCCACACAACAACCGTTACGAAATGATGGCAGTCTGACTAAAAGCTGAAGAAGGCGGATACGTACGCCGAAATGTGTCCGACGAAAAAAGTAAGTTTTCACAAGAAAAAGTTCATTTTTAGATAAGTGTACGACACTAATGTTTTAGCAAAAAAAAAAAATCTGTATTGGAAAAATGTTATATATCCTACATTTGGATATAACATAAAGAGAGCTCTTGGATTTCGTTGTCCATGACGTGTCCGTTCCTTAACTAAATATAATTCATTCACTAATAAAGATATAATATAATTAATTATATTTAATAAAGAGAGCCTATTCCTGTATGTAGCAAACATAACAAAAATACAGTACAGCAATAAATACAGCTTATTTTATTGACAATTGTGTTGTTAATTGTTATGCGTTATACTCCAATTACGTATCATTAAAATATCTTGTTTTTATTAAAACTATTTTTATGTTTTTAAAGGTGGTTTGGTTAAATCAAATCAGTCATCGTAATATATAGTAAAATGTTTTAACAGTAAGTAGGAAAACTATTGAAAAAAATTGTTTTATTAGTTAATACTAATCTATTAATCTAATACTAATCTAGTTAATGTATTAAATCTAGTAGTTAAAACATTAAACATAACAGTAGACCTAGATAGTCAAGTCAGAACAGTCTATCCTAGGTTGCCCTGTTGTTCAAGATTTGGTAGAGTGTTAGTGTATTTAATTTTTTGTCTGTTGGTTTGGCTGATTATAATTATGTTCTCAAAAATTTGGGTGTGTTATTTAATGAAAGACAGGCCAATTATAGGTTTGTGTTTTATACCATTACAAATACCTCCACTATCGTGGTTTCATCTCTCTGTATCAAAATAGCAAATCTTAAATATTGTACAGGATCTTTCAGAAAGTTTATACCATACAGTTCACAACATATACCTTTCATAAAAATTATGAAAAAAGGTTATTCAAACAGGTCTATAAATACTTTGTTTTCTACGTATGTATAATTGAAGATTTCCCATTTTGTTAGCCCCAAAGATAAAGCATGATACTGTATCTACATAGACAACATTAAGGACACAAAATTGATGATTTTAGATGGAATTTTGCCTAGTGAATTTAAAACATTTGTTCCAGGCGTATTAAATTTATACTCTTTATTAAAATTTGAAAAAATTATATTAAAAGTGTATGTTTTATATTTTTGTAATATGAAATTCAGTATTAATGTGGTTCAAAATAAATGAGTTTGTTTCTAAATCTGATAGAGAATGCAATTCTGAACAATTTAGTATAACATAGTAGGAACATGGATGAATAACTTCTACATTTATTAAAAATAAAATTTAAAAAATGGTGGTTATTTATTATTTATCCTTTTTAGGCCTAACCATATCAATTATTCAGAGTTGAATTCTCTACAACATTTAGAGAAAAAGATTGATTCATTTAAAGTACTTTATTAGCAATTTTCTACCAACATTGTAAAAGTGCAATTTCAGGTAATTTTATAAGCTTCATAGGATTTTCATAAAAGGTATTTACAGTGTTGGAATGTAGTTTATGAATTTATTTAGGCAAAATGCCATCTGAAGTCACTGATATTATGAATATTTAATTAAATGATATTTTTTTGAAGTTAATGGCATAATGTAAGATAAACAACTTAATCAGTTTTAAGACTTCTAGTGTTGGTAACTTTATATGTTGGTATGTTGATCGTATTTCAATTGATTTGCTAGCACTAGATGTTTCACTCACTTCACAATGAGTATCATAAAGTCTTAAATTACTATCACTTAGTATGGTAGTGCTGTTGGCAGTTTCAAGATTAATAAAACATTGTTTGTACTCTAATCCGATATACAAAAAGAGCTCTCAGAATCTGTTGTAGACATTAATAGTAATGGAATAATTCAATTAAACAATAAAGCATTAATTCTTTATTGTAAATGTATGAAAAGAACATTATAAAAATTAAACATGTTTTGCAGAGGTTTACATTATTTGAAATAGCTCAGTTCATAAGGTCAGAGAAATATAATATGTAAAGTTTTATCTGTATTGTTAATTAATTCTGATAACATTAATAAAAAAATAAAATTAAATTAACTAGAATTAATTATATCAGATATATTCCCTAATACATTTTACATTTCCCAGAAATGTTGGGAATTGCTGTTGTAATTAATTAGTTTACATGACTGTTGTAAAATAAATTTGTGTCATTGCATACATAGACAGTAAATATATATATAAATATGTTGCCTGTAGATAGGACTCCATTGTCTTGTTTCTTCTGCTCCTCATGTTAGCATATTGTCATCTGGAACACACTGATCTGGATCAATGACTGTACTGATGTGGGTTAGCACAACTATGTACAACCAACACAGTTAAAAAGGTTTTTTTACCTATTCCTATTATAGTGATTTTATGTGGATTGTTTATGTGCATGTGCAGTAAAGATGTGGTGGAACTGTGAACCAGATATGCATCGATAAATTTAGTGTGTGTTGTGTAAGATGTACAGTAGGTATTTATTTACCAGTTTTGGTACAGTACATTGTGTGTTTGGCTGTGTTTGATTTTTCTGATGTTAATTTGATAAAGCATTGTTCCTGATTTGTATGCTAGAGGGCATATTTGCTCCTTCATCTAAAAAGTGATATATACTGTCACTTTGTAGTACATGCATTAGGTAATTTTGACCATTAGGTACATTTTTGCATGGTGTGAGGTTTTTCTTTCGCTGAAATTTCATGTATAGTCATGGAGTTATTTATGTGTTGTCTAGTGTGGTTGATTTTCCTAAAATCAGCTGTTTCTTTTGCGTAGCATGCTGGAAGAGTACTGGATGAAATCGTGTTTACAATTTTGTGTAATTTTTTTCTGTTAGAGAGACCATTCCACATCAAATCAACCAATAAAAAAATAATTTTGGACCTTAAGGTTTCAAAATGTCCTAATTTTTTGTTTATTTATTCTTATGGTCAAAACTAATAAAAATACAAACTTAGATTTTTTGGGCTTCTAATATTTATGTTATTGATTTTCAAAAAATCGAAAATCGCATAAATTTGACCGTGTTTTGAAATCTTTAAACGGCTACAGTTTAAAAAGTATTTGACATAGAGGGCTGGGACTTGTACCATTTTATTCTGCTTTTATTATGCTTTAATTTGATATAAAACACAACCATATTGGTAAAAATAATTTTTTCCCAAAAATTTTCAAAAAACTTTTTTAACAAATTTTCAGAAACGTATTTTTTTTTTTTTGAAAAAAATTATTTTGTTTATACACTTATAAGGCACATATATGCCAAATTTCAGGATGGGATGGCAATGGGATCATATTTAAATAAAATATTTTGTAACTGTGAATCCCTAAAAAAAGACATTTATTGATAGAAACTCCAAATTCAAAAGCGTTTGGTGCTGGGCAATCTGTCAGAGCTATATGCGTTGTTTAAGGAAAAGTACCCAACTCATTATATAGGGTTTTCCAAGTTTTGTCAGTTGAGGCCAAAAAACTGCATTTTGGCTGGTGGAAGTGGGACACATACTGTATGTGTATGTACAATACATCAGAATGTGAAACTCATGATGAACGGTGCTGGACTTAGAAGTATTGTATGGCATGGGGATAATACATCATTGAAATCTTATCATTGTTGCCTTGCAAAAATAATGTGCGATCCACCCTCACCAAATTGTTACATGGATGAATGTAAGGAATGTCCTGGTATTAAACAAATACGTGAAGCCTTGTTAAATAAATTTGAAGACGAGCTTATTGATAAAGTGACGTATAAGCAGTGGATAACTGTTGACAGGTGTAGAATGGAATCTATAACAAAAAACAGTGATGGCTTTGTTGAAGAATTTCTGGAAATGCTTTTAAAACTCAAAACTCATTCATTCATTGCAAACAGGCAAAAAGAATGCTACTCAGAAAAGAAAGAAAACTTAGCACCAGGTGAATTAGTTATTAATTGTGATTTTGCTGAAAATTACTCATTTATACTCCAAGATGAAGTTCAGTCATTTCATTGGACAACTAACCAAGCTACTCTGCATCCTTTTATTGTGTATTACAAGTGGGAAGACAAAATTAAACATTTACAGTATGTTTTTATCTCTGACTGCCTGGAACATAATACTGTGGCGTTTCATGTATTCCAGAATGAGTTGATTTCTCTATTGAAAGAAACTATACCATTTGAAATAAAGAAAATTACATACTTCTCCGATGGTAGTTCGGCTCAGTACAAAAACAAGAAAAACTTTCACAATCTGTGTCTTCACAAAACAGATTTTGGAATCGAAGCAGAATGGCAGTTTTTCGCAACGTCACACGGAAAAAGTGCATGTGATGGACTTGGTGGCACTGTTAAACGGCTTGCTGCTGAAGCCAGTCTGCAAAGACCTTACAATAGCCAGATAGTCACACCACTGCAGTTGTATGAATTTTGCTATTGATAAAATATCTGGAATAGATTTTGTGTACTGCTCTACAAAAGAATATCAAGATATGGAAAAGAAACTTGCATTGCGCTTTAGTGAATCGATACCAATTGTTGGAACCCAAAAGTTCCATTCCTACAGTCCAATCTCGGAAAATAAAATCAGTGTTAAATATTACCAATCCTGTTCAGACCAGTTTACTAACACCGTAACGGCATTTGACTTTTTAACAACGACAGATATACTAAACATTAAATCAGGCTTTGTAACTATTGCCTATGATCAGTCCTGGTGGCTTGCATGTATTCTAAAGAAGAACGACGAGACCTGTGAGTTTGAAGTTAGTTTTTTACACCCAAAAGGACCTGCTGCTTCATTTTTCTACCCTCAACCGAGTGACATTTTAACTGTACCAGGTGAAACATTACTTCAGAAAGTAGAACCATTTACTGCTACAGGGAGAGTGTATACCTTAACCAAAGAAGAAAATATGCTATCTACAAAGACACTAGAAAGGTTTCTCAAAAGGAACTGAGAACTTAAAATAGGCATTTAAGAAATATTTTAAAAAATAGTTTTTCGTAAGTAAAGTGATTTTACAAATTTTTTAAATAAACTTGTATTTTTACCCTTAACACCCTGAGAGGAAGTCAGTAATCTTTATTGGTTTATATTTTGATTTCAGATCCTCAGGAAAAGCGTGATTCTATCAATAAATGTCTTGTTTTAGGGATTCACAGTTACAAAATATTTTATTTAAATATGATCCCATTGCCATCCCATCCTGAAATTTGGCATATATCTGCCTTATAAGTGTATAAACAAAATAATTTTTTTCAAAAAAAAAATACGTTTTTGAAAATTTGTTAAAAAAGTTTTTTGAAAATTTTTGGGAAAAAATTATTTTTACCAATATAGTTGTGTTTTATATCACATTAAAGCATAATAAAAGCAGAATAAAATGGTACAAGTCCCAGCCCTCTATGTCAAATACTTTTTAAACTGTAGCCGTTTAAAGATTTCAAAACACGGTCAAATTTATGCGATTTTCGATTTTTTGAAAATCAATAACATAAATATTAGAAGCCCCAAAAATCTAAAAGTTTGTATTTTTATTAGTTTTGACCATAAGAACAAATACACAAAAAATTATAATTGTCTGAGATGGTGAGGTTCAGAGCATTGGTTGATTTGATGTGGAATGACCCAAGGCAATTTTATGTGTGCATGTGCTCCGGGTGATCTTAATTTTTAAAAAACGACGTTCACTGAACAATTGAAGCAAGAGACATCTGGACAATGATATTTCTATACAACACTAAATTGAGATACTAGATGTCAAGTATGAAATTGTAACACCAGTGATGTGATGTTTACGGTAGGTGTTGTTGTCGAAGAACAATACCCCAAGCTCAACGTCCTGCGTTGTTTGTTTTGGATTGCTCTTTCCAGCTCTTATAACATTTCACAGTAAACCTTACAGTTGATTGTCGTACCCCATTCCATAAACTCTTATCAGGAGTACCCCTTTTCTGTTCAAAAAACTGTCACCATCCTTGCTGGTGATGGCTCATTCCTTATTGATTTTTTTGTCTCACAATTAATGTACCTAGCCCATGTTTCATCCTCTGTTACAATTTGGTCCAGTAGAGAATCACCTTCCTTGTCATATGTCTCAAGAAATGACAATGCTGTTGCCATTCTCTGGTTTTTGTGCATTTCTGGAAGCATTTTCGAACTCATCATGCACAAAACTTACTGTAATCAAGCTTTATCATGCTAACTTCATGAACCAAACTATATGTGGAAACTCGTGTTATAGCTCATTAATAGTTGTAAACCAGCGATTTTCATGGATTTGGTTATTGATTTTGACCACCAATTCGTTGGTCAGAACACTTGGCCAGCCACTTCGCTCATCATCGTGCACATTGGTTGTGACACCACTGCCTTACTCCCCCCCTCACTCATTACTGCAGTTTAATCTTGCAGAAATTTTATTAATGAGTGCACTTCACAACTCACAGGATTTTCAATCACAGTGCACACTTAAAAAAATTGTTACTGACGTACAGAAAGACAAGAGTACTTTACTGGCTGCAGCTGGATACGTTCTGAGTCATGCCTCCGAAATGGCGGCACTAGCCCCATCCCTTCCACTGCCACACTGAATCATATGTTGCTTTCTGGACAGGCCTCATATTATAGACTTCCAGCAGGGATACTGAAAATTGTTTTGTGGTCCCTAAGATTGTTAAAATCAAAGTATTTTAAAAGAAGCACAAAAATTAAATTTTTAGTGTAACATACAATGCAGGAAAGATGTTTGAAAAAGCTAATTAAAACAGTAAATTATAGCACACATTTGCAACATAGTTGCACACATTTAGAAACTTTTTGCCATTTTAATTGTATAATTTTTTTGTGTTAGGAAGTAATTAATAGATATACGTCCTCTGTAGTTTTTATTCTTTGTATTGAATATAAACTGAATTTGTCATTTGCAACCATTTGGTGTGTGCAAAATTTTGAAACAGAAATTTGGTGTCTTACTGCTTAACAGTTTCCAGATTATTAACTTTAGAGAGTGTGAATATAAAAGTACCCCTTTCTGCTTCTTTTCTCGCAAGATAAAAACACTCAGAGAAGAACCTAATCAGTTTCAGTAGACATTCTTCTCATCCTTTCTCTTCTCCTCACCCCTTCTTTCATCTTTACACCATCTATGCATCCTGCCTGAACCTTCCCTTCCTACTACGGCCCTCGATCATTCCCTCAATTAGGGTGGTGAACCAGTTTGAATGGCATAGCAGGTGATCAACTATATTACTTCTCCTTTCCACAATGGATCCAGTGAGTATACTTTTTACACCCGCTTTCCTCAGAACATCATCATTAAGTACTCGTTCTGCCCACAGTATTCTGCAAGGCCCTCCTCCAGCACCATATCTAAAAACCGTCAAGGTAGCTCCTCCTCTCCACTTTCCTCAAAGTGCAGGTTTCTAAGCTATATGTGCATATGCTCCAAATGAAAATCTGTAAATTTCTTCTTGGTTTCCAGAACACCTGGGTTTCTTCTGAACACCATAAGAGACCTTTTCTTTAAAATTGCTCACTTGCTTGCATAATTCTACTTTTTAGATAACTGATGCATCTCCCATCTGATGTATTTTTAGTTCCATGAAGGCAGTCTACTTATGCTACCAGCATAGTAATAAAATGAATTATTATAAATAAAATTTTATTTTGTCATAGCCATTATTACAGAGAAATTAAAAGCATTGAATCAAGTTTATTGAATTAAAAAAATGTCTACAAAATACAAGTTCTGTGTCTGTCATTGCAGCAAGAAATTTGCAACAAATTGCATTGTTATATTTGTCACACCATTATCCCACTTTCCAGTTATTTTGTGTTGTTGTACAAGTAACTATGTCTTAAGGTAGTTATATATCAAAACCATATCCTGAGGAAAGAGATATTTTTCATGCAGTTAGTAAGCATGTATGATTAGAAATCAGGTTAAAGTATTGAAGTAATAAATTTTGACTGTTGTTATGATAATAATTAACAGTATTCAGGAGCCAGTGACTTTATAAGTTGTATTTATTATGCCACTAAGTCAAGTTGATAAAATCCAAGGGTGGTGAACTGATACAGAAAGTGTTAGTGCAATATGTAGTCTGTAGCATAGGATACTCTGAATTAACAAGCTGCAGAAGAAAAAAAGTGAACAACAAATATAGTTCGGTCTTCACTGTTACAACAAATATTTGTAATATTTTAAAATTATTTTACAGCATAGTGTGAACATCTGATAATATCTGATTTGTTACGTCATTTGTGTTATCCAGTTTTAATTGTAAGACATTTAAGAAGAGTAATATTTTGAAATTGAGGAAACACAGAATGTGTGTGTGTGTGTGTGTGTGCGCGCGCGCGCTTGCTGCGTAATATCAGTTCTTCTTCGCTTTCATAGAATATAGGTCTAGTGGCCTGCTCTGGTTTCCTTACTGTCAGTGCCACCTAGGTCTGACAACAGATCTTCTCCCGCTTGGTTTATAATGGTAGAACATTAAAGGTGTTCTGTTGTTCTCTAGTATGTCAAGATATCTCCTCTGACCTACCCCATTCATTTTTTTTTATCGACAACAAATTTTTAGATAATGGCTGTTCTGATCTCACTCCTCAGGAAAAATGATATCCATTTTGTATACCCTTTTACACACATAAGCATTTTTATTTCCATGGCCTCTATGCAAATGAGATCTTTCTTAGGGAACACCCAGGATCTGCTCCTATGTGTTAATACTGACCTTATACAATTTTTATATGTATTTGCAATTTAAAAGTTCTCGTATTGTGACACATACATGGCTGGGAATTTATGGAATTTGTTACTGGAATCCTGTCAGCGTTGTAGCTAACATCACAGCTCAGGTAATTAAAATGTGGTACTTGGTCAATTGGGCTGTCATTAATTGAGATCTTTGTTCGTTCAAGACAGGTGTGGTTGAATATGATTATATTTATTTTATTATTAGAGATCTTTACCAATCCAAAACAATATACCAGTAACTGCTTTATTTCAGTTTCTATATTTCAGCATATTGTCTGATATTTTCTTCATTAGTTCTCTAGAACAGTGATTCCCAACCTTAAGGTGACCATGGAGTGCTCAGTTGAAAGATTCATAAAGCTTAAATCTCCCACTTCTACCGAGCTAAGATCACTAAGAAAAATTATACTTTATTTGGTGAATATCTTAACTTAAATGGATTTAATTTAAATATCTAATTTTTATCAACAAAAATTCTGTCTGAGCGACATCTATTGAAATTGTCATTAAAGTTAACAATGCAAGTTTTTGGTCTAGCGTTTGTTTCACCAGCTGTGGAAGGTTTTGGCTGTTATTATTAAACTGTATGTCATCGCTTGTGTCCAGCTGATTTCTTTGCTTATTCTTCATCAGTCACTTTCACTTTCTTACATGCAATTTGTTTCCAATGTACTTTATAAGCAAGACTAAGTGAATATGTTTCGTTCTGTTTATACCATGGTAGCCCCACAGACAACCACATTTGACCTTCTCATGGACTCTCACTCATCCACGATTGGTTGGGAACCACTGCTTCAGAGCGACGCTTAAAGTGTAAGCCAAACTGCATGTTCCTGAAAATGAGATCAAAGGAGATTCTGAAATATAAGCAAAAGAAAAACAAATCATACACCTTTAAAGGACATTCACAAAGTATAATAATTATTACATCCCAAGTTAGTATTAAAAGCTAAGGCTTACCTATATGGGTTTTGCCTATTTTACAAAATAGGCAAAAGCTAATGTTATTAAATTTTTTTATATGCTAATTTGCAGAACACTGTCTTTATGTAACAATTTTACTTATAAAACCTTATAACTTTTTTATTTCATATGTAGATTATTAACCTGAATCTACTATTCACACACACACACACACACACACACACACACACACACACACACACACACACACACACACACACACACACACACACACACACACACACACACACACACACACACACACACACACACACACACACACACACACACACACACACACACACACACACACACACACACACACACACACACACACACACACACACACACACACACACACACACACACACACACACACACACACACACACACACACACACACACACACACACACACACACACACACACACACACACACAATAAATAATTATAAATATATTGTTACGACGGTCTACTCGATCGTCGTAGGTACAGTGGAAACAAAATAAGTACAAGACAACAATTAAGTCACTAATCACACCTTTAATTGTTACAGTAAATCAGTTCGTAATTAACAACACAGTGTCTACAACAAATCAAATGAAAATTGTTCACACGCAGTAAAATGTCCACTAATATTAAAACTCAATTGTATTACAATTATACCGTCTGAATATAAAACGCAACACTTCACTACTAACTACTTGAACGTACACAGTAATAACTCGAACCGCTCTGTAAATATATCGCACTAATACTCACGAACCGCACTATCCAATATCTCGCATGGAACTGAAAACTAAGGCCGCTACGCGATGTATTAATAGTCACGCTCACACACCAGAAGCTTCCAAACTGCGTCTTATCTCTCGTGAACTACGTAATTACTACGGCCTTGACACAGTCCGAGCGCCCGAGTGAAGCCCGGCACAGTCGAGAAGATTCCCGCAAAATGCGTCTAGTAGCACGTACACCACACGCTTGCATCGAGATCCTTCTGGCATATTAGATAAACGCGTAGATTGTTCTGTGCTGTCGTAGCACTGCCTCCTCCTTAAGCCTGTTCGTCCCGAACTGGCAAAGCGTCTCTAAATTTGTACTTAGCCAGGCGATCTAGGTGGACGACCTTGAACTTTCGCTGTCCTTCCTGTTGAATCCGATAAACAACATCGTTAATTCTTTTTTTCACAGTGTAGGGTCCTTCCCAGTTAGACTGAAGCTTAGGTGAGCGACCACGACGGCGCTTTGGATTGAACAACCAGACCTGATCTCCTTCTTGTAAACCCACACTATTGCTGCGAATGTCATACCGAGTTTTCATTTTATCACTGGCAATCTTCAGCCGTCCTCTTACCAAGCGATTCATTTCTCGCAGTTGGTTTTCTAATTGCGAGGAATAGTTCTTTGGCTCTTGGGACTGAGTCTCAGGTGATCCAAACATCAAGTCCCCAGGAAGACGATTCTCCCGCCCAAACACCAATTTTGCTGGAGTCATGCCGGTTGTGTCATGTACTGATGACCTATACGCCATAAGGAATAGTGGTATACGTTGGTCCCAGTCTGTTTGGTTCTCGTCAACAACTTTCAAAAGATGCTGCTCAAGTGTCCTGTTGAATCTCTCAACCATCCCGTCCGACTGAGGATGCAGAGGCGTTGTCCTGGTCTTTCGAATTCCGAGTAGACGGCATAATTCTTTAAACACTCCTGATTCGAAATTTCTCCCTTGATCCGTATGGATTTCCATAGGGGCTCCATAACGGCAACAGAAGTTGTGAACTAACTGCTTTGCCACAGTGGTAACCTCCTGATTTGGAATTGCGTAGGCTTCCACCCACTTAGTAAAGTAGTCACCTACAACCATGATGTACCGGTTTCCATCGTCAGTAACTGGGAATGGTCCAGCAATGTCTATGGCAATTCTCTCGAAAGGTTGTCCAACGTTATACTGTCTCACTTTTCCCCTGCTTCTGGTTTGTGGGCCCTTGCTTGCAGCACATATTTCACACGTCCGAACCCATTCCTCTACGTCGTGGCGAAGATGAAGCCAATAGAATCGCTTCCGTATTTTGTCAAGGGTTTTGTTAACGCCAAGATGGCCTCCAGATGTTCCATCATGCATCTCCTTCAAAACAGACTGCACTTTACTTCGGGGAACTATCAACTGCATGACCACGTCTCGTCCATCTGCACTTTCCCAAGCCCTTTTCAGCAATCCGTTTTCTAAGGTGAGAGGTTCCCATTGTGCCCAGTAGCCCTTCAGCACTTCGGAACCATGGCAGATATCTTGCCAATCCGGGCGGCGACCTTCCTCTTTTGCTGTCAAGATCGGTCCAATGTCTTCATCAGTCATCTGTTCTTGTCGACAGTCTTGTGTTGTCCAGCTATCAGCCAGGAAATCTACAGTGATGGCTTGAACATGTTCGCTTGAGTTTTGTTCTTCCTTTCTGTGGCAATGTCGGCAGTCTTCCGGGCATGGTCTTCGTGGTAAGCCATCTGCATTACCGTGCAGGCGCCCCCGCCGATGTTGTACCTTGAAGTTGTACTCTTGCAGACGTTCGAGCCACCTTGCCAACTGTCCTTCCGGATTTTTAAATCTCAAGAGCCATGCAAGTGCAGCATGGTCGGTACGTAGTGAAAACTCTCTCCCATAGAGGTATTTATGGAAGTGCTCCAAAGCTCTGACAATTGCCAACAACTCTCTTCTTGTAACACAATAATTTCTCTCTGGTTTAGAAAGCGTCTTGCTGTAATACGCTATTACTCGTTCTTCACCGTTCTGCACTTGAGACAAAACTGCTCCTAGACCAGTATTGCTTGCGTCTGTGTCTACGATGTACTTCCCTTCGGAAGCTGGAAAAGCGAGAATTGGCTGCGAACATAATGCAATCTTCAACGTTCTAAATGCGTGTTCACACTCTCTCGACCATTGGAAGTTTCGTTTATTTTCCGTTAGCTCATGTAGTGGTTTAGCAATAGTAGCGAAGCCTTTCACAAAACGTCGGTAATATGAGCATAACCCCAGGAAACTCCAAACTTCGTGTTTATTCTTCGGAACTGGCCAGTCTCTCACGGTGTCTACTTTATTAGGATCCATGCTAACGCCCGCTGCCGAAACCAGATGGCCCAAATACTGTACTTCCTTCTGGAATAGAGAACACTTCTTCGGGCTCAGCTTCAGTTGTGCACCGTGAATTCTAGTTAGAACTTCCTTAAGGTTTTCCAAATGATCTTCGAAAGTCTTCCCGATCACTATGACATCGTCTAAGTAAACAAGGCAAGTTTTCCACGTCAGGCCTCGGAGTATCAGGTCCATCAAACTCTCAAATGTTGCCGGTGCATTACAGAGTCCAAATGGCATGACGTTAAATTGGAATAAGCCACTTGGGGTCGAGAAAGCGGTCTTTTCCTTGTCTTCTTGATGAAGACCTACTTGCCAATATCCACTCTTCAGGTCCAATGTGGAAAACCACTGTGCTCCGGACAACGTGTCGAGTGTATCGTCAACGCGAGGTAATGGATAGCAGTCTTTCTTTGTAACATCATTTAACCTCCGGTAGTCTACGCAGAAACGCAATCCACCATCCTTCTTCGCTACCAGCACTACAGGGGAAGACCAAGCACTTGACGAAGGTTCGATTACTCCCTCTGTGAACATGTCCTGTACTAACCGAGACATCTCCTCTTGTTTAGATAATGGAGGCCTTCGAGGAGGTTGGCGTATCGGTGTTGTGTCCCCGGTATTGATGCGATGTTGCACAAGAGAGGTTCTTCCCAGTGACTGTCCCCGAACTGCAAAACAATCTTTGAATTCGTGTAAAAACTGTCCGAGTTCTTTTACCTCACCACTTGAGAGGTCGTTAGAAGATCTGTTCAATAATTCTTGCAGTTCCTCTGGTAATTTAGAAGTATCCGAAGAACTGGGTCTTCGTTGCGTTATTCCGGCTACCCAGGCCACAGGAGTCAATTTGCGTAGCAGCGTATTGCTTTGTAAAGTGATAGCTTGATCCAAAATATTCGCCACTCTAATAGGTACATTTCCGGTTTCGTCAGGTTTTACTAAACTTCTGGCAATTAGCATGCCCGGTGTGCTGACTACCTGGGGTTCGAATATAGAGCACTGATGCCCCTAGTATCTACCGCAGTTCTAACCATGATGATCTTTTCGGAGTTTGGCGGAACAGTTACGGCCACTTGGTTTATGACGTCCATCGATTTTTCTGCTGTCGTCATTGTTGATAGCATTACCTCTTCGCCTCCGATTCTCAAGACATTGTTTTTGAAGTGGACTATAAATCCGTATGCGTTCATAACGTCCACACCAAGAATTGCTTCATCCACAATGTCTGCAACAAGTACTTGATGATTAAACTCAAGTCTACCGAGGTGTAGGTGTATCTCCACTTTTCCATACACTTTTACAGGCCGTCCAGTAGCTGTTCGCAAGCTGCAAGAGCACCAGATTGGCTTGAGATCTTTCACCACGTCGGGGCGCACAATAGAAACTGTTGCGCCTGTGTCAACTGTAATCGAGGTTGGCCTTTTTTGAACAAATCCGGTAACTACCAAGCTCCCGGTGTTTTTCTGAAGCGTAGAAATTGCGTATTCTCTAGGGGCTTCGTTCCTCCAGTTAGTCAGCACACGCCCCGTTGCACCGACTATTGCTCGTTTCCCTGCTGCTGAATTCTAACCCGACAATCTCGTTGTAGATGTCCAGGTTTCCCACATCGATAACACTTCGGTCTTCCATCCTTTCTTATTTTATTCTGTGGCGCCGACCGTCGAGTCTCTGTTCCTTGTTCTTCTTCCTCATCGTCTGTGCCGTCGCGATCTTTTAGCTCGCGCACTTTATGACTTGTCCAACCAGACGCTGATTTGGCGGCCTCAAATTGCAAAGCATGTACCAGGGCGTCCGCACTGTTCTGGTGTCTTGCCATTCGTAACACTTGCTGTAGTTCGTTATCTCGGACACCGGCAGTAAATGTCTGCATCGCAAAACGCGTTCGAAAATCTTCTGGCGCTTCAGGATAGGCCAGTCTAATTAGTCTGTCGATACTTGCTTCAAACTCTTGAAGACTTTCGCCGGAATGCTGTCGCCTTGCTCTCAACTGGGTGCAGTACACATCTCGCAAATGTTTATCACCATACCGTAATTCCAGAGCTTTTATCAACTCGGCATAGGTGTTCTGACTGTCAGGTGGCACTTTCTGTAGTAGTTCTGCCGCGAGTCCTTTTAATGAGAGAACGAGTGAAACAGCCTTGTCTTTCTCTGTCCAATTATTTGCGCATGCAGCAGCTTCAAATTGGCGGAGGTACGTTGCCCAGTGACTGCTTCCGTCAAAGGTTGTAGCTTTGACATGAACTGTCCCTACTGCAGGCAAAGTGACTTTCTCTATGAACTTATGTTCTGTGTCTTTTTCTGTCTTTATCACTGGTACATTCTGTTCAGAAATTTGTTTTGGTTGAATCTTCATGCACTGTTCGACTTCACTTTTAATTGTTCTCTTATGTTTGCCATTGAGTTTTCTACTGCAGATATTTTATTTGACACAGTTTCTTCTATAACAGATATTTTTGTAGACATCGATTCTTCAACAATCAAGACAGCTTTTTCTACTTCAGCTATTTTTAATGTAATTGATTCTTGTACCTCCGATATTTTAGTAACTTGTTTATTAAGCTCACCTCGTAGGATACCCAATTCTGCGGTACTGTGTTCTTGCAACTGTTTCTGCATAACTTCAAAGAGAGCTTCCGTTTTATCTGCTTCTTGCTTACGTTTTTCATCCTGTCGTTTTTCTGCTTCTTCCCTTCCTGTCTTCGTTCTTCTTTTTGTCGTATTTCTGCTTCTTCCTGTGTCTGCCGCAGCAGTGTTTGTAAAGCTTCCATCATCTGACTGGGATCCATGTTTACTGATTAATTACGAATCACACTCGTCTTGTACAAAGCGTCCACTGTTTCCACTGTTAACCGTTCTATCCCAGTTCTGACACCACTGTTACGACGGTCTACTCGATCATCGTAGGTACAGTGGAAACAAAATAAGTACAAGACAACAATTAAGTCACTAATCACACCTTTAATTGTTACAGTAAAACAGTTCGTAATTAACAACACAGTGTCTACAACAAATCAAATGAAAATTGTTCACACGCAATAAAATGTCCACTAATATTAAAACTCAATTGTATTACAATTATACCGTCCGAATATAAAACGCAACACTTCACTACTAACTACTTGAACGTACACAATAATAACTCGAACCGCTCTGTAAATATATCGCACTAATACTCACGAACCGCAGTATCCAATATCTCGCATGGAACTGAAAACTAAGGCCGCTACGCGATGTTTTATAGCCACGCTCACACACCAGAAGCTTCCAAACTGCGTCTTATCTCTTGTGAACTACGTAATTACTACGGCCTTGACACAGTCCGAGCGCCCGAGCGAAGCCCGGCACAGTTGAGAAGATTCCCGCAAAATGCGTCTAGTAGCACGTACACCACACGCTTACATCGAGATCCTTCTGGCATATTCGATAAACGCGTAGATTGTTCTGTGCTGTCGTAGCAATATGAATAATATATAATTATAAAAATATATAAATAAAATAAACATCTCCAAGTGTAAATATACTATTTTGTCTTATGTACATTTTGCAAAACAATTCCGCAACGCCTAAGACTAAAAAATATATTTAATCTCTGAATATGCAGTAACTGTTCTGCAAAACATATATAACACAAAATAGTATATTGTTACATTGTTCACAATGACAACCTGTTCTTCTACAGGTTCTGTTCAGTGGAAACAGAATAACTGACACCATTGAAGTCACAAACTTTAATTAGACTCGAACAGCAGTTACAAATCAAGTAAACACTTATATAATATTTAAAGTTAAATTTGTCCAACAGACGCCTTATTACAGTTTTCCACTAATTAACACAATAGGCCTAATCACTTCTGACTGCTGGCATTAAGCTAGTCAAGAAACATGTGGAAAGGCGGTCTCAAATTATCCAGAGTGTTACATAATTGTCTTTCATCTTGTCGCAGTAATATTTACATTGACCTATGTATATTATTGTGACAGTGTATATCAAACTGCAAGAACATTCAAGAGTTACCATTCAAATTAACTATTTATGACTGTTGTGTAAATTGACTTATACAAAGAATAACTAATCATTATCCTTTTAGAAGCCTTTGGATTAAGAAAAACATCACTGAAAAACCGATAGAATATAACCTGGAGGTTATAGAGTATAACCTTCACTGATTTATGAAGGCCGTTGACATAGCAGAATGGCATGTTCTTTGGAATATTCTAAAAAAAAATTGAGTACCAACATCAACTGATTAAGGGACTAACATTTAGTGGAGGTATGATCCTCTTTAACGATAGGTTGAGATGGGGATGCAGTCTGTCCCCGACACTTTATAATACTTATATGGACGATGGCCTTGCAAAATTAAAACAAGAAAGATTACCACAAAGTTAGAGAAAGAATGACTCCAAATTTGTCGTCCTTTGTTCCTTAACTGCTAGCTGCTGTATCATGCTGAACGAGGCCTTCTGATGTTACCACCATTATTAAGTTCCAAGTGACACAGCAGCTAGCAGTTCAAGAAGAAAGTATGACAAAGTTCAAGTAATGAAATCTGTTAACACAAAAAACCTGACTGAGGACCAAAAATGAGTTTTGATGTAGTGATATTTTCAGATGAACTTAACTGATGATATACACTAAGGATATATAGAACTTATAGCAGAGGATACACTACAATTATAATTTTATAAACTCAATCGAATTGCTTTGGAATATACCGGTAAATCTGCGCTTGCGCATGAGAGAGAGAGAATTTATGTTATGAATCCATAACCATAAATAAATTGTAACGTTTTGTTGTTTCAGACTGTTCCTGTTTTGATAGGTATAGGAGTTGTTGTTTCAACAGCTCTTATACTCACAATCTGTTATACAAAAAAGAAATCTCCTCGTAAGACTCTTGTTGATCCTACAGCAAAAGTTCCATTAAAACTAATAGAAAAAGTTGAAGTGAGTCATGATACAAGACGATTCAGGTTTGCACTTCCATCTGGAAATCAAGTATTAGGTAAGTCAACGTTTTTGCAGATTTTTGCTTTTATGAATTTCAGAGACAAAATATTAAAAAAAAAAAAAGATTTCTTAGATGCACAACAATATTTACAGTAAACCACTGTAAAGATATGAATTTTTCTTATCTCTGTTTTATATTGGTTACAAAAACCACAAGTTTAGAAATTGTAGGTTCTATTTATGCAAGGCACGTACACATGTTAAATTTAGATATTTCAGTACAGTGAATAGGATGGTGACAATCCCATCTGTTTCATATTTTTGATTAATATATTCACATAATCAAACAGTTAATTATAAATGGTAGGGAACTGGATTGTTAATGTGTAAAAAAAAGATTGCACAAATACAAGACTTTTTTGAAATGCCAACTGTGATGTATGACACTATTTATTAACAGGAAAGATTATAATTTGTTTAGAATATTTAATTGTATTCATAATTTCTTTTGTCATAAAAAATGGTTACCTATGCCAAAGTTTAGAAATTGATAAAATTTTTACCTTCTGTTTTCCCATATGAGACAAGTAGTCCCTAAGGCAGTAAGCCACCAAATTATGCAGAGGTTTTGTATTCCTGCATTGACATTTAATGTTAAAAGTGAAGTCCAGATGTTTTAATTACAAAACAAAAAGTTTAGAAGCATTAGTATTAAAGTTCATTTGGAGCACAGTAGACCACTCTATATGGCACTGGGGAATATTTCTTATCAGTCTAAGGAAAGAGTAATGCCTAAGGACAGGCAGCTGAAGTGTGATGCAACCCATACTTCTTGTATATTGTGAAAGCTAGTACCCTGTTGCACCTCCCTACGCCATTTTGATACTAATCATTGACTCTGTTACTAATACTTGTAAGAGTGATAAGAAAATTCATAATACTGTATTATTATGGCAATGTGCCATAAGTAATGTGTGTACAAGAAGCAGGTACACATACTGCTATGTGTCATCAGACAGCAATATGAAAACAAGCGGACACAGTGCTGTACTACCATGTAGTACAAACAAGAATGCACTACTGTGTTAACCTTCCCCCTCTGAGAAATATAGAAATCTTTGGAACTGGTTGAATTTCATTATGCCAGACCAGAGGTGACTGTGACTATAGGCAAAGTGAAGTAATCAGTTTACCAAAGTTTATTAACAGACTGCACATATTGTTCACCATTATTATTTATCTTCCTTTTGGACAACCTACAGATTGGTTGGTAACAGTGGCTATCTTCCACATCTCTGTTTTCTCTACCAGATTGTTCACTTCTTTTAATACAAGTGATCTGATGCATATATTTTTCTTGCCCACCCACAGTTCTTTCCATCATCTTCCATTTTCAGTGCAGTCCTTAGCAGGTTGCTAAAGTATGTGTTTATCCACTCATCTTGTAATCCCTGTACTGATTCCTATAGAATTGGCCTTTGCTCAATCCTTCTTAGTATCTCTTCAATTGTTGTCCCTGTTGCTCATAGAATTTTTAACATTCTCCTGTAGCACTAACTTCAAATGGTTAACTATCATGGCCTCTGTAATTCCTATGGTACATGCTTCATATCTATATAGTAGATGCCCCACAAAAGTCTTTGTAACTTCTTCAATTACAAACTTAAATTCTTATGCTTAAACAATCATTAACTTTTCTCATTAACAGTCATTTTAGCCCGATTTTTTGTGGTCAATATTTCTCTTTTGCTTCTTCCATCACGTGTTATTCTACTTTTGAGGTACAGAACTAATTGACACACTCTCAGTGGGTCATCTATTAATAATCCCTTGCATTTGTTTCCTGTTTCCTGAGGAATGAACTTCTTTATATAATCAACTAGGAAGCCAGACCAGAAAGAACTAAAAATTTAGACACATGGCAAGTACAAAAAAAAGAAAACAATAGTAGAATACATGTAGCAGTTACTGCTTATATGGTACAGACATGTGTAGAATGGGGAGAATTTTGTTATTTGTGTAGACTAGTAAAAGTGTTTAACTTAGAAACTGTTATTGTACACATACATGAAGTGCATATGAGGTATCTGTATAACACAGGATTATTATTATAATATTAATACAATGTTTGTCGAATGTTAATAAAAAGCTAGCTGATATAAAAGCATCAGGCTTTCTGAAACTGATTCTTAACAATGTAAAATCACTAGTATTGTCATTACTGTCGTAAAATCACAGTCCACTCTGTTCTTGTACATAACACATATATTGTAACGTCTCACTAGCTTAAGTCTCGAGTAATAATTTACGTCTATTAGATACTCTTCGAAAATCTAGCTTAATTAAGAGTTACAGAATTTGTTATCTTTGTGTTATATGCCTTCAAAATCGAGTGTGTGTGATTATGCAAAGATATTTTGTGATTTTCTTAAATTTTGTTTATATTAAACCAATACCGTTGTTTGACAGTAGTTAGGAGAGAGAGTAAAAAAAAATCAAAGAGAATTACTCTCTTAGTATACGATTGAGTATTTCAAATTTTTCCGCTTGTGGCATCAGCTGATTTCTACTTTTACGAACCCATTTGAGGTTAAATGACTTCAAATAGTACGTAATAATTTCTTGATGTCCGGACTGATTTCCTTTCTCTTCTCGATCTTCTTATTACCTGTAACCAACTACCATCTACTGGAAATAATACACATTTTATTTTTTAAACACAAGGCATTCCTTGAATTTATTTAACATTTATGGTCTCCCAAAACATGAATTGATTACTTCATAAATCACAGAGTTATTCGATCTTACTTTTACGAACATATATCACATAACAAATATTTTTATTTCAGTTTTAATAAAGAGAAAGAAATAAGTAATTAATTTCCCAGGGTTATTTAAGGTTCTTTGAACTTTGAGGAAGTCAGAAATGTATATGGGTCAGTATCAAACTTTACATAAATTATTTTAAAATTAGTATAATCTGTATCATGTAGTTGATTTTTTGACTGCTAGAGCGCTGGCTATGTTTCTTCACTGACAAAAAACGAACACTATTTAATGGCGTCTGCAATGTTAATAACCAAGACCACGTTTTGCTGTTTTTTGGTTAATTAAAATAAAGTTTATGTTCACCTTGTTTCCAGATGAATTTAAGGATATGGTGCTGTTTCTAGTGCTCTAGATTTATATTTGAGGTGTAATTTAGTTAAATTTTATAAGGAAATGATCTCACCCAACGATGTTGAATTTCTGTAGACTAGGCTTGAAAATGGATAACTGATTTTACAATTTCCATCAATTTGCGGGCGTGAATTATTCTGTTCCAAGGATGTCTAGGATGTAGTGGATATCACTCATTAAGTTTATTAATTTTGCACTGATTATTTCCGAATAGTATTTATAAATTTCTTAATTTTTACAAGACATTACACTTTTCATCAACTTCTCACATTGAATTCCATTTAACAATTAATTCATTTCTTGTTAATTAGTTACTCCTAGTAACCAAGAAATTTATGGTTTTTTATTGGATAATCTAGATACCTTTTAGTATATAGGCTAATAATAATTATTATTATTTCATTTCTTCTTTTTAGAAAAAATAATCCTTTACAAATGTTACCTATAATCAAATTTAATTTATTTACGGTTTTTCTTTATATCTTTACTTAAACTTGTCTAATGGTATTTTATATTTTAATTCCTTTTATTTAGGTTTGTTTATTATTTATAATTCATTTAAGGTATCCTTACTCTACACTATTTTTTACATGCCATCTTGCTAACATAGTATTATTTGGCCATTATTATTATTTTATATATAACCCTGGATTATTTTACATCTAAACAAAATAATTATAGTAAACAAAAATATTACTCCTAGTTATAAGACCTTTGTGGCCTACACAATATAAAATTACAACAAATACAAAAAATACAAAACTTGTCAATAGTATCATAGTCTATTGCTACAATACTGATTTTTTTTCATCTCCAGCACAAATTTGTGAGATGCTCTTTTTAAATGTTTGACACTTTCACCGATTACACCATGTTCCACTTTGTACACTGCACTTTTATGATTATTGTTTACAATGTTTACAGTGTTTTTAGAGTACAAAGGTTCTCATAGCTTGATACCTAATCCCCATTTCTGACTTTTAAAAATGGGTGATTACTGGTTTTTACTCTGGTGATTATGTTATCATATTTGGGCAGGGATTATGTAACGTTACAATATATATGATGTGTACACGCGCGTGTGTGCACATGCACACACACACACACTCACACACGCACATGTATGGTCCATTTGTGTGTGTATAGTGGTAGTAGTAGTAGTATAGTAGTAGTAGTGGTAATGTAAATGTAGAGTAAAGCATAAGACCTTTATACCTTTTGTTAACTGTAAGTACCGTACATAATAATCTTTAAATAATTGGTTGCTGGGGTCCCTCTGTGTGTGTCCACATACACGTGCATGTGTACACACTATCATTCAGTCAACAGATTTCCAAAAATTACAGGTAAATATTATCTGCACAGTATAAATATTATAAATCGTTTTAAAAGAGAAACTGGAAATTCTACAATGAGATATTCAGTGTTCTTCCCATACAATTATCTGTACAGTTATTTATAAAACTTATTTTAACACACACTACTGGCTTAGAAATAGGCATACATTAAATGTTTATGGAATTTCACTGAGATTTTTAATAGCTGTGGAGGGGATTGATCCTCCTGATTCCCCCAGGGTAGTTACACCACTGCCGTGATGGGTGTGGAAGCTACTGAGCCTGTGTCATGGTCATTTAGGTGTTATATCATGTATGTGATGTTGTCACAATTACACACAACTGTACCACATGTATGTTTGAAATTTTTAGCAAAAGTGTATTCTCCTCTCTCCCCTGCTCTCTCTCCGTTCCTCTCACGTCTCTCACGCACAACAAACACACACATTCACATATGTTTTTGTATATCAGATGCTGTTTTTTGGATCTCTTATTTTTTGGCTATTTTTTCATCTCTTTGCCTCTCTCTCTCTCTCTCTCTCTCTCTCTCTCTCTCTCTCTCTCTCTCTCTCTCTCTCTCTCTCTCTCTCTCTCTCTCTCTCTCTCTCTCTCTCTCTCTCTCTCCCTCTCTCTCTCTCCCTCCTCTTCTTCTGCCCCTCCGTCCTTCTTGGAAATAGCAGTAAAGGGAATTTTCAGTTAACAGTTCTGCTGTTAACTCTGAATAAAACATTTTTTATGAATAAAACTAACTGTAAGGTCAAGTCATGATAATAAGTGTTGTGTGTTTGAGCCATTCCATATCAAGCGATTCTATGGAGATTGCCTAACATATTTTGATTTATTAACAAAAAAATTATTCTGGAAAGTTTAAGTTGGGTATTTTGAATTTTTGATTTTTCTGTAGCTTCATAACTACACTGATGAACTTGACCATTTCAGGTTCTGCACAATTTTTATATTGAGGTTTTGAAGAAAAGTTATTTTTAAAACGTGTATGCTAAATATTGTAATTTAATTAAGAAAGTTGTGTTAATGGGTATAATCACAAACAGAATTATCACTGTTGCACACCACTATAGAAAAATTATTCCGATTAGCGCTTTCAAGCTTCACAGCTCATCGTCAGATCGGATTTCCAGTGATAATTCTGTTTCTAAATATTGTAATTAAAATCTAAACAAGATGAAAATTTGAAAATTTTGATAGAGTGAATTTCTTTAAAGATTATAGCAGATATGTCAAGCTTAAAACTGTGAACATCATTGTTTTTTTTTTTTTTTTTTTTTTTTTTTTTTTTTTTTTTTTTTTTTTTTTTTTTTAATTGTATCACATGAAATGATTTCTTACATATTATGTACAGATGTAGTACTAATTACATAATAAGATGTTATTTTTGTTTAACACAGGTTTACCTATTGGGCAACACATATTTCTTTCAGCTGTTATTGACGGTTCACCAGTTATTAGATCTTATACACCAGTAAGCTCTGATGATGATGTTGGATATATGGATCTTGTTATTAAGGTAGAGTCATGTGCAGAGAATTAAATCTATAATTATGGAAGTAATATTATCTACTTACTATGGTTACAATAGCTATTTACTTTTGTAAACTGTAGTTAAAATGTGTTTTAATGTGTGTTAATTTTTGTAACGTGTACTAGAAGATCCAGTATATTAGCATTAAATTCAACATTGAAATTTTGATACAGTAAAGCCCCGATTATCCGCGGAATTGTGTGGCAAGGGCACCGCGGATAGTGAAAATCGTGGATAACCCGAAAAAAGACTAAAAATGAGGTGTAAACACGAAAAAAAAATATTTCATCATAAAAACTATGTTTTATTGTACAAAAAACATAATATGTAAAACTTTTAAAATATGTACAGTACAGCTGAAACCTTTGCTCCACGTCTAAATCACTAAAATAAAGAACAGTAAACAAAAAACAATACTGTACTGTTAACAAAGTGTTCAGTTACGCCTTTTTAAAAAAAATCAGTCACTCGTTTTTACTTCTTGCTTTGGAAACACCTTTTCTTTATTCTAGATTGTACTTTCCTTAACATGAGTTTGTCTGCCAGATGTGCGTCATCGTCTTGTTCCTCTAAATATTGAAGCAATCCGTCTACGTGCTGCAAAGCAGTTTCGTGTGTCATCCGCGCAGGTGCCTCGTCTTCTTCACTTTCACTTTGTTCTTCTTCATTCTCGTTCACTCCCATTGCTTTGTTCGTTATCTCTACGTCAGTCAGTCGTTCAAACCCCGGCTCACTTGCGTTGCATTCCAGCCACTCTTCTATGTTCTCTTCGTCGACATTCTCACCTCCCGGAACGGATGTCACTTGCCAACAAGTGTAGCGGTCGGCATGACTTCATTCTCTTCTTCACAAATGTTTTGGTTGACATTTGTTTCGATACTCGGAAAGAGTTTTCTCCATGATTTAACAAGGGTTGAGGGTTTGATGTAATCCCATGCAGACGCAATATCGTAAATGCTATCCAAAATTGTATAATTCTTCAAAATTCTTTGAGATCGCAGCCTTCTTCGATTTTTGACAGTAACAACTTTGTTCTGTATGTTCTCTTCATGGTTGCAATGACTCCCTGGTCCATAGGTTGTATCAGCGCAGTAACATTTGGGGGCAAAAACTTTGCGAAGATTTGCCCGTCAGAAGATTTAAGCACACATGTAGCTGGGTGTGAAGGCGCGTTGTCAATTAACAAAACAGCCTTCTTTGGCACATTTTTTGAGTCAAGATGTTTACATACTTGAGGCACAAAAATGTTTTCAAACCATTCTTGAAAAATCTGCTGGTTCATCCAACCTTTTTTTTGGTTGAAATAATCAACTGGTAAATTTTCTGCTCTTGTCCCCTTAAAAGACCTCGGTTTCTTAGGTTTACTGATTACAAGAAGCCTAAGTTTGTGACTACCCGCAGCGTTGCTGCATGGCAAGATTGTAATTTTTTCCTTGCTACTTTTGTGACCTGCCGCTTGATGTTCACTTTCAAATGCTAAAGTACGAGTGGGAAGACACTTCCAAAAAAGCCCTGATTCATCAGCGTTATAAATTTGTTCATATGACAGATCTTCAGACAACATAAACTCTTCAAAATCACGTTGAAAATCATCAGCTGCTTGTTGATCACCACTCAGCTTCTCTCCGTATAGACCAATCTCTCTAATTCCATGACGTTTCTTAAAACGATGTAACCAACCAGACGACGCATCAAAATTTCCTTCCAGGCCTAACAAATCAAAAAAGATTTTTGCTTTAGCTGCAATGGTAGGACCAGACACGGGGGTGCCCTCACTTCGCACCTGAGCTAACCATTCCGCTAATGCCAAGTCAAGTTCATTATAGGTGGATTTCTTCATTGTTTTTCGTTTTTTCATCCCAGAAGCACTGTCCGACACTGATGCAAAGGCTAACAGTTTGTCTTTTTGCTTTAAAACGTCTCGCACTGTTGTTTCCCCGATCCCGTAATTCAAACACATCTGCTTCCTTGAAGCGCCATTTTCTATTTTAGAAATCATTTCTAGTTTTTGTGCAATCGTTAACACAACCTTCTTTCGTTTTTCAGCCATTATTAATTTCAGGAACTAACGAACTGATCACGACTGATCACTAAGCACGCTTACTGACAACTGACACCACTGGCAGACCGAGAGAATATGTACGTAGAGGGGGAAGGTTAGTGAACTTGACCAAAACAAAAGAGCAAGAGCCAAAACAGAATTCCGAGAAGGCCTATAGGATTACGATGCACAATAAACCTGTCAGAAATTTTCGACCTTCGCACTGTAGGGCCTATTGTATTTTCCCTGTTGTTGGCTTGGATTAAAATTGGTTTTTTGAGGCTCGTAATTAAAAAAAAATTTTGCGGCACGGCACTCGTGGATAATCCGCACCGTGGATCATCCGCTCGCGGATAATCGGTGCTTTACTGTACATCAATTCTAGTCTAAAATATCCATTGACAGGAATAGTCCAGTGATTTTATGATGACTGATTCAGCCTGTGAATTTCACTTTCCATCTTGCCGTATTGTTAGTTTCTCCTTCAGTTCCCAGTATTTCCTTTTCTCTTTTAAATCATCCAAGAGCTGAATACTTCTTCCAAACTCTGGAGTCCTTTTTAACTTTTTCTCAGTGACATTGTTAACAAACTCATTTGACCAGTGATTATATTTTTTAATGACTTACCTGGTGAGATTTGATTAACACTTATTTGTTGACATACTAGTTCAGGCGCCATTGTTGTGTTGCCAACATTACGTATTTTTTTGCGTTCGGGTCCAAGGTTCTTTTTAAGCGAGGCTGAGATTGAACGGTTATCAGAAATAATAGACGCTAATATTTCTATTGACAACTGGTAATTTAATTTCAAACATTTTGGAAATACAACACACATAAAAAAACAAAATGGGTGCTTGTTCCTTAGCAAGCCCAAAACAAAATGTAATGCACTTTCGCTGCCTGAGCATTACATGTGCTTTGGTTACATAATATATTTTAAGTTTAAGTTACTATCAAGTGGATTTAAAATTTACTGCAGTTTGCTCTTTCTCATAGTTACTTTTCTGATCACGTAACGTGAACCAATGCTTAGTGATCTGATTCTAAGTGATCTGATTCTAGGCATATACCGGTATACAAGCTTACATTCTCTCACACACAAACACTACTGAAAAGTGGTAAATTTGGTTTTATCTGAGCTCAAAAATTTATAGAGTATTGGACTTCAAATCTTGAAGTTCTACTTCCCTGAATTCAGATGATGGTTGATGATAATCAGACGTCCCTCATGGTGCCTCCTGTGTTTGCCGAACTATTGAAAGTCTTTCTGCTATTATTGTTTCACTGATTTTACTTTACATTTTCTAAACTGTTATTGTCAACTGATTTCACTTGTACACTTTAACTACATTTTTACCAAATTCTATGTTGTTGCTAGCAATTACTGGCAATTTTGGCCAGCAAGTTAATTAGCGTGCATCTCGCACAAGTACTGCTGGGTAACTGGGCAGATAACATGGCGGATTTTTCACTCATGGAAAGGGTTATTACGTCATCATATCTATTGTTTTTGGTCTCTGACGGCATTGTTTCACACCTCAGTTGTTACGTCTGTCGTATTTATTATGACGTTTCAGCATTGTCCGTTTGTCGCTTCATCTGAATATCTCCAATATGTCACGTACACCAGTGAC
This sequence comes from Magicicada septendecula, assembly GCA_034769895.1. Lineage (NCBI taxonomy): Eukaryota > Metazoa > Arthropoda > Insecta > Hemiptera > Cicadidae > Magicicada > Magicicada septendecula. Next base: position 168,044,992 of record CM068369.1, on the reverse strand, counting down.
CTTGAAGTCAAGTCGTCGTGGCGAACTGCGTAGTATGATATATTAGGAAACTTTTGCTTTTACATATTTGCTTTCATTTGAATAAAATAAAATTAAATTTCCCTGTACCCACAAATTCCTATATAGATTTTATGTACCATTACAAAACCCCCTCAATGAGAGGTTTTATGCCGAAGCATGAAAACTCTCATTGACTCATTCATACTTCCTAAAGGGATAAGTCCGGATATGTCGCCACAACCCCCTGTAGTGTTTGTATAAAAAAGAATATCAATAACTTACCCTTGGTCCAGTGATTGTGACCGCACCTGTCTGACCTTACTGGACTTCTCTTGCAAGATCCCAACACCGCAAGGCGATTCAGGCACTTGACGTTCCTGCTCTGACGTGCAGGCCAGCTCAGGACCGCCGCCACAACATCACCAAACTCTGAAACATCCAAATAAAAAATCAAACAGTGGCCTTGTATACTGCCATATCCACAACTGATCTGTCTCCCCTTAGCTGCATTGGTTTACGTTGATAAGCATTGGTTTTATATTTAACTACTAATTTCTCAAACACAAAATAAACAAGATTCATAATAGAATGTCTCCTTCTCTTTTTTGCCTTCCTACATTTATCAAATAATTTCTCGACTCCAGCCAATAATATCTCAACTCTTTTCACCACAAGAAAAATATACTCTTATACTAATATAACAACACGTAAAATAATTGCTTAAGTTTCCTAAAATCAACAACAATTATCTATATCTCTGTCATAGAGAATTCAAAGCACAACTTCATTATGGCAAACAATCTAACTATTTAACTTTCATTGATCAGTTTTCCTGATTTTAATACTTCTTTAAAGCAGAATCATAATTATTTTTTATGCTTGACACCATTATCAATATCATATACTTGATACTTAATATTTATTTAACGTTACTACCCCTGTAGCAACCTCCTAGCCACACACTCTATGACCCCCCTTGGACTGTGGCGTCCAGTTGCTTTCACAAGGACTGAATTGGTGGAGGAATTTTGGCATCTCCTTGTCCTTGCTTCAGCTTTACATTGTATAAATTGCCAGATATCATCATATCTGAAAGTTACATAATTATGCCCTTAAAACGGGTCTATCACCTGTTTTGCTGTTCCTACTCGAACAAGGTGATAGCCGCTGTTCCATAGTTCCGGGGATTTCCCCTAATTGGCCCCCCGTTAATTTCAACTCTCACCAATTTTCAGGACAACCAACTATGGTCAGTGTTGCAATTGCTGCCCACAGCTGGCTGTCGTCCAAAACCACGATTAGTGCTGGTAAGACAGTAATCGCCCGAAAAGGCGGGGAAATCTTCTTCATTAGCATGTTTACACTCTAACATCAATTATAGACTGTACGGTTAAGAATAATATATAATATAAAATTATATCAAAGTTGTACAGTGTATGTACGCCGATTTCGGCCTCCGATGATGGCAACGTATTTGTGCGTTACTCATCAACCCATAACGCTATCTACAGAGGCACATGCCACCACTGCAATAGCCTAACTATATCTAAACTTATGTCTTTCTACTTTTGCAGTCTCTACATTCCACAATTGCTTTACACTTCTAATAACACCAAACAACCCCCCAAATCACCCCTTAATCTTGTATAATAACATAATATACATGAACAATATCATTGCTACATTTAACCAAACAATTCACATTTAAATAATTTGTATAAAAATTCTAAATAGTACTATTATCATTTCCATCAACTCTTTTATATCAAACTTTTAATTATTCATTTACTACTCCTTAGATAATCTAAACCTCATAAAATCACCTAACTTCATTATCAGATCTCTTTTATACAACAATAATTAATTAATCTTCAATTATTTAATTCAAACAATTTAACAACACAAAAATTTACTTTAATTACCTTAGACTTCACAATTATTCTCATTATTTATTTAGTCAAAAAAAAAAAGTTATACTTTATTATTAAATCAATTCTTACCTATTACCTACATGGTTTACATAAAAATACAATACAATACACAACATAATGTAGTACACAAATATCTTGACATTAACACACAAAAGAATATACAATCCAACTTATTATTTGTTATCATTGACCACAACTCGTTTCATAAGACAATCCATTTCAAAACCACACTGTTCACATAGTTAAATGTTCGTAAACAATAAAACACTTATCCACCATCATCATATAATAATCTAATCTTAGGTCTACACATATTATTTATTATTGAATACATGATATTAGTACACTCAATATAATACTTATTTAATTTTCTATACCCTTCCACAATATCATTAGAATTCAGTGGCGGCTGGTAATGTTTTTGACTGGGGGGGGGGGGCAAAATTTAGTTGTACCCATATATTATGTAAAAAAAGTCACCAGTAGAAACTAAATTATTGCTATTATCATCAAATAATTGTAAAATTGAATCTTTTGCTTCACTACTAAAATTATTGTTAATATCAAAAACCTACCTTGCAAACTACCAATATTTAAACAGTGTTTGAAACAAATTATTTATATACCTAAGCAGTTCACGTTCCTAAACTTAAATATTTAAGAAATTATATTATTAAATGCATGCATTACTAAATAAAATATATTTGTTCCCTACCTTGGATTAGTTTATTTGCTTGAACATGAAATCTATTCTCCTCTCCTTTTGTTTGGCAAAATAGTCAATAACTAATTCATTGAAGTTAGGAGTTATTTCTAACATTTTTTTTCTATTGAACGCATTCCCAGAGCACTTAGTCTGTCCTTTTTCATTGTATTACGTGTAAATGTTTTAATGCGTTTGAGAGTTGAGAAACATCGTTCACTTTCTGCTGTAGTCATAGGGATTGTACAAATAATTTTTAATAGTTTTACCAGTTCGGGAAAAACAGTAACTAGATTGTTTTCATATACAAAATTGAGTAGAACCAATGCGCCAGTTGCCTTTGTGAAGTCAGGCCTGCTGTATAGAACTACCAGTTCTTGTCTTAATGCAGTTTCATTTAAATTAAATTCTTTAGCAGCAATTTGTAACTGTGTTTCTGGAAAGATAAGCTGATGTTTAGAAAACAGGGTTGGTTGCAACAAAACTGTTATGCTAAATGGTCTGAAAATAAAAATCTGTCATCTATGTTGGTAACTATTATGTCACAAACTTCTTTAGCTGCAGTCTTCTTGCTTTCATCAAAACGTGACCTTTTTGGATTTTGTGATGTTTCTCCAAAATCATTTGTTGCAGACAGACTGGCATCAAAATCAATATAATCTCTGACGTTTTGAATGTGTGACTTGAATGAGGCAACATACTGGTGTGTTTTAATACTGTCAATTTCTACTTGCTGTAATTGATTAAACAAAATGTCACAGGCTGGCATAATTTTGTTGAAAACTGTTAACCAAAAATTAAAATCATCATTATTTAATGTGTTTTTCAGTCCTAGTGCTTTCTGAACAGTGGACTTGTCACTCTCGTCATCTATGATTTTTTCAAGAACAGCGGAAATGTCATTTTTATGAATAAATACTGTTGTCACACAACGGGATTTAAAATTCCACCTGGTATTAGAACATTTTGGGAGATGTTTCTTTACTACTTCATCAAGTATGGCAGTTCGCTTGGAAGACCTTGAAAAAAATGTTGTAAAGCCATCTAAATTACAGAAAAATATTTTTACTTGCTTGTTTTGTGATGCAGCGTGCTCAATAATTAAGTTTAGTTGATGGGCATAGCAGTGTATATACTGGGCATTCTTGTACACAGCTTTAACTTTTGCTTGAACACCGTTATGTTTTCCACTCATTACTGCTGCCCCATCGTAACTTTGTGCAATAATTTTACTAGGCATCTTATCAAGTTCTAATTTTGCTAATTCTTCAAAAATAGTATTACTAATACCTTCAGCGGAGTGATCTTGTGGACTGACAAAACTCATAAATCTCATGTAATTTTCCGTTCAATTCATACCTCACAACTAACACAATTTGTGACAGAGTGGCACAATCCGTGGTTTCATCTGCTTCAATTGAAATGTAGTCAGTTTCATTTTTTTTTTTTTTGTATTAGTCCAATGCACACTGCATAAATAGAATCCAAAATTTCATTTTGAATTGTTTTAGAAAGACCAACGAAAACCCTATTGTTTGTTTTTTCAATATGCTCTCTTAAGGTGCTATCTAGGCCTGCCATTAAATTTACTAAGCCCCTAAAAATACCTGGATTCTCAGATGTGTTTGTTTCATCATGTCCCCTTAAAGCTAGTTCAAATATTCCACAAAACTTTATACAGTCAATTAACTTACTTAGGATGTATCTGTTCTTAGAGACTTCTTCATTATGCTGTTTAATTTTTAATCTATATGCACTGTCTAACTGGCAACTAATATTGACTTTTCCTAACAATGAATATTCAATACAATTGTTCATATGAGTTTCACTAATTTTATGTTTTTTTATTTTTTCTCCCAAATGTTTCAAGTCCTTAATTCCATTTTCAGTCCAGACTGAATCACTGTTTAGGTTCATCACCAAACATACATAACAAAAAAAGGAATTGATCACCTCACATCCACATATCCAATCAGCATGTAAGTAACAGTTTCTATTAAATTTTCTTGTGTAGTTGTTTTTACTTGATGCTGGTCTGTCCGTTTTATAATTTTGTTGTGTAATATCTAAATTCGGTTTTGGTGGCCCTAATTTTTTTAGTTCTGTTTTCTTTTCGTAAGTAAGTGAATTTGAAATAATCAAACGTTTAATATTACTTACCGAATTCATAGCCATTTTAATCATTTCTCACAAATACGCACAGAACACAGAATAAGTTACACGTTTATGTACACAAGGTTCGACAAAAACACTATCGTACACAGAATACACTGCCTAATAAAGAATAAATTATTAGAACATTACGTTTACACAAAAAGTACAACAAGAACACAATCAAAACTATATAAAACACAAGAGAATATATATGCACTATGAGAAGTTTTGAACAACGCTCCTCTATGTTTCTCTATGAATTTAGCTGCGAAACAGAAAGCGGCCACAGTCCCACCTGTGATGGCGGATGCTCATTTAAATGCATAGAGATGTGTATACGTCTCTTGCCCCGCTCCCCGAAAGAACGGCCTATTCAGGGAGGGCTACAGCGAAACCGTCCCAGCTGCGGGGCCATGCCGAAAACATCGGGTGATCGCTATTAGTCGCCCCAAAAAATCTTTCAATAAGAATACTACACATTATAGTTATATTATTGACAAGTTTAATTTGCAAATTTAGTGGGAGGGCTGTGCCCTTTTGCCCTCCCTGTACGAGCCGCTACTGTTAGAATTATTCCTTATTATTTTGTCATACGTGTCATTATAGAGTATGGTCCTGTCACCCTTAGTATAATTTGTCATAATCAGTTAAGTTATATTATCATCTTTAATAACATCATCTACTGTTTCTATATCAGCTTCAATGCAAGGTACGTATTCACTATAATTATCAACCCTCTCTATTCCTAACCTTTCTACAAATTCTCTATAATTTCTATTCACCTTAAATAATTGTATCTCCCAATTAACACACAACTCTCTTTCTAGATATCTCCCACCATAACACCAAGTCACACTCTCTCTCTCAATATATGCAGGGGACACTACTACTTTATTATCGCACCACCTATCAGGTGCACAAAAAATCCAGGGACAGCTATTTGCAGACCTTGTGTCTTCCAAATACGCTCGTGAAGCCTTTTCTTCACCCCCGACTACAACATCACGGGAAAAATTTACCCCCTGCATCCCCTCTACCTGTATACTCTTTCTCCACTTTCTCTCTGACTCATCAACACACACTAACATTCCATTATTACATTTTACCTCCTCTAAAACTTTATCAGTACTCCCAATATTCACAACCTTACTCTCTAGCACCATATTTTTACTTCTATTATCATAATTCTCACCACTACTTACCTTGTCGTCTTTATTTTCATTTAATTTGTCTGTTTCTCCACTATTCTCTACCCCCATTTTAATCTCGTAATTTTCGTCTACTTCCTTCTTTATAAAGTTATCAGTTATGTTATTCACTCTGTTTATTTGTCTATCAAACACCTCGCTAACTGATGCTACTATTTTTTCCTGAATATTTTCGTAACATGCATTTATTTCTTTAATTTGTTTGTCAAAATTAAAATTTTCTCTCTTAATTTCGTTTTTCACTTCATTAAAATTTTCATCGAGTTTATTAAATTTCTCATCAAACTTATCGAACTTTGCACTTTGTGCATTCTATGCATTAAAAAGCATTTGCATCATTTTTATTAGTTCATTATCTTCAGCCTTTTTAATCGTGACTGGTGTTGAGTGAATTCCTTCACTCATGATTTGCGATTCAGTCACGCTTATTTGGCTTTCATTTACAGTGTCAGTGAGGCTGACATTCTCGTAATTGTTTGCCATTTTAGAGTTTTAAATATATATTTAAAATATTACTGTATATCTACCATATACTCGACACAACATAACCTAATTTCTTACGTATCACGTCACACATTAATCCAATAACCGTTCTGTCTCTTTTGCTGGCTTATTTATATAAAATTTATTTATATAAAGTCCCTAGTTCGGGCTGCCATTTGTTAACAAACTCATTTTACCAGTGATTATATTTTATAGTGACTTACCTGGTGAGATTTGATTAACACTTATTTGTTGACATACTAGTTCAGGCGCCATTGTTGTGTTGCCAACATTACGTATTTTTTTGCGTTCGGGTCCAAGGTTCTTTTTAAGCGAGGCTGAGATTGAACGGTTATCAGAAATAATAGACGCTAATATTTCTATTGACAACTGTTAATTTAATTTCAAACATTTTGGAAATACAACACAGAAAAAAAAAAACAAAATGGGTGCTTGTTCCTTAGCAAACCCAAAACAAAATGGCCGCGACGCACTGTTGCTGCCTGAGCATTACATGTGCTTTGGTTACATAATATGTTTTAAGTTTAAGTTACTATCAAGTGGATTTAAAATTTACTGCAGTTTGCTCTTTCTCGTAGTTACTTTTCTGATCACGTAACGTGAACCAATGCTTAGTGATCTGATTCTAGGCATATACCGGTATACAAGCTTACATTCTCTCACACACAAACACTACTGAAAAGTGGTACATTTGGTTTTATCTGAGCTCACAAATTTATAGAGTATTGGACTTCAAATCTTGAAGTTCTACTTCCCTGAATTCAGATGATGGTTGATGATAATCAGACGTCCCTCATGGTGCCTCCTGTGTTTGCCGAACTATTGAAAGTCTTTCTGCTATTATTGTTTCACTGATTTTACTTTACATTTTCTAAACTGTTATTGTCAACTGATTTCACTTGTACACTTTAACTACATTTTTACCAAATTCTATGTTGTTGCTAGCAATTACTGGCAATTTTGGCCAGCAAGTTAATTAGCGTGCATCTCGCACAAGTACTGCTGGGTAACTGGGCAGATAACATGGCGGATTTTTCACTCATGGAAAGGGTTATTACGTCATCATATCTATTGTTTTTGGTCTCTGACGGCATTGTTTCACACCTCAGTTGTTACGTCTGTCGTATTTATTATGACGTTTCAGCATTGTCCGTTTGTCGTTTCGTCTGAATATCTCCAGTATGTCACGTACACCAGTGACCTTGAAGTCAAGTCGTCGTGGCGAACTGCGTAGTATGATATATTAGGAAACTTTTGCTTTTACATATTTGCTTACATTTGAATAAAATAAAATTACATTTCGCTGTACCCACAAATTCCTATATAGATTTTATGTACCATTACAACATCACACAACAGGGAATTTCTTCTCAGAATGTGTCCAATCGTTTTGCTTTCCTGTGACAAAACTATACTCGCATCTCTTCTCACCCATTCTTCGTATGTTTGGCTGCTTGACTTTTTTCATTCTTCTCAAGTAATACCTTTCAAAGCTTTCAAGGTATTTCTTCTCCATTGTTCTCTGTGTCTGTTTATGATCCATGTATAGCAATGTTCTAAGTGATCAGTTTGTTGCCAAACCCAAGCTCAAATTTGCTGGTCAATAATGATCCCTCCCAAGATTGCGTATCACACATAAAAATTAAACCATTTGCACTTGGATTACTGAAAACTATTGTTTCTTTTGCTTTCTGTGTTCATGATTTATACCAGTCATGTTCACAGTATGCAAGACATTTATTGAACAATAAAATTTATGAACTAAATATGTAAATTATAAGTAGGGAGGAACAGTTATATGGGGAAGAAGTTTGATAGAGCAGAGTAGATAGGAGAGAAATAAAGCAAAATATCATAACAAATACAAAAAATAACTTTAAAAACATACAGAAATAATGGGTGAGTTTTCAAGAAAATATACATAAAAAAATAAGGATACAAGTTTTAATCAAAATCAAAAGACATAAGGATAAAAAAAAGAAATATTGACTAGCTACTCTTATTTACACATTTACTTGAGACTACAAAATGAATTATAAACATAAAATACTAGCTAGAAATTGAGAACATTCCTCACACTACTTGTGTTGTTAAGGAATAAACTATTACAATAAAGTCCCTAGTTCTGGACGACATTTGTTAACTAATAAAATTTTTAACAATAAAGTCCCTAGTTCTGGGCGACATTTGTTAAGGATCCCTCCTTTTATTTATTTTTATTTTAATTGATATCTTACCTTTTGATACCATATTTATTGGATAAGCCATACTGGTTCAGATGCAATCTTGTAGTACCAACCTCATATTTTTAAATTGACCTAAGGATTCCAGGATTCGATTTAAGCGATCATCAGAGACAGGACGATTGTTCGGAATAACTAACTCAAACAGTGTATGATATATAAAATTTCTTTTTAATGACATTGAAAAATTAAAATCGGCACAAAACAAACACAACAAAATGGAGTCATTTTGTCCATAAATTAACAAAATGGTGGCAACCTGTTCCGCTATATTACTACTACATTAATTCCCATTATTCAGATGCTAGCTTCATTATTGAAATAGTAAACAAGTGTATTTTTAATGAACTGCAGTTATTATATTCAAATTGATAAATTCTTACGTTAAAAACATAAACCAATGCCTCCTGAAAAATTTACTTGTATGTACCGGTACGGTTTTGCACACACAGTCTCTCATACACTAACAGCAATTTACTAGTACATTTTAATTTTGACTTTTGAGCTCAATTTTAAGTAAAAGAAAGGTGTATATAAATTTCGACTTTCCAGAATGTGAGATGCAGAATCTAAGTTGTCCTCAGGTGTTCCTCATGGTCGGGCAGATGTTCGGCCGAACGTTCCTTGTGCTTTTCTTGTTTACACTGAAGTCAACTTACATTTTTGAGTAGCTATTTACTGATTGCTGTCTATATTGTTACTATGTTACATTTTAATACATTGATAATTCCAAAAAACACTTTCGCTGGCAATAAGCTGCTGGCGAACTTCACAGCGTGTTAACGCTCTGATGGTCTGATGCTGACTGGGGCCTGACCATACGCAATTTCTACGTATGTGTGTGTGTGATGTCATCATCGTCTTTTGTTTCATCCATCTGACACCTTTGTTTTGCGTCACACTTATTCCGTTTTTTTCTTGTTTTACTACGTCTCACATTGTTCTTCAATTGGTTTTATATAATGTATGCGACGGAACGTACGTAGGCCATGACCTTGGATTCGACTTGGACTGACGAAACTGCGTTGTGTTGTTACTTATTGGGAGATTTACCCTAACCATGTTTTATATGTGAAAATACAATAAAAATACAGTAAAATATTTCCTTGTACCATAATTCCTAAGACGGACGTTTGGTACCGTCACAGTGTCCTTGATCGGCAATTTTATTGTTAATAATAAATATATTTACCTTATTTCCTGTCTCGTGACCACATGTATTAACGCAATGAATATAATTTAACGCGTTTCGAGACTATGTCTCGTCATCAGAATATATATTAAATTTTAATCACTCAATGAGGTCGTTAAAAATTAAAACATTAAAATCACAAAATCGAAAACCAAACATATAAGTATTTATGTGATGCGAGTGCGCACTCGACGAAAGCCGGCCAAACACTGATTGATATCAGTTACAGATAAATTTTAGTGCTGTGTCATATAATGGATTCGACTTGAAATGTAAGTGGTCGTTTAATATGAAATTACGGTAGTATTTGTCATTATGTGCTCTATATATTTCAAATTCTTCACGTGCATTTAAATAAGCGCCTTTACCACAGACATGTAAGGGTTTCAAGTTGGTGTCAAAGCTTGTATAATTATGGTTCTCCTGTATAAGATGACGAGCATAGTTAGACTTTATACAAGATTGTGTTGTCAAATCCTTTACATTATGCTTTGGAGTGTGCTCAACGAAACGTTTATAAAAACTTCTCCCTGTCTGACCAATATAAAAGCATTCACAGTCATTACATGAAAGCTTATAAACACCTGTTTTCATTTCCAAAGGTGTACTGGTTCTATTACGAAGCTTATTAAACAGATTGTTGCTGGTTTTAAATATTATAGTTGTATTGTTACTATTTAATACTTTTGATAAAATTTTGGGCATAATACTGGTGTAGGCTGTTGAAATAAAGGTTGGTTCATTATTTTTTATCATTCGAGGTCTTGACAATCTACGCTTATGCTTTTTAAGGAGGGTATAAACCATGGGAGATGTATAACCATTGGCAACAGCAATGTGTTTTATAATATTTAATTCATTCTTAAAATCATTTTCATTGAGAGGTATCGTTAACAACCTGTGTATGAAATAATTATAAGCCCCCATTTTCTGCGAGAATGGGTGGTGTGAGTCAGCAGGTATGGTTACATCTGTGGTAGTGGGTTTCCTATATATACTATATTTCAATTTATCATCACATTTGGTGAAGGTCAAGTCAAGAAAATTCAGTTTATTATCTATTTCTGTTTCATGTGTAAATTGAATGTGTTTGTTGATATTATTTAAAAGATTTTTAAAGTTTTCTATTTGACGTAATGTGCCCTTGTATATTATGAATGTGTCATCACTGTATCGTGCGTAGAACACGATGTTTTTCTTATGATTATTATTAGAAAACAAGTGTGTGTTTTCGTAATGATTTAAATAAATATCTGCCAAGAGGCCTGATAGCGGCGAGCCTATTGCCAAACCATCGCGTTGACTGTAAAATCTGTCGTCAGATTCAAAATAATTTTGCTTTAAAATAACTTCAAGTAGGTTTAATAATTCATCTATTGCTTGAGTGTTTAATTTGTTGCATTTCATCAGATTGTCCCTTAGAATGTTTAGTGTATCGTTTATTGGAATATTTGTATACAAATTGACGATATCGAGGGACACTAATTTATAATTAGGAAATAATTTGATATTATTAACTTTACGTATAAAATCAGTTACATTTTGACAGTGTGGTTGTTTTCTATAGTTAAATTATCCTTAATGATCTTTACTAATTTCTTAGCTGTACGGAACCCTGGCGCTGTGGTGAAATTAACTAATGATCTAATTGGCATATCATTTTTATGGATTTTTGGCAATCCAGTTAATATTGGGGGTTTAGCGTTACAAGGTTTCAAGTAACGGCTAGTACGTTCATCAAATAAACTTGTACTTTTATTAATCTGTATATTAAGATCTTTGACATACCGTTGTGTAGGGTCCGATGCTAGGTTTATAATATTATTTTAATAATATATATAAAACTTTCACTAATGAACTTACTGTTGTCACTTCCCAAATGTTTCGAGATGTTGTTTCTCTTCTTCAGTGGGTCGTCATCATCATCATCTTCTTCAGAGAAACAACATCTCGAAACGTTTGGGAAGTGGCAACAGTAAGTTCAATAGTGAAAGTTCTATATATATTATTAAATTAATAAAGTGAATGAAGAGGATGCAACAACAAGATAATTTTTATAATATTATTGTTTGAAATGAAGTTATGAACTTTATTCGTGTATGTTATATAATATCCATTATTACTAGAATTCTGCCTTTATCTGCCTTACTAATGATCGCATTATTATCAAGTAATTTGGTTTTTATCTGTTTCAGTATTTTATAGTTTTCTCTGGAACTATTGTTATTAGTTAAACGATTAGACGAGTTAGGCGAGATGTGTGTGTTCATGATTCTCCTGAACCGGTTGTTTATCAGATGACATGCCTTGTCTTGCATTTTTGGATCAGCGATGGCTTTCACTGCTGTTTCGGCGCTGATAAGCTCATGGGCAATATGATAATTATTGAAGACTGGCGGAATACAATAATTTATGCCTTTATTCAATAAGTTTAACTCGTCATTGTTGAAGTTTATAGACGTTAAGTTAGAAATGCGTGGGTAGAAAACATGATTACATTGTATGTCTTCGTCTTGGCTGTGTTTATGTTTCAACTTAAGATTGTTTAATTTCCGTGATTGTTTTGTGTATATCTTGTATATCGTGTTATTCACATATTTATGTACTGTATCAAGTATATTATTTATAATAGCAGGATGAATACTATTTAATATCTTTAGATGTGAGTTAAGTAATTGTTTGTTTAGGGGAGATTTTTTTTTATATAATGACTTAATTTCTTCTTTAATGTATAGGAGTTGAGCACGTTTAATTGTCGTTTTAGCTGACTTTGTTATACTCTTATCCAAATTAAATATATTAAAATACATAATTACACAATTTCCACCTACCTGCAAAGCTTCTATTAGGATCCAGGACTCGATCACATGTACGTTAGATGCAAACCTGTGTTAAGGTTATCGAAATAATTGGCTCTACACATTTTTATGAAGAGAACTGATTAGTTTTTTAATGATCAACTATTGCAATTTTAAATTTCTGTTTACCAAATACATTTGCTTACATGTTTTCCAAATATGGTGTAATTCTTGTTCATACCTCTAACTACAATACTTAACTATAATTACTTACTTTAACGAAGATAGCCCAGCCTGCCTTTCACTCACTACTCACATTCTAAAACAAAATTCCCCTTTACCCTTATGAATTAAAACCCATTACATAAAGCCCCAGCCAGCAACGTGTTCACTCGTTGACCGCGTGGTCGCCCCGTTTTAAGTTCTTAATTGTCCCGAATCAAAAAAAAAAACTAATGTGTTTTGGTGTTGTCTCGTTGTTCACACATCACCGCCACTTGGTTTTGACACTGTTAACTCATTTTTTACTGTTATATTATGAAATTTTGCAAGGAGCCCACTCGGCTCAGTACCGGCGCCGGTCTAATCAGTGAACAACTGCTCAACTTACTTGGCGAGCGGGAGGAAACTGTGGTCCACTGCCAATAGATCTCGTTGTCGTTCATAGCAGATTTGCTGTGGCTTATTAGCTATGACCATGATACATAATGTTTGTTTTAGTAGTGAGTGTTGACGATATTTGGCGCTGCTAGACTGACGTCACGCAAAGTAGGCGGTCCTTGTTCTTCGTATCCGGCCTCAGGGTAAAGGAGACTGCAACAATTCCGCTCTAGGCCATTTTTGATTTTCTGAAAGGAGCGTCACCCCAGCGCGCATACCTGAATCGCGCGTGCGTGCACCGTCACATTCACGCACAGTTCTGAGAAATCGAGGGTGGTACGAATTCTTTGCCTGGTTTTGCAACTGATTACTGCGTTTGCTGCTTTGTTTCAACACTGTTTTCTACACGTGGTCTGTTACAATGGAATTAACATTGCACAATATTTTTTAAGCCCCGAAAAATAAAATGAAATACAAATACCCCATAACCGCAATAATTGAAATGACCCAATTTTGACACGTTACAATACCCCCTCAATGAGAATTCTGCTGTCCAAAACAGAAGAAATCTCATTGATAAAACCCCTAAGAGGACCGGTGAGGAACTGGTGCCACCAACCCCCCTGTTCTTACTCTTCATGGGTACACGACCCCCCTGGCTCGGCAACTATGGACGCATCTGAACGAGATCACTGGACTTCTCTGTAACAGATCCCAACACCGAAAAATCGAACAGACAAGTACCACAGCACACCTCACCTTCTAACATGCTACCCCCCAAAATCCTCAATCCCTGGCTTAGATTATGCCAGATCCTCCACCGATATGTTTCCCCTTGTATGCAAGCTGGGCTGCCTTTGGCAGATACTGGGCTCACACACACTCACATTACATACTGACATTACATATTATAAAATTGAAAAATTTATCAAAAGTTATTTAAATTACAACCCATTGGTTGTTTTCAGGTAAAATTGATTCATAAATTTTGTATAAATTTTAAATTATTCTCTTCACTGGTTTCTGTTTTTATTTAAAATAAATTGATTTAAACATTTCTTATAATTAAGAACATCCTTAACCTAACATGTGAATACTTAGAGTCTAACAATACAAGTCATTACAGTAAATCAATAAAATAAACATGGTTAGTACACAAACAATAAAATAGTCAAAGCTTAAAAATATTCATTAGCTGGCAGACGCAAAATCAAGATTTTTTTTTTCAAAATAAATATTTTCCAAAAAATTTTAAAATTCAAAAAAAATTTAAATTTATTAAAATGTTTCCTTTACATATAGAAATTATTTAAAATTTTCTTAAATTGATCAAAAAACACAAGTTGAATTGACTTTCTTACTATTAACTTATATGACCTCACTCTCAGCTGATCAAAACTAGGTCAAGTCCAAAAACCTTGACCCACATACGGAATGTACAAGTTCTATCTGAAAATACATTTAATATCTGTAACAATCTAACTTGAATCACAAAACATAATAAAATAAAACATTTAAAATAACAAAATATTATTATAAACAATAATCAAATTGACCTTTAAATTATTCAAAATAAACTTGACAACTTTACATTTACACGTTCTATCAAAATATTGTCACTGGTTTTAGTTAAAAAATTTTATATTTTTATTATAAATCTCTTTCTTTACTTAACAATCTTATTCTCCATTACTTTGGGTGATTGAATTACTTATCACAATTTAATTTACTACTTCCTCTGTATACATATATAATCTTTCTCCCTCTGACTCTAACCACTAACAACTTCAACTACCATGACACCCATCTCTATCAAAACATCTACCAATCTCTAAACTCCAACTTATCATTAAACGACTAACTGGGGTGAAAAAAAATATCTAATCCTTCACTCAATGAACCTCCACTTGAGCACACGCCTTCAAATTACGACACATGGGCCAGTCTCACCTGCATACCGTCCTCTAGACCCACCAGGCTGGCAGTGACCGGAGAGACAAAATCAAATCACCACCTTGTCTCAATATATAAAAAAAAACACTCTCTAACCCTTTGTACTTGGGATACGTGTTTCCCCCCCCAAAAAGCTCATTTCCCATTATCTGGTCCCTGGATTCTATCTGAGGCGACCCCTTCCCACTAAATCGGTCCCATCCCGTCCCAACTTATCATTATGTTGCGGACTCCTACATTACACTACCCCCTACTACAAAATTGCCATCCCCAAAATCTCAATCTCATTATCTTACTACAGCTACAACAAAATAACATCATTAATTATAAACATCAATATATCACTCAAAAACTCTACATATATTCCCCACAACTACTGTGTCAACCTCAATACTTCTTAAAACTCTATAACATACATTAACTCAAAACAACATTACATTATTGTCATCTCTACTATTTCAACTTTAACTTTGACTTCAACTTGGACTGATCTACATGTCCCACCAAATATTCATCACCCAAAAACTATCTTTTATTAACTTGCATAAATTATTACTTTACTTCTCACTTTATTAAATTACTTTTCTCATTACTTTAAATAGCATATTAATTACTTGGAACATTTACAACCAATGTACAGTGACATTTTATTGCTGATCAGCTGACATTCCTAACACAATGAAAACACATCTCAAAATTGAACAAATTACATGAAATATATATATTTATCTATCATTACTTCTCACCTCCTTGTTTCCCCTCTTTCTGATTCTGATAGTTTACGTTAACCGCCTGCCAGACGGTTTAATTATTGGCTTAGTTTAAAAAATACACACATTATATAAAACATATTTTTTATCGATTCTTATATCTAACCTGCTAAAATACAATATTACCTTTAAAAATGTATACAATGAACACCTTATAGTGAATGTATGAGCAGCTAGTTATTTAAACAGAGCACAAGCATTTTTATTGGATCAAAATTTGAGTTAGCAATTTTTCATGTTATAAAATTTAAATTCGTGACTCACCTGAGTCACCTCCCATCCACACACTCTATTGCAAGTTATGTAAGGCGTGGCGCCTTTTCGGTTCTACAAAGCCGGCATATTTTGGAGTAGTTTGACCTCTCCGTGTCTTTGCTTCGGCAGTTACATTTTAAAATCTATGAATATCAGCATATTCTTGTCTATAATTAAACGCCCTTAAACGGGTCTACCACCTGGCCTTGCTGCCCCCATGCGGGCAGAGTGGTAGCCGCTGTTCCATAGTACATGGATTTCCCCTAAATTTCACCCCCCATTTACTTTCTACTATATACCAATTTCAAGTCAGCTATAGTCAAGGGACTTGATATGACCATAGCTGGCCGCTAGCCAAATCCACGATTAATGCTGGTAAGGCAGTAATCGCCCGAAAAGTCGGGGAAATCTAATTTCATTTCATTGCCTGCTCTACTTCATCATTAGTATGTGCGACACGAGCGTCTATCAGTGTGCAAATTGAGTTTACACGAAAAGGGTGTGTCGCACATTTTCGCCATTTTGGCCTCCGATGGAGGTAACACTCTCTGTTACCCCCAACACATTTCACTATCCACGAGAGCACAGGCCACCCACGCAATAGCAACTTAATAACTAACTAATTAAATTTTTATATACATTCTAATAGAATATTTTCATCAATAATCATTTAACTCATTCATAACTTTCTACCATTGGGTTACTTAAAATTTTCAAATTCATTATTAATAATTATCATATATCATCGTTCAGTTATTATTAAATTTTTTATTTACATTTTTATTTAATACAATTATTTCAAATCATTTCATTACTGAATTAAAATCTCTTTATTTGAGTTACACCTGTAAATATTTTTATTATACTTGATTTGTACTATAAAATCTTATACTTACAGTCCATTTAAATTGATATACACAAAACATCTACCCCCTACACCCCAATACTTTCACCTCACCTCTGAAACATTTAACACAAACATTAGTTTACATCAACCAATTTATCATTTAATTACCAAATTCCCAAATCTCGTAAAATAATTTAAATTCGTTAGAAAATTTAATTATATTACCTTTAAATAACCAATCAAAATATTTAAAACATATCAAATTGTTTTAATTATATTAATTACTGAAAATACCAATTATATAGCTATTGAAACAATTACAATTAGTCAATTACTGTTTTTCAAAATTAATTCTGTTTATTTATTTAAATCGCAACATATTAATATTATTATTGCAACAATTACACACACTTGTTTACTTAACATTCTACAATGCACACAAATAAATTTACTACACTTTATTTACAAACTTTTGTTATTAACTGTTCAGTTTTTCCGCACTTCCTTGTCCAAATCTGCCATGTCAGAACCACAAAACAAAATGTTTATAACTGTCTTTTATTGTTTTATAGTTTAGCCTCCATCGTCACAGATTAACCTTGGTTTTATGTAACATTGTTCAATTTCATTCACACACAAATTACTGTTTTGTGTGTTGTAACCGAAAAAATCAAATTCATTCATCTTACCAAAATAATCATAAAACATGTCAACGTTAGGTACATTTGTTAAGTCTCCATCAGTGATTATATTCATGATCGGGTTAATTACTTTTGTCAAATCATTATAGTCATTATTATTCAAATATACTTCTAAACTTTCTTTCCATTCATCATACTCTCTATTCAATTCATACAATTCTGTTTCTTTTATTAACAATATTAATTTATAACAATTTATACAATTCTCTACATAAATCTCTCTCATCACAATACCATATCACACTCTCAAAATTACTCCAGACAGAGGGTACAAAATTACACAATAAAAACAAACACTTCAATTCATCTACCAATACGGGACTCTTGCCCTTCTTAAACAACACTTGTGAACACATTAAATAATCATCATAAATAATAAAGGGAAAATCTACCCTCTGTCCCCACTCTACCACAACATTATTTTTCCTCTCTCTCTCTAACTCATACACACACATTAACATTTCATTATCACCTTCCACAACTTCATTAATACTCTCATCATTTATTTTCACCGTATCGATTTCCGATACTAATTCTTCAAATACACTACTATACTCAATATTATTATTCTCATTATTTTCAACATCATCATTCTCATTTATTAACTCTATCTGATATCATATTTTTACACTTGTCATTACATTTTTCATTTGTTTTGCTTTTGTCTGTACTCATCACCTGTACTCCCCTTCGCTCAACACTCTGTTCTAATTTATTCAGGCTGGGTCTTATTGTTTCATTAGTACTTTAAACATTTATTTAATTCTCGGATCTCATTTTTTAATTCATTAAACTTGTCATTCATTTTATTGTATTTGACATTGGAATCAATTTGTTGTTCTTTATATTTTGTATTTACGTTGCTATTTATATTTTCAGACATGGTTTTTATTAGATTAAACAGATTGTCCATCGACAACTCTTTGGTTCGTGTTGTCGATGGAGTAGATTGTGCTGCTACGTTTTCGTCAGTGAAGCTGACTTCTTCATTATTGATTTTACTTTCCCTATCTAATTTCGGGGTTACTTGAATCCCCGAATCTTCAGTTACATTACTTTGATCTGTTACACTTATTTCTGTTTCATTCTGACTCACACTTGGAGTCAGATGTGTCTCAAAATTACTCATGTTTGACTCGTCAAAAACTTCGACACTAGTTGTGTCATTTACGTTATTTTCGCTATCTGACATTCTTATTTTTTATAATTAATACTCAGAATATTTTAATTAATCTAATTAATTAATTTAATTAATTTTTTGTAATGTACTTTCTATATTACTTTCTCATATTAACTTTGCGTACATAACGCATTTTTATTTTACTACGCTAACCTAACACATGTTTGCATCCTCGTAGATGTGGAATTTAATTGATAAATTTAAATTCGTGCCTGTCACGGGCGCCATTGTTGTACTCTTATCCAAATTAAATATATTAAAATACATAATCACACAATTTCCACCTACCTGCAAAGCTTCTATTAGGATCCAGGACTCGATCACATGTACGTTAGATGCAAACCTGTGTTAAGGTTATCGAAATAATTGACTCTACACATTTTTATGAAGAGAACTGATTAGTTTTTTAATGATCAACTATTGCAATTTTAAATTTCTGTTTACCAAATACATTTGCTTACATGTTTTCCAAATATGGTGTAATTCTTGTTCATACCTCTAACTACAATACTTAACTATAAGTACTTACTTTAACGAAGATAGCCCAGCCTGCCTTTCACTCACTACTCACATTCTAAAACAAAATTCCCCTTTACCCTTATGAATTAAAACCCATTACATAAAGCCCCAGCCAGCAACGTGTTCACTCGTTGACCGCGTGGTCGCCCTGTTTTAAGTTCTTAATTGTCCCGAATCAAAAAAAAAACTAATGTGTTTTGGTGTTGTCTCGTTGTTCACACATCACCGCCACTTGGTTTTGACACTGTTAACTCATTTTTTACTATTATATTATGAAATTTTGCAAGGAGCCCACTCGGCTCAGTATCGGCGCCGGTCTAATCAGTGAACAACTGCTCAACTTACTTGGCGAGCGGGAGGAAACAGTGGTCCACTGCCAATAGATCTCATTGTCGTTCATAGCTGATTTGCTGTGGCTTATTAGCTATGACCATGATACATAGTGTTTGTTTTAGTAGGAGTGTTGACGATATTTGGCGCTGCTAGACTGACGTCACGCAAAGTAGGCGGTCCTTGTTCTTCGTATCCGGCCTCAGGGTAAAGGAGACTGCAACAATTCCACTCTAGGCCATTTTTGATTTTCTGAAAGGAGCGTCACCCCAGCGCGCATACCTGAATCGCGCGTGCGTGCACCGTCACATTCACGCACAGTTCTGAGAAATCGAGGGTGGTACGAATTCTTTGCCTGGTTTTGCAACTGATTACTGCGTTTGCTGCTTTGTTTCAACACTGTTTTCTACACGTGGTCTGTTACAATGGAATTAATGTTGCACAATATTTTTTAAGCCCCGAAAAATAAAATGAAATACAAATACCCCATAACCGCAATAATTGAAATGTCCCAATTTTGACACGTTACAACTTAAGTCGAATTAATCCTTATGACAGCGTACTTTGGAGTTAAACAAGGCATTAAACAAAATTTATTAAATTTAATATGTAAATTGGTTTTCAATAACTGAGTCTTAATGTTCTGATATTTAAATACCGATTTAGCTTGACTAGCTTCCAATTTGAATAACATGTCTGTCGGTATCCAGGCCACTTATAATGACTAATAATAAATATATTTACCTTATTTCCTGTCTCGTGACCACATGTATTTAACGCAATGAATACAATTTAACGCGTTTCGAGACTATGTCTCGTCATCAGAATATATATTAAATTTTAATCACTCAATGAGGTTGTTAAAAATTAAAACATTAAAATCACAAAATCGAAAACCAAACATATAAGTATTTATGTGATGCGAGTGCGCACTCGACAAAAGCCGGCCGGACACTGATTGATATCAGTTACAGATAAATTTTAGTGCTGTGTCATATAATGGATTCGACTTGAAATGTAAGTGGTCGTTTAATATGAAATTACGGTAGTATTTGTCATTATGTGCTCTATATATTTCATTTTCTTCACGTGCATTTAAATAAGCGCCTTTACCACAGACATGTAAGAGTTTCAAGTTGGTGTCAAAGCTTGTATAATTATGGTTCTCCTGTATAAGATGACGAGCATAGTTAGACTTTATACAAGATTGTGTTGCCAAATCCTTTACATTATGCTTTGGAGTGTGCTCAACGAAACGTTTATAAAAACTGCTCCCTGTCTGACCAATATAAAAGCATTCACAGTCATTACATGAAAGCTTATAAACACCTGTTTTCATTTCCAAAGGTGTACTGGTTCTATTACGAAGCTTATTAAACAGATTGTTGCTGGTTTTAAATATTATAGTTGTATTGTTACTATTTAATACTTTTGATAAAATTTTGGGTATAATACTGGTGTAGGCTGTTGAAATAAAGGTTGGTTCATTATTTTTTATCATTCGAGGTCTTGACAATGTACGCTTATGCTTTTTAATGAGGTTATCAACCATGGGAGATGTATAACCATTGGCAACAGCAATGTGTTTTATAATATTTAATTCATTCTTAAAATCATTTTCATTGAGAGGTATCGTTAACAACCTGTGTATGAAATAATTATAAGCCCCCATTTTCTGCGAGAATGGGTGGTGTGTGTCAGCAGGTATGGTTACATCTGTGGTAGTGGGTTTCCTATATATACTATATTTCAATTTATCATCACATTTGGTGAAGGTCAAGTCAAGAAAATTCAGTGTATTATCTATTTCTGTTTCATGTGTAAATTGAATGTGTTTGTTGATATTATTTAAAAAGATTTTTAAAGTTTTCTATTTGACGTAATGTGCCCTTGTATATTATGAATGTGTCATCAACGTATCGTGCGTAGAACACGATGTTTTTCTTATGATTATTATTAGAAAACAAGTGTGTGTTTTCGTAATGATTTAAATAAATATCTGCCAAGAGGCCTGATAGCGGCGAGCCTATTGCCAAACCATCGCGTTGACTGTAAAATCTGTCGTCAGATTCAAAATAATTTTGCTTTAAAATAACTTCAAGTAGGTTTAATAATTCATCTATTGCTTGAGTGTTTAATTTGTTGCATTTCATCAGATTGTCCCTTAGAATGTTTAGTGTATCGTTTATTGGAATATTTGTATACAAATTGACGATATCGAGGGACACTAATTTATAATTAGGAAATAATTTGATATTATTAACTTTACGTATAAAATCAGTTACATTTTTGACAGTGAGGTTGTTTTCTATAGTTAAATTATCCTTAATGATCTTTACTAATTTCTTAGCTGTACAGAACCCTGGCGCTGTGGTGAAATTAACTAACGATCTAATTGGCATATCATTTTTATGGATTTTTGGCAATCCAGTTAATATTGGGGGTTTAGCGTTACAAGGTTTCAAGTAACGGCGAGTACGTTCATCAAATAAACTTGTACTTTTATTAATCTGTATATTAAGATTTTTGACATACCGTTGTGTAGGGTCCGATGCTAGGTTTATAATATTATTTTAATAATATATATAAAACTTTCACTAATGAACTTACTGTTGTCACTTCCCAAATGTTTCGAGATGTTGTTTCTCTTCTTCAGTGGGTCATCATCATCATCATCTTCTTCAGAGAAACAACATCTCGAAACGTTTGGGAAGTGACAACAGTAAGTTCATTAGTGAAAGTTTTATATATATTATTAAATTAATAAAGAGAACGAAGAGGATGCAACAACAAGATAATTTTTATAATATTATTGTTTGAAATGAAGTTATGAACTTTATTCGTCTATGTTATATAATATCCATTATTACTAGAATTCTGCCTTTATCTGCCTTACTAATGATCGCATTATTATCAAGTAATTTGGTTTTTATCTGTTTCAGTATTTTATAGTTTTCTCTGGAACTATTGTTATTAGTTAAACGATTAGACGAGTTAGGCGAGATGTGTGTGTTCATGATTCTCCTGAACCGGTTGTTTATCAGATGACGTGCCTCGTCTTGCATTTTTGGATCAGCGATGGCTTTCACTGCTGTTTCGGCGCTGATAAGTTCATGGGCAATATGATATTTATTGAAGACTGGCGGAATACAATAATTTATGCCTTTATTCAATAAGTTTAACTCGTCATTGTTGAAGTTTATAGACGTTAAGTTAGAAATGCGTGGGTAGAAAACATGATTACATTGTATGTCTTCGTCTTGGCTGTGTTTGTGTTTCAACTTAAGATTGTTTAATTTCCGTGATTGTTTTGTGTATATCTTGTATATCGTGTTATTCACATATTTATGTACTGTATCAAGTATATTATTTATAATAGCAGGATGAATACTATTTAATATCTTTAGATGTGAGTTAAGTAATTGTTTGTTTAGGGGAGATTTTTTGTTATATAATGACTTAATTTCTTCTTTAATGTATAGGAGTTGAGCACGTTTAATTGTCGTTTTAGCTGACTTAGAAGACGAATTAATCCTTATGACAGCGTACTTTGGAGTTAAACAAGGCATTAAACAAAATTTATTAAATTTAATATGTAAATTGGTTTTCAATAATTGAATCTTAATGTTCTGATATTTAAATACCGATTTAGCTTGACTAGCTTCCAATTTGAATAACATGTCTGTCGGTATCCAGGCCACTTATAATGACTAATAATAAATATATTTACCTTATTTCCTGTCTCGTGACCACATGTATTTAACGCAATGAATATAATTTAACGCGTTTCGAGACTATGTCTCGTCATCAGAATATATATTAAATTTTAATCACTCAATGAGGTTGTTAAAAATTAAAACATTAAAATCACAAAATCGAAAACCAAACATATAAGTATTTATGTGATGCGAGTGCGCACTCGACGAAAGCCGGCCGGACACTGATTGATATCAGTTACAGATAAATTTTAGTGCTGTGTCATATAATGGATTCGACTTGAAATGTAAGTTGTCATTTAATATGAAATTACGGTAGTATTAGACATTATGTGCTCTATATATTTCAAATTCTTCACGTACATTTAAATAAGCGCCTTTACCACAGACATGTAAGGGGTTCAAGTTGGTGTCAAAGCTTGTATAATTATGGTTCTCCTGTATAAGATGACGATCATAGTTAGACTTTATACAAGATTGTGTTGTCAAATCCTTTACATTATGCTTTGGAGTGTGCTCAACGAAACGTTTATAAAAACTTCTCCCTGTCTGACCAATATAAAAGCATTCACAGTCATTACATGAAAGCTTATAAACACCTGTTTTCATTTCCAAAGGTGTACTGGTTCTATTACGAAGCTTATTAAACAGATTGTTGCTGGTTTTAAATATTATAGTTGTATTGTTACTATTTAATACTTTTAATAAAATTTTGGGCATAATACTGGTGTAGGCTGTTGAAGTAAATGTTGGTTCATTATTTGTTACCATTCGAGGTTTTGACAATCTACGCTTATGCTTTTTAAGGAGGGTATAAACCATTCTTGCAGAAAATGGGGGCTTATAATTATTTCATACACAGGTTGTTAACGATACCTCTCAATGAAAATGATTTTAAGAATGAATTAAATATTATAAAACACATTGCTGTTGCCAATGGTTATACATCTCCCATGGTTTATACCCTCCTTAAAAAGCATAAGCGTAGATTGGCAAGACCTCGAATGATAAAAAATAATGAACCAACCTTTATTTCAACAGCCTACACCAGTATTATGTCCAAAATTTTATCAAAAGTATTAAATAGTAACAATAGAACTATAATATTTAAAACCAGCAACAATCTGGTTAATAAGCTTCGTAATAGAACCAGTACACCTTTGGAAATGAAAACAGGTGTTTATAAGCTTTCATGTAATGACTGTGAATGCTTTTAAATTGGTCAGACAGGGAGAAGTTTTTATAAACATTTCGTTGAGCACACTCCAAAGCATAATGTAAAGGATTTGACAACACAATCTTGTATAAAGTCTAACTATGCTCGTCATATTATACAGGAGAACCATAATTATACAAGCTTTGACACCAACTTCAAACCCTTACATGTCTGTGGTAAAGGTGCTTATTTAAATGCACGTGAAGAATTTGAAATATATAGAGGACATAATGACAAATACTACCGTAATTTCATATTAAACGACCACTTACATTTCAAGTTGAATCCATTATTTGACACAGCACTAAAATTTATCTGTAACTGATATCAATCAGTCTCCGGCCGGCTTTCGTCGAGTGCGCACTCGATCACATAAATACTTATGTTTGGTTTTCGATTTTGTGATTTTAATGTTTTAATTTTTAACAACCTCATTGAGTGATTAAAATTTAATATATATTCTGATGACGAGACATAGTCTCAAAATGCATTAAATTATATTCATTGCGTTAAATACATGTGGTCACGAGATAGGAAATAAGGTAAATATATTGTTAACTTGGCGTTGAGTGTTTACCTTGTGTTGTTTATAATTTTGTAAGTTTAAAATTGTAGTTTTATGCGAACGTTATTAATGGTCTCGTTCGGTGTTATAAAAGCGTCTAGTAGCCTGTGTGACTTACCTGTCCCTTCTCACTCTTTTGTACTTCCCGGTAGGCGCCAAATTGTTTTGCGAGAAAACAAAAGTTTTTACCTGGATGGTTTTATACTGTGTATTAGTGTAAATGCGAATAGTCCGCCGACTGGCATGAACTCGAATCTCGTTTGAGTGGGGGAAACGTGTTACCAACTTGAAATAATGTGGGTTAGGTTGACTCACAGCTACCCAACAAAACATACATAATATCTTTCTATAAATAATTGCTGGACAGTTGTTAATGGTACACACTTTTTTATTTGGCTTAGAACTGTTAATTCTTGTTAACGCTTGTACAAAAAATAGTAATCAATATAATAATTTTAGCCTCAGCAGTAAATAGTCGTTCACTCAGCGGATGGCTGGGTTGGCAATACAATGTTTCATTTCGCCACAAGACAGCGTTGATTATTATTTACAAAATAAATTTGCGAAAATAGAGTCCTTTTAAGTACAACAAGGAAGTTTTAAAAACAAGATAATAAATTATAATATATCACGTAATGTTCGTGATCATTAAAAGCAAATAAGGTTTACTTTAAATTCAATGTTGTGGTGTTAAAGTGTGTGACAGTGTCGTTGGTGTAATACATAGGTTATCATCAGTTATTTAGTGTTTACAAATTAAGTTTGTTTATCAATCCTTGAAAATTAATACCTTCAGTGATAGTTAGAGTCCACGATTTAGTTAGAAATTGGAAAGAGAATTTATTTTAAGAGTTCAATGAATTCAGCAATACTTGTCGTTAGTAGATAGGAAGTGTATTGTCAATGGTTAACGTAGGTTAGTTCGTCGATGTCTATTCTTCTTTCTTCAAATCTTGGGCTTCAGGTACGTCTGGCGTCTTCTTCTTTTTAATTTCCTTATTTCCACTGCATCTGGATTAATTTGAACTGGTCCTTGGTCTGGTTGATTGTAGCATCCTCTCATCAGTTGGTCTGGTCCTTTTCTTCGTAAAATTATTGGCACTTTTTATGTTTTATGATAAAATTTTGGGCCCTTCACGGCGTGGCATCTCTTCAGTTAAGCGTCACTACAGATTATAACGTTCCTAACTGAAAATAGTCAATATTCTGCTGTTGTCATGGTAACTCAAAATTTCTAAATGGTTAAAATTGGCTTAAGACCATTGTTAGGAGATTTGAATTTTTATTTAAAATGGTTACAGATCTTCTGAATGCAATTAATCTTCAGTATTCCCTTTTAAGTATTAAATATCATTACCACTGTTCGTATTTTGGTTCAAGGATTAATTTGACATCCAATACTATTGTGTTTACTTAGGTATTAACATTTTGACAGTTATGTTGATTTTGTTTAATTACACTGTTTTCTTAATTTACATGATTACTTTAATATTTCCTTCTTAACATGATTGTCTAATCATCTGTCATTGTTTATATGCCGTAGTTTTGCTAATGTTGTTGTTTAATTCTCAAAATTGAAGTTTTTTGTAGTTTTACAGTTAGGCATTTGCCTAGGCCTGAACAGCAATTTGGCTATTTTTATTAAATTACAGAGATTATATTTTATTTTCCCCTTGTATGGGTTCTGATTGGTTTAATACATGATTTTATTTATTTGTTCTATGGTTTTAAGTCTGTTCTTTTAATTATATGTGATTTTACTGGTTACATATTCTGGCTTATCTATTGTCATAACTGCCTTTTAGTATCGTTGTATTTGTCTATATTTATTTTGCTTTTTGTTTACTGCTTTGTTTGTTTTCAATTATTATTTCTTATTATTTATTACTTAACATATAACATTGAATCTTATGGTCTAACAATTCCCACAGACATAATTCTATTCATTAAAACATAATTATTTACTTTTCATTACCCACAATGTTCATTTTCATCATGTACTCATACTCTTTGGTGAGTAACAATTATTACACAGTATAAACAACGAACATATAAACATTAATTAAATATTGTGACTATAATGATAAATCCTTACTACTAATCCTATATGACATTGGGTCATTAACATCACACTCTAATAACAATTTACTATATTTTTTATTAAAATCTTTTAATGATTATTTTATTATCAATTGTCTTTCCCTTATGATTTTGGGTTAATAATATTTAGTTTTATACCTCTGTATATTAGAAATTTTCTATGCTGTGTATTAACACACTAATAGTCCATTTTTCTTAAACTCATGGGTAATAGTATAAATTGTCACTTAGAATATTAATTGTTCAAACTTTAAAATATGATATGTAGTTACTACTACTGCTAACTTAATTCTACTTCACTTTAGTTTATTTTGTTACATATTGGTGTTCACTTATAATTGCTTTTAATCGCCACAGTCCTTCCTGTGTTTAGCAGTTATTAGCTCTCACTCACTTTTTGTGCACTTGTAAACTTTTTTCACTGACTTCTCAGTGTTTATCACTATTAAGGGGGTTATATTTACTTTGGGGTATGTTAATGCTAACACCTTGCACTCTATATGGTTTAAGCATTGCTCACTCAAATTCTGTTTCTCATTTTATTTTAAAATTGTTCATTATCATTTTACCTCACTATCTCTCACTCTACTAAGTTTGATTATGCAATTAATAAGTGTGTGTCGTGCTAGTTTGATTTGTCATAGTTATCTCTATTTATTTGGGTTAGTGTACCCTTATACAATTTAAGTCATTAACATTTAACACTTCTATTTATAGATTGTTTGTCTGTGTTTACAATCAACATTATTATATACAATTACCATTAATTGGTCTCTTCTCATTTGGTCTGTCACTGGTGTTGTGCACTTTCACTGTCTTTACTTCATTATTTTGTTATTTTTTATATATCCCTTCCTTGGTGTTGGGGCTGGTTCTATCTTCTCACTTCTCATGCTAATTATTTATACCTCCGTAGGTTAGTGTGGTGACTAGTTCTAGTTATTCACTTACAAATGTCTTTTTTTGGGGGGGGGGGCTGGTTCTACTCTCTCACTTACCATCTATTTGGCTATTGTGGTTAAATCGCCATGTATTATTGTTTTTCAACGTTTTGGTTCGTTGCTTGTTACTTTTTTATTATTAGAGGTTACTTTCATGATTCCCTCGATATGTTTGATCGTTTTATTATTTTGAATCACCCATTCTTTAATCTCTGACTCATCCCTTTTTATTATAGTGTTAATTATTTAAATAATTTATTTTGTCATGTTTCTTCATTATTGTTAGTTGAAGATATGTACCATTACATATTTTGCCCTGACACTAAAATTGATTATTTCAGCAAATATCGTTCAGTTTTTTGATTGAAATTATCAATCATTATTTCATTTTATTTTCTTAATCACTGGTTAGTTTTGAGCTATCGATTCTTATTATTTTTGAGAGTCGGTATTCTTCTTGAGTTTTGTATCATATTTTAGTTTAATGTTCTTATCCCTTTGATATCTAATTCCCTAACATTATATTGAATCGGATCGGAAGGGTACTTTTGACTCCATTGCTCCACCGTCAAATACACATTTGATTGCCAGACTTATCTACTGTCAATCATTAATAAAATTATAAAAGTAGTCAGAGTGCGACTATAAAATAAATATAATTTGTAGGATTCTCCACATTATTATCATTTAGTTTATACAATAAATTTTTTCAAATTATAATCTTTTTCTTTTATTCACACTCTTTAGCTCTTAGTGATGCGATATTATTAGTGGGTATGGTATACATGATCTTTTTATTATTTGTTTTTGTTTATTTTTCTTCCTTATTTAACACTAGTTACTTATTAATTGGTTTCAGGATGTTTTTTCTTGTGTTTAATAATATTTTTTTATAGAGGATTGGGTATATGTCCCCTTCCTTCTTTGTGTCTTTGGGTCTATGATCTCATATGTGTTATTTTGATTGTCTTTACTTACTATGTAAGGTCCTGTGTAAAGTAATAATAGCTTCTTGGCTATCCCTTCCATGGTGCTTGGTAATCCTCTGTTTTTAAGTAGTATTTGCTCTCCAATCTGATATTGTATGGGTTTCGGTTGCATTTGCTTATATTTTTGTCTGATCTTGTCCGTCTTTTCTAGTATCTTATGGTGAATTTGCACGTCATCGAACTGATATTCTTCTCCATTTGGGAATTGAATTAGAGAAGTAATTTCTCTTGGTGGTGGTCTTTGGAACATTGCAGTATATGGTGTTGTTTCAATAAATTGGTGGTGCGATAAATTTATAAAGTTTTCAGCTGTTGGTATGTATTTATACCACTCATTGTGCTGCTCATAACAATATGTACGGAGAATTCTCCCCACTTCTCTCAAGACTCGCTCTGCAGGGTTGCTGCTGGGATGGTACACTGATGTCTTGTACGTTTTTATTCCATGAGTTAGTAAAGTGTTCTTCCAGCTATTTCCCTTGAATTGTGTTCCATGATCGGTAATGATGCATTTGGGTATTCCCACTTCACTAACGTATGGTTCTAGTATTAATTTTAAAATTTTCTGGGTAGTGGCACGATTGATGGGGTAAAGCTTTGTGAACCTTGTGTAGTGGTCAAATACAATAATGAGGTATTTGTATTGGTGCTTTCCTCCACTACGCGGAAATGGTCCACATATGTCAACAAAGACTTTCTCCAATTTACAAGAGGTGGTTATCGGTATCATGGTGCCCTCCTTTCTGTCATTGTTGACCTTCACTAGTTGGCAGATGTGACATTGTTTTATGCATTTCCGTACCTTTCTGTTAGCATCTTTCATGTATACATGCTCTTGTAAGGCCTTTACCACTTTTAATGCGCCCATGTGCCCGTATCTCTCATGATAATCGAGAATTAGGTCTTTCTCTGTGGCTTGAGGTATTGCTATCTTCCATGTTTCGAATTTATTTTGTGTTTTTATGAAAAGTATCCCTTGGTGTTTGCAGTAAAATTGGGATATGTGGTCGTCTTTGTCTGTTAAGCGTGATAGAATTTTGCTTAGTTTGGGATCTTGTTCTTGTTGTCGTTCCATTTCTTTCATGATGTTGTCCAAGTCAGTTCTGCTTTTCATTATGCGGTATATTTTGATAATAGTTTCCTTTTTTCCTTTGTACGTCTGATCTTTAATGTTTACTCTGGACAGGGTATCTGCTACAACATTTTTCTTGCCTGGGATATATTCCCAATTTAAATCGTACTCCTGTAATACCAAACTCCATCTAGTCAATCTTCCATGACTTAACTTACAATTTCTGAGAAATGATATTTACTTGTGGTCAGTCCTTACTGTAATCGGGTACCCCAATATGTAGGTTCTAAATTTTCCACAGGAAAATACAACGCTCAGCAATTCCTTCTCAGTAACGTTATAATTTCTTTCACTGCTGTTTAGCACTCTACTTGCGAAACTGATCACGCAATGATTCCCCTCTTCATCCTCCTGGTACAAAACGGATCCAAGGCTAACGTCACTGGCGTCGCAATTTAAATAGAATGGTTTAGTGAAATTAGGATGACGTAACATTATTGACTCAATGAATTTGTTTTTAATCAGTTGGAGCGTTATGTCTTGTTCGACTCCCCACGTCCATTTGTTCTTGGATGACAGTTGGTGTGAAAATTTGGCTGTCATTTCAGAATAATTCTTTTGGAACTTTCGGTAATAATTGCATAGACCGAGAAATGATTGGAGTTGTTTCTTATTTTTAGGTGTTGGAAACCTCTGTATGCATTCAACCTTTTCTTGTGATGGTGTTATCCCATTTCCAGACAAGTTGAACCCTAAAAATTGCACTTCATTAGACAAAAATTTGGATTTTTCCAGTTTAAGGGTTATATGGTTATTTGATAGTTTTTCCAGTACATACTCTACTCGGTGACAATGTTCGTCCCACACATCTGAAGTTAGTAATAAATCGTCTACATAGACTGTTGTAAACTGTAATGCATCTGGTCCAAGTATTTGTTCCATAATTTTTACAAATACTGCTACCGAATTCACCAATCCGAAGGGTAATCTTTTGAATTGGAAGTTCCGTCCTTCGAATATAAATGCCATGTATTTTCTACTGGATGGGTGTAACTCGACCTGCCAATAGCCGCAGACAGTATTCCATATACTGATGAATTTGGTCCCATAGAACTTTTTCAGGATCTCTTCTATTTCTCCTGGGGACGTACGATCATTTATTATGTGCTTATTGATCTCACGGGCGTCTAGACATATTCTCACCTTCCCGTGTTTCTTTGGAACTGCAAGGATAAGGCTGGTGTAGGGTGAGTAGCTTGGTTCAATTATGTCTTCTGCTATTAGCCGATTGATCTCTGTTCTTACCGCTTCCTTTAATGAAATTGCGATCGGGTAAGATTTTTTTATCAAGTTGACAGGCTCTCGGAATTGAATTTCGCACTGATAATCTCTGACCTTCCCAGGTGTATCTTAAAATACGTGCTTGTAGCGATTATACACTTCTATCAGTTGTTCAGCTTGTTGAACTGTTAATTGTGCGCTCGTTTTCTCTCTCTGGAAAGTTCGGATTTCTTCGATTTTTTCTTGCCATAGTTCTTCATTGTCGGTCTCGTCATAAGTTCCATTATTCGGTGTATGTTCTCCAGTATTTCTGTATTTCTGGATATGGTACATTGTTTTATTTGGCTGTATTTCATCACTATTGGTCAATTCGGTTATCCATTGTATATCACCTTTCTTCAAAATTAGCTTGTATTTGCTCAAGTCAATTATGGCTGAGTACTGGCACAGCATATCGCAACCAATTAGCATCTGGAATGGTAATCCGCTGGCTACTAAAAACGTCATTGTTACGGTTTGTCCGTTGCTTGTGAGTTCGAGTTGGACTTGTTTTCGGACGGTTCTATTTTGTCGTCTGGTCGCTCCTGCAAGGACAATGTTGCTGATGGGTAGTGTAAGTACAATTGTCTTACTCGCTTCTTGGATCTTTTGAAGTTCGATACTGTCGATTAACGAAATATTTGATCCCGGTCTATCATAATTTGTGTCTGTACTCCGTTAACTTGTGTTGAGATATAAGCAATTTCGCTGTGTTTACTATCAGATTGGTTATTACTTTCCTCGAGCAATTCCTCTACAATATTTTTCAAATAGTTATTTCCCACTATTGTAATTGTGCATTCGCCGTTGGTTTGTGCAACGTTGCGATTTAACCCAATAGACTGGTTCAGTGAGGGTACAAGTAGCCTTTTCACTGCCACTCCCAGTTTAACGTCATCTCAGACTGTTTGTTACGCCCATCTTGCTGATTTGTTGGCTGACTTCCGCTCGTGGACTGTCAGGGTTCAGGCTGGTTGTGATCCTCTTCGTACCGGCCACGCCTGTACACTTCTTGGCTACGACTTCGGTCCGTGTTGGTTCTGGTGTCACGTCCATAGTTACTATCACTGTACCGGTGTCCGTAGGCATTTCGGTCAGCACTTCGTCGTCCCTGATAATATGACCTATTTCTCCCGTCACTTTCGGCCCTCACATAATGTACTTGACGATAGTTACAATCTGTGTTGTTACGATTTCTATTGTCATTTGGGTTGTTGTTGAAATTTGGCCGGTTGTAATTGGTGTTATTCGGCCTATATGGTTGATGTTGTGTGTTATTTGGCCGATTGTATTGATTATTCTGATTGTTCGGCCTACTATTATTATTATAGCCGTTATTTGGTTGGCTGGCCGGGTTATTATTAGGTCTATTATGTGACTCGTTTGGCGGGTTATTCACATTGTTACGACTGTTATAATTTGAATGGTAGTTATTGTTGTTATATTGGTAGCCGTTTTGGAAATTTTTGTTTTTGCCCCTGTCGTCCTGCTGTCGACTCCTACGGTAATACCTCTCCGTTTCGTAATCTTCTAGTAGGGCTGCCATGGATTGGATGGTCTTAATTTGGCTACCCAGCTGCGCTCTGGAGAGACCCTCTTCGTAATGAAAAGCGAGTTTCGTCACTAAACTTTCTTCTGGGATTTTCGGCTCCAGGTTCCTTGCTAGACATACCTTTCCCAGGAAATATGCCGTGAAAGTCGTCCCTCTGGTGGCATCATATCTGCCGAAACATATACTGTCTCGCACGATGTTTTGCATGGCCTCTGACCAGTATTTCCTTTTGAACACATCTTTAAATTCCTCGTAATTCGTGAGGTCGTGTCTCGTAGCCGTCCACCAATTATCGTTTATGCCACGAAAATGCTCATCCAGGTACCCTCGGATGATGGTCCATCTGTTCTCCCGAGTCTTGGCCAGTTGTTCGTTCACTCTCTCTAAAAACTCCATCGGGTTTTGCCGGTATTGTTTGAAGTTAATTACTTCCCGGTTGTCCATGTGCTGGTACTGTGTCATTATCGGCGGCCTGTTGTTAATTACTTCCAGCTCCTCTCTGATTTTGGCAATCTCTCGTTGCTGGATTTCTTCGATTTTTGTTTTGTTTTGTTGGCCTTGTCCGCGAACTTCGCTTACGGCGGTGTCGATCTCCCGGCACTTCTCTCCAAAATCTGTCCGTATCTGTGTTATATTTTGGTCGGTTACGGTTCTTATAGATTCTATTCAGATCTGGCTGTCTTCTTCCATGTTGGTCATTCGTTCGCCGAAGTCTTCTTTCATTTGTTGCAGGTCATGGCTCGTAATTTCCCATTTTCCGTGTATTTCGGAAATCTCTTGTCATATGCCCGTCATCTCCTCCTCGATCTTCTTATTGATCTGTTCATTATTATTTTCAATAGTTCTGCTCAATTCTTCCTTCAACTCCTCCAAGTTTTTCTTGTTGTTCTGTTTCAACTCTTCCTTTAAGTTTTCCATGTTCACTGCCATTTTCTTACTATTTTCGGCCATTTGCTGGCTGTTGTTGTCTATTTTTTCCTCCATGGTCTTACTGTTCTTGTCTATTTTTCAATAATTTCCTCCTTATTTTTCTTAAATTCTTCCTTGAAATCTTCTTTTAACGACGTTATCGCCCTCATTATTTCCAGTAAACTCCCGTCCTTTGGTCGTGCGGGTTTCTCCGGTTGATTCTCTGGCTGCACGGGTTTGGCTGGTTCCATTGGAGGTAACATTTGTTCGGCGTCCTCGACCGTCTCCTCGTTCCTTCTCTTCCGCTCTAACTTCCTTTTCGGCCTCCTTCGTCCGCCTCAGTGATGATGTCCTCTTCATCTTGTTCGCCTTCTGTCGTACTTGCCGCTAGATATCTGCTCGTAACTCTAACCTCACTAGTTGGTGCGCCACTTTGTTAATAAGCTTGTGTGTTTAACTTGTGTCGTTTATAATTTTGTAAGTTTAAAATTGTAGTTTTATGCGAACGTTATTAATGGTCTCGTTCGGTGTTATAAAAGTGTCTAGTAGCCTGTGTGCCTTACCTGTCCCTTCTCACTTTTTTGTATTTCCCGGTAGGCGCCAAATTGTTTTGCGAGAAAACAAAAGTTTTTACCTGGATGGTTTTATACTGTGTATTAGTGTAAATTCGAATAGTCCGCCGACTGGCATGAACTCGAATCTCGTTTGAGTGGGGGAAACGTGTTACCAACTTGAAATTATGTGGGTTAGGTTGACTCACTGCTACACAACAAAACATACATAATATCTTTCTATAAATAATTGCTGGACAGTTGTTAATGGTACGCACTTTTTTA
Source organism: Magicicada septendecula (assembly GCA_034769895.1). Classification (NCBI taxonomy): domain Eukaryota; kingdom Metazoa; phylum Arthropoda; class Insecta; order Hemiptera; family Cicadidae; genus Magicicada; species Magicicada septendecula. The sequence goes on along the minus strand of CM068369.1, from coordinate 168,009,888 downwards.
TTTGGCTCAGAACTGTTAATTCTTGTTAACGCTTGTACAAAAAATAGTAATCAATATAATAATTTTAGCCTCAGCAGTAAATAGTCGTTCACTCAGCTGGGTGAATACAATGTTTCATTTCGCCACAAGACAGCGTTGATTATTATTTACAAAATAAATTTGCCAAAATAGAGTCCTTTTAAGTACGACAAAGAAGTTTTAAAAACAAGATAATAAATTATAATATATCACTTAATGTTCCTGATCATTAAAAGCAAACAAGGTTTACTTTAAATTCAATGTTGTGGTGTTAAAGTGTGTGACAGTGTCGTTGGTGTAATACATAGGTTATCATCAGTTATTTAGTGTTTACAAATTATGTTTGTTCATCAATCCTTGAAAATTAATACCTTCAGTGATAGTGAGAGTTCACGATTTAGTTAGAAATTGGAAAGAGAATTTATTTTAAGAGTTCAATGAATTCAGCAATACTTATCGTTAGTAGATAGGAAGTGTATTGTCAATGGTTAACGTAGGTTAGTTCGTCGATGTCTATTCTTCTTTCTTCAAATCTTGGGCTTCAGGTACGTCTGGCGTCTTCTTCTTTTTAATTTCCTTATTTCCACTGCATCTGGATTAATTTGAACTGGTCCTTGGTCTGGTTGATTGTAGCATCCTCTCATCAGTTGGTCTGGTCCTTTTCTTCGTAAAATTATTGGCACTTTTTATGTTTTATGATAAAATTTTGGGCCCTTCACGGCGTGGCATCTCTTCAGTTAAGCGTCACTACAGATTATAACCTTCCTAACTGAAAATAGTCAATATTCTGCTGTTGTCATGGTAACTCAAAATTTCTAAATGGTTAAAATTGGCTTAAGACCATTGTTAGGAGATTTGAATTTTTATTTAAAATGGTTACAGATCTTCTGAATGCAATTAATCTTCAGTATTCCCTTTTAAGTATTAAATATCATTACCACTGTTCGTATTTTGGTTCAAGGATTAATTTGACATCCAATACTATTGTGTTTACTAAGGTATTAACAGTTTGACAGTTATGTTGATTTTGTTTAATTACACTGTTTTCTTAATTTACATGATTACTTTAATATTTCCTTCTTAACATGATTGTCTAATCGTCTTTCATTGTTTATATGCCTTAGTTTTGCTAATGTTGTTGTTTAATTCTCAAAATTGAAGTTTTTTTGTAGTTTTACAGTTAGGCATTTGCCTAGGCCTAAACAGCAATTGGCTATGTTTATTACTTCCATGTTCCTTAAGGAAATGGAAGTATGGTGATGGCAAAAAAAATCGTGTTCGAGATTATTGCAGAATATGATTGTACTACACTCAAAACATGAAAAAAAGTCATTTTTCGAAAAGTGTCTGTGTGTCTGTCTGTGTGTCTGTCTGTCTGTAGATTTTTTTCTATGGCAAACGATAACAGCCGCAAATTCAATCAGAATCAAATAATTTTTGCATACAGCCCTGATTTGTAGAGTAGTCGCGACCTATTGTTTTTGGTGAAGATCGGTTGAAGGAAAGGGGTAGTTTACCTGCAACGGTTTTTTTTTATCAAGGGTAATTTTGTTTGTTTGGCAAACGATAACAGCCGCAAATTCAAACAGAATCTAATAATGTATCACATGCTTCCCTGAATTGTAGAGTTCTCAAGATCTGTTGATTTTGGTAAAGATCGGTTAAGGGAAAGGGGTAGTTTACCTGCAACGTTTTATGTTTTAACAAGGGTATTTTCTATGGCAAATGATAACAGCCGCAAATTCAAACATAATCAAATAATGTTTTGCATACTGCCCTGAATTGTAGAGTTCTCAAGCCCTTTTGTTTATGGTGAAGATCGGTTAAGGGAAAGGGGTAGTTTACCTGCAACGTCGTATGTTTTAAAAGGGTAGTTTCTATGGCAAACGATAAGAGCCGCAAATTCAAACAGAATCAAATACGTTTTTGCATACAGCCCTGATTTCTTGAGTACTAAAGACCTATTGTTTTTGGTGAAGATCGTTTAAGGGAAAGGGGTAGTTTACCTGCCACGTTTTTTGTTTTATCAAGGGTATTTTGTATGGCAAACGATAACAGCCGCAAATTCAAACAAAATCATATAATATTTTGCATACAGCCCTGAATTGTAGAGTTCTCAGGAACTATCGTTTTTGGTGAAGATCGGTTAAGGGAAAGGGGTAGTTTACCTGCAACGGTTATTTACCAAGGGTAATTTTTTTGTATGGTAAACGATAACACCCGCAAATTCAAACAGAATCAAATGATGTTTTGCATACAGCCCTGTATTGTAGAGTTCTCAATACCTATTGGTGTTGGTGAAGATCGGTTAAGGGAAAGGGGTAGTTTACCTGCAACGGTTTATGTTTTAAAAGGGTATTTTCTATGGCAAACGATAAGAGCCGCAAATTGAAACAGAATCAAATACGTTTTTGCATACAGCCCTGTTTTGTTGAGTACTAAAGACCTATTGTTTTTGGTGAAGATCGGTTAAGGGAAAGGGGTAGTTTACCTGACATTTTTTTTGTTTTATCAAGGGTATTTTATATGGCAAACGATAACAGCCGCAAATTCAAACAGAATCATATAATATTTTGCATACAGCCCTGAAATGTAGAGTTCTCAAGACCTGTTGGTTTTGGTGAAGATTGGTTAAGGGAATAGGGTTGTTTACCAGCAACATGTTATGTTTTATCAAGGATAATTTTTATATGACGAACGATGACTGCCGTACATTGAAACAGAATCAACTACTCTTCTGCATACCTTTTTGAATTACACAGAACTCAAGGTCTGTTGATTTGGTTGAAGATCGGTTAAGGGAAAGGGGTAGTTTACCAGCAACGTTTTATGTTTTAACAAGGGTATTTTTTCTATGACGAACGATAACTGCCATAAATTCAAAGAGAATCAACTAATGTTTTGCATACAGCCCTGAATTATAGAGTTCTCAAGACCTATTGTTTTTGGTGAAGATCGGTTAATGGAATAGGGTAGTTTACCAGCAACGTTTTATGTTTTATCAAGGGTGTTTTCTATGGCAAACGATAACAGCCGCAAATTCAAACAGAATCAAATAATTGTTTGCATACAGGCCTGAATTGTAGAGTACCCAAGGCTTGCCGTTTTTGGTAAAGATCGGTTAAGGGAAAGGGGTAGTTTACCTGCAACGGTTTTTTATCAAGGGTAATTTTTTTTTATAGTAAACGATAACAGACGCAAATTCAAACAGAATCAAATGATGTTTTGCGTACAGTGCTGATTTGTAGAGTACTCACGACCTATTGTTTTTGGTGAAGATCGGTTAAGGGAAGGGGGTAGTTTATCACCAAAGTTTTGTTTTAAAAAGGGTAATTTTTTTATGACGAACGATACCTGCCGAAAATTCAAAGAGTATCAAATAAGTTTTTGCACACATGCCTGATTTCTAGAGAACTCAAGGTCTGTTGATTTTGGTGAAGATCGGTTAAGGGAAAGGGGTAGTTTACCTGCAAATTTTAAGTTGTAACAAGAGAAATGTTTCCATGATGAACGATAACTGCCGCACATTCAAACAGAATCAAATATTTTTTTGCATGCATCCCTGAATTGTAGAGGACTGAAGGTCTATTGATTTTGGAGAAGATCGGTTAAGAGGAAGGGGTAGTTTACCAGAAACATTTTATGATTTAACAAGAGTAAAGTACTTAATTTTTATAAATAAAGTATCCTGATAAGAAGCTCATAATAATCCACTGTAGAAACGTAGATGAAATATCTATAAATGAAGAGGTTAGGTGAACGGGGTGGGGGTAATTTTCTATTACTAAAAATTATAGTTGAACGGGGAGGGGAGAATTTTTTATTCGTGTACTACGTTATCGGCAACAAAGAAGTAGTTTTTGTTAAAATTCCCTCTCGGGCTGTTTAGCCGTAGTCCAATGTTTTCTGCAAAACCAGACGTTTCGGCAGTGCCATCGACTGCCATCATCAGTGAAAATCGAGTGCGAATTTTTTTTTGGCAAACGATAACAGCTGCAAATTCAAACAGAATCAAATAATGTTTCGTATACAGTCCTGATTTGTAAAGTACTCAAGACCTATTGTTTTTGGTGAAGATCGGTTAAGGGAAAGGGGTAGTTTACCTGCTGCGTTTTATGTTTTAACAAGGGTATTTTCTATGGCAAACGATAACAGCCGCAAATTCAAACATAATCAAATAATTTTTTGCATACAGCCCTGAATTGTAGAGTACTCAAGACCTGTTGTTTTCGGAGAAGATTGGTTAAGGGAAAGGGGTAGTTTACCTGCAGTATTTTTTTATCAAAGGTAATTTCTATGGCAAATGATAACAGCCGCAAATTCAAACAGAATCAAATAATTTTTTGCATACGTCACTGAATTGTAGAGGACTCAAGGCCTTTTGATTTTGGTGAAGATCGGTTAAGGGGAAGGGGTAGTTTACCTGCAACCTTTTACGTTTTAACAAGAGTAAAGTACTTGAAAATTCATTTAAACTTTTTCAAACAATGGTAATTGTTAAAAATAAAATAATTTTGTTGCCAGGCAATAAAATTATAATTTTTTCATTTTAATGTAAATCATGTATGAGAGAAAATATATCGTACGTGGCAGGCAAGCATATCTCAATTATGTAATGTTTACGTTTCCATTTTATTATTATGATTACTGCAATAAAAAGGCAGGGAACACACACACACACACACACACACACAATTTGCGTTATTTCTGGCCTCACTCATGTTTATTTTCTTACATTTGCACGCTTTTTAAATGGAAAGTGCCGAAACCCACACGAACATAACGCGTGCAAGCCGAAAAATTGTCCAGCGTGGATAGCGATTTGCTTCCTGTGGATCGCTGGGCAGTGTAACTGCACGTGTTTACAGAGGAACGATTCATAGACAGAATTTTCGTCTTTAGGGAATGAACCTTCTGCAAGAGGCTGAGGGTCCATGAGTGACTTCGGAGCGCTCCTTCTTTTCCACGTGTTTGTTCTGTGAAACGTACACTGTAGATTCGCAGCTTTACTCTAAGCAACGCTCAATAGGAAATGTTGAAAATTTTTGTCCACGGTGTACCCTCATACACACTAAACCTGCTCTGATGTTTTAATTACGGACATCATAATATTAAAACTTTGGAAACTTGAGCACTACTTAATGTAGATCAAACATTAACTTATACAAGCCATTAATTTTATGCATATTTTTTATATATATGTGTACAACGTTATCGGCAACAAAGAAGTAGTTTTTGTTAAAATTCCTTCCCGGGATGTTTGGCCCTAGTCCAATGTTTTCTACAAAACCAGACGATTTGGCAATGCCATCGACTTCCATCATCAGTGAAAATCGAGTGCGATAACGTGAGGTGGTATGCGTTAGTGACCACAGTACTGTGGTTAAGGCTGAAGCAGTAAGTAGAAAGAAGTAGTTTCTATGGTAATATTTCATTTCGAAAATGATTTTAAATATAAATCTTAGAACATGGAAGTTATGTATGGTTCTCCATACCGATATTTAAATTAGGGGACGTCCATTAATTACGTGAGCCCAAAATGGGGTGGGAGGGGTCCGGCAAAATCTCACCAAATCTCATTTAAAGGGAGGGGGGGCAATGAAAAGCTTCCGTCAACTTTTTAATTCAGAGAATATACATTATTATAACGCACCTTAAACGTAGTTATCATTTTCACCTCTAATTTCACAGAAAAAATGTAGTACATAGAAGATATGCTTTAGGTATTTTTAGTGGTATGAAGCAAAAACATGAACATATCAAACAAATTTAATTATTTAAAAATTATAGGGTAAACCTCATGTGAGGGGGTGGGGGTCCCACCACATCTCACCAAGGGGGGGGGTCCAAATTAAAAAAAAACCTCACGTAATTAATGGACGTCCCCTTACAGAGATTATATTTTATTTTCCCCTTGTATGGGTTCTGATTGGTGTAATACATGATTTTATTCATTCGTTATATGGTTTTAAGTCTGTTCTTTTAATTATATGTGATTTTACTGCTTTCATATTCTGGCTTGTCTATTGTCATAACTGCCTTTTAGTATCATTGTATTTGTCTGTATTTATTTTGCTTTTTGTTTACTGCTTTGTTTGTTTTTAATTATTATTTCTTATTATTTATTACTTAACATATAACATTGAATCTTATGGTCTAACAATTCCCACAGACATAATTCTATTCATTAAAACATAATTATTTACTTTTCATTACCCACAATGTTCATTTTCATCATGTACTCATACTCTTTGGTGAGTAACAATTATTACACAGTATAAACAACGAACATATAAACATTAATTAAATATTGTGACTATAATGATAAATCCTTACTACTAATCCTATATGACATTGGGTCATTAACATCACACTCTAATAACAATTTACTATATTTTTTATTAAAATCTTTTAATGATTATTTTATTATCAATTGTCTTTCCCTTATCATTTTGGGTTAATAATATTTAGTTTTATACCTCTGTATATTAGAAATTCTCTATGCTGTGTATTAACACACTAATAGTCCATTTTTCTTAAACTCATGGGTAATAGTATAAATTGTCACTTAGAATATTAATTGTTCAAACTTTAAAACATGATATGTACTTACTACTACTGCTAACTTAATTCTACTACATTTCAGTTTAGTTTGTTAACATATTGGTGTTCACTTATAATTGCTTTTAATCGCCACAGTCCTTCCTGTGTTTAGCAGTTATTAGCTCTCACTCACTTTTTATGCACTTGTAAACTTTTTTCACTGACTTCTCAGTGTTTATCACTATTAAGGGGGTTATATTTACTTTGGGGTATTTTAATGCTAACACCTTGCACTCTATATGGTTTAAGCATTGCTCACTCAAATTCTCTTTCTCATTTTATTTTAAAATTGTTCATTATCATTTTACCTCACTATCTCTCACTCTACTAAGTTTGATTATGCAATTAATAAGTGTGTCGTGCTAGTTTGATTTGTCATAGTTATCTCTATTTATTTGGGTTAGTGTACCCTTATACAATTTAAGTCATTAATAACATTTAACACTTCTATTTATAGATTGTTTGTCTGTGTTTACTATCAACATTATTATATACAATTACCATTAATTGGTCTCTTCTCATTTGGTCTGTCACTGGTGTTGTGCTCTTTCACTGTCTTTACTTCATTTTGTTATTTTTTATATACCCCTTCCTTGGTGTTGGGGCTGGTTCTATCTTCTCACTTCTCATGCTAATTATTTATACCTCCGTAGGTTAGTGTGTTGACTAGTCCTAGTTATTCACTTACAAATGTCTTTTTTTTTTGGGTGGGGGGGGCTGGTTCTACTCTCTCACTTACCATTTATTGGGCTATTGTGGTTAAATCGCCATGTATTATCGTTTTTCAACGTTTTGGTTCGTTGCTTGTTACTTTTTTATTATTAGAGGTTACTTTCATGATTCCCTCGATATGTTTGATCGTTTTATTATTTTGAATCACCCATTCTTTAATCTCTGACTCATCCCTTTTTATTATAGTGTTAATTATTTAAATAATTTATTTTGTCATGTTTCTTCATTATTGTTAGTTGAAGATATGTACCATTACAATATTTATTATTAGTCATTATAAGTGGCCTGGATACCGACAGACATGTTATTCAAATTTTATTGTGTTTAATCACCGTCAGTAGTTTATTTTTAAAGTTATTAAAATGTGTTTCTGTTTTGTTGATGATCAATAAGAAATTCATTTTTTCAATACTTTTTTCCATTCCTTGTTAAGTACAATTGTACTAAAAGTGATAATGAACCTCATAAAATTTCTTGAAGAGGTAACATAATAAGAACAATAGTACATAACTAGTACTGATATTTAATTTTTATTATTTCGGTTGAAGTAATTACAAAAGTAATATTTTGTTAAAATATCTTTATATAGATATTAATACATTTTGAAACCTTACATTTTTTATACAAATAATAAAATCTTATTAAATTTATTAAAACTTCGTTTTTATCTTACCTTAGGGTTCCGTCCAGGATTCTACAGACAAAAACAGTTGCAGAAGGATTATTTGGGTTGAGTGGCGAAATCATAAAGCAAACACATGTTGTGCTGCCTACAACAAATTGTTGGTCGTTTGTTACAAAAAATTTACGTTATATTCTACACTTGTATTCTCTTCGTTTCTGATCAACTACTACATCTATTCAGTTTAATAGTTAGACAGAAATAACGCACCAGGTTATCAATATACAATTGACAGAATAAACAATTCTTACAACTACCATTCTTACAGAACTATTACAGGTAATTTATATGATTACTGAACCAGTACTCTGCATTCACACTCTCTCTTTTACAATAACAGATTCAAACCCCTTACTGAGATCTCATTCCTAAAGTATTTGAATTTCGAAATATCAATTTGTAAATGAGTTTTATGCTTTGATTAAAATTATTTATTTATTTTTATCAATGAATTGTTCAGTACAGTTACCCATCCATCCGGTGTGCCTATTGTTGTTACACCACTATCTTCTTTTAATACACTCCGAACTTATATAAATAGTAAAATAGTTTTACCTTTTTTTTTGTCCGTCTGGTTGCCTTTTCTCTTTATGTAAATCTACGCGTTTCGGGACATATGCCCTATCATCAGGAATATCTCTTGGTGAAGTTCGTCGATTATTAAAATATTAAAAACACTTTATATACAATTTCACACACATAACAATAAATATAAATATAAACACAAAAAACACATAAAATCCCCAAACTTGAGAACACACGCGATATCGTTGGTGCGCACCACGACATGCTATAGTTGACTGCTGTGCTCATGTTGTTATAGGTCGTGCACTATGGACCTTGTTCTGTATTCTTATAGCTGTGTCGTATAGTAGATTTGACTGGAAATTCAATTGTTCATTAAAGATGACTTCTTCTGTGTTTTTATTTTTATAAGCCTTATATATTTCGTATTCTTCGACAGCATTCATATAATTTCCTTTTCTGCATATATGGAGGGGTTGAAAGTTTGTTGTGAAATCGGTATAACTATGGTTTTTGTCCATCAGATGGCACGCGTAATTTGACACTGTTTTACTGAATTCTTTTTTAGGTAAATGTTCTCTGAAGCTTTTTTTAAAAGGTCTACCAGTTTGGCCAATGTAAAAGCTATTACAGTCATTGCATATTATATTATAAACGCCCGTCTTGTCCTCAACCGATTTTGAATGTTTAGGTAAGAGTATCTTATTAATGTTATTATTAGTTCGGTAAGCCATTTTTATATTTATCCCACTGAATACTTTGTTTAAAATTTTGGGTAGGGTGTTACCATATTCTGATATATACCTAACTTTATTTCTATTATTTTCTTGTAATTCTATGTTGTTTTTCTTTTTCCTTTGTTTCTTGACTAAATTTCCACAATTGAGCTTTAGCTATGTATTTGATCGTGTTTAATTCTTCGTGAAAATCTTTGTCTTCTAATGGTATGGAAAGTAACCTATGTATTAAACTATGATAAGCTGCCATTTTTTGAGAAAAGGGGTGATGTGATTCAGCATTTATCGTGAGATCCGTGGTTGTCGGTTTTCGGTATATTTGATATTGAAATTTTTCATCTAGTCTTGTAATTGTCAGGTCGAGGAAGTTAAGTTTATTATTTATCTCCGTCTCAAGTGTTAACTGTATATTTTTATTGACACTATTCATGTGTAATTTCATATTTTCTATTTGTCGTATTGTGCCATTAAAAATTATAAACGTATCATCAACGTAACGTGTATATGATATTATTTTCTTGGAAAGTTTATTTACGTTATTGAGCAAATATGTATTCGCATAGTGGTTTAGGTATATATCAGCTAGTAAGGCTTATCAAAATAAAAACACAGGAGAAGTCATCCTTAACGAACAATTGAATTTCCAGTCAAATCTACTATACGACACAGCGATAAGAATACAGAACAAGGTCCATAGTGCACGACCTATAACAACATGAGCACAGCAGTCGACTATAGCATGTCGTGGTGCGCACCAACGATATCGCGTGTGTTCTCAAGTTTGGGGTTTTTATGTATGTTTTTTGTGTTCATATTTATTGTTATGTGTGTGAAATTGTATATAAAGTTTTTTTTAATATTTTAATAATCGACAAACTTCACCAAGGGATATTCCTGATGATGGGGCATATGTCCCAAAACGCGTAGATTTACATAAAGAGAAAAGGCCACCAGACAGACAAGAAAAAAGGTAAAACTATTTTACTATTTATATACATATAAGTGGCCTGGATACCAAAAAGCATGGATCTAAATCTCCGAACTTTCTGATTTTATAGTCCACTTGTACCAACATGGTTACCGTTCTTTAACTCGTACTTCACTGTTGTTTTGGATTAAAATAATACTCATTATTTTGCCGGCCAGCGATGTATTTGCTCGAGCACTAATATTTATTTTCTTTTTGTGACAGCACGGTCGAAAAATATGAGTTGACTGACTCTTAATCTGCGTTAGGGCGTAATGCTCGGGGCTTGCGGCCGGTCACGTGATCACCAATTCAAGCCCTGATTGGTGGTTTTAAAAAGTTCTAGAAGCTAGGCCAGCGAGTTCTGCAATATTTTACCGCCTGGTGAAATCTGCACATTGACTTCATTTTTTCCGTGATTCACGGATGCCCCAAACTGTATGTCGCTGCGTAATATGTCTGGACTAGCTGACTCCAAAGACAAAACACAGACATGGTGTTTTGTAATAATATTGTATGTAGTTGGTTAAAACGAGGTACCCCAAAGGTGAACACTGACTGCTTTGAATTAAGACTGATTTAAATTATTATTTTTTAACACACAATTCTGTACCGTTACAATTTTTTATATCACAATGTTTTTTTTTCAATATTTTTACTTCTAATATGTTAAAAGTTGCTATTACGTGAGACGTATCAAAATAAGCTTCGAGGCCACGCGGTATTGCCATGTCGCTTCTCTCACGGGCTACACTCTGACTCACGGGCGCGTTACACTACGAAGACAAACAAACAACATCAGTGCATTCTCGTACAATAGGCATAACACACACACACACACACACACACACACACACACACACACACACACACACACACACACACACACACACACACACACACACACACACACACACACACACACACACACACACACACACACACACACACACACACACACACACACACACACACACACACACACACACACACACACACACACACACACACACACACACACACACACACACACACACACACACACACACACACACACACACCTCACACTACTATATCGGTGAGGTACTACGAACAACACGAGAAATAAGTCCTCTTCTTTCCTCTGTTTTTTCTTTTGTTATATAATTTTTGTGTTATGTTTTCAATTTTGTAAGTAATTATTTTCTTTATTCTTTATGAATATGACAGTTCTCTTTATATTTTATTTGTTTTTAGAACAGTCATTTACATTATATGTTATGTATAACACTTCATTTTTAAACAAATTTGGTAAAGAAAAATTATACACATAATACAAAATATACACAAAAATTTACGCATTACAATTATTTTTAAATTATTTCAATCAGAACTGGATTCGCTTTCTTCTGAACTTTCTTCCGTCACTGCAATCACCATCCATTGGACATTCTTTCTTGTAGTCGTCCTTTTGAAGCTCTTCGAAATGTCGGACGCATTTTCTCCAGTCTTCAACCGTTACTTTAGCTATCGCTTCGTCCATCAGTATTTCAAGGTCGACCATTGTAAAAGTATTATTTCGATCGGCCACATATCCTTTCACCTATGCCCACACCAACTCAATTGGGTTGTAAGGTGGAAGGCGTACAACCTCATGACCCATTCCGTAGGCTATTTGATCAATTTCATATATTTTCAGTGCATTTTTTATTTCGTTTTTGTTTAGCAATTGAGCCCTTGTATCTTGCATGGGAAATTAAATTTTATGATTTCTCAGCCATTCTTGAATTTCCATTTTTCTCCAATTTGATTTAGGAGCTTTCTCAGCAAGTGTGGAATGATAACTCGTGTTATTCATTACTATGACAGAACTTTCTTCCAGTAAATAGAGGAAGTTGATGAACTACTCTTTAAAAAGTTCTGAATTATTTTGTTATGATAATCTGTATTTAATGAAGATTTCTGTGCTTGGAAAATTAATTTGCATTCCTTCACAAACCCTGTTTCAGCTGACCCCACATGAAATACAATTAATCTGCCACCTTTTCCAACTGGCACTTTTAAACCACCCCTTTCCACTGAGTCCTGCCAAATCATTGATTTGCTGTGATTTTGCTTCACCCATGTCTCGACCAAATAAAATATGGGCCTTTTTAAACTGTCATTCCGAATTTGATGCATTTTTCTCAGAAAAGTAGCACGAGCACAAGCAATATCTACTCTTTCCATTAAACATTTTCGGCCGTCATTACACTTTTTATTTTTAAGTCCAATCTATTTCAAAATTCGCTGCACTGATTTCTTGGAACCCCTAAAATTTATTTGTTCAGCCAACTGCTGTTGGATTTTTCCCGATGTTAGGTATCCTCCATGTTCATAAAAACTAAAGACACAGTCGATCGACTTACTCCACAAGCTTCGGCAGTCAGCTCTTGAACCCTTTTAAAATTCAAATTTTCAACTTTTTTTGGATCATCCGCGAGACTCTAAAAAGTTGTAAACATTGGCAAGGATGTGTTTTCCTTGCTTCCGTAAGTCCTTTTTACCAGATTTTCTTCATCTGTTTGATGACACTGTAGGGGTTTAAGGAGCCTCAACAATTTGTAAATTATTATTATCATTCATCGTGAATAAGCCTTATATTTAATTATTAAATAACAACAATAATACAATATAACAAAAATAATTAGTAAAAAGTTTAAACGCGTAATCCTAGAACTGCTGAATGTAATATGTATGTGGGTAATGTTGAGAAGACGGAGATGTTTAATCTGTAGCAAGTGGAATGACTTGGCAATGGAATGTGAAGTGTTTGCAACAGACCTCCCCTCCCCGCCTTTCCCTACGCATAACCAAGTGTAACGTGCGACAACGCTGTTGGCCGAGGAAGGGAGAGCTGTTACTATTGCATAACCTCGAAGCTTATTATGCTAAGTCCCTTACTATAGTAGTCAATAGCATGAACCAGTCAAAACCTACATGCTGATTTTGTAAACTCTTGCATTATAGTTTACAGTATTATTTTAGTACCATATAGATCTTGAGTGCCTTACATTATGATTTACAAATAATAAGTTCACAAAGTTTTAAATTATTGAAAAACATTTTTTTTTTGTACGGTGTTTGTAGTACAATAAGGAATTTTAGAATGTACTAGTTGCAGCAAATATTTCTGAAAATGGTTTCATTATTAGATAAAAAATAGTATTTAAATATTAAAATAAACTCATTAAAGAACAGAAAGTTTGGTAAAATATGCATGTGCATTTGCATACAGCATATGTAAAGAAATTATTAAGATTATGTTCATTCACTAAAATGTATGAAGTACTGTACTTTATTTCACCAAAATAAAACATAAAGCAAATTGCTTGTAATATAGGTGGTAAAAGTTATGAATGTGAGAAAATAGGAATAAATATTATTTTGGAAAAAATGTTCAGAGTTTTTTTTTTTAATAGTTCTGATAATGAACAATTACACATATTTTGTTCAAGATTTTTTAGGCTTTGTTTCCAAGGCATTCATCATCATCATCATCATCATAAACTATATGGATTAAAATGCATAGCCTGATCTATATCTATAGTTCAGAGATTACTTCCTCAGCTGACCAATTCACCTTTTTCCAACCATTTTATAGCTTCAGATAATTCTAGGAGGAGCTTTTAGGAAACTAATGGGTGTTGTGTGTAGATGGTAGTCTACAGCTCCTGGGTTTGATTCCCGACTTACCAGGAATTATTATTATTCTGGGAACCTGTAACAACTCATTCTGTACACATGTTTCCTCTAAGCCTCTTTGTATTGTCGTATTGCATTAAGAATACCTTCTACCCTCAATTTTTGTCAGATAATTGTCTTCTTATATGTTCTCTCAATGATATGCCTAATTTTCTACTTAAATCCTGCATCTCTGTTGTTCCAGATTTATTGCTTTAATTTGTTTCTGATCCGAGGACCCAAATTTCACAACCATACAGAGCCATAAGTTAAAATTTATGCTTAACTTTTCTTCTACATCGTGCTGACTTATTAAAGAATAGGTGACAAATCAAATAATTAAAATCACTAACTTGATCTATAACTTAATTTGTCACAGTTTTGTGTGTTAGTGTTTTGGCTTTTTACAGTAGGAATTTGTAAATTGTTCAATAGGGCAGTCAATTTGTAAATTGTAAAAGCTGTCAAGTGCAGCTCATCTTCCATACTTGCCAGCACAACTTGACAACTTGGTCATATGCAACATTGTATTGAGGACATAGCCGTTAGTTGTGTATGATGATTAAAAATTCTGTCATTCCTTTATAGAATTGTCAAAAAAATTTAACACCATAAGCAAAAATGGGCAACTTGTCCATTTCTTGCATTCTTCCACTAGTTTGACCTTCCATTGACCTTTGTGAATATGATAACGTAACTTTGCAGTAAAATTCTGGTATTTCATTTTTCTGTAGAATTTTAACTTAAACATCTGTTGAAAGCTTTCACAATGCTTCTCAATCATATTATCAGAAAAAAACTACAGTTCACATAAGATCAGCCTTTGCAAAAGCCATTTCATTCATCACCTAATTGTGCCTCTGCAATAAGACTCAGTCTGTTAAGGATTTTCACATAAACTTTATATGAACTATTAAGTAAGCTGATGTCTTCGTAATTGCCACACTCTTCCGATGTCCAATATATATTATGCTACACTCACTTATTGCACTCACCACTAGTCACTGTGACACTGATTAGCGCTTTCAAACGTACCCGTTCATCATCAGATCGTAACTGCCACACCTGTTAGCAGTTACGATCTGATGATGAACAGGTATGTTTGAAAGCACTAATCGGTGTCACAGTGACTAGTGGTGTGTGCAATTTAAGTGAGTGTAGCATAAATTATTTAACCACTAATAAAATTTGTAGTTTATCCAATACATATTGTTATTTTATTTTGGGACAACTTAGAGTATAACTGTAGAATGTATTGTTAAATTGGATTGATTTTTAATTTAAAAAAATGCAAAGATACTGCTTAAGGTATTGTTGGAGAATTCCATTTTATAAAGTGTTGGGAGTGTATTAGGAATTAATAGTGATGGAAGTACAAACTTTTTCTTTTGAACATACACATCAGTTTTTAATAAAATGTTATTGTGTTTTTGTATTAGGTATATTTTAAGAATGTACACCCAAAATTTCCAGAAGGTGGAAAAATGAGCCAGTACTTAAATGATATGAAAATCGGTGACTACATTGATGTTCGAGGACCATCAGGGCGATTGAAATACCTTGGCAAGGGACAGTTTTCATTGAAACTTCTCCGCAAAGATCCACCAAGAATTGTTAAAGTGAAAAAAGTTGGTATGATTGCAGGTGAGTAAAAATGTTAAGATATCTGTATGTAACTAATAGGTTGCATATACACACTAGTGGTGGTGGTTCTGCTGCTGCTGATGTTGATATATTGATTTATCAATTTCATAGTGGCCCCAGCACTTTGTAGTTTCAATGGCTGTACACTATTTGGCTTTGATGTTCTATATTTTAATATTTGAGCGTGTGATTTTTCTATCCCTTGTACATTATGCACTGCTTTTATCAAGAGTTGTGTGCTCATTTGTTATTTGAATGTATCTATATTAAAGCATAAAGTAATGACTCTTGTATCTCAGGGTTACAGTACATAACAAATTAAAGTCTTTATACAACAAACTTACTTTATTACTTATATCTTTATTTGTATACAATTTTTTTTACCAAACACTATTTTATCATCTACCGTTGCAGAGTTCACGGTTATGTTTAACGATTTGTCTTTAAAATATTAATTAATCGAAGACCTTTAAATATCTTGAAATAATAATAACCGAAAACCAGGGCTGCCATTAACGTTTATTAAAGGCAGCATGTGAGGACCCACTTTGGCTGCTTTATTTACACACTAGCTGGATACCCATGCTTCGCTACGGTGATTATAAGAAAAAAACGGAATGTGAAATCAGAAAAAATAAATAGGTTATTTGTGAAGCTTAGATACCGGTATTTTGAAACTAAGAGAAACTGTTTAAGCTCGATCAATCAACTATTAAAGCTTGAAAATTGGATTTCATTGTCCATGACGTGTCCGTTACGTAACTAAATACAACTATTATATTAACAACTCGGAACACAAAGTTTTTTTAAGTAAAAACAAAGTTCAGGTTGTAAGGTAAAACTTTATGTTTTTACTTATAAAAATTTTGTGTTCCGAGTCGTTAATATAATAGTTGTATTTAGCTTGAAAATTAATGAGTTATCAAAAATGACGCCGTATTATTTAGTTAAAGAGGGTAAGCTAAGTTTCTGTTACAGATTAAGACAGTCCTTTATTGTAAGTCCAACAACAATAAAATAGATGGGCTTAAGCCCTTTGATCCCACCTTCACCCTCTGGTTTTTAGTCTACGTAGCCAGGCTAATAACTTGCTTAGCATATACTTTCAGTTGCTCCCTCAGATTAAGTGCTCAGGACCTCCCTGTAAACAACATTCCTGGTTTTGCTCTCTGGCTGGAGGATGACCAGGCTGTCAGGTGAACTGACTCTGGAGCACGCCACGTACAACTGACCACGGGAGAAACAGTCACTCCTCAGATCCACACCAGCCACTATCAAACTCTGCCCCTGTGCCTTATTGATGGTCATGGCGTAGCACACCTTAACGGGAAACTGCAGACGTTTGAACTGAAAGTGGTAGTCTGATGGGATCAGAGGAATTCGGAGGATGAAAACAGTTAATAAATTATATAGACTGGTAATTACCTTTATCTAATTCCTTCCTTGCAACTTTGTGACAGTACAAAAAGTCTGATATAAAAAGTATGGTATGCAAGGTAGTAAATTATTGTATTTCGATGTTTTTAAAGTCATTTCTATGGGTAATACAATTTCCCTTGGTTTTTGCCTACAACGACGCAGATCCGAGACAACGAAATAATTTCAAGGACAGCAGTGTACGTGCAGATAAAGACACTTGAAATGGTTACAGCCACTAATACCGGCGCTACATACTTCTGTTTCATTGGCCGGCAACGCCAAACGTCATTAATACAACAATGACGTGATTAAAATACGTAACCAGCAAGGCGATTATGTAACAAAAAGACAAAGAACAATGACGTGTATTCACACACACATACGTAAAAATTGCGTAGTATTCTGCCCAGTCGCCAGAACATCACCATGGCAGTAACACGTTAGAATTGTGCTGGCATAAAATAGTCAGCTAAAGTGTTTTATTTGAATTAACGAAATGTAATAACAAGTAAATAGTGTTAACGAGTGATTATAACCATCATGTAAATTCAGTGTAAAGGACAGACGAAAGCTAGACATACAACGCCTGCCCCAGTCTTCAGAAATTCATCATGGCGATAACACGTTAAAAATTGTGCTGGCCTAAAACAGTCAGCTTAAGTGCCTTAAATAATTCAAAAATGTAATCAAAATGTAAATCAGTGTTAACTACAGGAGAACTTAGACAGTGTGAAATAATAGTGTTTCAAAATTATATTTAGAATCAGTGAATTCAGTAAAATGTAACCACGCCATTTGAGAAACAACATGTGATCCACTGCTAGAACTTCCAGTCTACCTAACAAGGGAAGTGCAAAACCAACATTTTATTTAAAGAGCTCTTTTAATCAAAATTGCTGTTATGTGTACACAACAAAAAGTAAATTGAAATTGTACGTATGGATGTGAGAGAGAGAGCAGTGCGTGAATGGTAAATGTCGACATCCAAATGGGGTGTTGGTTTGCGTTAGTGGTAAGTAAATATAATTAAAGTAAATTAATCATGAAGCTGCTTCATAGTCAGTAGATAGAATTTGATAAACTAACGTGTAATAAAACATAAAAGAGTTTTATGATTAAAGAGAGTCAATATAAGTAATGGCCGCCATGTTGAAATTTTATCCGGTGTACACACTTAACTAAGTTGCTGAATAAATTAATATTAATGGTCAATGTTTCAAATGAACGTATTCTCATTTCTATGCCTATCTCTGTCAGCAATCACACTGAGTCGAATCCTTGGACCCTAGGTAATAATAAAAACAACAAGATTGAAGCAACCAGATTCTCAAACTATGGTAAGTACCATAATTATGGTGCGCGTGACATACGTGTTTAATACAAGTAATGTAAACAAACCCGAATATAGGTTACTTGGTATTTCCTCTTACAAATACATTTATATTTATTTAAATATATGTGATTTCTCAATTGGCTGCCCGAACTGGTGACTATATAAAAATATATTAATGTATTTTATATAATAAGCCTGAATGATGGCAGAGTGGGCATTGAAACTGAGAGTACGGTTGTAGGTTAGGTGGTAACGCTAATATAAAGCGACAAACCATTAACATTTTGTATAATGGCAGAAAATAAAGAAAACGTCAGCATAACTGACAGTACGAATAACAGTCAAATAAGTATGACAGAATCACTAGTCATGAGTGAAGGAGTTGTTCACTCGACACCAGTCCCAAATAACAGGGCTGAAAATAACGAAATTATGAAAATGATGCAAATGCTTTTCGATCAGAAATTTAGCAGACTTGATGAAAAATTTAATGAACAAAAAAGCGAAATTAGAGGAATCCAAGATAATTTTAATGTAAAATTTGAAGAATTAAAAATGAAATACAAAGACAAAATTGTAGTATTGACAAAGTAGACAAGTTAGAGATAAACAAAGAGGACAAGGTAAGTAGTAGTGGAAATGATGATAAAATAGATGAAAATATAGTAATAGGTGATAATAGTGTGGAGGTTGGTAGTATAAATGAAATTTTATGGGGAATAGAATATAATAATAAGGGAATGATAGTGTGTTTTGAAGGTTTAAAGAGTGGGTGTAAAGAGAGATATATTGAGAGAGAGAAGTGTTATTGGGAGAGTTGTTATGAGAGATATTTTAAAAGAGAGAGATGTTTTGAAAGTGAGAGATATTGTGAGAGAAAGAGGGAGGTAGAAATTTTTAAGATAAGCAGAGATTATGAAGAGTTTATGGGAAGGTTAGGAGTAGAGATGATATATAATAAATATAATAAGTACTTACCTTGGGTTGAAGCTGATATAGCAGAAGTGGGAGATAATGAGAAAGATAACTTTACAAAATACCTGATTGTAACAGACGATACCAAAGGCGACATGACCATACCCGATCATGAGTTATATGAGATTGTGGAAAATTATAGAAATTTGAATAGTATGTATATTGATTGTAATAATATAAGACATTCAATATTAAACCATGTATATAGTTTTAAGATTTGATTATTATTTGACGATGGAGGGTAAACATTTTATTGTGTTTATAAACATTTAATTATGTGGACAGTGTTTTTCAGGATGGACTGTTTATGACTGATTTGTGGTAAATGATAAGATGATAATGTGGATTGTATATTTTTGTGTATATTAATGTCAGTGTATTTTTGCTGTTGTGTATTTTGTGTATTTTTTTTATGTAAACATGTACTGTAGAATTTTAAATATTGAAGAATAATTAAGTTAATAATGATTTTGAAATGATATTATGAGATTTAGATTCTAATGGTTAGTAAACGATTACGCAGGTGATATATCTGGATATTGAGTTGTTTTAGGATTGTCAGATGAATGATGAATTTTCTAGTGGTATATTAAGGTGAAATGTTGTAAAGAGGTGTGGGTAATAGTGATAAATAGAGGCATTGGAGTTAGTTAAATAGAGTTAATGGGAGTTGGGGAAAATAAAGTGTTGAGATGCTGACAATATATAAAGAGGTGTTAGATATTTTAGGGACACAGTGGTTAGTGATTATATGTAGAGGTGAGTAATGTGAATGGTAATTTTATAGTTGTTGTTGGTGATATTTTGTAGTAAGGATCCGGTGTTAAGGAGTGATCAACGAGCGACGTGGCAATGGACCAGCGTGCAGCGTTGTGGCAGGCGGAGCAATTTTGGGTTAGAGTGTTTGCCGATATTTGGTGGAGGGCAAATGGTTATGAATGGATATGGCCAGTTAAGTAACATACATCCTTATATAAAAGACAAAATGAGCGGTGCCAGAGGTTTTAAATGGGATTTGTGAAGGGGGTTATTATAGAGATATTGGTGTCATATTATATTAATGGTTAGAAGTGGTTGTTAGTAGAGAAAAGGAGGTGAGTAAGGTTAGATTGACAATGCCAAAATAAGATATAGAGAATAATGAATAATAGAGAGTCACCCAAACTAATAATGATAAAAAGGTTAGAAAAAGGAAAATTCATGGTAGGAAGGTTAGGTAACTGAAAGGTAATGATAAATGTGAAATTTTTGTATAGAATCTAAATGAATATTAAATATTAAAAGTTGAATAGAGAATTGTTGATAGGAAAAATGTTATAAAATTTTGCTACAAGTTAGGTAAATATGAATTAAGTAATGTGAATTGTTCAATGTTAGTGTTTAATGCTTATGATGTACAATGTTTTATTGTGTTTTATTATGTTGATAATAGTGTGTGTGGATAGGAGGTTACTACCAGGATAGTAACGATCATAATGTTAAAGTTTTGTGAAGGTTGTCAATTCTGTAGTAATGGTTCTGTTATAAAGATAATTAAACATAAAGAAAAGATCGTAAAGAATTTAAAGAGCTTTAAGGTTGTTTGCCATGATATAGATACTGTAAGATTATGTGAAGTAAAATATTAGAGTTAATGGTTGTTGCTAAAACAGTAGAATATATTGTTGTTTAGATTAAGAACAATTGTTTTCATGTAATAAAGAGAATGGATATAATTGACAGAAGTCAGAAAGGTGTACTAGATACCGGATTGTTAAAAGGAGAAGGAATTTTCTATCTTAACTCTTGTTATACATTGTTTGAAACTTGTAGAATTAAGCAAACCAATGCCCCAAAACGCAAACCAACGTACTAAGAGGAAACATATCAGTTGTGGATATGGATATAGAGAAGGCCACTATTTTAAAATTTTGTATTGAATGTTTCAGAGTTTTATGGTGTGGTGACCGCGGTCCTGAGCTGGCCGGTGCGTCAGAGCAGGAGCGTAAAGTGCCTCATGGCCTTATGGTGTAGGGATCTCTCAGGAGAAGTCCAGTAAGGTCAGAAGGTGCGAACCTTATCATTGAACCAAGGGTAAGTGATTGAATTTTTCTATAGTAACACTACAGGGGGTTGTGGCTCCATATCTGAGCTGATCCTTTTAGAGAAGTGTGAAAGAGTCAATGAAAGTTTTTGTGTCTCGGCACAAAACCTTTCATTGAGGGGGTTTTGTGACAGTACAAAAAGTCTGATATAAAATTATGGTATGCAAGGTAGTAAATTATTGTTTTTCGATGTTTTTAAAGTCATTTCTATGGGTAATACAATTTCCCTTGGTTTTTGCCTACAACGATGCAGATCCGAGACAACGAAATAATTTCAAGGACAGCAGTGTACGTGCAGATAAAGACACTTGAAATGGTTACAGCCACTAATACCGGCGCTACATACTTCTGTTTCATTGGCCGGCAACGCCAAACGTCATTAATACAACAATGACGTTATTAAAATACGTAACCAGCAAGGCGATTATGTAACAAAAAGACAAAGAACAATGACGTGTATTCACACACACATACGTAAAAATTGCGTAGTATTCTGCCCAGTCGCCAGAACATCACCATGGCAGTAACACGTTAGAATTGTGCTGGCATAAAATAGTCAGCTAAAGTGTTTTATTTGAATTAACGAAATGTAATAACAAGTAAATAGTGTTAACGAGTGATTATAACCATCATGTAAATTCAGTGTAAAGGACAGACGAAAGCTAGACATACAACGCCTGCCCCAGTCTTCAGAAATTCATCATGGCGATAACACGTTAAAAATTGTGCTGGCCTAAAACAGTCAGCTTAAGTGCCTTAAATAATTCAAAAATGTAATCAAAATGTAAATCAGTGTTAACTACAGGAGAACTTAGACAGTGTGAAATAATAGTGTTTCAAAATTATATTTAGAATCAGTGAATTCAGTAAAATGTAACCACGCCATTTGAGAAACAACATGTGATCCACTGCTAGAACTTCCAGTCTACCTAACAAGGGAAGTGCAAAACCAACATTTTATTTAAAGAGCTCTTTTAATCAAAATTGCCGTTATGTGTACACAACAAAAAGTAAATTGAAATTGTACGTATGGATGTGAGAGAGAGAGCAGTGCGTGAATGGTAAATGTCGACATCCAAATGGGGTGTTGGTTTGCGTTAGTGGTAAGTAAATATAATTAAAGTAAATTAATCATGAAGCTGCTTCATAGTCAGTAGATAGAATTTGATAAACTAACGTGTAATAAAACATAAAAGAGTTTTATGATTAAAGAGAGTCAATATAAGTAATGGCCGCCATGTTGAAATTTTATCCGGTGTACACACTTAACTAAGTTGCTGAATAAATTAATATTAATGGTCAATGTTTCAAATGAACGTATTCTCATTTCTATGCCTATCTCTGTCAGCAATCACACTGAGTCGAATCCTTGGACCCTAGGTAATAATAAAAACAACAAGATTGAAGCAACCAGATTCTCAAACTATGGTAAGTACCATAATTATGGTGCGCGTGACATACGTGTTTAATACAAGTAATGTAAACAAACCCGAATATAGGTTACTTGGTATTTCCTCTTACAAATACATTTATATTTATTTAAATATATGTGATTTCACAACTTTTGATTGTTTGCGTAACGACGCGTTTCAGGAACACAGTCCTATCATCAGGTTATAAAAATGAAATCATGAACTAATCACTCGTCGTTAAGTTTAAAATAAAACCACTGCACAACATTCGAATTCACGCGAACACATAGCTATGTGCATTCACACACGTGCGCGTCGTCGTAAAGTTAAAACTCGACTGATTTTGTTATCGCAAACTTACACAGGCAGTCGTCTGCTTTCTTCTTGTTGTGTGCGTATTACTGTGTCGTAGAAGACGTTGGTCTTAAATGACAACATATCATTCAATAGCTCGTCATGTTGGAATTTACTTGCTTTGTAAATTATAAATTCTTCCATTGCATCCATGAAGCGTCCTTTCTTACAGTAATGTAAAGGTTTTAAATTTTGTGCAAACCAGGTATAATTATGGTTGTATTCTATTAAGTGCTGCGCGTAACTGGACTTTATATTATTGATATTCTTGGGTAGATGTTCTAAATATCTATCTTTAAAACCTCTTCCTGTTTGTCCAATATAGAATTTATTGCAGTCATCACATACAATTTTATATATGCCGGAACATGTTTCAGGATTTTTGTTTCTTTCTGTTCGTAATACGTTTTGAATATTATTGTTTATTTTAAAAGTTACTGTAATGTTATATTTTTTAAATTGATTTTTAATGATTTGTGGTATCAAGTTAGTGTACTCAACGGATATAAATTTATTGTCATATCTCGGTTTGTTTGTTCCTAGATTCTTTTTGCGTCTGTGTTTATCGATCAACTTGTCGACAATCGTGCTGCTATATCCATTGGTGATTGCTATGCTTTTTATGGTGTCTATTTCTTTGATAAAATCCTCCTTCTCCTTCTGAAAACAGTTTCTCCCTTACCGACGCCTGTGAAAATCGTGGCTTTGATGACATGTTTGTGCAGAGTCTACACCTGAAGCCTGGTGCCATTGCACAGTTTCGGAGGGTTTAGATTGCGCAACAGCATGATTGGAGCGCCAATCTTGAGGTAGAGGACGTGAGGTGGTACTCCTGGTGGGTCGAGAGTATGCAAGAACTCCAGAGGGTAATGTACAGCATCCTCGACCTCCACCACAGAGGCCACAGACTCATACATCATATGCTCAGTCCGCAACTTCTCCAACAGAAAGTTGTTGATGCTGTTGGCCGAGTCGTTTGTTGGAGCGAGAATAGCCGTGTCCCCTCAAGCTGATCAGATCTCCCACAACATTGCAAAGGTTACCGGGAATATTTATTCTTCCCTTCTCTTCCAAAAACTTGCCATCACCAATATCAAGCAGTACGTTAGAAAACTCCTCTGCCCTCAAGTCAAGTTGGAGGTGGACACGCATGTTAACTCTCAAGGACAGGACTTTGACATTAGGCCATAAGAGGGATGACTTGAGACAGGCCTTGACTTCATCTGCACATGCCCCCTGTGGCACAACAGGCAAGGTCTGTCTGAAGTCACCAGCCAAAAGCACCGTAACTCCACCTATAAGACAGTTGCAGCCCCTAATGTCCTGGAGCGTCCTGTTCAGAGCCTCAGTATCTCCCTTGAGGGCCATGGTGCACTCATCCCACACGATAACTTTGGCTTCTCGAAGCACCTGAGTCATGTCACTCTGCTTAGAGATTTTACAAAGTGCAGATTCAGAATGATTCAGGTTGAGAGGTAACTTGAAGGCAGAGTGAGCCGTCTTGCCTCCGTCGATCAAGGTAGCTGCAATACCTGAGGAAGCAATGGCAACGGTGATGTTCCTTTCGCCCCTAGTGGCTAGCAATAGATTGATCAAGAACGTTTTGCCAGTGCCACCAGGAGCGTCAAGAAAGAACAACTGCCCAGAATCAGAAGCAATGCTGTGCATGATTTCATCGTAGGCTTTTCTCTGTTCTTGATTTAATTTTGGAACATTCACAGCAACTGTTTTGGACACCTGAACGGTATCATAAGACAGTTCCCTCAGGTATTCACGGTTGGCGACAACGGCTCCTTGCGCTCGTGAAGGTGGTGGAAGTCCGAACTGTAGGAGTGTTTTACCCAACATGGAAATGACAATATCCTCAAGAAGGATGAGGCATTGGTTGTAAACAATATCAAAGACCAGTTGGGCATCTCCATGCTCTCTCTGCATTTGCCGTCTAACATCTTCCGCAAGACTGTCTCGGTGTTTCTCCCACAATTTTATGGGATCTCGTACATGGCAGAAAACCAGCATGATGGCAAACAGCTCACAGATTTTGTTAGGAGAGTCGGAGATGGAGGCTTCTTTCAGAGTGAGGTCCCAGTGAGCATTGTCCTCCAGCAAGCCAAGTGCTCTGTACGCCACGTGGAATGTCGGGTGGATTACCCCTGCCACAGTTTTTAGGGCAGTAAGCGACATAGGACCACGGACCTCATGCAAGAGGAGGCATAGGTAGTAGCACTCAGCATTACCGGGATGGACGGTGTACACTCTGCCCAAAACCTGATCTTTCTTCACCCCCGGATAACCTGGCACAGGCTTCCCTTGTATCCTCTTGCAGAACTTGTTGCCTTTCAATACGTAATAAGTCGGAACTTCGCAATATAAAAGGGTCCTTGCGAAAGCATCGACTATGCACAGCTCGAAAAAGGCCAGAAGTGTTGTTTTCGGAGGGTTATTGATCCTCTCAACGACATTTTCCTCAGTCAAATAAACTCTTTGGCCGTTTTCGAGATATACAGCAAGGTGCATAACAGGAGGAAACCTTTCGTGAATGGGGAAGCAGAGAATGCGCCAGGCTGCCTCAGAGCTGCTGATGTATCGTCCTGCCTCGTACCTCGTCACCTCGTCCAGATCTTCATGTCTCGTCTTGACAATCTCATGGACGGCTGGGTCTAGGTTGAGATCAGGTATTTCAGCGCTTATAACTTTGTCAATGGACTCTGGTCTTATCTTCTGTTCTAGCCACAGGAGAAAATGAATGTGGGGTAGTCCACGTTTCTGCCATTCCACAGAGTACATGTGACACCTGGTAGGACCAAAGATGCAACCTTTAGTGAGGAGCTTTATTATATGCTTCACTTTCACGTGGTAAACCCTCACTACTCTGTCATATCTATCGTGAGACTTTTGGCCTTGTTTCAAGAGCTCTACGATTTCTGGCCATTTCGGATTGCAGGTAAATGTAATAAACAGATCCGGCCGTCCGAAATGGCGTACATACGTCATAGCATCTTGAGTTCGCTCATGCATGTAGCGGGGTCCTCCAGTAAAAGACGACGGCAACACAACCATCTTGCCAAGCTCTGATAACTGGCTGTCAGTTCTTGTCATGGCGTCCTTCTGGTGCACATACTCCTCACTTCCCAGCTTTTTCTGGTTGTTACGAATCCAACTGAGTCTTTCAGTCTCAATTTTCGCATACATATCAACCAGAAATTGATTGAGAAGGTTGCGGAACAGCATTCTTCCCCATCACGCTCCATTATCCTGCAGCTGTAAAAGTCAGCAGCAGACAGTCTTCTTGAGAGGAGCTTTGGTCTTTGGGTCGCGCTGAGGTATATTGATGTAATAGCCATCTTCTCCATGGCAGAACATCAGAGGGTACTGGAGAGCATCATAGACACGGTGCGTCTAACTGATTCATACCAATCTGTTGTCTTTGCTGTGGAAAACGATGTCCCTCTTCTCAAAATCCTGACCGACAATGAGAATGGCCACTTCTCTAGTCGTGGGGGCATTGAAACGACCTCGGTGCTCTCCACAAGGCTTCCTACCGGTGTTAATCACCACTTGGAAGTTCTTCTGGCCCTTAGGAACAGAATCAACAGCAGCCTTAAAGTCGAGAATATACTTGTTGTGTTCATGCAGCAACTTCTGCAGTTGGCTAACCAGTACTGGCTTAAACCCAGGGTAGATATCACAATGGATGTCCTTCTCATTGTCATCGTCACCAACAAAGTATATCTGGAGAAATGAAGGCTGGTGCTGAGGCTACGGCATGAGGCTCCCTATCCTGTGGTAAACCTGCCCCTGCACTTTGAATGTTTGCATAAAGTTGCCCTCCTTCACCTCTCTGGCTCCAAAAGACGTCATCGGAAGCATCCATTGTACTTCCGGGCAGCAGAAAGAAAGTGCTCTGCCATTGGATGCTGGTGGGTGAGGAGGCTGTGTATTGGTTCAGGGTAGGGCTCAAGGGCAGGGAGCTGGACTTTACCGCCACTGCAGCACATTCCGGGAGTCTCATCCTTCCACTTCAGGGCACGGCACGAGGTACAGGGTGACTGAGGTCCGAGGTCAACAACCTTGTCCCTGGAATAATCAGGCTGAGGTTCATATTTAAAACCAGACAAAACTTATTAGTCCAAGGCAATAATCTGATTTGTAATCTCTTTTCATTGTAATTAGCTGTAGCTCCCTCATTAACGTGGCGGTTGTTAGATGCATACTTTTTTGCAGCTTCTCTATGTACCTCAGGATTAGTCTTTGTGAATTTTTCAACAGCTTTCCTATGTACCTTGGGATTTATTTTTCTATATATGTAGACAGCTTTCATAATTATCTCGGGATGAGTATTGTGGTATTTTTTTACAGCCTCTTTGTTGCCTTCGGGATGACTTTGACTATACTTTTTTGCAGCTAGTCTGTTTACGTTGGGGTTGTTTTTTGCATATTTTGAAGTAGCTTCCCTAACTTGTTTTTTTCTAATCGCATCTGTAAACCTTTTCCTGCGTTTTCCCCCTCTTTTCGCTTTTAATGGTGTAGTAGTAGAAGGAACAGATTCGTCTGAACTGAGTAGGTCAGTGTATGGAGTGAGTTGGGGCTGGAACACAATGCAGGACAAATTCGGTTCACATTCCGTTGACTCACTGGTGGTTGATGGTTGTTGGGCATTATCAGGGTTAGTTAATTGAACATTATCAGGATTTGTTGGTTCAGCCAATGGAATTAGAACATCAAAGTGCCCTTCCTTGAAATCTCCTGTGAACCGGATTCTTTTGACTCCCTGTAGTGCCTCCCCAAAGGTAGCAAAAAGGATGCCACCTTGAAACACCTGAAACTCATAAGGGAATATGTCTCCCGCTGCCTTGATTTCACAAGTTGTTCCATAGGTGTAAGGCATAGACATTTCGGTGAGGTACCGAAGTTTAGTACTGTAAGGAGCCCCAGACCGGTTCTGAGTGAAGGTTTTAAACCTCTGCCAGTGTTGGACACGTGACGCACAATGTCAGCCCAAATTTGAGCAGCCATTGAGATGTCGCCGTGCATCAGGTAGGACAGGGAGGAGAATAGGCATGCACCGTTACCACGGATCTTTACTATTCAGTGAGGGGACCTGTATTTCGTTAACTACAATAATTTCCTCATCCATAATAGTAGGCTTTGTTATTTTCAAATCGATAAAAATTAAATGTGAACTAAAGTAAAGATACTTAAACAAAGAAACGTTTCTTCTAGATTTACTTTAAAATAAAATGAAATAAAACTTTTCTCTATAACAAACTGAAATGCTAGTAAAACTTACTTAAAGTAAAATAAAAACTAAAAACTGTAAGGGGTTTATTTAAAATCCTAGTAAAACATATCACAAATGCTTGACGTTCGAACTAAATGGCGTACAGTTGTGAAAATTAACTACACATTAAGTAGAATAAGGCTTTCTGGAACTGCTTAAAAATAGAATACATTTGATAGATGTAATGTCGAAAGAAATTAGATGCTAGTAAACTGTGAACTAAAAGTGTTAGTGGGTTCTCTGCCCAGATTAAATAGGGGTAAACAGGATGAAGAATGAAAACCAAGAGCTTGGTGGAAAAAGAAAATGAGATGCTGTAAAACTACTGAACTGAACTAAGACTTCTTGAAATTGAAATAAATTTCTTCCTGATTGAATTCAACTAAAGGTTAACAACAACACTAACCTTTAACTAAAGGTTAATAACAACTGTATTAAAAATCAGCAACACAATGATACACTGTTATACTTAGCATGTGAATTTATTTATTTAACACAAACACTGAGTAGGAATACGTTGACAATACACGTGAGCTGGCATGAGCAGCACTGACTCACCACGCGATGCCCCTCCACTCACCGCAAGCGTCAACGCTTCAATGCAGTGCTGCCAGGTCAATCAGGCCTCTTTTCCCCACATGGGTACCCAAAATTTCCCCACTTTGCCATCAAAATCCTCACTGCCACAAATTCGTGTACTTTATGAAGAGTGTCTCATCTTATAGAGTCTGAGTATATTCTAAATATTTAAATACTGTTATGATAAAAGAGAATATTCTCACCTATTGAGGTCAGTTTCAGTACTTTTTGAAATCCTTTTTATGCACTTAGTTCGTTATAGGCTTGAGTCAATATTCACACATTACACTATATTTAAAAAGTAAAAAGTTTCCAATAGTTTAATTTACAAAAACAATTTACACTCATTCACACCGGTTTTTAGTTCGTATAGGCCTACATACGAAGGCTGTTATAGGCTACATAGGTGCTGTGTTTTACCAGCATTGAATCATTTGTAGTACAATCGAAACAGGATTTATTTTGTTTGCTGGAACGTTTTCGTATGCAACTGACCAAACAGTGTCTCCGCACCCAATTTGTTTCTGATTTTGTTTTTATTAACCTTGATTACACTAAAAAACCTTTCAACACACCCACTACTAAACTGGTAAATAGATAAGCCACAAAATTATTTAAGTTGGTAAAGCTTCATTATCATTCGCGTTCTTTGTATTTTTAAATTCTCTCTAAAAGCTTAATAAACTTTCATCTGTACCGGTGTTCATATTTGTATTCCTAAGAACTCTCTCTATTCCTTGTCTAGATTTATCATCTTTATTTCAATACTCTTCTCAAAGGCTGGTGCTGCTGCTGAAGGCAGTGACCGAATATCATTAATTTTTTTCCTATCTAGAAATTCTACATGTTATAGGCTTTTAACTGTTAAAAGGAAGGCTTTTAACTGTTGGCATGCACATTCATCATAGAAATTTAAGCAATTTACTCTGAAATTTTGTATTTCTTCAAGTGAAAGATTTCAATTTTTACTTACCAGTGCACTTATAGCACCTACATAAATATTTTGTAGCTCTGTAAACTTTCACAGGATTTCTGTACTGCAGTTTGGTCACATCTGCATTATTTGAAATTATAGTTATTTGAAATCATCAACAATTCGCCACATTTACACAAAACCCCACCGTTTCCCCACTTGCCATTTTGAGCCTAAAGCAAAGTAAAAAAATATTAGTCTTCCAGGAAGCGTACAGTTGAAAAAAAGCTGCATTATCAGTTTTTCACGTTTTTTTGCAGTTAGGCATTCAAGTTTTCAAAACCCTTTCTTAGCGAGCACCTAGAAGCCAAGAGGAACATACGTGCCGAATTTCAAGTTTGTAGGCTTTATAGTTATGGAGATTTCGTGATGAGTGAGTGTATGAATAAATGAGTGGTATTTCATTTTTATATAGGCCTATATATAGATATAGATAGGCCTACACTACATATAGGTGCTGTGTTTCACCAGCATTGAACCATTTGTAGTACAATCGAAACAGGATTTATTTGGTTTGCTTGAAAGTTTTTCATATGCAGCTTGCCAAAGAGTGTCTCCGTACCCTGTTCGGAATATACGTGCCGAACTTAGAACTCAAAATAAACCATAAACACCACATAGGAAGAAATAGAGGGACAGGGTGAACTGTTTCACGATTATTTTCGTGCCTCCTTGTGGTTATAGGTTAGATGAAAAAAATACTGTTTTAGTAACTCCCCAAAACCCTAAAGGAAAGTAAAAAAACAAACATTAAACTTCCAGGAAGCGTACAGTTGAAAAAAGCTGCATTATCGGTGTCATGGTTTTCCGTGGTTAGGCGTTAAAGTTTTCAAAACCCTTTCTTAGCGAGCACGTAGACGCCAAGAGTAACATACGTGCCGAATTTCAAGTTTGTACTCTTTATAGTTATGGGGATTTCGTGATGAGTGAGTGTGTGAATCAGACAGTGTATGAAATATATTTGGCTTTTATATATATAGATTTACTTGAGACTATAAAATAAATTAGAAACATAAAATACTAGGCAGAAATTTAAAACATTCCTCAAACTACTTCTGCCCTTGCTCAACAAATTTACTGTGTGATCACCGTAGTGTTTAATCACCATCAGTAGTTTATTTTCAAAATTATCAAATGTTTTCCTATTTTGTTGATCATCGATAAGAAATAATTTTTTCAATAGGTTTTTTTACATCCCTCATTAAGTACAGTTGTACTTAAATGTGATAATGAAACTTATAAAATTTCTTGAAGAGGTAACATAATAACAGCAATAGTACATAAACTAGTAGAGGCAGGACGATGTAAATTGAACATTCAGGTCTTGATGTACAGTAGACAAACACCTCGTTACGAGGCTAACAAAATTTTCATTCACTTTGCACATGTGCAGAACAGTTTTGTGCAGTGTTTCATAGCGTGAACATCGGCTGCAACAAGACTGGCGAGAAGAACTGAAGCATGCATGTGACAGAGAGGGAAAAATATGGAAGTGAGATAGTGAACATTATAGCGACGTCTCCCCTCTCTTCTGCCTACATAACTTAGCTATACTTTTGAAAGTGGGAGAAATTCATGCATTGGGTCGGTGCAGATGACTGTTCAGGAAAGGCTGGCAGGCCTATACTGATATATTTATATTTATTATTTTGCCAAACATTATGCCACTGATTTGTTATAATATTATTATATACATACTGTACCACCAAAATCAGTAAAATTCCATTTTTTAAAATAATGATTAAGGCCTTTTCGAAATATTAAAATTTCATCATCAGTTCATGCACTGTAATGTTCCCGTTATGATGTTTTTCTTTAAATGTATAACTGTTGTTAACTGTGTCTACTACCTCACAATAATGATGCAATGGAAATAACCAACATCCAATCCAACATCCAATAATGATGGCAGTGGAAAGTTCAAAATGAAGTACAGTAAGAGGTAGTAGACACAGTTAACAACAGTTATACATTTAAAGAAAAACATCATAACAGGAACATTACAGTGTATGATGATGAAATTTTAATATTTCGAAAAGGCCTTATTCATTATTTAAAAAAATGGAATTTTACTGATTTTGGTGGTACAGTATGTATATAATTATATTTATATTTATTTGTGATATTCATGGTATAGTTATTACCATGACTATCATTTAAATTGAAGATCAATTGTTACAAAATTACCTATTGAAATATTTAAATTCTAAAAGTTTGATTCCTTAAAGAGATACAGAAAACAGTAGCACAAAACAATATACATGTGTGTGTGTGTGTGTGTGTGTGTGTGTGTGTGTGTGTGTGTGTGTGTGTGTGTGTGTGTAAACACATAACAAGGTAACCTAAAAAGGTTACCATTGGTGGTGCAGGTGTCAGTCGATTTCAGATCAAGTAGGGGTTGCTGACATATTTTAGTTGTTTTTAAATTGTGTGTTACTGGTTCCTACATGTATCTGGGAGCTGAAAACGTATTAAAAAAAATTTTTTTATTAGCTGGTTTTTTCTGGTGGCCATTTTGTTTTGGCCAGTCGGCTGTTTTCAGCATTTTCTACAACTAATGGAAAGTTCGATAACTTTTGTAACGGTACATAAGTCCGTATAGGAATTTGTAGGTACATGAAAATATAATTTTATTGTAATCCAATGTATTAAACGACATGAGGTTAAAATTTTCCAATATACAGTGGAACTTGGTTATTACGGCCTCGGCTGTTACGTCAACTCGGGTGTAGCGTTATTTTGTCATAAGTCCGGTCAAACTGATATCTTTAGCATTATAAAAATTCTTGGTTTTAACGTCACTAAATGTTGTACTACTCTGTTATAGCGTCAAAAATTTATCAGATATTTTACTCTAAATTTCATATAAACATATATATGTGCGCGCGCTACGCCCATGGCTACAGACATACATTGTATGCAAGCGATAAGCACTGTAACAGCACTATGACCACTGTTTATAGAATTTTATACGTAGGCCTAGGTTTACATTTTTATACAGTAATCATGGCAAGTTCTAGTACAAAAAGAAAGGTTCCGTCTATTCAAGAGAAAGTACATGTAATTAGATCATATGAAAGCGGACGTAAAATAGCTGATGTATGCTGTGAGTTTGGTTTAGTGAATTCTACTGTAGGTTCAATTTTAAAAAACAAGGACAAAATTTTAAAAAAATTTGAGGAAGATGGAGAAAAAATTAAAAAAATTAGGAAATGCGAACATGGTGATGTGGATACAGCATTATTGAAATGGTTCAAACAGTGTCGATGTTCAGATATTCCTGTGAGTGGACCAATTCTGAAAGAGAAAGCTACAGAATTCGGAAAATTGTTTGGTATTGATTTTACGTGCTGCAATGGATGGCTAGATCGATTTAAGGCCCAACACTCGATTTCTTTTGCAAAAATTTGTGGTGAGGCAAAATGCGTAGATCTGAACGTTACAGGCGATTGGGTGCGTAACACTTGGCCAGAAATTAGACGATCATATAAAGATGAAGACATCTTTAATGGAGATGAAGCCGGAATTTTTTATAAATTAACTCCATATAAGACTTTCAAATTTAAAAATGAAAAGTGCGTTGGTGGGAAGCTCTCTAAACAAAGAGTTACAGTTTTTGTTTGTGCGAACATGACGGGAACCGAAAAAAGGAAACTTTTAGTTATCGGGAAAAGTTTGCATCCTAGATGTTTTAAAAACATCAAAAACTTCCTGTAAGTTACACTGCCAACAAAAAAGCGTGGGTGACTTCTAGTATTTTTGAAGATGAACTAAGAAAGTGGGATAAAGAACTGTCATCGAAAAACAGAAAAATTCTACTTCTAGTTGACAACTGTGCAGCCCATCCAAAGTTAAATTTGACAAACATTAATCTGGTCTTCTTACCGGCCAACTGTACGAGTGTCCTGCAACCTATGGACCAAGGCGTCATTAGAAGCCTAAAGTGTCACTACCGCAAGCAACTTTAAAAAAAATTTATTTTCTGTATGGACACGGCGCAACCTGCCACAATTTCACTCTTAGATGCAATACAATTCCTAGACGACTCTTGGAAGAGTGTAACACAGAAGACGATAGCAAAATGCTTTAGTAAAGCACAACTCGTACATGAAAATTTACCCGATGATGACGAAGACGACGACTTACCGCTCTCGGAGTGGATTAAGAAATTCGACGTAAATGAATTTGGAAATGAACTTGATTCCTATGCATCAGTGGATGACCAAGTAGAAACATTCCAAGTGTTGAGTGACGCAGAAATTATCGCGGAAGTAAAAAACATAGAAGCAGAAGATAGTGTTGAAGAAGTGCTGAGCAAGAGGAGGATGCCGACATCGTTTGTCCGACAGTACAGGAAGCAATGAGAGCCGCCGAAACTCTTTCACGATTTTACTGCTTTAGAGAGACGTCTGACGACACGTTCAATGCAGCGCAGCATCTCCACAGCACAACAGAAAGAATTTATCTTTCAGAAAGGAGCGTTCAAAAGAAAATTACGGATTACTTTCAACAGTAAGCCTAAATGTAAGTTACATGTACTTTCTTTTTGATCTTTTAAAATATTCTTCATGCTGTTTGTATAAATGAAATGCAGTTTGTAAACTTTAGAACAAATATCACGAATAATGTTAATAATGCAAAGATTTTTTTTTTATTTCTCCTTCCTTACTAGTGATTAAAAAGGGTCTTTTATAACGACTCTTTTATAACGTCACTCGGACATAACGTCATTATTTTTTTGGTCCCTTCAATGACGTTATAACCAAGTTCCACTGTATATCATACAATGCAGTTTGCCAGAACGAGTTGACGCCAAGGTCAAATGGCCTACGTGCCAGTCGACAGCACTGCAGACAAAACAATAACTGGACACTGCTAAAACGTCATCAAAAGTATGAGAGAGACGTAATAACTGAGCTGTATAACAATGCCGTTATCGCCTGGAAACAATAGATTTGATGACGAATTATCCCTTCCACCTGTAGAATAAACGCCATGATGTCACTCTCAGTCGACAAAACTCCGTCCGTGCAACAGCATGTTGTAAAATCGGCTGGCCAGCAAAGAGTATTAACAAGTGATATAACATGTAATTAAATTGTAACAAATTCAAAGCAGTTAAGAACTAAGAGTACAAAATGTAAACTAACTTCAGTGTTGTAAGAGAACAGACAGAAACAGTTAACGTTCGGCCGAACACCTGCTGGACCATGTGAAACGTCTGACGAGAACTTCAATCCTCAGAATTCAGGAAAGTCAAAATTTAAATCAATACCTATTAATATTTTTGAGCTCAGAATTACAAATTATCAAAATGTACCATTGAATTATTGTATGGGGAGAGAGTGTGTGTGAGAATGCGTGCCGGCACACAGGCAAAGCCACGAGGCGTTGGTTTATGTTGCAATGTAGGAGACGTAACAAATTTAAATAAATGATAACTGCAATATATTAGAAATTCACTTAATTATAAATTAGAAAATAAAGATAAAAGTATGAAGGTAATTACGATGTGCTTAAAATTAATGAAGCGGAAATATGTCGCCGCCATTTTGTTTTATATGTAATAAGGACTCCATCTTGTTTTGTTCTTGTAACTATTTCAATATTAATGCCAGTAAAAAGTAGGTTTTGTTTACCAAATGTTATCTGAGTCAGTTATTTCGAACAACCATCACGTCTCTGCGATCGCTTATAGAATCCAGGAACCCTTAGGTAAAATTAAAATATCATGTTGGCAACACAAGATGGCGCCTGAACCAGCATGGCACAGAAAAATAAATGTGAACACATGGTTTTAAAAGGTAAGTTATTAACAACGATTTCAGAGGAGAAATTGAGTTTGTTAACAAATGGCGCCCGAACAGGGACTTTATATAATTAAAAATTTTATATAAATAAGCCGGATACGGAGACGAGTGGTTGTTGGAAAAAGGGACTTAATACGTAAAATGTACCTAGTACGTAAGTAATAGGTTATATTATGATTGTTAGGTTATGTTGTTGTTATGTTAGATATATATAGAGCAACAGTTTGAAAGAAATATATTTAAACAAAAAATTTTTTTTTTCAAAATGGCAGACAATGATGAAAGTGTCAGCTTAACTGACACAGAAACAGAATCAATGATCATGAGTAGAGTGAATGCGAGGTCAACACCTACAATTAGTAAGGTGTTGTTAGACGATTTATTCCAGTTGATGAAAGCTCAAAATAACAATTTAAATGCCAAATTTGATGCACAGAGTGTAAAGTTTGATGAAAAGTTTGACAAATTTGATGAGAAGTTTAATGAAGTGAAAAACGAAATTAAGAGACAAAATTTTAATTTTGATAAACAGATTAACGAGATAAATACACATTATGAAAATATGAAAGAAAAAATAGTAGCATCAGTTAGCGAGGTGCTTGATAGACAAATAAACAGAGTAAATAACATAATTGATAACTTTACAAAGAAGGAAGTAGATAACAATTATGAGATTAAAATGGGGGTAGAGAATAGTGGAGAAACAGATAAATTAAACGTAAATAAAGACGGTCAGATGAAATAAGGTAAGTAGGGGTGAGAATTATGACAATATAAGTAAAAATATGGTGTTAGAGAATAATGGGGTGAATATAGAAAGTACTGATGAAATTTTAGAGGGAGTAGAATATGATAAGGGAGTGTTAGTGTGTGTTGGTGAGTCAGCGAGAAAGTGTAGAGTGAATTTACAGGTAGAGGGGTTGCAGGGGGTAAATGTTTCCCGTGATGTTGTAGTTGGTGGTGAAGAAAAGGCTTCACGAGCGTATTTGGAAGACACATGGTCTGCAAATAGCCTTCCCTGGATTTTTTGTGCACCTGATAGGTGGTGCAATAATAAAGTAGTAGTGTCCCCTGCATATATTGAGAGAGAGAGTGTGATAGGAAGTTATGATGGGAGACATGGTGAAAGAGAGCTGTGTGCTAATTGGGAGATGGAGTTATTTAGAGTGAATAGAAATTATAAATAATTGGTGGAAAGGTTAGGAGTAGATATGGTGTATAATTATAGTGAAATTTTACCTGATGTTGAAGCGGAGGTAGTAGCAGAAGTAGATGATAATGTTGACGAATTATTAACTTACCTGATTATGACAGATAATACTAAAGGTGACAGGACCATACCCGATCGTGACAAATTATATGAGATAGTAATATGGAATAAGCATATTAATTCAAATAGTATTGTGGAAATATATGAAGAATTAGATAAGTATTATATAGATAGGAATAATATAAGATATTCAATAAAAATAATGTGTGTAGACCGAAGATTAGATTGTTGTTTGATGATGGAGGGTAATTGTTTTATTGTGTTATGAACATTTAATGATGTGAACAGTGTGGTTTTGAAATGGATTGTATAATGAACTGATTTATGGTCAATGATAATGTGACGATTTAAAAAAAAAAAGGAAATAAAAGAAATTTTTTTTTTTAAATCTTCCATTAAAACAAAACATAAACCCCTAAAGAAAATGATAAAGTAACACCGCAATAATACCCAAAATAAATAGTTTAAAACCAAAAGGAATTCGAGAATAAAATTGAGAAAACACCCCTTAATAATTAACCCTGCTTTAACCTGCTGAAACTGGTATCAACACGCAAAATTACCCGTGAATAAGACTAATAATAGTATTAAATTGCAACTTGATGAAAAACATAACGGTCTACAATAATAAACTAAAAAGTAAAAGATACCGTAGTATAATTAAATATATCAGAGAATAAACGAATAGATATTAATCGGAATATGGAACTACTTTTATGCTGAATAGTAAACGACGCGAGATTACTACTCTCGCCCCTAAACGAAACACACTTGAAATGGAGCAGGCGAACCGTAAACAGCATACACCCATGATGCGGTACAATAATAATACTAAAAATTAATAAACTCGCCAGTTGAGACGTAGCGGCTCCCAGTACACATTTAAAATCATGTGAACCGCGAATATAGTCCAACAGTGTAATTACAGTAAATATGTAATAAAGTAAATATGTAGTAAACGAGTGAGTGTGGATGAGAATTGCGTGTCTATGACATCTCTAAAAATCTTAACAATAAAGTGTATGTAATTAGAAATGTGGTAAAATCATAATGTGAAACTCAAGAACTAAACCAACATGTGACGTGATTACAAGTGAATAAAACTTTTGTGCAAATGATCCAAAACAACGAGCGATTACTACAACTTATTGAGAAAGAGAGAACCAGGACTCACCATGACTAAAATGACTTCAGAACTTCACCATCACCGGATACGAACCTAACAACAGAAACCTGATCTTCAAAAAAACTACAAGACACAAGGCACAACCGAGAGAGTCGCCGATACGCTGAGGATGATACACACAGGTGACACGGAAGTTTAGCTTCCGTGGTTCAGAAACTGAATTAGAATAATACATGATAAACACTAAATAGATAAAAAATGAAAGTAAAGTAAAACAAGAAAGACTGATTTAATTAACTTAAAACTGTAATTTCACGCTTAGCAATAACATGCGTTAATTTAAATATTTTTTTGTTAAATAAAGCAATTTTTCAGATGACACAAGAATAAATATTATAAATGTAATATCATATGCTGAAACAAAGTACTCGGATCCGAGGGCGTTACTAAAAGAAAAGCTATGTTAACTCATTACTAAATTACTCTAATTCTCTTTGTATAAGAGGTCCAAATGTTTTAACTTTAATATACTCATTGCTAAATTTATGTAATAAAGAGATGTCATGGTCCAAAAGGAGAGTGAATAAATCTACAAAACCCCTGTCAATATCTCTCAATTCACGGGATCCTATTTAACAGTTATTTACGAGTTTGTTAAGATTTTGGCAGCCTGTTTAATTGACCTGAGCCAATTAACCAGGTTCCCGATATTATAATGATAGAAGCGTTATAAAATGCGCAACTCTGCTTTCTTATAAGATAATTGTGTACGTCATGGCACATATAAATTGCACCACTCTGCTTTCTTATAAGATAATTGTGTACGTCGTGGCACATATAAATTGCGCCACTCTGCTTTCTTATAAGATAATTGTGTACGTCGTGGCACATATAAAATGCGCCACTCTGCTAATTTGCTTTTCCTTGTTTTGTTGTAATGTGCCAATGACAATAGCAAAATAAAATAATCTGCATTTGTCATTTAATATGCGGTAGAATTATTCACTCTGTCAGTTTAACTACCGTGTTAATTTAAAATATGCAAAATGAAGAATTGAAGTAAGTAAAATGAGAATTAGGATAGAGTGTTTTTATATTTATAATCATTATGCGGCATAATAATATAATATAATAATTATTTATATAAGGTAAGGATATTTAAATATAATATTGTTACTTGCTATTCTTTCTACTTACCTCAAACAATACCTTTACTTACCCATCACACTTACACGCCACGCTGACTTCCCCGACACAGAAGATTCCAAATTATATTTGTAGGTCGCCACGATATTTTATGGTTATACATCGAAACCTTGAAAACACTTTTATTT
Organism: Magicicada septendecula; assembly: GCA_034769895.1. Classification (NCBI taxonomy): domain Eukaryota; kingdom Metazoa; phylum Arthropoda; class Insecta; order Hemiptera; family Cicadidae; genus Magicicada; species Magicicada septendecula. The sequence goes on along the minus strand of CM068369.1, from coordinate 167,970,328 downwards.
AATTGCCAGGTTCGTTAGGCGAAATTTTCTATACGGGATAGGTGATGTTAATGTGGCGTATTAATTAACTTAACACATGGTTACGCTACTAATTCACTTTATTAAAATTCATTGCAAGCTTATTTCCTCCTCAACTTATAACTTTCATCAAACTGTTTACTTTAGGTTGAACTTTGAAAACATTGTTAAAATTACATTGATTTTACTTCTTTCTATATTCTTGTTTAATCATGAAACTGCCAAATAATCGTATAGCGTGTTACTTTTTTCTTTTTCTAGTATCAAAATATATACGTGTATGTATATATATATACTTTAACTAACTTATTCTAATATTTTTTTAATAGATGACCCAGTTTGCTGCACACACTACTCTCATTCTATTGTACCCCCCATTTTTTCTTTTAGGCCCTTGTTAGAAATAATTTTGATAAAATTTGTTACTTGGTTTGGTGGCGTCTCCCCCGACCGCGTGTCGCGTCCCACACCAAGTTCTCGTTTAGGTGTCCAAAAGGTTTATAACTTCATTTTTCTTCCTTCCTCATTAAACACTGCACTCACGGTTCGTTTCGGGACCCCGTTTCACCACTTCTACTCTTTTTTAATTAATATTTAAAAATTTACTGATGAGCCACGTTTGGTAGTTTGCCTGGCCAGGCGGAACGTGGATGGAGACTGCGGTGAGCGTTAACAAAAATGCCCCCCTCCAGAAGTTGGACATGACGGAAATTACACTGCCCACTGATGTTGAATTGTTCGTCCCTGTTCAGGTAACATGAGTTGTTCACGTGTGTCAGGCGTTGACGAAAGTTTGAGGCCACTAGTCACGTCACTCAAATGGGCGTGGTCTTGTCAAACTTCCGTCATCAATCGAGCACATGGCGAACAAATTTTACAGTTCGATATTTTTTTGTTAGCATCGGTTGAGTCTGCTTAGCGTCCTGTCCGCGCGTGTGCTCAAGTTTGTGCGCAACACACCACTGAAATTCCTGGAATGTTAATGCGTCTTGCCATGCCCGCTTGCAAAATTATAACACTGTTCTTTGTCCTATGGAAACTCTATTAAGTCTGGCTGTAACTGTTTTACGTAGGGTACGGCTGCGTTAGTCACATAGATTCAATAAAAATAAAATAAAATAAAATACCCCCTTTTGTCCCATTACAATACCCCCCCCATGAGAGGTCTTTAGTCGAGACAGATGAACTCTCATTGCTACCCCTAAGAAGATCGGTGAGGATGTGGTGCCAACAACCCCCTGTAAATTTTTTAACGCATCATGGGTAAACTACCCCCCTAGCTCGGTGACTACGGCTGCACCTGAACGATATTACTGGACTTCTCTACTCGAGATCCCAACACCATAAAATCGGACGGACACTCACCTTAGTACACCTCACCTTCTAACATTCCACCCCAAAATCAAAACCCTGGCTTTATACCATGCCAGATCCTCAACCGATATGTTCCCCCTTACATGCATACTGGGTTGCCTTCAGCAAGTACTGGGCGCATATATACATTAATACACTCTAAACAATTCCTTATTTAAAATTCATAAAATAGTTATTTTTAAATGTCAATTTCCTTTTTCAATTTAACATTACTTTTCAAATCAAAACATCAACTAATTAAATTCAAATCATTTAAGTTCAAAATCAACTTGTTATACTACCATTACTTTCATCAAAACCAAAAAAAAATAAAAAAATCTTTTACATACTACTAACAATCATAAAAAAAACAAATGAACCTCTCATTAAACAATGTAATTCAATAAACACACGAATAATACACATAAACAATAATATATTTGAAACTCAAAATATCATCTATATGGCAGGCTTAAATTTTTTTTTTTTCAACAAAAATTTTAATTTACCAAAATATTTCATTTATCAATCTAAAAAAATTTAAAATCATTTAATTCAACTAAGTAACATCATTGCGTGGATTAATCATTTAAAAATGGTTCTGTATCTAGCATCAGTCATCAGCTGATCTCTCTGGGTCAAGTGAATGACCTTGACATACATATGTTACACAAAGCTACATCATAAAATACATGAAACATCCCTAAAATTCCTTACCTTCAAACATAGTACAACATAATAAAATAGGACATTCAAAATTAACATGGTTATTATTATCTTACAAGAAACAATAAAATTTACATTTAAATTGACCAAAAGTTACACATTTTTATAGCTTTATATTATTCTCAAATTCTATTAAAATCTGTCACTTGTTTCAATTATTTTTATTACATTTTTACTATGACTTTCTTTCTTTAATATTTTCATACTCAGTTAGTTTGGGTGACTCAATTATTCATAATAATTTGATCTACTAACTTGGCATTTACATATAATCTTACCCCCTTTCTGATTCTAATACTCACGTAACAGATTTTCCTAGTATGACACCCCCCTATAAAAACATCTACCAACCATTCTCTACCCCTAACTTACTACTCTAACTCATTTCGCATCATTCTACCCTTATAACAAAATACTCTCTACCCCTTTTGTACTCAGGATGTGTGTTCCCTCATCTCACCTCGCGTTCTCAACCTCTTGCCCTTCCTATTTACCCGGCAATCACTCCCTGAAAACCCTCTACTACCCGCCACAACGCCTTTCGTTGAGGACTCCTTATCCACCACCCCCCTTTAAAAAATTCCCCATCATATAAGTAATCGCCTCACTTTCATCTACAAAATATCCCCATTCCTTTATTACCTCAATATATCATTCTTTACGCTACATATTTTCACCATAGCTACTGTGTCACTATCAATACTCAACTTCTACATTACATTTATTCACAACAATATTATTCTGTTTAACACCCCTCTAAACTTAACTTGGACTGATTTAAATGTCCCAACGGAATAATAATCATCCAAATTCTAACATTTACCACATTGTACAGTACAGTTACCATAGAAAATTCAAAACTATCTCAACTACATCTCATCATTTAAATTAAAATCTTTTAACCACATTGAAAATCTATTATTCAAACATTAATTCTATTCAAACATTTAATTACATTGAAAAATCTGCAAATCACTTCTAAGTGACATATTACATACATAACCCCAGCAATCAGCTGATGTTCCCAGTCAGGTGAATGACCCTTTTATAGATATGTAAACAACAATATTATATAAAGTACACATTTTTATAATCCTTACCCCTAACATACTACATGCAATTAATACAAATACACACAATTATATAGTCATTATCCTCCTATAAAGTTATTTGAATTTACTACAGTTAAATCTAGTACTTAAAATCATTTTGCTCTCATAGGGACATATATCGCTACTCATTGAGTCATAGTCATAGCAACAGTTACTGAACAGCTCTATGGATTGTCAACCCCCAACTCTCTCTATAGAGTCGTGTTATAAGCTGACCGCCCGCTGTTTACAGAGGTCGTCACCCTCTCACTGAAATTACAGCTACACTCCTCCTACATCATTTACTTAAAATTCCCCCTTTTACCCAGTTACAATTAGGCAAACCACCTGCCGGTCGGTCTAGGTATTTACCTTGTGCACAGATGCGTTATCTGTGCCCTTGGCTTGTAACTGCCAGCTCATTTTCCACACACACACTGTTGTTTCCTGGTGTTGGACTGTGGCGTCCATTTGCATTCCCAAGAACTGAAGTTACATGTATAAGGTAGAGACGCTGCCTATACCGTTCTTGGTTCAGCGTTATATAAAAATTCGGTATTACAGATGTCCGAGGACACCAGTAATCCTACTAAAATGATTCACACACCCTTAGTACGGCACTACCGTCGCCTTTGACGATAGCCGCTGTTCCATAGTTATGTAGTTTCCCCTGTTTTAACCCTCCGGTTCAATTTCAATGTTCACCAATTTTGTATCTACTTACATAATTCCACGGCCATGGTCTGGTGAAACCGTGCCCGCCCGAAATGTGGGGAAAACTACCAAAAGACATATAAGGCTCACACTGACACCGCTACTACAATTCACGGAAGGTCAACTCTTATATGTTTTGGTATTCATTACTTAATTGATTAATTTTCATGTTTACATTTTTTAGACACATCTACCTTTTCAACTTTTAGACAGCAAACCTTTCACTTTTCTTAGCTGGTACTACAAACTTTACAATTATATTTGGACACTTATTTACTAAGATAACTATAGCTGCTGACATAAATATAAAATTATAAACATTTAAAATTATATATTGATAAGTATTTATATTGGATGCAACATTTTTATCCTTATTGCTAATGAGTCTGCAATCGCCCGAAAAGACGAGGTTTTGCCGCAAAGAGAATAGGGACCCGGTAGACATACTACGTGAATTCACGTCCCCTTTTTATTACCTTTAGCACCAGATCTATTCCTTTTATTCTCCCATTTATCCTAACCCGCCGTCTACCTAACCCCTATCCCCTTTGCAACAAAATTCGTCTTTTTCAAACTATACTGTAATTGCTCTCATTGGCTAAATTTATTTTCATCAATGACACTAAAAATTTAATTGTGAATGCACTGCCTTTTTGAAATATAGCCTCCACACTATTTACGGTCACTCGAAGGCAGTGCTGGTACGTGATATGGTACACCTGACCGCTGCACCTTGAGTGTAAAAAATAATTTATATCACGTACCTTTAGGGGTCCCCTCCCCGTTCAATAATGTGATGAAATTTCTAATCTTCACCAATTTTGGTGGAGCCGGACCATCGTCGTTTCACCGCCCGAAGGAAGTTCTGCCAACCATGGTCCGCCTCCAAGTGCCGAAACCCACGGTCAGGACTGGTAAGGTCGTGACCACCCAAAAATGGGGGAGAGTCCCTTCTGAAAACAAATTAACACATATTAAAATTCAAAATTTTCACTCTGACCAATATAATTTCAAATTTGTAGCATTCTGTGTACCCATTCTTTCTCGTGTCTCCCGGTTCTGCAACACATACGAATTATTCATTTTAATTTCTATTATTTCGTAGGGGCCTTCGTATAGTAAAAAGAACTTTTTTATCTCTTTGTCTTGAGCATTTGATAAATCATGTCGTTTTACCAATACTAATTGTCCAATTTCATACTTCACGCACTTACCTTTCATATCATGTCTCCGTTTCCGCCTTTCTCCTTTCGTCAATAATCTTTCGTTTGCCAGTCTCCATTTTACGTCCTGGTTTATTGTACTCGTCTCTGGTGGAAAATCGAATAACTGCTCTAAAATCCGTGGTGGACACTTTCCTCTTACCAACTCGTAAGGCGTGAACCCTGTCGACTCATGTGTTATGCTGTTCAGCCAGTTCTCAATTCTCTGAACGTACAAGGGCCACTCGGTATGTTTGGCGTGACAGTATGCTCGGAAAATTCTGCCTAATTCCCTCATGACTCTCTCCGCCTCTGCAGATGATATACTGCGGTGTGTTTTGGGATGATACCTTCCCATCCGAGAGTCTGGCACCATTTTCCACTGATGAACTGTGGTCCGTGGTCTGACAGGATTACTTTGGGATTTCCGATGTTGACCATGTAGTCTCGTGTTATCTTCTCACTCAGCACCTTACTCGTCGCTCTCTTCACACTATACAATCTGACATATTTGGAAAAAGTATCAAGCATAACGAAAATATACATAACACCACCCCTACCCTTTGGCAATGGGCCATACAAATCCACTGCTACTAAATCAAACGGTTTCTCCACCTTAATATAATTTAACTCCCCTTCTACCCTATAATTCACCACTTTGGATTTCTGACATAGTTCACAAACTCTAAGTATTTTTCGAATGCGTCTTTCCATATTTCTAAATAGACAAGATTCCCTTAACACACTCACACACTTTTTTGCCCCAAAATGTCCGTATCTATAGTGACAGTCCCACACTATTTTTTCTACCAGTCCCTCCGGTATTACTAACCTCGAATCCCTCTCTCTACCCTCTACTCTCTTAAATAAACTCCCATTAAACACCTGAAAATATTGTTTATACTCAAATTCATATAATTCTGATTCTACACTGGTTATAATTTTATTTAGTTTACTATCAGCTCTCTGCATTAGGTTTATATCTTTCAATTCTCCCCCAAAAGCTTATCTTCCCTGGATAGTCTATAAATCTCTATCTCTTTAATATCTCTACCGGTTCTATTTCTGTCTGTGTCTACTCGTGATAATGTGTCAGGTACCCTGTTCTCTACCCCCTTAATGTATTCCCAAGAAAAATTGTACTCTTGGAGAGCTAACACCCACCTGGTTATCCGGCTGTGTGTGAGCTTACATGTGTTCAGGAAAGACAATGCTTTATGGTCCGTCCTGATGATAGTGTTACTGCCCAGCAGATAGGTCCAGAACTTCTTTACTGCAAACACTATGGTGAGGAGCTCCTTCTCTGTAGTTGTATAGTTGCGTTCTGATGCTAGCAACGTCTGGCTGGCAAAAGCAATGGTATGGTGTTCTCTCGCCTCGTCCTCTTGATACAGTTCGGCTCCTAGTGCTATATTACTAGCGTCTGTCTGTAAATAAAATTTATTATTGAAATTTGGGTGGTTCATTAAAATCATATCGGCGAACTTATTTTTTATTTCGCAGAACGCCTCCCTTTCATCTTCCCCCCACCTCCATTGTTTGTTCTTCTGCAACACGATGCTAAGTCTCGCTGTCGTCTGGGCGTAGTTTCGCTGGAACTTCCTGTAAAAATTACATAGGCGAAGAAACCTTTTTAATTGTTTTATGTTTTTAGGCTCCGGGAACGTCATGATGGATTCTACTTTGTCCGGATTAGCCCGTATTCCTGTAGGTGTTATGATGAATCCTAGAAAATGTATTTCAGTCTGTAAAAATTTAGATTTATCCCAATTCATAGTTAAACCTCCCTGGTATAATTTCTCCAACACATACTCTAAATGTTCTACATGCTCCGCAAATGTTCTGGAAGCTATCAGAATGTTATCCACATATATAGTCAAAAAATCTAAATTCGGAGGCTGCAAAATTTCATCAAGACACTTAATAAAACTAGCTACGCTGGTGTTCAATCCAAACGGTAAGCGAGTAAACTGATAATTTTTTCCGTTAAATAAAAAGGCAGTATACTTGCGACTATTTTGGGCTAGCGGTACCTGCCAGTAACCTGCCGTCAAGTCTAATGATGTCATATATTTCACCCCACTGAACTTCTGAAAAATTTCTTCAATTGCCTCAGGGGACTCTCTATCAGGAATAATAATTTGGTTTATCTTTCTCGCATCTAGACACAATCTAACTCTCCCATCTTTCTTTATAACTACTACTAAAGGGTTGGAATAGGTCGACACCGATCTTTCTATTATACCACCCTCGAACATTCTATCCAATTCTAACTGTACTGCCCCCTTTTTGAATATGGTACCTGATAACTTCGTTGTACATATGGCGCATGCTCCCTCACTTTTAATTCACACTCATAACCTTTTGCCCTTCCTGGTTCCCCGGCAAACACTCCCCTAAAACCCTCGACTACCCGCCACAACACTTCACGTTGAGAACTCCCCATTGCGCCACCCTCTCCGCAAAATTTGACCGCTTTATCCGCCCATATTCTCTCCTCACTCTCATCACTCACTCTCTCTCTACACATATTCATACTAAATTCCATGTCCCTATCTATGACCCTATTTGGTACAACCCTTATACCCGAAATCTTTACTGTATCTAACACCCGTTCAAAATTAACTGTTATTTGTTTACCTTCATTAGTCAATTTTAAAATTCTCCCTTCTAAAATTGATTACCGCATTATTCCTGATCAGAAAATCATTACCCAATATTACTTCTAAGTTTAAGCCCCTTACAACTAAGAATGTATTTTCATAACTTTCCCCATTTATTAATATATTCAACTGGACTTGTGTTGTAACCCGTTTACTTCTAACACCCGTAATACCTACAATGGTTACTCCCGCAACTGGCAAAGATGGAATATTTTTATTGGTTTCCTTTAAGTTATTTAGTACGTGTTCTGCTATTACTGATACTTCACTACCTGTGTCTATTAGTGTGGTAATTGTCTTACCTTCAATTTCCAATTTTACCTCCGTCAACCATGCTTCTGGTCTCATCGTCCCCGTCTCCTCTTCTTCCATCAATTCGGTAGCCATGTCCGTGTGAATTGTGTGATTCCTGTATTTATTTCCATGGACCCCGCAGTTATCTATCGACAATGGCCGGGCCTCCTCATCCATTGTCCTTATCAGTTTTCCGTCCTCTCAGCCGTATTTCTGGGCGTGTACACTCTTCCCATCTGCTGATTTCCTCCTTCGTTTCTTGTATTCTCGGTTCGTCCTTCGCTGTTTCTCTGCTGTGTGTTGTTGTATCTCTGCTGCATCCGTGGCTGATGACCGGATCTCGCCTTCCTACATCTATAACAAAAATTACGGTCAGCATAATTTTCTCCGGGACACCCATCACATTTCCACATCGGATATTGTCTGCCTGGTTCTCGACCATTATGTGTAGCTCCCACGTTTTGTCCTCCTCTTGGTGCATAATTCCCTCCATTGTTCACATTGGGTTGTTGTGGACGTCTGCTGTCTTCCTGGTCCCTAATATTCCGAAAAACGTCTAACACTTTTTCTAACTCATTGATGTCACTTACCTCTCTCGTCATCAACGTGATCTGTACCTCTCTCGGTGACATGGCGTACAAACGACTGGAATGGCAACGGTGGTTCTAAGTATTTTGCTTCGTTAAACAGTCTCATCGTATATACTGTAATATTATTATTTATCCCAAATTTCCCAGTTCCCATTATCTGGCTACGCAATATCTCCTGTTCCTCTTCTGACCAGTATTTATTACGGAAGGCTGTTTCAAAATTTTCATACCTCTCCCATTCATTTCTATGTATTTCCGCCCATATCTCAGAATTACCCTTAAAGCATTTTAAAATTTTTATAAGTTTAACCTCCCAACTACTACCGTTAAATTTGTTAAACTCCCGTACTCTATTTAAAAATTGCATTGGATGCACTCTACGGTTCTCACTACAAAAAGTTTCAAGTTCAGTTTCATTATTTACATCTCGTGTAATTACTACTCGTTCTGTAATATTATTTAATTTTTGGTTTATTGCTAAACTCAACTCATCTTTAACACTACTAATACTCTGTTCAATGGAATACAATTTTTTATCATTAATACACTCAGATTTAATGCTATTTTTGGTTATTACATCAACTGATTCATTTAACGCCTGTATTTCTGTTTTACAGGTATTTTCGATTTCATTGATCTTAATGTCTGTATTATTTTTGTGTTCATCGATATTACGATTCATTTTTTCAATTGTCACTACTACACTATTAAACTTACATTCGGTTTCAGCATTACACTTATTTATTTTAGATTCTATTTCATTATTGTACTCATTTACTGAACTTATTAATTTCTCATTATTCTCATGCATTTGTTTAGCAATTCTTTCTGACATACGACTATCTATCTCATTAATTTTAATGTCTATGTTTGTTATTGAACTATCTACTTTGTTATTCAATTCATTAAACTTACTGGCAAATTCTTCATTATTGTTTTCAAAACGTTTATTGATCACATTTATATGGTTTTTTAACTCATTGAAATTGCTTTCACATTTGATTTTTTGTTCGTGTATTTCGCTTTTCAACTCATGGAATTTAACATTCTGTTCATCGAACTTACTATTAATTTTATTGAATTTAACATCAGAATCACTCTTTTGTTCATTAAATTTCATATCTAACATTGTTTGTATCATTTTGAACATTTCATAACTATCGTCAGATTTTTTATTTTGGACTGGCGTCGACTGACTCGTTGCGCCTTCCATTAATTTTGACTCTGTCAACTGACTTTCTGTATTATTGTCAGTGAAGCTGACTTCATCATCATTATTTTCGTTATTTTCCCTACTTAATTTTGGGGTTATTTGAATCCCCGAATCATTTGTGACATTTATCTCATTTGTAATATTTAGTTGTATTTTATTGTCCTGACCCACATTTGGAGTCGAGTGGACTTCAAGACTGCTCATAACAGCTGATTCATTAAATCCAACTATTTTATTTATGTAGTTTTCTTTATTATTACCTGCCATTATTTACTAATTTATTGATTTAAATTTGCTTACATAAAAAACATCTACCACTTAACTCTTAACACTTGAACAGTGATGTACCATTTTATGTATGCTACATAATTTTTACGTATTGTTACTTAACCTCTAACTCACAAATCTCATAATTTTTTCTATTACAAAAACCGCCTACTATCACCACCTATTTCGTACTTCAAATCAGGCCTAAACCCATATGAATTAATTCATCTGAGTTATACTGGCAGAGATTGCCATTTGTTACTTTCTATTCTTTCTACTTACCTCAAACAATACCTTTACTTACCCATCACACTTACACGCCACGCTGACTTCCCCGACACAGAAGATTCCAAATTATATTTTTAGGTCGCCACGATATTTTATGGTTATACATCGAAACCTTGAAAACACTTTTATTTAATTGCCAGGTTCATTAGGCGAAATTTTCCATACAGGATAGGTGATGTTAATGTGGCGTATTAATTAACTTAACACATGGTTACACTACTAATTCACTTTATTAAAATTCATTGCAAGCTTATTTCCTCCTCAACTTATAACTTTCATCAATCTCTTTACTTTAGGTTGTACTTTAAAAACATTGTTAAAATTACATTGATTTTACTTCTTTCTATATTCTTGTTTAATCATGAAACTGCCAAATAATCGTATAGCGTGTTACTTTTTTCTTTTTCTAGTATCAAAATATATACGTGTATATATATATATATATTGCAACGTTTTTATTTTGTTACAAATTTAATTTCAAATACAAATACACTTCTATTTGTGTTTGCGGAGCCCCACGATCTTGGAGCGCCAAATATATGCAACACATTTACATAAATACATATACATATACACAAATTTAGCGTGACCGGTCTCACGTTCAAGATTGACAAATTATGTAACAATATAACATTTAAATTGGGTTTCAGGTGTATCTGCAATAAGAACTCTATATAACTTGTAACGGTATTTCAAATTTATTTGATATTATTAAAAAATTGTGCACATGGCACTGACTTCGATTTAAAACATTCGTTATTATTTGTTATTATGCCGTAAGGCTTATGCTATATACATCCTTACTGACTAAATATTCTATTCTACTAATTATTGTATTAAAGAAAAATCTCATTTTCATACTACTCAGTCAAGTAATGTGTTTCAAAATATCAATATTTAAATCTCTTTATATATTGTAATGTACTCAAAATATTAATAGTTATTGATATTATCTTTTGTTTCTCAGTACTGTTTTATCTCAAATACTAATTGTTTTCATTTAGATGCTTTGTATTCATTTTATTTCATATTAATTTGAGCTCTTGTTATGTTAATCGTATTTCTAAAACATCTATGATTTTAATTCTACTTTACAAGAAACATTGGCTCTTACTTTTAAATAAAATAGAAATGTCTTTAATTGTCTTTGAGTTCATTGTACGATTAAGATATAAATAAGTTGTTTATCACCTTATTGTCGTCAATCATACTCGATCATTTTGATCCATCTGTAGTCGTCCTCGTCTCGCACTCCAGCGTCGGCTGTCTCTCTTCTCCTCTTGTCCAGCGTCGAATCACTCTCTGGAACTCTCCTCTTGTCCAGCGTCGTATCACTCTCTGGAACTCTCCTCTTGTCCAGCGTCGTATCACTTCATCTTGTCCAGCGTCGAATCACTCTCTGGAACTCTCCTCTTGTCCAGCGTCGTATCACTCTCTGGAACTCTCCTCTTGCTGTTTCTGACGTCAATGGATCTTCTTATGTAATTCTTATGTACTGCTGTTATTATTTAAAAATGATTGTATTTACAACTTAGTTACATAGTTGTATGTAACTGGAAAATTTAAACTATTTACAAAAAAATAAATACGCCGTGCGGACGGGCATAAGCTCCCGCTGCACCGTGGATGATTTAAGAAAGAGAACCACTGTAGCTTGCGTGTCCTATTTATACCCATGTCTTGGTCGACACCTGCAGTGGTACGAAATCAACATGTCAGAAACTGTCTCTGGATTCAGTTCCCCCACTCTTTGTCAAATTCGCTATTTCTTATATTTCTGCGGATTGCAGAGTCCTGTAAGTATACTCTTATACTTATCTTATAACTATTTTTACAACACATGTTCACTGTAATTTTGGACATTGCAACTTAACCCTTTCGATTTGTACACAGTTATTTCACTATTACACTCATACGGTGTGTCACTTTCGCGTGGTTTTCGTACACAGTATTTAATAAATTTTATTACATTTTATTGTGGTTTTGGATTTTAATTCTTAATTATAGTTTATGAATAATTACGGGAAAACAGTAATTGTGCAATTATTCATCTTGGGGTGGTAAACTCGCCTGCATAGACCTGCGTTCACACACACTAGCAAAATACTGGTGTACACACTTTCAGTTACATTTGTGTGTGTGTGCACGTCGATTCAGGTCGAAACACCTGTTCATATTTTTGTCTGAGCCAAGCTTGCAATCCCTGACATGCTTATTTCTAATATATTATTAATTATTTACAGTTTATTAGGTAAATTTAAATTTTTATATTCAATGCTCAGTACACCACTTATTTGTACTGTCGCAATATATACTTTAACTAACTTATTCTAATATTTTTTTAATAGATGACCCAGTTTGCTGCACACACTACTCTCATTCTATTGTACCCCCATTTTTTCTTTTAGGCCCTTGTTAGAAATAATTTTGATTGAATTTGTTACTTGTTTTGGTGGCGTCTCCCCCGACCGCGTGTCGCGTCCCACACCAAGTTCTCGTTTAGGTGTCCAAAAGGTTTATAACTTCATTTTTCTTCCTTCCTCATTAAACACTGCACTCACGGTTCGTTTCGGGACACCATTTCACCACTTCTACTCTTTTTTAATTAATATTTAAAAATTTACTGATGAGCCACGTTTGATAGTTTGCCTGGCCAGGCGGAACGTGGATGGAGACTGCGGTGAGCGTTAACAAAAATGCCCCCCTCCAGAAGTTGGACATGACGGAAATTACACTGCCCACTGATGTTGAATTGTTCGTCCCTGTTCAGGTAACATGAGTTATTCACGTGTGTCAGGCATTGATAAAATTTTGAGGCCACTAGTCACGTCACTCAAATGGGCATGGTCTCATCAAACTTCCGTCATCAGTCGAGCACATGGCGAACAAATTTTACAGTTTGACATTTTTTTGTTAGCATCGGTTGAGTCTGCTTAGCGTCCTGTCCGCGCATGTGCTCAAGTTTGTGCGCTTGAGTGCGCAACACACCACTGAAATTCCTGGAATGTTAATGCGTCTTGCCACGCCCGCTTGCAAAATTATAACACTGTTCTTTGTCCCATGGAAACCGTATTAAGTCTGGCTGTAACTGTTTTACGTAGGGGACGGCTGCATTAGTCACATAGATTCAATAAAAATAAAATAAAATACCCCCTTTTGTCCCATTACAATATAATAATTATTTAAACGCTGTAAGCCCAGGTTATTGCCTGTTTAAAAATTCATTCCCCAACTTGTCTGTTTAACGACAATCTCGGACAGGAAAATGACCTGTTACCGCCTGTACCAAACTGTCCCTTTGTTACCCTCTAACACGTCGAGCTAGACAATACACCACCTCCCTCTATTGTATTACAAAGTTTGTGATCCCTTGCCCAGTAACAAAAGATTATAACCATATGTTGAAAATTAAAATATGTCTGTGTGAGACTCCTTTTCTCTCTCTCTGAGGCGAGATTAAATTCTCGTATCACCAATTTGTAAATATATCTAATGTATTTAACAGTTTTACTAAACAAAAAAAAAATAGTAAAATAGAGTGTTTAGTATAAGTAGAATAAGTACTTATAAGACTTAGCATCTTAACAACATGGCTCAATTCAATCCAAATTTGTTGTTAAAAGACGAATTATGTTATGAAGCTTTGTTACGCGGACTACCTTACGTAAACGTAATGGTCGCAGAACTATGCAAAACGTTATGCGAAAGTAGGGCAGATACACCCTCACAGTTAGGTCGATTTAGCGAAATAGATCTTGATAGCGAAAGAGAAACATGTTATGCGAAGTATAGGGAATTGACGTTAATATCGCAAACCCTACACGACGAAAAATCACCCGCTATAATCTTACGTACCACACAGAGAATAGAGCCCGTCGGATAAATAAATTATTAAACTGGCCCGAAGTTACTGTAATTCCCCCAGATGTGCAAAAATTGGCTGATGAAGCATTACAGCAATTACCCCAACTAATAAGAGAATTACGTAGAAAATCTGACTCATTTAAAATGGAGGACATCGAACAAGCTCTAAAAAAATTATATATCTCCCCATTTCAATCACCTACCCTAGAACAGCTACCCACTAACATGAATTTCGAATCGCCCCCTGTATCCAGGATCGAACCGAGAAATGATCAGATACCGAATACGAACGTGAATACCCTACCGATATCCGAAGCATCACTTCCCAATGCCCTCCACAATCTCACCAATAAGTATGAGTTACCACCCTCAGCGATGACCAATCAAGCACCGGGACCTTCTAGAATATCACCTCAAGTAAACTTTAGTGCTGACCTCTACGGAAAGATAACCCACCCCGTAGAAAAAATGTTATCAGAAATTCCATACACCGATGGATTGAGTATCACCAAACTATTAGCGTTCATAAAATATCTGGTACAAATAAAAGATTTACAGCAACTAAGCGATTGCCAAATATTACAAGTCCTTCTACCCAAATGTAGACCACCATTAAAAGATCGTGTACTGGAGTCATTAAGCTCACAACATCCAGTAGAAGAACTTCATACAAGCATAATAAGACATTTTATTCCAACGGGAATTTACGAAGAGCTGAAACGAAACACCGTACTTTGAGTACAAGGAACTCATGAGAGACTCGCCCACTATATCGCTGACATAAGAGAAGCTTCCCGATTACTGCAAGTACACTGGAGCGAAAGGCAGTTAGTAGAAACTATCTTGGTAGGATTATCCCCGGAAGAGAGATCTCGCTTAACACTTATAAATAAGCCCAATACGTTTGCAGAATTAGAACAATGCAGTGTTCACTCATCTAACGTGTGGTATTCGGATCAGAACAGACGTGCGTTACTCCCCCAGGTACAACGTAGAAATGAAACACAACCCCTGGTAACAGATACAAGAACACACCGTGATAAACGATCATTTCGAATTCCTACTACTTCTCACTACCAAAGTAAATCGAATAACCCACAACCTCAACAGAATCCAAGTGATACCGTGAGTAGAGAAAAAAGATGTTATAACTGCGGAAAATTAGGACACATCAGTAGATACTGTAAACAAAAACAGCACTACCAAAAACCCCCTTATTCAAAAAACATGTAAGGCTGGGAGATCCGAAACCCTGTGTCTTCCGCAGCATCGTGAAAATAGGTAAAACCCGAGAGTACAAAAAAGGAAAAAAAAGTAATAAAAAAAAATTAGACCCCTACGTAGAGAGATTTATCGAAAAATGCAACTCAATTACTACATGCAAGTCCAGTATGTGTCAATTACCATACATACAAGTTGACCTTGGCGTTACTACCATACTTGGATTAATTGATTCTTGGTCGACACGGAGCCTAATTAGCCAACAGTTAGCCGATACTTTAGCTAAACACAACCTTGTTAAACGTAGTCAGACGGTGAACATTAAATGCACTACAGCTAACAAACAAAACTTGGTCATAAAACTCAGCGTTACGATTAAACTAAAAAATTAAAAATTTATCGTGGTATTTTCCAGTGTTAGTATATGACGAATTAGGACCAGACTTAATATTGGGAGCGGACTTTATCAGTAAAACCGGTATAATTCTTGACATGTACGATAAGAAGTATTATTTTAGATTCGACCGCAGTAAAAAATATAATTTTGATTGTGAAATAAATAACAGTAAAAAAATGGAAACTTCTGCAACCCACCTAGAACACCGCGAATCTGAATTAGACCATTTAGAAAGTAAAGATAGACTGAAAATACAGAAAATAATAAAAGAATTTTCCACTGTCCTCACCCCAAAATTAGGATTAATGAATCTTATAGAGTACAAGATCAACCTAAGTGACAATAAAGTAATACGACTGCACCCATACAAATTATCACCACCAAAAATGGAAATAATGAGAAATCAAATCAATAAATTGTTAGAACAACAAGTGATAGAACCTTCCAATTCACCGTATTCTTCACCTGCGTTCTTAGTACCTAAAGGCACCGATAAACATATATTAGTTGTGGACTATAGACAATTAAATAAAAGGATAGAATTCGAGTCCATACCACTTCCCGACATCCACAGCGCCTTCTATTACTTTACAAAGGCTAAAGTTTTCACCATAATGGATCTCAAGCAGGCATTTCATCAAATACCACTATCGGAAGAATCCAAACGCCTAACCGCCTTTGCCGTACCATTCAACCTGTACCAGTTTACTAGAGTACCCTTCGGAATATCCCAAGGAAGTTCTGTATGTAGCCGATTGTTAGAGAAAATATTCCACGACATAAAATTTAAATTTGTGTATCACTACCTAGATGACATAGTTATTTACAGCGAATCTATGGATCAACATCTTCATCATTTACGTGAAGTATTATCACGATTAAAGAAAGCCGGA
Source organism: Magicicada septendecula (assembly GCA_034769895.1). Lineage (NCBI taxonomy): Eukaryota > Metazoa > Arthropoda > Insecta > Hemiptera > Cicadidae > Magicicada > Magicicada septendecula. The sequence continues at coordinate 167,953,534 of CM068369.1, read as the reverse complement.
TTAACAGTAAACCCTAGTAAAGTAAATTTTGCTGTTAAACAATTTTCATTTTTAGGTCACATAGTAAAGGCAGACGGAAAGGTAAGTATAGACCCGGAACGCACCCGTGCTATCAGAGAATTTTTACCACCACGAGATATGAAAGGAATAGCCCGATTTTTGGGAATGATAAATTACTTCCACAAGTATATCCCACACCTAGCCGATATAGCAGCCCCGCTGAACGCATTGAGAAAAAAAGGAGCAAAATTTGAATGGACACCACAACACCAATCTGCATTCGAAAAACTGAAAGAAAGCATAATATCACCCCCAGTATTACAATTAGCTGATTTTAATAAACCATTCCTAATACAGACTGACAGTTCAAGTGTAGCACTAGGAGCAGTAATATATCAGGAAGTAGATAATTCTAGACTACTGATCAGTTATGCCTCACGAACACTAACAGACCAGGAAAAGAAATTCTCCGCATATGAATTAGAATGTTTAGCTGTAGTATTCGCATTTGAGAAATTCAAACCCTTTTTAGAACATAAAGAATTCCTGTTAGAAACGGATAATCAAGCCTTATCGTGGTTATTAAATCACCCTAAACAGTTAGGTCGTATCGGACGATGGGTATTGAGACTAAATTGTTACAAATTTAAAGTACAGCACATTCGTGGTACCCAAAATGTAGTTGCCGATACACTGTCCCGTATGTTCCAACCGCCTAATAAAATATCCAAAAATAAGGAAAGTGGTAAAAAACCAATTATCAATACACTAATTACCGAATTCCCCCTTGCATTTACTGATATAGCTCAGTATCAACAACAAGACCCGTATTTAAATACAATCATGGCACAGCTGGATAAAGGAAATAGTTCAGAAAAATATATATTGAGTAAGAGAGTATTATGTTATAGAGTAGCTAATGGTAAATAATTGAGAATAATTGCCCCTGATATTATTAAACCTATGCTAATGGAATACTACCATTCATCCACCATTGGAGCACACATGGGAATAAATAAAACGATACATCGTATTCGAAAAGAATATCATTGGGAAAATATGAACAGCGAGATAGCGAAATTCGTAAAACAGTGTAAGTTATGTGCACTGAGCAAGCCAGCTAGAAACAGCCACATAGGTAAATTAATCTCGGAGACTCCCACCACACCCTTTTCTAAAATTTACTTAGATTTTTCTGGCCCCTACCCACGTTCGAAATCAGGTAATACCATGCTACTCATTTGTGTAGACTCATTCACCAAATTCGTCTGGATGTATCCCATGCGACGAGCGTAAGCATCTACCACTGTGAAGATTTTGCAAGAAAGATTATTTAAAGACTTTGGTACACCAGTACACCTAGTATCAGATAACGGACCCCAGTTTAAGCCCAAAGAATTCAAGGACATGTGTTTCAGACTAGGCATAGACCACATTACCGTTACAGAGTATCGTCCACAAGGTAATATTGCTGAAAGGTATTTGCGAAACCTAAAATCTGCTTTAGTAGCCTACCATGCAAACGACCATACCTCTTGGGACCAGAACCTATCCTGGATACAATTTGCCTTCAACTCAGCATATCATGAAGGACATAAATCGACTCCCTTTGATTTATTGTATAAATATAAACCGAATCACCCATTATCCACCAAGTGGAAAATACATGAATTACTACCTCACGACAGTAGTGGTAAAAATATAAAAAACATGGAACGAAGCTCGCGCTAACTTAAAAGTTAATTTGAGAAAATCTTGAAAATATCACGAGCGGGATAGTAAAGAAGTAAAGTATCAAGTCGGTGACTTAGCGATGTACAAAACTCACCCGACGAGTAGTGCAGTTGATAAGACCACCTCCAAACTATCTTACCGATGGTGTGGCCCTTACAAAATTTACAGATACTTAACCCCTGTAACTGTAGCACTGTATGAACCCACTACGAATAAATATGTACGTAGAAGTCATGTTTCCCAGATAAAATATTATCACAAAAAGGCTAGTAAGCTAGAAAATAAATGACTTAGAAAAGAGATGTATAATAGAAGTAGAAGAATAGATGTATTAAGAAGTATATATGCTACATTGTAATTGAGTCACTACTTAATTACCAAATCGTATAAATAGGAATGAGGCCTGATCAACCTTAGATCCTGTACATCGAGATGTTCATCAAGAAGGAGAAAAGTAGGAAGTCAGCTGACACAGAGTATAAGTATCAATTGCTTAACAATTACATCACAAGTATGTTAATAAAATGATTGTGACACCTACTCTGCGAAGAGTAACTCCATAACCAGAGTAAGAAAAAGCTAAAGAAAAAACCGGTAGTAGTTATAAGTAGTAGATTTAAGATGAATTTTGCGTATTTTATATATTTCATAAAGTTTGAATTTTATGTATTTTAAGTATTAGTTAATAAGGCATAGTATATCTTGCTAATAAGTAAATAGTGAATTGAGAGTGATTCGTGTACCTAATAAAAAAAATTGTTCAAGGAGAGGAAGGGATATCACACAGAAATTCCGAGCATACTCACAGTGCAATTCTGATCTGTTTCCCTGTAGACAACACATCGGTCCCTGACCCTGTGTCTTCTTTAAGTGGAGGAGTATGTGACGATTTAAAAAAAAAAGGAAATAAAAGAAATTTATTTTTTGAAATCTCCCATTAAAACAAAAAATAAACCCCTAAAGAAAATGATAAAGTAACACCGCAATAATACCCAAAATAAATAGTTTAAAACCAAAGGTATTCGAGAATAAAATTGAGAAAACACCCCTTAATAATTAACCCTGCTTTAACCTGCCGAAACCGGCATCAACACGCAAAATTACCCGTGAATAAGACTAATAATAGTATTAAATTGCAACTTGATAAAAAACATAATGGTCTACAATAATAAACTAAAAAGTAAAAGATACCATAGTATAATTAAATATGTCAGAGAATAAACAAATAGATATTAATCGGAATATGGAACTACTTTTATGCTGAATAGTAAACGACGCGAGATTACTACTCTCGCCCCTAAACGAAACACACTTGAAATGGAGCGGGCGAACCGTAAACAGCATACACCCATGATGCGGTACAATAATAATACTAAAAATTAATAAACTCGCCAGTGGAGACGTAGCGGCTCCCAGTACACATTTAAAATCATGTGAACCGCGAATATAGTCCAACAGTGTAATTACAGTAAATATGTAATAAAGTAAATATGTAGTAAACAAGTGAGTGTGGATGAGAATTGTGCGTCTATGACATCTCTAAAAATCTTAACAATAAAGTGTATGTAATTAGAAATGTGGTAAAATCATAATGTGAAACTTAAGAACTAAACCAACATGTGACGTGATTACAAGTGAATAAAACTTTTGTGCAAATGATCCAAAACAACGAGCGATTACTACAACTTATTGAGAAAGAGAGAACCAGGACTCACCATGACTAAAATGACTTCAGAACTTCACCATCACCGGATACGAACCTAACAACAAAAACCTGATCTTCAAAAAAACTACAAGACACAAGGCACAACCGAGAGAGTCGCCGTTTCGCTGAGGATGATACACACAGGTGACACGGAAGTTTAGCTTCCGTGGTTCAGAAACTGAATTAGAATAATACATGATAAACACTAAATAGATAAAAAATGAAAGTAAAGTAAAACAAGAAAGACTGATTTAATTAACTTAAAACTGTAATTTCATGCTTAGCAATAACATGCATTAATTTAAATATTTTTTTTGTTAAATAAAGCAATTTTTCAGATGACACAAGAATAAATATTATAAATGTAATATCATATGCTGAAACAAAGTATTCGGATCCGAGGGCATTACTTAAAGAAAAGCTATGTTAACTCATTACTAAATTACTCTAATTCTCTTTGTATAAGAGGTCCAAATGTTTTAACTTTAATGTACTCATTGCTAAATTTATGTAATAAAGAGATGTCATGGTCCAAAAGGAGAGTGAATAAATGTACAAAACCCCTGTCAATATCCCTCAATTCACGGGATCCTATTTAACAGTTATTTACGAGTTTGTTAAGATTTTGGCAGCCTGTTTAATTGACCTGAGCCAATTAACCAGGTTCCCGATATTATAACGATAGAAGCGTTATAATAACAAAGAATAAGTTGGATTGTATATTCTTTTGTGTGTTAATGTCAAGGTATTTGTGTATTACATTATGTTGTGTATTATATGTATTTTTATGTAAACCATGTAGGTAATAGGTAAGAATTGATTTAATAATAAAGTATACCTTTTTTTTTACTAAATAAATAATGAGAATAATGGTGAAGTCTGAGGTAATTAAAGTAACTTTGTGTTGTAAAATTGATTGAATTATATAATGGAGATAAATTAATTAATTTAAAATGTTGTATAAAAAGATCTGAAAATGAAGTTAAATGATTTTATGAGATTTACATTATATAATGAATAGTAAATGATTACACATACAATATGTTCAGGTATCGAGTTATATTGTTATTATGAGTTGAGTGATGAATTTTCTAAAGTAATTGTCAATGATTATATTAAGGTGAAATGTTGTAAAAGGGTTTGGGTGATAATGATAAATAAGGCATGTGAGTTAATCAGAGTTAATTTTAATGGGTGTTAGAGAAATAAGAATTTTGGGGAATAAAAATATTACAGAAACAGGGTAATAATAGGGACACAGTAGATAGTGCATATATGTGGAGAAGGTGAGTAATGTAGAGGGTAAATATATAATGTTGATGTTGATATTTTGTAGGTGAGGGTGAGGTGGTAAGGAGTGATCAACGTGCGTCGTTGGGCAGGTACAGTACGAAGGGTCGAGGAGTGTTTGCCGAGATTATGGGTAGGGCAAAAGGTGATGAATGGAATTGCCAAGGTCGGGAACACATCCTAGATACAAAGAGGGTATTAGATATTTGATTATAAAAGAGGAGAATGGTATAAGTGGAATTAGTGCTGAAGGGGGTTATTAGTGAGAGATTGGTGTCACCCTATGTAATTCTGTTAGTGGTTGTTAGTAGGCAGAAGGGAGTAAGGTTATATATATTAATGCCCATATCAATCAAATTATAGTGAATACAGGAGTCACCCAAACTAATTAAGGATCAAAATGTTAAGTAAATAGAAAATTCATAGTTAAAATGGAATGGTAAATGAAATGTTATGTATAATGAATGTCAATAACGAATTTAAAATTTTTTTGAGAATAATGGTACGATATATGTTAAATAAATTAAAGGTTGATGCCAACAAAGTTAAGAGAAAGTTCAAGTTATAATGTTTATAAAGTTTATACAAATTATTTTGAATGTGAATTGTTTAATGTAAATGTAACAATGTTAAGGTTCAAGGGTAATGTTTTATTATGTTTTATTATGTTGTATGGTCATAGTGTGTGTGGTAAGGAGGTTGCTACAGGGGTAGTAACGTTAAATGAATATCAAATCTTAAGTATATTACATTGATAATGGGTGTCAAGAATGAAATAATTATAATTTTGCTTGGAAGAAGTATTAGTATCAGGAAAACTGATCAATAAAGTTTCAATAGCTAGATTGTTTGCCATAATGAATTTGTGTTTTGGATTCTATATGATAGATATATAGATTAGTTGCTGTTGATTCTTTAAACTTAATGAATTATTTTACGTGTTAATATATAGTGTAAGAGTATATTTTTTCTTGTGTTGGAAAGAGTTAAGATATTATTGGCTGGAGTCGAAAAAAAAAATTTGATAAATGTAGGAATGCAAAAAGAGAAAGAGACATTCTATCGTAAATCTTGTTATTTGGTGTTTGAGAAATTAGAAATTAAGAAAACCAATGCCTCTTAACATAAACCAATGCAGCTAAGGAGAGACATATCAGTTGTGGATATGGCATTATACAAGGCCACTATTTGGTATTTTGTATTCAATGTTTCAGAGTTTGGTGATGCTGTGACGGCGGTCCTGAGCTGGCCAGCGCGTCAGAGCAGGAACGTCAAGTGCCTGAATGGCCTTGCGGTGTTGGGATCTCGCAAGAGAAGTCCAGTAAGGTCATGCAGGTGCGGTCACCATCATTGGACCAAGGGTAAGTTATTTGTATTCTTTTTATATAAACACTACAGGGGGTTGTGGCGACATATCCTGGCTGATCTCTTTAGGAAGTGTGAATGAGTCAATGAGAGTTTTTATGTTTCGACATAAAACCTCTCATTGAGGGGGTTTTGTAATGGTACATAAGTCCGTATAGGAATTTGTAGGTACATGAAAATATAATTTTATTGTAATCCAATGTATTAAACGACATGAGGTTAAAATTTTCTAATATATATCATACAACGCAGTTTGCCAGAACGAGTTGATGCCAAGGTCAAATGGCCTACATGCCAGTCGACAGCACTGCAGACAAAACAATAACCGGACACTGCTAAAATGTCATCAAAAGTACGAGAGACTGTAGCGGGTCAAATTTTGGGTGTTTTTATTTTAATCGTTTGGGGCAATTATATAATTTTATTTATTTCGTTTTCGGGCGGGTTTGGATAAAATATTGTAAAGCTGTATTATTGTGCAACGTATTTGTCCGTATAACAGACCAGTGTTGAGAAACAGTTGGAAACAAAGCAATAAGACGCAGGTTGTTGTTGAGTAATGCGGTGAAGAATTTACCACCTTAAAAATTCGCAGAACTCTGTAAATGTGTGTCAACGCTCAAGCGCAACTACACCTGCACGCGCTCAAAGGACGCTCTAACTAAAAACTCAAGATGGCCAGAGCATAAAAATATTCGTCGTCTTCTCTAAGACCTCCCGGAAGTCGCATTAAACTCCGCCTACTGTTGGTGACATCATCAGAGCCAAGTCCAATATTAAGCTCTGGACACACACATATACCAGCTATAATCCATGCATAAACTGAATATGGTACAACATAATAAGCATGCACGACGACGCAAAGCAGGTGGCAGTAAAGAACCAGCTTCCCTCCAAAGAGAACAAGTACCTGTTACGTTCTCGGTGACGGCCCAGTCGACATTAAGTAGAGACGCCATACAGAAAACAGCGTACCGCTACAGACATCTAAAGTTTCGGTTTGGGCCCGGTTGGTCGAGTTTTCGTAAATGTATTTAACTCAATAAGACCGACCGGGACCCCAGAAGGTAATAAACATATCGGAGTGAGTAATACGGACAGTGATGTGGAGAGATTAAAGTGATAAAACAAATATTGAAGTTACGGGACCAACCGCGTGTTCGGCCGGCATCGTGTTCGTGGACGGGCACCGCGGATAACAGTCGGAATATTTAAAATTGAATAAATAAAGGGGAAGGTATAAAAAAAAAAGGTATGGAAGAGTGCGTGGGCAAAATGGGCTGCCTTAGTTGTAAGTATAGTTTAAGGTAATTAAAACTTGATTGTGTAGCATTCTCATTCTGGTAATTATAACAATTAATCATAACTAATTCTTTTGTACTCATAGCAGTGAAAATCGACTTAATTCAGTAAAGTGATTTAGTTTATTTGGAAAATGTGTTAGTCTAAGTTATTTCGTCATTGCCATTTCCTCATTTCTGTGTTAAAAATTCGTCTAACGAAATCGGGGGTTTTCTGAAATTCTTTTACAGTCAGATCGCGGGATTTTTATAAGGGCAAGAGTGTATAAGTTTTCGATATTTAATCTTTAAAAAATATCGTGGCGACCTGGGCAGTTTCAAAAGGTAAGTTTTACGGGGACCATGACGGTAAGTGAAATTCTGGCAGCGGTAAGTATTATTTTATGAAGAGTGGAATGTAGTAAATATCAGCGAAAAAGTGAGTAACTTCACAAGACGTAATAACTGAGCTGTATAACAATGCCGTCATCGCCTGGAAACAATAGATTTGATGACGAATTATCCCTACCACCTGTAGAATAAACGCCATGATGTCGCTCTCAGTCGACAAAACTCCGTCCGTGCAACAGCACGTTGTAAAATCGGCTGGCCAGCAAAGAGTATTAACAAGTGATATAACATGTAATTAAAGTGTAACAAATTCAAAGCAGTTAAGAACTAAGAGTACAAAATGTAAAGTAACTTCAGTGTTGTAAGAGAACAGACAGAAACAGTTAACGTTCGGCTGAACACCTGCTGGACCATGTGAAACGTCTGACGAGAACTTCAATCCTCAGAATTCAGGAAAGTCAAAATTTAAATCAATACCTATTAATATTTTTGAGCTCAGAATTACAAATTATCAAAATGTACCATTGAATTATTGTATGGGGAGAGAATGTGTGTGAGAATGCTTGCCGGCACATACAGGCAAAGCCACGAGGCGTTGGTTTATGTTGCAATGTAGGAGACGTAACAAATTTAAATAAATGATAACTGCAGTATATTAGAAATTCACTTGATTATAAATTAGAAAATAAAGATAAAAATATGAATGTAATTACGATGTGCTTAAAATTAATGAAGCGGAAATATGTCGCCACCATTTTGTTTTATATGTAATGAACTGTTTCATTCTTTCTCTCAATTAACAAAAGATATAAACTATATTTTTTATGGTAATTCTTACCTTTGATGGGTCCAGGATCCTTTTACATGAACTCACAGTGTAACGGGACATTTAGGCCTACCCGAGGTAATATAAAAAATTATTGTATTTTGATAAAATAATATTTGTAATGTAACGCTAATTTTGGGAGACATAAACATAAATTCATAATTAGGGTAAATTTTATTGGAAACAAAATTATAAGGAGTAATTGTAAAATATTATTTGTTGTGCCCAGTGCCCAGACCTCCCACGAGCAACTTCTGTTTTTATTATTTTCCTTTTCGTATTCTTTATTTGAGACGCAGATGTTCGCCAAGACGTAATTCAATTAGTTTCCAAGGCCTATCCAACCGGATACACGTGTGAGCATCTCGCGGTTAATCACCATAGCTGTCCTATCTATTGTTATCTGGAAAATCCAGAACCACAATGCTTCCTCTTCGGACGAGCGTTAACGCCGCATCTGTCCCTCACCTTTCATGACCTTACATCATACATCAAGTTTATGTAAACAACTTCAAGGGCACACGTGGAGACATACAGCCCCAGATTGCAATAAATACCCGAGTCCTGACCGCAGAGAGGATCATTCGGTCATACGCTACACAGTTGCGACCCGTGTACGGTGCGCTCGATTCAGCCAGAACACTTCTCTACTACAATGGGTTATCTTCCAATTGGTGAGTGAACTACTGTTCGCAGACTTATCGATATACTTGACTTAAGAATCATGTAAATTTCAAAGTCTTATTAAATGAACTTAGAATCTTTGATCTAAACGAACTTAGAATCTTTTTGAGAGTAAAACAGAGTCACTGCTTGGTTATGTAAAATTATTACTAACTGTTTAAAATAAAACTCAATCATTTGAATTAGAGTTCATTACGATTTACTGACTATTCATTTGAACACGAGTTCATTTAAAAATGTACCCGATGAAAGCTGTAGTTAAGAATGTTAATAAACTTTAAGTGAAGAGCAATTAATTGAAGTTGATTTAAGACCTAGTACCACAGCTCCGCTCGCTATCTCGACATATTTTGGTGTCAGAAGTGGGATAGTACTTAGTAATTTTGTACTTATTTAACTCTTTTACGGGGTTAGGCATACCCACTTTGTCATGGTAGTAAAACTTGCATGGGAGTCTTTGTTTGAAAATGATGTCGGATTGCAGAAATTTTTAAGTGATAAAAGAATTAGAGGACGATTTGTAGCCATTTTGGGACTAGTGAAATTTAATAGTATTCGTTTTAAGGAGGCTAGTTACATTTATCGGCATGGGCATCCTCTACAGCCACTCAGATCAGACAAATTTTATCTCAGTTTAAATGATTGGTTACTGTCAATTAACAAAGAATTAATAGACAAAGAAAAATCTAAAGACGTAATCTTTATTTCTCAGTCACACGACATCATTGTAGTAATAAACCCCTATTTGTTACAAGTGGAGTTGTAAGTGGTACTAGTTGTTGAACTGAATTTTCGCAATTTGTGTAGTTATATATGGGTAGTAAGAAAACTAAAGTTAGTGACACGAACGACCAGTGTATGGAAGTGTTTAGACCTTTCGGTGCTAGCAGTAGTAGTGCGTCAAATGTCAATGTACGTCCTAGTTTGAGTCGAGAATTGTTTATGAAGGTAGGCACTAGAGTAGGTGTCATTACCGTTTATTACGAACACGCGACGCAAAATTTACCGTGTACAGTGCCTTCAATTGCGAAACCACAAACACATATTTATGATGAACCTAGAAAGTAATGACCAGCCAATCCGGAATTTACTACTTGCCGATAAGTGACCCTGATGTATTATTAGAGGGGTGTGAAACCTTGTTGAAACATTTATTGCAGCGAATTGTTGAAAAGCATATAAACGGGTTTAGTAATTATACTAATGAACCTAACGTTGTGAGAATTAATATAATGAAAATTGAAATTGAGTTTAAACGAATTTAATGAGTATTTGGGAATTTTTGTGTTCTATTGTATTAGGGATTATACTAGTAATAGTTTTTCTCTGTACTGTATTGTTTCACGTTGGTTACGAAAGCTTGGTATATTGCTATTTAAACACAACCTTGTGGAAGTGACACTAGCAGCGTAACAATGACGGATAAATCTAAGACGACTGCCGCCTCTTCGGCTACACCCGTAGCTACGCCCATTGTTAAAGACTTATCTTTAGTAAATTTAGTTGAGAATTATCTGGGGGATGGTCCAGTTTCGGCATTCTTCCGGCGAATTGATGACGCAGCCGCGTTAGGTAATTGTAGCGAGGAGGACAAAATTCGCATAGTCGCTATTAAGCTACGTGGTCCGGCCTCACTGTATTATAATTCCAACCCAGACTTTCGAAAGCCTGATTTGCGGTATGAGGAACTTGTGAACTTATTTCTTGACCGGTTTAAGATAAAGAAACTTGATCAATATAACTACACCGCACTACAGAACGTTAGGCAGCGCTGTGATGATGGTGTTGAAGCTTTCGCTGACAGGTGTCGGGTATTGGCCGAAAAGACCATTTTACAGGTAGATAACCCGAACGAACAATGCATACTCAATGTGGAGGGTGAACGGCGTATGCTAGCCGCTTTTATTAACGGCCTGCATGGTGTACCGGGCCAACAAGTCAAATATAGATTACCGAACACACTGAAGGAGACAATACAAATCGCCTTGACAGTCGCTGCCGCCGAATCTGATAAGCATCGCTATGAGCGAGCACCGGCTAATAATAACAATATTTTCCTAACCGCAGTGACATGTTACAAATGGCAGGGACAAGGCCATATAGCCAGGAACTGTCGCTCTCGTGATAATAAGGGAGATAGAACTCCGACGACAACCCGCGATCGTGATAACAGAATAAATAAAAATGACAATAATTGTTACAGTAACGGGGCTAATAACAGAAATGCCAATAGGTCAGATAAGAAGTCCCAAGTAAAATGTTACTCATATAACGAGTTTGGGCACTTTGCGTGTGAATGTCGCAAGAAACAGAAGTCCCCAAACGAAAAGAGTTCGGCGTGGGAAGGCACGCACTCGTCGAACTAGGAAACTCAGTAGTAATAAAAAATTCTTCCTGTAATGAGACTCCATCGACTGACTTAGTTGTTCATACAGCGGATAATCAGGTATGGAGGTTCATTGTCGATACCGGATCCAGCGTTTCAATAATTAAGAGAGGGCTTAGTAGACGTGCCGTACACAAAACTAGTTTAACGGCTCAGGGAATAACGGGGGAAAAGTTATCTATTATTGGTGAGCAAGACGTTGATATACAAATTGGTAAAACGGCTTGTATGACAATCCGACATACATTTTTGGTAGTAAGCGGAGAATTTTTAGCCGCGTATGATGGGATACTGGGACTAGATATTATGAAACGACTCAAAATTTCGCTGAATTTAGGAGAAGGATATTTGCAGTGCCAAAATAGGAGTTGTAAAGTTGAGTTAGGCCTTCGTGGAGATAATACAATCTTCACTGGAAAAACTCATGGGCTACAGACTGATCACCTGGAAACCCGTGAACACTTGCCAGCTCTGATAACCCCTAAATCACAGCCTGTTTGGAGAGTAGTTAATTCTGTCTCTCAGAGTCTGCCAACAATGAGTGAGTTGATCACTCGCGGTAGCTTAATCAGTCGCTCAGGTGACCGGATAGGTAAAACCTTACCTTCCACTGTCCTAGTAGAACCTCGTGAGCTCGACGTACAGGGCATATGCGTGGCTCGTGTTTTAAGTGAAGTAAATAGTTGCGACAAAAGTGTCGTAGTAAAAGTAGTAAATTGCAGCAAAGAAAGAGTAGAGCTGCAAAAAGGTATTTTGTTGGGGTTGGCGGAAGAGTACCCGCAACCTAGAGACGATGTCTCGGCAACCGCTAGTGCTGCAGGTGAGCATACAGAGAAAAATAGAGAAAATATAAAACATAGAAAAAGTGTTAATATTGCGCGCGTAAGTGTTGACTGCTTGGAGCCAGTCATACGTAAGAAATTGAGTCATTTGAGTAAAACAGATTTTGATGTATTGTATCCTGTGTTAATGAAATATGCGAAATTATTTGGGGAAGATACAGGGACTAAAGGGTGTTTAACTGGAGTAAAACATCGAATATACACCGGAGATCAGCCTCCGATTAAGAAAAAGCCGTACCGATTACCTGAAGCCTTGAAGTCAACTGTGCAAGAGCAGATAGACGATATGTTGAGAAAGAACATCATATCACCATCTGACTCTCCGTATAATTTTCCTGTTGTAGTAGTACCTAAGAAGGTGGGTTCCGATGGAATTATTAAACATAGATTTTGTGTAGATTATCGAGCTCTCAACGCCGTAACGAAGGGCGATGCGTATCCCCTACCGAATATAACGGAAACATTAGATTGTTTAGGTAAAAGTAAATATTTCACAACTATTGACTTAGCAAGTGGATACCACCAAGTAACAGATGCATGATGATGATAAAGAGAAAACAGCCTTTTTAATTCCTGGTTACCGTTTTGAGTTCAACCGTATGCTGTTTGGTTTGAAGAATGCACCCACCACTTTTCAACGCTTGATGGACAGCGTGCTAACAGGAATTACCGGAATAGAAGCATTAGTATACCTTGACGATATTATTGTGTTCAGCCCAGATATAGTCAGTCATGTGACCCAACTCGAGAAAGTTTTTGAAAGATTAGAAAAAGCCAATTTGTACATGCAAATAAGCAAATGCGATTTTGGTGAGGAAAAAGTAGAATATTTGGGACACATTGTAACAAGTGAGGGAGTAAAACCGGATCCCAAGAAAATATCAGCCGTAAAGGGTTACCCCGAACCGCAAACTGTGCGTGACGTTAGAGCATTTCTGGGATTAGTAGGCTACTATCGTAGGTTCATTCCAAATTTTGCCGCTCTTGCAAAACCACTAACCGAACTAACTAAACAATCAGTAGAGTTCAAGTGGACCGAAGCTCAGACTACAGCATTCACTACGCTAAAGCAAGCATTACAAACCGAACCGATTCTCCGAATCCTGATTCCTCTTTGGAATTTCGATTAGCAACCGATGCTTCAGCTACCGCCGTAGGTGCAGTCTTATCTCAAGTGCAAGATGGTCACGAACATCCTGTCGCATACGCAAGTCATCAGCTAAGTAAAGCCGAAAGAAATTATTCTGTAACTGAAAGAGAACTTCTAGCCTTAGTTTGGGCCACTAAATACTTTAGATGTTATTTGTACGGACGAAAATTTATCGCTATAACAGATCATGCCGCCTTGAGATGGATGCTTAGTTTAAAAGATCCTTCTTCTCGACTAATTAGATGGGCATTACGACTGTCCGAGTTTGAGTACGAAGTCCAACATAAACCTGGTAAAAAGCATAGTAATTGTGATGCATTAAGCAGACACGTAAACAAAGTAACGATTCCGTACCTTTCGCGAGAAGTAATACTGAACGAACAACAGAATGACCAGTTCTGTACCAACGTTTTAAGCAAAGTAACGAATAAGGAAAGTATTGATGAACCATACTTTAAAGACTTCGACGGTCTAATCTACAGACGTACCCCCAGCAGTAATCAATTAATAATACCAAAAACACTAGTTAACCGAGTAATAGAACAGCACCACGATACACCTTTTTCTGTACATCAAGGAATTAAAAGAACTCTAGCTATACTACAAGAAAGATATTGGCCTACAATAAAGACAGATGTGCACTAGGGTGGGCCGAAAAATAAAAAATTAATATTTTGAAGTGCTATACCACGGAAAACTTGCCTCTAGAACAGTTATGTGTAAATAAAAAAGGTAAATTATATTATCTTACACCTGGTGGTAGCGCATTAGCCTGAAACTTTGAGAAAATAAACAAATTTCATACTTTTTCCAAAAAATAAAGTAGAGATAAGAACTCCTGGTACAATCAATTATCGGCTCATTTTAGTAGGACAACATGTAGTAAGGATAAATAAATTGAAAAATAATACATTTTACTTTATTTTATTAGTACATTAAACTTCAAAAACAACATAAAAAACCAAAATTGACATATTTTAAAGAAACAAATAAAAGTTTATTTTCTGTCACTTGGAATGTTTAGTTTGTAAGGCAATGTAGACTTTTACTTGTCTTATTCACTGAATTTATTCAGGTAGTTTGAATTTAGATTTGCTTGAAAAACTTGGCATTGATGATCTTGAAAGAAGTGTCGTTCTTATAAAACCATCTCTTGAACTAAATCCAACCACCTTTTGAGATGCCTTGGTGACAAGCTTGACGCATCGTTCTACTGCTTGGGTATGACATGGGAATTTGTTAAAGTTCCATTCAGCTGCTGTTCCACTTGATTTGAGCTTAGACCAAATCTCTTGATCGGTGACTCTTCGCAGCAAAGGTGGTGGTGAAAGTGTAGTAGTGCCCCAGTGAATCATTTCGATGTGTCCTTAGCTTGGAAATTGATTTTGGGTGTTTGGAAACTCCTGATTGACTTCCTTTTAGAAGCTACGTTTCTAGCCTTTATAATTCTTCTATAACCCAACTCTCTTACATGATCCCTTTTATCTACTATCATACTCAAAAGTAAGTTTTCTGGATGGGCAAAAAATGCGTTTCTCTAAATTACTGGGTCAATGACCTTTAGCAAGTTTTCTGGAAGGAATCTTGACGATTTTATAACTTCAAATACATGTTCTGGTCCATTTGTGAAATATATACTTGTTTTAATTTGAAACCATACAGGCATATATGATTTTAAGATGAAAGAAGCTAAAATCTTGTGTTCATCTGTTGGGTTTTCGATACTTATATACAATCGGAGAACTCTGTTCGCTGTTGTTAACCACCTTGAGTGGGAAAGTGGGCCAGGTTCACGAGCAGATAAATCTTCAGGGCAGTTACCTGCTTTTATAGCACAACTAATGTCCAGCAGGTACTGTTGATCTCTGCTTAGTATTTTTCGGTCAATATCTGGAATCTCACACTCAATACTGTCAAAATTTACTACCGGGAGTTTTTCACATTTACTGAGTTATGTGCCAATCGGACCACTAAATGATTTTGGTCCCGTTGTTTCACCATCTAAAGCTTGAAACAAATGCCGGAATGGCAATTCATTAAAGTGTAAGAGACACACCCCCCACTGTAGTGGTCTATTAATGTGTTCTTCGATTTTTCGAATGACACCTGTTTTCCAACCCGATTAGTAACGATGCCATCACATCCAACTACGTCCAGTTCCTGAAGTGAAAATCCAGTTTCAGTTAAGTAAGAGATAATGCTGTTAGCAATGTCTTCAGCAGAACCAGAAGAGGGTGAAACATGGCCGATGTAAACAGACCTGGTTCTTTTAAAATCGTGTAATGCTCCTCTTTTATTGTTCTTCGAAACTGCTTTGAGTTAACTTTTTCAATCACGAGAGTGTTATCCTTCCTTCCATCAAAATACAGTCCTTGAAATGGGTTATGCTTTTCCTCGTTTTGCATTTGAAGTATTGAACGGTTAACACTTTTTTCCCGTCTAAGTTTATTTTTGTCAATAACATAGGTGTTGTCTTCATCAGTTACAATACCAAAATCCCGCAACAGACTTGAAGCCACAGCTGCCGTTGCTCTCTCTGACAATCCAAAGCGATCACTAGTCAGCGCGGTATTTTTCAATTTAACGCGCATCTGCCATGGTGACTTAATTTCAGACTTTGGTAATTTAAAATCTTCATCGCTGTCATTTTCAGTGTCTTCAGACGAATTACTTACTACCTCTTTTGGCAGGCAAGTTTCTGTATCTGTTTGTTTTGAGCAAGATGGCTGTGCTATCGCGTCAATTGTGGAATGAGTTGTTTTATGTTCGATTACCTTTCTTTCAAGTCTTTGAGTAATTTTTTTTGTTTCCTTTACGTCCAAATTTCCAATTTTTCCTATGCCATGTTTCCTTTGCAAGTACATGAATTTTAGTTCAATGACTGGTATTTTTTTGCTTTTTCACACGTACAGGTAATAGACACAGGGCACTCACAAACTTCAGTGGCCTTTTGGCAATTGCAGTCTAAAGTTATTTTGCACTTACAAGCAGAGATATCAAATAGTAACAAAGATTTCTGCTTGAATTCCTAAACTCTCTTTTTGAACTTTTCCTTTTCCTTATCTCGCTTATAAGACTTCATAAGATTACGATAACTGTTATGGTATGCATTAATTAACTGAACAATTCTGTAAAGCGTAACTGTTGGTATTGAAGCTTTATCAAACATGGCTTTAACTTGTGGTGCCACAATATAACCTCTTCTTTTGAGTTATAACGGAGGGAACCCAAAATAATTGGTTCTGCCAATTATTTCAGGCTGCCTTATTCGAGACGAGCTGAAATTTAAATCAGAACAACACACAGTAAGACATACAAGGAATCAGGGAAGGTGAAACTGTTGATTTATATACTCAGTATATGTGTGTAACAAGAAGACTGGCTTTATTAAACATTTGAAATATAACATTTACTCCAAAGAACAGATCCCATGACGTTATTAATTAAATTAGTAAAATTAAGTGAAATGCTTTATTTAGAATATGGGATCACAACAAATTTATCTAGCTATACCCCCGGATCCGGGTAACCATTGGTATTTAGTCTCTAATCTTTTAATTATATTTAATTCAAAATTTTGTCTTGCAAGACTTTTACCTTTTTGCTTTATATATATTCCATTAGAAGAATGGTATTAATAACACTACGTTACGTTAATATCTAAACTGTTACAATTGAATGATATTGAATAGTTACAATTAAATTCTCAAATTTAAGTTTTTATATTCTTATAAAATCAATCGTCTCTGAAAGTCTCTTACATAGAGTATTGTGTTACAAAAAATATTATCATTATTCCTCGATAGACGTGCTATCGAGTCACCTCTATTTTTGGATGTAGTAATCGCCTCCATGTGGTTCCGTCTTGGGAGTCCTAAAACGTCGTCCTCGTCTTGGTCTGGTCTCTGTTGTTCATGGCTTAATACGTCTGCGGGATAGGTAGAGTCTTCTACACAGATACTCTTTGATATTCTCAGATGTCTCGAACTGCATCATCGGTAGGGTATACTAGAGTTCTCATTTAGATGGTCCATGACCACAGGTCAGATGTTGAAAAGATTCGTCCATCGGTGAAGATTGCAGTCATCGTTTTTTCTTTATTAACACTCGTCGTTTGTAGTTAATCTTTCTTCTTGTTACAAAGTTTTTGGAATTTTCTTTTTGTTAACGTTACATGTTACACTTTTTGTAACAGTTAGTAAAATACAAAATAATAATTAATTAATCCACACTAACAACAAATTGCATAACTTTTGAACAGAGCATTTTGCTCGTACGTCTGCACAGCTGGGATTCGTCATCGCAAGAGAGCGATTTTTCCTCCGCTACCCTTGTACATGACAAGAGAGAGTGGGGTGTTTATTCCGCGAGCATATATAGTTCCTGTTTCTCTTTAAATAAACTTTTTTATTTATACAGACTATCGCTAGATAAAAAATACATCATTTAAATTAATTGTTTTAGTTACTATCTGTGTCTACAGATACTTTAATTATTAACTTTAGTTTACTCTATTATTTTTTTAATTACAGTAGACTCGGAAAACATGTCGAGTCCGGTATCAACAGGTAGGCGCTTGATAGCAAGCAAAGGGTTAAATACGAACATAATAATTATTTACAATATGCCTTTTCTTTATGGATACTTTGCCCTTATTAATTACTTCTTCCATTCACACTTAGTACCTACATGTCTTTATTATTATTATTGTGAGATTTAAATGGTTAATTGTACACAACCTTAATTAATTAAAAATTTTTTTTTTTTAAATGTCACAATTTAAATCGTCACATACTCCGCCTCCTTACCAACACAGACTCCTAAAATTTTGGTCAGCTATGTACCGAGAGTATGCTTAGGGAGTTCCATATGAAATTTCTTCTTATTATTATTGTTAATTATTATTCTCTTTTATTATTATTATTGCACGGTTTATTTGTTTTAAATTCTCTTTAAATGATCCTCCTCCGTGAAATTCCCTTTTTCTCACTAAATACAGTACTTACTCATAATACTAATTTCCCTAATTTCAGCAACTCACAATATCGTGGCCCGACTGACATCAGCTTACTCTAACTCTACACGTTAGCTTTCAGCATTCAAAAATGATCTCTTGGCTCATCATTATCCTTTTCAGCCGGCGCCGTTGTGACTCGTTACTTAACATGTATAATCACTTCTGGATTATATATCATAAACTTATTTCTAATGTAATCTAAAGAGGATCCCATACTCCACTTTAGATCACTGTTTTGAGAGAAGCGGAATTTCACGAAGATACTTTTCATTTAACTCTTTAACAATTACTAGACAAAATATGCGGAAGGGGAGACACTTTACACAATGCATTGTAATCCACTCGCGGTGGCATTCATTGTTTAGGGAGAGCAACCTTTAATACAATTGAGAGGGTGGCTGCTTAATACAATACTGAACACGCTTCCTTTTCTCTACCTTGCCACAACTGGGGTGTTTACACTACGCAACGTAACTTTTATTATTATTATTCACTTTTCTCTTATTTACTGCGATACGATTTACTACTACTTATTTACACGTTACACAAATTTGTTTAACTTAAGATTTATTTAGCAATTATTACTATTTAAGCAATTATTAATCACTTATTATTACTTTAGGGTTTTAAAAACAACTTACCTCGAATTATTTCCTATACACTTTTATAATTATAATTCTACTAATGTGTTATAATAATTTACAATATTATTAAACTGTTTATTTTAAATGACTCATTATTTATTATTGGTACTTTGGTCTGATTTAAGAGACAGTTTCTTTTTATTTCGAACTAGTTTATTTACTTAGGGAAACATCATTCCATTAAATTAATTAGTACACTTGTTTTATTTAATTCGATTTAATTTTCAACAAAGGGGAGATACATGTTTACTAGGCACAAGACGACACACAGGAAAGGACACGCTTCTTATAACAATACACCACACAAGAAGGGTGACCGATTGTTCTCACTCTAACTGGGGAGACCGACTACGATAATATTAAACAATCGCCAACAGGAAATTTACATGTCCGAGATTGTCGTGAATGGGGGTTGTTTATGAATGGGACTTTTAACAAGTACCTACATGGTTTGTTTACATTGGATTATATGTTACTCTTACTTTACACATATCATATTTACTAATAAAATTATCTATACTATATTACTATAATATTAATTATTATTTTTATCTTATTTACATTTCTGACACATATTAAAATACACGAGTAAATAAATCAACAGCTTATGAATAGGGACACAATTACTGTTTAGCAACACAAGGCACAAAATTTTTTTTTTATTAGTAGCAAAATTTAAACAAATTAGCAGAGTGGCGCATCTTATAACCTCTTCTTTTGAGTTATAACGGAGGGAACCCAAAATAATTGGTTCTGCCAATTATTTCAGGCTGCCTTATTTGAGACGAGCTGAAATTTAAATCAGAACAACACACAGTAAGACATACAAGGAATCAGGGAAGGTGAAACTGTCGATTTATATACTCAGTATATGTGTGTAACAAGAAGACTGGCTTTATTAAACATTTGAAATATAACTTTTACTCCAAAGAACAGATCCCATGACATTATTAATTAAATTATTAAAATTAAGTGAAATGCTTTATTTAGAATATGGGATCACAACAAATTTATCTAGCTATACCCCCGGATCCGGGTAACCATTGGTATTTAGTCTCTAATCTTTCAATTATATTTAATTCAAAATTTTATCTTGCAAGACTTTTACCTTTTTGCTTTATATATATTCCATTAGAAGAATGGTATTAATAACACTACGTTACGTTAATATCTAAACTGTTACAATTGAATGATATTGAATAGTTACAATCAAATTCTCAAATTTAAGTTTTTATATTCTTATAAAATCAATCGTCTCTGAAAGTCTCTTAAATAGAGTATTGTGTTACAAAAATATTATCATTATTCCTTGATAGACGTGCTATCGAGTCACCTCTATTTTTTGGATGTAGTAATAGCCTCCATGTGGTTCCGTCTTGGGAGTCCTAAAACGTCGTCCTCGTCTTGGTCTGGTCTCTTTTGTTCATGGCTTAATACGTCTGCAGGATAGGTAGAGTCTTCTACACAGATACTCGTTGATTCTGAGATGTCTCGAACTGCATCATCGGTAGGGTATACTAGAGTTCTCATTTAGATGGTCCATGACCACAGGTCAGATGTTGAAAAGATTCGTCCATCGGTGAAGATTGCAGTCATCGTTTTTTCCTTATTAACACTCGTCATTTGTAGTTACATCTTTCTTCTTGTTACAAAGTTTTTGGAATTTTCTTTTTGTTAACGTTACATGTTACACTTTTTGTAACAGTTAGTAAAATACAAAATAATAATTAATTAATCCACACTAACAACAAATTGCATAACTTTTGAACAGAGCATTTTGCTCGTACGTCTGCACAGCTGGGATTCGTCATCGCAAGAGAGCGATTTTTCCTCCGCTACCCTTGTACATGACAAGAGAGAGTGGGGTGTTTATTCCGCGAGCATATATAGTTCCTGTTTCTCTTTAAATAAACTTTTTTATTTATACAGACTATCGCTAGATAAAAAATACATCATTTAAATTAATTGTTTTAGTTACTATCTGTGTCTACAGATACTTTAATTATTAACTTTAGTTTACTCTATTATTTTTTTAATTACAGTAGACTCGGAAAACATGTCGAGTCCGGTATCAACAGGTAGGCGCTTGATAGCAAGCAAAAGGTTAAATACGAACATAATAATTATTTACAATATGCCTTTTCTTTATGGATACTTTGCCCTTATTAATTACTTCTTCCATTCACACTTAGTACCTACATGTCTTTATTATTATTATTGTGAGATTTAAATGGTTAATTGTACGCAACCTTAATTAATTAAATTTTTTTTTTTTTAAATGTCACAATTTAAATCGTCACAACAATATTCGAAACTTGAGAAAAACTTACTGACCTGTTGTTTGCTTTCAATGCCAAATTGTAATGTTCATTGAAAAAACACTTGAGACGTCTTCATACGTCGGACGTTTACTCGCAGATAACTCTTTTGGGTGACCGAATAACGGACAATTAAACTCGCTGCCAGTAATTTTCTTAGACACAGCCATTAGGACACAGTAATAAAATAATGTTATAAACAAACACTACTAAAAAAAACACACTTATCAGTTATAAACTAACATTATTGAAGCAAACACTACTGAAACACCGTCACGGTCATTGCCTGGCTCAACACTGACATATACTGTTGTTTCACGGAGCTCACAAATGGTGGGAGGCGCGCGCGCTTTGCATTGCATTGTGGGTAAATTCCATAGCAATGATGTGTGGGGGGGGGTGCAGTACAGGTGCAGAGCGACAACCGGAACTCTAGAAGTGGTGACGGGCTGCAATAGACACCGTTGCGCATCGCGTACGGTTCATAAAAAATACGTTAAATTACAGATTTGTAATGCTTTGCGCTACCCAGAATAAAGTAATTTTTATAGTTATCTTAATCCAACGTGTTTTTTTGCATTACTTTTAAAGCTTTTTCAATATAGCAATTTTTTATCTTGTATTTTTATAGGTCCAAGATAACTTTGAATTTTTAATAAATTTCAAATATTTAAGCACAATGCGCTACCGATAGATGTGATATTTTTTTTTAATTTCATCTACGTTTTACTTAAGTGCCCTAGAGGCAAGTTTTCTTCAGTATAGCATTTCAAAATAAAAATATTATAAAAATTCGGCCCACCCTAATGTGCAAGACTATGTAACTAATTGTTTGGCATGCAATCAACGAAAAACTACAGACTACAAAGTCGCTCCAATGGGTATTATTAAACCAGCTGAAAAACCGTTTGCACTTGTGTCATTCGATATAGTAGGGCCGTTACCAACAACGAAAAACGGAAATAAATATCTTCTAACATTCATTGACTATTTAACACGATACTGCGAAGTGTTTGCGATACCCGGTCAAACGAGTGAAACAGTAGCCAAAGTATTTGTAAAAGGTATTATTACTAGACACGGAGTACCCAAGAAATTATTAACTGACCAAGGTCGAAACTTTGTATCAACCTTATTCAAGGAAACATGTAGATTGTTAAAAATTAAGAAAATTCAAACTACCCCCTATCATCCGCAAACAAATGGGTTACTTGAAAGACTTCATAGAACAATTGTCAATATGATGTCACATTATGTCAATAAATATGCTAGTGATTGGGACGAATACGTACCTTATGCAATGATGGCGTACCGTAGTACAAAACATTCAATTACAGGCTATAGTCCGCATGAACTACTTTACGGGGATAAAATGAACTTACCCTTAGACGATGATTTAGACGTACGATACGTAAGTGAAAATACAGAATATACAGCAGACCACATGCAGTCATTAGGAAATAAACTAAAAGAAGCCCGAGAAATTTCCATAAAAACAACACAAAACGCAAGACAAGTGAACAAACAGCGATATGATAAGAAAAGTAAAACAATTAACTACGAAGTGGGCGATAAAGTGTTTACCTTTAATCCAGCAGTTAAGAAAACTCCCAAGAGAAAATTTGGCAAACCATTTATTATTTTGCCAAACATTATGCCACTGACTTGTTATAATATTATTATATACATACTGTACCACCAAAATCAGTAAAATTCCATTTTTTAAAATAATGAATAAGGCCTTTTCGAAATATTAAAATTTCATCATCAGTTCATACACTGTAATGTTCCTGTTATGATGTTTTTCTTTAAATGTATAACTGTTGTTAACTGTGTCTACTACCTCACAATAATGATGCAATGGAAATAACCAACATCCAATCCAACAGCCAACCAACATCCAATAATGATGGCAGTGGAAAGTTCAAAATGAAGTACAGTAAGAGGTAGTAGACACAGTTAACAACAGTTATACATTTAAAGAAAAACATCATAACAGGAACATTACAGTGTATGATGATGAAATTTTAATATTTCGAAAAGGACTTATTCATTATTTTAAAAAATGGAATTTTACTGATTTTGGTGGTACAGTATGTATATAATAATATTTATATTTATTTATGATATTCATGGTATAGTTATTACCATGACTATCATTTAAATTGAAGATCAATTGTTACAAAATTACCTATTGAAATATTTAAATTATAAAAGTTTGATTCCTTAAAGAGATACAGAAAACACTAGCACAAAACAATATGTGTGTGTGTGTGTGTGTATGTGTGTGTGCGTAAACACATAACAAGGTAACCTAAAAAGGTTACCATTGGTGGTGCAGGTGTCAGTCGATTTCAGATCAAGTAGGGGTTGCTGACATATTTTAGTTGTTTTTAAATTGTGTGTTACTGGTTCCTACATGTATCTGGGAGCTGAAAACGTATTAAAAAAATTTTTTTTATTAGCTGGTTTTTTCTGGTGGCCATTTTGTTTTGGCCAGTCGGCTGTTTTCAGCATTTTCTACAACTAATGGAAAGTTCGATAACTTTTGTAACGGTACTAAGTCCGTATAGGAATTTGTAGGTACATGAAAATATAATTTTATTGTAATCCAATGTATTAAACGACATGAGGTTAAAATTTTCCAATATATATCATACAACGCAGTTTGCCAGAACGAGTCGACAGCACTGCAGACAAAACAATAACTGGACACTGCTAAAACGTCATCAAAAGTATGAGAGACGTAACAACTGAGCCGTATAACAATGCTGTCATCGCCTGGAAACAATAGATTTGATGACGAATTATCCCTTCCATCTGTAGAATAAACGCCATGATGTCGCTCTCAGTCGACAAAACTCCGTCCGTGCAACAGCATGTTGTAAAATCGGCTGGCCAGCAAAGAGTATTAACAAGTGATATAACATGTAATTAAAGTGTAACAAATTCAAAGCAGTTAAGAACTAAGAGTAAAAAATGTAAACTAACTTCAGTGTTGTAAGAGAACAGACAGAAACAGTTAACATTCGGCCGAACACCTGCTGGACCATGTGAAACGTCTGACGAGAACTTCAATCCTCAGAATTCAGGAAAGTCAAAATTTAAATCAATACCTATTAATATTTTTGATCTAAAAATTACAAATTATCAAAATGTACCATTGAATTATTGTATGGGGAGAGAGTGTGTGTGAGAATGCGTGCCGGCACATACAGGCAAAGCCACGAGGCGTTGGTTTATGTTGCAATGTAGGAGACGTAACAAATTTAAATAAATGATAACTGCAATATATTAGAAATTCACTTAATTATAAATTAGAAAATAAAGATAAAAATATGAAGGTAATTACGAT
Organism: Magicicada septendecula; assembly: GCA_034769895.1. Taxonomy (NCBI): domain Eukaryota; kingdom Metazoa; phylum Arthropoda; class Insecta; order Hemiptera; family Cicadidae; genus Magicicada; species Magicicada septendecula. The sequence continues at coordinate 167,928,587 of CM068369.1, read as the reverse complement.
GTGCTTAAAATTAATGAAGTGGAAATATGTCGCCACCATTTTTTTTATATGTAATAAGGACTCCATCTTGTTTTGTTCTTGTAACTATTTCAATATTAATGCCAGTAAAAAGTAGGTTTTGTTTACCAAATGTTATCTGAGTCAGTTATTTCGAACAACCATCACGTCTCTGCGATCGCTTATAGAATCCAGGAACCCTTAGGTAAAATTAAAATATCATGTTGGCAACACAAGATGGCGCCTGAACCAGCATGGCACATAAAAATAAATGTGAACACATGGTTTTAAAAGGTAAGTTATTAACAACGATTTCAGAGGAGAAAGTGAGTTGTTAACAAATGGCGCCCGAACAGGGACTTTATATAAATAAAAATTTTATATAAATAAGCCGGATACGGAGACGAGTGGTTGTTGGAAAAGGGACTTAATACATAAAATGTACCTAGTACGTAAGTAATAGGTTATATTATGATTGTTAGGTTATGTTGTTGTTATGTTAGATATATATAGAGCAACAGTTTGAAAGAAATATATTTAAACAAATTTTTTTTTTCAAAATGGCAGACAATGATGAAAGTGTCAGCTTAACTGACACAGAAATAGAATCAATGATCATGAGTGGAGTGAAGGCCAAGTCAACACCTACAATTAGTAAGGTGTCGTTAGACGATTTATTCCAGTTGATGAAAGCTCAAAATAACAATTTAAATGCCAAATTTGATGCACAGAGTGTAAAGTTTGATGAAAAGTTTGACAAATTTGATGAGAAGTTTAATGAAGTGAAAAACGAAATTAAGAGACAAAATTTTAATTTTGATAAACAGATTAACGAAATAAATACACATTATGAAAATATGAAAGAAAAAATAGTAGCATCAGTTAGCGAGGTGCTTGATAGACAAATAAACAGAGTAAATAACAGAATTGATAACTTTACAAAGAAGGAAGTAGATAACAATTATGAGATTAAAATGGGGGTAGAGAATAGTGGAGAAACAGATAAATTAAACGTAAATAAAGACGGTCAGATGATATAATAAGGTAAGTAGGGGTGAGAATTATGACAATATAAGTAAAAATATGGTGTTAGAGAATAATGGGGTGAATATAGAAAGTACTGATGAAATTTTAGAGGGAGTAGAATATGATAAGGGAGTGTTAGTGTGTGTTGATGAGTCAGTGAGAAAGTGTAGAGCGAATTTACAGGTAGAGGAGTTGCAGGGGGTAAATTTTTCCCGCGACGTTGTAGTTGGTGGTGAAGAAAAGGCTTCACGAGCGTATTTGGAAGACACATGGTCTGCAAATAGCCGTCCCTGGATTTTTTGTGCACCTGATAGGTGGTGCAGTAATAAAGTAGTAGTGTCCCCTGCATATATTGAGAGAGAGAGAGAGTGTGATAGGAAGTTATGATGGGAGACATGGTGAAAGAGAGTTGTGTGTTAATTGGGAGATGGAGTTATTTAGAGTGAATAGAAATTATAAAGAATTGGTGGAAAGGTTAGGAGTAGATATGGTGTATAATTATAGTGAAATTTTATCTGATGTTGAAGCGGAGGTAGTAGCAGAAGTAGATGATAATGTTGACGAATTATTAACTTACCTGATTATGACAGATAATACTAAAGGTGACAGGACCATACCCGATCGTGACAAATTATATGAGATAGGAATATATGGAATAAGCATATTAATTCAAATAATATTGTGGAAATATATGAAGAATTAGATAAGTATTATATAGATAGTAATAATATAAGATATTCAATAAAAATAATGTGTGTAGACCGAAGATTAGATTGTTGTTTGATGATGGAGGGTAATTGTTTTATTGTGTTATGAACATTTAATGATGTGAACAGTGTGGTGTTGAAATGGATTGTATAATGAACTGATTTATGGTCAATGATAACAAAGAATAAGTTGGATTGTATATTCTTTTGTGTGTTAATATCAAGGTATTTGTGTACTACATTATGTTGTGTATTATATGTATTTTTATGTAAACCATGTAGGTAATAGGTAAGAATTGATTTAATAATAAAGTATAACATTTTTTTTGACTAAATAAATAATGAGAATAATGGTGAAGTCTGAGGTAATTAAAGTAACTTTTTGTTGTAAAATTGATTGAATTATATAATGGAGATAAATTAATTAATTTAAAATGTTGTATAAAAAGATCTGAAAATGAAGTTAAATGATTTTATGAGATTTAGATTATATAATGAATAGTAAATAATTACACATACAATATGTTCAGGTATCGAGTTATATTGTTATTATGAGTTGAGTGATGAATTTTCTAAAGTAATTGTCAATTATTATATTAAGGTGAAATGTTGTAAAAGGGTTTGGGTGATAATGATAAATAAGGCATGTGAGTTAATCAGAGTTAATTTTAATGGGTGTTAGAGAAATAAGAATTTTGGGGAATAAAAATATTACAGAAACAGGGTAATAATAGGGACACAGTAGATAGTGCATATATGTGGAGAAGGTGAGTAATGTAGAGGGTAAATATATAATGTTGATGTTGATATTTTGTAGATGAGGGTGAGGTGGTAAGGAGTGATCAACGTGCGTCGTTGGGCAGGTACAGTACGAAGGGTCGAGGAGTGTTTGCCGAGATTATGGGAAGGGCAAAATGTGATGAATGGAATTGCCTAGGTCGGGAACACACATCCTAGATACAAAGAAGGTATTAGATATTTGATTATAAAAGAGGAGAATGGTATAAGTGGAATTAGTGCTGAAGGGGGTTATTAGTGAGAGATTGGTGTCACCCTATGTAATTCTGTTAGTGGTTGTTAGTAGGCAGAAGGGAGTAAGGTTATAGATATTAATGCCCATATAAATCAAATTATAGTGAATACAGGAGTCACCCAAACTAATTGAGGATCAAAATGTTAAGTAATAGGAAATTCATAGTTAAAATGGAATAGTAAATGAAATGTTATGTATAATGAATGTCAATAACACATAAAAATTTTTTTGAGAATAATGGTACGATATATGTTAAATAAATTAAAGGTTGATGCAATCAAAGTTAAGAGAAAGTTCAAGTTATAATGTTTATAAATTTTATACAAATTATTTTGAATATGAATTGTTTAATGTAAATGTAACAATGTTAAGGTTCAAGGGTAATGTTTTATTATGTTATATTATGTTGTATGGTCATAGTGTGTGTGGTAAGGAGGTTACTACAGGGGTAGTAACGTTAAATGAATATCAAATCTTAAGTATATGACATTGATGATGGTGTCAAGAATGAAATAATTATAATTTTGCTTGGAAGAAGTATTAGTATCAGGAAAACTGATCAATGAAGTTTCAATAGCTAGATTGTTTGCCATAATGAATTTGTGTTTTGGATTCTATATGATAGATATATAGATTAGTTGCTATTTCTTTTATGAATTTGCTAACTGCTATAATTTTTGTTTATTGTTCGACTAAGCTTTTCGTCATTACTGACATCTTCAGTAAAGCTTCAGTTAATGACGAAAAGCTTAGTCGAACAATAAACAAAAATTATAGCAGTTAGCAAATTCATAAAAGAAATAGTAAGGATGGCTGCTAATTTAAACAATACGAAGATTAGTTGCTGTTGATTCTTTAAACTTAATGAATTATTTTACGTGTTAATATCTTAGTGTAAGAGTATATTTTTTTTTGTGTTGGAAAGAGTTAAGATATTATTGGCTGGAGTCGAAAAAAAAAAATTGATAAATGTAGGAATGCAAAAAGAGAAAGAGACATTCTATCGTAAATCTTGTTATTTGGTGTTTGAGAAATTAGAAATTAAGAAAACCAATGCCTCTTAACATAAACCAATGCAGCTAAGGGGAGACATATCTGTTGTGGATATGGCATTATACAAGGCCACTATTTGATTTTTTGTATTCAATGTTTCAGAGTTTGGTGATGCTGTGACGGCGGTCCTGAGCTGGCCAGCGCGTCAGAGCAGGAACGTCAAGTGCCTGAATGGCCTTGCGGTGTTGGGATCTCGCAAGAGAAGTCCAGTAAGGTCATGCAGGTGCGGTCACCATCATTGGACCAAGGGTAAGTTATTTGTATTCTTTTTATAGAAACACTACAGGGGGTTGTGGCGACATATCCTGGCTGATCTCTTTAGGAAGTGTGAATGAGTCAATGAGAGTTTTTATGTTTCGACATAAAACCTCTCATTGAGGGGTTTTTGTAACGGTACATAAGTCCATATAGGAATTTGTAGGTACATGAAAATATAATTTTATTGCAATCCAATGTATTAAACGACATGAGGTTAAAATTTTCCAATATATATCATACAACGCAGTTTGCCAGAACGAGTTGACGCCAAGGTCAAATGGCCTACGTGCCAGTTGACAGCACTGCAGACAGAACAATAACCGGACACTGCTGAAACGTCATCAAAAGTACGAGAGACGTAACAACTGAGCCGTATAACAATGCCGTCATCGCCTGGAAACAATAGATTTGATGACGAATTATCCCTTCCACCTGTAGAATAAACGCCATGATGTCGCTCTCAGTCGACAAAACTCCGTCCGTGCAACAGCACGTTGTAAAATCGGCTGTCCAGCAAAGAGTATTAACAAGTGATATAACATGTAATTAAAGTGTAACAAATTCAAAGCAGTTAAGAACTAAGAGTACAAAATGTAAACTAACTTCAGTGTTGTAAGAGAACAGACAGAAACAGTTAACGTTCGGCCGAACACCTGCTGGACCATGTGAAACGTCTGACGAGAACTTCAATCCTCAGAATTCAGGAAAGTCAAAATTTAAATCAATACCTATTAATATTTTTGATCTCAAAATTACAAATTATCAAAATGTACCATTGAATTATTGTATGGGGAGAGAGTGTGTGTGAGAATGCGTGCCGGCACATACAGGCAAAGCCACGAGGCGTTGGTTTATGTTGCAATGTAGGAGACGTAACAAATTTAAATAAATGATAACTGCAGTATATTAGAAATTCACTTGATTATAAATTAGAAAATAAAGATAAAAATATGAATGTAATTACGATGTGCTTAAAATTAATGAAGCGGAAATATGTCGCCGCCATTTTGTTTTATATGTAATAAGGACTCCATCTTGTTTTGTTCTTGTAACTATTTCAATATTAATGCCAGTAAAAAGTAGGTTTTGTTTACAAAATGTTATCTGAGTCAGTTATTTCGAACAACCATCACGTCTCTGCGATCGCTTATAGAACCCAGGAACCCTTAGGTAAAATTAAAATATCATGTTGGCAACACAAGATGGCGCCTGAACCAGCATGGCACATAAAAATAAATGTGAACACATGGTTTTAAAAGGTAAGTTGTTAACAATGATTTCAGAGGAGAAAGTGAGTTTGTTAACACTTTTTTGTTATTAAAGATATCTGTATGATTTGATTTTGTTATCAAAAACCATCTTAATCTGTATAAAACTTTCTATAATTTATGTTACGTATGAAAATTTAAATAGTTATTGAGAAAATTACCTAAAATTTGAATTCTAAATTGGTATGAAATTGTTAAAATGAACAACTTTAGAAGAAAATTTTTCATACAAGCAATGAAGACACACCTCCACCATTTTTATAATAGAAAGACATCATTACCCACTACATGTTGTTTAAGTTTGAAGCCATATACACTTCTCCTTAATTTTTTTTTATGATTCTTGAAATATTGAACTTCGCTTGAAATTACTGATTTTACTTCCATGTTCCTTAAGGAAATGGAAGTATGGTGATGGCAAAAAAGATCGTGTTAGAGATTATTGCAGATTCTGATTGTACTACACTCAAAACATGAAAAAAAGTCGTTTTTCAAAAAGTGTCTGTGTGTCTGTCTGTCTGTCTGTAGATTTTTTTTCTATGGCAAACGATAACAGCCGCAAATTCAAACAGAATCAAATAATCTTTTGCATACGGTCCTGATTTGTAGAGTACTCACGACCTATTGTTTTTGGTGAAGATCGGTTGAGGGAAAGGGGTAGTTTACCTGCAATGGTTTTTTTTATCAAGGTTTTTTTTTTTTGCAAACGATAACAGCCGCAAATTCAAACAGAATTAAATAATGTTTCGCATACAGCCCTGAATTGTAGAGTTCTCAAAACCTATTGATTTTGGTGAAGATCGGTTAAGGGAAAGGGGTAGTTTACCTGCAACGTTTTTTTAACAAGGGTATTTTCTATGGCAAACGATAACAGCCGCAAATTCAAACAGAATCAAAAGTTTATTTGTATACAGCCCTAAATTGTAGAGTTCTCAAGATCTATTGTTTTTGGTGAAGATCGGTTAAGGGAAAGGGGTAGTTTACCAGCAACGTTTTTTTAACAAGGGTATTTTCTATGGCAAACGATAACAGCCGCAAATTCAAACAGAATCAAATAATTTTTTGCATACAGTCCTGATTTGTAGAGTACTCAAGACCTATTGTTTTTGGTGAAGATTGGTTAAGCGGAAGGGGTAGTTTACCTGCAACGTTTTTTTATCAAGGGTAAATTTCTATGGCAAACGATAGCAGCCGCAAATTCAAACAGAATCAAATAATGTTTTCATACGTCCCTGAATTGTAGAGATCTCAAGGACTTTCGATTTTGGTGAAGATCGGTTAAGGGGAAGGGGTAGTTTACCTGCAACCTTTTACGTTTTAACAACAGTAAAGTACTTGAAAATTCATTTAAACTTTTTGAAACAATGGTAATTGTTAAATATCGGTATGGAGAACCATACATGACTTCCATGTTCTAAGATTTATATTTAAAATCATTTTCGAAATGAAATATTACTATAGAAACTACTTCTTTTTACTTACTGCTTCAGCCTTAACCACAGTACTGTGGTCACTAACGTATACCACCTCACGTTATCGCACTCGATTTTCACTGATGATGGAAGTCGATGGCATTGCCGAAACGTCTGGTTTTGTAGAAAACATTGGATTATGGCCAAACATCCCGGGAAGGAATTTTAACAAAAACTACCTCTTTGTTGCTGATAACGTTGTACAATATACGAGGGTAAGTCGAGAAGTAAGTTACACCCTAGCCGCGTTCCTGTACTAAAAGAGATAAAAAAATTTCCCTTGGTGGTAACACTGTCCATATTGTTGTCTCTCCACTCCCCAAGCGGCAATGCTGTAGCTGGTTTAGTATGCGAGTAGTCACCGTGTGAGTATGGCGCGTCATATAGAGGTGTCGTCCAACGTTGAAGTGCGCTCCGTCGTCCGATTTTTGTGGGCAAAACATTATAATTGGAGTGAAATTCATCGGCAAATTGTCGAGGTTTATGGTGAGAATGCGATGTCTCAGCCCGTGATCGCGATAAGTTGGCAGATGTTCGAAGATGGAAGAACGAACGTGACCGATGGTCCGCGCGTCGGGCGGCCTTCAACTGTGAACACTAGCGACAACGCGGGGAGCGTGAATGAAATCATTCTTGCCAACCGCCGCGTTAGAATAAAAGAGATTGCAAGTGAACTGAACATCGCCTACTGTGGTGCATCTGTGCTTATTCACGATCAGCTGGGTTATCGTAAGGTGTGCGCGCGCTGGGTACTGCGCGTGTTAAGCGACATGCACAAAAATCAATGTTTTGAAGTTGCGCTGTCGTTTCTCCAACGTTATTCGACGGATGGTCCACAGTTTTTGAGGAGAATCATCACAGGAGATGAGAGCTACAAACGAATGGAGACACAAGAATTCGCCACAGCCAAAAAAAGCCAAAACAATTCCAGCGGTTTGAAAGGTTATGCTAACGGTCTTTTTGAATTCCGAAGGCGTTGTGTACAGTGAGTTTACGCCCCGAGGAACAACAATCAATGCCGCATCGTACTGTGATACGTTAAAAAAGTTACGAAAAGCGATTAAAGATCGAAGGCCTGGAAGATTGAGTGATGGAGTTGTTTTTCTTCAAGACAACGCTACCCCCCATACAGCTGGTGTGACGAAAGAGTTGCTGCAAAAATTCAAGTGGGAAGTGTGGCGCCATCCCCCTTACAGACCTGACCTGGCACCCTGTGAATATAACCATTTTGGTCCTCTTAAACAAGACCTGGGGGGCCAGCGTTTCGCTACAGACGATGAAGTGCAAGAAGCAGTCTCAAAGTGGTTAAAACAAATTGGACACAATTTTTACGAATGTGGAATCGAGAAACTGGTCACACGATATGAAAAGTGTTTAAAAAAAATTGGCGGCTATGTTGAAAAATAGATAAATGTTCCTACTTATTTGTTCAATAAAAAATTTTTTTTTTATGTATGTATTTTTTTTATAGATGGGGGGTGTAACTTACTTTTCGATTTGCCCTCGTATATAAAAAATTGCATAAAATTAATGGCTTGTATAAGTTAATGTTTGATCTCCATTAAGTAGTGCTCAAGTTTCCAAAGTTTTAATATTATGATGTCCGTAATTAAAACATCAGAGCAGGTTTAGTGTGTATGAGGGTACACCATGGACAAAAATTTTCAACATTTCCTATTGAGCGTTGCTACAGTGTTCCTAGTTGCAGCGTTCCTATCAAGCTGCGAATCTACAGTGTATGTTTCACAGAACAACACGCGAAAAGAAGGAGTGCTCCGAAGTCACTCATGGACCCTCAGCATCTTGCAGAGGGTTCATTCCCTAAAGACGAAAAGTCTGTCTATGAATCGTTGCTCTGTAAACACGTGCAGTTACACTGCCCAGCGATCCACAGGAAGCAAATCGCTATCCACGCTGGACACTTTTTCGGCTTGCACGCGTTATGTTGGTATGGGTTTTGGCACTTACCATTTAAAAAGCGTGCAAATGTAAGAAAATAAACATGAGTGAAGCCAGAAATAACGCGAATTTTGTGTGTGTGTGTGTGTGTGTGTTCCCTGCCTTTTTATTGTGGTAGTCTTAATAATAAAATGGAAACGTAAACATTACATAACTGAGACTGAGATACGCTTGCCTGCCACGAACGATATATTATTTTATACATGTATATTGACTCATACATAAATCACATTAAAATGAAAAAATTATAATTTTATTGCCTGGCAACAAAATTATTTTATTTTTAACAATTACCATTGTTTGAAAAAGTTTAAATGAATTTTCAAGTACTTTACTGTTGTTAAAACGTAAAAGGTTGCAGGTAAACTACCCGTTCCCCTTAACCGATCTTCACCAAAAACAATAGGTCTTGAGTACTCTACAACTCAGGACTGTATGCAAATAATCTTTTGATTCTGTTTGAATTTGCGGCTGTTATCGTTTGCCATAGAAAATACCCTTGTTAAAACATAAAACGTGGCAGGTAAACTACCCCTTTCCCTTAACCGATCTTCACCAAAATCAATTGGTCTTGAGAACTCTACAATTCAGGGCTGTATGCGAAACATTATTTAATTCTGTTTGAATTTGCGGCTGTTATCGTTTGCCAAAAAAAAAAACCTTGATAAAAAAAACCGTTGCAGGTAAACTACCCCTTTACCTCAACCAATCTTCACCAAAAACAATAGGTCTTGAGAACTCTACAATTTAGGGGTGTATGCAAATAATCTTTTGATTCTGTTTGAATTTGCGGCTGTTATCGTTTGCCATAGAAAATACCCTTGTTAAAACATAAAACGTGGCAGGTAAACTACCCCTTTCCTTCAACCGATCTTTACCAAAATCAATAGGTCGTGAGTACTCTACAAATCAGGGCTGTATGCAAAAAATTATTTGATTCTGTTTGAATTTGCGGCTGTTATCGTTTGCCATAGAAAAAAATCTACAGACAGCAGACACATAGACACTTTTCGAAAAACGACTTTTTTTCATGTTTTGAGTGTAGTACAATCAGAATCTGCAATAATCTCGAACACATTTTTTTTTTTTTGCCATCACCATACTTCCATTTCCTTAAGGAACATGGAAGTAAAAATAAAATAATTTTGTTGCCAGGCAATAAAATTATATTACCTCCATATTCCTTAAGGAAATGGAAGTATGGTGATGGCAAAAAAATTCGTGTTCGAGATTATTGCAGATTCTGATTGTACTACACTCAAAACATGAAGAAAGTCGTTTTTCAAAAAGTGTCTGTCTGTGTATCTGTCTGTAGATTTTTTTTCTATGGCAAACGATAACAGCGGCAATTTCAAACAGAATCAAATTATTTTTTGCATACAGTCCTGATTTGTAGAGTACTCACGACCTATTGTTTTTGGTGAAGATCGGTTGAGGGAAAAGGGTAGTTTACCTGCAACGTTTTTTTTATCCAGGGTAATTACTTCCATATTCCTTAAGGAATGGAAGTATGGTGATGGCAAAAAAAATCGTGTTCGAGATTATTGCAGATTCTGATTCTACTACACTCAAAACATGAAAAAAAGTCGTTTTCCGAAAAGTGTCTGTGTGTCTGTCTGTCTGTCTGTAGATTTTTTTTCTATGGCAAACGATAACTGCCGCAAATTCAAACAGAATCAAATAATTTGTTGCATGCAGCCCTGATTTGCAGAGTACTCGCGACCTATTGTTTTTGGTGAAGATCGGTTGAGGGAAAGGGGTAGTTTACCTGCAACGTTTTTTTAACAAGGGTATTTTCTATGGCAAACGATAACAGCCGCAAATTCAAACAGAATCAAATAATGTTTTGCATACAGCCCTGATTTGTAGAGTACTCAAGACTTGTTGTTTTTGGTGAAGATCGGTTAAGGGGAAGGGGTAGTTTACCTGCAACGTTTTTGTATCAAGCGTATTTTCTATGGCAAACGATATCAGCCGCAAATTCAAACAGAATCAAATAATTTTTTGCATACGTCCCTGAATTGTAGAGGTCTCAATGACTTTCGATTTTGGTGAATATCGGTTAAGGGGAAGGGGTAGTTTACCTGCAACCTTTTACGTTTTAACAAGAGTAAAGTACTTGAAAATTTATTTAAACTTTTTGAAACAATGGTAATTGTTAAAAATAAAATAATTTTGTTGCCAGGCAATAAAATTATAATTTTTTCATTTTAATGTAATATAATATTTTTCATTTAATACAGCAATAAAAAGGCAGGTAAGACACAGCCTGGCTGTTTGGCTGAAAATGATTTTAAATATAAATCTTAGAATATGGAAGTCATGTATGGTTCTCCATACCAATATTTTTTTTTGGCAAACGATAACAGCCGAAAATTCAAACAGAATTAAATAATGTTTCGCATACAGTCCTGAATTGTAGAGTTCTCAAGACCTATTGATTTTGGTGAAGATCGGTTAAGGGAAAGGGGTAGTTTACCTGCAACATTTTATGTTTTAACAAGGGTATTTTCTATGGCAAACGATAACATCCGCAAATTCAAACAGAATCAAAAGATTATTTGCATAGAGCCCTAAATTGTAGAGTTCTCAAGACCTATTGTTTTTGGTGAAGATCGGTTAAGGGAAAGGGGTAGTTTACCTGCAACGTTTTTTTAACAAGGGTATTTTCTATGGCAAACGATAACAGCCGCAAATTCAAACAGAATCAAATAATTTTTTGTATACAGTCCTGATTTGTAGAGTACTCAAGACCTATTGTTTTTGGTGAAGATCGGTTAAGGGGAAGGGGTAGTTTACCTGCAACGTTTTTTTATCAAGGGTAATTTTTTATGGCAAACGATAACAGCCGTAAATTCAAACAGAATCAAATAATTTTTTGCATACATCCCTGAATTGTAGAGATCTCAAGGACTTTCGATTTTGGTGAAGATCTGTTAAGGGGAAGGGGTAGTTTACCTGCAACCTTTTACGTTTTAACAACAGTAAAGTACTTGAAAATTCATTTAAACTTTTTGAAACAATGGTAATTGTTAAAAATAAAATAATTTTGTTGCCAGGCAATAAAATTATAATTTTTTCATTTTAATGTAAATTATGTATGAGTTAATATACATGTATAAAATAATATATCGTTCGTGGCAGGCAAGCATATCTCAGTTATGTAATCTTTACGTTTCCATTTTATTATTATGACTACCGCAATAAAAAGGCAGGAACACACACACACACGCACGCACGCACGCACGCACACACACACACACACACACACACACACACACACACACACACACACACACACACACACACACACACACACACACACACACACACACACACACAAAATCCGCGTTATTTCTGGCCTCACTCATGTTTATTTTCTTACATTTCCACGCTTTTTAAATGGTAAGTGCCAAAACCCATACCAACATAACGCGTGCAAGCCGAAAAAGTGTCCAGCATGGATAGCGGTTTGTTTCCTGTGGTTCGCTGGGCAGTGTAACTGCACGTGTTTACAGAGCAACGATTCATAGACAGACTTTTCGTCTTTAGGGAATGAACCCTCTGCGAGATGCTGAGGGTCCATGAGTGACTTCGGAGCGCTCCTTCTTTTTCGCGTGTTTGTTCTGTGAAACATACACTGTAGATTCGCAGCTTGATAGGAACGCTGCAACTAGGAACACTGTAGCAATGCTCAATAGGAAATGTTGAAAATTTTTGTCCACGGTGTACTCTCATACACACTAAACCTGCTCTGATGTTTTAATTACATACATCATAATATTAAACTTTGGAAACTTGAGCACTACTTAATGGAGATCAAATTTAACTTATACAAGCCATTAATTTTATGCAATTTTTTATATATATTGTACAACGTTATCAGCAACAAAGAAGTAGTTTTTATTAAAATTCCTTCCCGGGATGTTTGGCCGTAGTCCAATGTTTTCTACAAAACCAGACGTTTCGGCAATGCCATCGACTTCCATCATCAGTGAAAATCGAGTGCGATAACGTGAGGTGGTATACGTTAGTGACCACAGTACTGTGGTTAAGGCTGAAGCAGTAAGTAGAAAGAAGTAGTTTCTATAGTAATATTTCATTTCGAAAATGATTTTAAATATAAATCTTAGAACATGGAAGTCATGTATGGTTCTCCATACCGATATTTTAACTTAGTATATCTCAAAGGGACAAAAGTTAAAAATATGAAATTTAGCAAAATACTCTTATAACAAGTGGTAATGGACACACAAAATTTCATCATTGTGTTCCAAATACAAGTTGTGTAAAAAACTTCAACATATCGAAGAATTGTGCTTATGGAATAGGCAAAAATTGTTACAGGATACTATAAAAACAATTAAAAAAAAACAATTTTATTAGATTTACAAGTACAAAATTACAATATTGTAATTCATACATTGTGACTATAAGAGAATGTCAATTTTTTGTATAATTAAAATCTAAATATTTTAACTAAGTGACTAACCTTTATTTTAAAAAAATAGTTTGTATATTGTGTAAAAAACTCTACTTACATTTCAGTTTTAAAAGCTCTTAATCTGTATGGTTATTATACACATTGGTTTCAGGTCTATAACAAACATTTATATACTTAGGCTAGTATATGTATATTGTGTTAAGACTGCCTCTGACACACTAAAACAAACTCTACTGTACTTGTCTGTGAAATCACTGTATTGTACAAAATAGATATTTTGAGAGGTAACTGTTCTGTAGTGTTGTAGTTATAACAGTTACAGTTGTCAATTTCATTGGTAACAATTTTCTCAAGACTTTGTGGTAGAGGAACCGACACTGTCAATTTTTGATATCTTGAAGGAAGTTTGTGGTCCATGTGGATGGAAAGGGCCAGTCCATGCCAAATCATCCAGCCAAAGTTCAATTTGACACCCAAGGTTCTCAGATTTTAATGCAAATTTGTATATATTAAGTGAATACAAAAATAAGAAAAAATCCAAAATTTCGTTCAATTCTAACAAGTAGTTTCAGAATTATGGTCGTTTAAAGTTTTAAGAGATTTGAACTTCGGAGGACAATTTGAGCGGGAAACCAGCTTGTATGTTTTTGGGCTTTTCTATGTAAAATCAATATTTATTGAGCTAGAGGCTTCAAAATTTATTCATTTGCCCTAAATTTTATGGAGAATCAGATGATACTATAAGTATTGGCATTATGATTTTTCATCATGCATAAAATTATTCTTAAATATAAAAATAAATATTCTTTCAAAGTTGTGACGCATATATCGAAAAATATCTGTGGCTAAAATCTCTCTCCAGATACCCTCCTAATACAACCATATATTACTGAAAAGAGCATGAAATTCCCTTTCAAATGTTGAAATAATATTGGTGGGTTTTTGAGTTTAAAGAGTTTTATTACAATGTAAATCTAATAATTTTTTTTTGCGTGTTGTGGAAATGGTATGTTCAACAAAGACAAAGTTTGTATTAAAAAAATTAGAGAGTGAAAAAGTTCTTCTTAAATATAGCACTGTAGAGCTAAAATATATTGAAAATACAACTTACACAAGGTCCATTTGCATTTACTTTGTACATATATACTAGTTGTGGCATACTTCAAATGATTAATTTTTTATGGTATGATGTCTCTTTGTAATGAGTAAGAAATTTTTGGATTGCCTTAAACAAGAGATCAGTTAAATTCACAAGTTACATATACAAGTAAACATGGCTAAAATCTCTCTCCAGATACCCTAATACAACCATATATTACTGAAAAGAGCATGGAATTTCCTTTCAAATGATGAAATAATATTGGTGGGTTTTTGCGTTTTAGGAGTTTTATTACAATGTAAATCTAATACATTATTTTTACATAAAGAAAAGCTGCTATGTTCAACGGCCTGGGCCATGTGCTACTTTTTGACCTCAAAGTTGATAGTGTATTGAGTTGACTTACATTTAACAACCGGGATGTAAAATATAGTGAAAATATAATATTTACAAGTCACACTTATGGTTAATTTTTACTTACTACATATTCATATTTAGGTGCCATAAACTCTTCTTTTTATATAACATGATATATCTTGGTGATGTTAAGTGTTCAAAGTCTTTATCTTTTAAAACAAATCAAGTCACTTAAGTTCAAAAGTAGCCTAGGATATAAATGAATAATTAAATTGATTTTCTACAGTTACTGCACAGCAGCTTTCCAGGGACCAAGATGATGTTTTTATTTCCCTTAACATCCTTTCCTTTTTGTAATGTAATTACCCTAAGATTATTTTTCTTTGTCAATGGAACAGAATGTCTTTGAAATAGATCACAACAGGCTTTTTGGTTTTTTTGAAAATATTTTAAAAAATAGCACAAATGGTGAGAACAAATTGTGTCTTTTTCACAGTACTGATTGTTTGTACGCCAACTCAAAAGTTCTACATCTTCTTTAGACAATTCATCAGAAATCACATAAATATCCCTGTTCTTTGTTAATGATGTATTTTCACAGGAAGAGTTTAATAAAGTACCCACAGTACATATAAAACTCGGTCTATACTCACTACTACATGCCATAGCTTCCATGGTTAAGAAAAAACAATAAACTGTTAGGGTATGTACTAAAATCACTCCACACCACACTACAACACATCACATATCACACATGATATCATTACAATGATATGATTTTTACTGATTTAAAGAAAATAAAACAGAGAAATAAATTAGACACTTAAAACATTATGCAACCTATAACATTAAGAAACCTATATTATTGCGAATAAAGCAAATGATGTTAACTAGACCAGAGCAAGTTAGGGATAAACGATACCTATCGATATAAGTATGGTATCGATACTTTTTTCAATACCAAGTATTTTGGTATCGATACCAGGTTTTCGATACGAGTACTGGTATCGATACCAGAGGTCCGGTATCGGAAAAAATACTCAAACGAAATTTTTTTTATTTTAATTATAATTGAAAAGAATGTACCTTGCTAAAAACAGGGGGAACATGTGATAATAATTTAAGTTTTAACTTCTTAAGTGTTAAGTGGCCCAAGCAATGTTTATGTTGGCAACGGCTGACGAATTCCAGAATTTGCATAACCTTCCTATGCTGTTAGTGCTACGCTTTTGTTGTTTTGTTAGTTGTTTTGTTTCTTGGCTTCAGGTTTATTCAGAGTTCAGACTTCAGTTCCTACTCTTTATTTTTACCACTGAGAATTGTGACTACTGTTTTAGTGTTTGTTTTGTTGAGTTTTAAATAATGTCACCTCCTAAGAGCAAGGTGTGGGGGTATTTTGCTAAAGTGGACGGAACTGTTGCAGAATGCAAGAATTGTGGAAAGAAGATAAAGTATAGTGGAAACACATCCAACCTCTTCAAACATCTAAAGGTAAATCATGCCCACATACATTCAGAATTAGAAGATCGAGTGAAGCAACCAACTTTGCTTGAGAAGCGGCCGAAATTAGGCGAATGCTCAAGTTTACCTTCTACTTCTAGTTCTACCGAATCTCGTAGTCATGATGATGATCAACAAATTATTAAGCCTATAGTAGAAGCTTTCCAAAAGGCCTCATCGTTTCAAGACGGTGGTGCTAAATACCATGCGATTACACAGGCAATTTTATACTTTATCTGTAGAGATATGAGACCATTCGCTATAGTAGATGGCTGTGGGTTTAGGAAATTAATGAAGGTGGTCTCTCCTTTGTATGTTGTTCCGTCAGGAGCAACTCTAAAAAGAAAAATGAATGAAAAATATGAAATGTGCGCTCTCCGAGTGAAAGTCGGTCTCACAAAGATAAGTCATTTCTGTTTAACCACCGATATTTGGACAGACACCATGAACGAACGTGCCTACTTAGGGGTTACTCTTCACTATTTGGATGATGGAAGTATAAATCATAAGACTACTAATTTAGGTGTCGTTCCATTACAAAAAACACATACCGTACAGGAGAGAACATTTCAGATGCTTTGACTAATCTAATGAGTGAATGGGATATACCAAAAGAAAAAATTTCAAATGTTGTGACCAATAATGGCGCAAATATGGTATCTGCCATCAACTTGTTTATTGGAAAAAATAGGCACATTGCCTGCTTCGCCCACACGATTAATTTAGTGGTTGAGTCTTCTCTGAAAAACATTAATGCTCTTCCATCCATTCAAAAAGTTAGGGCCATCGTGAAATGGGTGAAGAATAGCATGAAGGTTTTTGATAAATTTCGTCAGCTTCAATCGACGCATGAAATTTCTGAAGGAGAACATAAAAAACTTATCCTGGATGTAGCAACGAGGTGGAACTCAACATATTATATGTTGCAACGGTTTTTAGAAATGGTTTCGACCATTAGTCAACTTGCTATTGAGGACATGTCTGCTCCAGAAATGCCAACTAATCGGGAGTTAATGGACATCAAAAATATTTTATTACTTCTCCAGCCATTTGAATACGTGACAAGGGAGGCATCAGGGGAAAAATACACGACGTTGTCAACAATTATTCCAATGGTAAATATATTGATCAAACAGCTGGAAAAGATTACAATTTCTGAATCCGATTCAGCATCAAGAATCGAAGAGGCCAAGAAAGCAGTGATCCGAGAGGTTCAAAAAAGGTTTGAACATATAGAGAATAATTTGAATATGGCAGTTGCTACTATCTTGGATCCAAGATTCAAAAACCTTCACTTTAAGGATGGCACAAGCTTGTGCTAAAGTAATCAGTTTTTTGCGCAAGAAGGTAAAAGCAGCTACCATAGATGCTGCACACTCAGCCAGTTCGTCAGACGAAGAAAAACATCTGATTTCGACTTTTGGGAGATCCACAAGGAGTTGGTCCATGGGAAACGAAGCCAGCGCAAAGACGAGTCCAATGACGAACTTTCTCGTTATCTGAATAATCCTACATCCCCACTGAAAACAGACCCGTTAAAGGAGTGGGATGATATGAAGAACATATTCCCTGGTTTATACAAAAATGCCTGAGTTGTTTTAATGTTTGTGGCGACGTCGGTGCCATGTGAACGCCTCTTTTCAAAAACTGGTTTCATATTGAACCAGTCGAGAAATAGGTTGTCTCCCAAACATTTAGGGCGTTTGTCATTTTTAAGTGGCCTTGATGAAGAAGAGTGGGGCCTTTAGTGTTTCTTTTTTTTTAGTTTCGTTGTTTAGTTTTTCTTTTATGTACAACTAAAAACATATAATTTTAATTTTTTATTTTATGTTGTTTAATGCTTTTTTTTATTTAATGTTAAAGTTTTTTAAAAAATTATTTCTTTATAGTAATAGTAGTAGTAATTTTTATTATTATAATTACCATGTTTTTTAATTCTTTTATTTAATAATGTGTAAAATGTTTAATTGTGTATTTTCTTATTTTTGTATTTCTTTTTGAGGGAAATAAATTTAAAAAAAATGTACAAAAATGTTAATTGTAATATATTATTGGGTCTATTGAAATGGTGTTTTTTTTTAATTTTTAAATCCCCAACATTTTAATGCGTTTGTGGTTAGCGCTAAATTTACTCATATGAGTACAATAATACTTGCAAGTATCGGCTTCTTTTTTTCGATACTGCTCAGGTATCGATACTTTCATTGAAGTATTGTAATGAGTATAAGTATCGATACTTTCATGGTATCGTTTATCCCTAAATAGAGGTGGGCTGCTATACCTGTAATAGGTATTTTGAAACGATATTTTTGTGGAACGGATATAACAGTGACTGAAAAGTTGAAATACCTGTTATTCGCGGCGACGCTGTTCCGAGTCGAGACACGCCGCCCTCGCTGTTCCGAGTCGAGGCACAGACACACACACAGGCACAGAGCCCTACGCACCTACACAGACACACATATACAAAAAGTACGCAAGATCACGTAAACGAATATGCCAAGGCCAAATACTAGGCGTACAAAAATATCGCTGGAATGCAAGGAACAGCCAGTAACGCGTATTTAAAATACTAGGTATTTCAAATACTAGTGGTAGCATCGATACACAAGGAACAACGCGTTCCAGAGTAACAGTAGTATTTTAATTACTCCTAATATTTTAGGAACACGTAGTATTTTAGGAACAGGTAGTGTCAAGCATATTTCGAGTAGGAACTAGTACGAGCCACTTTTTCGTCCTGTATACTTCATTCTGCGCAAAGAGACGAAGCTGTTTTTAATAAAGGAAATAATTCATCCTGCTGTTACATTTTCTCTCGTGTGATATGCAGATATATAATACAGATTATATGCTAATAAATTATATATTATACTAGTCACCAACTTGTAACTAAAATCGGTTGGTAAAACTTTGTTTTTACTCAAAAAAACTTTTTGTGTTCCGAGTCGTTAGTGAAATAGTTGTATTTAATTATATTGAGTTATAACCTATAGAGTGGCTGATGTTGATCAGCTATATTATACTTTTTATTAATGTGATTTTAACTTCACTACACATCTCACGTAAATGATGAGATTGTTGTAATGGACATTTATGCACTTTATCTAGTCCTGTTCCGTAAATATCTGTAATGCATTTAATTTACTTTTGTTGTTGCTTATTATTTATAAGTTTTTATTTATGTATTTATATTTATTTTATTACAATTTGTTTTTTATTTTTATTTGTAAAATTTTGTTTATTCTCATTCACTCTTGTGGCTTACTGTTATGTTTTTATTATACGTTTCTGATGTTTTTTCACATTATTTTTTGTGGTATTACGTGTAGGCCTACTCTAAATTATTTAATTGCCCCGAGTTTTGCAACTGATTTGTCTAACAAATGCTAGTTTGTTTACTACTAGTGAAAACTTAAATTGGTATTCCTAAAGGGAGATAGGCCTATAAATTCTCTTGTTTCTTATTTTCATTTAAACAGTAATAGTTTAATAAAGTCACAGTGTAAAGTAACACTGTTAATACTTTTAGTTTCAATTTATTTCTTATAACAAATTATATAGTATAGGTTATATAATATCTTCAAATAAATACACAGCAAGTAGGTTTATTAATATATTAATAGGTTTATCTAGGTGAAAATAAACCTACTTGCAGTGTATTTATTTGAAGATATTACATAGGAGACCTGCAGGAAACTCAAAACGAGTTACTTACAAAGGATAATATAGGTTATGTATATATAGTATATAATAACAGGTATTTGTACCTGTTATTTTTTTGGAACAGTATTTTCATACCTAGTATTTTAAAATAACAGTTTAGGCCACCTCTATACTGAAATAAGGCTGCAAGGGATTTTGGAGATGGAGGAGGCTACATGTTCAGACTTGTCATTTCATGTCATAACAGGAGTAAGACACACCAGTGTGCACATGACCAGTGTGTCCCTACAAACTGAATTTTGTTTTCCTTAACTGTAATAAACTTCAGATTATGTCTTTAGAATGCTTAATAATTACATAACTTAAAATGCCTCCTTATAGCTAAAAAATATTTTTAATAATTTGATTTATTTGATACAGTTTAAAATAAAAATTACTAAAGTTGCATGAAAAATAAAAAAATGTTTAAAATACTGCAGCATTATAGTTTGTTTATTGCAATATTTCAAAATGTTTTAATTAGATAAACATTATTTTATAACAATATATTCATTCATCTTCACTGTTAAGACAGATTGTAGCAAATTATTTCAATATTAAACAAACATAAAAACTCACCAGTAAGTTTTGTTTAAACATTTCAAAAATAATGTTGTCCTCTTTTCAAATAAGTGGGAATGTTTACTTGTATATGTTTAACTGATCTCTTGTTTAAGGCAATCCAAAAATTTCTTCCTCATTACAAAGAGACATCATACCATAAAAAATTATTCATTTGAAGTATGCCCCAACTAGTATATATGTACAAAGTAAATGCAAATGGACCTTGTAAGTTGTATTTTCAATATATTTTAGCTCTATAATGCTATATTTAAGAAGAACTTTTTCACTCTAATTTTTTTAATACAAACTTTGTCTTTGTTGAACATACCATTTCCGCAACACACACACAAAAAGTATTAGATTTACATTGTAATAAAACTCTTTAAACTCAAAAACCCACCAATATTATTTCATCATTTGAAAGGGAATTTCATGCTCTTTTCAGTAATATATGGTTGTATTAGGGTATCTGGAGAGAGATTTTAGCCACAGATATTTTTCGATATATGCGTCACAACTTTGAAAGAATATTTATTTTTATATTTAAGAATAATTTTATCCATGATGAAAAATCATAATGCCAATACTTATAGTATCATCTGATTCTCCATAAAATTTAGGGCAAATGAATAAATTTTGAAGCCTCTAGCTCAATAAATATTGATTTTACATAGAAAAGCCCAAAAACATACAAGCTGGTTTCCCGCTCAAATTGTCCTCCGAAGTTCAAATCTCTTAAAACTTTAAACGACCATAATTCTGAAACTACTTGTTAGAATTGGACGAAATTTTCGATTTTTTCTTATTTTTACTTCCATATTCCTTAAGGAATGGAAGTATGGTGATGGCAAAACAAAATCGTGTTCGAGATTATTGCAGATTCTGATTATACTACACTCAAAACGAAAAAAGTCGTTTTCCGAAAAGTGTCTGTGTGTCTGTCTGTCTGTGTGTAGATTTTTTTTCTATGGCAAACGATAACTGCCGCAAATTCAAACAGAATCAAATAATTTTTTGCATACAGCCCTGATTTGTAGAGTACTCACGACCTATTGTTTTTGGTGAAGATCGGTTGAGGGAAAGGGGTAGTTTACCTGCAACGTTTTTTTAACAAGGGTATTTTCTATGGCAAACGATAACAGCCGCAAATTCAAACAGAATCAAATAATGTTTTGCATACAGCCCTGATTTGTAGAGTACTCAAGACCTATTGTTTTTGGTGAAGATCGGTTAAGGGAAAGGGGTAGTTTACCTGCAACATTTTTTTATCAAGCGTATTTTCTATGGCAAACGATAACAGGAGCAAATTAAAACAGAATCAAATAATTTTTTGCATACGTCCCTGAATTGTAGAGGTCTCAAGGACTTTCGATTTTGGTGAAGATCGGTTAAGGGGAAGGGGTAGTTTACCTGCAACCGTTTACGTTTTAACAAGAGTAAAGTACTTGAAAATTTATTTAAACTTTTTGAAACAATGGTAATTGTTAAAAATAAAATAATTTTGTTGCCAGGCAATAAAATTATAATTTTTTCATTTTAATGTAATATAATATTTTTCATTTAATACAGCAATAAAAAGGCAGGCAACACACACACACACACACAATTCACGTTATTTCTGGCCTCACTCATGTTTATTTTCTTACGTTTGCACGCTTTTTAAATGGAAAGTGGCGAAACCCACACCAACATAACGCGTGCAAGCCGAAAAAATGGACATCAATTTGCTTACTGGCGAAGCTAGTAGTTAATGAATGGGTAGGCAAAAATCTTATCTTAAATTTTTTTTAAGGAATCACTAAAAGGACGGTGGTTCAAATCGGACGCTGAGGTAGAGTTTGCTGTAACCGAATGGTTCCACAAACAGCCGTAAGAATTTTACTAGCAGGGAATCTACAGGTTAGCGCAACAGTGGAACTCATGTCTTAATGTTATTGGAGACTTCTTTTAAAATCGTTGAAAAAAAATGCTTTACAGCTCTACACGTGTTTCTATTGAACAATCCTTGTATTAGTCATACACAATAATACAACTGATTGAACTTCAAATTTTTAAACTTGATTAGTTTCTATATATATGTTTAATGTTACAAATAATTCAAATAACAATCTTGATCATCTGTTAGTTCAGCGGAATAACAGTGACACTTTTAATAACCGCATAAAATAAACACTTAGAAACAACACAGGCGCTTTAACTTAACTGTTTGGACCACAGAAGTGAGGCATGCCTCAACGCTCTATGTGTACAGCGCGGGACAATCCCCCTTCCCTACACTTCCCTATCACACCACTACATTGGTTACATACGATGTATACAAAAAACGCTGAGGCAAGTTCAGGTTGCCTCATTCGCTTTAAACGAACTATGCCGAATCTCACCTGTCACCATCTAGCGGTCGCTCAATAAAGCACGTTTCGGTTTAATAAATTTGACAGTCGCAGTAACAATGTATAATCTTTACGTTATGTAGTTCATACGTATTTATAATTTTTATTCTACAGAATTTTTTAGGGTAGGCATTGCCTCAATTGCCTCCATGTAACTTCGCCACTGATATATATGTGTACAACGTTATCGGCAACAAAGAAGTAGTTTTTGTTAAAATTCCTTCCCGGGATATTTGGCCGTAGTCCAATGTTTTCTACAAAACCAGACATTTCGGCAATGCCATCGACTTCCATCATCAGTGAAAATCGAGTGCGATAACGTGAGGTGGTATACGTTAGTGACCACAGTACTGTGGTTAAGGCTGAAGCAGTAAGTAGAAAGAAGTAGTTTCTATGGTAATATTTCATTTCGAAAATGATTTTAAATATAAATCTTAGAATATGGAAGTCATGTATGGTTCTCCATACCGATATTTGTATTCACATAATGTGAACAAATTTTCATTACAATCTGTGACAGTGGGTGTCGGCCCCTGGATGATTTGGCATGGAATGGCCCAAAAATGAATCGTTAACACTTAGGATGCTGATCACGTCATTTGACATGACGTATGTTTTATGTTTCTATAAATACGGGATCATTTCTAATGATGTTGTTTTAGCTGTTGCGTAATGTTTGTTAGTGTTCTTAGTTCTTGAAATCGCCAGCAGATGGTAGCTCAACTCAACTAAACTGAAACTACAAAGAAATTTCCAATTGCTATGTGTAAAGACCCATGCTTCAAAGTTTTTCATTCAAACAAAAAAAATTATACAAACTAATATTAGTGATAACATTTACTTATGTTTTGTGTTTCAACATTGAAGTGTACTACTTCTATGTAATTTAAAGTGATTTTAGTGTGCTATAACAGTTTTGACAACTTTTTTTTAATAAAAATTGTGTATAAAAAAGTAAAGTTTCATTGAAAGTAATTACATGAAACAATAAAATTTTATATTTAATTATGAAGTGGAAGGTTCAACGTTTAAAACAAGGTAAGTACCATTTTTCTAGGTTATGTTATAGTTTCAGAAGAATTTTTTGAATAATATTAAATACAGCCGGCACTCTATAAAAGTTTTGTTCTGAAATGTCCGGCACCCAAAGTGTTAAGTCATTATTTTCTGCACTAATATTTTTAACTTTACCAGTCCACCACTTTTCATCGTACACACACTGAACCAAGTTGTTTGCTTTGAATGACTTAAATTGGTAATCAGGGTGAATTGAAACACTATGTTCACTGTGTAATTATACTAATAAGAAGGAGGCCCCGATACTATCACTTAACTTAATTTTAATTGCTATTATTAATATAAAATATTTCACAAACAATAATAATATGTTTTTGTTTAAAATATATCATCTTTTATAAGGTAACCTAGTGGAACGGGTACCCTATGTGCAGGCCCGTATTTAGGTATTGTGCGCCCCTGTGCTCTAAGTAATATGCCGCCCCCCATGCACCACGCCCCCACCCACACAAACTTACGACTCAAACAAGGAAACAAGCCGTGGTGATTTTACAGACATACCAGCTCAAGTTGAGTACATTATAATAGGTAAACATAAACATATGATGGCAGTATGTTGTAGCGTTGTAGGTATTACAAGTTACAACGTAATTTTAAATGGCGTAATTCTCTCGACATTGACATATACGAGGGTTATTCGGAAAGTAAGGTCCGAATCGCTGTAGCTAATCGAATGACGCGCGAACATTGAAATGCGAATGCGCACCGACTCCCGGCATGCCTTGCGCATCAAACGACGCCATTTGCATTGGTATTGTTGCAGTGTGCTGTTTACAGTGTCAGTTCAAGATGTTTAAAACAATTGATTAGCCTGCCGACTGTGAAATACGTTCAGTGATTCGGTTTTTGACAGCAAGGAACGTTTCACCAGCGGAAATTCATCGACAGATAAGTGAAGTGTACGGCCAAAATGCGATGAGTGACAGCAAAGTGCGTAAGTGGGTGAGAGCTTTCAAGGACGGACGGGAAAATGTCCATGATGAACCGCGATCAGGCAGGCCGACCATCAGTGATCACAGAAGATTTGGTCAATGCCGTGGACGAAAAAATTCGTGAAGACCGGCGATTCACAATTTCAACTTTAGCATTGGAATTTCCGAATGTGGGTAGAACAACTTTGCACAAAATTGTCTCTGAAAATTTGCAATTTCGCTAATTGTGCTCACGTTGGGTTCCCAGGCTGCTTACTGAGGAACACCAAATGAAAAGAATGGCTTGTGCTCTTGACTTTTTTGGACCGATATCATAAGGAAGGTGATCAACTTTTAAAGAAAATTGTCACAGGGGACGGCACATTGTCAATGGAATGACACATCATCACCAGTCAAAGTCAAGGCCAAGCAGACAATCTCAACAGGCAAGGTTATGGCAACCGTGTTTTGGGATATACATGGAGTCTTGTTAGTCGAGTTTATGCAGCAAGGAACAACAATAAATGCAGCCGCTTACTGCGCTACCCTGACTAAACTTCGACGTGCAATACAGAATAAGCGACGTGGCCTTCTGACGTCTGGAGTTTTGTTGCTGCATGACAATGCCAGACCCCATTCTGCCATTCAAACCCAAAATCTGATCAGATCTTTTGGATGGGAACAGATTGACCACCCACTGTACAGTCCAGATTTGGCGCCGAGCAATTTTCACTTGTTCCGCTACCTAAAGGAGTTTCTCGGCGGCAAGCGCTTCGCCACAGATGACGAGGTGAAAGAAGCAGTTAAAGACTGGTTATCCTCACAGGCGGTATACTTCTATGACTTCGGCATACAAAAGCTTGTAGAACGTTATGACAAATGTTTAAACAAAAATGGAAACTATGTAGAAAAATAGAGAAAGATGTAAGGAATTAAATAAAAAAAGTTTTTTGAAAAAATCTGTGATGGTTTATTTTTTATAAGAAATCGGACCTTACTTTCCGAATAACCCTCGTAATTCATGTAGGATGTAGTCTACAGAAAATTGATTCTTTTTACTCTTAATCACAATTATGTCATATTTTTTTATATTTCACAATTTCACTTAAATTATGATGGTATTTCTTAAATATTTACTCTTAACATTGTAATAATTAGTGTAATAAAATAAATAAAAATATTGATGTGTGTGTTCTTAAATTGGTGTGGCTCTCGACGTCTTACTGGCCTGAAAGACTTCCTTAAGTTTCCCAGCTGGTCGAGTCCCAATGGTAGCAAGACCGGTCGAGTAGCGTAAAGTTGATGAAGAAATATATATGCTCAGCTTCACCGAAAGTTTCAAAACAAAAATTATTGTTTTGAAGAAAATTAAAAAAAAATTATGTTTATAAAAAAAAAATAATAAAAAAATTTTTTAATTTTATTAATTAATTAATTAGGATCAATTTATTAATATAGGGCTGTGAAGTTTTAAACAGTGTAATGCTCTTCTGAAAATTTTTATTAAAGTTTTAGTATAATTTAAATAATCTATCACCACTCATAAGACTGTCTGTAAACCAATCGATATTTGTTTACCTTTCTATTTTTTAGGTTATCTTCACTTACGGGTGGTAAAGTCCTTGTAGATTATCAATTAGAATTATATTATTGGTAATTAGTATTATTGAAGAAATAAAGAACTATTAAGTATTAAAAAGTATTAATGTTTTATTAAGTAACAGCGATATTGACTCTTATCGATTAGTATCGATTCTCAGGATATCGAAAAAAGTTACAAGTATATGTTATAAAAATTATATAGGGTTCTTTAAACAGCCAGTTATTACCAAAGTCAGAGAAATCGGGCTAATATTTAAAAAGTATAACGTTACAATCAAATTAATAGTTATTAATAAACACAGACATTGAATAATAAATTGTAAATATAATAATTGTTTTCACCAAACAGCTGTGCTGAACAAAGAAGGCGGGGTTCTGGCAATGATGAGACCAATATTGCAAATGGCTGCCGTGAAGTTAGTGAGATGTCATTCGTATATTGGACGTTCCAAATAAAAGATTTTCCTGTAGTATTCCTGTTCTGATGTCTGCGAATCTCTTGTAAAATGTTGTGTAGTGTCTAGTGTACTGTTTCTGAGTTGTATTTAGTGTATCCGTATAATTATTAGTTCAAACACTTTCCCCGGTTCCATCACTAATTTGGGTTAATGTATTACACAGTTTTCTTGTGTTTTGTGGTGTTTTTCAGAGTAGATATGTATTGTTCTGTGTTATGGAGTGTTACTTGATTGTTTCTGTTATAATATGATAGTTTTTAGAAGTATTCCACAAGTCACTCGCGATTTCACAATAACGTACTATACACTCGCTTTGTATGTCTATTATAGGTTAGGTTATACACGTTACCGAACGTATGTCATGTTAACCGTTCAAAAACCAATAATTAACTAACTGTTTCCTCCAGTTTCAATTAAACTCTTAGCCCATATAATATTATCCTTAACATTGTTCAAATATTTTTCACATCCTGTATGCACTTTTACATTTTCACTATATGAATGCCTATACTTTGGTTATTTGTCAATTTTATTCACTAGATTTGATTTAAATTAATCTTTCAGTTCATTCTGGTTATTTTCAGATTAAATAATGCCATTTTATAGTGTTTTCTGTCCAAAAAAAAATAGTAATTTCACTTTCAGTTTGGTATACTCTGTTTGGAAGTCAAAACATTAAAATTTACTTCCTGTCATTATATAAATTCAGCCATTTTATCAGTTATATTTAATATTAATAATTCTATATTGTATTAAAAGGTTCCTATTCCCTTATTTTCTGGTAATTAATTGAATTAGTTGTATTCTGAAACATTATTCTGAAATATATGACTCCCATGTCTAAATTTCTGAGTTTAGTCATTTTCGTTTTTATTCATAATTCTGAATATAATTTATTAAAATCTCTCTAAATGGTATGTGCAATTATATGGCATGATCTCAAGTTTATTTTGTCTAAACCCCTTTTTTTTTTTATTTGCTTTTAAATGAGTAATTTCTCTGTTTTGATGAAGTTTGGTTTTCATTCTTTTGGCCTATGATTTTTTTTTTTTAACAATTTTTCTTACAAAATAATTTATAAACAATATATGATGTGTGATACCCTCTCTGACTTTTTACAAATAGTATTATAAATTAAACATGTTTTCAAATTACACAAAAACAATTAGTATTGGTTACAATACAAATAATAGTTAAACAGAATAAAGAACATTTTTTTTAAATAAATGGTTGTCTTCAAATCAGACATTTTGCAACAAAATTCCCATTTCCAACATGTAAATATGGTTTACAACAAAGGTTTTGTACTAACTAACATCTTAATTACTCTCTACTATTTACAAGTGGTAATTATTTTTATAGTTCTGATGTTAGTTGTTTCAGACCCAAACAAATGGCCTTATATCTAAAACATTTTTAAACATTCTTGTACTATATACATTAAAACCTTATATCTATATTCTTATTTCTAACTATTATTATAAGTAGGATTCTACAGTTTTTATACAGTCTTTTATACCTTGTCTTTGGGGAATTGTACCCTGTCATTAACAAATAAATAGTATGAACCGTTCAAAAAGCACTATGAAATCTGTTTTTCTTTTTTCATGTAAAACAAAAATGTTATTTTAAACAGATTCATGTCTTATGAACAACATATTGTCACCGTACACATTTTAAGTCATTGAAAAATGCATATTTCATTGCATCCAGTGTTTGTGATTACCAAGAATGAAACACAAGGTTCATTTTTTATAATACCCAAAACTATCACTGGTTCACTTTCACTTATATATTATGTTAATGCTAAATGGTCGTATAGTCTTATTAACATAATAAATTGGTTAGCGTTTTTTCAATGGAGATTTGTTCCATGGGTACTATATTATTGTTTCGTCTTAGTTCACAGGAAACTTTTACTTTATACACTCCTCTCTCTTAAATTTATATACATGTGGTTTTTATTTCGTTATACTTTTATTTTTAGATATTTATTTTGGGGATATAGGGATTTGGGTGTCTTTTATAAGAGCATGACATCTTCTTCAGGATGCTGCCCTCTTCTTCTTTCTTCAGTCTTCTTTTCTCCTGCCTTCTGGGACTGGTATCTTCTCCATCTTCTTCTTGTTGCCATCAGGTTTCTTGGGATCTTCTCCATCTTCTTCTTGATTTCAGAAATACACCACCTGTATTGGTTGATCTTGGCTTATTTTAGGGTTTCTCTTCTATTTATTCTCCCTCGTCGTGGGTTTGGTCATATTCTGTACTGCTTTGTTATTTACTATTTTACCTTCCTGGGTTATACCTTGAAAACCTTTGGTTATGAGACTGGTCTTGGATGACTCATCACTAGTAACTCCTTGTATTTTAACTTGTATTTTCTTTATAATAATGATTTCTTTCCACAGTTGCTATGAATTAATCTATTTATATTAAACTTAATGCTTTCTTCCAACTTTAAATATTATAACTTCATTATTCTAATGATCAATTGCCATTCAATATTATGCATATATCTGTCACGCTACAGATTGCTCCCCTCCAGAAGTAATTATTTCAGACATGTTTATGGATGAAATAATTTCTTATGATAATTTCATCATTTCTTATAATTCATTTTCTTCTCCATTTTTATATCGACTTTTTTTATATTAGAGTTTTATTAATTTTATATATATGGTTACTTGTTTTACTACTGATCCTTTTCGGATAGTTAGTGTCTTCTGAGATATATTATAATTGTAATACATTTTCTTTCTATATCAACTTCGTGTTGTATCCTTGGGATATTAATTCCCTAACATTCCCTATCACGTGGGCTGGGGCAGATCAGAGGGGCACTGTACGCTACTTCTCTGCTGGCCATACACCACTTCTATAAATTGAGTACAGGGGCATATCCATCCCTGCTCAAAAACATAATGCTGCTGGAATTATCTTCAGTCAGTCATCGAATAAATAAATAAAAAGTAGTCTCATTTTCGACTAATAAAAATATCTTTGGATTCTCCACTTCGTAGTCTCTCAGA
This sequence comes from Magicicada septendecula, assembly GCA_034769895.1. NCBI lineage: Eukaryota > Metazoa > Arthropoda > Insecta > Hemiptera > Cicadidae > Magicicada > Magicicada septendecula. Next base: position 167,898,678 of record CM068369.1, on the reverse strand, counting down.
TTATCTCACATTTTCTATCTTAATAAATCTTCATAATCATTATTATACTCATTACATATATATTTTTTCAAAACTCTCAACTTGTCTGATATATTTAATTTAATTATGGTTGAAAACCTTTCTTTTAATAATTCTGGTTACTGTTTACAGTGTAACTCTCTTTCTTCTCCATCTGAATTCTCTTTATACTTTCTTCTGGTTACTCATAGTATTAGCATGGTCTTTATAAATAGTCTTTCGTATTCATTATTTGAATGGTCTTAATATATTATATTTAATTTTTTGACATTGTATCTTTACATTAAATATTCAGGTTGTTATATTGATCATTTTATTTAAGCATTTTGGTTCTTTCCTTTCTCTTAGAAAGTTATTAATCTGCCTTCGCATTCATTAACATTAATTCATTTATATTATATTTCATGTGGTATTTATTCTCTTTGCATTTCATATAGGTCTTATTATTATCATTGGTTCAAAATCATCTTCTCCATCTGTTTGGTATGAGTTGTTCTTCTTTGCTCTTAATTAACTGTTTTCATTATCGTTTCATAGGTAATTAGTCTCTTTGCTTCCAAATTTTTTCCTTCTCTGGCATTTTACACTCTTCTTTGTTATTCTTCTCTACTCCTTCAAATGCTATTGTGAATATCTAGCATTTATTCTGGATTAACGTTAATTCACTTTCCTGAATTAATCCCTTTATTTTCTTCTCAATTCAATTATAATTGACAATTATTTTTTGGAACTTGGTTAGTTTTAATGTAAAATTCAAACTATTCTTTTTAATTAATTGAAAAATATTTCTCATAAATCCTTGTAATATGTTGATCTTATCTTGTTTCAAAGTACTGACGTTCTATCAACATTCAAATTCTGTTTAATTCATTTATTCCCAGAATTGTTTCATTCAGAATTGTTTATAGTATTGTGATTTTACTATTATTTCTGAATGTTTTGGTATTTCTCCAAATTCAAATTCTTCTTAATTATTTACCATAAAGTTTTCTCATAAACTTAGTTATAGTAAGTTGGTCTTACTTCATTTTTAAATTTTTCATATATTAACTTCAAAATTCCTGTCTTCTTAATTCTTCCAAAATGTTTTTCTCATAATTCAGTGGTAGTAAGATGTACTTGCTTAATTTTAAATTTTTTTAAAATTAAGTTCAAAATTCTCTCTCTTTCTCTTTCTTCCATAAAATTTTGTTCTAAATTATCAGGTTGTAGTAAGATGTTCTTACTAAATTTTAAATTTTCATAATTATTATTTCAATTCAAAAGTCTTTCTTTTTCTTTCTTCCATAAAGTTTGTTCCAAAATTATTAGGTTGTAGTAAGATGTACTTACATATTTTAGAATTTTTTCAAATATATAAAAAATTCTTTTTCTTTCTCTTTCTTCCAAAATGTTCTTCTCAAAATATTAGGTTGTAAGATGTACTTACATTATTTTCGAATTTTTATAAAAATTCAAAATTCTAAAACTCACAACTCATTCTTCATAATATTTCTTCATAGAAGCTTGATTGTACACTCCTTTGATTTTTCCTGAAACGATTTCCCTCAACTCATATGTATTGTTATGCTTATCATTTACCACAACATATGGTCCAGTGTATAATAATAGTAGTTTTTTGGTTATGCCTTCTAAGGTGCTAGGCAGCTCTCTATTTTTTAGGAGTACTTTCTCACCCTCTTTATATGTTACAATTCGCCCTATTGCCTTCTGGTATTTGGCTTGCCGTTTTTCCTGATCTTCTGCTACCTTATTGTAAAACTTCAACTGGTTGAATTTCCTATTGTTGTTCGTTAGAAATTCAATGATTTGTTCAATGTCTCGGGGAGTCGGCTTCTCATACATGGCTGAGTACGGTGGAATTCCTATAGCTGGATGGTGGGCGTAATTTAGGAATGTTTCTGTCGCTGCTAGGTACTCTTGCCACTTTTCTGTTGGTTGTGACAGTACGTGCGCAATATCCTACCCACTTCTCTTAGTACTCTCTCAGCCGGATTGCTACTTGGGTGGTAGACTGATGTCTTATACGTTTTGACCCCAAGTGCTGATAACGTGTCTCGCCATCTCCTCCCCTTAAACTGTGTACCATGGTCGGTAATAATAGAAGATGGTCTACCGATCTCTGGGATATACAAATCAATAATCACCGCCAAAACCTTTGCTGTTGTTGCCCGATTAACCGGATATAGCTTTATATACTTGGTGTAGTGATCCATTATAATTACCAAGTATTTATATCTGTGACGACCACCGCTACGGGGAAATGGCCCGCATATATCCAAAAACACTTTTTCCAGTTTTGCGTTGGAAGTTATCGGTATCATGATACCCTCTGTCTTTTCATTGTTTACTTTTGCACATTGGCAGATCTTACAGGACTTGATGTATGTTCTCACCTTGCGGTTGATATTCTTGATCTTACAATTTTCCTCTAGAGCTTGTATCACTTTTAACGCTCCCATGTGACCATACCTGACATGGTAATCGATGATGACCTCCTTTTCGATTTGGTGTGGGATTATCACCTTCCATGTCTCATCGTCTAAGGCGGTTTTTATGAATAAAATTCCCTTGTTAAGGTGGTAGTATTTAGAAATGGTTTCATCATTGGCTTCCAAACGACTCACAATGTTTTTCAGCTTAGGATCAGACTGCTGATGGATTCGGATATTTATTAACAAAGCTTGTAAATCGGCTCTGGTCGTGAATATGTTATAAATTTTTACTAAGCTCTCCTTCTCTCCCTCGAAAGTCTGATCTTCCAGATTTATACGTGACAACACATCTGCTACCACGTTCTTCTTTCCTGGAATGTATTCCCATTTCAGGTCATATTCTTGTAGGGCGAGTACCCACCTAGCCAATCGGCCGTGACTCAATTTGCACCGACGAAGGAACGAGATGGATTTATGATCAGTTCGTACCGTGACTTGATATCCGAGAATGTACGTCCGGAACTTGCTGCATGCGAACACCACGCTCAACAATTCCTTTTCTGTCACACTGTAGTTCTTTTCGCACTGGTTGAGTGTGCGACTAGCGAAGCTTATTACCAGATGTTGTCCCTCCTCATCTTCCTGGTATAATGTCGTTCCTAAGCTTAGATCGCTAGCGTCACAGTTTAGAAAGAACGGTTTCTTAAAATCTGGGTGACGAAGTATCACACTCTCCAGAAATTTCTCTTTTATTAATCGGAAAGTAATATCTTGCTCTTCACCCCAAGTCCATTTGTTTTTGGCAGATAACTGTGGTTGAAACTTGGCGGTCAACTCGGAATATCGGCTCTGAAACTTCCTGTAATAGTTACAGAGTCCGAGGAAAGATTGCAATTGTTTCCTGTTTCTTGGTTGCGGGAACCTCTGAATTGCCTCCACTTTCTCTGCTGATGGGGTAATACCTCTGTCGTCTAGGTTGAAACCTAAGAATTGTACCTCGCGCGCTATGAACTTGGATTTCTCCAACTTCAATGTTATGTTGTTCTGCGCTAGTTTGTTTAGTACAAATTCCACTCTGTAACAGTGCTCCTCCCAGGTTCCGGATGTGATTAGTAAATCGTCAACATAGACAGTGGTAAATTGGAGCGCTTCTGGTCCCAAAATCTGGTCCATACATGCCACAAATATGGCGACAGAATTGACAAGTCCGAAGGGCAGTCTCTTGAACTGGTAATTGCGCCCTTCGAAAATGAACGCTACATATTGGCGGCTTTGTGGATGCAGCTCTACCTGCCAATAACCACAGACCGTATCCCAGGTGCTAATAAAGTTAGTACCATGAAAACGCTTTAAGATTTCTTCTATTTCACCGGGAGAAGTTCTGTCATTCACAATTGTCTTATTCAACTCACGTGCATCTAAACAGAGCCGGACTTGTCCGTCTTTCTTCGGAACAGCAATAATTGGACTAGTGTAAGGTGATTGACTAATCTCAATTATGTCATTATCTAACATCTTGTTTATCTCTGTTCTCACGGCTTCTTTGAGCGACTGCGCTATTGGATATGACCTCCTGTTAAACTCTACGTTCTCTTTAAAACGAAGTTGGCACTGGTAGTTTTTTACCTTCCCTGGTTCATCAGAAAACACCGCCTTGTATTTCTCATATATTGTAATTAGACGATCAGCCAGATGTGTTGGTATTTTCTTGTTATCGCTTCCGCACTGGAAATTCCGTATTTCTTGGATCTTAACTGACCATAAATCCTCTCCACCATGACTGTATATTATGGGTTTAGAAAGAGGGCTGTTTCTAATAACATTTATTTTACGAAGTTGTTGATGTATAGGGCTGGGAAGTATAGTTGTGCCTCCTACCAGATCTGCGGTCCATGTTACTCCGTCTGGGAAAAGTGATACTGTATTTAAATTAAGATCGATTACTGCCGAATATCTACGAAGAATATCGCAACCGACTAAGATGTCAAATGGTAATCCGGTGGCGATTAAAAATTCCATGTCTAAAGCTATATCACGGCTAACGACACTTAAGGAAACTTGCTTCCTAATGGTTTTATTCTGGCGGCCAGTTGCACCTACCAACACAATGTTGTTGACTGGTAACATTGGCAAAGTTTTTCCACATGTACATTGTATTCTCTCCAACTCATTGGAGTTTATTATTGAAATATTAGCTCCTGTGTCTATCATTATTTTAGCGGGAACTCCTTCCACCTCCGCTGTTATATAAATTATCTCATTATTACTGTTGCTGAGACTCTTCTCGTTCTCTTCCAAAAGTTCAGTTCGTATGTCTTTCAAATAATGGTTACTGATAATAGTGATGTTTTTATCATTGTTTGCTTGTTGCAAATCATCCTTTTCTAACCCAGGAAGTATAAGCAGTAACGGGTCATCGTTGTTGATTACTGCCTCCTCTCGTTTAAAGTATTTTGTTCATTGTTTGAGTTATTATTGACCGAGGCATCGTTCGGGAAACTCTGGTTTGTCTCCTGATGTTCTGTACCCTGGTTAATGTTTAACGCCCTGTTCGGTTGTCTGCCAAGATCTTCCAGGCTGGTACTTCGTCTTTCCTGTTCGTATCTTGGGCCGTCTCGTTCCGCACTCCTCCATCTTCGGTCGGCGCCGTGGAAGCTGCTCCTCCTCGGTTGATAGTATCTCCTGGGTCCGCGATCTTCTGCTCTTATAAAATTTACCCTAGGGCGCGACACTCGGTTATTACTATTGCTATTATTATTATTACTAATATTATTATTATAGTAATTTCGGTTAGGTGGGTAAGGTCTGTCACCATTATTGTTGGGATATGGATTTCTCTGACTGTATGGAACATTATTATTTTGTTGATAAAAGTGGTTTCTATTATTTGGGTAGGGGTTGTTATTTCTCACGCCGTTAAAATTTCCGTTAAACTGGTTATTACGCGGCTGGTTGTTAGGGCCGTCGTAATTACTGGGCTGGTTCCGGTTATTTGTATGGTTATTGCCGTTATTGGGGTAAGTAGTCGGCCTTGCTTCTGGTCTCTCATTTCTCTTCCTGCTCTGCCGATAATACTCTTCATTCTCGTATCCCTCCAATAACTCAGTCATTCCCTGGATCGTCTTGATCTGGCTACCTCTCCGGGCCCTGATAATGTCCTCATCATAGTGATAAGATATCTTATTCACTAAACATTCTTCTGGGATTGCTGGCTCAAGGTGTTTTGCCATACACACCTTCCCCAAGAAATATGCCGTCATACTGCTACCTAATTGTGACCTGTATCTTCCATTACAAATATTGTCACGTATCAAGTTCTGGGTGGTCTCAGACCAGTATTTTGTTTTAAACATTTTCCGGAACTGTTGGTAGTCGGAAATTTCACTCCGGTTGGCCATCCACCAATTATCTGTTATGTCTCGGAAAGACTCGTCGAATATCTCCCTGCTATGGCTCCATTGGGTAATTTTATGCTTGGTCAAATATTCTTCTACCCTGGCCAGGAACTCCATCGGCTTTCGTTTGTATTGCCGGAAGTTGAGCCACTCTCGGCTTTCGTTGACGGGCAATCCGGTGAAATGAGTCGGTCTGTTTCTAATCGCTTCCATCTCCTCTCGGCTTTGTCGCACCTGACCGGTGATATTGGCCATGGTCTCTTGTATATCATTACATCGTTCTGTGACCTGGTTTCGTACTTTTCCGAATTCTTCTTGATTTTCCTTTCTCTGTTCTTCTACCTTCCTACGACTATGTTCTTCGATATTTGTGAACTTGATGTTCACCACTTCTTTAAACTCATTCACCTCCTTTTCGGTCTGGTTGCACTTTCCATCAATCTCCCGAATCTGTCGATTGACCATTATATTTTCTTCTTCCATCTTCTTATTCATCGCTTTTTTGTTAACAGTGATTTCTTTATTCAGTTCTTCTCGCAACAATTCCATCCTTTCGTCCAGTTTGTCCAAATTCTCCTGATTTACCTCCCTTAACTCTTCTCTTAGAATTTGATTGTCCTCTCTCAATTCTTCCAATTTCTCCCCCATCTTCTCTTCCAACTTCCTGTTGTCTTCCTTCAATTCTTCCTTCAACTGTCGGTTGTTCTTCTCTATCTTCTTCCTGGTTTCATCGATTTTCTGATTGGTGTTCTCAATTTTATTAATCAATTCTTCTTTAGTTGACTTGAATTCTTCCTTGAACGATTGGTTGTCTTCCTTCAATTCTTCTAACTTCTTCCCCATCTCTTCTTCCATCTTCTTGTTATCTTCCTTCAAATTTTCTATGTTCTTGTTCATCCCAGTCAACTCTTCTTTTGTGGATTGATTATCCTTCTTCAATTCTTCTATCTTCTCTTCCAGCTTCTTATTTGTTGTTTCGATCTTATTTCCGAAATCTTCTTTCAAGGACTGGTTATCACTCCCCATTTTCTTACTCAAGTCTTCCTTCAATTCCTTACTTGTGGATTCCATTTTCTTATTATTTTCTTCCATTTTGGATTCTAGGTTCTTATTATTCTCATTCATTGCCTGCATCATCCGCCTGAACATTTCTTGGTTTGTCATGTCCTCTAATTGTGCGGGTTTTTCTAATTGTTCTTTCCGGACATTGACTTCCCCTGTCTGTGTGGGTATCTCCGGTTGTTCCTCTGGTTGCTCTGTTTGTTTGGACAACACCGATTGTAATACCTCTTCCAACTCTACTGGCGTTGCCTCTTTGTTGTCCATATCGACTTCTTTTTCGGCCTCCGCCGCCCGTTTCTTAGATGTCGCACGTCGTTGCATTGTCCCTTGAAATTCTCTGGCTTTGTAGCTGTTGCCTAGCTCCAACTAGTGATTGGGCAGAATGTATTGGCCTTCCAATCGCTAATTAAAGCCCCTAAAGTTGTGCGCCAATTTGTAATAAAATAAATAAAAATATTGATGTGTGTGTTCTTAAATTGGTGTGGCTCTCGACGTCTTACTGGCCTGAAAGACTTCCTTAAGTTTCCCAGCTGGTCGAGTCCCAATGGTAGCAAGACCGGTCGAGTAGCGTAAAGTTGATGAAGAAATATATATGCTCAGCTTCACCGAAAGTTTCAAAACAAAAATTATTGTTTTGAAGAAAATTAAAAAAAAATTATGTTTATAAAAAAAAAATAATAAAAAAATTTTTTAATTTTATTAATTAATTAATTAGGATCAATTTATTAATATAGGGCTGTGAAGTTTTAAACAGTGTAATGCTCTTCTGAAAATTTTTATTAAAGTTTTAGTATAATTTAAATAATCTATCACCACTCATAAGACTGTCTGTAAACCAATCGATATTTGTTTACCTTTCTATTTTTTAGGTTATCTTCACTTACGGGTGGTAAAGTCCTTGTAGATTATCAATTAGAATTATATTATTGGTAATTAGTATTATTGAAGAAATAAAGAACTATTAAGTATTAAAAAGTATTAATGTTTTATTAAGTAACAGCGATATTGACTCTTATCGATTAGTATCGATTCTCAGGATATCGAAAAAAGTTACAAGTATATGTTATAAAAATTATATAGGGTTCTTTAAACAGCCAGTTATTACCAAAGTCAGAGAAATCGGGCTAATATTTAAAAAGTATAACGTTACAATCAAATTAATAGTTATTAATAAACACAGACATTGAATAATAAATTGTAAATATAATAATTGTTTTCACCAAACAGCTGTGCTGAACAAAGAAGGCGGGGTTCTGGCAATGATGAGACCAATATTGCAAATGGCTGCCGTGAAGTTAGTGAGATGTCATTCGTATATTGGACGTTCCAAATAAAAGATTTTCCTGTAGTATTCCTGTTCTGATGTCTGCGAATCTCTTGTAAAATGTTGTGTAGTGTCTAGTGTACTGTTTCTGAGTTGTATTTAGTGTATCCGTATAATTATTAGTTCAAACACTTTCCCCGGTTCCATCACTAATTTGGGTTAATGTATTACACAGTTTTCTTGTGTTTTGTGGTGTTTTTCAGAGTAGATATGTATTGTTCTGTGTTATGGAGTGTTACTTGATTGTTTCTGTTATAATATGATAGTTTTTAGAAGTATTCCACAAGTCACTCGCGATTTCACAATAACGTACTATACACTCGCTTTGTATGTCTATTATAGGTTAGGTTATACACGTTACCGAACGTATGTCATGTTAACCGTTCAAAAACCAATAATTAACTAACTGTTTCCTCCAGTTTCAATTAAACTCTTAGCCCATATAATATTATCCTTAACATTGTTCAAATATTTTTCACATCCTGTATGCACTTTTACATTTTCACTATATGAATGCCTATACTTTGGTTATTTGTCAATTTTATTCACTAGATTTGATTTAAATTAATCTTTCAGTTCATTCTGGTTATTTTCAGATTAAATAATGCCATTTTATAGTGTTTTCTGTCCAAAAAAAAATAGTAATTTCACTTTCAGTTTGGTATACTCTGTTTGGAAGTCAAAACATTAAAATTTACTTCCTGTCATTATATAAATTCAGCCATTTTATCAGTTATATTTAATATTAATAATTCTATATTGTATTAAAAGGTTCCTATTCCCTTATTTTCTGGTAATTAATTGAATTAGTTGTATTCTGAAACATTATTCTGAAATATATGACTCCCATGTCTAAATTTCTGAGTTTAGTCATTTTCGTTTTTATTCATAATTCTGAATATAATTTATTAAAATCTCTCTAAATGGTATGTGCAATTATATGGCATGATCTCAAGTTTATTTTGTCTAAACCCCTTTTTTTTTTTATTTGCTTTTAAATGAGTAATTTCTCTGTTTTGATGAAGTTTGGTTTTCATTCTTTTGGGCTATGATTTTTTTTTTTTAACAATTTTTCTTACAAAATAATTTATAAACAATATATGATGTGTGATACCCTCTCTGACTTTTTACAAATAGTATTATAAATTAAACATGTTTTCAAATTACACAAAAACAATTAGTATTGGTTACAATACAAATAATAGTTAAACAGAATAAAGAACATTTTTTTAAAATAAATGGTTGTCTTCAAATCAGACATTTTGCAACAAAATTCCCATTTCCAACATGTAAATATGGTTTACAACAAAGGTTTTGTACTAACTAACATCTTAATTACTCTCTACTATTTACAAGTGGTAATTATTTTTATAGTTCTGATGTTAGTTGTTTCAGACCCAAACAAATGGCCTTATATCTAAAACATTTTTAAACATTCTTGTACTATATACATTAAAACCTTATATCTATATTCTTATTTCTAACTATTATTATAAGTAGGATTCTACAGTTTTTATACAGTCTTTTATACCTTGTCTTTGGGGAATTGTACCCTGTCATTAACAAATAAATAGTATGAACCGTTCAAAAAGCACTATGAAATCTGTTTTTCTTTTTTCATGTAAAACAAAAATGTTATTTTAAACAGATTCATGTCTTATGAACAACATATTGTCACCGTACACATTTTAAGTCATTGAAAAATGCATATTTCATTGCATCCAGTGTTTGTGATTACCAAGAATGAAACACAAGGTTCATTTTTTATAATACCCAAAACTATCACTGGTTCACTTTCACTTATATATTATGTTAATGCTAAATGGTCGTATAGTCTTATTAACATAATAAATTGGTTAGCGTTTTTTCAATGGAGATTTGTTCCATGGGTACTATATTATTGTTTCGTCTTAGTTCACAGGAAACTTTTACTTTATACACTCCTCTCTCTTAAATTTATATACATGTGGTTTTTATTTCGTTATACTTTTATTTTTAGATATTTATTTTGGGGATATAGGGATTTGGGTGTCTTTTATAAGAGCATGACATCTTCTTCAGGATGCTGCCCTCTTCTTCTTTCTTCAGTCTTCTTTTCTCCTGCCTTCTGGGACTGGTATCTTCTCCATCTTCTTCTTGTTGCCATCAGGTTTCTTGGGATCTTCTCCATCTTCTTCTTGATTTCAGAAATACACCACCTGTATTGGTTGATCTTGGCTTATTTTAGGGTTTCTCTTCTATTTATTCTCCCTCGTCGTGGGTTTGGTCATATTCTGTACTGCTTTGTTATTTACTATTTTACCTTCCTGGGTTATACCTTGAAAACCTTTGGTTATGAGACTGGTCTTGGATGACTCATCACTAGTAACTCCTTGTATTTTAACTTGTATTTTCTTTATAATAATGATTTCTTTCCACAGTTGCTATGAATTAATCTATTTATATTAAACTTAATGCTTTCTTCCAACTTTAAATATTATAACTTCATTATTCTAATGATCACTTGCCATTCAATATTATGCATATATCTGTCACGCTACATTAGACATGGAATTAAAAAGTAAGCAGTGTTTTTGACATTGATTATTTATAACTAGTGGTCGCCCAGTGGTCGAAATTCGACCGTAATTCATTAAATTTTTAAGTTTGAACGTTATTGAGGTTCTTTTGTCAAAGAGTATACCTCTATAATCATTGCATATAATTTTTTTGAATTTTGTTCTATTACATCAGCTGCGAGCGTGTACAAATACGTCATTAGCGTGTGTTGTTTGCCTTAATTCCCTGCAATACCTATGAAATTTAAAATTTAAAGTTAGTAACAGTTGAAAAAAAAACACAATTACAGCTTGTATTCGTATTTATTTTTTGATATAATTCATTGTCAGTTTTAATTTTTTCATGTTATTATTGAATCAAATAAACGCTAATAAAAATGAGACTTGACATTCATAGAAGTATAAGATACATTGTTTTCAATTCCAGTGGATTACATTTCATTTTTGGTAAGGTACAAAATTCGAAAACAGTTTGAAGATTATCTGCTACAAAGCTTATATAATTTTTTAATTTTTTTTTCTATGCATTAATTTTCGAGTTATTTGAAAAATATGAAAGATAGTAAAAATGAGGTTTAGCTTGGCTAAGCCATATTTAAAAAGCAATAACGCGTTTTTTGACATTTCCTTGGGTTTTTTTTTATTGCCATACTGACCAGGTTTCGCCAAGGCTACAGTTATTTTGCCTATCTTTTTCGAATTATATAAAATGTAAATAAAAAATTAATACAAAATAAAAAATGAAATAAAAAATATGTGCCTCATATTTTTTCATATATTTTTCATTAAATCAAAAAAACCGGGCGGTTAAAAAAATAAATGTTGTCCATTGAACTTAAAATAGTTTGAAAGTGCATTTAATGATTCAGAACTTCTGTGTAAACGATGTTTTTTGTAAACACTCTTTCATCATTTGCTAAATGCCCTTGGCCATTATATTCGGAAATATAAAATCTCAAACCATCAAATGATCGAACTCTACTTGCTGCGACGTACAATTGACCATGTGTAAAAACTGGCTGCCTCAATAAAATTCCAATTTTTTCGAATGTTTGTCCTTGAGACTTATTTATTGTCATCGCAAATGCAGGTATAATTGGAAATTGAGTTCTTTGAAAGTTAAATGGTAAAACAGTACCGGAATATGTTAAATTTATACGTGGAATCAAAATTCTCTTATTGCGTGCGGTTCCAGTTAAAACTTCGCAATCAATAGCATTACGATGCATACACTTGATGCGCATTCTTGTTCCATTGACTAATGCTTCCTTTGTATTTAAGTTTCTGATCAGTAAAACGATGCAATTAACTTTCAGTACTAACTTATGTGGTGACAAACCACTAATAGTCAAAGAATTTAAAAACTCTACTGGATAGTTATTGATTTCATTGTCATCATCACAAATTATTTTATCGTAGCTATGATATGTTTTCTGTTCACCTGGTATTCGATTAAGTATATCAATATTAATAAAAGTACAATCATCATTTTTAGGTGCTAAAGTAACTGACTTCAATATGTTATCTGAGAGTATGTTTTCGGAAATATTTCCATACACCTCATTAATAATATTATTTTCATCTCCTATTAATTGCTTAGGTATTTCAATAATATTTTCACCAAACTGAGGGAATTGTGGGGCTTCATCATTACCAATTTTTTTCAAGAATTTGACAAATTCTATTTCACTTGGTAAGGCTCTCATATTTTGAGTAAACGTTACTTTATAAAAATAAACAAATTTATGCCAACTCGTGACACAATTTTCAATTAAAGTTGCACGTGATCCATGTGGGACAACTGGTAAGATTTGCCGAAAATCACCGCACAGAAGTATCGTTTTCCCTCCAAATGGTTTATGTTTATCATTTTCATCGCATAGATCCTGCAATAATCTATCTATGATTTTCAACACTTGCAGTGGGCACATAGAAATTTCATCAATAATTATCAATGATGATAAATTTATGTAACATCCATAACTACTATTTGCGGTAATATTCGCTACAGAATTTTCCAAAATGGGTATAGGCAATTTAAACACGTAAAGTTCTACCTCCAAATAATAGAGTTGAAGCTATGCCACTGAATGCTGTTGCAATGCAACTAAGATTAAGCGAATTTAATTTGTGAATGATTGCTGTTTGTGTGAATGTTTTTCCACAACCTGCATGAGCGGTTAAACAAAAAACATTAGATCCAGTATCATGGTGCAAAACTTCACGAATCACACGATCAATTAGATTACGCTGTTCAATATTTGCAGTTTCATAATGCTCACAAAACAGAAACTCTTGTTCTATTGGATCAATAGCATTTGCTTCGTCTGTTCTCTGCGAATACGTGGGAACTGGTAAACCAAGTTCTTGACATGACAAATTATGAACATTCAAAATATCTTCAACTTCTAATCTCTGTGTTAAAGGATACTTCTTCATTGTAATCTCTCAAAAAATCTTCACTAAGATATACTTTAAATTCATTCCATAACACCAATGCATTGGCTGGCACATTTAATGCACAAATGTAACCAAATAAATTTCGCATTTTTTTTGGTGAATGTAATCCTTTTGCTTCATTTAAACATTCGCGCCATTCATTATCATTTGAAGCAATGCCGCGAGCATGGCACGCTTCAACAAAAGAAGTGTGTATAATTCCATTGTATGTTCTAACATCCTCAAATGATTTTGGACCACAGACATGTAATAAAAGCAATCGTAAATGGAAAAGTTCGATGTCTTTTGGTGATACTACATATATGCGTGTAATGATTTTATCACCTCCACGCCTTCTCTTCTTCCATTTTTTTTGGGAATCTTCCCACACATAATGCAAAGGAATTTCAATATACTTGAATTTCAATATGCGCTGATGGATCTGATCGATTCAGTTCAAAAAATGCTAATAATTTTGTTTGTCTTGCATTTTCAATTGCTTGACGTTCTTGCCCTTCTCGAAAGTAAACATTCTGTCTACGCGGTAAATGAATGTCAAGTCTAACGATGACATGTGATTGAAAATGCATTGGTAATTCATAGATGCGCCATACAGCTTCAGTTGATCCGACATAACGGCCATTTAAACAATTTTTAACTTCATCAATTTGTATTTCTTGACCTGGTTCATTTCTCTCTGAACCTAATTCAACAGATGCACGGTCATAGCCTTTATACACATATTTATAAATGTATTTAACACTTTTAACTGTAGTGCATACTTCAACATTTATATGGCAATTAAATTTGGCAAGTAAATACGGATTGTATGGTACAACATAACGATTGTCGAGGCAACTACCGCGAACTTCAGCATTAATACCATTATCACGCCTTCTGCATAATGAATATCAATTTAATGATTCACATGTAAATTCATTAAATCATTTTGGATAATCTTTTGTGCATTTTCCATCTCTCATACATACAGAATTTGGATTAAGTACACCGCATGGACCATGCATCATGTGTTTTACAACATATTCATGTAATGTAGGATGTGTTTGAATGTTAGGAATCTCCGCAGATACAACTTTATCAATATCGGTAGCTTTAACAATTTTATCTTGCTCATTTAAAGAGAGTAAAATGTGAGCATGAGGCAATCCTCTCTTTTGAAACTCAATTGTATAAATGAGTGCTTTAACTTTACCGAAGATTTTTTTTAGTGTAATGCCCTCAATTAATGCTTTCAGTTTGGACTTGAATACACGCACAACAATATCAGGTCGAAAATTAGCTGACTCACCTACACCAATATTGCTAACTATTTCAGGCCAACTTGGATTGCAAGTCATTGTAATAAACAAAGAAGGCTTTCCGAAATGTTGTACAATTGACATTGCATCTAAATAATTCTGATACATATTTCTTGGAGATCCATTGAATGAAGATGGTAAAATTACTCTACGGCCAACATTATTGGCATTGGGGTTCAATTCTAAATAATCTGTTAAATTGTTGTAAACTTCAGACCTAAGACTTGTTTGATTTTGTCGAATGAAATGTAACCTTGTGCCCTCTATTCTCACAGACATATCAACTATCCACTGCAGAAATAATTTTTGTGAATGGTGCAACATGCTAAAATCTTCTCTAATTGCAAGTCGATAGGCTGCATACTGAAGCATGGTTAATTTATTTCTGGGCGCTCTTGAATTAGATGTAGTTGGTACATTATGAGAAATATTGATATGCCACCCAGTATCACCATTTGGAAAAAGTAATGGATACGCTAAAGGGTCCAATGATGAATCCAAAACAGAGATATTTTTAATGGTACCATTAACTTTTGAAAACGAAACCATATTTCGTTCGAAGGGTGGCTCACCATCAACGGTACTAAATATTACTGCTACATCAGTTTGAACTGCATCATTATAACGGCGTAGATCTAAATCACGATTTACTTTAATGAGCATACAAATTTCTTTATTTTGATTTTCAACTCTCTGACAATGATCTTTCATTGCAATGAATGACCTAACGAAAGGATTAATGCGTTCCAATTCAAGAGAGATTTCGCGCATTATACTCGTATTGTTTATTCCATGTTTGATTATAGTGTTCACGTAATCTATAATTGACAGCAGTGTCAACATCATAAAAATATAATTGCGCAGAACATGGTGAGCGACCATATCCAGCAGTCATTGGACCTGATCTGTGATAAAAAACATCATGTATTTTAAAATGATACACTCCACGCGTAACTGTATCCGAAATTTTAGCTTCTGAGCTAACCATAGCAAATGATGAATTGTATTTACGAATGTTTTCAAAATAATTTTTTGACTTTCTTTTTATTGAAGGTTCATTTGAAGTACTGTAAGTCCATCATACAATGATTTAAAGTATTCATTTTGACTTAAGGCCGGTAATATTGCTTTACCCTTATGACAACATGAAGTGAATGCAGTCCTTTCACCTAAAGTGACCTCAGATTCGAAATGTTTTGCATTGCAAAACCTGCATTGTAAATGCATTAATCCACAATCAAAAGTATTAAAATTTCTTGTAATGACATTCAGTGCGCATTTAAATGTATCCCTCAAAATAATTTCATCATTTTGTATACTATTTACACTATTTAAATTTGCATTTGGTCTATTATCATTTTGACGTTCACGCGAATATATATTCCTTCTTCTTTGTCTCTCACTCCGACCCGTCAATGTTATACTATTTACACTATTTAAATTTGCATTTGGTCTATTATCATTTTGACTTTCACGCGAATATATATTCCTTCTTCTTTGTCTCTCACTCCGACCCGTCAATGTTCTATGTCGAGGCATAATGGAAGTAGGTGCGAATATCTGAATGTAAAAAAAAACATGTAATGAAATTACTGAAACTAAGATTAGACAGGGTTTAATTTAAAAATAATAAAATGTACTCACTTTTTTGAAACCACCAATAATAATTAGGCGAGAGTAAGTCAATTCAAATTGCTACTACAAAATTTTCCTTTTGCAACAGGTGTATATTAAGCAAGCTGTATTTCACTTTCAACTGCACATTAATATATAAAACACAGATATCTAATATACAAAATATAAAATAAACGCTTTTTTGCCTTGACATACACTCCACAGACTATTGTTGCCTGGCAACAAAATTATTTTATTTTTAACAATTACCATTGTTTGAAAAAGTTTAAATGAATTTTCAAGTGCAAATGAATGTTTTATTTTATTTAATTTAATGTATTTGTAACACATATTATATATAAATTTACCTTTCTGCACTCCTTCTCCATATAAACTTTAACTATGCCAAATCTCACACTCCTCCGTGCGCGTTATATGCTTAAAAAGGGTTACAAAGTTTTCTCTTCACGTATTAATATATAGATACATTACAGAATTACAGTAAGTTCAGTGAAAAGCATTTAACCAAACCTGATAAGTAAAAATGTATCTTACCTTACATAATGAACGGTTTTCGTCTGGCTTGACTGTGAGTAAAATCATTGATTATTTCGTCAAAACTTAGCCTGTTAGTTATATCTGACTCAATACACAGAACTGCTGCACTTACAAGTCGCTCTTGTCTTTGGCTTGATCGCATGTAGTTGTTCACTCTTCTTAAAACAGAAAACGATCTTTCAGCTGAACAGTTGGTTGCAGCTGTGCAGTTATAAATTTTCAGCGCAACACAATTATTAGGATAAACTTCTTGTAAGTTTCTTTCAATTAACATTTTATTCAAACTTGGCAAAGTCCAGGGTTTTTCTACTTTTTCACCTTTCTTGTTTAGCACTTCACGTTTAATATTTTTTATGAAACCTTTAAGATGGATACACTCATTTATTAGACTATCCTCCAAATCCGTATTGTACAGTTCATACAGTTCTTTTGCTGAATTCATTATACTAGTAGGTTCAAGATTTGTAAGTTTGGAAATAAAATCAAATCTAGACACAAAATATGTGTACACAGATATTCCAAATCCTCCTTCAATGTGTCAATTACAGCAAAAAAACTTGACTTAAGCTTTTTTTCATTTAAGTGTATTTCTTTTGATCCTTTATCTTCATGTGTAGATAAATTATCACCTTCCTCTTCACTCGTGTCAGAGTCAGACTGATCAAAAAATCGTTTCTTTTTCCTCTTCCTCTTAGGCGAGGTCATATTAAGTTCTGATGATGTTTTATTTAGTGTTAGTGCCATTGTCTCATTTATCTTTTTTACAGCTTGGGATTTGTATTCATGATACAGTTCCCTAATTTCTTTTGAAGATAACCAATCAATGATTCATAAAGTTCCTTGGCAGCAGAGACATCCAAATCTTCTGCTTGTAGCTTTTCCATTGTCTTCCCAAACTGTTGGAATATGGCACCCCAAAGGCTAGACATAAATGCTGTGTCAATATGAGTTAACTGCTTAAGTAAACCTTTAGCTTTGTTTCGGTCCAAACATTTTTGGGTGGAATCTTCGGAAAATGACTTAAGAGCATTGAATATAGCTGTCCCATCTAAATTTAGACTTTTACACGCTTCTTCTCGTGCACTCCAACGAGTCTGACGTTAATGATTTCAATGTTGAGCTTTTTGGACCAAAATATGATAAAAGCAAATTCCATCTCTGTGTTGAACTAGAAAAAAAATTAAAAATACTCTGCAAGAAGTCAAGAAATGTTACAGACTCCCGGCAACACTCTGCTGCTCGAGAACCACTCAAATTTGCTGAATGGGCAGCACAGGGAATATAGAAAGCTAGTGGATTGATTGCCTTGATTCTGGCTTGCAAACCAGAATATATACCTGACATGTTTGAACAATTGTCATAAGTTTGACCCCTACAATCAGATATCTCTAGATTTATACTTTTTAAAATCTCCAATACTGCGTCTGCAAGGTTTTCACCCGTGTGCCCAGGATTTTTGAAGAAGGTTAAAATCTCTCATGTGCCTCCCCTATCTCATTTACATAACGAACAATGAAGGTTAATTGGTCGTTATGAGTAACGTCTGGAGATGAGTCAACTATTACTGAATAATATTTACACAACTGGACCTCTTCAACAATCTTAGAGACTACTTTCTCTCCCATCCCTACTTTTAATAAGGTCATCACAAATTACTGGACAAATATGACGTCCTTCCGCTACCTGGATTTCCATAGCGTGAAATGTGAGCAGATAGAAAGGGGTCATACTCAGCTATTAATTCAAAGCACATCATAAAATTGCCATTATGCTCTGACTCAAACACTTCGTTATCTCCTCGGAATGCTAGTCCTCGAGAAGATAATTTTTTTAAGACAGAAATTACCCTCTGTAGTACCTTCCTCCAATACTGGACCTCTTGCTCAAAAACAGTTACTAACTTTTTGTCAATTCTAGATAATTCATTTGCTCGGGTTTTAAATATAATTGCACAATCTCTGTGAGAGGATGAGTTTTCATGTTCGGAGATACGTTGTACAGCGTGAATCCAATAAACCCTGATTTTGAAGCAAACCCAGATAGGCCTCCAAAAAGCATACAAGGAGCACAATACAGAGACCCCTGACTTGGTGAATTAACTAAATATTCTTGTTTTACAACAGTCTCATTCAAAAGCTTTCTTTTAAATAAACTATCAGTACAGTACCTCTTTCTACCATCATGATATAGACGAACTGACTTTGAAAAATCGGAATCGTCATTTTGTAATGACCCACTGATATGGATCATTGTCTGGCAAACAAATTATACTGTCATTATTTTTGTCTAGACCAGGAGATGCCGATGTTGAGGGTTCTGGATGAAACTCATTATTTTCATCAGAAGTGCTAGAACCTTGGTTGGTTGTTTTGCATTCATTACCAGTACCACCAGTATTACTATTACTTGCATGAATTTTTGGTTCTTCAGAAATTTTGTTTTCAGTTTTTTCATAACTAAAAAACGATTCTAATTTTCTTACTTTTTTAAGGGTATCATCTTTTTGTTTCTTTTCTTCTGCCTTCCGTCTATATGCTGCCCCACTTAGTCTTTTTCTTCCGTCCATTTCAATTTTATACTAAAATATCGATTTGCAATCCAATAAGGAACTAAAGAAGTAAAAAATAAACTCGTACTTTTTTTCACTTCACATCACAGTTCACAGTTTAATAAAAACTAACATAACCTAGTTGAACAGAATAGGCAAACGGTAGCACAGAGCGACGCGCGAGCCAGACCAGAGCGGCAGCCGACGGCGCAATGTTGCCAACAAAAACCTTCCCTACCTCATTTATACAGACTAGTAGCACTAGTAGAACAGCAGCGGATAACAAATCATACCCCGCTTTGCGCGACCCCACATAACACGAATTCGCTATAACGCGTTTTTTTTCTAAGAAAATATTTATTATAGATATTAACAATTACATATACAGTACCAATAATATTGTATATATGCGTATCAACGTATCATCGTAAATGTAATGAATATGTAAAATTTTGAATTTAACAACTAAAGTTTGCATATTTTATTTTGAAAATGACAAATAAACACATACAGTACTGTAATTACATTACTGTATTATTTTTTAGGAGTACGAACACGTCAGCCTACCAACACGTTTGGTGGAAACGTAAAAACAGACAGCTGATTTGTACAGATAAATAAGAGGTTGCATTAGGTCAGACGTAGATCTGTAATAAGTGTCAGCCAAAACAAAACGTTTTGTAAACATACACGGCTGTGCCATTACACATTATAAATGTTATTTGACCTTGAATACTCTCGTTGGCGGGATTCTGACGAATGAGAAATCGTATCTCTGTGCCGGAGACCAGCGGTGACGCTGAATAGACACAACACATTTTCACTACACACAGCAGTGGCTGACGTTTATTAACCATTTCTGAGTTCCCGATGCCACAACTCAGAATAAACTGTACACAGTGTTTGTAGAAAAGGCGGACGTGTGTGACGTAGGCGTTAGTTTGCAGTGGAAATATCCTTTCATTGTGAATCTAAAAAATAAAAATCAAAAATTTTGCCGCCCCCCCAAATCTAGCCGCCCTGTGCGCAAGCACAGAATAGCACGTGCCTAAATACGGGCCTGCCTATGTGGCGCAATCACCTTCAATATATGAAAACTTAGAAAATGCTTTACCTTACTTTAATTAGAACATTTAATTGTCAATGAAATATAACATAATAATGTTATCACAACCAACAAATCAGTACTTTTCCTATTTATTTACTCTCTCTCTCTCTCTCTCTCTCTCTCTCTCTCTCTCTCTCTCTCTCTCTCTCTCTCTCTCTCTCTCTCATAGCTATCTGTTTGTGTGCCCAACAAGGTTCTTCTGTTCTCTCGCGCACATCACGAGGTCATTACTACGTGCTAAGTTTGTGTTGTCCTTTTGTTACAGTTTTAAATATGTAACCTAAATGTTTTACGAATTGTCTGCTTTTACTTTTACTAAAACACTAAATGTCTAGTTTCTCACTGGTGTTCTTTTTCTATTAAGATGACAATGTAAGCTTTCACTCTGCTACATTTTTACCGAGGCACTGGTAACCAATGTGTATATAATAACCTTACAGATTAGGCGCCGTCCATATATTACGTCACCACAAAATTCGGCATTTTGGACCCCCCCCCATTGTCACCATTTGTCACACTCGGCGACCCCCCCCATAATATTACGTCACCACGGTGGGTCAGTCCCCCTATTTTCCCTTCTTTGTTGGAAGTCTGCGATCATCAATGAAAAATTGCGTACCAGCAATTATAAGTTATTTCTTTATTACAACTACTTTTAAACACATTAAATTAAATTAAGTACCGTATTTAATTTAATTAAAACTATTAAACAAATTAAATAGTTATTAAATTTAAATATTATAAATTAAAACATTTTTGAACAAATTACAAACAAATTAAATACAACAAAATCCGCATATTTTCTAATTCAACAGTACAGAAGTTTGTGGACTTACCTTCCAATGTGTCAGAATGACGGGGATGCAGTCGCAAATATAGCCCACTCCGACTTAAATGAAATCTGGCTTTCTCCAAAGCATCTTTTAAATCGTCGAGCGTCTTGCAGCTTCGCACCTGTTCAGATTGTCGTCTTACCTGGGCTCCCCCGCCGAACATCGCGAGATCACAGATTGCCTTTAGAAGGCCCGGTTGTTCCTCTTCGGTACGTGGTCTACCTGAAGCGTCTCTAGATTTTAGCTGTTTTGAAATGTCAGGATGCTCGCGGCAAATTTCGTCCAATTTCTGTTTTTTTTTTCTTACGACACGTTTTTTGACACGCTGCGTTTGACTGCTTCCTTTTTAAAGCATTTTTTCGCTGTTCAGTTCCTTCTTGAGAGATTCCAACTCTTTAGAAGAGTCGTCGCATGCAAGACCACTATCAATTTCATTACGTAAAGTACAAATTTTGGCTTGCAAATTCGCAATCATCGTCTGAGATACATCCTGGGAAGGTGTACGCCTTTTTTCATTTTCAGAGTCTCCGATCTCACATTTTTAGGTGTATCAGTAACTGTGAGCTGACTGGTCAGCACAGCCGGAGCCATGATTGTTGCAGGTGCATGTGTTGCGGTTTTCACATTCGCGGAATGTATAGTAAAATACGAAAACAAACCCTTGACTTTCTTATTAGTCCCTCTCACCAAAAGCTCTTTCACTTTCGCACTAATCTTAGCGTCAAAAGACGAATCATCCTTGCCGCACTCCTTTTTTGCTTCCGCCCTGAAGGTATTGCATTCATTTTGGAGATTCACTTTCGGCCTGTCGGGGTAGGCCTTCTTATACACGTTGAAAAGAGACTCGTAAAGCTTGCCGCGATTCATGTTACGAACGACCACAATGATGGTATGTATGATGGGAGTGAAGGTTGTAGCAAAACGCGCGATAGGAGGACTCGAGACACGAAATCAAGAGAAGACTAAACAGACACGCTCGAAATCAAGAGAAGACTAAACAAAGAGCGTGCTCACAGCGAAGAACGTATGATGTGAGTAAACATGTGGTGGCCGAATTCGGGGAAATCGAGACACCGACAACACAGTGCTAGCAGCGAAGAATGTATGATGTGAGTAAACATGCGGTAGCCGAGTTCAGGGAAATCGAACTTTTGTGTGCATGTGTTCTACGCCCCAGTACAAATTAGTGAAGAAAATGTAAAGATTTAAACGCCTGTCTGCATAAATAAGCGTTTTCTTTACAAAACTCATCCTTATAAAACAAAGAATAAAAAAGTGGTTACGTCACAACTGCTGAAACCCCCTCCCTCCCCCTTGTCACCATTTGTCACACTTAGCCGAACCCCCCTCCCCCCAAAGTGGTGACGTAATATATGGACGGCGCCTTAAGAGCTTTAAAACTGAAATGTAAGTAGAGTTTTTTACACAATATACAAACCATTTTTTAAAAATAAAGGTTAGTCACTTAGTTAAAATATTTAGATTTTAATTATACAAATGACACAATGTTTTAATCACAATGCATGAATTACAATAGTGTTAATTTTATACTTCAATATCTCCTAATAAAATTATGTTTTTATGTTTGTTTTTAAATTGTTTTTATAGTATCCTATAACAGTTTTCGCCCGTTCTGTAAGCCCAGTTCTTCAATATGTTGAAGTTTTTTTACACTACTTGTATTTGGAATACAATGATAAAATTTTGTGTGTCCATTACCACTTGTTATAAGAGTATTTTGAGAAAATTTCATATTTTTAACCTTTGTCCCTTTTGAGATATACTAAGTTGAAAATCGATAATTTCAAGCAAAGTTCAATATTTCAAGAATTATACAAAATTAAGGAGAAGTGTATATGGCTTCAAACGTATGCAACATGTAGTGGGTAATGGTGTCTTTCTATTGTAAAATTAGTGAAGGTGTGTCTTCATTGCTTGTATGAAAAATATTCTTCTAAAGTTGTTCATTTTCACAATTTCATACAAAATTTTGAATTCTAATTTTAGGTAATTTCCGTACCTATTTAAATTTCTCCAAAACATAAATAATAGAAATTTCTATGCAGTTTAAGACAGTTTTTGTTTCAAGTTGATATCTTTAATAACAAAAAAGTTATTGAACTTTCTGTTAGTTGTAGAAAATGCTGAAAACAGCTGACTGGCCAAAACAAAATTCCTACCAGAAAAAACAGCTAATAGTCAAATTTTTTTTAAATATGTTTTGAGCTCCTAGATACATGTAGGAACCAATAACACATAATTAAAATTAAAAAAAATGTCAGGAACTCTCACTGGTTGATCTGAAGTGGATTGACCTGTGGTCATCTTACATTTTGTTAAATAAAAATTTGTAAGCAAATTCAGTTGAAAAACTATCTAATTATATCACTTTCTATTATAGTTAATAAATAAAAAAAAAAACTATTGGCCATCAGTACAGATCAGAACCTTGTTATTCTCCCCCCTCCCCCACACACACACACATTTCCCCAGACACTAATGTTCAGACCTCACGTAATCCATTTCTTTGTTATCTAGTCACTCACCAGACAATTTGAATTTAGTCGTTATTACGTATCTGTACACATTTTATGATTATTGATTTTGCTGTGGTATTGTTTTCCAGTAAAAATTCCTTTCTTCACTCGCACACAACATGTTAGTAGATAATTTTTGTTGTTATGAACTTATGTTGTTTATTTTACTGTTTCAAATTTTGTGCTACTTAATACCAACTTGTCTGGCAAAACTGAAGCCACAAGACTTTATATATATAATTGTTGACTACTATGATAATTAGACAGCATTACTATGATTGTAAGCCTACATGATTAATGGCAGCAGGCTCAAGTCCCTGCCTCTCTCATGTGTACTGTTTGGTGGTTGAAAGGCGACTGTGTGCAATAATTGAAGTTGTTACAAATACATTTTTGCACCAAGTCACCGTTCACAATAACTAGCGCTTTGGTGATTATATTTTTATATTGAGGCACTGCCTTCTTGATTGAGTCACTGCCCTGCCATGCAATCTGTTTGGTGCTCCAATACTGAGACGGACCACAGGGGATAGTCTTGTGAAATTCCTCAGACCCTTTTCCGTTATTCTGTGGGAAACTGGCACCTGCGACTCCTATTCATGTCCTGAGCATGCAGATTTACATGTTGTGCACATACACACATTAAAAACTACAATTTTCCCAGGCTCAAGTCACACACAAAAATTCCATGTGGTCCTATATTCTGTTTTATACACTGTAATGGGACAGAATGGGGTATTTTTATTTTATTAAAATCATTTCATTTTCAATGGTAACTCCCTGTATAAATCTGGTAGCAAGTCCACTACATAAAACGGTGTTGTTCAGACAAAGGACAATGGAATGCGATGTGTGTTTGAGAACGCAATTGAATTCTAACAACTGTAGTGCAGTGTGACACACACAAATGCACAAACACCAGCGGGGCGCACAACCGACGCTTAGACACCTCGGCCAACATGGCTAATTTGGGAGATTTGTTTGCCATGTGCGAGTTAGCGGGCGGAAGCATGACACAAGAATACGCCTATTTGCGTGACGTAACCAGTGGTTTCAAGGTATCGTCACCGTCTAACACACATTAATAACCCATGTTCCCGGTGCCACTACTAACAATTTGACACATGAAGGCTGTGAACGACGGCGAAATTTGGTGGAGGAAAGGCAGTGACATCCGCTCGCATGTAAAGTCAGTCGGACAATAACATCTTAACACACCGGACACGAGCAGCGTGTGTGTCCGCCGGCTGTGCAGTGTTCATCTCGGTACATGGAGTTATTGGTGTTTGTATTTTGTGTTTATGACAGTGTATGAGTGATATACTGTAAGTATGAATTTTATAATGCAATTTAAAGAAAGTAATAAACATGTGCACTTTATATAATTTTGAGACATGTATATGGAAAGGTCATTTACCTGACCAGGAACAGCAGCTGATTACTGGTGTTATATACGTACTATGTCGCTTAGGAATAGTTTGCAGAATTTTTATCAATGTAAGTAAATGTTTGAAGAATTAATGTTTGAATAATAGATTTTCAATGTGGTTTAAGAGATTTTTAATTAAATGGTAAAATGTGTTTAAGATAATTTTGATTTTTCAATGGTAACTGTAATGTAAAATGTTGTAAATGTTAGAATTTGGGTGATTATTATTTCGTTAGGACACTTAAATCAGTCCAAGTTAAGTTTAGAAGGGGTGTTAGAGAGAACAATACTACAGTCGACTCCCTCTCGTTCGGACTCCGATGGTTCGGACGCCGGATGGTCCGGACTACTTCTTGGAAATGAGTCATCAGCGCGCGCCGGGTTTCTCATGGCCGAAAACGACAGGATTGAGCGTGTCTGTTTATTTCCGGCCTACATGTAAACAAAGATCCTCAGTTCGGCTTACGATTGCGTTTGCTCCGGATCGTCATACAGTGCACTGTAGCTGTTTTTACTAATTACTACTGATATTGTTGTGTGTTTTAATAATGTTCAATGTGAGTTACATATGTTATTATAAGTGAGTTTATTTGTTAGGTGAAATTGTAGTTTCAGTAACTCTGATTATTTGACAGTAAAATTCTCAAAAATGAGTGAAAAACGGAAGCATAATACGGTTAAAATGCAAGACAGACTTAATATTTTACAACGTTTAGATAAGGGTGAATCAGTGCAAAGTATTTGTACGGAGTTTAATGTAGGGAAAAGCACAGTTTATGATTGGCGGAAAAACAGAAAATCGATCGAGGATTTTTGTATGCAAATTGAAGTCGAATCCGTCCTTTCTACTCGATCTACCTTGAAAAAACCACACCATGAACTTGTTGATGACGCATTATGGTTGTGGTTCATGCAGGAACGTAGAAGAGGGACTCCTATAAATGGGCCGATTTTGAAAGAAAAAGCCGTCATTCTTCATTCAAAACTTGGGAAAAAAGGAAACTTCTCGGCAAGCGATGGGTGGCTAACGAGATGGAAAAAACGGCATGGAGTGCATTTCCTTGGAGTTTGCGGGGAGAAGCTTTCAGCAGACCAACCGGCAGCTAATGATTTTTCTGAAAAATTGAAGCATATCATTGAGCGTGAAAAACTAACCCCAGAACAAGTGTACAATATCGATGAGACCGGGCTTAACTATAAACTTTTGCCTAATAAAACCTTTGCCACTCCTCAAGAAAAGTCTGCTTCGGGCTTTAAAGTAAATAAAGAAAGGATCACTGTTGCACTATGCTCAAACACAACTGGGACACACAAGATGCCGCTATTTGTGATTGGAAAGTCGGCCAAACCCAGAGTATTCAAAAACTTAAACATGTCTTCCCTTCCAGTGTATTACAGGTCACAAAAGTCTGCCTGGATGGATTCTTATTTGTTTAAGGAGTGGTTCGTGGCTCAATTTGTTCCGTCTGTAAAAGAACATTTGACATCCTTGAAATTGCCAGTAAAAGCAGTTCTTGTGCTTGATAATGCCCCTACGCATCCAGAGGAAGGTCTCGAATGTGATAGTTACAGTGACATCAAGCTTTTATATATGCCTCCAAATGTAACAAGTATCGCACAGCCCATGGACCAGGGTGTAATCGAATGCTTTAAGAGAAAATACCGGAGGAAGCTTCTTTCAGAAATTTTGGATAAGATGGATGGTAATGACAATGCAGGTCTCATCCAGACGCTCAAGACAATTAACATTAAGGACGTCATTTATATCGCTGCTAAATCGTATGATGAAATCCCATCATCTACGTTTACCAAATCCTGGAGAAAATTGTGGCCAGATGTTGAAACTCTCGTTGAGAAGAGACAAGAAGACAACCCAAATACAATAGGGTTAAATATTCATGCAACTGAACCTGATGACAACCACTCAATTTTAAAGGATTTACAACGGCTGCCTGATTCTGCTAGTATTAATGAGAATGACGTTGTGGAATGGATTTCGCGAGCTGATGATGAACTGGCTAATGAAATCCTGAATGATGACGAAATCGTCGATGTAGTCCTTCGTCAAGAGGAAGAAAAAGAAGAAGACGACGACGAAGGTGATAGTGAAGCGGGAAATGGCGTGGGAATTTTGACTCATGCAGAGGGTAGGGCAGCACTGGAACTGGCAACTACCTACGTCGAACAACAGCCTGGCGCATCAGCTGTGGATGTTATGTTTCTAAGGAAGTGGCGTGATTATGCCTTCAAGAAAACAGTTGAAGTAAAAGAAGCAGAAGAAAATAACAGATTTCTTTTAATATTGCAAAGCTAAGTTTTTCATTAGTTTTAGGTTTAAGTTTATTCGTTTGGGACAATTTTATGAACCTAAAATTGTGTTCCGTACACTTGAAAATTGTCTTAAAATGTGATTTATAAATATAGATACACTATTACAGGTTGTAATTTACATAAGTAAAAAACCGCCGGATGGTCCGGAAATTTTTTAATCCGGACAGGGATCCGGCCCCGAGGTGTCCGGATTAGAGGGAGTCGACTGTATTATGAATAAAAGTAAGATAGAATTTGAATATTGATAGTGACACAGTAGCTATGGGGATAATTTGTAGAGTAATGAGAGTAATATATTGGGGTAATAAACCAGGTGATATTTTGTAGATGAAAGGGAGGTAATGGAGAGTAATTAGTTGATGGTGATAAGGAGTCCGCAACGACAGGCGTTGTGGCGGGTAGCAGTGGGTTTTCAGGGAGTGATTGCTGGGTAAATAGGAAGGGCAAGATGTGGAGCACGGAGGTGAGATGAGGGAACACACATCCTGAGTACAAAGGGGTAGAGAGTATTTTGTTGTAAGGGTAGAATGAGTAAATGGGAGTTAGAGTAGTAAGTTGGTGGAGATAGATGTTTTGAGAGATGGGTGTCATACTGGGTAAAATCGTTGGTGATTGTTAGAGTCAGCAGGGGGGTTAGATTATATTATAATCACCCATTTGTAAGTTGAATTATTATGAATAAAAAGAGAGTCACCCAAACTAATTGAGAATGAAAATATTAAAGAAAGAGAGTCATAGTTAAAAATATGAAAATAAATGAAACGAGTAACAGATTTTAATAGAATTTGAAAATAATTAAAGCTAAAAATGTGTAATTTTTGGTCAATTTAAATGTAAATTTTATGGTTTATTGTAAGATGAAAATAACCATGTTAATTTTGTATGTCTTATTTTATTATATTGTATTGTGTTTAAAGGTAAAGAATTTTAAAAATGTTTTATGTGTTTTATGATGTAGCTTTGTGTAACATATGTATGTCAAGGTCGTTGACTTGACCCAGAGAGATCAGCTGATGGTGGATGTTAGAGACAAGACCAGTTTTTTTTTTGTAATTGATTAATGCCATTTTGTTTTCTGAAAATTAAGAAAAGAGATATTTTAGTAAATTTAAATTAAAAAAAAAAAAAAATTTTTTTCCGCCTGCCTTATAGATGATGTTTTGAGTTTCAAGTGTACTATTGCTTATGTGTATTACTAGTGTTTGTATTGAATTACTTGAATTACATTGTTTAGTATGTATAAACAAATGTTAGAATAAGTGAATTCATGATTTAATAAGATGTCCAGTTTATTTGTTTTTATGATTATTAGTAATAGTGAAGAAAGTTAATAGAGTTGAGGGATTCATGCAAAAGATTTTTTTTTGAGAAAGTAATGGAGATATCACAAATTAATTTTGAACTTAAATGAGTTTTTGAAGTTAAAGATAAATATTTAATGAATTTTAAATAAGGAATTTGTTAGGATGTATTAAGGAATATGTGTACGCGCCCAGTATTTGCCAAAGGCGACCCAGTGTGCATGTAAGGGGGAATATATCGGTTGAGGATTTGGCATGGTATGAAGCCAGGGTTTTGATTTTGGGGGTAGAATGTTAAAAGGTGAGGTGTGCGGTGGTACGTGTCTGTTCGATTTTATGGTGTTGGGATCTCGGATAGAGAAGTCCAGTAATATCGTTCAGGTGCAGCCATAGTCGCCGAGCTAGGGGGGTAGTTTACCCATGATGGATTAAGAATTAATGGGGGGTTGTTGGCACCATATCCTCTCCGATCCTCTTAGGGGTTTAGCAATGAGAGTTCTTCTGTTCCAGCAGAAGATCTCTCATTGGGGGGGGGGTATTGTAATGGGACAGAATGGGGTATTTTTATTTTATTAAAATCATTTCATTTTCAATGGTAACTCCCTGTATAAATCTGGTAGCAAGTCCACTACAGAAAATGGTGTTGTTCAGACAAAGGACAATGGAATGCGATGTGTGTTTGAGAACGCAATTGAATTCTAAGAACTGTAGTGCAGTGTGACACACACAAACGCACAAACACCAGCGGGGCGCACAACCGACGCTTAGACACCTCGGCCAACATGGCTAATTTGGGAGATTTGTTTGCCATGTGAGAGTTAGCGGGCGGAAGCATGACACAAGAATACGCCTATTTGTGTGACGTAACCAGTGGTTTCAAGATATCATCACCGTCTAACACACATTAATAACCCATGTTCCCGGTGCCACTACTAACAATTTGACACATGAAGGCTGTGAACGACGGCGAAATTTGGTGGAGGAAAGGCAGTGACGTCCGCCCGCATGTAAAGTCAGTCAGACAATAACATCTTAACACACCGGACACCGAGCAGCGTGTGTGTCCGCCGGCTGTGCAGTGTTCATCTCGCCCGTGCATAAAAATGGGGATGCCAGGCAAAGACAGTTCGGCCAATAACATGTAAACCGCGTGGTTGCGTCGGAGCGCGGGTTGACTAGAATTTTAACAATGTAGAACGACCGGTAGAAAAGTGAAGAAATAATAAAAAAATCGAACAGTTCGGTAGTGAGCAAAATTTGGTGAAGATATAATTTGGACATAACCGGTGCAATACAATGGACGGAGTGCAGCGCGGGTTCTGCAGGAAAGTACCGACGGAGTAACTATGATACAAACAATAATTAAGAAAGGGCTTTAATTTAAAAAAGGGGTATTTGAATAAGATGTGAAGGGGTATGCAAATGCTGGGTAGCCTTTATTAGTCATTAAGTTTAAGCAATTATTTTTTGTGTTTTGTTCAGTATGATAACCATCTGTTATAAGTAGATTGGACCTAAATATGGTTTAGAGTAGAGTTCTGAAAGTATAATAAAACTCAAAAACGTATAAAGAAAATAATCAATGGTATAATAAAATGTAAGGTTTGTTTACAACACAACCATGTGTTAGCGTAGTTATTTCGTCATTACCACTTCCTAGTATTCTGTGCTGAAAGATTCGTCTAACGATTCCGGGTTCTTCTGAATTATTATTGGGAGGTAGTCAGATTGCAAAATTGTCCCATTTTTTTATTAAGGTAGAGTGTTAAGGTTTCGATGTATAGCCTAAACCATCGTGGCGACTCTGGGCTTCTGATTGAAATTTATACAAGGTAAGTAAGTGAAGAAAAGATCGCAGGTAAGTCCCTGGCAGTTGTATTTTATTTATTTATTTCGATTTAGTTTGTTTATCAACAACACATAGTATTTGAGTCGCACACCTGTAATTGCATAAAAAGCCCCATTACAAGTTTTCCAGTTTTGTTAAATTTATAATTGTGATAATTGTGGTTGTATTTATAATTGTATATTTAAATACAATAATTGTTGTATTTGTGTTGTGATTTTAATGGCTTCTATGTGTATGTAGGTGTGCAGCTTTATATACTCCACATATACTACATACATCACTGCAATCATATACAAAGAACAAAGATTCTTCAAAAATAATACATTGCCCTGTGAAAACGTACAATAGTGTGCACCCATGGACACTCGCTCACTGACTTTCTCCCTCACTGATGTGTGTAGTTGTATTATTGTAATATTTTTGGTTGTTTTGCAAATAGAAACTTTTCCAAAATTATGTTTTCCTTTACTTGAAGCATGACATAACTTTCGAAACAGATTTTTGGATAAGATATGTAGGCTTGCTTGTATCATGCAACAGAGGGTAATGTAACCACATTTTGTACAGGTGGCACTGGGATAACTCCAATGCTTCAGCTCATACGTCATATCTTGAAAGATCCAAGTGATGAGACCCAGTTGGCTCTTCTCTTCGCTAATCAGACAGAGAAAGATATTCTTTTGCGAGATGAACTGGAAGAAGTAGCTGCAAAAAGCCCAAAGCAGTTCAAATTGTGGTACACTGTTGATACACCTTCAGAAAGTAAGTAATACGTATAAAGTATATTTGTCTTATGAAAAATAAGTAATGAAAGGTAAAATTAATTTGTACAAATTTTATGCATTTATAAACATGGTTAGTATATAGTACAGTACTCTGTATCCTTTAAAAAAAGGTTACAAGAACATTTTTACAGCTTTACAGTGAGGATAAGCAATATTGATCGATCCTATATCAGTTTCATTTGTATAGTCAATGAGTAGATTATAATTAAAACCACTATTTAATTTATTTTTCCACCTCAAAAAATTCTGTTCAGCCCTTGCAGTAACTCGAAATTTGTTTGTCTGCTCTGTTGAGCTGTATCATTATTATAGCATTTCCAATATTATGAAAAGTCTTTTTCATTTTCCATTTATCATTGACCTTCCTAAAAATGATTTTCTAAATGGCATTGTGGCGGTACAAAAGTGGAAAGGAAAACATCCAGGGTCACCACTCACACTTGATGTATGGCGTGCGGGAGCCATATCATATTCCCATCATACAACGGAGATACTAAAAAACTACTTACCAGAAGATGGAGCGGACCAAGTCCGTTTAGGCGGATCTTTGAGTACACGTTAGGCCAGGGTTGGGTGACAAATAAAACGCTGAAACTATCCTCATTGATTTTGTATTATCAATTACAACATACACAACACATTAATATCCCGCATGATATGGTTTTACATTCAAAATATTGTTTCCAAAGTGTAACAAATTCTGCCCACTCTCATTAACCTCCAATAGCAAACGCATCTACAAATTTTCTTTTCTATTTTTCAGTCCATCAGATACAAATTTCTTTGGACCACAAAATTACTAAATCTAATTAAGAACGTTGTGTTAGTGGTTATAGTCACAAGCAGAATTATCACTGTTGCACACCACTATAGAAAAATTATTCCGATATGTGAAGCTTGAAAGCACTAATCGGAATAATTTTTCTATAGTGGTGTGCAACAGTGATAATTCTGTTTGTAATTACTAAATCAAAACAGTTACAATACAGTTACAAAAGAAATTTACTATACCATTATGTTTTCTTCAAAATGAACATTTTTCGTATAATATTAAAGTATCATACATAGTATACACAGCTCATTTTGTGCCCAAAGTCCTCAGAGGAGTTACCAACACTTTATGGGCACAACTTTTTGTTCTCTGTGCATGAATTCTCTCTTAAACACACACAAACATAGACTCAATTTGTTTTGTCAAAAATACTTTTTTCGATGGCAATTCCTCATTGGTTATAATTTATATCCACTCATACCTGTTGTTGGAGTTTCTATATAATAAAGCTAATTATACGTCATTATGGCATCACCTCTTCTTGCAATTGCTCCAATTTTGAAGTTTCTTCCCCCCCCAAATTTCACGTTTCTCGCACAATCTTTCTAAAATACTTTTTAGTTTTAAATGATTACTTTTGAAATTTCAAATCTGGGGATATCCATCAATCACTCCATATTTCACTCACGACTGTCTCACAAACACCATGTGCTTGTTGTTTATGTCCGCATTACAACTTTACAAAGGGTCCCCATCTCACACTTTTATCCCATTCAGTATTTGGCACTAATTGAGTGTTTTCAACTAACTTAACATAAGCTAACACATGTTGAAAGGCTTCTGCGAACTTAATTTCATTCTGCTACGCAGAAGAGTCCACGCTCTTTCACGCCATTACTAAGAGAAGAGAAGTGAAGTAGCCGGCCATATTACCACACAACGTGATCTTTTACAAGACAGTATTCCAATACCATACTTGTTCTTGTTGGCTTCACTAAAGCTATGTTTACACTGGCAAGAAAATTGCGACATTAAATGTACAAGCAGTGTCACACTGAGACAAAATTTTTACTGTGAGAGGAAGTGCAAGTGTTTGCACGAGCTAATGTCACAGTTTATTCCGACAGATGTACGAAACTCCGTTTACATTAGACAGTAAGTCGGGGCAAGTAGTGCTGTCATAACGTTTCCCGCCAAGCACTCTTCAGGGTTGTCAGCCATGGCATGATGTTTATTAAAACATTAAATTAAAAATAAATAACGATTGTATGTATTTTTTTTATTCCCCAGTTCTTCAGAAAACATTGAAATTGTAGTAATGATTAATTGATGAAATATGATTAATAAATAAAATTGATTAATTTAATGTTAAATGATTGTCGAATTAGATAAGTTAAAGTATTGATTTAGTAAAAACTGTGTAAAAACAAAATATATGATTTTCTTTTTGAGAGTTTGAATTTTCATGTTGATTGTTATGGATCATTATGTCAAAAAGAATTTCACTATAGGTGCTTGGTGATTGAACAAATGAAATATCTTGAGTAGTCTCTCATGGAAAGGTCATATTTGTAACCTGAAGAAAGAGTTGTATACATTCTTGCAAAAATGCTATTTCTTACAAGATTTTTGTCCTGAAAGCTTATGTGATCAGTCAAATTATTACAGAATTATAAAATTATGATTACCTTTTCACCTACCTTAATTTCAGGTCCAAGATACCAGCACGAACTGTAAATGCAAACGTGATTCTGAGGTTACAACAATAACGTACTCAATTCGCATTTGTGTACGACAACTAATATTTTATTTCATTCTTTAAAATTGCTTGCAGATTACCAACTATTCATTTCTTTCCCTCTCACATAATTAATACAAAAACAAAATTTCTTTAAATATTAATAACACAATCTTATATAAATAAAAGTTAAATAAATACTTATAAGTTATATAAATAAACACCGTATATTAGAGAAAGCAGCCCAGCCTGCTCACATGCAACATTCATATCATTTTAAAACCCCTTTTTAATTATTTATTATATTGCTTTTATTATGGATTTATTATCATAGTTACTCTGTTATTTGTTCCTGCTGAACAAGCGTTGCACTCCTTCCATTGTATATTACCGTTTGTGTCCAAACTACATCTCACTAAATTTTGATCACTGCCGAACTGTTCGAGTTTAATTTATTCCCCTTTTTTCCGTTTTTTCTACATTGTTGAAACTTAGTCGACCCGCGCGCCGACGCAACCACACGGTTTAGCCGAACTGTCTTTTATCTAGATTCCCATTTTTACGTGCGGGCGAGATGAAAACTGTGCCCAGCCGGCGGACGCACCACTACTCACGTCCGGCACTTTAAGATGTTATTGTCCGACTGCTGAAGCCACGAGGCACGTCGGTGATGCTCACTTCCGCCAGCTCGCTCTCAGATTGGTTGAGGCGCTCACGTGACAGGTTAATTACCCACGTTGTTGTTCAGTTCTGTTGATCGACTTTGGTGTCGAGATTATTGCTGAGGCCCATGGGCGCACACTTACAGCCACATTCCAACGTTATCGTTTTGTTGCTGGTGGCTCGCTACAAAGTTTTTACTTTTCCCCCAACGGAAAATACAGGCCTACGCGCACAGGTCCGCATTCCAACGCTGTGATCGTTTGTGCCAAGCACGGACTGGTACGGAATTGTATACAGGGTGCCCAACGAAGCATGTCTTAGTGGCCGTAAAGGGTGTCCAAACATATCAGTCCCAATATTTAATAAATGAAAATAAAATATAGATCCTTCCAAAATTGCCCCGTTAACAATACCCCCCCAATGAGAGGTCTTTTGTCGCAACAGAAGAACTCATTGCTACCCCTAAGAGGATCGGTGAGGATATGGTGCCAACAACCCCCCATTAATTCTTAACGCATCATGGGTAAACTACCCCCCCTAGCTCGGCGACTATGGCTGCACCTGAACGAGATTACTGGACTTCTCTATACAAGATCCCAACACCATAACATCGAACAGATACTCACCACAGTATACCCAACCTTCTATCATTCTGCCCCAAAATCCAAACCCTGGCCTCATACCATGCCAAATCCTCAACCGATATATTCCCCCTTACATGCACACTGGGCTGCCTTTAGCAAGTACTGGGCGCGTACACATATTTATTTATACCTTCTAACCAAACTCCTTATTTAAAGTTCATAGAATATTTATCTTTAAATTCAAAAATTCGTTTACGTTCAAAATCAATCTGTTATATTACCATTCTTTCCTCAAAATAAAAAAATCTTTTACATGAATCTATTAAATCTATCAATTTTCTTCACTACTACTAATAATCATAAAAACAAATAAACTGGACATCTTATTAAATCATGAATTCACTTATTCTAACATCTGTTTATAATACCTGTATACTAAACAAGATAATTCAATAAACACACTAGGAATACATGTAAACAATAATATACTTGAAATTCAAAATATCATCTATATGGCAGGCGTGGTTTTTTTTCCTCAATATTTAGAAAAATTTTAAATCATTTAATCCAATTAAACGACAAAATTGCATCAATCAATTGCTAGAAACTGGTCTTGTCTATAACATCAACCATCAGCTGATCTCTCTGGGTCAAGTCAGCGACCTTGACATACATATGTTACACAAAGCTACATCATAAAATACATGAAACATCTTTAAAATTCCTTACCTTCAAACATAATCAAATAAGACATTCAAAATTAACATGGTTATTACTATCTTACAATAAACAATAAAATTTACCTTTAAATTGACCCAAAATTTACATACTTTATAGCTTCAATTTATTTCCAAATTCTATTACAATCTGTTACTTGTTTCAGTTCTTATTACCTTTTGACTATAACTTTCTTTCTTTAATATTTTCCTTCTCAATTAGTTTGGGTGACTCTCAATTATTCAGAATGATTTGATTTACAAACTTGGCATTCACATATAATCTTACCCCCCTTCTGACTCTAATAATCACTAACAGCTTTTATCTAGTATGACACCCATCTATCAAAACATCTACCCACCATTCTCTACCTCTAACTTACTACTCTAACTCATTTCAAATCATCCTACCCTTACAACAAAATATTCTCTACCCCTTTGTACTCAGGATGTGTGTTCCCTTCCCAATGCTCATTCCCTTATTTGGTTCCTGGACCCTCCCTAGGTAACCCTTTCCGGCACATAATGGTTCCCCTCCCGCCAGAACGCTTTTCATTGACTCCTTATCACACCACCCCCCTTACAAAATCACCTGTCACTAATTACTCTCCCATTACATCACTTTCATCTACAAAATACCTCCATTTATTTATTACCTCAATATATCACTCATTACTTTACCTATATTCCCCATAGCCACTGTGTCACTATCAATACTCAACTTCTACATTACGTTTATTCACAATAATATTATTCTCTTTAGCACCCCTTTAAACTTAACTTGGACTGATTTAAATGTCCTAACGAAATAATAATCACCCAAATTCTAACATTTACCACATTTTACGTTACAGTTACCATTGAAAATTCAAAATTATCTCAAATACATTTTACCATTTAATTCAAAATCTCTTACACCACATTGAAAATCTATTATTCAAATATTAATTATATTCAGTTTTAATTATATTCAAACATTTAATTACAGTAGACTCTCGGCTATCCGACTCCCGACTATTCGACCTCCGGCCTATCCGACCCGCTCTACTCAAAAAAAAAAAAAGTATTTTTTGAGTACGGTATGTATGCAGTATTTCCGATCCGATTACTAGCGCCTTCAAACGTCATGTGAGCAATCCCGCCACGCGGGTGAAGGCGCTTACGCGTGAATCACCAGTTACCAATACAGTACGCCAATTGATTCATGTTGTGACAGGAAAGTTTCGTGTTCCTACTTGAGTGTGTAACAGGTGCATCAGTCGGTCTGTATCCAGAAGTCAGTCCGTGCGGTTCAGTCGTTTGTGGATTGTTAATTTGTTATAAAGTGTGTATACAGTATTGTTGGTGGCTTTTATTTTTAAGTGAAATATGGGTGACAAACGAAAGAAAGTGATAGTAACTTTGGAAGAAAAACTGCAAGCAATAAAAAGAATGGATTCTGGTGAGTCGGTAAACAAAATTACACTGGAGTTAGGAGTTGGAAAAACTACTGTGGGTGATTGGCGAAGAAATCGCGCAGAGATTGAAAAATGGTGTTCTAAGAAAGCAAGTGGCAGTGGCGTGAAAGTTAGAAAAACTATGCAAAAAGGAAAACGTGTGGAAGTTGAAGAGGCTTTATATCTGTGGTATGAAAATGTGAGGGGGAAAGGATTGACGGTTTCAGGCCCCTTGCTCCAAGAAAAAGCGATTCAGTTTAAAAAACAGATCGAAGGAGACGATGGTGAGTTTACTGCCAGTGACGGGTGGCTTGATCGCTGGAAGAAACGTTTTGGTGTTCGTCAGATAATGATTAGTGGTGAAGCATTGTCTGCTAATAAGGACGCTGTCCCTGACTTTAAAAAACACTTTTTTGACTGCTTGATAAGGAAGGTATTTCCGGAGAACAAGTGTACAACTGTGATGAGACGGGTTTGAATTACCGTATGTTGCCGTCTAAAACACTAGCGTCTAAACAGGAAAAGGCCACACCAGGGTTCAAGAAGAGCAAGGACCGCGTTACAGTTTTAGCTTGTAGTAACGCAACCGGAAACCACAAGTTGAGACTGACCTTGATTGGAAAATCTCGCAAGCCTAGGGGTTTTAAAAATCTTAAAGATTTAAGTTCTTTGCCCCTGCATTATACCCATTAAAAAAAGGCGTGGATGAATGGAGAAATTTTCAAAAATTGGTTTGAACAGGAATTTGTGCCACAAGTTGAAAAACATTTAGCTGAAAACAATTTAACAAGGAAAGCAATCCTAGTTTTGGATAACGCTCCTTCACATCCAGCAAATGACCAATTAAAAGATGGAGACATAAAAGCTTTGTTCTTGCCTGCAAATGTTACATCTATATGTCAGCCAATGGATCAGGGAGTGCTCCAAGCTTTGAAAAAGAAATATCGACATAGGCTACTAAGCTATATCATCGCGACAATTGATAATACAGAAGTTGCGATGGCACTACAGTCAGTAGACATGCTTGACGTCATCAGATGGGTGTCCGAGGCATGGGATGAAATTCCATCTTTAACACTTGTGCGATCGTGGAAAATTTTGCTGGATCACAGAGCCAGTGATAAGTGGGAAGAGGTAGAACAACAATGTGATGTGGAAAATGCAACTGATAACACTGCGCTTGTATCGCTGTTAGAAAAAGTTCCCGGATGTGAGGAAGCTTCATTGGAAGACATCACAGAATGGTTGGCAAAGGACGAAATCGAAGAAATTGCAGACGAAGATATTGTAGCGATGGTATTAAATGAACAGCCGATTGAAGAGGAACAAGGTGATGAACCCTCCGATCGTATAACCCACTCCGAAGGCCTGAAGGCGATCGAGACGGCAGTTGGAATACATTGGCCAGCAAGAAGAAGCAACATCAGCAGACATCATATGTTTACGTAAGTGGAAGGATATAGCGGCGAGGAAAGAAGCAGGTCTCAATTACAGACTTTTTCAAACCTTAGACAATGTAAGTTTCACTTGTTCTTTCATTATACAGTACGTAGTTTTAGGTTATTATAATTTGATTTATATTAACAACTAATTTGGTTGAAAGCTTTCGTATAAATTAAAACTCATTCAACTTATTGTTAACTACACATTTTGTTTCGTCCTTCAAATAAAGGTTTTGAGAAAAGATACTGTAGTTGCGAATTCTTATTTCATTTCTTTCTAATTCATTTATTACTGTACGTCATTTATAAGGACAAACTGATATGACGTACGCATCCAAATAGCAACAAGTACATTCAACGCAATAGGGTGGCGGTCATTGACCCTACAGAGGCTGGTATGCCTACGGCTCCGGTGTGTCCGACTTTTTTGCTATCCGACCCGGCCGACCGCCACATTAGGTCGGATAGTTGAGAGTCTACTGTACATTGAAAAATTTGCAAATCTTTTATAAGTGATATATTACATTTATAATTTCAGCAATCAGCTGATTTTCTTGGCAAGGTGAATGACCTTACTACAGATATAATTCAAAATTATATAAAGTACACATGTTCATAATTCTTACCCCTAATATATAATACAATTAATTCTACCCCTAACACCCCTAATACCCCTAATTCTACGTACAATTAATACAAATACACAAAATTATATAGTCATTATCATATAATGTTATCTGAAATCATTAAAAGTAAACCTAGTGCTTAAAATGGTTTTGCTCTCATAGGGACATACATCGCTACTCATTGAGACATAGCAACAGTTACTGAACAGCTGTATGGATTGTCAACCCCCAACTCTCTCTATAGAGTCGTGTTATAAGCTGACCGCCCGCTGTTTACAGAGATCGTCACCCTCTCACTGCATTTACAGCTACCCTCCTACTTCATCATTTTATTATTTCCCCCCTTTTCCCAGTTACAATTAGGTAAACCACCTGCCGGTCGGTCTAGGCATTTACCTTGTGCACAGATGCGTTATCTGTGCCCCTGGCTTGTAACTGCCAGCTCCTTTCCCACACACACTATTGTTTCCTGGTGTTGGACTGTTGCGTCCATTTGCATTCCCAAGAACTGAAGTTACATATATAAGGTATAGACGCTGCCTATACCGTTCTTGGTTCAGCGTTATATAAAAATTCGGAATTACTGATGTCCGAGGACACCAGTAATCCTACTACAATGATTTACACACCCTTAGTACAGAACTATCGACACCTTCGACGATAGCCGCTGTTCCATAGTTATGTAGTTTCCCCTGTTACCCCCAGTCAGTTTCAAAATTCACCAATTTTGTATCTACAGTAGACGCCCTCTTAACCGGCCTCGGATCAACCGGCCACCGCTTTAACCGTCCAGACTCGTCTGTTTCCCACGCTTTCGATATCCGTTAATTAAACGGATGTTTCTACATTTTCTATTTGTTTTTAGTAATCAAGCGGCTTTCGATTACCGCTTTAACCAGCCAACCCTCAGACTCGTCTGTTTCCCACGCTTTCAATATCCGTTAATTCAACGGATGTTTATACATTATCTATTTATGTTTTTAGTAATCAAGCGGCTTTCGATTGTACCGCGTAAACATAAATGTGAAATTACACCGACACGGCTCACCGGCATGTCAAAAGTTTCATGATTTGCACTTGTTTATTTTGTTGAACGTCTTTAGTCAGTTTAGTGGTTGATTTGTCAATGTGAAGACGTGTCGATTATTACTGTACTGTACTACTGTAAGTACACCCAGTTTCATTATTTTTTTCGTGTGCTACAAACATGAGTGACAAAAAACGGAAACGTGTAGTAATCAGTATCGCGCAAAAACTTAACGCCTTAGAACATTTAGACAAAGGTGAATCGGTACAATTAATATGTAACGAATTAGGCGTGGGAAAAAGTACTGTCAACGACTGGCGGAGAAACAGAAATTCACTTCAGGATTACTGTATGCAGGTTGAATCACAAAAAGTACTCAAGTCCCGTTGCACAATTAGAAAACCAACCAACGAGATTGTTGATGATGCCCTTTGGGTATGGTTTGTCCAACAACATCGAAAAGGTACGCCGATAAGTGGGCCAATATTAAAAGAAAAGGCCTTATGTTTTCACAAAAAACTCGAAAACCAGGCCGAATTTGTTGCTAGCGATGGGTGGTTATCGAGGTGAAAAAAACGGCATGACATGTGCTTGATGTGTGTGGGGAAAAGCTGTCCGCTAATCCAGGAGCAGTAGATGAATTTACAACAGAACTCGTAAAAATCATAAACGAAAAAGAACTTAAACCAGAGCAGATATATAACCTAGATGAAACGGGCTTAAATTTCAAATTTCTACCAAAACAAACTTTCGCTATGGCAGATGAAAAATCAGCACCGGGAATGAAAGTTAACAAAGAAAGATGGACTGTTGCTCTGTGTAGCAATGCCGCGGGTACACATAAGATTCCTCTTTTTGTGATTGGTAAATCGAAGAAACCGCGTGTGTTTAAACATGTTAATATGGAAGCCCTCCTGGTTTACTATAGATCTCAAAAATCTGCGTGGATGGACTCCCATCTTTTCAAAGAATGGTTTATAACGCAATTCATACCAAAAGTTAAAAGCCATTTAATCAATCTAAAATTGCCTGTAAAAGCTCTACTTGTCATTGACAATGCACCGACCCACCCCAGTGCAGATCAATTAGTATGTGAGGAAGACATCAGCGTTTTATTTTTGCCTCCTAACGTAACTAGTCTCATACAACCTATGGACCAGGGAGTTATTGCAAGTTTCAAAAGACGGTATAGGTGAAAATTGTATCTGAAATTTTGGGTAAAATGGAAGATGAAAACTCAGGACTTGTAAAGACTATAAACATCAAAGATGTGGTGTACATGATAGCAGTTGCGTTTGAAGAAATTCCCCACACTGCTTTTATAAAATCATGGAGGAAAGCTTGGCCAGGCCTTGAGAATTACATTGACCAGATAACGGAAGAAAATACACATGTCCCAGATAACGACAATCAAAGTTTACTCTGTGATCTGCAAAAAATAATGGCAGAATGCGAAGAAAGAGATGTCGAAGAATGGATAAATGGTGATCAAGAGCTTGAAAACAAAACTTTGGCTGATGAGGAAATCATAAGTGTTGTCTGCCAGCAAACTGATATTGACGAAGATGGGATCATAGAAGAAAAAGAAGAAGACAGCGAGGGAAAAGTCTGTCACAAAGACGCATTGGAAGCATTACAGCTGGCAGTGCGATACGTCGAACAACAAGGTGAGGCGTCTGGTGTCAATGTCATGTTTATGCGAAAGTGGCGTGACCACGCTTTTAAAAATTCATTCAAACTTAAAAAGCAAAAAACAATCACGGATTTTTTTAAAGTGTAACTGAAATACTGTATACAGTGTTAATGTTATGTCTGTAAAATAAACAACTTTTAACGATACAGTACTGTACAAGTGTTTGATTTTGTTCGGTTTAACCGGCCATTTTGGTAACCGGCCGACCCCCTGGTCCCAGGCTGACCGGTTAAGAGGACGTCTACTGTACTTACATAATTCCACGGCCAGGGTCTGGTGAAACCGTGACCGCCCGAAATGTGGGGAAACTACCAAAAGACATATAAGGCTCACACTAACACCGCTACTACAATTCATGGAAGGTCAACTCTTATATGTTTGGGTATAGTTTACTTAATTTTTTATATTAATATAATACATACAATACACTCATAATTAACATTGCGATTATTCCATTAAAACAAACAATTCACATTTAAGCTTGATCAGAAATTACACACCTTACATCCTTACATTTGCATATAAAATTATAAACATATTTTAATTTCAATTGAACTTCTATTAATTAATTATCAATGATTTATCATTTACTATATCATTAACTTTCCCAAATTTTTTCTCTGTTATCAGCCTTCCTTTTACATAACATTTCATTTAAAATTTGCTATTTAGACATTGGACATTTTACTTTATTTAAATTGCATTATAAAATTCATACTTACAGTACATCACTCATACACTGTCATAAACAAACAAATATAAACATCAAACACCAATAACTCCATGTACCTTCTGACACATTTTAACAACCATGTTATTCCACAAACCAAACACAGTTTAACATTTATTTATTTATTTATTATTATCAAATTTAAATCTCATAAAATAATTTAAATTCCTCATCAAACCTTCTTTATATAACATTTTAAATCAATCAAAAATATTTAAACCTCTCACATTATTTTAATTCAATCAATTACTTGAATCACTAATTATTTTAATTACCTTCTCCAAAACAATTACAATTCATTAATTATTCTTGTTATTTATTTGGTCTACCAAAATTTTATTATTATTATTAAAACAATTTCTACTACACACATACTGTTTATATTACATACTTGTTACAATACAAACACAATTAATTTCACTAAAATTTATTTACAACTTTGTCATTATTTTTCAATTTACCACACCTCATTTCCTAATTCAGCAAGGTCATAACCACAAATTAAAATATTTAAACTGTACATTCATTGAGTTTATAATTACCCTTCATCATCGTATAAATATCTAACATATTTAAAACATAAATCA
Organism: Magicicada septendecula; assembly: GCA_034769895.1. Lineage (NCBI taxonomy): Eukaryota > Metazoa > Arthropoda > Insecta > Hemiptera > Cicadidae > Magicicada > Magicicada septendecula. Next base: position 167,855,221 of record CM068369.1, on the reverse strand, counting down.
TTTATATCGACCTTCAATTTGTTATTTTTATTATTATAATAACTATCTGTGTTCTCAAATGTTTCCATTATCCAGTAACAATGTTTTATAGGCTTACCCCACATTATTATTATCTCATTCAACCTGTCTACATTTGGAATTCTGGTCTTGTCACCGTCAGTGTTTTTGTTTAACATTCTATCATCATATTCTTCCACTACATTCATCACAACATCAGGTAAGTTTGCATCATTTACAGCAGCATTATCAAAATATTCATCTATCTCTATTTCACAATGTAAGTCACTTTTTTCATCTCTCTCAATATCTAAAACCTGCACTAACCTTTCATAACCTCTATTTATTTCAAAAATCTCTATCTCTCTCTGTCTCTCATCACAACACCATATCACATTTTCTCTCTCACTCCATGCAGAGGGTACTGCTACATTAAAACATTTCCTGCTTCCTCCAGGAACAATACAAAAATTCAAAAAACAATTGTTGGTAGACCATTTCTCTACCCAATACATTCGTGAAGATCTTTCTTCACCCCCCTTAACACCACGAAAAAATTCTACCCTCTGCCATCCCTCTACTTGTACACTCTCTTCATACTCTCTCTCTAACTGATTAACATTTGTTTCTCCCCCTTTACAACCCATTACTCTCTCACTCTCACTCACTATCTCACTAACTATGTCTATATCATCACTAATTATTTTCAGTGTATCACTCTCTGATACCACCTTTTCAATTACATTACCATTTTCAATATCTTTTTTATCACTTGTTACCTCTTTATTATAACTATCGTTATTACCCACCTTGTTATTAATTATCTGAGTTACTTTACTTTTAATCTGTTCCTCTACCGATTCTACCACTTTCTCAGTATCTCGTTTTAATTCGTTACTCTTACTCACACATTTATTTTTTACCTCATTTATATCAATTTTAAGTTCATCAAATTTAGCATCAAAGTCATTGCTTAATTTTTTAAATTTATTGTCAAACTTTTCCTCATTACTATCAAAACGTTTATTTAATTCGTTAAATTTGTTATTCTGTACATCAAATTTGGTGTCAAAATTGCTATTCTGCTCTAAGATTAATTGCAACATATTCATTACATCATTATTAAATTGACTGTTACATTTTTTTGAGGTTGGGGTTAATTGAACTCCCGAGTCCTCAGTCACATTGCTTTGATCTGTTACATTTAATTCTACTTTTTTATCTTGACCCACACTTGGAGTCGAATGTACCTGAAAATTATTCATAATATTTGATTCATCAAAATTGTCAACCCTAGTTATCTCATTTACATCGCTTTCATCATTTCCTGCCATTTTTAAGTTGTAACTTTACTGACTTTTGTTTAACTAATCTTTAATTTACATCTTTACATCTACAACATATACATACAACCTTATGTACTTTACGTAAATTTTTTTATTTTATTTTCGTACTGTTACTCAACCTCCGAATCATGTTATTCACTGTAGGTGCGGAATTTTAATTATTATTTAATTAGAACTCGTTCCAAGTTCGTGGCGCCATCTGTGATCAGTCAAATTATTACAGAATTATAAAATTATGATTACCTTTTCACCTACCTTAATTTCGGGTCCAAGATCCCAGCACGAACTGTGAATGCAAACGTGATTCTGAGGTTACAACAATAACGTACTCAATTCGCATTTGTGTACGACAACTAATATTTTATTTCATTCTTTAAAATTGCTTGCAGATTACCAACTATTCATTTCTTTCCCTCTCACATAATTAATACAAAAACAAAATTTCTTTAAATATTAATAACACAAGCTTATATAAATAAAAGTTAAAATAAACACCTTATATTAGAGAAAGCAGCCCAGCCTGCTCACACGCAACATTCATATCATTTAAAAACCCCTTTTTAATTATTTATTATATTGCTTTTATTATGGATTCGACAGTACACTGCCGAACTGTTCGAGTTTAATTTATTCCCCTTTTTTCCTTTTTTTCTACATTGTTGAAACTTAGTAGACCCGCGCGCCGACGCAACCACGTGGTTTAGCCGAACTGTCTTTTATCTAGATTCCCATTTTTACGTGCGGGCGAGATGAAAACTGTGCCCAGCCGGCGGACGCACCACTACTCACGTCTGGCACTTTAAGATGTTATTGTCCGACTGCTGAAGCCACGAGGCACGTCGGTGATGCTCACTTCCGCCAGCTCGCTCTCAGATTGGTTGAGGCGCTCACGTGACAGGTTAATTACCCACGTTGTTGTTCAGTTCTGTTGATCGACTTTGGCGTCGAGATTATTGCTGAGGCCCACGGGCACACACTTTCAGCCACATTCCAACGTTATCGTTTTGTTGCTGGTGGCTCGCTACAAAGTTTTTGCTTTTCCCCCAACGGAAAATACAGGCCTGCGCGCACAGGTCCGCATTCCAACACTGTTATCGTTTGTGCCAAGCACGGACTGGTACGGAATTGTATACAGGGTGCCCAACGAAGCATGTCTTAGTGGCCGTAAAGGGTGTCCAAACATATCAGTCCCAATATTTAGTAAATGAAAATAAAATATAGATCCTTCCAAAATTGCCCCGTTACACTTATTAGGTAACCAATGTACCTAATAATTTTAAGTAATCGTTAATTCTTATGTCTGTCAATTATGGTTTACTAAAATTCCAACCTTTTGATGAAAATGTCCAGCGCTAGAATTTTTAGATTGGATAACGTAAGTTATGGTTGTTTAGAGTAGGTAGATATGGTACAACAATACCCTAATCATCCAGTAATATTGGCTCAAATTAGTTACAGATTCTTAAATTAAAATTGGCTTCTTAAATTTTGCAGCTTCCTTTTTAGTTCACATGGGTCAAGCTTGAGTTTCTCTCCTACCATCTGGACCACTTCATGTTTTTTTAACACGGTTTCTATAATCCTTTGCCTTTACGTTCCACAATATTTCGTTTGCTTCATACAATTAAACCTACAAAATTAACTTACGAGTTTCAATATGTAACCATTTTTAGCACAGTCACTTGGCTCTTCATTTAATTTATCACATTAATTTAACTTTTTCACTTTATTCACCTCCAACATGATATATTTAATTCAGTACTATTCACCAGACACTCAACTTGCCTGAACTGTCGCAATATCTCCCACTGTTTGATATTATGACAGTGCGAGAGCTCAGTAACATGTTTACATCTGCAAGTTGAAGTGTCGGACAGTGCTTCCCAGTTACTTACGACTTCGCTCGCGGGACTGTTTACATGAGCAACTTGGTCTGTTTAGTCTGTCGGACAGAAAAAGTTGTGCAATTTCTCGCCAGTGTAAATGTAGCTAAAAGGTTTTGTTCCATCTGTTATCTCAAAACAGCACCATTTTCACAATTTTTGGCTGCCAATTGCTCACAATATAGTTCTGTTTGTATGTAACGGCATACTACATCTTTCGTGGAAACACTGTCTTGACTGTGTGAGTCAATGTTGGCACCAGTTGTCACACTGCTTCATCCTCACTATTATTTTAACTTATTAATATAACCACTGTGCATCTCAGTAAATTTATTGCCATATTTTTTACACCATTTATTAATATTGTCTTTTAATTCATTTATTATTTTCCTCCTGTACACACACGCTCACACCCTGGCACCTATGGTTTCGTAATATATTTCATTGCCTTTTAGTGGTGCGGATTTCAAATTTACTGTGCCCAAGGGTCATGTACCATTACAATATTAAACAATCTTGTACATTATTATTTTGAACGTTACTTGACTGACCAATGAACACCGCTGACAAAAGTAATGAAAGTCACTAATCTCCATAATCTCCCTTTCACTTCTAATAATATACTCCCTACTCCTAATAACTCGAGTAATGGGTAAGGGTGCAAGAGATGATCGAGAAGTGCGGGGTAGATTAGTTTGTATATGTAAGCAATGCACATGTTTACATGTTAAGAATATTGAATATCTTGCTCAGACTTAAACTCATGACCATTTCTGTGAGATACACGATTTCTCTACTTTGTCTAACTTGGCTCCTTTTTGAAATTTCAAAATGAAATAAAGGCTAAAACTGTCTTCAAAGTAGCCACTATAAGTCTGCAAGTTTTATTCAGATTGTCTTTCATTCAGATCATCTAGTAGTTTTGAGATTAGCATAGCCAAACTATACAACTTATTATAATATTACTTTTCCCTACTGCCTTTAAATTATTCTGTTCAGTCTACTTACTATTTCTACAAAATTAAATGTTTTTCGTAATCCTTTTACTTCTTTCTTTACCTGCCAAGTTCTTCCTTCAATTGGTTAATCTCCTCTCTGTAAAACTGAGTACCTTTTCATATTTATTTCATACTTTTTATCAATTCTGCTAACATTTTTTTATCTTTTCCTTGACAGAACTTGTAAGAATTATTACTTCCTTTGTCATACTGGAACTTGTTTTGCTATAATTGAATGCTTTATATCAAATACTTCGTAATTAAGTGACAAGTATTGATTGTTACCAATGCCATAAACATAAAATATTAACAGACAAGCAGCTTGTTTTGTATTTTATATCTATCCCAGCCTGAGTATTTCCTATTTAATAGCTAATTATTTTATTTCTTTTATAGCACATTTTTGTTCAGAATATTTTAATTGACTCGTTCAAAAATATTGTTGCAATGCAGCACATTCCAAGCTTTTCCACCAAAATTTACTGGTGTGTCCCATATGACAAATTTAGCAACATTTGTGTTGACGATGCCAGTTGAAGGATGCTCAGACTGTTAGTACGGATGTTGTCCCATTTTTAAAACATGTAAACAACTTGTAGGTTCGACTGCCAAAATCCTGTCCCATTGTTCCACTGCCAAAATCCTGTTTCAACATTAGTATGTGTCTGCTGCTGTCCATCAAAGTTTAAAACAAAATGTAAACATACTGTTTGCTCAGTCAAGTCAGTCATATTGGCAATCACAAAAACACCACAAATTTAACTCACAATTTAAACAAATATAACGTCACAAGATAAACATTTTAATTTTGGAACTTCTGGGTAGGACCTTGAAGATTAAGGTCATTAAATAACCAGTGTCACTGCAGCATGCACTATTTGGTTTCTGAAAATAATCGGCAGTTCAAGGTCAAACAGCTCTCTTGTGCTCAATCACACTGCTTCTGTACTACACCTTTTGAGAGTGATTGATGATTGTTTAATTTATTTTTCTTGTCTGTAATACTTTGATTTATAACCATAAAACATGTTGATGAAAAAAAACTTCATATAATTAATTGTAGATCATAAATTTCAAACACATTCAAACACTTAAGAAGACATATGGTGTCATGTTTGAACCCCACTGAGTGATAATCATGCAGCATGATAAAGTACAGCCTTGTATTCACCAGATTTGGTGTCCTGTGATTTCACATCTTTCCCCATTTAAAGAGAAACATTAAGGACACTCATTTCACCATGATTAATTATGGTGAAGGATGCAGTGAAGTCATGGATCAAGAAAAGACTGTCAGAAGTCGTCATTGATGGACTGAGGAAACTGGTTCTGAATTAGGAGAAGTGTATACCCTGCAAGTGGATGTTAGGTTTTATTTTATCTACTTAAAGAAATTAACCTTCACTCTACCTTATTTGTTTACATTCCGGACGCCATCTTGCGTTGCTGACAATTTCTAAAAACCAAATACTTACCCAGTTCGTGAAAGCGTATTTTGAGAGAGAAAAATGGTTGTTGAAATAACCAACTCGTTTTGAAAGAACTAGATCAATTACTTTATTAAATTATTAATTAAATGCATCTTTTCAAATTAAATAAACAAACTTGTACATTCCCTTCAATTCCCTCATTACATACCCAATATGCTTTACCCTTCTCTTACTTCTGATACAATCTTTAGCAATTAGACAATAACATTAATTACGTAATTACTTACATTCAAAATAAAATTAATTAAGACAGAGAATTCAATTTACCCAATGCAAACCAGCGTGTCATGCTTTTTTTATATAATTACCACACCCACACGCACACTCTCACACGCACCATATCTTATTTTCCCTTTTGAGCTCATTTTAATAAACGATTTTTCTTTTTTATTTTTTGAATAATTTGAATTTTGAAATAGAAACGCTTGGTTACTCTCCCCGTCAGTTACTTATCTGAAATTTCAGTCGAGAAAAATTCATAGTACTCCTCACGCACTACATTGGCTATCCCGTAATTTTCACTGATATTACACCGAGACTGTTACTTCTTTCTAATTTAGGTTTATACTTTGCTGATTCACATTTTCACCCTTTCCTAATTAAACAAAACTGTTATTCTGATATAATCCCATTTTATTTGTTACGGGCGCCCGCAATTTTGTTCTGGAACTTTTTAATGGCTGTACAGCACAAGGCGTATTGTAGACTGGGGCAGCTGAAACTGCGTCGATATCTGAGATGGCGGGGGGGGGGTCACATGAACACATTGCATTGTGTTATGAATATGATGAAGACAGATTCTGAGGCGGAATTGACCGCGCCTTACATACCAAACTGACGTAAACAAGGTTTGGCCCTGACGTCATATGTCGCATTGTTTAATATACAAAGTTCACAGTTCATGTCGCTAAAAATAGCTCCCTTCTGCGTTCTGCTGGCGACCTTGACACTAATACGTTCACATTGCGCACTATGTTTATGATTCCCAAGTAAAATTTACAATTATTATTCATTTGTTTGTTTCCACAAAATACCCTGGGTGGGTTACCCGTCCCGTTACAATACCCCCTCAATGAGAGGTTTTATGCCAAAGTATAAAAACCTCTCATTAACACTCTCATACTTCCTAAAGGGATCAGCCTGGATATGTCGCCACAACCCCCTTTATGTTTTATTAAAATTCATGAGCAACTTACCCCCCTGGTCCAATGACTGCGGCCACACCTGAATGACCTTACTGGATTCCCTCTTGAGATCCCAACACCGCAAGGCCAGACAGGCACTTGACGCCCCTGCTCTGACGCACCGGCCAGCACAGGACCGCCGCCACAGCATTACCAGACACTGAAACATTAAATCAAAAACATCAAATTGTGGCCTTGTATAATACCATATCCCCAACTGATCTGGTCCCCCTTAGCTGGTTTGCGTTAAGCTTTTTTTTTTTTTTTTTTTTTTTTTTTTTGAATATATACTTAACTTAGCATGATACATTTTAAATTTCAATACCAAGAGTCGGAATGCTCTTCTCTCTTTAATTCTTATCCCAAATTCAAAATTATTTCCCTGATTCCAATCAGAATTTAAATAACCACTTCCAATATTACATCATTACAAATACCTTCCATTATATAATGCACATTTCAAAATAACTAAATTCATTAATAATACTCCTCAAATCAACACAAAATCATTTAGTTACATCATAAGATCAACCACACATTCTACATCATCAACATAACTCAATTTAATACTCAATAACTTATTACTAACAATTTAATAACCTCCTTCTCCATCATTATTTAATATCCCCCATAAGTAATCCCTTAACCCCTGATACCCTGCATTACACAAGTGTCAGTGACCTCAAGGAATTTCACCCATGTTGATATGACACAAACTTGCATAAATGAAGTTTCTCCCTCGCAGCATGTAACATTGCCACCGGCCATCCATCTTTCTATTCCCCCTCATGGCTGGACTGTAGTGCCCAGTGGCTTCCACAAGGACTGGTTCGGCTAGGGTGTAAACATTATTTACCCCGTCCTTGCTTTGGCATTATATAAAAATTCGGCATTACTGGTATCCAAGGACACCAGTAATCCTACTATAATGATTCATATGCCCTGCGATGTTATCGGTTAATTAATTATTAAATTGTGTATTAAAATTAATATGACTATATGTAATGTTTGGTCCAGGGAAACGTTTAGTGTACTTAGGCAGAGAACGGTGGGCAAATACAAATAACAATGCGCAAATCAAGTAAAATATAATATTATTTATTTTTCTTTGAGAACATGTAACCCCTGTTTAACTTAGACTGGCAAAAAAAGATTTTTTTTTTTGAAAATTTTTTTTTTTAAAGAGGGGCCACAAGTTAATTAGAACTAGACCAAAGCCTAGAGAAGCCAAAAATGCGCTGGATCCAGTGAGACGGGACTTGCAATAAAAACTCATAAAATTAACAATTAATAAAATCCCTTTTATTATTCTATCTCCTTTTTAAAAACAATATTAACAACAAAATTAATAAATATAACAGTCAGAATCTATTTTCCCCTTAAATTGTTAATTAAAATAATTTATACTCTTTAAACAATGTCACCTGAAAATTATTAACACATATAAAATTTATTTGCTATCTTCTCTTTAAAATGAATTAAAAATTAAAATCATTAATTTTCTTTAAGTAATGTTTCCTGAAAATTATTAATAAATATAAGATTTATTTTCTATGTTCTCTTTAAAATGATCAATTGAAACTTAATGGAGATAATTTTTATAGACTTCTTGATAATATTAATTAGAATAACTAATTCTCAAACAAAATTAATTAAAATTAAATAGAGACCAATCTACATCATACTCTTTATTAAAGTTAATTAAAATAAATTACTTTCTTAGAAGAAATATTCATCAAAAATTAATTGAGATAGAATAAATTAATGTCATCAAATATTAAATGGATATATAACCCTATGTTTCATCTTTTCTTTTATAAGAACCCTATATCTAACCCCCAAAAATACACCCAAATGTACAATACATATAAAACCCCACAAAATACACACACAAATATACAATACATCACATGTTCCACAATACAGGACAATTATTACACAGATCTCTTGCCACGCCCTTTTCTTACCCCCATGAGGTAATTCATTAATTATTTTATGGAAATCCATGTTAGGATTAAAATTCTTAATTTGTGCATAACACATTCCGTGTGTATTAGATTATACATATGCAACTCCAGTAGTCCTCAGGACATAATAAATTCAAAAATTTGGCCAAGTGCCTAATACTATTATAAAATTCTGCCCCACTGGGCACTTATACTGGGAGAAATAAAAATTTAGAATATAGTGAACACCCCAGTTATCATAATTAATTAATAGAATTTATATATATATAGAAATATTGTTAAGTTTTAAAAATAGAAATGTATTATGAATCTTATAACCCTTTTAAAAGTAATTTTGGCCCAGAGACCGACATGTTCATTTGCCAGTCAGTGCATAATTCAACCTGTCTCAACATGTTTAACACTGCATGGACAGGCACCCATTCAGGATTAAACTTGTGAATCTATTTAACTACCACAGAAATTTCTATCCCTATATAAACCAAACTGAATTTAAAAATGAGAAAATATATATATAAAATGAACACTAAATTGAAACAGAGAAATTACAAATTGATTGAATTAATTAATAGCAGTAATGAAACCCTTATACTGAAAATAAGAAGGAATTGTACGTTTGAATGTTGAGCTGCCAAAGATGCATGTCAGCCTCTGAGCTGACAATTATACAAACAAATGAATAAAATTTATAAAAGATTTCCCTCCCAGTTCACGCACTATACTGTCCCGTTAATTGGGGATCCAATTAAAATATTTAAAACTTAAAAGTCATATTGTTGACTGATTGAATTGGTTCACTGGCTCTTATTGAGTGCATCACTACGTGTAAAGAATATAATGGGTTGAGATCACCTTATTTTTGTCCATGGGGGTGAAGTGGCAATCTCGTGGCCTACATTATAGGTGTTGGTGCTTCGTCATGGCAATTTCTCCCCGGCAGATGAAGAGAGAGAGGATCTAGGTGTTACATGTTCAGGTTTTGGGCTGTTTCCTCGCCTTCATCGGAGGACCCTGATTACACAACATTATATCAGCCAGAGTACACAAAACAATGCCCCCAGAAACTTCACACACACCCAAAACCCATATATAATCTTAACATAGCTTTAGGGCTATCTAAATATAATACTTGACACACTTGGCAAGGTTATATGGCCAACAGGCCCTATTTGAAAATATTTAGTACAGTTACTTTTAATATTAATAAACTTTACCCATGTGGGTGAACATACTTCAATTTTGTTTACCTAATATTTGGCTTGTTACACTTTTAATAAGATTTATACATAGTCTGATTTTTGTTTGCCACGTGGTTGAGATAGGTTATATCTGATTACATCATTTCTACTATTTAAATTAATACCTTTTGGCAATTACATACTTCTCAACTGGTGCCTCAGTAAGCTTTCTGATATGAATAAAGTTTTACTATAATCACCAGTAAAAGTTGTATTTAACTTACTCTGAATTACACATTGCACTGCCGCCATGAGGCAGGAGGAAAGGTATCTGCTCACATCCATGTCTGCACTATTTAAACTAATACTTTTTGCATTTATATTACTCTCACTTTTAGTGCCTTAGTTAGGACATGTGAATTTAATATTGTATTACTATGTTTAAAAAAAATTACCTTTAAATTACGTATTGCACAATGACCATGAGGTAACGTAATAAGGTATCAGATTACATCCACTTACTGTGGCCTATTAAACAAGTTTTTCTTTAGTAAAACTTTAAATACATAACTATAAAAATATTGGCGAGACTTACCGCAGTTCTATTTAGATCTTAGCCTGTCATTGGTGGAAGAATGGTACAAGAAAATTTCTTCATCTGTCCGGAGGACACGACGCAGCCGATTTTGACGATGTTTGGAGCGAGACAAACTTTACATAAAACGTTATTTCCGCTTGGAACTCGCAAACCGGGTTTCTCGCTAGAGGTCAGCACCTCTCAAGCGCTCTAGATTTACGCAGTATACTGCTTATCTCCACTGCTAGGGTGCGGCACTAATCCAGCCACTTTAAATACTGTACTGCATTTAACGTTTACCTGACGTTAATTATTGAACATGTGCCGATTCTATCCTAGACTCGGCACACCCTCACCCCAAAAGGGCAACATAGTTGCCTCACAGTTAAACGCCGGGAGGGTACCCTGCAGTGTACCCCCTTCCCAAAACAAGCCGGTGGTCATCATGATTAGGTCGGCCCAGCAGCACTTGCTCTCAGGAGAACAGAGGCTCAGAAAGAAAACGAAAGAGACGAAAGAAGGTATGTAGTATGTAAGTGTGCGGGTGCTGCACGCTGACCTGATCAGGGTCAGCCCACAGCAAAGAGGGACAGGTAAGAAAGACTGAAGAAAAGTAGAGACGTCTCAGACTTCCGACCTCCTGAGGCTTGTCCACTAAAGCCAGAACACGACTGCCACCTTAAAAGGACATCCGCCCTATCTCTACGGGGACTAACCCCCTTCAAAAGTCCTCGATTGCCCCCGACAGCGCTTCAATTTGGAAATATGGCTTGCCACTATTTTAGTAACGTCCCCCGGTACGCCCAGCCGGGCCGTCACCGGTGACGTGAATCCCAGGATGCGATATGGCCCTGACCAGCGGTAACACAACTTTGCGGCACGTTTGTCTGTGGCTGAGCTGAGTGGGTGGCTTTGGCAATACACCCAGTCACCAATTCGGAAGGGGTTTGGAATTCGCCCATGATTATAATGCCGACGGACCCGCTCGTGCGCTCGCAGCAAATTCTTCCGAGCTTCCTTCCACCTCTCCGCTGTTTTATTATTGGGCTCCCGTGGCAGAAGATCTTCGATATTCCACAAATTGGTCAACGGGAGTGCGGGCGAGAATCCAAACAGGATTTCAAAGGGCACGGCCTGATGACTATCGTGTCGGGCCGTGTTGAAAGCTAATTGTAACCACTTCAGATTCTGATCCCCGGTGGTTTGTTGCTCTGCGTGATAAGCAATCAGGGCGGACCGGAGATTCCGATTGAATCTCTCCGCATGGGACGGTTGTGGGTAATAAGGGGAAGTGGTTACGTGTTTGATCCCACTGGCGAAACACATACGCCGGAATTCACCTGAAATAAACTGCAGGCCATTGTCCGAAACAATGATGGTCGGAAGACCGAAATGCTGAAACACATTGTTCTGTAGCGCGTTAATGGTTAAACGAGCGGTTGCCTGCCGTAAGGGCAGTAGCCAGGCAAACTTAGAAAAAGCATCCACACAAACAAGCAGGTAAGCATTACCTGACTTGGTACGGGGGAACGGCCCCACGTAGTCGATGAACAACTTCTCCATCGGTCTGCTCGCCACCTCAGATGACAACAACCCTAGTTTGGTGTTCTGGGGAGGCTTGCTCAAGCCACAAAGATGACAGCTCTTAACCCTTGTCGCGATGTCCCTATCCATGCCCTTCCAGATAAAATGTTTCCTAATACTGGAAATGGTCTTAGAAATTCCCTTGTGGCCTCCTACTGGGGAATTATGGTAATAACTGAAGACCATGGGCACTAACTTGCTAGGCAGCACAATCTTAGGGGCACGTCCTTTTCTCTCTCTACAACAGAGGACTCCCTTGGACAAGAAATAAGGGGCCTCTATGTTACCCTCCTTGATATTTTGGATGACTGGACCCAGCACTTCGTCGTTTAACTGATGGGGTAACACATCAGTGAAGACTAATGGAAAGTCTAAAAGAACGGAACAGGGTTGCTCAGATTGGGCATCACTGGGCTGGGAAAACATGCGGGACAAGGCATCTGCAACCACATTTTGAGATCCCCTAATGTGTTGCACGGTGAACTTAAAGGATGAGATCTTTACCACCCATCTACCAATTTTACCCAGTTGCCGGGGATGAGCCAGAAGCCAAGAGAGAGCCTGATTGTCGGTCTCGAGCAGGAACTCAGCATGTTCCAGGAAACGCCTGAACTTGTCTAGAGCGTACACTACAGCTAAACACTCTAGCTCATAGACAGATGATTTTCGTTCTTGCTGGGTCAATGTCCGGGAAATAAAAGCCACAGGCTGCCTAGCGTCGTCTACAACTTGGGATAGAACTGCCCCGAGCGCAACCGAACTCGCGTCCGTCTGCAGTATAAACGGCTTCGAAAAGTCGGGCATCCGTAACACCGGTGGGGAGATGATTACTTCCTTCAATGTGTCGAAAGCTTTTTGTTGATTTTCACCCCATGTAAATTTGGCGCCCTTCTTCCTCAGTTCGTTCAAGGGTGCGGCAATTTCGGTGATGTTCGGTATGAAACGTCGGTAAAAATTTACCATACCGACGAATCTCGCTATGCCCTTCGCATCCCTAGGGGGAGGGAAGTCACGGATGCCCTGTGTCCTCTCGGGGTCTACCGTAACGCCCCGGTGTGAAACTAAGTGGCCCAAGAAAGAAATACTCTCTTGGGCGAAATGAACCTTCTCGGGATTGACAGTGAGACCAGAACTTCTTAACCGACCCATCACTTCTCTGAGATGACCCAGATGATCATCAAAGGTCTCGCTATATACTAATAAATCATCAAGATAGTTAAACACGAACCGGAATTTCACATCGTGAAAAACCGTATCGAGAAGACGAGTGAGTGTCTGGGCCCCCACAGCCAAACCCATGGGAACCCTTGTGTACTGGTACAAATTCCAGGGTACACAAAAGGCCGTATATGGTCTACTCTCTTTGGCCAGAGGAATTTGATGATAGGCCGCGTTAAGATCGATTATAGTAAAATATCTGGCCCCACTGAACCAATCAAAGGCCGAATGTAAATCTGGGAGGGGAGGGGAACAGAATCCACCTCTATATTGGAATTCAACTTCCGATAATCAATTACCATTCTTTGCTTGCCCCCAGGCTTTGGTACTAAAAATGCTGGACTGGCATAGCTCGAATGAGAAGGTTCAATTACCCCTTGTTCTAACAATTCTTGAACATTCTCTCGCAGAATGGTCATCTTCGGAGGAGCGAATTTGTAAGGGTGTGACCTTACTATTTTGGAATCTGTTAGACGTATCTTGTACTCCAGCAGGTGTGTGAGTCCCAAAGTAGGAGTTAACACCTCGGGAAATTCCTCACACAAATGGTCTAAGGCCTTCTGCTGGGATGGAGTGAGATGATCTCGTGCAGAATCGGGACAAGCTACTTCTTGGATACCCGGCTTTGCGCCCTGGTACCCAAGGAATGGAATTAGAACTCCCCGATTAAACTTAAAGAAACATTGGTGCGCTTGGATGTCCAGCACGAGACCACTTTTTGCGATGAAGTCGGCACCAATTATGCAATCCACTCCCAGAGCAGGAGAAACCAGAAAAGGCCACACCCAAGAAAACCCATCGATTTTAAATTTAAAGGTGATAACCCGGGAGATAGGCAAGATTTCTCGGGATGCAGTCCAGCATACTGCAGATGACAGGTTCGACACCTTAATCAAGCCCTGCTTTTCAAGGTCCGCGTATACCCGAGATGAAATGATGGATTGGGCTGAACCGGAGTCTGCTAAGGCTCTGAGCTGACCCCCTTTTACCTCGAGCGACAGAAAGGGGCATACTGAAAGGTGTTGCGAGGTAGTGGACCGGACCTTGATATCGGAAGAGTTGGATGCTAACAATTGCCTGGAGGTCGTCGGAAGTTCAACAGAATTAGAGTGGGGGGAAGACATCCTCCGAAATATCTTCCCCTGTTTATCTAGTTTTTTGGTGCTGGTATAGACAAAGGTGGTGCTGGGTGCGCGCGCCCTCGAGTGCAATTTCTAGCCACGTGTCCCGGGCGGTTACAATTGTAACAAACAACCGCTTTCGTTTGCTCGCGATTTCGAGCTGGCTGGGCCTGTCGGGGGAAGAAAGGCTCCCTGGGTCTTTCCGATCTCTGAGGTCTTGGTTCTTCTCCTCTACCGTCTCCCCTCGCGTGGTCGCTCATCTGGATGGCCTTGGTCATGACGCACAGCCGGTCCAGGTCCGCAAACCACCGCGGCCGCTCTGCAAAAACTAGACGCAATCGGTCCTCGGAGGAGACGCCGTCGAGAATGTTCTGGACCACTTCCTCCTCCGACATGCCCAGTCCCAGAATTCGAGCTACCTCTCGGATTCTTTGTACGTATTGGGCTAAACTTTCTCCCCGCGCCTGCACTCGATAAAAGTGTCGATGTCGCAACTGCTTCATTAATCTACCGGGCACGAACGCCCCCAACACCACCCGGTGGAACTCCGCCACTCCACCACTACGACGCATGACCTCCGCCACCCTCTCAGCCATTGTTCCGCGACAATAAGGGAATATGAGTTCGAGCACCGTATGATCGGACATGCCCAGGTAGTCTACCAACTGGAAGACGGTCCTAAAAAAAGGTAAAAGTTTTTCTGCCTCCAGTCCATCTATGACTGGTAGTTGTTGAATAATGTGAGACAGTGGGTTGGGCAGCTTATGGTAAGACGCCGCCCCCAAACCGGCGTGAACAGGTTCTATTTCTCTATAAGAGGAATCTACGGCTGAGACCACGGACTCAGCAACTGGAACCGGCGTAGATGGTCTAGCAGGTTGAGACCCTTGGAGGGTCGAGGTGATCTGCTGTATCAGTTCATTTATGTTATGGGCCGGCTCAAGTTCGCCGCCTTGTGCTTGAAGATTCTGCAGCCTAAGTATCACATGCTGCAGACGTTGCCGGATTCGCCGGACACCGATAGAGTACCCCGGTCCCGCCTCCAAACTTTCTACGCAGCGAGCTAACTCTCGCAGCTCCTCCCACTTCTCACTACGAATTTCCCACTCGTTCTCTTGGTCAGTAATGGTGACCTTAGAGAGAGCGTCACCCGCGGCCAGCGCTTCTCGGAGCTGCCGTCGTAAAATAAGAACATTCCCTCGAGGGTCTTTGCCCCGGGCCCGTAGCTCGAACTCAAGTTCATCCCACAAAAACAGCTCGGGGTTTAGTGCACTCATCGTCGAGCTTCGTGGTCGGCACACAAAACAAAACACAACACCTTAGGAAACTAAAGACAATTAATACAGGAAAATCTTAACTACTGTTTCTTCCATTAAGCAGACTGCGGGTCCCCCTACCGTTGCGAGGACCCAGCCCACTTACCTGAACTGCTCTCTCTCAACAACTCTACACAAATGGAACGCGACACACACACTAACACACGACACGACAAAATCACCGACCAACGACAATTTTCAAAAATATTTCCAGTATTTCTTCGGCTCCCGTATATCGGAGGAGACCGACTGCCGATCGGGCCATACCGCATAATTAAAACACCTCCCCTAATATGGGCAAGGTAATACGCAAACCATCTCCATCCAGGCACAGATCTGCGATAAGTCGCGTTTCCAAAGGAGTGTCCCCTTCCAAAATTTCTCACCACGTGGCAACTTACGGTTGAACGGTAGGTTCAACTATTCAAGGCGGGCAAGTACATATACATGTATAACACAAAACCTTAAACCTAACAGAAATATTCACTTTTAGATATAGGGCCTTTCAAATATGTTTCCAAGTTCCATTAGAACTCCCAAAATGTTTCCTGAGTTTGCAAGCCCCATCACACCCAAAGGACCCACGGGTTGACCCTAATCTCAACCACGCTCTGCTACCAAATGTAACCCCTCTTTAACTTAGACTGGCAAAAAAAGATTTTTGTTTTTTTTTTTTGAAAAGAGGGGCCACAAGTTAATTAGAACTAGACCAAAGCCTAGAGAAGCCAAAAATGAGCTGGATCCAGTGAGATGGGACTTGCAATGAAAACTCATAAAATTAACAGTTAATAAAATCCCTTTTATTATTCTATCTCCTTTTTAAAAACAATATTAACAACAAAATCAATAAATATAACAGTCAGAATCTATTTTCCCCTTAAATTGTTAATTAAAATAATTTATACTCTTTAAACAATGTCGCCTGAAAATTATTAACACATAAAATTTATATTGTTAATTTACAAATAAATGTAGTAATAATAAAGTAATAAAGTCATTGTGAGGGCGTCGTTTGTTAATAAACTCCATAATACAATAATATAATACAATAATAATCAAGTCACTGTTCTGGGCGGTATCTGCTAACTTACCCATTTATTGATCTAAATAATTATTATTCCTGAATGGGGAATCATCATTATTTTTGTAATTTGCATAAATTGTCTTGTCACCGGAATTACACGTGCTTAGCTCAGTTATATGCATTAGGCTTTGGGTCCAGAATATCGTTAAGCAGACAGAGGCAGTGGTTGTGGGGTATTGAAATAATGAGGTACACCACATTGGGCTAATGTATTTGATTTTATTCAGTTAATTGTGATGTAATTTGTTACACTAATAGCCAACAACAATGGTTATAAATTCAAATGGCGGCGACTTCATTTTCGCCCTTGACCTCTGTTCAAGGTTACATGTATTTAGTTTCTTATTTTGCTTCAAATTAATTCTCTTTAATCGTTACTGCAATCACTTACTTCTTTTGGTTTTTATATTTTTAATAAATAACTCTTATTGTATCATAAACCAATGCCTCAAGCTATATTCAAGTTGGCCAACATAAACGTACACACTCTCACTTTCTCTCTCTCTCTCATACGGTAATTTCACACATGTTTATTTTTCTGGAATTGAGCTCATTCTTAGTTTTAGAAATTAGAAAATGATTTTTAAGGGCTTTCCTGAATAGTGATGTGGCGCAGACTCCTCAGTAACTGTCCATATCGGTCGGCAGGTGTAACGCCGAACTTTCGTCGTTTAGTCCACTGAATCTATTTGAATTTCATTTTGAATTGCTCACTGACTCTATGTACTGTTACTGTTAAATTTTGATCACAACTATTGCATTTTACTAGATAATTATTACATTTTGGCAAGAATTTGCCCACTGCACTATGGCGAGCGTATAGGCTCGATGGCTGCTGTTGCTGAACTGGGCGGAAGCAGACACAATTATTATGCAAATTTGTTGCGTCTGACGTCATTGTCTATTGTTCTTTTCGCTACCGCCTGGTTAATACGTAATGGTTCTTTACCTCGTCATTGTTTTGGTGACGATTTATTACAGTGGACCAATAGAAAGTCAGTATTGTCAGTTTTTAGCGCCTAACACTGCCATTATCGTTGTTTCACTTTGCTCGCACGCCTTTGACCTTGGATCGGCTCTCCACCGGTGAATTTAAATATTATTGGGACTTGTACCAAAACTAACCTTGCCTGATTCAACTTTATGATTACAATAAAAGTACCCCTATATCCCATTATTCCGATACAGATAATTTTGTACTGTTACAAAACCCCCTCAATGAAAGGTTTTGTGTCGAGACACAAAAACTTTCATTGACTCATTCATACTTTTCTAAAAGGATCAGTTCAGATATGTTCCACAACCCCCTGTAGTGTTAATAAAAAGAAAAGATCAATCACTTACCCTTGGTTCCATAGTGTCGATCGTACCCGTCTGACCTTACTGGACTTCTCCTGAGAGATCCCTACACCATAAGGCCATGAGGCACTGCACGCTCCTGTTCTGATGCTCCGGCCAGCGCAGGACCGCGGTCACAACACCATAAAAACTCTGAAACATTCAATACAAAATTTTAAAACAGTGGCCTTATTCATTTACATATCCGCAACTGATATGTTTCCTCTTAGATGCATTGGTTTGTGATTTGAGGCATTGGTTTCATTTATTTATAAACTACCAAATAACTCAAAATTATAACAAGATTTAAGACAGATCAGCCTTCTCCTTTTCGACACTCCTATATATTCTTATCAAGTTCTTTGACTTTAGTCAACATCAAATTACCTCTCTCATCATGAAATTTATATTCTTATACTAACACAAACAACTTTTAACTTTCAAACAACAACTATTATTTTCATTCATTTATTTCAAATAACTTCATTATATTTATCTATCATGGCAGTACTTCAATACTATCTAAATTTCTTTGTTAATTTCTTTACTTTAATTTCACCGCTTTTCCACAGAATCTTTTTTTTTTTTTTTTTTTTTTTTTTTGAGACTGGTTACTATAACACAAATTAATATTATTCTGGTCACTACCCTTCTAGTAGTCTCCTAGCCACACACTCTATCATCAACATAAAACATCATAAAACATTGTACATTACATATTAACATTGTTACATTTACCTTACATTAAACAATTTAAATTTACATGATTTGTACCAAACTTTATCACATTACTACTTCAACAATTCTCTATTAACTTTTATTCATTTAACATTCATTTAGATTCTATACAACAACAAAATTTAAAATATACCATTACCTTTCTACTATGAATTTTCCCTTTTCTAACCCTTTTATCCTTACTAGTTTGGGTGACTCTCAGTTACTCACTATTTTCTCTATCTTATTTTGGTATTCGTCAATCTGACCTTACTCACCTCCTTTTTTCTACTAACAACCGCTTCTAACCATTAATACATTATGACACCAATATCTCAATAATAACCCCCTTCACAAATCCCATTTAAAACCTCTGGCACCGCTCATTTTTGTACTAGTATGTGTGTATTCCCTCTAACCAACTCATTCCCTTATCGGTTCCTGACCCTTTCAGATAACCCTTTCCGGCACACAACGATCCCTTCCTGTCTCAACATCTCTCGTTGGACTCCTACACCAATACCCTTATTACAAAATATCACCATCAACAACAGATATAATTACCATTCACATTACTCACCTCTACATATAATCGCTAACCACTGTGTCCCTAAAATATCTAACACCTCTTTATACATTATCAGCATCTCAACACTTTATTTTCCCTAACTCCCATTAACTATATTTACCTAACTCCAATGCCCTTATTTATCACTATTCCCAAACTCTTTTACAACATCTCACCTTAATATACCATTATAAAATTCATCACTTACCTACTAACAACAATACCTCTCACCATCCAAATATATAATCATCTACTAACCCTTTAGAATCTAAATTCCATAATATCCTTTCAAAATCATTATTAAACTTCTTTCACTTATTTAAAATTCTACAATACATGTTTACATAAAAATACACAAAATACACAACAGCAAAAATACACAAATACATAGACATCAATACACAAAAATATACAATTCACATAATCATGAAATCATTTACCATAATCAGTCCTAATCAGTCCCTTTTTAAAAACACTGTCCACACAATTAAATGTTCATAACACAATAAACAATAAACAATTACCCCATATTGTCGAACAATAGTCTAACATATTTGTAACATAGGTCATTCTTATTTATATCAAATTTATTATTATTATTATAATAATCTCTTATTTCTATGTCATTCATTATCACTTCGGTTGGTTCATATACCTGTTCAATATTGGTCAATTTTGTCCTGTCACCTCCAGTATAATTCGTCACCACTAGGTACGTTATAAAGTCATTATTTCCATTATCATCTTCTCCTACTGCTATATCAGCTTCATTATAAGGTAAGTATTTCATATAGTTTGTTTTCTTCCATCCTACTCTCTCTATCAACTCTTTATAACCTCTATCTAACTTAAATACTTGCATCTCACCATCTACACACAACTCTTTCTCTAAATATCTCTCACTCCATTCAGAGGGTACTACTACATTAAAACCTCTCCTGATTTCTACAGGAACAATACAACAATTCAAAAAACAATTATCGGTAGACCATTTATCTACCCAATACACTCGTGAAGCCTTTTCTTCACCCCCGACTACAACATTACGGGAAAAATTTACCCCCTGCAACCCCTTTATCTGTAAATTCTCTCTATACTTTCTCTCTAATTCATCAACACTTTTTATCACTTCATTATCAAATTCTACTCCCATTATACTTTTATCACCACTCTCAATACTCACACAATTATTTTCTAACACCATATTTTTAATTCTATTATCATAATTATCACCACTACTTGCCTTGTCTTATTTTCATTCAATTTATTTGATTCTCTACTCTCATTTTCTAACTGTATTTTGTCTAACTTTGTACCTATTTCATTTAATCTTTTGTCCAAATTACAACTCTGTTTTTTAATTTCTTTTTTGATGTCATTGAACTGTTCATCAAATTGGTTTAATTTTTCGTTAAAATTGTCTAATTTAGTATCAAATTTGATGCTCTGCTCATTGAAAAGCAGTTTCATCATTCTTATTATGTCATTTTCCTCAACTCTTTTTGTTGGGGCTGGTGTTGAACAAATACTATCACCCATCATTTCTGATTCTGTTCTACTCCTCTCATTACTGTTTGCCATTTCTTTTTATTATATTAACAATACTAAATTGATTTTAGTTGTTGTGTTATACTCTACTCGTACCATACATAACCTATACAGGTAACCTCTATTTTTTCGTATGTTTCATTACCCGTCTAACCTCTGCTTATCTGCTTATTTATACATTTTTATTTGTATATAAAGTCCAAGTTCGGGCTGCCATCTGTTAATTTACAAATAAATTAAGTAATAATAAAGTAATAAAGTCATTGTGAGGGCGTCGTTTGTTAATAAACTCCATAATACAATAATATAATACAATAATAATCAAGTCACTGTTCTGGGCGGTATCTGCTAACTTACCCATTTATTGATCTAAATAATTATTATTCCTGAATGGGGAATCATCATTATTTTTGTAATTTGCATAAATTGTCTTGTCACCGGAATTACACGTGCTTAGCTCAGTTATATGCATTAGGCTTTGGGTCCAGAATATCGTTAAACAGACAGAGGCAGTGGTTGTAGGGTATTGAAATAATGAGGTACACCACATTGGGCTAATGTATTTGATTTTATTCAGTTAATTGTGATGTAATTTGTTACACTAATAGCCAACAACAATGGTTATAAATTCAAATGGCGGCGACTTCATTTTCGCCCTTGACCTCTGTTCAAGGTTACATGTATTTAGTTTCTTATTTTGCTTCAAATTAATTCTCTTTAATCGTTACTGCAATCACTTACTTCTTTTGGTTTTTATATTTTTAATAAATAACTCTTATTGTATCATAAACCAATGCCTCAAGCTATATTCAAGTTGGCCAACATAAACGTACACACTCTCACTTTCTCTCTCTCTCTCATACGGTAATTTCACACATGTTTATTTTTCTGGAATTGAGCTCATTCTTAGTTTTAGAAATTAGAAAATGATTTTTAAGGGCTTTCCTGAATAGTGATGTGGCGCAGACTCCTCAGTAACTGTCCATGTCGGTCGGCAGGTGTAACGCCGAACTTTCGTCGTTTAGTCCACTGAATCTATTTGAATTTCATTTTGAATTGCTCACTGACTCTATGTACTGTTACTGTTAAATTTTGATCACAACTATTGCATTTTACTAGATAATTATTACATTTTGGCAAGAATTTGCCCACTGCACTATGGCGAGCGTATAGGCTCGATGGCTGCTGTTGCTGAACTGGGCGGAAGCAGACACAATTATTATGCAAATTTGTTGCGTCTGACGTCATTGTCTATTGTTCTTTTCGCTACCGCCTGGTTAATACGTAATGGTTCTTTACCTCGTCATTGTTTTGGTGACGATTTATTACAGTGGACCAATAGAAAGTCAGTATTGTCAGTTTTTAGCGCCTAACACTGCCATTATCGTTGTTTCACTTTGCTCGTACGCCTTTGACCTTGGATCGGCTCTCCACCGGTGAATTTACATATTATTGGGACTTGTACCAAAACTAACCTTGCCTGATTCAACTTTATGATTACAATAAAAGTACCCCTATATCCCATTATTCCGATACAGATAATTTTGTACTGTTACAAAACCCCCTCAATGAAAGGTTTTGTGTCGAGACACAAAAACTTTCATTGACTCATTCATACTTTTCTAAAAGGATCAGTTCAGATATGTTCCACAACCCCCTGTAGTGTTAATAAAAAGAAAAGATCAATCACTTACCCTTGGTTCCATAGTGTCGATCGTACCCGTCTGACCTTACTGGACTTCTCCTGAGAGATCCCTACACCATAAGGCCATGAGGCACTGCACGCTCCTGTTCTGATGCTCCGGCCAGCGCAGGACCGCGGTCACAACACCATAAAAACTCTGAAACATTCAATACAAAATTTTAAAACAGTGGCCTTATTCATTTACATATCCGCAACTGATATGTTTCCTCTTAGATGCATTGGTTTGTGATTTGAGGCATTGGTTTCATTTATTTATAAACTACCAAATAACTCAAAATTATAACAAGATTTAAGACAGATCAGCCTTCTCCTTTTCGACACTCCTATATATTCTTATCAAGTTCTTTGACTTTAGTCAACATCAAATTACCTCTCTCATCATGAAATTTATATTCTTATACTAACACAAACAACTTTTAACTTTCAAACAACAACTATTATTTTCATTCATTTATTTCAAATAACTTCATTATATTTATCTATCATGGCAGTACTTCAATACTATCTAAATTTCTTTGTTAATTTCTTTACTTTAATTTCACCGCTTTTCCACAGAATCTTTTTTTTTTTTTTTTTTTTTTTTTTTTGAGACTGGTTACTATAACACAAAAATTAATATTATTCTGGTCACTACCCTTCTAGTAGTCTCCTAGCCACACACTCTATCATCAACATAAAACATCATAAAACATTGTACATTACATATTAACATTGTTACATTTACCTTACATTAAACAATTTAAATTTACATGATTTGTACCAAACTTTATCACATTACTACTTCAACAATTCTCTATTAACTTTTATTCATTTAACATTCATTTAGATTCTATACAACAACAAAATTTAAAATATACCATTACCTTTCTACTATGAATTTTCCCTTTTCTAACCCTTTTATCCTTACTAGTTTGGGTGACTCTCAGTTACTCACTATTTTCTCTATCTTATTTTGGTATTCGTCAATCTGACCTTACTCACCTCCTTTTTTCTACTAACAACCGCTTCTAACCATTAATACATTATGACACCAATATCTCAATAATAACCCCCTTCACAAATCCCATTTAAAACCTCTGGCACCGCTCATTTTTGTACTAGTATGTGTGTATTCCCTCTAACCAACTCATTCCCTTATCGGTTCCTGACCCTTTCAGATAACCCTTTCCGGCACACAACGATCCCTTCCTGTCTCAACATCTCTCGTTGGACTCCTACACCAATACCCTTATTACAAAATATCACCATCAACAACAGATATAATTACCATTCACATTACTCACCTCTACATATAATCGCTAACCACTGTGTCCCTAAAATATCTAACACCTCTTTATACATTATCAGCATCTCAACACTTTATTTTCCCTAACTCCCATTAACTATATTTACCTAACTCCAATGCCCTTATTTATCACTATTCCCAAACTCTTTTACAACATCTCACCTTAATATACCATTATAAAATTCATCACTTACCTACTAACAACAATACCTCTCACCATCCAAATATATAATCATCTACTAACCCTTTAGAATCTAAATTCCATAATATCCTTTCAAAATCATTATTAAACTTCTTTCACTTATTTAAAATTCTACAATACATGTTTACATAAAAATACACAAAATACACAACAGCAAAAATACACAAATACATAGACATCAATACACAAAAATATACAATTCACATAATCATGAAATCATTTACCATAATCAGTCCTAATCAGTCCCTTTTTAAAAACACTGTCCACACAATTAAATGTTCATAACACAATAAACAATAAACAATTACCCCATATTGTCGAACAATAGTCTAACATATTTGTAACATAGGTCATTCTTATTTATATCAAATTTATTATTATTATTATAATAATCTCTTATTTCTATGTCATTCATTATCACTTCGGTTGGTTCATATACCTGTTCAATATTGGTCAATTTTGTCCTGTCACCTCCAGTATAATTCGTCACCACTAGGTACGTTATAAAGTCATTATTTCCATTATCATCTTCTCCTACTGCTATATCAGCTTCATTATAAGGTAAGTATTTCATATAGTTTGTTTTCTTCCATCCTACTCTCTCTATCAACTCTTTATAACCTCTATCTAACTTAAATACTTGCATCTCACCATCTACACACAACTCTTTCTCTAAATATCTCTCACTCCATTCAGAGGGTACTACTACATTAAAACCTCTCCTGATTTCTACAGGAACAATACAACAATTCAAAAAACAATTATCGGTAGACCATTTATCTACCCAATACACTCGTGAAGCCTTTTCTTCACCCCCGACTACAACATTACGGGAAAAATTTACCCCCTGCAACCCCTTTATCTGTAAATTCTCTCTATACTTTCTCTCTAATTCATCAACACTTTTTATCACTTCATTATCAAATTCTACTCCCATTATACTTTTATCACCACTCTCAATACTCACACAATTATTTTCTAACACCATATTTTTAATTCTATTATCATAATTATCACCACTACTTGCCTTGTCTTATTTTCATTCAATTTATTTGATTCTCTACTCTCATTTTCTAACTGTATTTTGTCTAACTTTGTACCTATTTCATTTAATCTTTTGTCCAAATTACAACTCTGTTTTTTAATTTCTTTTTTGATGTCATTGAACTGTTCATCAAATTGGTTTAATTTTTCGTTAAAATTGTCTAATTTAGTATCAAATTTGATGCTCTGCTCATTGAAAAGCAGTTTCATCATTCTTATTATGTCATTTTCCTCAACTCTTTTTGTTGGGGCTGGTGTTGAACAAATACTATCACCCATCATTTCTGATTCTGTTCTACTCCTCTCATTACTGTTTGCCATTTCTTTTTATTATATTAACAATACTAAATTGATTTTAGTTGTTGTGTTATACTCTACTCGTACCATACATAACCTATACAGGTAACCTCTATTTTTTCGTATGTTTCATTACCCGTCTAACCTCTGCTTATCTGCTTATTTATACATTTTTATTTGTATATAAAGTCCAAGTTCGGGCTGCCATCTGTTAATTTACAAATAAATTAAGTAATAATAAAGTAATAAAGTCATTGTGAGGGCGTCGTTTGTTAATAAACTCCATAATACAATAATATAATACAATAATAATCAAGTCACTGTTCTGGGCGGTATCTGCTAACTTACCCATTTATTGATCTAAATAATTATTATTCCTGAATGGGGAATCATCATTATTTTTGTAATTTGCATAAATTGTCTTGTCACCGGAATTACACGTGCTTAGCTCAGTTATATGCATTAGGCTTTGGGTCCAGAATATCGTTAAACAGACAGAGGCAGTGGTTGTAGGGTATTGAAATAATGAGGTACACCACATTGGGCTAATGTATTTGATTTTATTCAGTTAATTGTGATGTAATTTGTTACACTAATAGCCAACAACAATGGTTATAAATTCAAATGGCGGCGACTTCATTTTCGCCCTTGACCTCTGTTCAAGGTTACATGTATTTAGTTTCTTATTTTGCTTCAAATTAATTCTCTTTAATCGTTACTGCAATCACTTACTTCTTTTGGTTTTTATATTTTTAATAAATAACTCTTATTGTATCATAAACCAATGCCTCAAGCTATATTCAAGTTGGCCAACATAAACGTACACACTCTCACTTTCTCTCTCTCTCTCATACGGTAATTTCACACATGTTTATTTTTCTGGAATTGAGCTCATTCTTAGTTTTAGAAATTAGAAAATGATTTTTAAGGGCTTTCCTGAATAGTGATGTGGCGCAGACTCCTCAGTAACTGTCCATGTCGGTCGGCAGGTGTAACGCCGAACTTTCGTCGTTTAGTCCACTGAATCTGTTTGAATTTCATTTTGAATTGCTCACTGACTATGTACTGTTACTGTTAAATTTTGATCACAACTATTGCATTTTACTAGATAATTATTACATTTTGGCAAGAATTTGCCCACTGCACTATGGCGAGCGTATAGGCTCGATGGCTGCTGTTGCTGAACTGGGCGGAAGCAGACACAATTATTATGCAAATTTGTTGCGTCTGACGTCATTGTCTATTGTTCTTTTCGCTACCGCCTGGTTAATACGTAATGGTTCTTTACCTCGTCATTGTTTTGGTGACGATTTATTACAGTGGACCAATAGAAAGTCAGTATTGTCAGTTTTTAGCGCCTAACACTGCCATTATCGTTGTTTCACTTTGCTCGTACGCCTTTGACCTTGGATCGGCTCTCCACCGGTGAATTTACATATTATTGGGACTTGTACCAAAACTAACCTTGCCTGATTCAACTTTATGATTACAATAAAAGTACCCCTATATCCCATTATTCCGGTACAGATAATTTTGTACTGTTACAAAACCCCCTCAATGAAAGGTTTTGTGTCGAGACACAAAAACTTTCATTGACTCATTCATACTTTTCTAAAAGGATCAGTTCAGATATGTTCCACAACCCCCTGTAGTGTTAATAAAAAGAAAAGATCAATCACTTACCCTTGGTTCCATAGTGTCGATCGTACCCGTCTGACCTTACTGGACTTCTCCTGAGAGATCCCTACACCATAAGGCCATGAGGCACTGCACGCTCCTGTTCTGACGCTCCGGCCAGCGCAGGACCGCGGTCACAACACCATAAAAACTCTGAAACATTCAATACAAAATTTTAAAACAGTGGCCTTATTCATTTACATATCCGCAACTGATATGTTTCCTCTTAGATGCATTGGTTTGTGATTTGAGGCATTGGTTTCATTTATTTATAAACTACCAAATAACTCAAAATTATAACAAGATTTAAGACAGATCAGCCTTCTCCTTTTCGACACTCCTATATATTCTTATCAAGTTCTTTGACTTTAGTCAACATCAAATTACCTCTCTCATCATGAAATTTATATTCTTATACTAACACAAACAACTTTTAACTTTCAAACAACAACTATTATTTTCATTCATTTATTTCAAATAACTTCATTATATTTATCTATCATGGCAGTACTTCAATACTATCTAAATTTCTTTGTTAATTTCTTTACTTTAATTTCACCCCTTTTCCACAGAATCCTTTCTAGTAGTCTCCTAGCCACACACTCTATCATCAACATAAAACATTGTACATTACATATTAACATTGTTACATTTACCTTACATTAAACAATTTAAATTTACATGATTTGTACCAAACTTTATCACATTACTACTTCAACAATTCTCTATTAACTTTTATTCATTTAACATTCATTTAGATTCTATACAACAACAAAATTTAAAATATACCATTACCTTTCTACTATGAATTTTCCCTTTTCTAACCCTTTTATCCTTACTAGTTTGGGTGACTCTCAGTTACTCACTATTTTCTCTATCTTATTTTGGTATTCGTCAATCTGACCTTACTCACCTCCTTTTTTCTACTAACAACCGCTTCTAACCATTAATACATTATGACACCAATATCTCAATAATAACCCCCTTCACAAATCCCATTTAAAACCTCTGGCACCGCTCATTTTTGTACTAGTATGTGTGTATTCCCTCTAACCAACTCATTCCCTTATCGGTTCCTGACCCTTTCAGATAACCCTTTCCGGCACACAACGATCCCTTCCTGTCTCAACATCTCTCGTTGGACTCCTACACCAATACCCTTATTACAAAATATCACCATCAACAACAGATATAATTACCATTCACATTACTCACCTCTACATATAATCGCTAACCACTGTGTCCCTAAAATATCTAACACCTCTTTATACATTATCAGCATCTCAACACTTTATTTTCCCTAACTCCCATTAACTATATTTACCTAACTCCAATGCCCTTATTTATCACTATTCCCAAACTCTTTTACAACATCTCACCTTAATATACCATTATAAAATTCATCACTTACCTACTAACAACAATACCTCTCACCATCCAAATATATAATCATCTACTAACCCTTTAGAATCTAAATTCCATAATATCCTTTCAAAATCATTATTAAACTTCTTTCACTTATTTAAAATTCTACAATACATGTTTACATAAAAATACACAAAATACACAACAGCAAAAATACACAAATACATAGACATCAATACACAAAAATATACAATTCACATAATCATGAAATCATTTACCATAATCAGTCCTAATCAGTCCCTTTTTAAAAACACTGTCCACACAATTAAATGTTCATAACACAATAAACAATAAACAATTACCCCATATTGTCGAACAATAGTCTAACATATTTGTAACATAGGTCATTCTTATTTATATCAAATTTATTATTATTATTATAATAATCTCTTATTTCTATGTCATTCATTATCACTTCGGTTGGTTCATATACCTGTTCAATATTGGTCAATTTTGTCCTGTCACCTCCAGTATAATTCGTCACCACTAGGTACGTTATAAAGTCATTATTTCCATTATCATCTTCTCCTACTGCTATATCAGCTTCATTATAAGGTAAGTATTTCATATAGTTTGTTTTCTTCCATCCTACTCTCTCTATCAACTCTTTATAACCTCTATCTAACTTAAATACTTGCATCTCACCATCTACACACAACTCTTTCTCTAAATATCTCTCACTCCATTCAGAGGGTACTACTACATTAAAACCTCTCCTGATTTCTACAGGAACAATACAACAATTCAAAAAACAATTATCGGTAGACCATTTATCTACCCAATACACTCGTGAAGCCTTTTCTTCACCCCCGACTACAACATTACGGGAAAAATTTACCCCCTGCAACCCCTTTATCTGTAAATTCTCTCTATACTTTCTCTCTAATTCATCAACACTTTTTATCACTTCATTATCAAATTCTACTCCCATTATACTTTTATCACCACTCTCAATACTCACACAATTATTTTCTAACACCATATTTTTAATTCTATTATCATAATTATCACCACTACTTGCCTTGTCTTATTTTCATTCAATTTATTTGATTCTCTACTCTCATTTTCTAACTGTATTTTGTCTAACTTTGTACCTATTTCATTTAATCTTTTGTCCAAATTACAACTCTGTTTTTTAATTTCTTTTTTGATGTCATTGAACTGTTCATCAAATTGGTTTAATTTTTCGTTAAAATTGTCTAATTTAGTATCAAATTTGATGCTCTGCTCATTGAAAAGCAGTTTCATCATTCTTATTATGTCATTTTCCTCAACTCTTTTTGTTGGGGCTGGTGTTGAACAAATACTATCACCCATCATTTCTGATTCTGTTCTACTCCTCTCATTACTGTTTGCCATTTCTTTTTATTATATTAACAATACTAAATTGATTTTAGTTGTTGTGTTATACTCTACTCGTACCATACATAACCTATACAGGTAACCTCTATTTTTTCGTATGTTTCATTACCCGTCTAACCTCTGCTTATCTGCTTATTTATACATTTTTATTTGTATATAAAGTCCAAGTTCGGGCTGCCATCTGTTAATTTACAAATAAATTAAGTAATAATAAAGTAATAAAGTCATTGTGAGGGCGTCGTTTGTTAATAAACTCCATAATACAATAATATAATACAATAATAATCAAGTCACTGTTCTGGGCGGTATCTGCTAACTTACCCATTTATTGATCTAAATAATTATTATTCCTGAATGGGGAATCATCATTATTTTTGTAATTTGCATAAATTGTCTTGTCACCGGAATTACACGTGCTTAGCTCAGTTATATGCATTAGGCTTTGGGTCCAGAATATCGTTAAACAGACAGAGGCAGTGGTTGTAGGGTATTGAAATAATGAGGTACACCACATTGGGCTAATGTATTTGATTTTATTCAGTTAATTGTGATGTAATTTGTTACACTAATAGCCAACAACAATGGTTATAAATTCAAATGGCGGCGACTTCATTTTCGCCCTTGACCTCTGTTCAAGGTTACATGTATTTAGTTTCTTATTTTGCTTCAAATTAATTCTCTTTAATCGTTACTGCAATCACTTACTTCTTTTGGTTTTTATATTTTTAATAAATAACTCTTATTGTATCATAAACCAATGCCTCAAGCTATATTCAAGTTGGCCAACATAAACGTACACACTCTCACTTTCTCTCTCTCTCTCATACGGTAATTTCACACATGTTTATTTTTCTGGAATTGAGCTCATTCTTAGTTTTAGAAATTAGAAAATGATTTTTAAGGGCTTTCCTGAATAGTGATGTGGCGCAGACTCCTCAGTAACTGTCCATGTCGGTCGGCAGGTGTAACGCCGAACTTTCGTCGTTTAGTCCACTGAATCTGTTTGAATTTCATTTTGAATTGCTCACTGACTCTATGTACTGTTACTGTTAAATTTTGATCACAACTATTGCATTTTACTAGATAATTATTACATTTTGGCAAGAATTTGCCCACTGCACTATGGCGAGCGTATAGGCTCGATGGCTGCTGTTGCTGAACTGGGCGGAAGCAGACACAATTATTATGCAAATTTGTTGCGTCTGACGTCATTGTCTATTGTTCTTTTCGCTACCGCCTGGTTAATACGTAATGGTTCTTTACCTCGTCATTGTTTTGGTGACGATTTATTACAGTGGACCAATAGAAAGTCAGTATTGTCAGTTTTTAGCGCCTAACACTGCCATTATCGTTGTTTCACTTTGCTCGTACGCCTTTGACCTTGGATCGGCTCTCCACCGGTGAATTTACATATTATTGGGACTTGTACCAAAACTAACCTTGCCTGATTCAACTTTATGATTACAATAAAAGTACCCCTATATCCCATTATTCCGGTACAGATAATTTTGTACTGTTACAAAACCCCCTCAATGAAAGGTTTTGTGTCGAGACACAAAAACTTTCATTGACTCATTCATACTTTTCTAAAAGGATCAGTTCAGATATGTTCCACAACCCCCTGTAGTGTTAATAAAAAGAAAAGATCAATCACTTACCCTTGGTTCCATAGTGTCGATCGTACCCGTCTGACCTTACTGGACTTCTCCTGAGAGATCCCTACACCATAAGGCCATGAGGCACTGCACGCTCCTGTTCTGACGCTCCGGCCAGCGCAGGACCGCGGTCACAACACCATAAAAACTCTGAAACATTCAATACAAAATTTTAAAACAGTGGCCTTATTCATTTACATATCCGCAACTGATATGTTTCCTCTTAGATGCATTGGTTTGTGATTTGAGGCATTGGTTTCATTTATTTATAAACTACCAAATAACTCAAAATTATAACAAGATT
Source organism: Magicicada septendecula (assembly GCA_034769895.1). Taxonomy (NCBI): domain Eukaryota; kingdom Metazoa; phylum Arthropoda; class Insecta; order Hemiptera; family Cicadidae; genus Magicicada; species Magicicada septendecula. The sequence goes on along the minus strand of CM068369.1, from coordinate 167,823,151 downwards.
TAAGACAGATCAGCCTTCTCCTTTTCGACACTCCTATATATTCTTATCAAGTTCTTTGACTTTAGTCAACATCAAATTACCTCTCTCATCATGAAATTTATATTCTTATACTAACACAAACAACTTTTAACTTTCAAACAACAACTATTATTTTCATTCATTTATTTCAAATAACTTCATTATATTTATCTATCATGGCAGTACTTCAATACTATCTAAATTTCTTTGTTAATTTCTTTACTTTAATTTCACCCCTTTTCCACAGAATCCTTTCTAGTAGTCTCCTAGCCACACACTCTATCATCAACATAAAACATTGTACATTACATATTAACATTGTTACATTTACCTTACATTAAACAATTTAAATTTACATGATTTGTACCAAACTTTATCACATTACTACTTCAACAATTCTCTATTAACTTTTATTCATTTAACATTCATTTAGATTCTATACAACAACAAAATTTAAAATATACCATTACCTTTCTACTATGAATTTTCCCTTTTCTAACCCTTTTATCCTTACTAGTTTGGGTGACTCTCAGTTACTCACTATTTTCTCTATCTTATTTTGGTATTCGTCAATCTGACCTTACTCACCTCCTTTTTTCTACTAACAACCGCTTCTAACCATTAATACATTATGACACCAATATCTCAATAATAACCCCCTTCACAAATCCCATTTAAAACCTCTGGCACCGCTCATTTTTGTACTAGTATGTGTGTATTCCCTCTAACCAACTCATTCCCTTATCGGTTCCTGACCCTTTCAGATAACCCTTTCCGGCACACAACGATCCCTTCCTGTCTCAACATCTCTCGTTGGACTCCTACACCAATACCCTTATTACAAAATATCACCATCAACAACAGATATAATTACCATTCACATTACTCACCTCTACATATAATCGCTAACCACTGTGTCCCTAAAATATCTAACACCTCTTTATACATTATCAGCATCTCAACACTTTATTTTCCCTAACTCCCATTAACTATATTTACCTAACTCCAATGCCCTTATTTATCACTATTCCCAAACTCTTTTACAACATCTCACCTTAATATACCATTATAAAATTCATCACTTACCTACTAACAACAATACCTCTCACCATCCAAATATATAATCATCTACTAACCCTTTAGAATCTAAATTCCATAATATCCTTTCAAAATCATTATTAAACTTCTTTCACTTATTTAAAATTCTACAATACATGTTTACATAAAAATACACAAAATACACAACAGCAAAAATACACAAATACATAGACATCAATACACAAAAATATACAATTCACATAATCATGAAATCATTTACCATAATCAGTCCTAATCAGTCCCTTTTTAAAAACACTGTCCACACAATTAAATGTTCATAACACAATAAACAATAAACAATTACCCCATATTGTCGAACAATAGTCTAACATATTTGTAACATAGGTCATTCTTATTTATATCAAATTTATTATTATTATTATAATAATCTCTTATTTCTATGTCATTCATTATCACTTCGGTTGGTTCATATACCTGTTCAATATTGGTCAATTTTGTCCTGTCACCTCCAGTATAATTCGTCACCACTAGGTACGTTATAAAGTCATTATTTCCATTATCATCTTCTCCTACTGCTATATCAGCTTCATTATAAGGTAAGTATTTCATATAGTTTGTTTTCTTCCATCCTACTCTCTCTATCAACTCTTTATAACCTCTATCTAACTTAAATACTTGCATCTCACCATCTACACACAACTCTTTCTCTAAATATCTCTCACTCCATTCAGAGGGTACTACTACATTAAAACCTCTCCTGATTTCTACAGGAACAATACAACAATTCAAAAAACAATTATCGGTAGACCATTTATCTACCCAATACACTCGTGAAGCCTTTTCTTCACCCCCGACTACAACATTATGGGAAAAATTTACCCCCTGCAACCCCTTTATCTGTAAATTCTCTCTATACTTTCTCTCTAATTCATCAACACTTTTTATCACTTCATTATCAAATTCTACTCCCATTATACTTTTATCACCACTCTCAATACTCACACAATTATTTTCTAACACCATATTTTTAATTCTATTATCATAATTATCACCACTACTTGCCTTGTCTTATTTTCATTCAATTTATTTGATTCTCTACTCTCATTTTCTAACTGTATTTTGTCTAACTTTGTACCTATTTCATTTAATCTTTTGTCCAAATTACAACTCTGTTTTTTAATTTCTTTTTTGATGTCATTGAACTGTTCATCAAATTGGTTTAATTTTTCGTTAAAATTGTCTAATTTAGTATCAAATTTGATGCTCTGCTCATTGAAAAGCAGTTTCATCATTCTTATTATGTCATTTTCCTCAACTCTTTTTGTTGGGGCTGGTGTTGAACAAATACTATCACCCATCATTTCTGATTCTGTTCTACTCCTCTCATTACTGTTTGCCATTTCTTTTTATTATATTAACAATACTAAATTGATTTTAGTTGTTGTGTTATACTCTACTCGTACCATACATAACCTATACAGGTAACCTCTATTTTTTCGTATGTTTCATTACCCGTCTAACCTCTGCTTATCTGCTTATTTATACATTTTTATTTGTATATAAAGTCCAAGTTCGGGCTGCCATCTGTTAATTTACAAATAAATTAAGTAATAATAAAGTAATAAAGTCATTGTGAGGGCGTCGTTTGTTAATAAACTCCATAATACAATAATATAATACAATAATAATCAAGTCACTGTTCTGGGCGGTATCTGCTAACTTACCCATTTATTGATCTAAATAATTATTATTCCTGAATGGGGAATCATCATTATTTTTGTAATTTGCATAAATTGTCTTGTCACCGGAATTACACGTGCTTAGCTCAGTTATATGCATTAGGCTTTGGGTCCAGAATATCGTTAAACAGACAGAGGCAGTGGTTGTAGGGTATTGAAATAATGAGGTACACCACATTGGGCTAATGTATTTGATTTTATTCAGTTAATTGTGATGTAATTTGTTACACTAATAGCCAACAACAATGGTTATAAATTCAAATGGCGGCGACTTCATTTTCGCCCTTGACCTCTGTTCAAGGTTACATGTATTTAGTTTCTTATTTTGCTTCAAATTAATTCTCTTTAATCGTTACTGCAATCACTTACTTCTTTTGGTTTTTATATTTTTAATAAATAACTCTTATTGTATCATAAACCAATGCCTCAAGCTATATTCAAGTTGGCCAACATAAACGTACACACTCTCACTTTCTCTCTCTCTCTCATACGGTAATTTCACACATGTTTATTTTTCTGGAATTGAGCTCATTCTTAGTTTTAGAAATTAGAAAATGATTTTTAAGGGCTTTCCTGAATAGTGATGTGGCGCAGACTCCTCAGTAACTGTCCATGTCGGTCGGCAGGTGTAACGCCGAACTTTCGTCGTTTAGTCCACTGAATCTATTTGAATTTCATTTTGAATTGCTCACTGACTCTATGTACTGTTACTGTTAAATTTTGATCACAACTATTGCATTTTACTAGATAATTATTACATTTTGGCAAGAATTTGCCCACTGCACTATGGCGAGCGTATAGGCTCGATGGCTGCTGTTGCTGAACTGGGCGGAAGCAGACACAATTATTATGCAAATTTGTTGCGTCTGACGTCATTGTCTATTGTTCTTTTCGCTACCGCCTGGTTAATACGTAATGGTTCTTTACCTCGTCATTGTTTTGGTGACGATTTATTACAGTGGACCAATAGAAAGTCAGTATTGTCAGTTTTTAGCGCCTAACACTGCCATTATCGTTGTTTCACTTTGCTCGTACGCCTTTGACCTTGGATCGGCTCTCCACCGGTGAATTTACATATTATTGGGACTTGTACCAAAACTAACCTTGCCTGATTCAACTTTATGATTACAATAAAAGTACCCCTATATCCCATTATTCCGGTACAGATAATTTTGTACTGTTACAAAACCCCCTCAATGAAAGGTTTTGTGTCGAGACACAAAAACTTTCATTGACTCATTCATACTTTTCTAAAAGGATCAGTTCAGATATGTTCCACAACCCCCTGTAGTGTTAATAAAAAGAAAAGATCAATCACTTACCCTTGGTTCCATAGTGTCGATCGTACCCGTCTGACCTTACTGGACTTCTCCTGAGAGATCCCTACACCATAAGGCCATGAGGCACTGCACGCTCCTGTTCTGACGCTCCGGCCAGCGCAGGACCGCGGTCACAACACCATAAAAACTCTGAAACATTCAATACAAAATTTTAAAACAGTGGCCTTATTCATTTACATATCCGCAACTGATATGTTTCCTCTTAGATGCATTGGTTTGTGATTTGAGGCATTGGTTTCATTTATTTATAAACTACCAAATAACTCAAAATTATAACAAGATTTAAGACAGATCAGCCTTCTCCTTTTCGACACTCCTATATATTCTTATCAAGTTCTTTGACTTTAGTCAACATCAAATTACCTCTCTCATCATGAAATTTATATTCTTATACTAACACAAACAACTTTTAACTTTCAAACAACAACTATTATTTTCATTCATTTATTTCAAATAACTTCATTATATTTATCTATCATGGCAGTACTTCAATACTATCTAAATTTCTTTGTTAATTTCTTTACTTTAATTTCACCCCTTTTCCACAGAATCCTTTCTAGTAGTCTCCTAGCCACACACTCTATCATCAACATAAAACATTGTACATTACATATTAACATTGTTACATTTACCTTACATTAAACAATTTAAATTTACATGATTTGTACCAAACTTTATCACATTACTACTTCAACAATTCTCTATTAACTTTTATTCATTTAACATTCATTTAGATTCTATACAACAACAAAATTTAAAATATACCATTACCTTTCTACTATGAATTTTCCCTTTTCTAACCCTTTTATCCTTACTAGTTTGGGTGACTCTCAGTTACTCACTATTTTCTCTATCTTATTTTGGTATTCGTCAATCTGACCTTACTCACCTCCTTTTTTCTACTAACAACCGCTTCTAACCATTAATACATTATGACACCAATATCTCAATAATAACCCCCTTCACAAATCCCATTTAAAACCTCTGGCACCGCTCATTTTTGTACTAGTATGTGTGTATTCCCTCTAACCAACTCATTCCCTTATCGGTTCCTGACCCTTTCAGATAACCCTTTCCGGCACACAACGATCCCTTCCTGTCTCAACATCTCTCGTTGGACTCCTACACCAATACCCTTATTACAAAATATCACCATCAACAACAGATATAATTACCATTCACATTACTCACCTCTACATATAATCGCTAACCACTGTGTCCCTAAAATATCTAACACCTCTTTATACATTATCAGCATCTCAACACTTTATTTTCCCTAACTCCCATTAACTATATTTACCTAACTCCAATGCCCTTATTTATCACTATTCCCAAACTCTTTTACAACATCTCACCTTAATATACCATTATAAAATTCATCACTTACCTACTAACAACAATACCTCTCACCATCCAAATATATAATCATCTACTAACCCTTTAGAATCTAAATTCCATAATATCCTTTCAAAATCATTATTAAACTTCTTTCACTTATTTAAAATTCTACAATACATGTTTACATAAAAATACACAAAATACACAACAGCAAAAATACACAAATACATAGACATCAATACACAAAAATATACAATTCACATAATCATGAAATCATTTACCATAATCAGTCCTAATCAGTCCCTTTTTAAAAACACTGTCCACACAATTAAATGTTCATAACACAATAAACAATAAACAATTACCCCATATTGTCGAACAATAGTCTAACATATTTGTAACATAGGTCATTCTTATTTATATCAAATTTATTATTATTATTATAATAATCTCTTATTTCTATGTCATTCATTATCACTTCGGTTGGTTCATATACCTGTTCAATATTGGTCAATTTTGTCCTGTCACCTCCAGTATAATTCGTCACCACTAGGTACGTTATAAAGTCATTATTTCCATTATCATCTTCTCCTACTGCTATATCAGCTTCATTATAAGGTAAGTATTTCATATAGTTTGTTTTCTTCCATCCTACTCTCTCTATCAACTCTTTATAACCTCTATCTAACTTAAATACTTGCATCTCACCATCTACACACAACTCTTTCTCTAAATATCTCTCACTCCATTCAGAGGGTACTACTACATTAAAACCTCTCCTGATTTCTACAGGAACAATACAACAATTCAAAAAACAATTATCGGTAGACCATTTATCTACCCAATACACTCGTGAAGCCTTTTCTTCACCCCCGACTACAACATTACGGGAAAAATTTACCCCCTGCAACCCCTTTATCTGTAAATTCTCTCTATACTTTCTCTCTAATTCATCAACACTTTTTATCACTTCATTATCAAATTCTACTCCCATTATACTTTTATCACCACTCTCAATACTCACACAATTATTTTCTAACACCATATTTTTAATTCTATTATCATAATTATCACCACTACTTGCCTTGTCTTATTTTCATTCAATTTATTTGATTCTCTACTCTCATTTTCTAACTGTATTTTGTCTAACTTTGTACCTATTTCATTTAATCTTTTGTCCAAATTACAACTCTGTTTTTTAATTTCTTTTTTGATGTCATTGAACTGTTCATCAAATTGGTTTAATTTTTCGTTAAAATTGTCTAATTTAGTATCAAATTTGATGCTCTGCTCATTGAAAAGCAGTTTCATCATTCTTATTATGTCATTTTCCTCAACTCTTTTTGTTGGGGCTGGTGTTGAACAAATACTATCACCCATCATTTCTGATTCTGTTCTACTCCTCTCATTACTGTTTGCCATTTCTTTTTATTATATTAACAATACTAAATTGATTTTAGTTGTTGTGTTATACTCTACTCGTACCATACATAACCTATACAGGTAACCTCTATTTTTTCGTATGTTTCATTACCCGTCTAACCTCTGCTTATCTGCTTATTTATACATTTTTATTTGTATATAAAGTCCAAGTTCGGGCTGCCATCTGTTAATTTACAAATAAATTAAGTAATAATAAAGTAATAAAGTCATTGTGAGGGCGTCGTTTGTTAATAAACTCCATAATACAATAATATAATACAATAATAATCAAGTCACTGTTCTGGGCGGTATCTGCTAACTTACCCATTTATTGATCTAAATAATTATTATTCCTGAATGGGGAATCATCATTATTTTTGTAATTTGCATAAATTGTCTTGTCACCGGAATTACACGTGCTTAGCTCAGTTATATGCATTAGGCTTTGGGTCCAGAATATCGTTAAACAGACAGAGGCAGTGGTTGTAGGGTATTGAAATAATGAGGTACACCACATTGGGCTAATGTATTTGATTTTATTCAGTTAATTGTGATGTAATTTGTTACACTAATAGCCAACAACAATGGTTATAAATTCAAATGGCGGCGACTTCATTTTCGCCCTTGACCTCTGTTCAAGGTTACATGTATTTAGTTTCTTATTTTGCTTCAAATTAATTCTCTTTAATCGTTACTGCAATCACTTACTTCTTTTGGTTTTTATATTTTTAATAAATAACTCTTATTGTATCATAAACCAATGCCTCAAGCTATATTCAAGTTGGCCAACATAAACGTACACACTCTCACTTTCTCTCTCTCTCTCATACGGTAATTTCACACATGTTTATTTTTCTGGAATTGAGCTCATTCTTAGTTTTAGAAATTAGAAAATGATTTTTAAGGGCTTTCCTGAATAGTGATGTGGCGCAGACTCCTCAGTAACTGTCCATGTCGGTCGGCAGGTGTAACGCCGAACTTTCGTCGTTTAGTCCACTGAATCTATTTGAATTTCATTTTGAATTGCTCACTGACTCTATGTACTGTTACTGTTAAATTTTGATCACAACTATTGCATTTTACTAGATAATTATTACATTTTGGCAAGAATTTGCCCACTGCACTATGGCGAGCGTATAGGCTCGATGGCTGCTGTTGCTGAACTGGGCGGAAGCAGACACAATTATTATGCAAATTTGTTGCGTCTGACGTCATTGTCTATTGTTCTTTTCGCTACCGCCTGGTTAATACGTAATGGTTCTTTACCTCGTCATTGTTTTGGTGACGATTTATTACAGTGGACCAATAGAAAGTCAGTATTGTCAGTTTTTAGCGCCTAACACTGCCATTATCGTTGTTTCACTTTGCTCGTACGCCTTTGACCTTGGATCGGCTCTCCACCGGTGAATTTACATATTATTGGGACTTGTACCAAAACTAACCTTGCCTGATTCAACTTTATGATTACAATAAAAGTACCCCTATATCCCATTATTCCGGTACAGATAATTTTGTACTGTTACAAAACCCCCTCAATGAAAGGTTTTGTGTCGAGACACAAAAACTTTCATTGACTCATTCATACTTTTCTAAAAGGATCAGTTCAGATATGTTCCACAACCCCCTGTAGTGTTAATAAAAAGAAAAGATCAATCACTTACGCTTGGTTCCATAGTGTCGATCGTACCCGTCTGACCTTACTGGACTTCTCCTGAGAGATCCCTACACCATAAGGCCATGAGGCACTGCACGCTCCTGTTCTGACGCTCCGGCCAGCGCAGGACCGCGGTCACAACACCATAAAAACTCTGAAACATTCAATACAAAATTTTAAAACAGTGGCCTTATTCATTTACATATCCGCAACTGATATGTTTCCTCTTAGATGCATTGGTTTGTGATTTGAGGCATTGGTTTCATTTATTTATAAACTACCAAATAACTCAAAATTATAACAAGATTTAAGACAGATCAGCCTTCTCCTTTTCGACACTCCTATATATTCTTATCAAGTTCTTTGACTTTAGTCAACATCAAATTACCTCTCTCATCATGAAATTTATATTCTTATACTAACACAAACAACTTTTAACTTTCAAACAACAACTATTATTTTCATTCATTTATTTCAAATAACTTCATTATATTTATCTATCATGGCAGTACTTCAATACTATCTAAATTTCTTTGTTAATTTCTTTACTTTAATTTCACCCCTTTTCCACAGAATCCTTTCTAGTAGTCTCCTAGCCACACACTCTATCATCAACATAAAACATTGTACATTACATATTAACATTGTTACATTTACCTTACATTAAACAATTTAAATTTACATGATTTGTACCAAACTTTATCACATTACTACTTCAACAATTCTCTATTAACTTTTATTCATTTAACATTCATTTAGATTCTATACAACAACAAAATTTAAAATATACCATTACCTTTCTACTATGAATTTTCCCTTTTCTAACCCTTTTATCCTTACTAGTTTGGGTGACTCTCAGTTACTCACTATTTTCTCTATCTTATTTTGGTATTCGTCAATCTGACCTTACTCACCTCCTTTTTTCTACTAACAACCGCTTCTAACCATTAATACATTATGACACCAATATCTCAATAATAACCCCCTTCACAAATCCCATTTAAAACCTCTGGCACCGCTCATTTTTGTACTAGTATGTGTGTATTCCCTCTAACCAACTCATTCCCTTATCGGTTCCTGACCCTTTCAGATAACCCTTTCCGGCACACAACGATCCCTTCCTGTCTCAACATCTCTCGTTGGACTCCTACACCAATACCCTTATTACAAAATATCACCATCAACAACAGATATAATTACCATTCACATTACTCACCTCTACATATAATCGCTAACCACTGTGTCCCTAAAATATCTAACACCTCTTTATACATTATCAGCATCTCAACACTTTATTTTCCCTAACTCCCATTAACTATATTTACCTAACTCCAATGCCCTTATTTATCACTATTCCCAAACTCTTTTACAACATCTCACCTTAATATACCATTATAAAATTCATCACTTACCTACTAACAACAATACCTCTCACCATCCAAATATATAATCATCTACTAACCCTTTAGAATCTAAATTCCATAATATCCTTTCAAAATCATTATTAAACTTCTTTCACTTATTTAAAATTCTACAATACATGTTTACATAAAAATACACAAAATACACAACAGCAAAAATACACAAATACATAGACATCAATACACAAAAATATACAATTCACATAATCATGAAATCATTTACCATAATCAGTCCTAATCAGTCCCTTTTTAAAAACACTGTCCACACAATTAAATGTTCATAACACAATAAACAATAAACAATTACCCCATATTGTCGAACAATAGTCTAACATATTTGTAACATAGGTCATTCTTATTTATATCAAATTTATTATTATTATTATAATAATCTCTTATTTCTATGTCATTCATTATCACTTCGGTTGGTTCATATACCTGTTCAATATTGGTCAATTTTGTCCTGTCACCTCCAGTATAATTCGTCACCACTAGGTACGTTATAAAGTCATTATTTCCATTATCATCTTCTCCTACTGCTATATCAGCTTCATTATAAGGTAAGTATTTCATATAGTTTGTTTTCTTCCATCCTACTCTCTCTATCAACTCTTTATAACCTCTATCTAACTTAAATACTTGCATCTCACCATCTACACACAACTCTTTCTCTAAATATCTCTCACTCCATTCAGAGGGTACTACTACATTAAAACCTCTCCTGATTTCTACAGGAACAATACAACAATTCAAAAAACAATTATCGGTAGACCATTTATCTACCCAATACACTCGTGAAGCCTTTTCTTCACCCCCGACTACAACATTATGGGAAAAATTTACCCCCTGCAACCCCTTTATCTGTAAATTCTCTCTATACTTTCTCTCTAATTCATCAACACTTTTTATCACTTCATTATCAAATTCTACTCCCATTATACTTTTATCACCACTCTCAATACTCACACAATTATTTTCTAACACCATATTTTTAATTCTATTATCATAATTATCACCACTACTTGCCTTGTCTTATTTTCATTCAATTTATTTGATTCTCTACTCTCATTTTCTAACTGTATTTTGTCTAACTTTGTACCTATTTCATTTAATCTTTTGTCCAAATTACAACTCTGTTTTTTAATTTCTTTTTTGATGTCATTGAACTGTTCATCAAATTGGTTTAATTTTTCGTTAAAATTGTCTAATTTAGTATCAAATTTGATGCTCTGCTCATTGAAAAGCAGTTTCATCATTCTTATTATGTCATTTTCCTCAACTCTTTTTGTTGGGGCTGGTGTTGAACAAATACTATCACCCATCATTTCTGATTCTGTTCTACTCCTCTCATTACTGTTTGCCATTTCTTTTTATTATATTAACAATACTAAATTGATTTTAGTTGTTGTGTTATACTCTACTCGTACCATACATAACCTATACAGGTAACCTCTATTTTTTCGTATGTTTCATTACCCGTCTAACCTCTGCTTATCTGCTTATTTATACATTTTTATTTGTATATAAAGTCCAAGTTCGGGCTGCCATCTGTTAATTTACAAATAAATTAAGTAATAATAAAGTAATAAAGTCATTGTGAGGGCGTCGTTTGTTAATAAACTCCATAATACAATAATATAATACAATAATAATCAAGTCACTGTTCTGGGCGGTATCTGCTAACTTACCCATTTATTGATCTAAATAATTATTATTCCTGAATGGGGAATCATCATTATTTTTGTAATTTGCATAAATTGTCTTGTCACCGGAATTACACGTGCTTAGCTCAGTTATATGCATTAGGCTTTGGGTCCAGAATATCGTTAAACAGACAGAGGCAGTGGTTGTAGGGTATTGAAATAATGAGGTACACCACATTGGGCTAATGTATTTGATTTTATTCAGTTAATTGTGATGTAATTTGTTACACTAATAGCCAACAACAATGGTTATAAATTCAAATGGCGGCGACTTCATTTTCGCCCTTGACCTCTGTTCAAGGTTACATGTATTTAGTTTCTTATTTTGCTTCAAATTAATTCTCTTTAATCGTTACTGCAATCACTTACTTCTTTTGGTTTTTATATTTTTAATAAATAACTCTTATTGTATCATAAACCAATGCCTCAAGCTATATTCAAGTTGGCCAACATAAACGTACACACTCTCACTTTCTCTCTCTCTCTCATACGGTAATTTCACACATGTTTATTTTTCTGGAATTGAGCTCATTCTTAGTTTTAGAAATTAGAAAATGATTTTTAAGGGCTTTCCTGAATAGTGATGTGGCGCAGACTCCTCAGTAACTGTCCATGTCGGTCGGCAGGTGTAACGCCGAACTTTCGTCGTTTAGTCCACTGAATCTATTTGAATTTCATTTTGAATTGCTCACTGACTCTATGTACTGTTACTGTTAAATTTTGATCACAACTATTGCATTTTACTAGATAATTATTACATTTTGGCAAGAATTTGCCCACTGCACTATGGCGAGCGTATAGGCTCGATGGCTGCTGTTGCTGAACTGGGCGGAAGCAGACACAATTATTATGCAAATTTGTTGCGTCTGACGTCATTGTCTATTGTTCTTTTCGCTACCGCCTGGTTAATACGTAATGGTTCTTTACCTCGTCATTGTTTTGGTGACGATTTATTACAGTGGACCAATAGAAAGTCAGTATTGTCAGTTTTTAGCGCCTAACACTGCCATTATCGTTGTTTCACTTTGCTCGTACGCCTTTGACCTTGGATCGGCTCTCCACCGGTGAATTTACATATTATTGGGACTTGTACCAAAACTAACCTTGCCTGATTCAACTTTATGATTACAATAAAAGTACCCCTATATCCCATTATTCCGGTACAGATAATTTTGTACTGTTACAAAACCCCCTCAATGAAAGGTTTTGTGTCGAGACACAAAAACTTTCATTGACTCATTCATACTTTTCTAAAAGGATCAGTTCAGATATGTTCCACAACCCCCTGTAGTGTTAATAAAAAGAAAAGATCAATCACTTACCCTTGGTTCCATAGTGTCGATCGTACCCGTCTGACCTTACTGGACTTCTCCTGAGAGATCCCTACACCATAAGGCCATGAGGCACTGCACGCTCCTGTTCTGACGCTCCGGCCAGCGCAGGACCGCGGTCACAACACCATAAAAACTCTGAAACATTCAATACAAAATTTTAAAACAGTGGCCTTATTCATTTACATATCCGCAACTGATATGTTTCCTCTTAGATGCATTGGTTTGTGATTTGAGGCATTGGTTTCATTTATTTATAAACTACCAAATAACTCAAAATTATAACAAGATTTAAGACAGATCAGCCTTCTCCTTTTCGACACTCCTATATATTCTTATCAAGTTCTTTGACTTTAGTCAACATCAAATTACCTCTCTCATCATGAAATTTATATTCTTATACTAACACAAACAACTTTTAACTTTCAAACAACAACTATTATTTTCATTCATTTATTTCAAATAACTTCATTATATTTATCTATCATGGCAGTACTTCAATACTATCTAAATTTCTTTGTTAATTTCTTTACTTTAATTTCACCCCTTTTCCACAGAATCCTTTCTAGTAGTCTCCTAGCCACACACTCTATCATCAACATAAAACATTGTACATTACATATTAACATTGTTACATTTACCTTACATTAAACAATTTAAATTTACATGATTTGTACCAAACTTTATCACATTACTACTTCAACAATTCTCTATTAACTTTTATTCATTTAACATTCATTTAGATTCTATACAACAACAAAATTTAAAATATACCATTACCTTTCTACTATGAATTTTCCCTTTTCTAACCCTTTTATCCTTACTAGTTTGGGTGACTCTCAGTTACTCACTATTTTCTCTATCTTATTTTGGTATTCGTCAATCTGACCTTACTCACCTCCTTTTTTCTACTAACAACCGCTTCTAACCATTAATACATTATGACACCAATATCTCAATAATAACCCCCTTCACAAATCCCATTTAAAACCTCTGGCACCGCTCATTTTTGTACTAGTATGTGTGTATTCCCTCTAACCAACTCATTCCCTTATCGGTTCCTGACCCTTTCAGATAACCCTTTCCGGCACACAACGATCCCTTCCTGTCTCAACATCTCTCGTTGGACTCCTACACCAATACCCTTATTACAAAATATCACCATCAACAACAGATATAATTACCATTCACATTACTCACCTCTACATATAATCGCTAACCACTGTGTCCCTAAAATATCTAACACCTCTTTATACATTATCAGCATCTCAACACTTTATTTTCCCTAACTCCCATTAACTATATTTACCTAACTCCAATGCCCTTATTTATCACTATTCCCAAACTCTTTTACAACATCTCACCTTAATATACCATTATAAAATTCATCACTTACCTACTAACAACAATACCTCTCACCATCCAAATATATAATCATCTACTAACCCTTTAGAATCTAAATTCCATAATATCCTTTCAAAATCATTATTAAACTTCTTTCACTTATTTAAAATTCTACAATACATGTTTACATAAAAATACACAAAATACACAACAGCAAAAATACACAAATACATAGACATCAATACACAAAAATATACAATTCACATAATCATGAAATCATTTACCATAATCAGTCCTAATCAGTCCCTTTTTAAAAACACTGTCCACACAATTAAATGTTCATAACACAATAAACAATAAACAATTACCCCATATTGTCGAACAATAGTCTAACATATTTGTAACATAGGTCATTCTTATTTATATCAAATTTATTATTATTATTATAATAATCTCTTATTTCTATGTCATTCATTATCACTTCGGTTGGTTCATATACCTGTTCAATATTGGTCAATTTTGTCCTGTCACCTCCAGTATAATTCGTCACCACTAGGTACGTTATAAAGTCATTATTTCCATTATCATCTTCTCCTACTGCTATATCAGCTTCATTATAAGGTAAGTATTTCATATAGTTTGTTTTCTTCCATCCTACTCTCTCTATCAACTCTTTATAACCTCTATCTAACTTAAATACTTGCATCTCACCATCTACACACAACTCTTTCTCTAAATATCTCTCACTCCATTCAGAGGGTACTACTACATTAAAACCTCTCCTGATTTCTACAGGAACAATACAACAATTCAAAAAACAATTATCGGTAGACCATTTATCTACCCAATACACTCGTGAAGCCTTTTCTTCACCCCCGACTACAACATTATGGGAAAAATTTACCCCCTGCAACCCCTTTATCTGTAAATTCTCTCTATACTTTCTCTCTAATTCATCAACACTTTTTATCACTTCATTATCAAATTCTACTCCCATTATACTTTTATCACCACTCTCAATACTCACACAATTATTTTCTAACACCATATTTTTAATTCTATTATCATAATTATCACCACTACTTGCCTTGTCTTATTTTCATTCAATTTATTTGATTCTCTACTCTCATTTTCTAACTGTATTTTGTCTAACTTTGTACCTATTTCATTTAATCTTTTGTCCAAATTACAACTCTGTTTTTTAATTTCTTTTTTGATGTCATTGAACTGTTCATCAAATTGGTTTAATTTTTCGTTAAAATTGTCTAATTTAGTATCAAATTTGATGCTCTGCTCATTGAAAAGCAGTTTCATCATTCTTATTATGTCATTTTCCTCAACTCTTTTTGTTGGGGCTGGTGTTGAACAAATACTATCACCCATCATTTCTGATTCTGTTCTACTCCTCTCATTACTGTTTGCCATTTCTTTTTATTATATTAACAATACTAAATTGATTTTAGTTGTTGTGTTATACTCTACTCGTACCATACATAACCTATACAGGTAACCTCTATTTTTTCGTATGTTTCATTACCCGTCTAACCTCTGCTTATCTGCTTATTTATACATTTTTATTTGTATATAAAGTCCAAGTTCGGGCTGCCATCTGTTAATTTACAAATAAATTAAGTAATAATAAAGTAATAAAGTCATTGTGAGGGCGTCGTTTGTTAATAAACTCCATAATACAATAATATAATACAATAATAATCAAGTCACTGTTCTGGGCGGTATCTGCTAACTTACCCATTTATTGATCTAAATAATTATTATTCCTGAATGGGGAATCATCATTATTTTTGTAATTTGCATAAATTGTCTTGTCACCGGAATTACACGTGCTTAGCTCAGTTATATGCATTAGGCTTTGGGTCCAGAATATCGTTAAACAGACAGAGGCAGTGGTTGTAGGGTATTGAAATAATGAGGTACACCACATTGGGCTAATGTATTTGATTTTATTCAGTTAATTGTGATGTAATTTGTTACACTAATAGCCAACAACAATGGTTATAAATTCAAATGGCGGCGACTTCATTTTCGCCCTTGACCTCTGTTCAAGGTTACATGTATTTAGTTTCTTATTTTGCTTCAAATTAATTCTCTTTAATCGTTACTGCAATCACTTACTTCTTTTGGTTTTTATATTTTTAATAAATAACTCTTATTGTATCATAAACCAATGCCTCAAGCTATATTCAAGTTGGCCAACATAAACGTACACACTCTCACTTTCTCTCTCTCTCTCATACGGTAATTTCACACATGTTTATTTTTCTGGAATTGAGCTCATTCTTAGTTTTAGAAATTAGAAAATGATTTTTAAGGGCTTTCCTGAATAGTGATGTGGCGCAGACTCCTCAGTAACTGTCCATGTCGGTCGGCAGGTGTAACGCCGAACTTTCGTCGTTTAGTCCACTGAATCTATTTGAATTTCATTTTGAATTGCTCACTGACTCTATGTACTGTTACTGTTAAATTTTGATCACAACTATTGCATTTTACTAGATAATTATTACATTTTGGCAAGAATTTGCCCACTGCACTATGGCGAGCGTATAGGCTCGATGGCTGCTGTTGCTGAACTGGGCGGAAGCAGACACAATTATTATGCAAATTTGTTGCGTCTGACGTCATTGTCTATTGTTCTTTTCGCTACCGCCTGGTTAATACGTAATGGTTCTTTACCTCGTCATTGTTTTGGTGACGATTTATTACAGTGGACCAATAGAAAGTCAGTATTGTCAGTTTTTAGCGCCTAACACTGCCATTATCGTTGTTTCACTTTGCTCGTACGCCTTTGACCTTGGATCGGCTCTCCACCGGTGAATTTACATATTATTGGGACTTGTACCAAAACTAACCTTGCCTGATTCAACTTTATGATTACAATAAAAGTACCCCTATATCCCATTATTCCGGTACAGATAATTTTGTACTGTTACAAAACCCCCTCAATGAAAGGTTTTGTGTCGAGACACAAAAACTTTCATTGACTCATTCATACTTTTCTAAAAGGATCAGTTCAGATATGTTCCACAACCCCCTGTAGTGTTAATAAAAAGAAAAGATCAATCACTTACCCTTGGTTCCATAGTGTCGATCGTACCCGTCTGACCTTACTGGACTTCTCCTGAGAGATCCCTACACCATAAGGCCATGAGGCACTGCACGCTCCTGTTCTGACGCTCCGGCCAGCGCAGGACCGCGGTCACAACACCATAAAAACTCTGAAACATTCAATACAAAATTTTAAAACAGTGGCCTTATTCATTTACATATCCGCAACTGATATGTTTCCTCTTAGATGCATTGGTTTGTGATTTGAGGCATTGGTTTCATTTATTTATAAACTACCAAATAACTCAAAATTATAACAAGATTTAAGACAGATCAGCCTTCTCCTTTTCGACACTCCTATATATTCTTATCAAGTTCTTTGACTTTAGTCAACATCAAATTACCTCTCTCATCATGAAATTTATATTCTTATACTAACACAAACAACTTTTAACTTTCAAACAACAACTATTATTTTCATTCATTTATTTCAAATAACTTCATTATATTTATCTATCATGGCAGTACTTCAATACTATCTAAATTTCTTTGTTAATTTCTTTACTTTAATTTCACCCCTTTTCCACAGAATCCTTTCTAGTAGTCTCCTAGCCACACACTCTATCATCAACATAAAACATTGTACATTACATATTAACATTGTTACATTTACCTTACATTAAACAATTTAAATTTACATGATTTGTACCAAACTTTATCACATTACTACTTCAACAATTCTCTATTAACTTTTATTCATTTAACATTCATTTAGATTCTATACAACAACAAAATTTAAAATATACCATTACCTTTCTACTATGAATTTTCCCTTTTCTAACCCTTTTATCCTTACTAGTTTGGGTGACTCTCAGTTACTCACTATTTTCTCTATCTTATTTTGGTATTCGTCAATCTGACCTTACTCACCTCCTTTTTTCTACTAACAACCGCTTCTAACCATTAATACATTATGACACCAATATCTCAATAATAACCCCCTTCACAAATCCCATTTAAAACCTCTGGCACCGCTCATTTTTGTACTAGTATGTGTGTATTCCCTCTAACCAACTCATTCCCTTATCGGTTCCTGACCCTTTCAGATAACCCTTTCCGGCACACAACGATCCCTTCCTGTCTCAACATCTCTCGTTGGACTCCTACACCAATACCCTTATTACAAAATATCACCATCAACAACAGATATAATTACCATTCACATTACTCACCTCTACATATAATCGCTAACCACTGTGTCCCTAAAATATCTAACACCTCTTTATACATTATCAGCATCTCAACACTTTATTTTCCCTAACTCCCATTAACTATATTTACCTAACTCCAATGCCCTTATTTATCACTATTCCCAAACTCTTTTACAACATCTCACCTTAATATACCATTATAAAATTCATCACTTACCTACTAACAACAATACCTCTCACCATCCAAATATATAATCATCTACTAACCCTTTAGAATCTAAATTCCATAATATCCTTTCAAAATCATTATTAAACTTCTTTCACTTATTTAAAATTCTACAATACATGTTTACATAAAAATACACAAAATACACAACAGCAAAAATACACAAATACATAGACATCAATACACAAAAATATACAATTCACATAATCATGAAATCATTTACCATAATCAGTCCTAATCAGTCCCTTTTTAAAAACACTGTCCACACAATTAAATGTTCATAACACAATAAACAATAAACAATTACCCCATATTGTCGAACAATAGTCTAACATATTTGTAACATAGGTCATTCTTATTTATATCAAATTTATTATTATTATTATAATAATCTCTTATTTCTATGTCATTCATTATCACTTCGGTTGGTTCATATACCTGTTCAATATTGGTCAATTTTGTCCTGTCACCTCCAGTATAATTCGTCACCACTAGGTACGTTATAAAGTCATTATTTCCATTATCATCTTCTCCTACTGCTATATCAGCTTCATTATAAGGTAAGTATTTCATATAGTTTGTTTTCTTCCATCCTACTCTCTCTATCAACTCTTTATAACCTCTATCTAACTTAAATACTTGCATCTCACCATCTACACACAACTCTTTCTCTAAATATCTCTCACTCCATTCAGAGGGTACTACTACATTAAAACCTCTCCTGATTTCTACAGGAACAATACAACAATTCAAAAAACAATTATCGGTAGACCATTTATCTACCCAATACACTCGTGAAGCCTTTTCTTCACCCCCGACTACAACATTATGGGAAAAATTTACCCCCTGCAACCCCTTTATCTGTAAATTCTCTCTATACTTTCTCTCTAATTCATCAACACTTTTTATCACTTCATTATCAAATTCTACTCCCATTATACTTTTATCACCACTCTCAATACTCACACAATTATTTTCTAACACCATATTTTTAATTCTATTATCATAATTATCACCACTACTTGCCTTGTCTTATTTTCATTCAATTTATTTGATTCTCTACTCTCATTTTCTAACTGTATTTTGTCTAACTTTGTACCTATTTCATTTAATCTTTTGTCCAAATTACAACTCTGTTTTTTAATTTCTTTTTTGATGTCATTGAACTGTTCATCAAATTGGTTTAATTTTTCGTTAAAATTGTCTAATTTAGTATCAAATTTGATGCTCTGCTCATTGAAAAGCAGTTTCATCATTCTTATTATGTCATTTTCCTCAACTCTTTTTGTTGGGGCTGGTGTTGAACAAATACTATCACCCATCATTTCTGATTCTGTTCTACTCCTCTCATTACTGTTTGCCATTTCTTTTTATTATATTAACAATACTAAATTGATTTTAGTTGTTGTGTTATACTCTACTCGTACCATACATAACCTATACAGGTAACCTCTATTTTTTCGTATGTTTCATTACCCGTCTAACCTCTGCTTATCTGCTTATTTATACATTTTTATTTGTATATAAAGTCCAAGTTCGGGCTGCCATCTGTTAATTTACAAATAAATTAAGTAATAATAAAGTAATAAAGTCATTGTGAGGGCGTCGTTTGTTAATAAACTCCATAATACAATAATATAATACAATAATAATCAAGTCACTGTTCTGGGCGGTATCTGCTAACTTACCCATTTATTGATCTAAATAATTATTATTCCTGAATGGGGAATCATCATTATTTTTGTAATTTGCATAAATTGTCTTGTCACCGGAATTACACGTGCTTAGCTCAGTTATATGCATTAGGCTTTGGGTCCAGAATATCGTTAAACAGACAGAGGCAGTGGTTGTAGGGTATTGAAATAATGAGGTACACCACATTGGGCTAATGTATTTGATTTTATTCAGTTAATTGTGATGTAATTTGTTACACTAATAGCCAACAACAATGGTTATAAATTCAAATGGCGGCGACTTCATTTTCGCCCTTGACCTCTGTTCAAGGTTACATGTATTTAGTTTCTTATTTTGCTTCAAATTAATTCTCTTTAATCGTTACTGCAATCACTTACTTCTTTTGGTTTTTATATTTTTAATAAATAACTCTTATTGTATCATAAACCAATGCCTCAAGCTATATTCAAGTTGGCCAACATAAACGTACACACTCTCACTTTCTCTCTCTCTCTCATACGGTAATTTCACACATGTTTATTTTTCTGGAATTGAGCTCATTCTTAGTTTTAGAAATTAGAAAATGATTTTTAAGGGCTTTCCTGAATAGTGATGTGGCGCAGACTCCTCAGTAACTGTCCATGTCGGTCGGCAGGTGTAACGCCGAACTTTCGTCGTTTAGTCCACTGAATCTATTTGAATTTCATTTTGAATTGCTCACTGACTCTATGTACTGTTACTGTTAAATTTTGATCACAACTATTGCATTTTACTAGATAATTATTACATTTTGGCAAGAATTTGCCCACTGCACTATGGCGAGCGTATAGGCTCGATGGCTGCTGTTGCTGAACTGGGCGGAAGCAGACACAATTATTATGCAAATTTGTTGCGTCTGACGTCATTGTCTATTGTTCTTTTCGCTACCGCCTGGTTAATACGTAATGGTTCTTTACCTCGTCATTGTTTTGGTGACGATTTATTACAGTGGACCAATAGAAAGTCAGTATTGTCAGTTTTTAGCGCCTAACACTGCCATTATCGTTGTTTCACTTTGCTCGTACGCCTTTGACCTTGGATCGGCTCTCCACCGGTGAATTTACATATTATTGGGACTTGTACCAAAACTAACCTTGCCTGATTCAACTTTATGATTACAATAAAAGTACCCCTATATCCCATTATTCCGGTACAGATAATTTTGTACTGTTACAAAACCCCCTCAATGAAAGGTTTTGTGTCGAGACACAAAAACTTTCATTGACTCATTCATACTTTTCTAAAAGGATCAGTTCAGATATGTTCCACAACCCCCTGTAGTGTTAATAAAAAGAAAAGATCAATCACTTACCCTTGGTTCCATAGTGTCGATCGTACCCGTCTGACCTTACTGGACTTCTCCTGAGAGATCCCTACACCATAAGGCCATGAGGCACTGCACGCTCCTGTTCTGACGCTCCGGCCAGCGCAGGACCGCGGTCACAACACCATAAAAACTCTGAAACATTCAATACAAAATTTTAAAACAGTGGCCTTATTCATTTACATATCCGCAACTGATATGTTTCCTCTTAGATGCATTGGTTTGTGATTTGAGGCATTGGTTTCATTTATTTATAAACTACCAAATAACTCAAAATTATAACAAGATTTAAGACAGATCAGCCTTCTCCTTTTCGACACTCCTATATATTCTTATCAAGTTCTTTGACTTTAGTCAACATCAAATTACCTCTCTCATCATGAAATTTATATTCTTATACTAACACAAACAACTTTTAACTTTCAAACAACAACTATTATTTTCATTCATTTATTTCAAATAACTTCATTATATTTATCTATCATGGCAGTACTTCAATACTATCTAAATTTCTTTGTTAATTTCTTTACTTTAATTTCACCCCTTTTCCACAGAATCCTTTCTAGTAGTCTCCTAGCCACACACTCTATCATCAACATAAAACATTGTACATTACATATTAACATTGTTACATTTACCTTACATTAAACAATTTAAATTTACATGATTTGTACCAAACTTTATCACATTACTACTTCAACAATTCTCTATTAACTTTTATTCATTTAACATTCATTTAGATTCTATACAACAACAAAATTTAAAATATACCATTACCTTTCTACTATGAATTTTCCCTTTTCTAACCCTTTTATCCTTACTAGTTTGGGTGACTCTCAGTTACTCACTATTTTCTCTATCTTATTTTGGTATTCGTCAATCTGACCTTACTCACCTCCTTTTTTCTACTAACAACCGCTTCTAACCATTAATACATTATGACACCAATATCTCAATAATAACCCCCTTCACAAATCCCATTTAAAACCTCTGGCACCGCTCATTTTTGTACTAGTATGTGTGTATTCCCTCTAACCAACTCATTCCCTTATCGGTTCCTGACCCTTTCAGATAACCCTTTCCGGCACACAACGATCCCTTCCTGTCTCAACATCTCTCGTTGGACTCCTACACCAATACCCTTATTACAAAATATCACCATCAACAACAGATATAATTACCATTCACATTACTCACCTCTACATATAATCGCTAACCACTGTGTCCCTAAAATATCTAACACCTCTTTATACATTATCAGCATCTCAACACTTTATTTTCCCTAACTCCCATTAACTATATTTACCTAACTCCAATGCCCTTATTTATCACTATTCCCAAACTCTTTTACAACATCTCACCTTAATATACCATTATAAAATTCATCACTTACCTACTAACAACAATACCTCTCACCATCCAAATATATAATCATCTACTAACCCTTTAGAATCTAAATTCCATAATATCCTTTCAAAATCATTATTAAACTTCTTTCACTTATTTAAAATTCTACAATACATGTTTACATAAAAATACACAAAATACACAACAGCAAAAATACACAAATACATAGACATCAATACACAAAAATATACAATTCACATAATCATGAAATCATTTACCATAATCAGTCCTAATCAGTCCCTTTTTAAAAACACTGTCCACACAATTAAATGTTCATAACACAATAAACAATAAACAATTACCCCATATTGTCGAACAATAGTCTAACATATTTGTAACATAGGTCATTCTTATTTATATCAAATTTATTATTATTATTATAATAATCTCTTATTTCTATGTCATTCATTATCACTTCGGTTGGTTCATATACCTGTTCAATATTGGTCAATTTTGTCCTGTCACCTCCAGTATAATTCGTCACCACTAGGTACGTTATAAAGTCATTATTTCCATTATCATCTTCTCCTACTGCTATATCAGCTTCATTATAAGGTAAGTATTTCATATAGTTTGTTTTCTTCCATCCTACTCTCTCTATCAACTCTTTATAACCTCTATCTAACTTAAATACTTGCATCTCACCATCTACACACAACTCTTTCTCTAAATATCTCTCACTCCATTCAGAGGGTACTACTACATTAAAACCTCTCCTGATTTCTACAGGAACAATACAACAATTCAAAAAACAATTATCGGTAGACCATTTATCTACCCAATACACTCGTGAAGCCTTTTCTTCACCCCCGACTACAACATTACGGGAAAAATTTACCCCCTGCAACCCCTTTATCTGTAAATTCTCTCTATACTTTCTCTCTAATTCATCAACACTTTTTATCACTTCATTATCAAATTCTACTCCCATTATACTTTTATCACCACTCTCAATACTCACACAATTATTTTCTAACACCATATTTTTAATTCTATTATCATAATTATCACCACTACTTGCCTTGTCTTATTTTCATTCAATTTATTTGATTCTCTACTCTCATTTTCTAACTGTATTTTGTCTAACTTTGTACCTATTTCATTTAATCTTTTGTCCAAATTACAACTCTGTTTTTTAATTTCTTTTTTGATGTCATTGAACTGTTCATCAAATTGGTTTAATTTTTCGTTAAAATTGTCTAATTTAGTATCAAATTTGATGCTCTGCTCATTGAAAAGCAGTTTCATCATTCTTATTATGTCATTTTCCTCAACTCTTTTTGTTGGGGCTGGTGTTGAACAAATACTATCACCCATCATTTCTGATTCTGTTCTACTCCTCTCATTACTGTTTGCCATTTCTTTTTATTATATTAACAATACTAAATTGATTTTAGTTGTTGTGTTATACTCTACTCGTACCATACATAACCTATACAGGTAACCTCTATTTTTTCGTATGTTTCATTACCCGTCTAACCTCTGCTTATCTGCTTATTTATACATTTTTATTTGTATATAAAGTCCAAGTTCGGGCTGCCATCTGTTAATTTACAAATAAATTAAGTAATAATAAAGTAATAAAGTCATTGTGAGGGCGTCGTTTGTTAATAAACTCCATAATACAATAATATAATACAATAATAATCAAGTCACTGTTCTGGGCGGTATCTGCTAACTTACCCATTTATTGATCTAAATAATTATTATTCCTGAATGGGAAATCATCATTATTTTTGTAATTTGCATAAATTGTCTTGTCACCGGAATTACACGTGCTTAGCTCAGTTATATGCATTAGGCTTTGGGTCCAGAATATCGTTAAACAGACAGAGGCAGTGGTTGTAGGGTATTGAAATAATGAGGTACACCACATTGGGCTAATGTATTTGATTTTATTCAGTTAATTGTGATGTAATTTGTTACACTAATAGCCAACAACAATGGTTATAAATTCAAATGGCGGCGACTTCATTTTCGCCCTTGACCTCTGTTCAAGGTTACATGTATTTAGTTTCTTATTTTGCTTCAAATTAATTCTCTTTAATCGTTACTGCAATCACTTACTTCTTTTGGTTTTTATATTTTTAATAAATAACTCTTATTGTATCATAAACCAATGCCTCAAGCTATATTCAAGTTGGCCAACATAAACGTACACACTCTCACTTTCTCTCTCTCTCTCATACGGTAATTTCACACATGTTTATTTTTCTGGAATTGAGCTCATTCTTAGTTTTAGAAATTAGAAAATGATTTTTAAGGGCTTTCCTGAATAGTGATGTGGCGCAGACTCCTCAGTAACTGTCCATGTCGGTCGGCAGGTGTAACGCCGAACTTTCGTCGTTTAGTCCACTGAATCTATTTGAATTTCATTTTGAATTGCTCACTGACTCTATGTACTGTTACTGTTAAATTTTGATCACAACTATTGCATTTTACTAGATAATTATTACATTTTGGCAAGAATTTGCCCACTGCACTATGGCGAGCGTATAGGCTCGATGGCTGCTGTTGCTGAACTGGGCGGAAGCAGACACAATTATTATGCAAATTTGTTGCGTCTGACGTCATTGTCTATTGTTCTTTTCGCTACCGCCTGGTTAATACGTAATGGTTCTTTACCTCGTCATTGTTTTGGTGACGATTTATTACAGTGGACCAATAGAAAGTCAGTATTGTCAGTTTTTAGCGCCTAACACTGCCATTATCGTTGTTTCACTTTGCTCGTACGCCTTTGACCTTGGATCGGCTCTCCACCGGTGAATTTACATATTATTGGGACTTGTACCAAAACTAACCTTGCCTGATTCAACTTTATGATTACAATAAAAGTACCCCTATATCCCATTATTCCGATACAGATAATTTTGTACTGTTACAAAACCCCCTCAATGAAAGGTTTTGTGTCGAGACACAAAAACTTTCATTGACTCATTCATACTTTTCTAAAAGGATCAGTTCAGATATGTTCCACAACCCCCTGTAGTGTTAATAAAAAGAAAAGATCAATCACTTACCCTTGGTTCCATAGTGTCGATCGTACCCGTCTGACCTTACTGGACTTCTCCTGAGAGATCCCTACACCATAAGGCCATGAGGCACTGCACGCTCCTGTTCTGACGCTCCGGCCAGCGCAGGACCGCGGTCACAACACCATAAAAACTCTGAAACATTCAATACAAAATTTTAAAACAGTGGCCTTATTCATTTACATATCCGCAACTGATATGTTTCCTCTTAGATGCATTGGTTTGTGATTTGAGGCATTGGTTTCATTTATTTATAAACTACCAAATAACTCAAAATTATAACAAGATTTAAGACAGATCAGCCTTCTCCTTTTCGACACTCCTATATATTCTTATCAAGTTCTTTGACTTTAGTCAACATCAAATTACCTCTTTCATCATGAAATTTATATTCTTATACTAACACAAACAACTTTTAACTTTCAAACAACAACTATTATTTTCATTCATTTATTTCAAATAACTTCATTATATTTATCTATCATGGCAGTACTTCAATACTATCTAAATTTCTTTGTTAATTTCTTTACTTTAATTTCACCCCTTTTCCACAGAATCCTTTCTAGTAGTCTCCTAGCCACACACTCTATCATCAACATAAAACATCATAAAACATTGTACATTACATATTAACATTGTTACATTTACCTTACATTAAACAATTTAAATTTACATGATTTGTACCAAAGTTTATCACATTACTACTTCAACAATTCTCTATTAACTTTTATTCATTTAACATTCATTTAGATTCTATACAACAACAAAATTTAAAATATACCATTACCTTTCTACTATGAATTTTCCCTTTTCTAACCCTTTTATCCTTACTAGTTTGGGTGACTCTCAGTTACTCACTATTTTCTCTATCTTATTTTGGTATTCGTCAATCTGACCTTACTCACCTCCTTTTTTCTACTAACAACCGCTTCTAACCATTAATACATTATGACACCAATATCTCAATAATAACCCCCTTCACAAATCCCATTTAAAACCTCTGGCACCGCTCATTTTTGTACTAGTATGTGTGTATTCCCTCTAACCAACTCATTCCCTTATCGGTTCCTGACCCTTTCAGATAACCCTTTCCGGCACACAACGATCCCTTCCTGTCTCAACATCTCTCGTTGGACTCCTACACCAATACCCTTATTACAAAATATCACCATCAACAACAGATATAATTACCATTCACATTACTCACCTCTACATATAATCGCTAACCACTGTGTCCCTAAAATATCTAACACCTCTTTATACATTATCAGCATCTCAACACTTTATTTTCCCTAACTCCCATTAACTATATTTACCTAACTCCAATGCCCTTATTTATCACTATTCCCAAACTCTTTTACAACATCTCACCTTAATATACCATTATAAAATTCATCACTTACCTACTAACAACAATACCTCTCACCATCCAAATATATAATCATCTACTAACCCTTTAGAATCTAAATTCCATAATATCCTTTCAAAATCATTATTAAACTTCTTTCACTTATTTAAAATTCTACAATACATGTTTACATAAAAATACACAAAATACACAACAGCAAAAATACACAAATACATAGACATCAATACACAAAAATATACAATTCACATAATCATGAAATCATTTACCATAATCAGTCCTAATCAGTCCCTTTTTAAAAACACTGTCCACACAATTAAATGTTCATAACACAATAAACAATAAACAATTACCCCATATTGTCGAACAATAGTCTAACATATTTGTAACATAGGTCATTCTTATTTATATCAAATTTATTATTATTATTATAATAATCTCTTATTTCTATGTCATTCATTATCACTTCGGTTGGTTCATATACCTGTTCAATATTGGTCAATTTTGTCCTGTCACCTCCAGTATAATTCGTCACCACTAGGTACGTTATAAAGTCATTATTTCCATTATCATCTTCTCCTACTGCTATATCAGCTTCATTATAAGGTAAGTATTTCATATAGTTTGTTTTCTTCCATCCTACTCTCTCTATCAACTCTTTATAACCTCTATCTAACTTAAATACTTGCATCTCACCATCTACACACAACTCTTTCTCTAAATATCTCTCACTCCATTCAGAGGGTACTACTACATTAAAACCTCTCCTGATTTCTACAGGAACAATACAACAATTCAAAAAACAATTATCGGTAGACCATTTATCTACCCAATACACTCGTGAAGCCTTTTCTTCACCCCCGACTACAACATTACGGAAAAATTTACCCCCTGCAACCCCTTTATCTGTAAATTCTCTCTATACTTTCTCTCTAATTCATCAACACTTTTTATCACTTCATTATCAAATTCTACTCCCATTATACTTTTATCACCACTCTCAATACTCACACAATTATTTTCTAACACCATATTTTTAATTCTATTATCATAATTATCACCACTACTTGCCTTGTCTTATTTTCATTCAATTTATTTGATTCTCTACTCTCATTTTCTAACTGTATTTTGTCTAACTTTGTACCTATTTCATTTAATCTTTTGTCCAAATTACAACTCTGTTTTTTAATTTCTTTTTTGATGTCATTGAACTGTTCATCAAATTGGTTTAATTTTTCGTTAAAATTGTCTAATTTAGTATCAAATTTGATGCTCTGCTCATTGAAAAGCAGTTTCATCATTCTTATTATGTCATTTTCCTCAACTCTTTTTGTTGGGGCTGGTGTTGAACAAATACTATCACCCATCATTTCTGATTCTGTTCTACTCCTCTCATTACTGTTTGCCATTTCTTTTTATTATATTAACAATACTAAATTGATTTTAGTTGTTGTGTTATACTCTACTCGTACCATACATAACCTATACAGGTAACCTCTATTTTTTCGT